>OW285236.1:73799838-75130164 GCA_935421215.2 Melolontha melolontha | reverse complement strand
AAATATGAATCAACTAAGTTTAAATACAAGCAATTTCGTATCTACCATGCCAAAGTCCATTGTTCCCAATGCATCACTCGATATCAGAGGCAAAGCACCTACTCCTAAAGGCAATAAATTTAGTAATCCAAAGAGTTTCGGAGTTGGCTCAAGTCACAGCAGTACAGAAGCTAGTTCTCCAGCTATGACAGTTATTGCAGGCTATTGTCAAAATCAAGGTGGAGTTGTTTACAGAGCACCTTCTGAAACACCTCCCATTCATGGTGGCTATCCCGGAAATTTTATTTCGACTCCACCAATCATGCTAAGACAGGTAAGTGTATATATACAAAATCATTAATTGTAATTTAAAATTTGTAGCTATCAAATGTTAAAGTAGAGATAGAAAATCAGTCCATAATATCAGTGTTTGTACAACACCCTTGTATTTCTAATAAATAACCACCATAATGTAAAAGCCTAACAGAAGCAGCACTTGTTCACTTGGCGAAAAAGAATATAGTTAGTATTATATTACCAATAACCAGAAACAAAAGTAAAAGTTAAATTATTCGATACTAAAGTAAAACTGTTTATTGTTTTATATATTATTATCTAATAATAATAATAATAAGTAATACGAATGAATGGAAATATGCTATCCTAAATAATATTGAAAATTCACAAACATATTGGAAATATATTTTCCAAATAGTAGGTATATATAAATGTATTTTCCTTCGTACGAAATATTTTAGTTAAGCAATTTATCATAACTTTTGTCATATATACATATAGGGAAAAACATATAAGTAATAAAAGTCGAAGTTTTACGTAGCAAAATTTTCGGTTAACAAATTTCCAAGTGGTACACTTTTTTGTACAGTTTGTGTAGATTTTCATCAATGTTTTCTTTCCCATTCATTACTCAGTTATGATATCGATTTTATTCCATTGATATTAACCATAAACAACAAAAAGTTTGTGTAATTTACTTTATTTAATTTTAACACATAAAGTGACACTTTTCAAAACTGTATGACGTTAGGACACGCTTTACTTTTCGTAACTAGTTACGTAATGAATAATATTTCGTAACCAGTGATGAAAAATTCATTTCATCACCAGTTAATAAAGACAACACAGAAAAGAGAAACGTTTGATGATACAAACTGGTTGAATCTTCATTTTGTGCATTATAACCATTTACACCATTGACACACTGTGAACAATTTGTGATGTTAATCCCTACAGACGTAGAATTGCATGGCAGCTCCTCTAATTTCATGATGCAAAACGGAACTTGCATTTGAGCTTGATTCACAAAGAATATCAGTGGCAATCCTTTTTTATTCTCTATAGAATTCTCTACATAACCCTCCGCTACAGGACTACCAGCCTCCATGTCGTTTAACCTTCAAAATATCCGCACCAGAATCTGTCAAAAAGGTAGCCGACGACCTTCTGAAGCAGTATCCGGTAAATAAGAAAGGATTTGGTAGTTTCAAAAACTGAGCAATACTCATCGGTAGATTACCGATTGTATTTATGCCAAATGGCTGTGCACCGCATTTGCCATTATTATATTTGACGAAAAACCTTTCGTGTTTAACGTTTCGTGGACACAAAGAAATATACTTTCTAGTAAGATCAGAAAAATTTTGCCCTTCAATATTTCCTTCTGTGGTCACAAATTCACGCGTTACTTTTGTCTTTGTATTAGGGATTTTTGTTACAAAATGAGAAAACTCGTCTGAAATATCTCCCAGACGTAGAAAAGTTAACTCACTTTTTCGACAAGCACGAACTACGAGGGTGGTTTGACAATTAACTTGGTTTGCTATGAAGAAAACAATTTGGGTTTTGCAACGTACTTTATTTTTCGACATAGTCCCCTCGAAGTTCAACGCACTTGCCCCAACGTTTCTCCAGCTTCGCGATTCCTTCACGGAAATGAATTGCTTCGATGCTTTCAAAATACTGGTTTACTTTCTGTATGGCATCTTCATTAGACTCAAACTTTCGTCCTGCCAGAAAAGTTTTTAGTTTTGGGATGGTAGTCCAAAGGAGCTAGATCTGGCGAATACGCAGGATGCGGAAGCAGTTGAAATCGTAGCTCGGTCAATTTTTGCTGAGCGACACGACTTGAATGCACGGGGGCATTGTGATGGTGAAACAACACCTTTTTCTTGGCCATTCCCGAGCGTTTCTCTGTTATTGCCGCCTTTAATCGGTCCAAAAGTGATGCATAGCATTCTCCGGTTCTTCCCTTTTCAAGGTAGTCAATTGGGAGAATTCCCTTTGCGTCCCAAAAAAACTGACGCCATGACCTTTCCAGCGGATGGAACGCATTTCGCTTTTTTCGGAGCCGATTCGCCACGGGCAATCCATTGTTTCGACTGCTGTTTAGTTTCCGGGATATAGTGGTGTATCCATGTTTCGTCCATTGTCACAAAACGGCGAAAAAACTCAACTACATTCTTCTGAAATACTTGCAAATTGTCGGCAGATATTCGCATGCGAATTCGCTTTTGCTCTTGAGTGAGTAAACGCGGCACCCATCTTGCGCACTGTTTTTGCATGTGCAATTCTTTATGCAAGACGAAGTGAACTCGCTCAGTTGAGATGCCTATGGCTTCCGCTAACTCGCGCACTTTTACTCGTCTATCGGCTTAAAATCAAATCATGGACTTTATCGATGACTTCGGGTGTCACAGCTGATTTCGGGGCTCCAGGACGTGGTGCATCTTTAATGCTTATTCTGCCACGCTTAAACTCATTTACCCAAAGTCGAATACACTCATAAGAAGGACATGAGTCACCCAATGTAGGTGAAATTCACTCATGAATCTCCTTCGCTGTTTTCCCTTCCAGATAAAAGAATTGAATCACACCACGAATTCCAACTTTATCCATTTTTCGCTATTGCTCGAAACACTTCTGTTTAAGTAACTGTCAAACAACGAGTTACTGTCAGAATGACTTAAAACCAGAGAATATTAACTCATAGGAATGACACTTTATTACTACATATACAGATTACATTTGCGCCCTCTATTAGTGTGTGAATCAAGTCATTGTCAAACCACCCTCGTATTATAACGATCAATATTAAATATGTTTTATCCTCAACTTCTGTCATAAACCGGGAGACGTTTTCCTTTGACAAGATATCAAACTTTTTTGCATGGTATCCCTCTGATTGTCTCTTTAAAAATGCATATAAATTGGTATATTTTGCAATATCAATATTCTTCTTCAAAGGCAATTCACTTTGCAACATGGAATAAAGAATCCAGAGTGTTGAAGCTTTTTGATTCTTTCTTCCCTCAAAATAGGCTAATAAAACCTTATTAACCCATTTAATTTTTTTGTCTTCAAACCACTTTCCAAATTTTTCATAAGCCAAATCGTACCGGGCTTTCGACTTTTGTGGAATCACGGTCGATAATGCACTTTGTGCGGCCTCTTCTATATCGGTTGGTAGTCCGCCTGAATTTGAATCCGACATTTTTATTCGTACGATGCAACAAAATATTTAGCTAATAAAAGTAAATATTTATACTTAAATTAACAAACACCCGTCAAGTCAAATGAATTATTATCAATAGCATGAAAACTGCCATTACTAATTTAATACGGACTTATATCGTATGATGTTTCTAAGGAAATTAGTTATGACGTTTAATGTCGGATCAATTGGAAAATTATAAATCTATGTTTTGGTCAAAATTAGATAAAATCTTGTAACACGATATGAAATGTTATTTTGTGTAACTCGTGTCATTTTGCATTTTGCAAATATTCCATTTCGTTACACAAAATAACTCATTTTATAACTGGTTACATAAATAGCTATTACATTTTATATGTTAATAAAATCACTAAAGTGAATATATATAAAGTTCTGTCGTTTTAAACGTTATTATATTAAATTAAATAATCCATTTTTATTCAGATGAATAACATTCGAGCTAGTCCTCCTGTAACAAACAGAAGCAGTAGATCCCCGACACCTGCAAGCGACATAGCAGATAGGCAACGGATGTTACTACCGCCCCCCTTATATCAAGGCATACCGTATGTCCTGCAACGTAGGTATTGTAGTTCATTCAATTAGAAAAAGTTACTAACACGTCATCTGCGTTTTGAAAGATTTCTTTATCGCAGATTAAAAATTTTCAGTATTGTTACTTTTCATCTTTCATATATTATTTAGGCAGTTGAATTGTATATTTATCAATCGTTCGTCATACTGTATTATTATCTTTGAAAATCTTTATTTACTATGCCGGGTGTCCTTGAAAGAAAAAGGCAACGTATGAAAAATGGAAAAATATAATTATATAGTATATGAATCCAAGATATTTTCCGCAAATTCCTTCAAAGACGCGAGAAAAAAAATTACAAAAGATATTTAAAAAATATTTGTTCCGACTTTAAGAGTTTATAAATGATTCACGGCTATATTCGCACGTAATCGTAGGTAGTAATCGTTAAGGTTATTAAACCTTAATATAAAAAGCTGCTATATTGCAGGGTTTCTATAACATCGACAGCTCTCTGAACAATGTTATCTTCTAGAGTTTTTATAAACATAGACATTGCAGCGTATGTTTGCGTTTAAATTCAACAGAGTTATTTTTTATAGACATTCCGAATCCATAATACAATTTTGGGGGGGGGGGGGTTAATTTTAAGGTTTGCATCGTAATTAACTCTATGTAATTAATTGCATCTTTCCATACGTTGCCTTTTCCTTTCAAGGACACCTGTATAAAGTATTATGTTTTTGATAGAATTAATGCGAGGCATACCTGCAGGCTAAGTTTCGATCATGGATATGATTTAATAAAATGACGCTATTGATTCAAATCTGCTCTAAACAAATTAATTATTACGTAGAAAGGCTGGAAACAAGTTATTAGTATACCTTTTAGGCGTTTTACTTGTCAGGTTGTGGCAAAATCAATAAAGTTATGCAAAATCTCCCGTTATGAGATACGACTAGTGTTTAAATTTTTAAATACGGGAAATTTTTGACACTTTTGTGAAGTTTATGATGAAAATGTAATAAGTAACGAACACAAGGCAACGCGAATGACAGATGCAGTTACATTTTTGGCGCGCTAAAACGTTGGTGGTGACGAATTTTTTGGCCATATTGTGAGAGGCGATGAAATTGGGGTTGCTCATGTCACTGAGAGTAAGGAACAATCGATTCAATAGGAGCGTAATGTATTACCGAAACAAACAACAAATTCGAAGAGACACGGTCATGTGTAAACTTGAATAAACGGAAGGATATACAACACGACATTATTGTGTCTGACTTGTGTAAACTTAACAATTTTGATAGATATGCGTTTTTTCTCACAAGTGAAATTTCTGTAAAATGGTGCTAGGTTGTGTTGTCGTCATATATAGGACACAGTAAAACTATTCAGTTCGGAATGCGTGTCCTGTATTGATGTTATACGGCACAATAGAAACATTAAATTTAAAAGCGGTGTTTTACAGAAGTTTCATTTGTGGGAAGATATATCTATTTGTTTGGATTTATACAAGTACATGTCGTTTTCCTTTTACTTGGTCCAGGTTTAGTCATGTGTACCGTGTTTCAAGATAGACATGAGGCACTTTCCTTCATGACAATGTATAGTGACAACATTTAGAGAATAGCACATACGTCACCACAAATCTGCGCGAACAAAAAGTGCCAGGAGCATAGGTGATTTCGTGGGCAGAGGTATTAGTGGTGATTTTTAAAAAACTTTATAATTGTGAAAATTTAAATTTACTGATCGAATAATATAGAAATGGTTTCAAGTGTCTTGTTGAAGACAATTATTTAAATAAGATAATTTAGTAAATTCAAAGAAGCAACAATAAATCATAAACTCAAATATAACTTAATCCTAATCGGCACACAACTGTTTCAAACGCCCCTAAACTGGATCAGATGGGATATAATAAACTCGCCCAACCCTAATATGTTTATAGCGCATTGTGACGTATGTGCTATTTTCTAAATGTTTTCACTCTACGATCACACTTAGAGTCACTTCCACATGCACACATTTTTAACAGGCGAGCGATATAAAGTAAAAACGGTGATTAAGACTAAAATGAAACAGTTGGTCGCAAATTTTACAAAGACGACAAATGTTTAAATTTAAATATCGATTTCGTTGAGAATTAGTTGCACGACAACATATAAACACTCTATACAATGGTCAACTATTATTACATGATAAAGCCAAATGATAGTTTAAAAAAATTTGTGAACAAATATTTTGCAGTTTTTATTACCAATCGGAACTTAATCTATATATATTCCTTGTACTTCTTTCCGGTCACTTGCTGCTTCATAATTCATGCAACTACTTACTCATGACGTAAGAATCTATTTCTCTAATTGAATGAACTTTGCATATGAAACAACTTTGATAAAAATACTAATAATTCATATCTATATTTTTAAGTATGTATAATTATGACAACTTATAAACTTTCTATACAATTGTCTAAACTATTATTATCAATGTTATTATTAAAGTACATATTTTTATTATGAACAATCGTTTGAATGTATCAATCATATATCTATGAGTTGATACTACATATAACACACCCCTTGCTCCAAAGTAATATAATAGTGAATCTTTCACAATAATAACTATGAAACTTAATACATAGACAGGTGTCCTTGAAATAAAAGACAACATATAAAAAATGGATGTAATTATATAGAATGCGAATACAAAATATTGTGAGTCAATTACGACGCAAACCCTAAAATTAAAAACCCTCTTAAAATTGTATCACGTTGCGCCTATGAATTCAAAATATTCAGAATGTAATTATGTACCTCTGTTGAAGTTACACACACACACACCGTATGTAACAGCTGTCGATGAATAGTTATTTATGCATCATGGCAGTTATGGGTATTACGAGGGTGGTTCAAATTTAAACCGGAATTTTGCTATACAAATTTTTATTAGTAAGTTACAGAGCTGAAATTTTTTACAGTTTTTCTAGATAGTCGCCGTCACACTCTACACACTTTTGCCACCTCTCCGGAAGCTTTCGGATGCCTTTTTCGTAAAAATCTTTCGACCTGTCACGTAACCATTCGCGCACGAAAGATTCCACCTCCGCATTGCTTTCGAATCGCCGTCCGCCAAGTGCCTCTTTCAATGGACCAAATAAATAATAGTCGCATGGTGACAAATCGGGATTATAAGGAGGGTGTTCCAGTGGTTCCCAACCCAATTCGTTCAATGTATTCATCGTAAGCCGAGCTGTATGCGGTCTGGCGTTGTCTTGCAGCAATATCGCACTACGGATTGGAATATCGCGTCGTTTTGATCTGTAGGCAACCGCAATTATTCCTCTAATGTCCCAAAACACGGTACGCAACACCTTCCCAGCTGACACTGTAACCTTCGCTTTAATTGGCGCGCCTTCGTCTTTCTTCCTCCACTCCATAGACGCGCGTTTACTCTCCGGCGTATAGTAGTGAACCCAAGTCTCGTCTGTGGTGAATATTCTGTACAATAAATTGTCTCCTTCCTCTTCATACCGCTGCAGGAGACGCGTGCAAACTTCCCGGCGTGTGTTTTTCTGCTCAAAATTCAGAAGTCTTGGCACCCATCTAGCTGAAATTTTGCGGTAACCAAGCCGTTCATGAATTATTTGTTCAATACTACCTACGCTGATGCCCACTTCTTGAGTCATCTTGCGTACAGTGCTGCGTCGGTCTTCCAAAATGAGTGTTTCGACAGCGCGGACGTTCTCATCGGTAACACTTGTTCTGGGACGCCGTGCATGTGGCAAGTTTGCCGCCACTTCTCGACCTTTTCGGAAAGCGGAACACCATTCATACACTTGAGTCTTGGAGAGGCACTCATCCCCGAACTGCTCGAGTAATTTTTGATAAATTTCCGCGGATTTTACATTATCTTTAACCAAAAAACGAATAATGATGCGTTGCGCAACAGACACTGGTACACCCTTCTCGCTCATGGCTCTAACTACACTAACAAGCGATGTTACGCTGTCCCGGCTGTTCTCGACGCCTCGTAACACACCGGTCTAACATCCAGTGCAGCCACTTTTACGACACTAAATTTTGCGCGCTTTTATTCAAAAATTCCGGTTTAAATTTGAACCACCCTCGTATATTGCTCCTAGGTCGACGTTATGGCCAGTGGTTCATACAAGATTTTATTTTTCACGAAGAATTAATTTCTTAAGCGGAAAATTGAAATTACATTGGAAAAGTTCCGATATTTTTGTTAATTGTTATGTGGTTAACAGTCGTTACGCATCTTACATGACTCAACGATTTAACCTTAATTTTATTTTACAGTTGTTGATACTTTGAAGTTTTCAAGTTGTCAATGTTTAGATACTCTTAATTTTAATAAAGAATGCTTTTGCTTCTTTCTTTAGACTTTCTTAAAAATTCAAATTATTAGTTCTGTAAAATGTATATCCTTTCTTCTCGGGCCTTATTTATACTCACACAACATTAAAAACTGTGAATAAATTAGCGGGCGGTATGGGCTATATCGCCCGGTTATAACGCCCACGGGCGATATGACCGTGTTTATGGTAACCGTATCTGAGGTGAAATGAACAAATAATACTTAAGTGAAAAATAAAAGTTGTAACATCCTTATGCTAAGGTCAATACCTCGTACAAAATCAGCTTTTTATACATTCAAGAAAATAATTCAAAATTAAGATGTGGGTTACATTCATTTACAAACTCTTTTTAAGAGTCATACTAAAATTTCCTATGTATTACGAGAAAGTTTTTTTTTTGTTAGAAGTAAGAATAATAAAATATGAGTATCGGATTCAGAATGCCCCTATTGTTTTTAAAGGCGGCAATGTTTATATTTTTAAAACCCATAAGTTTTGTTATGGTAAGGGTTCGGTAACAAGTTCAAAATTTAAGTTACAATCTTATATCTCCAATCGAAAAATTGTATCGAACGTACGTAACGATCGACAACAGAACGATACTTAAAGCGAAATAGACAGTAACACAATTATAATAATATTACAATATATTATTATTGCGGCTTTAAGTTATTGTTTCCAATAGCATTTATGATACGAGGGTATATCAGATATAAACGAGACTGATTTTTTTAAACTATTAATGCTTTATTGAACAAGGTTAATACAAATGTACTATTTTTCTACATAATCTCCCGCCCGCGCAATACATTTTTCCCAACGGATTGGAAGCTTTTTAACCCCGTTATCGTAAAAACTTTTAGGCCGATCACACAGCCACTGGAGCACAAATGTCTCTACCGCTTGGTCGCTGTCGAAACGCTGGCCTCCAATAGCTTCTTTTAGAGGTCCGAACAAATGGTAGTCACAGGGTGACAAGTCTGGACTGTAAGCAGGATGTTCCAAGATTTCCCAGCCGAATTGTTCCACTTTTTGCCTCGTAATGTTTGCCGAATGTGGTCTGGCGTTGTCGTGAAGGAGAATGACATTTTTAACGGATTGCGTCTTTCTTTTTCGTCGTAAAGACAATTTTGTGGCATCCAAAACGTCGCAATAATATTGGGCATTAATTGTGCGGCGATCATGAAGAAAATCAAGCCTCAATGTTGGCTTCGGTAACGCTCGTCCGTGGGCGTCGAACGTGGCTCTGGTTTTCAACTTTCTCCCGGCCTCCAGAAAATTGTTTATGCCATGCAAACACGCGAGGTCGTGAAAGGATGTTCTCCCCGAACTGTGCGTGCAATCTGCGTAAAATGTCTGTTGGATTCACCCCCTCATTGGTCAAAAACTTAATAATTATCCGCTGCTCCACGGAAACGTGCACTGCTTGCTCACTCATGGTCACTGCACTACTGAACGGTCTCGACGGAATTTCAGACGTTGCTCTCCCCACCCTAAGTGCTTTGTCTACATAGCCACCTACTTCGCCGATAAAAAAAACTTTTGTACGAGTCATTAAAAAATCAGTCTCGTTTATATCTGATATACCCTCGTATATTCAGTCGCCCAATGGCGTAACAAAATTTCTTTAAAAACTTTCATGCATTTTTTTTCTCACTTATAAGAGGGAATTTAGGGAAAATCTTTTGGATGTATATTCTATATAATTTAATCTTTCCATTTTCCATACGTTATCTTTTTATTTCAGCGACACCCGGTATTTACACCTCTATTCTGTATCGTTTTCGTTACACATTTTCGAACGCTTTCCACCTAAAAATCGTTACGATAGAAAAGCGGCATTCTGTAACTTTAGAACTGTAACGATGTCGTGCGAAATTCTAAAACCGTTCGTAGAATAACTAAAATAAATAAGCTAGCGTTAGCAGCACCACTTCGTAAATGTTTTTTTAGATTTTTTTAAAGAAAAATTGGCACAAAAATTAAATAAATATAAAGACTTTAATATAATGATTATTATAACGGGTGTTCAGAAACATTCGAAGTCAAAGTAGTCCTTCAAAATATGAAGTCATGTCTGAGATAGATTGATTTTTGACAGACAACAGATGACATTTAATCATTATTACAAATCAGATATAGCAAACGCCAATTAAGTTGGCGCGAGGAGGGGTAAGTTCGCGCAGGATTAGAAGTAGTGGGGAGATTTGTATTTGGTTTTACATCAAATGTCAGATAATTCTAACCTCTGAGTGTGTATCACTTTATAATCCCCTAGCAAAGACATTATGTTCCGTCGAACGTCAATGACAAATGTATTCTGACAATTACTTGAGTAGTGGGGGTGGACGTTTTTAAAAACTGCTTCTGCGCAACTCCTCCTCGCGCCAACTTAATTGGCGTTTGCTATACTTACGTAAAGATATACGATTTTTTGTTCAGAGCCCACTTGACTTCGAATGTTTCTGAACACCCGTTATTTAATATAATTATTTTTGTCCTACAATAAGCAACTAATTTAAATTTTACAAATAAGACTTACGAAATTTAATCGAAATTTTGAATGTTACAAATTTGAATTATAAGGCAAATTTGCATACATCCAAACATACTTTGATTAATAACTATAACTAATAACTAATAAAAACATACTTTTTTTATATTAAGAAAATTACGTACTAAGCCATGTAATTATTAATTATAGTTTGGAACTTAATGTTTTTGTCAATAACGAAACATAAATTTTTTATTCATAAGTAGTTCTTCTTCTTTTTGTGCCCTCTCCGTCATCGGAGGTTAGCGATCACATCAGCAAAGGTCTCTCGATTTGCAGCAGCTCTAATGAGTTGTTCAAAGTTTAATCCGGTCCAGTTCCTAATATTCCGCATCCACGATAGTTTCTTTCTGCCAAGCCCACGTTTACCCTCTATCTTTCCTTCAATTATGAGCTGCAGTAGGTAATATTTTTCATTTCTCAAAACGTGACCAAGGTAAGCCGTCTTTCGCATCTTTACTATGTGGAGCAATTCTCGATCTTTGTGTACCCCCTTTCAAAGTTTCCTCATTAGTTGTACGTGATGTCCATGGAATTCTTAGCATTCTTCGGTATGTCTGCATTTCAAATGCTTCTATACGGTTCATATTGACAGTTTTCAAGGTCCATGTTTCCACTCCGTATAATAGCGTTGACCAGACGTAACACTTTGTAAACCGTACGCGTAAATTTACATTTAGCTGTTTATCGCACAGTATGTTTTTGAGTTTGAAGAAGTTTTGCCTTGCTTGTTCAATTCTGGACCTTATTTCGATGTCATGGTCCAGTCTTGAGTCAATCCAGCAGCCCAGGTACTTAAAGCGATCAACCCTGGTCAATATTTCCCCGTCAACCCGTAGAGGTATGGGTACGTTTGAATTACGAGAAATTAACATTACTTTCGTTTTGCTGATGTTTATGGCCATATTAAAATCTTTGCATGTCATATTTAATCTGTTGATTATGTTTTGTAATCCTATATCGGTATCCGCAATCAACACAGTATCGTCTGCATAACGGATAGTCGATATATTGACACCGTTTATTTTTATTCCGTCGTTACAACCCCTAAGCACCTTCGCAAACAGATACTCTGAGTATATATTAAATAGTGTGGAGGACAACACGCACCCCTGTCTCACTCCTCTACAAATGTCAATGTTTCTTGAAGACAAGTTAGTCTCGACTCTTATTCTTGCGGACTGGTGCCAATACAAGTTTCTGAGAAGTCTCAAATCCCCATCGTCCAGCCCGATTTCCTCCAGGAACTCGAAAAGTTTATCATGGTTTACTCGGTCAAACGCTTTCTCAAAATCGACGAAACAAATATGTATGTCTCTTTGTTGGTCGTGGCACTTCTGTGCAAGGACTTGTAGGCTGAATAAAGCTTCTCTCGTACCTAACCCATTTCGGAATCCGAATTGTTCCGAGCCGATGTTAGATTCGCATTTGTTATATATCCTCTTGTGTATAATTTTTAATAGGATTTTAAGAACATGACTCATCAGGCTTATGAGTCTGTAGTCGTTACATTTCCTTGCACTATACTTTTTTGGTAAGGGTATAAAAGTTGATTCAAGCCAATCCTGGGGAATTTTGCCTGACTTATATATGTTGTTAAACAGAAGTAGAAGTAGATCTATGTTTTCCTCATTTATGAGTTTAAGTATCTCTGAGTTTATTTGATCAGGGCCCGGACTTTTATTATTTTTCAGCTGGTTAATAGCATATACAATCTCACTCTTTAGAAAATGAGGTCCTCCTATATGTTCAGCGTTGATGTCTAGCTGCTGTCTTTCGTCTGCGAACATTTCGTGAATGTACTTTTGCCATTGTTGTAGCTTCTCTTCTTCATCAATTATTATTCTGCCATCTGAGTCTTCTAGCATATTATGTATTCTTTTGTTATTGTGTGTTATCTTTTTTATTTCCTTATGTAAGTTGTACATGTCGTTTTTGTACTGGATGTCCTCAATTTTCTCACATTTCTGTCTCATCCAGTTCTCTTTTGCATTTCTTATTTTGTTTCTTATTTCCTTATTTACTTTCTTATAGTCTGCTTCATTATTCTTAACTTCTCGCCTTTTCCCCATTAGATTTAGAATTTCTTCAGTCATCCATTCTGTTTTCTTTTCTACATAGATTGACTTTAAATTGTTATTTGTTACTTCTAAAACTACATCTTTGAAGTTGTTCCAAATGTTATCCATGTCGGTTATACTATTATTGTCTATTCTAGTTCTTAAGGTTTCGAGTTGTATGTTTAGTTGTTCAGATGTGTTTGTTTTAACCGTTTCTTCCTTTAGAACTCCCATGTCAATTCTATTTTTAATCCTTCTTTTTTCCATCATTTTTAGCTTGAGACGCATATTAACCACCACCGGGTTGTGATCCGATCCAATATCGGTCCCAGGATAAGTTTTTGCACTAAGTATTGCGCTGCGGAACCTACGGTTAATAAGCACATAGTCTATTTGATTCCTTACGATTCTATTTTTGTTGTGTTGTGGGGATGTCCATGTACATAGTCGTCTTGGGTGGAGTTTAAATAAGGTGTTTGTAATGACCATATTGTGTTCTTGGCAGAATTCTATCAATCTATCTCCGCAATCATTTCGTTCTCCCAAGCCATACTTCCCCACGATGTTCTCAACTTTTCCTTGTCCAACTTTGGCGTTCATATCACCCATTATTATAGTCACGTCCTGTGGTTTTGTGGTTTTTAGTAGGATTACTAGTTCATTGTACCATGACTCTATTTCTTTTCCATCCTTACCAGCTGTTGGAGCATACGTCTGAATTAAGCTTATATTCACCGGATTTCCTGATATTTGAATTAATATGTTTCTGTCCGAGTAAGGAACAAAATTTTTCACTGCTTGACTGACACTTCTGTTAAGTATTATGCCTACTCCATTTCGGTGTTCTGCTTCATTATTTCCTGAGTAGTAAAAAGTTTTCCCCATTGATTCCGTCCTACCTGATCCTGGCCACCTCGTCTCACTGATACCCAGTATGTCAAGCTGCAGTCTATTCATTTCATGGCAGGCATTGGCTAGTTTTCCTGCCTCAAACAAAGTCCTCACGTTCCATGTTGCTGTTCTTAAATTGTTTCTTGAGTTTATTGTTTTCTTATCTCCACTCAAAGCCATCCTCCCCGGAGATCCGATTGGAGGATGAGTTTTACCTCCGGAATTTTTAACATCGAGCGATTGCATCTTTCTTCTATTTGAGACCATGTGATTCTCTTGGGAATAGTTTATGGTTGAGGTAGTTTCCCTTTGCTTTCCTCAACTACAGGGATTTAATCCTGTTTTTTTTTATTCATTATGGTTATCCCGCCAATGTTCGGTCGTCAGAGCCTCGTTCGTTATCTAGCAGGGTGTAACGGGCGGCGTCTGCGACCACTCGTGCAGGTGAGGTTGACATTTGTAGTTACAAAAAGGGAAATTGAACAACACAATCAAATAGAAAAAGTTTATTACTCACTATCTCTTGAATCAGTATCAATAACTCCATATTTCTTTTGCGGCATCTTTATGCTACAATATATTTTTGTAATATATGAATTTTCCAATTTGGCATTTATTAATGAATTTATAGCTGGTGTACATGTATCTACAAAAATACTGAACTTATTTAAAACTTCTACTTGTTTTTTTTTTATATTCTTTATAATTTTCAATAGCTTTGCCCATTCTGGCACCTTTTTATAGCCTTCCTATAAAATTAAATTCTGGTAAAGTATATACATACTTATAATTTTTTATTTCAATTTTGAATTTATTATTTAGTTTTGGTGTATTTGGTTTAATGTCAACAACTGAGGTATCTTTCAACTGATATTTTATCATTTCATTCATATACATAAAGCTTGAAAACTCATTTGCATTGTTTTGGAACTACAAAACCTTTTTTTTGCTATTAGCGTTGCTAAGAGATCTATTAAAGCACTCAAAATGAGTGATTTTTAAAATCATTAAAGCATGGAACATTTAACGGATTCAGTTTTAAGTTGGTCACAACTATGTCTATAATGCCGTGTTTACACGGTCAAATAAATTCATGAATAAATTGACGAATTTCTTCATGAAGAAATCCATGAATTTATTCATCAATTTATTGGACCGTGTAAACGCAAAATTTCTTCCAATATTTTATTCATAATAATCATGATGACCAACCATCAAATAGTGACATTTGTTTTCCAGCAACTGTGCCCAATTTCTTTTGTTTTCATTCGTTCATTTGAAGGTTAGGTTCAACGTATTATTAATTATTTAGGTAAACCTGCAGAATCAAGTACCCATCCAAATTTCCCGCTACGAATATAGCAAACTTACCGCAACGTTGTCAAATCTCTGGTATTTATTTAATTTACTTCTCTCTCTCGCCTTATTTTCCAGTTATTAATTTACGTTAATTTGTAATTTTTATATGTTATAGGTACTCCTAATTTATATGTTATAATTTAGTTAGAACTTAATATACATTGTTAAATGGTTCGTCTTGGTATAAAATTATTTTGCGGTTATATTAACAAATATTTACACATCGCTCTAAATCACCATTCTTTATATTAGTAGTGCATTTGATTGGTTAGACATATGATTGGTTATGCTCATCCGTAAATGTCAGTTGAAATGGGTACTTGATTCTGCAGGTTTACCATTATTTATATATGAAAATTACAAAAAAAGCAAAAATAAGACAACGTGTAGCGTTGTATACAATAATGCAGAAACACGTGTATTTACAACACAATGGGAATGTTGGCAATACATTTTAAACTCAAATGTAACCATAATTCCCTAGAAACTTGACGAAAAATTAGAGCGAGTTCTAATCCGACAATTTATTCATGAATTATTTGACAAGAAAAACTTCACGACAATTTTAGCGTTTACACGCTCCGATAAATTCAAGGTAAAAAATTTCATGAATTTATTTGATCGTGTAAACACGGCATAAGTCAGTAGTCATAGTGATGGTTATGATTAAACTGACAATAAATAAACATTTTATTATACGATAATTATATTTACAATATAATAATAAATATTTTAGTATGAAGAGAAACTAACGTTCTTTGATTTTAGTTAATTCAAGTCAACCATAGGTAACCAAATTAAAAAATTTGCATTTTATTCTAAACATACGCAGATGTTACCATCTGTAATAGAATTTGCCTAAATTATAAAGTTTTTCTCATTTTCTCAAAAAAAAAAAATACATTAACAATACTAATTTGCAAAAAATAGCATAAAAAACACGTTTCATGAGACATTAAAACACTCATTCATTAAATTTGTTTTTTAAACTTGAATTCGTGCTTTAAAACGTGTCTTATGAAACTTGCTTTTTAATATTCTATAAAATCCAGTTTTATAATTATTTATTAACATAACCAACGAATTGTGTAAAAATGAAACTGTTATCAGTAGACTCGGCAAAGAGGGGCAATTTCCAGTGCCGAGAGCAACGTAGAGGGGAGAAGTGCGCGGCACGGAAACTCAAGCGTCCGTATCAAAGTGCACTTGGTCAGTATTATTCCACTGGTCGTTTTGAGTGCAAGTCAGTACACACATACTTACAAAATGTCGCATTTAGGTACGTTTCGGAAATGGCGTATTTCGAGGAAACTAGAAAACGTAATAGCAAGTATGCCGGATTAGAATACGAAGGCGATAGAATTAAATGTGTAAGGTGCGACGACTATTTGACGTGTACCATCAGGTGGAAGTGTGAACGCCACCTAAAAAGTATAAAACACTGTTCTGCAATCCATGGCAAACGATACAGCGAACAATTAACATTTGATGTAGGTGTTTGTTTTATTATATGTAATCTACCTATCTTGACTGAAACAAGTATGGCAACATATTTAATGATTCAAATATTTAATAAATGCCACCCGGTTTGTGATTTCATGGAAGCTTTTTAAAACAGTAAGTGTTTCAGCACGTTATATCATATTTTTTTCGCCTATGCTCACTCATGAAAGTCACAAACATAAATGATGCGAGTACGTAAACGTTACTAAACGCTCGCTTGGATACGGCCGCTAGGCACCTCCACGTTGTTCTCCGCACTGCACTTGCCCCACTGTGCCGACTCTAGTTATCAGTCACATTTGACTAAGCGTGGCCAACTCAGATACAATAAATATTGCTTTTTAATAACAGTCTGTTGTAAATCATTAAAAACTCCTTAGTAAACGGCCACCGACTTTTACAGAATACGGTTCCAGACGAAATTCGCATCGAAAACAGGTGTAACGAATTTCGGTATTTTAACGAATGATGTTATAGAATAGGGGTATCAACATTTATTAATACATCCCTAATTACAGTTAAGATATTTAGAAATGCTGCATCTTCTATTTCATTGTCTTTACAAAGTAATTTAATAGTTATGAATTATTTCTTTTTTGAAAAGCTACTGAAATTCAACCCAAAAAAACATTCAAATTATCAATCACTGAAACAAAAATATAATTAAGTGTTCAAAAATCTTCACTATTCATAGAATTAATATTCTTAAAATTTATGTATTCACAGTGGTAAGGTGACAAACTTAAGATATAAATATTCCTGAAAATGAACATGCCTAAGTTACTATTGTAATAATTTAAAGTTCACAGACTTAGGGAAATTCAATTTGCTCCATGCAACCAAAAAAAAATATATATGTCTGAACTTTATCCATATTATCATACTGGTAACTTAACCTTAATTTTTGAAAATTATTTTGATAGTGTCATCGTGACATCAATAAATATGTCATTTGATTTAATAAAGATACAATAAAACAACAAGCTCAGCTTGTATTCAAAATTTTATTAATAAAAAAAGGCAAAATTAAAGCAAATGTTGAAATTGTTGTCCGTTATTTTCAATTCCCAATGTGACACGCCTTTTCATGCTGTTAAAGGCATTTTGCAGCATTGCGGGCGTTATTAATGCACATTCGTCAATAATTCTTTGTTGCATATCTTGCAAATTAGCAACAGGAGTTTTAAATATTCTATTCTTTAGGTGAGGAAACACGAAAAAGTCCATAATTGTCAAACAAGGTGATCGTGGTGGAAACTCAACTTCCGTATGTAAACTTATGATCCGATCGTCAAAAAACTCACGAAGAAAAGCAATATTTTCTCGTGTTGTGTGTGTCGTTGCACCTACTTGTTGAAAGTATCCATATTGCAATTCATCATCATGCAACTGTTCAATAAATTCATTCAGAATGTTTCTATACCTCTCAGCATTAATTGTGAAATTAAAAAAAAATAGGGTCAACAACTCTGCGGCGAGAGACTGCTAGCCAAAAACCAAGTTTCGCATTATGGAGAAACGATTCACTAAAAATATGAGGATTTTCACTACTCCACATTCGAGTATTTTGGGAATTGACATACCCCGAAAGATGAAACCATGCTTCATCAGAGAAAAATGACAAATTTAGCAGGTCATCATCTTCTATTAAGTTATTTGCAAACCACTGGCAGTACGCACGACGTCTAGGGTAGTCTACCGGCAAAATAGCCTGATGTGATTGCATCTTATACGGATGCATGTGTAAGTTTTTCTTTACAATTTTCTGACATGTTCCATAAGAAAGTCCAATCTCTTGAGAAAGGCGTTTCAAAGGTTTTGTGGGTTCATTTACCATACGTTGACGAACATCATTTATAACTTGTTCCGAACGAACAGTTGGTCTACCAGTACGTGATTTATGACCCACAGAACCAGTCTCACGAAACACACCAACACAATTGGAAAGGCAATTATAAAAATCTTTGGGAATTACAGCTAACTCTGGAAAGTGCTCTCTAAAATCATCCAAACATGCACGTTGACTGTACACCCAAATTCCATCAATTCGCACTCCACTCCGAAAATAGGCTTCAATCATGTACGCTTTTTGCACTATATTGTAAACCATATTTGAATTTACTCGAATGTGCTATGTTTCAAACTCGACGTTCAAACTTGCTTTCAGCAATTCTAACACATTAATGGATGACAGATAATGTCACTGTCAAAATAATTTACAAAACAGAGTTATAGTTCCTAACTTAAGTTCAGACATACAATTTATATTACAAAGCCATCTTCGTCCTAGAAACTTTATGATATCACGGTATGAACATTGACGAATAGTAAGTTAAATATTTGAAGTGCCAATTTACCAATTAAATATGCGTATAAAATAACCAGGTATGTAAGAATGTAAGAAAAAAATTAAATACTGAAATGCAGTAAGTTCTTGCAGAATGAAGTTGCTGTACGTGATGTGGTATTTCAATTTTAGAAAATGTCCATACTGGTCTTTTTAAGTTAAAAATAAATAATTAAAATAGATATGAAAATATAAAACTTTTAAATTCATAAAAGAAACAATTTGCTTTAAATATGGTAGCCTAAGAAAAATGAGTACATCGATACGTTAAGCACGTATTACGCATTTGTTACAAATGAAACACACATGCATTATACACATCTGTATCTGTACACATGGACATACACCTCGTATTTTCCAAGGTTTACTTCAGCCAAAGACACGTGTTTCTGTCTCGATAAGACTTCGTCAGTTTGGCTAGTGAAGTAAAGTTTGATATAATATAGACAGTCTCAACCTTAACATGCAATACTGGCTCTAAATGAATTGAGTTAATGGTTGCCAGATTATCTGTGTTTCCAATTCATAATGACATTTGATTTAATCAAAATATAAGCTTCGCGAGTTTGGTGTTTCATTACTGTTAAGGATTGGAGGGTGCATGTAACAAGATCGTCGGATAACGGGAATGGAAGTCTCGGGCGAACATTAGAAACTCGAGATCGGCCTGTGACAGGTTAGCTTATTTTCAGGGTCGGTATCCTCTTCTCAGTAGCTCCTAAATGTTAAGGAGGTGAAAACCATTTTTACCCTCTTACGGCGAAGTGATAATAAAGCCATGGAACACTTTACACACACCATATACACTCTAAGGCTGTCCTAAGGTCTTAACAAGCTTCAGCTAAGACATTGTGCCGCTATGAACACACCACAAAAAAGTATATTAATAGAAAAGAATTAAGAGAAAGACAAGAAGGAATAATGCCCAATCGACAAGGTTTGCAACGCAGCTACTGGACATCGAGACAGCGTTACTAATAATAATTACTCATGCCTTAATTTCCCCCAGCTTAACACTAATTACGAAGGCATTAAGAACATCTCTTATTATCTACGCCCACGTTCATGGAACGGCGAACATCTGTTATAAGTCTTTCACGATAACATACGAAGCACGGGATAAATAGTTGCAAAACAGGGTTGAAAAATCTACATTGCTTTGAGTCAGCTGTTAGTAAATAATCTATGAGGTTAGGTTTATGTTATTTTAAAATATTTACAACTACTAATATGCTTTATGTTGTTATTATATATAGGCATGATTTAGTTGTGAAAATAACTGATCTTATATATAATATGACATATGCCCCGTCTGGTAACATAATATATTCACTTAATAGAGAGAAATACTAGGATTATTAGGTATTATTGTAATTTAAATGTTACTTGTTCCGAAGTAACTGTTTATCACGTGTCTCGTCTGTTATCGTGAAAGACCTACATTAACCACGCCCATAGAGCGACTTAAGTTATTTGGCTATCACCATTCACCCTAAACAAAAAGAAACTCTCGGACAGCAAGTTCTGGTCTCGATCTCAAGATCTGTACAATAAACCAGTGCGCTGTCGATCGGTTATTAGGGCATTACTAAAGATAATGAAACGCAAAACTACTACTGAATTTCATTCAGCATCTTAAGGTTGAGACGGATTATAGTATGAACACCTATTTACTAGCAGATCTTGTACAAAGATCCACCTAACTAACTAAGAATACATACGACATTAACCAATAAAATACTTTTACTAGCTTTATGTACTAAATAAGTAGGTACTCTATTATATTTTTAAATGTATTATTTTATCTATAGATAAATTTGTTTGATCAGATTAAGAAAACATTAAACAACCCATATTGATTTACTTTAATACATTTATTTATAATTGAAATGATTACTATGACAAAAAATTTTGTTTTTAGCTGAGAGACTAGTAGCTGGTCGTGGACAACCTAATACCTACAGAACACCACTCAGACAGCAAAACCTTCCCCATGGCACAGATAAGGCACACAAAAACCGTAAAACAAGGTTGGTTTACCTTTGATTTTTTTTTATTAACACGTTAAACGTAATACCAAATCACACAAACAAAGTTATACCCATTTATATTTGGTGTATAAACTACCTTGAGCCTTAATTTTATTTTATTTATTTTGTAGAGGAAAATTGACAAATCTGCCACCTAACGGTAAACAGTCCAACCAGTAAACCTTTTTAATGGATAGTAATTGTAATACATCCCAATTACTTACGTAGTAAAATCTGTTATTTTATATTTGTATGTTTTTACAACGATCCATGCTACCCATGATTTGTTAAAATGTATATTGCTCCCATTTTAAAAACGCAACACAAAAGGTAAGAATGTTCCTTTCAGAAAAAGAAAAAAGAAAAACTTATTTTAGTTTTACGTCTTACTTTTTTTTTATTTTTGAGCTTCGGAAAGTTTTATATTTACATAAAAACATTAGAACACTTTTAAAAACAAAGTATGTATAACATAATAAAGGTATTATTATAAACTATGTTTTTTCTTTTTTCCATTTTATTTACTTTTTATAAATAATTTTTCAGTATTTTAAAGGTTTATGCAAAAAGAGGAAACATCGTTGAATATATTATCAAAAGATATATTTCTTGAAAGCATGATTATACTTTGGATTCGATATTTTTACAGATTCTAACAAATTAGTTTATAACTAGTATACTTCTTTTAATAAAATATTAAAGATCAATTAAAATTCTAAAATATACTTTATATTCGTGATATGCAAGAGATAGTTTAACTAGATCTGATAACGATCTATTTATATAGAAAAATCTTTTTAAACACTTTTCTTGTTGCAAATAATTTTTATTTACTTTTACAAACAATATAAAGAATTTAGAATGTTAATGATGACACTTTAACCATAATATATAATCAGTATGTGTTGTGTACATATTTTATAATTAATTGTTCTTTTTGAGACTAAATGTAAGATATAACTAGGTTTTCATTTAAAAATAGATGTTAGTGTTTATTTTCTTTTATAAAGTCACGCATGGGAATACCATCCACATTATATAATTTTCAACATTTCTTTTCAAATATATATTTTAATTTAGTAAAATCATTTTATTAAGCCAATTTCACACATTACTTACTATCCATAAAGAATATAGACTTTTAAAGATCTACAAATTATCATCGTATAAAATAAGTAATGAAATTAATTAAATTTAATTTAGCTTTATATATTATTCAAATATAAAATATTAGCATATATAACGTGTGTATAAATTGTCGCAAAAGCTACACGTGACATTCTTCGTTCAGTTCTGAATATAATATTTTAAAATGTTAAAATCTGGTATCATGCTTCGTTTGTTTTCACGAGGTTCATGAAGTTGACTTTTAATGCGTATAACCTTAAGCCTTACTCTATTAATATAATATAGCTGCAATTTTGTTTAAAGAACAATTTTTACTAGTATTATTTCGTAAACGTTTTGTTTTTGATTTTAAAAGTTTGGTTTTAACATTTCTTCATTAACGCACTTTCACGAAAAACACATTTAACGTTATTTGTATTTCAATCAAAATCATTTCTGTCAAATTTAGCGGTATCTACAATTACAATAGTATGCGGCCAGTGTTGCCAAATATGTTTCTTTCAAATGGTTCCTGAACACATACAAAACATGATATGATACGACATTTTAATATTAAGATTTTATATTCAGAACCGAACGATGAATGTCACTGCGTGTAGCTTTTGCGACATTTTATACACACGGGGTATATTCACATTTACAAATTATATTCTATTTTAACGTTTAAACAAAATTTGATTAGAATTACTTTATACATGTAATGCCACAGTCACAAAAATAATTTATCCATAATTAATAACAGTATGATAATTAAAAAAAGCTCCAAAAGTTATCCTCTTTTTGGATTTACCATCCATAACACTGATTGCTCAACATTTCTTTTAAACTTCAAGAAAAATGGTGACATCTAATTATTTTTTTCGAATAAATTACTTGTTAAACGCCATTTAATTGTTGAAGTTTGATGCAATTACAAAATCGCACAATTTACAATATTTTTATACATATAGGAATACGTAATATACATAATTTTTCTATGTATATACATGAAATAAATTGTTAATAAAGTGTCATCGGTAATAAGTACGATCAGTCTTACCTTTTAGATGAGTTTACCTGTTACAGCAACTAGAAGAAAATAAACTTGTTTGTACAAAATGATGTATAAAAATTATCGAATGTTTTACGAATGTTGATATATGTTTCGGACCCTTTAATATATAACTTAAAAGACAATCTATTTTGTTGTATGTAAACAATTGTATAGAATTACTTAAAACAGGGCTAAGAGTCAATTCTTAGATGCATCTTACACAGATCCTTCGTTATTAATGTGTACATCTAAGAATTTTAGATTCAATTTTCCTTTTCAATGTTTTTCACGTGTGACCATGTTTAACAGTTTTTCTTAAGATATTTAATAATAAAAACAATAAATTTTGGATATGCTTTGTTTGGATTTTTAGAAATTTTATTAGATCTTTAAATGTTGTGATTGATCAAGTAGTTGTTACATTCAAATTCATTACTTATTCTAATGCGATACATCCTTATATGAGTTATAAATATATCATTCAGAACAGTATATACTAGAAAAATTTCAATGTAGATATAATATTACTTATACATCACAGATTTAATTTTAAATCAGTTTCTTTAAGTATCCTTTAGAAACATATCAATTATTATCAGTAAGCAATAAATTGTATGTAGATACTGTTGCAATGAGTATTTCTATGCAGCTTACAACTACATTAATAACTTACTTAAATATTTTCATCGGCATGCTTAAAGATAAGAAATTGAGTATTTTATTAAAAAAATACATTTTGAAAATAATGAAATGGGGAAGATTTTTATATTTGTGAAACTACTTGATCAAATTGTCTGTATATGTAAGTTATTGTAAGGAAATTCCATCCATTCTGAGAATGCTGTAAATCAGAATTTACATTATAAAATTTTTGCTTAATTGATTTTAAAACATTTAATGTCAATTAAGAAAAGCTGTCTTTTATATGTATGTAATACTATCACATTCATGTACTTAACTGACTTTGCGTTGAAAATCTTTTCAAATACATACCTGGTTAATGAAGAAAAAACAGAATGAGATATTGTGCCATGCCATTATTCTACCGTTAAGTAATTTTATTCAAGTAAATATTAAAACTGATTTTCAACAGTGATAATTTTAACGTAGTTTGTTTTTGTTCAAGTAGTATTAATGTAGTAGAAAACTGTTAGACTTAATTGTTATTATTGGTCTTATAAGTAACTATTAATGAAAAACGTGATTTTTATTTATATTTATATTTTTATTTATTTTCGTTTTGTTCGAATGTGCCTCGAAACAGTTGGAAAAATTGATATACAAAAAATATGAAGACATTGTTTTATTTGTACCCAAATAAAGTAATGCCATTTACACTTGTTGTTTTAATTCACTTTAGCACTTTATATTATAATATATTATTGAACTTGATTACGTGCAGCAACGATATGATGAGTAAACCTGGACAAACGAATGGATATGAAGTGATTTTATACGAAAGCGTGCATATGCATACGTACCCGAGGTATACATACATCAGACGCGGCTCGTGATGACGCACTGTAGGGGCTCGTACAATGACGCGAGTGCCTCGTGTGTTTTCGGTGTTTACTGTGAAAACGCTACTGTTAGTACACGAGAATACACGAAGCACTCGCATCATTTTACGTGCCCCAACAGTACACGTCATCACGAGCCGCGCCTGACATACATGACTCAATCGCGTTAGGAAGGCTTCCTAATGATCCAATACTACATCTTCGCGTCAGTCTACATCAACAACGTATTAATACAAAAATTGTAACTAATTACTAGAGACAAGCACTTAGGTCGGCCAGCATTGGCGTCACTACGTGGGGTTACCGAAATAAAACTACGCGTTATTTCGAAAAAAAATATCGGAGAATTATTGAAAATGCAGATAAAATATACTAAACAACTTACCCAATATGCTCCGATGCTTTGAAAAAATCCGGATGTGCGTGAGTGAACACCTGTAGCATAGCGTGCGTTTCTACAGTAGTCGCCTTGAGGTTTGCCCTTTGCGGTATATATATATATATATATACCGATAGGTCCAGCTCGGAACGGGCCATAGTCAGCAATGAGTGGCAACAGCGAATCCCCTCTACGCTCTACAGCTTCAATTGCAGCACATTGCAGTTAAGAATGTAGTAAGACTTAAACCGCGCAAGGATATAGTCGTTTGCATATTCGTTCTGTATACGTAATTTGCCCATTTGTTTCAGACATAATAAGGTCCAATTTACTATTATTATTGTATTCTTAGCTGCTACGGCAAAGTAATTTTAAGTAATAAAAAAACAATAACGTTTTCTAAAAGATAAAAGTAAAAAAATCAATAATTCTGCAAAATAAATTTAAATTTTAAGAAAGTCACTCAATATAGGATTCGAAAATACCGCCCTCTCTCCCCAAACAATAGCCGAGCCTATTGTAAAACTCCCGCCTCACTCCCTCGAGATTTCTAGGGGGTATTGTTAGAAGACCGTAAAGATTTTCTTTGACATAACCCCACAGAAAAAAATCGCAGGGATTGAGGTCGGGTGATCGAGGTGGCCATATTATCGTACCCCTCCCGGAAATAACACGATTAGGAAAAGTGTTTTCTAAAAACCCTCTTACTAATCTGCTGTTATGCGCGGGGTTGGCGTAAACCAAATTGCATCAAAATCGACGTTTAGTCGACAGCAGGAATAATTCGTGTTCGCTGCAAATTAAATATTTTACTGCATTCAAATTGCCGTCGATAACAAATGGTCCTATAATATTATCACCCAAGATACCCGCCCAAACGTTAAGTTTTTCGGGGTATTGAGTTTTAACATTACGAGCTCGATGTTTATTTTCTCGAGACCAATATCGCACGACTGAGGGATTATGCTTGCCATGACGTGGAAAAGAAGACTCGTCGGTAAACAGAATATTTTTTATAAAATATTCGTCCCCGTTAGCCTTTTCCATTCTTGCAAAATTGTCCTCGGGAAAAATCTCCTGGCACTTTCGAACTTTGTAACTTTTATATTTGTTGCGTTTTAGAATCCGCTTTACTGTACTTCTACTAACACCGATTTCGTCTGCAATTTGCCGTGTACACTTAAGATCGCCCATTTCAACTAACGAACAAACACGTCTCTCTCCTCCCGATCGGCAGGTATTAGAGGGATATGAGGCTGTTCGTCAATTTGTTGGCATTTGCGGCAATTTCCGACTACACAGCCATATTTCCTAAACGCATTTACGATCCTTTCAATCGTCGAATGCGAAGGAATAGGCCGATTTACGTACTCTACAGCAAATAAATCAGCGGTTGTTCGACAGGAATTGCCGGCAAGATACCACGAAACTATTTGTACCTTCTCTGCGGTCGTATACACTGACATGATAACTACCTTTACGTATGCACAGCTAAATACGAATGACGGGCAATCTGTTGCGCTCGACCATCGGACTCATGTTGCGCACGCGGAGTGGCATCGTACACACGTTGCCACATCGCATTACGTTCCACACGTATATTGTTGCCTATGGCCCGTAGCGGACTGGACCTATCGGTATATCTGTTTATAAACAGAAGAAAATCGTTCCACAGCTAGCGATGTAATATTCGCGTAATTAACATGGTCTTGTAAGTTTATACAACGGATCTTTGGCAACACTGTTGTTAAAAAGTTGCCTTAATATAGTAAAATTAACATTTTTACGTAATACAGCTTTCAATTTATCTCTGACACAAACACTTTTTCATCATTTAAAATATATAGCACTATTTCTACATGGGCAACAATTTCAACCGAATACGGTAAGGACAACGAAGTCTTTATTTTTTTTATTGCATCTACTACTGACTGGAATGTAATTCTCGTAAATAATTTTTAAATCTGCTGAAACTTGAAGATTTTTAAATTGCATTTGACTGAGCCTTATTGCAGCTGCTTCTTTAGGGTTAAGTTGTAAAATCACCAACTTTATCTTATCCAAATGTTTAAAATAATAAACTGCTGCCTCTAACCATGTACCCCGTCGTGTAAAAGTTGACTGCGGCGGTTCGGGGATGTCAGGACATTGTGAATGAAAAAGCCGAAATACGTTTCGGAGATTTAATAAAAAAAAGTCTTTCGTCTGACCTATTAGTTGACCCACATCGGGATAACATTTTCGTATAGTGTCTGCTACAATTTGTAAAGCATGAAGCAGACATGTAACGTGTAGTAAGTTTGCATCTACACAAACGTGGATTCCAACATAATAAACTTTTCTCACAAACTAAGCACCTCACTACTTTACCATTATATCTTAAGTCTGGAAATTGACATAAAAATCTGCAGTTGATGCATTTTAGATGAACTTTCGACATTTTCAATGCTTTACGTCGAATTACACATACGCGTATTCGTAAATACATCTGCGCATTATAGCTATTCACGTACTAAAGTTAGAAACGCGATACGCACAACTTGAGCCGACAGCAGCTCTGTATCAATCAAATCTCTCGCTTTCCTACGCCAGTATAAGCCGACCGAGAATGCCTGTCTCAGAATAATTGAAACATACATGAGTAGGTAGGTAAACCCCACCAGTTTTGTATAATACAAAGGTATTTTTAATAATATAAAATATTATTAAAAATCTGGTGTGAAGAACAAAAATACAGGTTCACTATTAATATTTTTATGAACCATTATACAAAACTGGTGGGGTTTACCTACTCATGTATGTTTCAATTATTCTGATACATTACACATGCGGTTAGTCCGTAGTATGAGTGAAGACACAAACAAAATGCAGTTTCTAGAGAGATGGCTGTGCCACCTTTGGAAGGGCGTCGTTACTACACATTGGTTATGTGGACGGGGCGAGGTACTTCGGCTGTCTGACAACAAGCAGCGCTGAATTTACTTCTACGCTCGGTCTGGATAATTTCTGTGATGTGGTTCTTTTTTGTGAATGTGTCTGAAGATATCCTTTCTCCAGCAGGGGCGTACCGATGAGCCTGTAGAAAGGCGAAATACGTATCTACGTCTCTGGGGAGGGATATGTGCGGACACGTTCACAAAAATATTAATAGTGAACCTGTATTTGTGTTCTTCACACCAGATTTTTAATAATATTTTATATAATTATGAAACAGACATGTAAATAATTTACATATCTGTAACTGTATACTTGGACAATACCTCGTATTTTCAGCATTTACTTCTGCTTAAGACATATGTTTCTGCCATCTATAGGCGTCGTCAGTTAAGCTAATGAAGCAATGTATACAAATGATACAAATCTTTATAAATAGATCTGTATCTGTATATGACATTTAGCCGAACCGCCTATTAGATAAAGCAAATCTCATCCTATCAGGTGGCAATTATTTATTAAGTGACATCTGACGGACGAAAGAGACTTTACCGAAAAAAGCGATCTTTCATTTGACCCGCTAAGCTGGTACGAAACGAAAGCAATACGGGCGTAGTCCTTCAAAAACGAGCCAGATGGCGGTAAATATACAAAAAAGGTTTTAAATATATCTATACGTCAATATGCCGTATAACGCTTTTGTTTAATTATGAAACAGATATGTAAATAATTTACATATCTGTAACTGTATACTTGGACAATACCTCGTATTTTCAGCATTTACTTCTGCTTAAGACATATGTTTCTGCCAGAAGTAAATGCTGAAAATACGAGGTATTGTCCAAGTATACAGTTACAGATATGTAAATTATTTACATGTCTGTTTCATAATTAAACAAAAGCGTTATACGGCATATTGACGTATAGATATATCGTATTTAAAACCTTTTTTGTATATCTACCGCCATCTGGCTCGTTTTTGAAGGACTACACCCGTAATGTTTTCGTTTCGTACCAGCTTAGCGGGTCAAATGAAAGATCGCTTTTTTCGGTAAAGTCTCTTTCGTCCGTCAGATGTCACTTATTAAATAATTGCCACCTGATAGGATGAGATTTGGTTTATCTAATAGGCGGTTCGGCTAAATGTCATATACAGATCTATTTATAAAGATTTGTATCATTTGTATACATTGCTTCATTGGCTTAACTGACGACGTCTATAGATGGCAGAAACATATGTCTTAAGCAGAAGTAAATGCTGAAAATACGAGCTATTGTCCAAGTATAGTTACAGATATGTAAATTATTTACATGTCTGTTTCATAATTAAACAAAAGCGTTATACGGCATATTGACGTATAGATATATTTAAAACCTTTTTTGTATATTTACCGCCATCTGGCTCGTTTTTGAAGGACTACACCCGTATTGTTTTCGTTTCGTACCAGCTTAGCGGGTCAAATGAAAGATCGCTTTTTTTCAGTAAAGTCTCTTTGGTCCGTCAGATGTCACTTATTAAATAATTGCCACCTGATAGGATGAGATTTGCTTTATCTAATAGGCGGTTCGGCTAAATGTCATATACAGATACAGATCTATTTATAAAGATTTGTATACATTGCTTCATTAGCTTAACTGACGACGCCTATAGATGGCATAAACATGTCTTAAGCAGAAGTAAATGCTGAAAATACGAGGTATTGTCTAAGTATACAGTTACAGATATGTAAATTATTTACATGTCTGTTTCATAATTAAACAAAAGCGTTATACGGCATATTGACGTATAGATATATTTAAAACCTTTTTTGAATATTTTATATTATTAAAAATACCTTTGTATAATGCCTGTCTCTACTAATTACATACTTTATTCATCATATTCATAATCGCACGTCTTCGACGTATACTACTGCGAATCCATTGCTTTGTCCTACTGCAATGAGACAACCTGCGTGCGTATAGGCAATACATATTGCAAACCTACAGCAAATAGTTCATAAAATTTTCAGTTCGTACCGCCCAAGGGTGAACCGCAACTTGTACTTTATCTCTTTCTAACACTCATGAATATACGCTGTACGTCTTTCAAATATATTAAATAAAAAGGATAGTTGTTCAGGAGATAGTCTATGATATTCGGCTTGCTGTCAAATTATTTCAATACTGTTAAGCATTCTTCTAATTTGAATATTTAGTTTGTCATCAAAAATTACAAAATTTGTTCTTTTGAGAAGAATACTGATAATAAATAGTAATATCAATTAGTGGCAATAAGAAATTTTTTGATTATCACTTTGATATTTCTAACCTATTTATTTTAGAGCATATTTCATAGATGCCTGGTAATTTGTTCGAATATTAAAGTAATAATTTACGCAAAGTTTTCTTGAATAGAATATATTTATACAAAACTAGAAAAAAAACAAACTTTTGAACTATTCATGTTCCTACTTTACTCATTATTATTATTTTGACATGTAGGTTAGGTATAATTGCGGCCCCTACAAACTAAGACAGTTTGACAAATAATAAATGTTGGCTTAGTACCATGGTCTTAATATTGAAGTTTACAAAATGTCACCTAACTGAAAGTCAGTGGCGCATAAAATAAAAAACTTGAAAAATACAAATAACGTTTTTGCACGAAGCTCTCAAAAACCACGACAAGATAAGAATATTAAATCTGTAAAATCAAAACAAATAGGTGGCAAAAGGTATTAATTATTTAAAAAGTATTGGCATGGGCAATATATCAACGACTTTTATCGTATTTTTATCAACATTTATTTTATTTGCGATGTGGGTAATGCTCATGGCGTCCCCTAGCCTAGTTCTAATTATCGACTTTTGCACTTCGTTTGAGGCATTTTAAAAATTGTGTACGCTTCTGACTTACAATAAACTGACACTAACATAACCATACTGGATAAAAGTCAAATTTACAAATCACTAATTTTTTAATTTGACAGAATGTATTAAAAGTCGGTGTCTAAAATAATTGAAATATCATTGACCAATTAACCCTATTGAGAAGCAGATACTGCAAATAAGCAAGTGTTCAATTGATGTAGACAGATTTTCAGTTATATGTAATACATATTTATATGCATATACATTTCATAACTCCCGCTATAGAAAGACTGCCGAAATGTTTTATTTATTTTGCTTTAATTTCAGTTCATATAAAGGCAATACAAATGCCCTATTAAAAGAAACAATGCAAATTATTAAATGGCATGAATATTTAATCTTGAAGAATTTATTTTTTTTTTACTTGTAAGTAAACCCCCAAGACCAACTGTTTATAAAATAATTTGTTGAGTGGTACAGAAAAAGAAATATAGGGTTCAGCCATGAAAAATCAACTTTATTCACTCAACAGATGTGCATACATAGATTTTAAAAGTTTATTTAATCAGTACATGAGATAGAAAGTCGACATTAGTTGTAAAATCGCAATTAAAGTTGATTTAAACAAATCTTTTCGGTTTTACTAATCGGGCGTACCCACCTAGATATATAAACGAAAGCGTAAGTAAAAAATAAGTGTTTAAATATTTCATTTTCATGCCGCTACATAAATACTCACAATAAATAATTTTACTTCATTTTACAAATCTCAAATTATACTAACGTCATGTGTAAATTGTTTATGTCAGATTTAAATCTATTTTAAGGTGTATAAGATGAATCAGTCCCGATCTATTTCTTAAATACATATTAAAAAGATACAAAATTCCAACAACTATACAAATGACCACAATTTCATTTAATCAATGCTATAACAACGACCATCAGACAAAATATAAAAACACTTATTTAGTAGACTAAATTAGAAACTAATAACTAAATGACCATGATCCCATTTGGCCGATGCAATGACCATCTTCATCAAACGTAGCTAGGGTTAAGCGACTCAATTTGTTGGTGAGTGTAGGCAAAGTAGCCGAACTGTGAGGTACATTACCATGCACTATTGAAGAGTGAGTATCTAAAAACAAATATATTGATATAAGCATTTGTATGATGTGTAATTAATGTACAACATGTATCTTATTATATAAAGTGTTTATAAAAAAATTAACCTTATATTTAATTCTAAGAGTAAAAAAGAAAATAAATCAAAAGTAGTGATAGGGCAACAAGAAATAACTGATGTAAATTTGCTATAAATGGTTTATTATAGTAGTTTTAATAAAATTATTCAACACTACTGCCTTATATCATCATCCTATTCATATACACTTTCAATTTTCAGCTTGTACAATTCTTTAAACTTTAGATGAATTATGAAAATGTCTCAGATATCTAAACAAAATGGATTCGATAACATTTACGTTGTTCCACACTTCTAGGCTACTAGTAGTGGATTACACATTTAAACCCATAGTTTTCCTAATAGTAGCTTAGCTATTCAAAGGAAGTTGCCGATGTGCTGTCAGATATCTTGAAATGCACGGTACAAGATTGTGTTAGTCCTTGTTCACAATGAGCGTAAGTCGTAAAATATACATAAAAAGAACGTAATACATAAAGTTAAATATATAGGAAATCTATGTAGCTGTTCACAATGACTTTACGTAATCGTTATGTTACGTTCTCCGTACGTGCACTCGTAAAAAATACGTAGTTGAAATAAATTCAACTTTACGTAAATTTTACGCGTAAATTTATTAGATTTAGTTTTTAGAAGGCGTCACAACTGTGTTAGTGTTCTGGTTTCTTTTTGTTGACCCTAAGTCCAATTGGTATGTTATTATTGTCTGTGTTTGGTGTGTATTTTAAATGCAATTATTAAAATAAGTTTATATTCCTATTGGTAGTCCACAAGACATTTATAACTGCGTGTGTTTGTTGTATATTTTAAAGACAATTACTAATACAGTTTATACAATTTACAAGGGTTATCTTAATAAAAACAACAATAAACATTGAGTAGTAATTGGATTAGTCGTCACAGGATCCATCTCTATTACAAAATGCAATAAAATCTAATAAAATACTGGTATGCAATAAAATCAAATAAGATTCTAATACTAGATGTTATAACCTCAAATTGTAAACAAATGTCAAGAAATAAAAATGTCACTACCTTAGCGCTTGCGCATATTTTAAATTTTACGTTTGCTTTACGGTCATTCTGAACATACGTAAATTTTACGCTTTATGTATTTGTTGCGGCTTATGAGTTTTTTACGACTTACGCTCATTGTGAACAAGGACTTAAACTTAGCAGCAACGTAAGGCATTGGCGTGCTTCTCTACGTACACTAACGGAAGTATTCAGCAGATAAATATAAACTATAACAAAATGTGATAAAAATTTTGTTTTGTATCAGTATTTTTTTAATAATAAATTTCAAAGCAACATTTTAGCATTTATATCACTTTTGATAATGCAGTTATTCATTTTCTTAAACCATTGTGGATATCACTGTCTATTTACCTCCTTCTCCTGTTAAATGATTTAAATAAGATCTGTCCGTTTCGTCAGATGGTTTTTCTTTCATTTGCTGAACGAACCCTGATATAAGAGTGTCCATCAAACTGGCTTGCCGAGAAAATATTTGCAAAATTTTCGATACTCTAGCGCCATTTTCAACAACAATAAACTGTAAAAATATACATGGAAAGTAATTGGGATCATCTTCCTTGGATGGTCGAGCATAATCCCAGCTTAATTCTTCATATCTTAAACCAAGTAATATAGTCTGAAAAACAAATTAAGTAATTAGCATTATTGAATTAAATTTATGATAAATATTATTTCTGAATAACTATAAATTCATCCAAAACTGCAATTTTTCTTCTTATAAATTTCACTATATAAACAAGATTACTCCACGAAGTACTACTTAATAAATATCAGCTTCTCTATTTGTCATCAGTATGCTGTAATAGGTTGTCCTGAAATCTATTCATTGTGCGAATGTTCGAACTGTAATAGTAGCAACACGTGGTCGTATAGATACATGATGTTGGCTGACTGTCTAAGATGTTTTCAAAACAAGAACATTGCAATTTGGTAAAAATTTATAATGTGTTAATGTCCACGCAAGACATTATCGATATTTTTAAGAGGTATATGAAAAATCCACTTTATCTTACAAAACCGAGTAAAAACATTCTCTAAGAGGAACATAAAAATATGACAATAACGTTCATACTATTTCCGCATCACTGAAGACGAATTGACACTATATTATTCGTTCATTAGTCCGCATGACGAAATTGCCAAATAATACTTCATATTGTGAAGAAATATTTTGACATTGTTTCATTTGACATTATAAAAATTGCATGAAAATTGAAATGACAATGAAACGTGTTATCCTAAGCCTGCACAAGCGGATCCTTATCCAGTGCCGGCAGGCATACATATTCAAAGTAAGCCTACACAAACGAAATGCAGTTTAAGTTCGGCCTAGTGTACACGTAACAATTCACGTATTCACAACGTATGAAAAATGAATAGATGCAATCATATAGAATATAAATCCAAAATATTTTCCCAAAATTCCCTCTCACAAGCGAGAAAAAAAATGACAAAGATATTAAAAAAATGTTTGTCACACCACTGTGCGATTACAAAAAGTATCAAAGACTGTCTTAAAGTTTACCGACAATAACAAAAAGAATAGTTTTGTTAGTGTCCGTCTCATTCAAGTGTTACGTATGTAATAACGTATGTGTGTGTGAAGTATTTATTTATACACATTCTAAATATTTTAAATTCCTAGATGTCACGTAATATCATTTTCAAGGTGTTTTTAATTTCGGGATTGGCATCATAATTGACTCGCAATATTTTGGATTTATAATTTATATATGTAATTACATCGTCACTGTCTTCATCGTTTCATTGCTGCAATACGATCTGGCAGTGCCGTGATGCAAGAAAAATTGAATGACTCCCTTTGGATTCCAGAAAATGGTGAGCATTACTTTCTGCGCTGATGAAACTATTTTGTACACTCAGGAAAACCATCGACTGCCGCTTCTTGTTCTCGGGATCATAATGACGAACCCAACATTCGTCCCCGGTGGTGATGTTCATGACAAAAGCATTTCCTTCACGATACTGGTTAAGCAGTTTATTGACAAATATTTTTTTCTTTGATCTTTCATGACTAAAGACGGCAGACTATGTGCCCCAGCAGTGGCGTTGCGTGGAGAGTTTAGCAGAATAACAGTGCGCTTACTTAAAAATAAATGTATCGAATCCCTATACAAAACGTTAAGAAAAAACATAAATAACTTACCCAACATGTTTACATTGTTGCAAAAAAATGCGGATGTGCGCGATGAAAAAACTGCCACCATAATATATGTTTCTGTAATAGTCTCGGAAAGGTGCGTACGTAGTGACGTATATATATGTTTATATACAGAGAAGGATTGTTCGACGTTGAGAGATGTTATATTTGCATAGTTAAAGCGCTCTTTGTATCTGTACAACGGATCTTCAGTATTGATAAAAAGTTGCCCTAATTTTGTAAAATCTACATTTTTATCTAATACACTGTTAAATTTTTCACGGACACAATCACTTTTTTCATCTTCAAGGATATGCAGCACTAGTTTTACGTGGTCAATAATTGCTAATGAGTCCGATAAGGACAGCGCAGTGTTCTGTAATTTTTTTATTGCGTCCAGTATTGGAACGTAACTGTCTTAAATAATTTTTAAATTTGCTGCAACTTGAGGATTGTTAAATAGAACCTGGCTGAGCCGTATTGCAGCTGCTTCTTTGGCATCTAGTTGTAAAATCACTGATTTAATTTTTTCAAAATGTTTATAATAATAAAATGCTGCTTCTAACCAAGTACCCCATTGTATAAGAATTGGTTGCGGCGGCTCGGGTATATCAGGACACAGCGAATGAAATAGCCGAATCCGTTTCGGAGATTTAAGAAAAACCGCTTTCGTTTGTCCTATCAGTTGATCCACATCAGGATAAGTTGTATGAATAGTGTTTGTTACAAGGTGTAAAGCGTGAAGCAAACATGTGACATGCAGCAGGTTTGGGTGAATCGTTTTGAGTAAGTTTGCCGTGGAACACATAACCTTGGCAGCATCGGTAACTAACATTAACACTTGCTTCGGTTAAATCTCAAATTTGTGTAGTGTTTCTATTAATACATCATATATCGCTCTGGCAGTACACCCTTGCATTCGTTTACAGGTTAGTAAATAAGGAGGAGAAGGTCCTTGCGGAGTCAGCGTCCGTACTAGAATGGCTAGGATGGACTGTTTTTTAATATCTGTAGTTTCGTCTATTGTTAACCACAGAAATCTTTTTTTATCGTATTTTTCGTACAATTTACTATTCTCTCACGAACTGACGGTACGTAATTCCGTAGCGTACTTCTTGTTGGTAATTTCCACGTAGGATTGTATTTCTTCCAAAACTGACGAAACATTGGGTGTTCCACTTTCTGCATTGGTATATTGGTCGCAATTAACATCATTGTTAAATCACACACAAATTTATTATATGATCTGCGTCCACTATTATTCGATTTATGTTTGTCACTATTTATATGTCTTTGGCACTGACTTGCTTTCCAAGTTAATAAAGTTGTTTCACAAACTAAACATTTCACTACGGTACCGTCATATATTAAATCGGAAAACCGATGTAAAAATTTCTTTACTACGTTAGCATGCAACAGAGTCGATGTATTGTTTCTACGCACTCCCGACATTTTCAACACGATTGTGTTAACAATGTATCGCTTACAACGTCTCAACGGCAACTGAATTGATCGTCGTACGCCTCTACACGAACCCTCCACATCACGCTACTGTTCGGGCACATAGTCTGCCGTCTTTAGTCATAAGTTTCATGACATCCGTTAATTGTCGCGGAACCCATCTTTCACAATTTTTTTCTGTAATTCAACGTCTGAACAATGTACTGGACTCTTTTTTGACTAACGCCTACTTGCCGAGCAATTTGTTTTTGCGTAAGCCGGCGATATCCTTGAATTAGTGTCATTCGCTTGTCTTTGATTCTTCTCATGCGTCACTGATACTGGACGACCTGAGCGCTTTTCGTCAAATACTTTCATTTCGCCAGTATGGGTTTTTGATGGAGTTTTGGACTTCAGACCCACTGACGAACATTCTTTACCAGGGTTGAAAATTCTATTACGGATCATTGCTTGGTAGAGAATTCAAAAACTTTCCTTGCTAAGACTCCAAATTACCATTTACAAGTTAGAACTTGTTTCTATCACCACTACTCACACAATGGTGTTATTGGAGACTTAACATATCAATTCGTTCTTGTATATAACTTAAACAATTGTTTAACAAACTTCATTCAAATAATTAGGTATATTAATATACTTACGCATTCAATGTCATCTATGACATATACACCTTTGGAATTGATTCCTACCAGAACTGGTATGTCTTGGTGAGTAATTAAACTTGTTAAACCTCTTACTGGCTGTTCAACTTGACCCTCGAAAAAAGCTGAACTGAAATGAATATATAATTTACTTTTCATTTTAATTCATTTTCTAGTATGTATAAAATAACGATAAAATTTAGAAAACCAATGTATAACGTTAAGTGCACTATAACATGAAACTAACCCATAGAATGGAAGTGACCAACAAAATTCTAGATATTTTCTCATTAATTTCCTGTTTGTAGCTGAAATGGGTATTCTCTTAAATTGTTCTAATAATCTAACCTCCGCTGAATTTTTTGAACTAATTGGTAACCACGTCCATGTAGAACTCTTTCGTACGTGTATTGGTAAATATTTCCGTTGCTCTTCTCGAAAATAATGTGTTGAGTGAACTTGAGAATTGTAAGGACCTAGTTCAATTCTAGCCTGAATCCCACCTAACATTATGTAATGTCCCACTTCGCAAGGATATCTCCCTTCTAATATGTTTCGCCTTGCTTCTTCGTAAAGAAGTTCCAAGATTTTTTGATCTCTGAAAATAATATATATACTTTTACAAAGAAGTAAATAACTATAAGAAATTAGTTATTATATAATTTGCCTACATTCAAGTAAAATTTATTAAAATTGTTAACATGATAATGTTCACATTACGCAATAAACGCTATAAATTTTCGATGTAATTTACTTGTGGTTGTTTAAATAGAATTACACAATTGCACTACATTATATAAAACGTAAATAGCATACAGCTAAAATTTTCGGCTTGTACTATAAATAATACTCGAACGAGTTACACAATGTCGCCAGGTATCCACAGTAGAATATTGTGCGCAATTAAGCAGTTTTAGTACAAAGTAAGATTGATAAGTGCGACATCAAATTAAATTTTTAAATTATGTATCGAAACAATTCTTCTCTATATTCTATGGTAATAGAATGAGCGAAAAAGCGATCACCCGAATTTTCGTAATGTTCGAAAATTAATATCTACATAAGCGTAAATAAAATTAAGAGGTTCATTTTTATATGTGAAGTGGATAAAAATACGACGTTAGAAAGCATTGTAACAGAAAATGAAAAAAAAAGATGCCCTATAGAACGAAGACGACCAAACTTTGTTGAAGGAAGGCTAAAATGACTGCATCCACTAAAAGCAATAACTGCCAATGAATAATACTCTACATTCTTATTATACAGACTGGGATTTCACGAGAAATGCATGGCAATTAACCTATTAACGTTATCGCTGTTAATCGCATCTTGATTAACAGCGATAACGTTAATAGGTTAATTGCCATGTTCGTTTCAACGGTTATACCATCCTCGTTCACCCTAGACTTGATTTCCACAATGAAGTTCCAGCAGCTGTGATGGTCCAATTTAAAATCAAGACTCTTGGTTACTTTTATAAAGTTATAGAACTATTAATTCAACGATATAATAAAACGTTTAAAGATGAAGTTGTTTGAAAATAGGAAATATTGGAAATATATATTATAAGAGATATTTAACAATTGTTGCTACGAAAAACATTTTATTTTTCCATATTATCACCTTTCAACTGTATACACTTAGTAGACCAGTGATATTTGAACTTTTTTATTTCAAATAGATCTCTGTTTCTGCCACAACTTCCAAATTTGATGCCAGACTGTCCGCTAAGTCATTTCTTCAGATTTGGGAGTAAAATAAAATCACAGGGCATAGATCGGACGAATATTCGAAGTATTGCTTTTATGGAAATTGCATTATAGTTGCTAAATTTCTAACATTAGTGTTATTTACTTAATAGGTTGGCTACACGTAAGATGGATTTTTCAATTTAACATTTAAAATTGACGCTTACCTTTTAGGTTAGAAAACTCTATCGTAATTCTGTACTTACGCGACGTATAATTTCGTAGAAACTAGAAATATTAATGCAGAAAAAGGTAAATGTACACAAATAAAACAAACAACAAACTCGTTTGGACAATTTTTGTTTAAATCAATAACTTTATTTTACTTTGGAAATAAAAAATTCAACCCAAAATAAAAATATTCCCCCGATACAAAGCGCGCCAAATGACTTGGTAATATAACGAGTGCAAAAAAAAGATAGATACGAAACGCTGGAATCTAATAAGAAAATATTATACTCCATAAGACCCAATAATTCGAAGTTAGGGTGGCATGAACTATACCGATTTAGCGGTTACAATTAAAGGTGAACGAACTGACGCATTATCAGGATAAAACAACATTTTCTTCTTCGCCAAAAGTGTCAACTTTGTTAGAGTTATTAAATGTCGAAAATGTATTTATCTTGATTATCCTAGCGCATTCTAGTGAAGAGTCACGGTACCGTCAAACGAACCTCGTATATTTTTTATAATTGTTCTTTGATACATCTATCGACCATTTATAAAGTATGTTTTTTTAATTTAGTTAAAATTATCTGTTCCTTTCTTATTTTTTTCCGTAATAATAACGCTAAATCGTTGTAAATAACCTTTATATACGATTTCTTCCAATAATGTTTTTAACATTAATCCCTAAATTGTAAACAAAAAGAATATTGCACAAAACTTATTGCAAATTGTGATGAAAGTTCTTTAGAATTAATCAAATTACGAAACAAGTTCTTCATTACTTCTTAATGCAACAATTAAACAGTTAAATTAGTTTCAAGCTTCACTAGAACAAATTAGTTTTTAACTAATCGAAATTAATCCAAAAATATGGATGAAGCACAATTTTTCAATAAATTACTGTTTTAATATTTTCGCTTTTTGCTGAGCACTAGTAATCGACTAATATCCTTCAACTATTAAAACATTTTAATATTACTGAGTATTAGATAAAATTGATAAAACTTAATGAAAACATTTTTATACTTGCTTTCTTTAGGCTTACTTTATTTTCTCTTCCAAATGTTGTGGAAAGAATATATTCCGTTGAAAAAGTATTATGGGTTCATCCCTCTGTTGTCTTTCATGTGACCCATGACTAAATTTTTCTATTAAGGAACGCCATGCTCTTCTCACTTCATATGGTTTATGAGTTGGTTTTAACTGTAATTCTAAAAAGGATGTGCATACATAAACGAATTGTGATACCAGTTGATGGAAGCATAACAATACCGCCTGATTCTGAGCAAACGCAACGATGCGAACGTATGAATATTTCTCCCGCTTCGAATACAATTCCCCTGAACGCGTTTAGCCAATCACAAACCAGTCTGTCGCGCAACCATTTAACAACTAATGTCACAAATTAGTGTCACCACTGTCACCCTATACGGGTCTCTTAAGCGTTTGAATAGTGAAAATAAGAAAAGAAAATAGACATTACTGGTTCTGTACAAAATTTAAAACCATTATTCCCAAATCGCAGAGTTCCTAATGATACGTTCATTTTAGTATGCGCTGCAATAGAACTAAATTCAAATTTGACAGTTAGCGATATTTCCAACGATTTAGGCATATGCTGCTCTTCCGTTAACCGCATACTAATAAAATTAAATGGTTTTCGTAATTATAAATATTCCAAACATCATCAATTATTTTACGGCGATGAGTTTAAACGGATGAATTTCCGTTATTATACGATATAATTAATTTCTCATTATGAACAATTTATTTTATTATCTGTAAGAGTAAATTTTTCTTAACATTACTAGAATTTAATTTAGTTTTTATTTATTTCTGAAGTTTATTTAGTTTACTATGAACAGTTTTTGTGACCTTTATTATTAAAATTTAATTTATTAAATCTCTTGATGCCTTATTTGCAATTTTCTTAACCGCTTATTAATAATTTCATTACGCTTTGTAGAATAACGTATTGCAATTTACTTATTACCATAACACAGGACTAAACAATTTATAGTCCTTTAATAGTAATTTGGTAATCAGATAATTTTTCTTACGCGGCTCCATAATATGTAAGTATGTATGATATATGACATTGATGTTGACACGCCTACAGCATTCAGGGGAATTGAATTCGAAGCGGGAGAAATATTCATACATTCGGATCGTTGCGTTTGCTCAGAATTAGGCGGTATAATATAGTAGGGTACGTAATTTGAAATCTTCACATTAAGTTATACCAATGTATCAGAATAAAAAAGATATCCTTATTTGCCTTTAAGTAAGTGTGAAATAGGATAGTAGGCATAATAGTATGTTTATAAAGAGAGTATCCATAGCTTCTCAATGTCAAGAAATGTATTTACGTACCCGATATATCCAGGTGTTTCAGGATTATATGAAAAAAATTTAAATTTTGGTTCAGGACACCAAAATAAGAGCAAAAATTGCTATGAAACTGTATTCAAAAATGCTTCGTTAAATAGTTACAGCCCTTCAAACATAAGAGTCTAAATCAAGTTTTTATAATTTTTCTCAAATTTTAAAACAGACACAAAACTTATATTTGGTAATAGTGACCAGCTAAGGAAATAACTTCTAACAAATCATTCTTATTGTAAAACCAGCAAACGTGAAAAACAGAATACATAATAAGAACGTATGAGATTATTAACAGTAACAAACAGTAACGATAAAAGTTTAAGGAATTTTTTCAAAAATGTTTCCCCCAGTCCGCAGGCAGGCGTTGCATCTTGTAATCACTTAACGAATAGCCCTGTTCGGGAGTGACTTCTGTACAAGCTTGAACAACTCTATTTCTTAATGTATCAACGTTATCCACCGGTTGTTCGTACATTTTTTGCTTGATGGCACCCTATGCGAAAAAATCTAACGGCATTAGATCTGGCGACCGTGCAGAACAAGCAACTGGTCCTCCACGACCGATCCATCGTCCAGAGTAGTGTGCATTTAGCCATTGTCGCGTGTTCCTAGCATAATGGGCAGGGCAGCCGTCTAGTTCTAACAGCTTCCACGTCTAAGGTTCAAAGGAATGCTATCTAAGAGGTCATAGAAACCGTTGTTCAAGAAGTCGATATATCCATCCGCATTTATTCGAAGGGGAAGAAAATATGGTCCAATTAAATGAGAGTTCAGTATCCCCAACCACACATTGCACTGAAATTCGTGTTGAAAATTATTTTCACGCACTGCATGTGGATGTTCATATGATAATTCCGCTGATTTAGGATGCCTCTTTTTGTAAACATTGCTTCGTCTGTCCATATAATCTTTTCTGGGAGATGTGGATCATTTTGTACTTGGTTCGAAAACCAGTCACGAAATACTCTTCGACGTGAAAAATCATGGAGTAATAAGCATTGGACACACTGAAAGTGGTAAGGGTAGCGCTAATCGGCTCTCAGCATTCTCCAAACAAGACTGGATGTTATTGGTAGATGGTTGGCGGCTCTTCTCACACTCGATGTTTTGTAGGGGTGAAAAACCTCCGTCACCATAATTTGCGACAGTAAATGATCCTGTCCCTTTCAACCTATTGAAAGTCGCACAAAAAACTGATGTGCACAGTTATCTTCTATTTGAATACCGCAATGCATATTTACGGCGAGCAGTAAGAGCATTTCCATTACAAAAACCGTAAACGAAGACGATGTCTCATAATCACTATTCGAATAAGTTTGCGGCGTTTTTGCTTAGTGTTAATACACAATAACCAAATATTTAGAATGATACAAATGACGTCGAGTTATTCAATTTGATATAAAGATTTGAATGACAGTAGCCTACTACGCATTTTTATTATAACGGAAAATTACAGATTATGCAGCGTAACCTATTTAAATTTTTTACAAAACCAAACATTTTCTGAAAAAAATAAGAGACAAAAAAGTTTCTAAATGAATCTCGCTTAACCAATTTAATTTAAAAAAATTCCACACGAAAAAAGGTTTCAATGCAAAATACAGTAGGGGTGACTAACTTTACCACTTCGTAATAATAGGGGATGATCGACAAATTACTTGTAAGAAGTTATTTCCTTAGCTGGTCACAATTACCAAATACATATGCGTTTTGTATCTGTTTCAAAATTTGAGAAAAAATATAAAAACTCGATTTAGACCCTTATCTTTGAAGGATTGTAGCTATTTAACGAAGCGTTTTCAGATACAGTTTTATAGGAAGTTTTTCTTTTATTTTGGTGCCCTGAACCCAAATTTTAATTTTTTTCATATAATCTTGAAACACCCTGTGTATATATATATATATATACAGGCTGTCACGTAAAAAACGCCAACATTCATAATTCCGTTATTTATTGTCCGGTTTTATTTAAACAAAAAGTAAATTTAATAGCATCAAAAATACTATCAGATAGCATTGTTTTTTTTGTTTTCAATTGTTTTCATTAATGTCAAACGACAGTCAAGTTTTTTATTTTAAATGGCAACATATATATTTTTGGCTATATTCGGATTGGTTTTTTTTTCTGAATTCAACGATGTATAACATGTTTATTTTTGATAAACGTTTATTGCAAAAAAAAACTTTATAAATTTCATCTTTGTCTTCCATTATTTATAAATATTCGGATGTGTCATGAAACATTTGAAATGTAAGTATTATAAATATTATTTTAAGAAACAAAACACTTTACAATAAATGTTGAAATTGCCCGCCACCTTGTTTAACACATATCGCACATCTCCATAAATATTCGAATGTGTCATGAAACATTTGAAATGTAAGTATTATAAATATTATTATAAGAAACAAAACACTTTACAATAAATATTGAAATTGCCCGCCACCTTGTTCAACACATATAAAAGACACCCCAATATTATGTGCAATTTCGCGAATCGAAGTTCGTGGATTTTGCTGTACTGAAAGAAGACCATCTAATTCCTTATCTTCGGAGAATTTCCGTTTTTGTGTTTTTGGTTTGGTAAATGATCCATAATTTCTTAAATTCTTTTCAATTCTCTGAAATATTTTCGAACCTGGAACTTCTCTGTCCGGAAAACGAGCACTGTACCGACGAACTGCTTGAAGGCGATTTTTATTACATTCAAAGAACACTTGTAACATGTCCGTTAATTCATTGTTATTCATTTTAACGAAAATACGCTTTTTGTTGCGGCAAAACGTTCAAACAAGATAATACAGAAAACTTAATAAAGTCAAACTGACACTTAAGGCACATTGACATAATGCTGGTGGACTGGGCCAAGTCTACTATAATGAAAGTTGAAATTTATAAAAATTTTTTTTTATGTTTTATTATTAGGAGATGTGCGATATGTGTTAAACAAGGTGGCGGGCAATTTCAACATTTATTGTAAAGTGTTTTGTTTCTTATAATAATATTTATAATACTTACATTTCAAATGTTTCATGACACATTCGAATATTTATAAATAATGGAAGACAAAGATGAAATTTATAAAGTTTTTTTTTGCAATAAACGTTTATCAAAAATAAACATGTTATACATCGTTGAATTCAGAAAAAAAAATACAATCCGAATATAGCCAAAAATATATATGTTGCCATTTAAAATAAAAAACTTGACTGTCGTTTGACATTAATGAAAACAATTGAAAACAAATAAAACACTGTTATCTTATAGTGTTTTTGATGCTATTAAATTTACTTTTTGTTTAAATAAAACCGGACAATAAATAACGGAATTATGAATGTTGGCGTTTTTTACGGGACAGTCTGTATATAATGTATTAATATTTTCTATTTAGTTTCTACAGTATGTTAAAAATATTTACTTGATTTTCACTTTTTGTAATACATATAATGTATATTAATATTATTGCTAATCAATTTTTATTCGAAGTATAAGTGAGGATTCATTACTTAATCGACAAGCATTGACTACAGTAAGGTTATTTGAGTCTGAAGGGCCAAAATAAATCGCTTGACTGCTCGTATTAGGTGGGTGTTGCACATATATCTAACGCAGATATTTGATCAAATAAGTTTTATAAAATATTTAACAGTGTAATGGACCATTTTCTATAAAAGTAAAAATAAATAATAAAATCATTTTGTAAAATGTAACTCTCGTATTATCTTTAATAAAAGATCTCATTAGTCGAAAGCATCATGGCCGAAGATAAATTTTCTTGGCCAATTGTCAAAACTAAATTAATGATTTCGTAAAATTAATCTTACATACATATATGAACGTAACTCTAATTCTGCAACGCCCAAACTTCTAATTATTACTACATATTTAATAACATTACGACTATAAAAATAGAAATAAAAAATTACACATATATAATAAGATGCTTAAGTTCTATTATATTTGGAGGTGTTTAGGTTGGACACCAATGTTAGATGCTTGAGCGAAATACTCTTTGTACCAACCCCAATAAATGATTCAATTCCACTCACTTAGACCTGTGTCCTCAATAAAACCCCACTATTCTCATCAGGGGAAATTTGAATATCCTCGTAGGATTCAATAGATCCTTACTGAAATGCTTCTATCCGAAAACCTTTTAATTATTCATAAGTACATATTATATGAAGGCCAGTTCCTTCTGTTTTTCACATCTTCTACACCAGCGCTCGCTAACCAAGCGTGTTCTGTAGATACTTCCTTAAGCGACAATGCCCAGTTATCAAGCTAGTGATAATCTTAATTTCCTTATTTTTTTCTTCTAATTAAGTTGTCTAAAAACCTAGTATCCAGCTCTCCTAGTAGTGTCTTGGTATGAAATTAACCTTCCGTTAGCCTTCATTTCCTTTTATGACCTCTTTCTAGCCATGACCGGATCTCCATTCTGATAGAATCCTTAGCGGCTTTGGCTTTAAATTCAGGCCTAAATTCTGTGAAGTTTTCCCTTTTATTTCTCCTTCATGAGCTCATTGCCGTTAATCTCCTCATGTCCTGGCATTCACATCAGTGACACAATATTGTCTTGTGTCAGTCAATTGCATGCGGTATTTTTAATACCGACTACTCCAGTACCATTTCCGTGGTCCTAATTAGATTATATAAACCGTTAGCATTCAATCTCAGAATCGCAGTCATGGCCTTCGCTTTAACAAGTAGTACTAACGGAAGGAGACTCACAATGGGCTCTATAGAGGTAGTTCCCGTGATTTCAAAGAGAAGCCTGTCACTGGAGAATCATCCGCCAGACAACTGCATTATAGGTAATCGTTAGTCTTAAACCAATGTTTATAATCGTTGGTCTAACAAAAACTGAACCACTCTTGGTTTCAATACCCATGTCTTACCAACAGCTTTCTTCATCGCCGGAACAACTGTGTCATCCTAATGCGTCACTTTAACGGTTGGTGTTCGTACCAATTCAATTTCGCATCCAGGGCTATGTCTGGATACTTTATATCATTGATTAGTTCAATCTTGTCCAAATAGTCGTATGCTGCCCAGCTTATGTTGTTAAAAGCTACCAACTTTGTTTTTTGCCCTCTACAACCTTTCCCCCCACACTCCCATAATTTGCAGAGAATTTCGCATTGTGTTGGGTACCGTTCGCGTAAATTTTCTCTGCTGCAACACAATGATAAAGTTACCAATAAACCACTGCGTCCATACTCCCTGGTCATTTAATGTCCTCATGAGGTTATCCACTAGTAGACTCCATAGTAGCGGTGACAATACTTCTCCTTAAGGACACCCCCTTGTCCTCATGAAGATTGTTCTGTTTTGCATTTGGGCATGAACTACTCTGCTCTGTAGCATGTTATTAAGCCAATTGCATGTGATAACCTTTATTTTCCGATCTCTTAAAGAACGAATGAATGACGTCGAGGTATTCTCCTTCTATGTTCAAAAAAGAGCAATTTCCTTAAAGTGCAGGCTCCTTTCGACCCCTCTAAATTATACAGGGCAGCTTCACCTGATCTTTGATTTGGTATGCCCAATGCAGAGAATGTATTGAAATATATCATCATTTCCATAGTGTTTAACATAAAAGAAGCCAAACTTATTGATCGAAATTATTTGGGGTAGGTACATGTTTCTTCTCTAGGTTTAGAAATAAACATAACCCTTCGGGATATGTCTCATGGCATGGTTAGCCCTAAATATATCCAATAGAGGGCGCAGGATGCCTCCAATTCCCTCTTGTAGAAGCTTAGGAAACACTACGACTGGTTCTACGGATTGGTATGGCTGAAACGACTCCATTACCCATTTAGTTAAAGGACTTAAAAAATATCGTTCTACAATTTTCAATCATCAATGGTCGGTATGAAGCGACAAGTTGATTGGTAGTACTGACATCTAGATGCTCCGAACCTGGAAATACTCTGCAGTCTCTTCCACGATACTGGTATACGTTCCGGCCGATTTTTGTATGTACCTAATTGTCTTGGAAGGGTCTTTTTTGAGAATTCTATTCATTCTGACCATGTCGGGGACACTTTCAATGTCCTCACAGAATTTTCTCCAGGCCCTTTCTTTATTTAATTTTTTTATTATATTTGGTCTTATGGACTTCCCAATTATCTATTTCTCTTCATCTTATTGGCCGCAGTCACCAGAAAATAGTTGCTTGCGATTGCAATCAGCTTACGTTAGCAACACTTGTTAGTTGACAACCAAACATATTTGTACTTGATTGGTTATCACTTGTGTTTAGTTTTGTTGTCATAAGCTACGAACGATCAAAATTTAAAAAGTAAAATAATCATTTTTAATGGATATTACATTAAATGAAAATGACTTGAATGTTGACGGTATTATCCATTTGGCGTTAGATTTAGGCCAACCGTATAATTAAGAAAAAAGACAAGAATTAATATTTGTAATACATATATGTAATAATAATAATAATAATAATATATGTAATATAAAATTAAATAATATAAACACAGTATTTTAATGTTTAATTATTTCTTTAAAAAACCGTCAACCCATTTTATAATTTTTTTTATTAATTAATTCGTTTCCCAGAAACAGAAACTTGAATAAACCTCAACAAATAAAAAAAACTTTAGCGAAAATAAAACAGCATAAACTAAGCATCCTGGTGTCTAACGACGTAAACATAGATAACCGACGTAACTTTTGAAATTATAAACACAAAGTGATTCTACCAATGAAAGTGCTTTGCTAGCTTAGTTTGCAAATATGGGCGCCGGTGGAAATCATGTTTTCAAGTGTAAACAACCGGTCACCAGAATAAGTGCAAGCGGCTTGTAGTAGCAACCTAACAAGTGCGCCTGGTGACCGCGGCCATTGAATAACCTGTAAATGATGCTCTCTTAGTGGCCAGTTATTCTGATAACAAAAAAGAATGATTCGTTACAACCACACAATCGCCAACTTCAATTCTTCTACGTTCCCTATTCTAACAGGAATGTTTCGGGTAGCAAATGACAGATCTTTATAAGAGCCCCAATTAGTTCTCTTAGAATCTCTGTATAATCTGGGTTCTATTATATCTATACATAGTTCATAGTACATATACGCATGATCAGAGAGCGACGGCTCATCCAATACATGCCAATGTACAATACCCCGTACTCTCAAAGTAGACAAGGTTACATCTATAAATAACTAACTATAGACTTACCCCTATGATTATTATTATTACTATCCCAAGCCTCATGATGAGCGTTGGTATCTGCATGGATAATCATCACTTTCAGATTATTCTTGCTAGTGTATGCTGCTAAGGCCCCAATACTAGGTCCTGGTAGTTCTGAAAAATCAATGGGTAGGTACAAGGACACAATTACTGTCTCCAGTATCCCTCCATCAATTGTCAGTGTTATCCCAGTTGCCGTCCCCAGTACACACTTGGGTATCGCGTCCAGGCCGGTTCTGAAACAGATTAAGTTAAAATTTTAGTGTTTGAGACACCAAAAAGTACCCTCCCCTAATCTGTATTCCTCCCACCTTACCTCTATATATTTATAGTTTCTGGGCGAGAATGATGTCGACGTCTTTGACCAACGTCCTTTGACAAAGTATCGATGTGGTTTCCCTTTTATGTTGAAGATTTATCAGGAAAACCTTGAACATATGGACGCTCGGAAGTTGATGCCTGAGGTTCTTCTAGAGTACCCTCGTACGACATCCATGGTTTATGTACGTCTTTTTTTCTTGATTCCAGTGTTACAAAGCTAGCCCTTTGGAAGCGATAGTAAGGTCTCCAGTCAGACCTCACCAACGCCACCTCAGACTCCTTGTCTATCCGAAGACCCACGTGTAGACCCTTCTCAGAAGACCTAGTACTGAGGACAGCCCATCGGTCAACCTTGAGCCCTGGATTTTGTCTTTCGAGTCTTTTTAAGCCGACTGCCAGATCCTCTTTCTTAGTCTCTGGCAGAAATGCTAGAACTCGTTGCTGTTTTGGTAGTTCGTCGTTCTTGACGAGCTTCCAAATAGTTTCTTTAATCAAATAATCTTTTGTAGTATTATACGATTCCTCATCAGCACAGATGACTCCATAGTAGCCATCCATAAGACGAGAGGTTTCAAACCTTGGCGCCGTTTGCGCCCCGTCTATAACCATCATCAGGGCTTCTTGTATAGATCCTATATTTTCCTCAGTCACCACATTGGCTGGGTAATCTTTAGGAACTATAGCAGCCCTAATGCCTTTGAGCGCAGGTTTGTAATTCACCCCTGAATTAGAATGCATCGTGCGCTTCCTAAATTTATCTTCAGGAGCGCCTCTAGCCAACACGGGTCGCTTAACGGCCCAAGTCGGTTTAAATACCCCCCCAGGAGGGGGAAGCTTAACGGCCCCTATCGGTTTAAGTACCCGTCGAGGAAGGGGAAGCTTAACGGCCCCTGTCGGTTTAAGTATCCCCCGAGGAAGGGGAAGCAATACTTTGCTGGTATCTACCCCCTGTTGTCTCAGCTTCTTTAGTTTCTTCCTTTGTGCACCAGAGAGAGCTTTTCTTTCCCTCGGTGCACTATTTACTGTCACAACGTTCCCAGTTTCGGTCCGCTGTGTTGCAGTGCTAGTTTCTAGAGTCTCGTTAGTCTCCAAAGCTTGAGTATAGTACTCAAGTTTTGGATTCTCTCCCGACTGCATTTCGTTTGTAAAATTGTGTGTTATTTCGCGTTGCATTTTATTCCCACGAGTACGGAAGAAATATTAAGTCAATGCCCGCAGAGCTTCCATTACGGGCACAAGGCGTGAATACAAGGGGGTGCCGCCTGGTGCCCCCAGGGGAACGTTTATGACCAACATATATCCCTGTGGCCATTCAGCTCTAAGCACGTTGCCTTACACCGTAGCTTGGGAGAGCTGGTCCGCGGTGACAGGTCTCGCTAAGAATTCAAAGGTATTTAAGCCTTCTCATCTCATTAATGACTGCCATTGATCAGGTCCCTTCTAAAAAGACCTGACCGTCCCCTTATCCGCCACCTAGGGACGCGTCTGGTGGGTAGCTCAACCCCCGCGGAAGAGGTCCGCGAACCAGATACTGAAGTTATGAAAATTCAGTTCAACAATCGCCGAAATAAAAAGGAAATTAAATGGCTTAAATCATTATTAGAGCAGACCAATTTCCGTGCGCGCCATGTGCGCCGATGTGAGGATGATGTTGCGTCCCTATTCTATCGCATATTCTAATATATTACGAATTACACTCCGCATACCGGCGCTCATGGCGCGCACGGAAATTGGTCTGCTCTAGTCAATATTCAGCTGAGAAAGTAAAATATTTCATTTATATACATTTCTTTTCCAATATTTCGCAATCAATACTTATTCGTACTTATTCCAAGAAAAAAAACATTCACTTCCGAAGTGTATACATATTGACTGAAGTAACGGTGGAAATTACAAAGCGTATTACACACACTACCACACGCATATTTACACGTACATGACCGTAGGCGTAGTTTAGTTACAATAGTGGGGATACATACGGCAGTTTGGGTCCGTATTTAATCTGTTTAATACGGCAGAATGAAAGTGTGGATGTACAGGTTTGCTTTAAGGAATTGCAGCCGCTATCAGTACATACGGTTTGATTATCTACTTTTGTATTTGATGTATGTATGCGATAACATTGAACTGAAACAAAACTCTGTAAAAATTGTAACTAAAATAAAATTATTAATGAAAATTAAATAAAATTCTTATAAAAAAACTAAACTACAAAATTTAGTGTAGACGGTGCTCAAATGTCGTCCCTCTTGCAACAATCAGTATCCTAAACTATTATAAAATCATTTTCGTACATTCGTTAGCATTTCAGGAGGTATGTCGTTCAGAATCCGTTCTCTTAAACCATTCAAATCAATCGCCCTATTTTATTCAGCGGTATAGTTTCGACTTCACGTGTCTCCACAAAAAAAAGTCACAGGGTGTTAAATCTGGGGAGCGTGTGGGCCAACAAGTCTTCCCGGAAAAATACCGTTGATATTCCCCGACAAGGCGGCAGCTGTGGGCGGGGCAGCCAGCTTATTGAAACAAAACATCTTCGAATCTAACACCCGGTATTTCTCGAATTGCAGGAATTACCTTATTTTGCAAGAGATCCAGAAACCTTTCTCCATTCAGCTTGACATTAATAAAGAATGGTCCTACAATATTATCCCCCAAATACCCGCCCAAACATTCAGTTTGTGCGGGTATTGTGTGCGAGCGTTGTAGGTTAGGTGAGGATTTTCCCTAGCCCAACAACAAGCTGCAGCTAGGGTATGTCGACCGAGTAATGGAAACGTCGATTCGTCAGTAAATAAAATATTACTAATAAACCTATCGCTTGTATTATTGATCTCCGTTACACGCTCACAAAACTCCATCCGACGCCAGTGATTCTCGGGAAATATTTCATTGGACTTCGAAAGTTTATATGCCATACTTCTTCATAGTCTTTAGGACAATTTCTTCACTAATACCCAACGTAGCGACAATTTGCCGATAGCTTAACGACGAATCTTCTTCGACACTTGCGCAAATCAGAATTTCCTGTGCCTCTTGTTCTTCTGAAACGACACGGCGTCTTTTACTATGCCGTAAATTAACGCAACCTTCTGTACAAAACTTATTTACAACCTTGTGAATAGCTAACACAGAGGGAGGCGGACGGTTTTCGTACAAATAAATTTTGCACGTCTTTATATGAATTATCCCTCGCATACCATAATACAATTTGTATTTTTTCTTCGACAGTGAAAGGCATTTTATTTTAGTTTCCCCACTCTCCGCATACCCCACTACATGAGTGAAAGCCATCCCTACCAGTATCATTGAAAATAGTTATACATATACGTATATATGTATGAATTTGAAGCTAAATATCTACTTTTAACTACGCCAATCTGTATAGTATTTTTTGCACGGCCCGACGATTTTCAAGAAATCTAATTTTAATTGTCAACATGACGTTTCTAATTGCCGAACGTAAAAAACAAGCAGGTCCTGATGAAAACCATTGACGGGCGATAAATAAGGGGTAGCCATATTAGTATTTCGTGAATATCGAGAAATTATGCTCTTATTTTCTTTGATTCTTTAAATAAATACATATTACACAAATGTGTGATGAAACTATTGAAGAAGCTGCTTCAAAAATAGTTGTGAATTTATTGCCAGAAAAATCAAGGCAGATTTACGAAATATGTTTCAAGGAATTTTGTGTCTGGTGAAAGAAATAGATGAATTTCATAGCGAGAGCGTGCTTCTTGTATATTTTGCGGAAAAGGCGAAGCATTTTAAGGCTTCTACACTCTGGTCACATTATTCTATTAAAAGCTATTCTTACACCCCTATTCTGTAATATCATTCGTTACGATACCGAAATTCGTTACGCGTATTTTCGATACGGACCTTTTTTAACGAATTTCGTTGAGATCGGTATTCTAAATTCACTTCCTTTAAAGTCGGTGGCCGTTTACTGAAGAACCTAATATTCTTACAACGGGCTGTTATTATAAAGCAATATTTATTATTTTTTAAGTTGACCACACTTGGCCGAATGCGACAGACAACAGTTTAATTTATGCACAAGTTCTTGGTTTTATTAATAATTATAAAATTGAATTTTATGTTGTTTTATAGTCCGAAAACAATGCAAACGAGTAATTCAAGATATATACACAGTGAGCAACAATGATTGACACGTCTGAAGTTGCAGCTTCATTAACGCGATATCAAAAATATATTCTATATATCAATACTTATTTACTTCATACGTCAGAAAGCGGTAAAATTGTCAATTATCAATACTGTGATGACTCATCCAACAACGCGTAGCGCGTCATACCCTCTAGCATTTTCTCAATCGTTCTGCCTGCGTCGAGAAAATATAAGCCACGATATAAAAGCCGTCGAGGAAGGGATGGCGACATTCATTCAATCCTAGAGCTCGCGCAGTACACATAAATATAGATACATAAATATAAATATATAAATGTGCTTATTGTTAATAGTTAGTTTTATATTGTTATACGTTTTAATATTAATATAGTGTGTGTCTAAAGTTATTGTTAGTTTTATTTAAGAACCCGAAAAGACAAACTTTTACAATACATATGTTTTTATCCATATGCGTACATGTTTCTCTATTTGCTGTTTCTCTTATTAATAATTTGCTGTTTAGTATTCTACATATTAAAACCTTTCTTTCAAAAGACATATTGCCGTGCCTGTTCGGAAAAAATTGGTATGTGAAATAATTTAAAATTAATGCGCGTAAAAATAAATGATAAATACGTGTTACTTTCAGGTTAGAAGAAGAATAATTGTTCCAATTTTCTTTTACAATATAATTGCTCAACATTACATAGAGCAAATATTGCAACCATTTGTTAATGAATTACATGATGATAACTACAGGCTGGATATTTTCAACAAGATAATGCAACAGCACACACAGCTGCTGTTACAATGGTATTCCTGCAACAGTTTTATGATAACCGTTTAATAAGCAGAAATATTTGGCCCCCGAGGTCTCTCGATCTAACACCACTTGACTATTTTATGTTTGGTCATTTAAAAAATAAGGTATTTAAAAATCGCATTCATACAATAGAAGAATTAAGAGAAGTTGTGACGAATGAAGTAAATGCCATAACACCAGAAATTCTTAGAAAAGTTTTCAATAATATGAAATCTCGCATTAATTTATGTGTACAAACCAATGGAGAACACTTTTAACATATGTTGTGTTTATAATATTGTATGTTTTACATTTAATAAATGTGTATCTTGTTTATTATTCTACTCCAGTGTTTATCTAATCTTCTTTGATTAGTTTCATAATTAACTAATTTGTTGTTAATACAACATAACCTAAATTGAACAGCGTTTAATTGTCATTAATTTCAGTCCTTTCTCAAATGTCAATTGTGATTATTGTGAACTTAATTTTCTACGTTACGCCAATGAATGCTGTAACGGTTCACAATATTCATTATGCGGCAATGAACCTTTTCGAATAGAACGGCACATATCAATCATTTTTGCTCACACTGTACATATACTAGTATATGAATGAAATGATATAATTTCCGTTGAAAGATTTCTTAGAAAAATATGCTCACAGAAAAAAAAGAAAATTTACTCGTTGTTCTTAGACCAAAACCAAATAATAAGAACATAATGTAAGTATATTTGTAAGTTCACTTACAAATGAATGAAATATTACACATACCATAATCTAATTTTATAGAAATGCAATAAAAGGTATCAGATGGACAAGGCTATTGAAAATTATGAAGAATGTTAGGAAAAACAAATAGAAGTTTCAAATGAGTTGATTGTTTCTGTGGATGAATGTACATAAGTTATAAATTCATTAAAAAATGAAAATTGTAAAATTCATTATTAAAAAAAAAGTATTATAGAAGTTCAAGATAATGCAAAAAAAAAATGGAGTTATTGATACTAATTCAACAAATGATGTGAATAGTTATTTACGAACCAAGTGCGTGAAATCATATTTCGCGAATGAGTGACCAGTTTAAAGCGCGAGCCGTAGGCGAGCGCTTTATGGACACGAATTCGCGAAATGTTTCACGCACGAAGTTTGTACAATATTTTTTGTACGAGAACTATAAACAATAATAATATTTATATAAAATATAAATATAATTTCAAAAATTTTATATTTATAAGTATTTTTAACAATATTACTAGTATCTGTCAGGATGGCCGAGGGGTCTAAGACGCTAGACTCAAGGTTTACCTTGCCCGTTATACGGGTTCTCGAGCGTTCTGGTCCTCTCTTTTAGTTTTCTATAAATTTAAAAAATAATATTTGTTGCTGTTCTGACATTGAATTACATACCTTCCAAATATAACAATTTCTATTTCATTTCCTTTTATTTTCATAGAAAAACAACGAACTGGGTAGCATATTATTAGGGTTAGGGATTTATGATTTTAAAATGTCACTAAATTAATCAAGTTCCAGGAAGTACCAACTTTACTTTTACGCACTCGTGTTTAAAGTGACTTTTTACGCACGCAAATCGAATCGTGAAATGACAGGTTTTGATAAGCGAGTACAAAAAATACTTTTCTTTATGATTGTGTAGCTTTATTTCTTTTTTTTTTTGCAACTGCTTATGAATAACAGCTATTTATGTTTCGTTATTGAGAAAAACATTAAAAATATGAAACTATATATTTAGAAAATATTTTACTACATATTTGTTAATCAAAGTATATTTCAATGTATGAAAATGTGTCTTATAATTAAAAATTGTCACATTAAAATTCCAATTACATTTCTAAAGTCTTGTCTGTAAAATTTAAAATTGTTACATATTATTGTAGACAAAAATAATTACAGTAAAGTTACAACTTTGTATTTACTAAAATTAAATAACTTGTTTGATTTACACTTTAATTAAATGTAAATGTTCCTGTAACCAGTTATCAACATTTGCAGGAGCATCATTCACATCATCTTCAATGAGAATATTTTTTGGCTCTGGTACATTTCAACTAACCGCAATATTGTGTAGTACATGAATATACATATTTTTCGGTGTTTGATGTTTTAGTAAACATCGAAATCACATCTTCATAAATCCTATACACCTTCGATAGTGTTTCCGGTTGTCTCGTGTCTATTTATATATCTTAATTATACAACGTGTTTCAAAAAGAATTACATCTAGTTGTCCATGAATTTCTCCTATAAATTATGATGTTCGGCATTCTTGAAATGCGGATATAGATTAAATAGTATGAAGGTTATCTACCTGTCACTGTCAAAATTTATCATCCAGAGATATGGTGATGAAATTAATAACAAGTACAATTATATTATTATTTTATTTAATAAGAAAACTTTAGAGATGGGATTTGTAGAAATTTTAATTATTATAATTTATAAACAAGTATTCAAAATGGTCACCATTATGTTGAATGCATAATGGAATACGACGTTCCATCAAGTTATTTAAGTTATTCATTCTTGTCTTATATACTTAATTTTTTAGCAATCCGAAAATATAAAAATCTAACGGAGTAAGAACTGGTGACCTTTCTGGCCAAACACCTCTGCTTATAGTTAGATGGGGGAAGTAATATTCTAAAAGCGCTAAATTTTGACGAGTTGTATGTGCAGTAGCCCCATCTTGCTGGAAGTAACCCCAAATTGAATTCCTCTCGGTGCACATGAGGTCAAAATAGTGTTAACTGTTCTCGGTATCGTTGACTATTAATGTTATTGTGAAAAATATTGGTCCTATTTTTCTGCGACAAGATACAGCTAACCATACCCCAACTTTAACAGGATGTAAAGGAACTTGGATGTGATTGTTTGGATAGTTTATAGACCATGCTCTAAAATCGAAAATTCTCTAAAATTTTGTCATTATTTAAATTTTCTTGAAAGAAGTTGCAATAATTAAAAGCCTACTAGCGTGATCTCTAGGTAAGATCTGTTGAACAATCGATACTTTGTAAGGATGCATATGTAAACGACGCTTCAAAATTCAAAAAAAAATATGAACGGTACTAGAAGATATGTTTGTTTAAGCTGATAAACGACGAACTGATGTATGTGGGTTTTCTCCAACAAGGTTTTCTACGTGTTCAACAATGTTTTGCTGTGTACGTGGTCAGCCAGAACAGTTGCCTTTTAACACAGATCCTGTAGCCCGAAGCTTCTCCGCGACTAGACGAATGTGATGATGTAAAGCGGTATTATCCACAACTCTATTAGGAAACTCCAAGTGAAACTGTCGCTTACATTCCGTGTAGGAATATTGCCATTCTCTGTTAAGAAATTGTGCACTTCGGAAATATGCTCCAACAATAAAAATACTTTCTTGTAATGTGTACATTATTTAGTATTATTGTTTATTAAATAAAAAAAATATTTCTAAGAGAAGAAATTATATTGCTAGTCACAAAATGACATTACATAAATAGTTATACTCTGTTTTTTAATAAGAGAGACAAAATTGAAAATGGTCCGCCAAAATATAGACTTACGATTGGTTAATTGCCGGTCATGTTTACACTGCCCATATTTGGGAATTTAATGCTGCCATATTGTAGACACTTTTGATTTAGTAAATATTTTTGTTAAGTATTTTCCTTTTATTTTTCTGCCATTCCGTTTAATTATCGAATTTAATCTATTTGGAACCGAACAAATTAACTCTTTAACATAATTCACATCTTTAGCTAGTTCTTCCCAATCATTTTGTATATTATCCTATAAAGTTTCTGAATTTTGCACAAGACCGTTTTAAAACCTATGTTTATTTCTAAAGCTAGTTGTCTAATAGACCTACCCTCTTCTATTTTACAAATAAACTGTGTTCGAACAAAGCCAACATTCAAAAACGAAAAAAAGCCTATCGAAATTAAGCTCATTTCGATACTGTTTTAGCCGTCATAATGAGTTCATTACGAATGCAAAATAGCAAGTAGTATATTATGCAATAAGCATTTAATGATGGCTATTAAGACACGAGTATGAGATTTACGACACTCGCTTTCAGCACGTGTAGAAAAGAATACGAGTGCCTTAATAGCTATTAATGCGAATTGCATACACTTTTTTCTACGACCAGCTGTAATAACAAAAAAAAATCCATTTTAAAATTTATTTATTTCAGACGACAACCATGTTCAATATGGTTTTTGCCGATTTGGCTAGTAAAAAATTCTGCGTGCCTGTTGAGGCTTGTTCCATAATTTCTGATGGAGTCAAATTTTCCATTTCACTGTCACTATCGCTCATTTTTAACGTTTATATTTTCAAAAAAACACAAATTTAACAACTTTAGAAAGTAAACTGCAGACAACTGTCAAATTTAATTAATTAAATTAATCAATTAATCTGTCAGAAAAGTAGTCATGGCCATATTGAATATTGGGATGTCGCATTTCTATTGGGTGTAAACTTGTATCTTAATAAAAAAAATTTATCATAATGGACATCATTAAAGTACTGGTCACGAATATCCAATAATACAATATGGGAGTAGCAAAAATTATTTTTTCTACTTGTGTTTCTTCCCGGAACAAACTTTCGTTTTGACCAAACTCAAACTTTGCTGCTTAAAGGTAACATGACTCGAACAAATAACAAAAGGTAAAACCGCTCCACTTTCGGTGTCGCGATTATACCATATTATTTGTTCTCCTCAGTTACCAAGCAACAAAGCTTTCGTTCAAAATAAAAGTTTGTCCGGATAAAAAAGTATTAAATACATTTCATACCTCTCTTATTAACTTACCTAACAATGGACTATACATCCACAAAGTAAATAATTGTGTGGCTAACTGCTTGTTAAAACCCAATTCATCAGAATTTATAATTGCATGGCAAATCATATCTACCGTTGCAGATGCACTGTCTTCGATTTCTAACATTATAGCAACACGATCGTGAAGATACACACAAGTTGGTAAGATGGGCCCATTTACAATTTCGCTCACATTATTTGAAATTGTAATTGTTCTTGTTGGAGTTGCTGTGATGTCTATTTCTGCAAGAACAGAATATTTTGTAATAGCTTTGATATTGGAAAAGAATCCAGACTTGGAACTAATTTAGCCAATAAAATTGATTAATTCACAAGTCTCCCATTATTCTTAATTGTTTTCCAAAACATTTACTTTAATATTGTTTCCTTATATATGTACAACAAATGATAAAGATGCATTTTAGGTACCTTAATTAGGCAAAATATTATACATGAATTTGTAACCAACAAAACATGATTACCACTCAACAACATTGCCATATGTTAGATTATAGGAACAATTATTTGATAATTGCAAGTATTAAAATTATATTTATAGTTCATTGTTATATGAAATTAAGTGGAAACAACTCTGTTAAATTTAGAATGATGTTTCCATGGTTATGAAAACAATTTTTTTTTTGCTGATTTATGTTATATACGTCTTCTTTTTTTTTAGTCAATAAAATGTAGTTGGAACTTCTTGAAACTAATGTATAGAACTGAGGATGTTTGCGGTATAACCATGGTTATACCGCAAACATCCTCAGCTCTACTAATGTATCTAGAATATTTAATAATGCAGCTATACTTACCATTTGTCTTTTTCTCATTATTTGTCTTACTATTGGCATCTAGTTCCGGTTTATCTGTATCCCTGTTCCAATCTTCTTCTATTCGCGCACATTGACTTTGTTCAGATGCATATGCTTCAGAAGGACAAACATTCGAGTAATTGGCACTCACAGATTGAATTCTTTGAGACACTGAATATAAGGTTCCTTGGTCATTTTGGACAATATCTTCTGTCTGTATATAATCATCATGTGTTCTTTTAGGGAAGTCACTGAAATAGCCTTTTTATTTTTATATGTTTTTACTATTTTCTATTAATAAATGCATCATCGATACATACATGTGCTGCTATAGATTTGTATAGCTTGCCATGCAAGAGTTATATATGTTTTCCTAATCGTTGGCAACCTTCTACTGATGCCATCCATCTTAGTGTGAAGAATTACTTACACATTTATATAAAACGTAGACAGTAATTTCAAATTTTAAGTTGTTTATCACAAAGTTAAATGAACTGAGGACAATATACTACACATTGTAAAACTAAATTAAACAAATTATATCTTTATATAAACAAAAAAAAAAACTGGTACACAATTAAATCACGTTACCTTACCCCAATTCTTAAAATCTTCAAAATTTTTTATATCATGTACAAAAGATACGAAGTCTATCAGGTATAGCATTTTAACACCTTCACTAAATACATAGATGTTTGTGTTCGAGTTTATTGAAAGACGATTCAAACATTCTTTACAAAACGTCTTGCTTTGTATTTTCTACATGAGTTCACCTCCGAAGAAGAAAAGTGAAATCGTAACTACCATTAAATATCAATTAACATTTTCACTATATCAAAATGGTGGAAGAATATATGAATATAACTGAAAAACATGACGCCATGTACCGTTAGACCGTCCCAAAAAGTAATTTTTCAAATATACCTGTGAAGATACTAACAAATTTAATAATAAAGAACTAATAAACTGAGTCGCCAACTGTAACAATTGAAAATCTCGCTATTCTTAACAAAGAGCCAAATAGACCACGCAAGTGCTGTCGTCATTTTTGCGGAAGGTCAGGGATCGCGTTCCAAACAACCGGCATTTAAATGTTTTCATGTATTGTATTTGGAACGCGTTGCAAATTTGAAGTGAAAAGTTGTTATTTATAAGTTAATTTTAATTGTTATTGCATGTAAGTATGAACGACGTTGTTTAAAACTGATATTAATAATATTAATTGTTTTATAGCACGGTTATACTTGAGTAACTAAAGTACAAAAGTGAGGTTAGATAGATATACATAATGGTGATGTGTTTTGCTCTTACTTGCAAGCATTAAGTGAAAAAAAGGGATGCACTATTTTTACTTTTCCTACAGAAAAGGCAGAATTATCGAGGTGGAAAAAGCTTTTTTGCAGTCATTGCTAATATTTTTCTTCAAATAAAAAACACCATTGCCAAATATTTTGTTTTTAATAACTATAATATGTATATTGATATTTTGCTTACATACTTACCAAGTAACAAATGATATTAATATAGGAAGATTAATTAAAAATCGTTTTACCAAGAGTGACTATACGTTTCAAATGGCGCTTTAAATTTGTTTGGAACGTAGACCCTGACCTACCGTACAGAAAATGGCGATTTGACGTCACGCTTGCGTGGTCTATTGCAAAAACGGTGAATTACTAAAAAATATTGTATTATCTCCAACTTAATTATAATTTTTATAGCTATATCTATGAAATCCACAAAAAGTTTAATGGAATTTAATTATTAATATACACTTACATGTAGCTTTGTCGTTAACGTTATATTATAATTATTACTTTCTTACGGTACTTTGTTCAAGATTACAGTAAAAAGAACAATGATTGGAGCATTGGAGTCAGTGTTGCCAGCCAGCGTGCGTTAACGTTACATCGGCAGATTTGTCGACAAATTTCGGTAGATTCCGTAAAAGAATCCGTAGATTTAAATTTTTTATAATTTTATTACTTATGCATGCTGCTGACTATTGCCAATAAGTAATATATATGTAGATGAATCTATATAAGCTTTATTAAATAATAATAAATAATTACTTATAGACCAAAGAAATTTGAGTACAACAATACGTTATGCACCCATTACGCGTTTGTTGCAAATGAAGCATATATGGATTACACACGTCTATATCTGTACACATGAACTTACACCTCGTATTTTCCAATATTTACTTCTGCCAAAGACGCGTGTTTCTGTCACAATAATAGACGCCGTCAGTTTGGCTAGTGAAGTAAAGTATGATGGAACACCTCATAGATATAGCAAATTTTGTCCTATCAGGTGGCACCAGATAACCTGATGAGTACTGATGACATCTGACAAACAAAAGAGACTATGCTGAAAATAGCGATTTTCTCTCGTCCAGCTTACACCTGTATACATATCATTTTCCCTTCTGTACCGGCATAGCTGGACGAGAGAAAATCGCTATTTTCGGCATAGTCTCTTTTGTCCGTCAGATGTCATTAGATTATCTGGTGCCACCTGATAGGACAAAATTTGTTATACCTATGAGGCGTTTTAGCAAACTTTACTTCACTAGCCAAACTGACGAAGTCTATTGTTGTGACAGTAACACGTGTCTTTGGCAGAAGTAAATTTGAATTACTAGGTTAATAGGTTTTTATATACAAAAGTATATATTTGTTAATTCTTAATTATTATACCTTTCTATACAACTAATCTGCGATAAAATTTCAGAATTTATTTCCTTTCCTTACTTAAATACATATAAGTCTAACAGAACTATAGTACATACAATATTTCAAAGGCGACAAGAAAACAATTACAAAGGATAAAATCAAAATTAATTTGATTCAAAGTAAACAAATACAAATAAAACTATTACACTAACTAAATAAAATGTTTTCTAAAATACAAATATAAATAAACATACTTTATATCCTACTCAGTGTGATATAAAGTATGATTATTCATTTTTAAAAACAACTTTTCCTCATTTGAAAAATCCTAACATTTATTATCAATAAATTGCTTGGTATGCAATAATCCACATATTATTGTAGTCGCTAATCTGTTCAGTTTTCATTAAGTTAATACTTGAAAAGACAAAGTAAACATTGATCAAAGTCTATTATATAATATATATATATATATATATATATATATATATATATATATATATATATATATATATATATATATAATATACTAAACACCGGAGTAGCATTACCTTGATCTGTTAGTATTCCGCAAAACACTCGATTCTGTATCCAAATTTTGTATATCATTATGATCTTTAAGTAAATTTGGAACCCTGACGGCTACATCAGTACTGGCACTTTTAACTATGTAAATTCAAAAATTTAAATTTTTGTAAAATATTGTTTTTATTTTGCAAGGAGTATTGCATACTGGCAAAGTTTTATTCTGATACTTATATGAATACACATTGTCGATTCGAAATAAAAACATTTACATATTATTTTATTTAATATTTATACAAATTAGATGAATAGCTTGGTAATTCTGATTTTTTCGTTAGAATTATGTTGAAAATCGGTAGAAATTATCCGAAATCGGTAATCTACGGAAAAATCGGTAGAGCTGGCAACACTGCCCGGTACTAATACCGGGAAAAATTTAAAATACGAATAAATTTGAAGGCAGATTCTTACAACGCGTTCTGCTTATCCCTAATGTTCCAAATTCACTGCGCATGCGGCAATTGAGCGCGAAATATCAAATCGACTTAAAACAGACAAATTTAAAAAAATAGACATTTCTAATATAAGGCTTTTAGTTTATTGCATGCTTATGAATTTCTTCAACTAACAAGGTACTTACATAAGAAAACACATTTATCAAACTATGAAAATACTTTTAATAAAAGAATAAGTTTATTATATACTTTATTCCGTTCTATACCTTCAAAATATTTATGTTTCTGGATACACAAGTCGTTGAACAAATCTGTCGTTTACGTTTACATCTTAGAAATAATTGTCATTTGGTTTGTAGGTTATAGTACACTTAAAAACTTCAAAAATCTTTTTTACAGATGGCACTTAAGTTATACCTTAAACTGTTTAGAATGTTAATATTGTATATTTATCACTATATATTTAGAAAAATACATAGTTTGTGTGCCCAGAATTAAGAATACGAATAATGAAAGTGGCTGGATAAAAAGCAATAGAACTTTTACAGAACGCAAAAGGGAACTTATTTGAGTGTGAATTTAAGTTTTGTTTACACGAAAAAGAATTATTTCATATGAGTAAATGCCAAAAAGCTCTGCATTGCTCTAATTTGTCAACAAAACTCAAAGAGACCAAAAGGATGAATCGTTTGAGCTTAAAACATCATCTTCCTCTTCTGCTAAACTAATTACGAAAGGGGTCATTTTAGTCAAATCCTATTCCACTATTTTTCGATCTCGGCTTCAGTGTATGTGAGACTATTAAGCCCATGCTTCACCAGTTACTTGACTTAGTTAATTAATTCCATTAAAAAAATATGTTCTTGCTGTAAATGTTGTTTGAGATCAATGTATGTTTCTTGTTGCATTTCACACAAAGGACAAATTTTGACTTCTTCTGGTAGTGTCCACTCCTTGATGATGAATATCCCTAATATGCCTATATCTATTGGATATTCTATTAAAACTCTTTGGACACATTGAGCAAGTAACGTTTTTACTTTGAATCCATTATAAATATGTCTGCACAAGTATCAATCAGTTATCATAATAGTTTCAACTTCTAGTACCTGTAATTAATGAGTTGTTCTTATAAACAGTTTTGTTATATAATATAAATAAAATGCTGCAACACAAATGAAACTATAGATTATCCCTAAAGAATATTTCTCCTTGATTGTTTTAGTATAAGAATAAATTAGTTATTCAAACAAGAAATAATCTACAAGCCTCGCAAGAAGCAAAATAGAAGGAGAATAACTAATATAAACTAAATGCCATCTGTAAAAAAAATGTTTGATGTTTTTAAGTGTACTATAACCTACAAAGTACAAACCAAATGACAATTATTTGCAAGATGTAAACAATACAATAGATTTGTTTATATAAAATGAGCTTAACATAACGCTGTACATACTCCAACCGACGTTGTTATGGAGACCATTCAATAGATGTGCATATTACAGGTGTATGGTATCTTACACGAAGTTACTGAATAATTTAAAATCGTACATTGTCAATTTAGTGAATGTTGTTATGGTTACTTACAGAAAAAATATTTTTTGAGCACAGTGAATAATTGAAAATTGTACATTCGAAAAATAGCTGTAATTAATCTAAAGCATGTACAGCGTTGTATTAAGCTCATGGTATATGTGCAGTGAATCAGAAACATAAATATTTTGAAGGTATAGAAGAGAATAAAGTATATAATAAACTTATTATTTTATTAAAAGTATTTACAAAGTTTGATAAATGTGTTTTCTTATGTACCCTGTTAATTTAAGAAATTCATAAGCATGTAATAAATTAAGTGCCTTATATTTGAAATGACTTTTTTTAATTTGCCGCCTGTTTTATCGATTTAATATTTCGCGTTCAATTAACGCATGCGCAGTGAATTTGAAGTATTAGCGCCTTGTAAGAATCTGCCTTCAATTTATTCGTATTTTAAAAATTTCCCGGTATTAGTAGCGCATGCGCAGTATGCTCCGAGCCTTGTTCCTTTTAGTGTAGTCTCTTTGTTCATGTTTACGTTTACTTTTTTAGGGTGTTTTATAGTAAATACAGAAAGTAAGTACAGGTCTGGCAGTATAAGTTGGCGAGAGGTAAACTTCGCCATAAACGTATTTAGGAAATGTACCTACCACCCACCTGTCTGAATCAGTTAATGCATATCATATGCAATGATACGCAATCTACCTTTCTTCCATCTGCGCGAACTAACTCACACCCTTTGCCAACTTATAATGCGAGAGCTGTACATGATGAAAATAATAATAATTCACTTTACTAACCACTGTAGGGCTGGACGATACCGACGTCTTCGGTATCGGGTACCGATACCAATCGAAGTATCGATACTTACCGATGTATCGGGTCTGTGCACGGTATCGATTCTGAGTACCGGAATCGGTAAAGTATCGATAGGTATCGATGCTTTGGAATCGATACCTTGGAATCGATACCTTGGAATCGATACTTTGGAATCGATACCTTAATTCGATACCTAGAAATCAATATTCATAACCCGTTTTCTAGGTGTTGATTGTTTGATATCGGTTTCAAGAGATATCAAATTAATTTACCGAATCTACCATAACTACGGTATGAAATTTGCAATATTGTGAGATTTTTGTTTGTAATAATTATAGTTATGTCATAATTAGGATATTTGCTACACACAATAATAACATCCTTTTAAATATATATTATATAATATATATAATGCATATACAGTATAACCTCCTTATAATGGACACTGACGGGGAATCCTAAAATGTCCAATATATGGAGGTGTCCAAAATGTGGAGGTGAAAAAAAAAACGAAAAAAAATATTCATTCTCATATCAATTTAATCACACATAATAAGACGAAAGTCGAAAAAAATTTACAATACTTAATACACATACATACATACATATTTTATGCTAGATTTTACTTGAAATAATCATTAATTGTTGTTTGTCTTGCTTTTTAATTTTGATTATTTCAAGTAAAATCTAGCATAAAATATGTATGTATGTATGTGTATTAAGTATTGTAAATTTTTTTCGACTTTCGTCTTATTATGTGTGATTAAATTGATATGAGAATGAATATTTTTTTTCGTTTTTTTTTTCACCTCCACATTTTGGACACCTCCATATATTGGACATTTTAGGATTCCCCGTCAGTGTCCATTATAAGGAGGTTATACTGTATATGCATTATATATATTATATAATATATATTTAAAAGGATGTTATTATTGTGTGTAGCAAATATCCTAATTATGACATAAGAGATATATTTACAGATGTTTTATTGCTTCGGTGAAATAAAGGATGTCCGCGTCCGATTTATGGAGGGTCCAATATTAGGAGTGACTATTGTTAAGAAAACCCATTATAAAATTTCGTACCACAAAAAATGTCCATTTTTAGAGGTGTCCGATTGTCGGAGGTGTCCATAATTAGAGGTTTTACTGTATACTTAAAAATTCTTTACTTAAAAAGTTATTCCATCCTTTATGTACATTTAAAAAAATACACGAAGGTAAGTTATCCGATACATGGCTACCCGATACATCGCTACCCGATACATCGCTAACCCGATACATCGATACTTAGCGAGTACTGGAATCGGTAAGGTATCGATAGGTATCGATGCTTTGGAATCGATACCTTGAATCGATACCTTGGAATCGATACTTTGGAATCGATACCTTGGAATCGATACCTTGATTCGATACCTAGGAATCAGTATTCATAACCCGTTTTCTAGGTATCGTTTGTTTGTTTCAAGAGATATAAAATTAATTTATCGATTCTACATATCTACGGCATGAAATTTGCAATATTGTGATTTTTTTTTTGTAATAATTATAGTTATTATGTTTATGTTATAATATGGATATTTGCTACGCATAATATAAAATTCAACAACATCCTTTGAAATGTATACTATATAATATATATAATTATTGCATCTTTAATGTACATTTAAAAAAATGCATAAAGGTAAGCTACCCGATACATGGCTACCCGATACATCGCTACCCGATACATCGATACTTAGCGAGTACTGGAATCGGTAAAGTATCGATAGGTATCGATGCTTTGGAATCGATACCTCGCTACCCGATACATCGCTACCCGATACATCGATACTTAGCGAGTACTGGAATCGGTAAAGTATCGATAGGTATCGATGCTTTGGAATCGATACCTTCGTTATATGACGTATCGGGTATTGGACGATGTATCGATACTTCGCCCAGCCCTACTAACCAGATTACAAATAATTCTATACCTGTTCTATACTTAAACCAACATAAACTAGGTAGGGATGTTTCACCTCTATCTATACTATTTTATCATTCATAATTCTAAATAGGGTGGCCCAGGAGTCTACCCCTATCATAATTCAACATTATTTTGTGATAAATATAGTTTGATTATATATTTTTATAGGGGTATCTACCATAGACCCCAAATAATTTAGATATTGATGACGTTAAGAGATAATAATTTGGGATCGCCCCAAAGTAGCACTCTTAAAGTTAGATGATAAAACATTATTTATTAACGAATCTGGAATATATTCTCTAACATAACATCTAAATTAGAATCTACAAAACTATTTAAAAAATTGATTACATTTGAAGTATTACCATCAAAAACTTAAATGTATTAATGAATAATGTTTTCAATTAAAGATTTTTTATCTAATTTTCAGTTGTGAACGAGTAAAAAATTATAATAATTGTGCTTTATTACGACAAAATGTATAAATTTATAATAAGAAATCAGTTGAAATGGTGGAAAAATTGATAAATGTAGTTATTTTTAGGGATTCACAATTTGGAGGATCAGTATCGGCACAAAATTATAGTAAAATCTGTAAATATAATTATTTATATTGGTTCACAATTGGTGGAGATTTAGAAAACTCAAATTTTTATGTAATATTGAGGTGTGAATGAGTAAAAATGAAGAAAAAACGAGTTTTTTTTGAAATAAATGTGTTAAAATAATGATGAAAATCAATAAAATTGAAGTAAAATCTGTAAATATGTATAGCTATATTTAAAGATGCATAAATTGGCGGTCCAGAACCGGTGAAATACTGACTACTAACATATATTATTATGCAAATTAATATAAAAATACTCTCTTAGTACTAACTTCTATCTAGTATTAACTTCTTGGACAGTAATAGGCGCGTTCAAGTATAGTTAACGTATTTGTTAGAAATAAACTGATATCAATTGGCAAACAATATTTTGGTTTAAACATGAATTATTTTTCGAAATTTAGTATTAATAACTATTTTTTCTTAATATTATCAATCTATGATCTATTGAAAAAATAAATTACTAATAAGTAAGTATATACCTGTATTGCTCGACGATGTATTCAGGTGTTTGAGAATTATAAATAATATTTGTTGAATAATCCACTGGTATAACCGTTACATAATTACTAGATTGAACACTATTTTGTTGATTTTCAATTACATCTGTAATATTGGCCATGACACAATACAACAATATTTTACGAATTTCGATAATATTCAATAATCTCAATATAATTAAAAGAATATTAATCAACCGAAAGCTACGTTGTACTTAATTAGTTTAGACACAAAAAACATTTTTTATTAATTCTTAAATGTAGAAACTAACGAAGCTTTTTATCAATTACAGCAAATTATATACTCGAAATCTGCATTTTTATTATTTTGAAAACACAATAAAACCCGCACCGTCATATTTATTATAAACAGATGCACCCCAATATTATAGATTTTTACCCCTACTAAAAAGGCATAATTGGTTGCCTATATACAAGTAAAATCTTAGCATTAGTTTTTACTTCTCTTTAACGAACTACAGTTTTAATTTGTTTTAATTTATAATGTAATTTTACATTTCAATGCGATTAAATAGTATAATATTTGAAATTTTCTAAAGTTATGAAAGAGGAAACTTTTTTTATTGGGCATTCTATATAACAATCTCATTTAGTTGCTAGTAGGTAAAGTTTTATCTATCACGGAATTTGTGAAAAGTAGTCTAGATTTCATAACTCCGGACAAGAAAGAGAAAGCTCTTCTGTTAGTAACTGTAGTTGTAACTTACATGCTCTACGCAGGGATAAATTTACAAACTTTTGTACCAGGTATGGTTCATGTTCCTACTTGTTTTACACATTCTTTATATCGCGTGTGTGAAGTTGTGCGAGAAGAGTTCGCAGATGTAATATATTTATTTAGTAATACGAAAACAATTTTCTTAGAACCTCCCAGCAAAAGTTTGCTTCCTCAACCTCTTATTAGTAGATAGGATACCTGGATAAAAGCTTGTGTCTTTAATACTAACAATTTTAAACCAATTAAAAATGTAGTAATGTGTCTAGAAGATACGGTGAAAAGTGTATCAATTAGTAAAACGTTAGTACAAAAACTGTTTTTGCTTAAAAAATTACCATTTATTCATAAATATTTTGGTTTTATTCTTCGTGTAATAAAGAATATAGAAAGTCAAAAACTACCTTTACGACATTGATTAGAAATATATAATGACGCTATTCAAAAGTTAAATAACGCACCTAGTGAATTTGGTTAAAAAGTTAAAAAAACTATAAATAAATAAATATCAAGTTTACTAAATACTAACTTTATTTTAAGTAACTGCAGTTATGCTTCAGTGACCTGTTGCGATGTAGAAAGATTATTTTCACAATTTAAAAATATTTTTTCTATTTTGCGTTCGAAATGAACTCATTATGAAACCCAAGTATCGCTTTTTTTCATTTTTCAATGTTGGCGTTGTTCGAATACAGAAATAAATATCATTGCTGTCATTTGATTTTAAGAATTTAAGTAACGGGTGTTCAGAAACATTCGAAGTCAAGTGGGCTCTGGACAAAAAGTCGTATATCTTTACTTAAGTATCTGATTTGTAATAATTATTAAATGTCAACTGTTGTCTGTCAAAAATCAATCTATCTCAGACATGACTTCATATTTTCAAGGACTACTTTGACTTCGAATGTTTCTGAACACCCGTTACATTTGACAGATATGATATATGTTCGGTACTCTACACAAACAACGTATATTGTATACAATTTACAATAAGATATATTAGTTTCTAAGTCACTCATGTTTATATTTTTAAATAAAATATCAAGTAATGTTAATGAAAATATATAAATAATATATAATATAATATACTTCGCGGATAGCAAGATTTAAATTTGACAATGTCAAGTATCAATGTGACCAACTCCATGCTTCATATAAAAATTAAACTCTGAACTTCCAAATTAAATAATTCCAATTTATTAATGTAAAAAATGCAAAATAGAAAAAATAGTATAAAAAACTCGTTTCATAAGGCCTTTTGCCGCACTCGCTCTTTAGAAAACTCACCGCTATCGCGGCTCATTTTCTAAACTGATCTCGTGCGGCAAAATGGTGCCTTATGAAACTTGTTTTTTAATATACTATTTAAGTGCAAAAAGACAAAGTAAAGTGTGTTTTTTATAGAGGTATAGAACTTTGAAATGGAATAAAACAAAGATGAATTTTTTAAATTGACATGAAATTTACTTTATTCGAAAGATAATCTTCTGGCATTATAATTTAAATAAGACTTCTGGCATATGACCGCCACGGCTGGCTCGGACGTAGTCTAATCTGGAGGTCCAATTTTCGATGACTTTTTCCAACATTTGTGGCCGTATATCGGCAATAACGCGGCGAATGTTGCCCTCCAAGTGGTCAATCGTTTCGGGCTTATCGGCGTAGACTAGCGTCTTCACATATCCCCACAGAAAATAGTCTAGCGGCGTTAGGTAAATCGCACGATCTTGGAGGGCAATTCACGGGTCTGAAACGTGAAACTATGCGGTTACCAAACGTTTCCTTCAATAAATCAATTGTGGCACGAGCTGTGTGACATGTTGCGCCGTCTTGTTGAAACCACAGCTCCTGCACATCATGGTTGTTCAATTGATGAACGAAAAAGTCAGTAATCATGGCTCTATAGCGGTCACCATTGACTGTAACGTTCTGACGGGTCTTCCTCTACGCTACGCTCTACAGCAGCAATGACTTCTTCTGTACGCACTGTACGACGTCTCTGTGGATGCGTATCATCATTTAGAGTAAACGTGGTGCGAAAACGTTCCATAGTTAATCGAATTAATTGCTCTTATAGACGATTATGTTGACCGTAAAATGGACGTAGTGCGCGATACGTATTTCGAGCAGAACCATGATTTTCAAAATAAATTTGCATAATTTGGAAGCGTTGTTCAGGCGTCAGTCTATTCATGTTGAAATGCCAAACCAAACTAAACATAAATCACTTGACAGCTGACAAAATGGCCGCCAGTTAAAAAAGTGTTGCCGACTTAAAGTTTTATACCTCTATAAAAAACAGCATGTATTATACCTGAACATTTAGAAAAATATGTCATCGTATATTGTAACAATCTTGAATAATAATAATAATAATAATAATTATAATAATAATAATAATAATAATAATAATAATAATAATAAAATATTTTATAAAACACTGGTGGCTATGGATAAAATGTTGCCTATGGATACAAAATTCAATAAGACACACTTACATATTCAAATATCTTACAGCATTAATATATATGAGAACGCTGCTTAAGTAATTTTTCTTCTTTTTAGTATTTCATCCACCTGATGAAGCCATTATATGGCGAAACAATATTGTAGTGTATTTACAATAAATAAAAAAGAATTTTTGAAACTAGAAATTTAATTACTTATTTCTTAGCGTTATAATGAAGTTTCAACAAGTATCTCCTTCGTCAATTAACAATTTTTCTTCTGCCTATATCGGGCCTACCAAATTGTTCGTACGCTATCTTCAGTAAGCGGTATAATGGCATAGCTTCGAAAAAAATCGTACTAGATAAATCGCATGGTTAACCATAACGCTTCCTATTGATGAGCTTTAAATTAGGGACCGATATTGTGTCGTTCGCTGGGCTCTAGTAATCACATTCCTTGGATATAAATTTTTTGAAATTCTCTTTATCTTTTATACATTTCAATTTTTTCGAATGAATAAAACATGTATTAAACGAACAGATTTTTTTTATTAACAAAAAATATTGCCAACATTTTATTCATTTATTTATACTTATCTTATATATCTTATCTTATCTTATATACTAGCGTACGTAATTTTATATCTCGACATTGTGTTATGCCAATGTATTAGAATGAAACAAATTTTCCTATTTGAATTAGTAAGTGTAAAATAATATAGTAGGCTCATCCTCCTTATATTTAGACGCAAGTAGGGATACATGTAGTGAAAAAACCGAAATATTTCTGACGGAAGAGAAAAAGGATGTAAGTCAAACCATACTGATAGAACTGTACTTGAAGCATCTTATCTTGTACAATCGCCGAAAGTCTCATATTGCCTGCTGCAATTGATGTGGTCAGTGTTTCAATAAGCGTGGAAGAAGCAAAATAAATCGCTTTCTAACGACACAATATAAACCGAATCGATGACAAGTTCAAGTGAACAGATGTAGCAAACATGTTTGAGATCTTATGTTTTGTGAGGTATGGAAGTGATAGGGACACATCAATCAAAGAAAATATGTTGTTTTGCAAAACAGTCCCGGGTCATGCATAGATTGGACAAAATGTATTGCAGTATGTGGTGATGGTGCAAAGGCGCTGACAAGAAAGAATTGTGGATTAATGAAAATATTAAAAGATCGTCTTAGACCAAGAGCGAAATACACGCACTGTTTCCTTCACAGACATGCCAGAAAATCTCAATCAAATTCTTTGTGAAACTGTAAAAACGGTTAATTTTATTAAAAGCTGACCGTTACAGAACAGGCTGTTTGACGAAATGGGTGAAAATTAAAAAAATCTCTTCTTTTCCATACAGAAGTTGTCCATACAGATGGTTATTGCGCGGTGAAGTGTTAACCTGGGTACAGGAATTGCGAGATGAATTAATAATATTTTTCTAGGATAAACCAAGGCCATTCTCATTGTTTTTACAGAATAATGAAGGCAAGTAGTTGTTAGCTTACTTAGCTAATGTATTTTCGCATTTGAATGACTTGAGTGTGAATTTACAAGGACGTGATAAAAACATTTTATTAATGACAGACAAAAGTTCATGCTTTCTTTAAGAAGCTTGATATCTGGATTATTCGCTTTCAAAGCAAAAATTTGAATATATTCCCACTCACTTCGGCTTATATTGAGAAAAATTTGAGTGAAGAAGACACTATTATTCACCATAGTTTGAATTCCATGAAGATGCATTTGCATGAGCTAAAAACTCAGTTGAGGGAGGATTTCCCGGAACCTAGTAAAAACTCAAGGTCAAAGATTAAAATCTGCAGCTTCAAGATATTTGGATTGAAAAATATTTTTTCGTTACGTCGCGTAATAATATCGTTTGTTTGATTTGCAAGAATTCTTTTGCAACTCGAAAGGAATGCAACGTAAAAAAACATTATGAAACACAGCATCCTACTGTTACCAAATTAATACGGCGGGTTACGCAAGCAAAATATTTCATCATTAAAACGAGAACTGTCAGGCCAGCAAGCTATGTTTACAAGACCTTTTGATGCAGAAACTGCAACTGAAGCTAGCACTAAAATTTCTCGTTTGATATCGAAAAGGTGTGGCCTTTTACTGATGGCGATTTTGCTAAAGAATGCTTGATCGCTGCTAATAAAAGGTGTCCGGAAACAACAAAATAGTTTGAGAAAATTCAGCTCAATTGGATGACCGTTGAAAGAAGAATCACTGCTTTGTCAGTTGATATAGCAGATCAATTAACTACAAAAGGTAAAAATTTCGAGTTTTCTTTTTCTTTAGCACTCCACGAATCTACTGATATTAGTTCCACAGTTCAGCTCTTAATATTTCTACGCGGTGTAATTCAAGATTTTGAAGTCAGTGAAGAGCTGATTGGGATGAGTTCATTGACAATCAAACCAAGAGGAATGATATGCTTAAAGAACTTTTGGAGCAATGTTTTAAAATGAATTTAGATTTATGGAAATTATCTGGAGTTACAACTGATGGGATCGGTACTCATTCTGGACTAGTACGAGGGTGGTTTGACAATTAACTTGGTTCACACACTAATAGAGGGCGCAAATGTAATCTGTATATGTAGTCATAAAGTGTCATACCTATGAGTTAATATTCTCTGGTCTTAAGTCATTCTAACAGTAACTCGTTGTTTGACAGTTACTTAAACAGAAGTGTTTCGAGCCATAGCGAAAAATGGATAAAGTTGGAATTCGTGGTGTGATTCAATTCTTTTATCTGGAAGGGAAAACAGCGAAGGAGATTCATGAGAGAATATCACCTACATTGGGTGACTCATGTCCTTCTTATGAGTGTGTTCGACTTTGGGTAAATGAGTTTAAGCGTGGCAGAACAAGCATTAAAGGTGCACCACGTCCTGGAGCCCCGAAATCAGCTGTGACACCCGAAATCATCGATAAAGTTCATGATTTGATTTTAGCCGATAGACGAGTGAAAGTGCGCGAGTTAGCGGAAGCCACAGGCATCTCAACTGAGCGAGTTCACTTCGTTTTTGCATAATGAATTGCACATGCAAAAACTGTGCGCAAGATGGGTGCCGCGTTTACTCACTCAAAAGCAAAAACGAATTCGCATGCGAATATCTGCCGACGATTTGCAAGTATTTCAGAAGAATGTAGTTGAGTTTTTTCGCCGTTTTGTGACAATGGACGAAACTTGGATACACCACTATATCCCGGAAACTAAACAGCAGTCGAAACAATGGATTGCCCGTGGCGAATCGGCTCCGAAAAAAGCGAAATGCGTTCCATCCGCTGGAAGGGTCATGGCGTCAGTTTATTGGATTCAAAGGGAATTCTCCTAATTGACTACCTTGAAAAGGGAAAAACCATTACTGGAGAATACTATGCATCACTTTTGGACCGATTAAAGGCGGCAATAACAGAGAAACGCCCGGGAATGGCCAAGAAAAAGGTGTTGTTTCGCCAAGACAATGCCCCCGTGCATTCAAGTCGTGTCGCTCAGCAAAAATTGGCCGAGCTACGATTTCAACTGCTTCCGCATCCTGCGCATTCGCTAGATCTAGCTCCTTCGGACTACCATCTATTCCCGAAACTAAAAACTTTTCTGGCAGGACGAAAGTTTGAGTCTAATGAAGATGTCATACAGAAAGTAAACCAGTATTTTGAAAGCATCGAAGCAATTCATTTCGGTGAAGGAATCGCGAAGCTGGAGAAACGTTGGGGCAAGTGCGTTGAACTTCGAGCGGACTATGTCGAAAAATAAAGTACGTTGCAAAACTCAAATTGTTTTCTTTCATAGTAAACCAAGTTAATTGTGAAACCACCCTCGTAGTTCTATTAAAACAGTATTTGGAAACACAACGCGTAGACACCGAAGAACTAACACAGTTTTATTGCATTATACATCAAGAAGCCCTGTGTTCAAAAAAATTGGGTTTTGAAAACGTCATGAAAGTTGTTATTCCAACAGTAAACTTCATAAAGTCCCATAAAGCTTTCAATCACAGGCAAATCAAACAGTTTTTCGAAGAAATTGAAAACGAGTATGGAGATTTATTGTTTCATTCTGATGTGAGGTAGCTTAGGTAGGTGGATTGATCCTGGACGGGTTTCTGAATTTAATTTAAGAAGCCGAAATATTTTGGACCCTGAACTCAAAAGTCCTGATTGGCTCTGTGATTTAGCTTTTTTAGTTGACGTCACAAATCACCTGAATATGGCTCCAGGGCAAATGTCAACTGATTCCGCAGCTATTCGCCAAAATCGTATGATTTCAATGCAAATTAAATCTTTTCAGTTCGCAAATAATTACATGTATTTACGTTCATTTTCCGAATTATAAGAAAATGGCCGACAAATTTAATAAAACCGATGTCAACCTCGCTTATGTCGAAAAATTAGATATTTTGCTACAAGTTTTTCAAGAACAATTCTCAGATTTCAAAAAAGTTTTTGACTCTTTCACCATTTTAGCTGAAAATCCACCAGAATCAACGCAGCTTGAATGATTGACATGTAAAATGATGATAATTTACGCGACAAATATAATGAAGGTGACTTACTCAACTTCCATTGCTGCACAGATAAAAACGCCTATAAAGTGTTGCGAATAAATGCATTGAAATGAGAAAGCTTATTTTTGGATCTATGTATACTTGTGAACAAACGTTTTCATAATGAATATCAATAAAACTAAAAATCGAAACCGCAAATGAAAGTTTGGAAGCAATTTTGCGTGTGACACCTAGTAACCTAGAGCCATATATTAAAAAAATTGTTAGCTCAATGTAATGCCATGTTTCGAATTATAAATTAATCGATGTTTTATTTTTTCAGTAAAATTTATTTCAATTTTTTTGGTTGTTTTTCATTATGGTGGCACGCCATTGGGTCATATTATGAACGAGTGGCACCTAGTCCTAATAAATGTGTGCATCCCTGTACTATAGCATCGTTTCTCAACCTAGGGGTTGCGGCGATATTAAAGAGAGGTCACGAAATAGCCTAAACAATAATGAAAAATAATTTTGTTATAAAAAATCATTTATTATAAATATTTTACTTACAATAAGTACACATGTAAAAGAAAATAAATTAATGTGATGTTTGCATTTGTTTTTCATTTTAAAGTTTCTCTATGTTAGAAATACACATAAAAGCAAATTGTTTTCGAGTGACGACGATTCTTGTATTTAGTTTGTAGAGGAACCATAGACGTTTCCGTGTATGATTTCACAGAGATAAGAAAGGGATTAATATTTTTAATGCTTCTGTGACTTAATTTACATATTCATTTCGACGAGCAAGCCAAAACGTATTTAAATCTTTAGATGTAAATTGCAATTGTAGCGTTTTGTCAGCAACAACGTTTTCACTAAACGGATTCAGTACCCATCTCTTCGAGAAATCATTTTTATCTTCCGGGAAATACTCCGCCAACTGAGTTTTAGTTCACGCAAATGCATCTTCATGCGATCCAAACTATGGTGAATAATAGTGTCTTGTTTATTCAAATTTTTCTCAACTTAATCCGAAGTGAGCGGGAACATATCCACATTTTTGGTTTGAAGGCGAATAATCCAGATATCAAGCTTATTATTGAAACATGAACTTTGTCTGTCATTAATAAAGTGTTTCTATCACCTCCTTTTAAATTCGCACTCAAGTCGTTTAAGTGCGAAAAAAAACCACTTTCCCTCGCGATAACCATCTAACTTCTGTATGGAAAAGAAAAGATTTTTTATTTTCGGCCATTTCATCGCATAGTTTAGCAAACAGCCTACTCTGTAACGGTTGGCTTTTAATAAAATTAACCATTTTTACATCTTCACAAAGAATTTAATTGAGATTTTCCGAAATATCTTTTGCGACAAGAGCATGCCTGTGAAGGAAGCAGTGCGTCTATTCCGCCCTTGGTATAAGACGATCTTTTAAAATTTTCATTAGTCAACCGTTCTTTCCTTTTATTGGCTTTGCACCATCACTACATACCGTAATACATTTTGTCCAATCTATGTTAAAATATAGTTTCTAGTAGCTAAATTAAAAACATCCTAAAGACACTGTCCTGTTGCATGACCCAATACTGTTTTGAAAACAACTTTGATTGATGTGTCCCTATCACATTCATACCTCACAAAATATAAGAACTGAATACTAAAAAATTCACTTGAACTCACTTGCTGAATTACCTGACCGCGAATATCGGCAACTCGCTTTGTTGTGTCAGAAAGCGTATTTCTTTTCAAATTTTGGTATCTTCCACGCCTATTAAAACACTGACCAAATCAATTGTAACAGGCAATATAAGGTTTTCGACGATAGATGAGATTTGGACATCTTAGCTATTCTTAATGCTACGAGATAGCAGTATGACTTGACTTACAAGAAGAAGTTTGTGATTTCTCAAGGTATGTTATTTTCTTTCAAAAAATTCCAAGTGTTTGTTTTTATAAGCTGCATGTTTAGTTTCCAAGTGTCGAACTAATTTTAATGCCTTCACGCTTTCATTGGAAAGAACTTAAAAGCAAACAACGCACTGTGGCTTTTCATTCAAAGAGGTAAAACTATAATTTAAATAACTGTCATTGCAAGCTCCCATTTAAACTGACATAATTAACTCATTTACGCATGCGCATAACCGAACATATATCGACAATTTACAAGTAGCGTTGCCAAATCGAATATTTATAATAAAGATTAGTGATATAGTGTGATTTGTAGGTTAATCAAACAACATAAAGAATTAAATTAATTTATTCAGTAAACGCAATTCTCTAAACTCGTTTTCATTAATATGCAATAGCCATGCCTATCAACAAAAATAACTAAGAAAACATGGATATATGAGATAAATTAAATTATCACTGATAGAAGCCACAGAAGGGAGATACCAAAATTTGGCAACGTGGCGGCTATTTGGTATGTTTGTAGCGGGAAATTCGAATGGGAGCTGGATTCTACAGGTTTACCTTAAATAAGTTTTTACATTTACAATTACAGTCAAAATTAAATTAGTAACAATAAGTTGAGAATCGCTGCACTATAGGATAACAAATCTTCAGCGGATAAGTGTCTATTACTTAATGTAGCTTTAACAAGTATATTATTATTTATTATATTTACTGCGGAACAGTTATCCATCTGTGAAATATACATTCACATAATACTATATCTCGGGCCTAACTACTTTCACTGCTGTTCTTCTCCTCGGGCGGCTGTCCCTACATTACGAGGGATGTACAGTATTTTTCAATATAGTCACCCTGCACTTGAAGACACTTATTCCACCAAGTTCTAACATATTTTTTTTTAAAAACTCGGTGTCTTGATCACAGAAGAATTCTTCAACTACTGTCATAATCTCGTCATCGCTATTAAATTTGGTCCCCCGAAGACTTTCCTTTAGTTTTGGAAATAAATAAAAATAACTAGGAGCTAGGTCAGGTGAGTATGGTGGATGGTACATCAGCTCGAAACCTGCATTGTTAATTGCACTTAACGAAACAAAGCTCTTATGCACTGGAGCATTATCCTGATGAAACAAAATTCCACGCACCAACTTTCCTCTTCTTTTTTCTTTGATGCAATCACGAAGTTGATTAATTATTGTAGCGTAATACTGGCCCGTGATTGTATGTCCTCGTTCCAGGTAATCAATTACTAAAATTCCCTTGGCATCCCAGAAAATGGTGGCTAAACTTGCGTGGTGGTGGAGATCCTCGATGTCGCCACTCCTTGCTTTGGACATTCGACTCGGGTCGAAGTGGTGAACCCAGGTTTCATCAACGGTAACAAAACGATCCAGAAATTTTTTTGGATCACTGTTAAACAATTTTAAATTCGCATCTGAAGTCGTGACTCTCTCTCGTTTTTGTTCGGGTGTCAACATTCGGGGTACCCATCCTGCAGACACCTTATGAAGTCCCAAATAGTGACTGATTATTGTTACAAATGTACCGTTTCAAAAGCCTGTTATCTCTGCCAAACGTCTACTAGTTAACCGACGATCTTGTTTAATCAAGCCACAGACACGATCAACATTTTCACACAGTTTGGGGCCGACCAGCACCTTTTGCATGTTCGTAAGTTGTTCTAACACATCGAAATTCTCTAGACCAACTCTTCACCACTTGATATGAAGGCGCATCATCCCCAAGTATCATACCATATCTTCATAAATTTGTTGTGGCGCTAAACCTTTTCTTGCAGATATTTAATGACAGCGTGAAGTTCATTTTTCTCCATTTTTCAAAAATCTTTGAGCAGCTTCTATTTTAACTCAAGACAACTTTTTAACAAATACAGATACATGACTCAACTTTGGCACTTTGTTTGACAGATAAACAGCGAATGAATGGTGTTGTTGTGTAGTGTTTAATTCAACGCCTACTATACTAGGGACATTAATACTGTATACCGCCTGATTCTGAGCAAACGCAACGGCCTGAATGTACGAATATTTCTCCCGCTCCGAATAAAAATCCCCTGAACGCGTTAAGCCAATCACAAAACAGTCTGTTGCTAAACCCCCTCCTCGCGCCAACTTAATTGGCGCTTGCCATATGTATAACATCGATGTTAAGCCAATCACAAAACAGTCTGTTGCTAAACCCCCTCCTCGCGCCAACTTAATTGGCGCTTGCTATATGTATGACATCGATGTTGACGCGCGTACAGCATTCAGGGGAATTGTATTCGAAGCGGGAGAAATATTCATACATTCGGATCGTTGCGTTTACTCAGAATTAGGCGGTATACCTCGTACATCCCTGCATTCCGATAAAATACTAAGCTAATAATAATAGTGTAGACACACTTACTTAACCTTTGTTATTATGACACTCGGAAAGCACAATGTAAGAAATTTAAAAGTAAAAAAAAACTTTTACAGAGTGTTTTACAGGACGTTTCAAATCCGTCAAAAATTGAGGGATGCGCAAAGCAAAGCAATTTTAAATTCAAAGCAGTAGAATATATAAATATTTTAATGATTTAAAAAATATCGTATAAATTATTCGTCATGTAACACAGCTAAAGTTGGATGGGTCCGTAGATAATTGTATAGAGCTTCATATCTGAAACAAGGTAATTTGTAAATTTGATTACATCTCAAACATATGTTTTACCTAGGGCCTGATAAGTCTTTATGCCTAGCTAGTCGCACCTCCAAATTATGCAAATGAAATTTAGCGTTATTTAATTCCTTAAAGTAATTTTCTTCTTCTAACAATGTCAGAGTATCTAAAACTTGAGTATACCATTGTTGCTTTTGTTGTATCTCCGTTGTGCACTGTAATTTGAACAATAATTAATACATTTTATATGATATATTTTTATTGATAAGTGTACAATTTCGAATTGTCGTTGAATATCATTCGCTCTGTCAACCAGCATCTGCTTAAAGTCTCTCAAGCAGTTATTTTTAATTTTTAAAGCTATATTGTGCGTAATAATTGTATTCGATAATTTTGCCAAATATGGGGACAGGAAATCGGTTTCTTCTTCAACTTCACGTTCTCTGTGCTCCTTTTGTAGTTGCTCCTAAAATATAATTAATTAAGTTTATTCGGATATATTTGTGTATTATTTGACAAAAATTACTAGTGCATTGTAATAGTATATTGTACAACTAGTGCTGAAAATAGGATATTTCACACGAGCATGAAGTTTGAGCCCCGAGCCGTAGGCGAGTGGTTTAATTATGCGAGTGTGAAATATTTTCAGCACGTGTTGTACACTATACTTTTCCGACGACCGCTTAGTGACAAGAATTAATTTCAATGAAAATAAAAGAATGATTCACAAAATAATGATATATGATGTATTTCATAACAACAATTTGACATTTGAGAGTCATTCATTTGACAGTTTCCTATTTGTTATTTTATGATTAGTAGGTTGGCACGTCTGTTACTTTGCACACGGTTCTGCGACGATTCTAATTGGCCCTTTTGAACTTTTCAGCACAGTTTTAGTTACAAACACAGTTTTGGGGATACAATGCAATTTGCAATTTTCAGTGCTAGTAAATCATGCGAATTTGTTCTACTACTAGCCCTACTAGCCTACTAGCCTACTAGCACTGAAAATTGCAAATTGCATTGTATCCCCAAAACTGTATTGAAAAGTTATCTTGTAACTAAAACTGTGCTGAAAAGTTCAAGAAGGCCAATTAGAATCGTCGCAGAACCGTGTGCAAAGTAACAGACGTGCCAACCTACTAATCATAAAATAACAAATAGGAAACTGTCAAATGAATGACTCTCAAATGTCAAATTGTTGTTATGAAATACATCATATATCATTATTTTGTGAATCATTCTTTTATTTTCATTGAAATTAATTCTTGTCACTAAGCGGTCGTCGGAAAAGTATAGTGTACAACACGTGCTGCAAATATTTCACACTCGCATAATTAAACCACTCGCCTACGGCTCGTGCCTCAAACTTCATGCTCGTGTGAAATATCCTATTTTCAGCACTAGTTGTACAATATACTATTGTTGCACTAATACACCTTTTTATTATACTTAGGTTTTGCTTTTACTTCATGATAGACTGTATTGTATCTAGTAAATCAAATAAATAAATAATATTATATTTCTGAATGTTTGCTATTAATTAAATATATATTTCAAAGCATTTCAGTATATTGAAAATAAATAATGATGAATTTAAACAAAAGTATTAGTTTTATCACATTGCTCATAAATTTTCAACAGACGAATTTATGTTAGTAATTAGGTTAATAATTCAGAATCTTTGTGTCACTATCAAAATCAAAAATAGCCATACCCGTTTCGACCTATTCCGAGGGATGTCTTTTGTTTTGCATTCTGGGACATAGAGGACGCCACTAATAAAATGTCAGTACTAAAAATTAAGCTATTTCTTTAGTTAGCCTAAATCGAAAATTTCGTTGCGATATATGTAGTGACAGTATGTAGTGTAGTTGACAAGTTAGTCGCAAAATGGAATTAAACTATGAAAATTTTCGCGCAATAATTTTTTATAATTTTCGAAGACACGAAACGAATGCCTCGCCGAGTTGGTTTATGTTCTCAGTAATGAAGCACCACATCAGTCAACAATTTCTAGTTAGTATGGAGAATTCAGACGTGGACGGATTAGTCTTAGCGACGATCCAAGAGGAGATGCACTAAAAACGGCAATTACTCCGGAAAACGTCGATGCTGTGCGCAAGTTCATCAACGAAGACCGACATGTGACATATCGCAAAATTGAGGCATCATTGGGGGCTTCAAAGACCTCAATTCAAAAAATTTTGCATGAAGGGATTTGTATAAAATTAGTTTCCTGTTGGATACCGCATCTGTTGGCTGAAGAACAGAAAACAGCTAGGGTGAATCGAAAACTCTATACCACGCCAACGCTGGAAACTTCAAAAACGTGTACAACATCATGAGTAGTGATGAAATTTAGATTTACTCATACTAGCCAGAAAATAGGCGGCAGTCATCTGTTTGGGTGTTCCAGGGCGAAGAAAAGCCGACAAAACTCACCCGTTCTCGAAGTGTCTCCAAAAAGATGGTCGCGACATTTGTCTCGAAAGCAGGTTATGTAGCAACAATTTCTCTACAAGGTCAAAGAACTGTTACTGCCGATTTTTGTTTGCCGCAAGTCATCGCTGAGCTCCGAGAAACCAACCCATAACGACGAATTATCCTCCACCAAGACAATGCAAGTTCGTACACAGTTCGCAGAACAACTGAATTTTTACCGGAACAAAACGTCGAATTGTTAGATCATCCTCCGTATAGTCCCGACCTAAGTCCCAACGATTTTTTTCCCTTTCCGAAAATTAAGGCTGGACTGCGTGGTCAAAGATTCCAGTCATCAGAAGGAGCAGTCGATGCTTTCAAAAACGCAATTTTGATTGTACCAACAAACTAGTGGAATAAGTGCTTCCAGTGTTGGTTCGAGTACATAACTGTTCGTGGAGAATACTTTGAAAAACCATAAAGTCTTTAAAAGCTAACTGCTGTTTTATTCCAGCTCTACATGCAAAATATAAAAGACAACTCTCGTATATCGCTGTCTTTTACTTTCATAGTTCCACTCATTTTTGTTAGGCGATCACTGAATGTAGTGTACACGGTAACAACTTGAACTGCGAATATACACCGTTTGTATGATTGGTCGCCCAGAGTAGGAGAAGTAGGTGGGGTTGCTGGTTACTTATTTCGTTACTCATAATATGTTTTTCAATATAAACGTGTAGAATGTATTAAAGAGAGTTTATATTATAAGAAAACTGAAATTGTATTGTATACTAATTGCAACTAAAAAAACATAAAATAAAAAATTAGTCCAACAAAAAAAAATATTATCACAATACAACTTCAATAAACAATACTCTCAACTAATTAGTAAGTCTTCGAATCGTGCAAATTTAACTTCTAAACAATAGCCACCCGATCATAAAAACCACGTCTAACGTTTGCCAACATTTCGGGCGAAATCGACACTACGCAATTTCTTATTTTTTGAGGTAGTTCGTCTAAATTCTTTGACAGTTGATGCTCGAAACCATAAATTTTTGACTTTAGATACCCCCACAAGGAAAAATCATATGGGGGTCAAATCGAGTGATCTGTGTGGCCATTCAATTGTGCGGCTAGAGATATAATTCTATTTTCAAAGGTGTTTCTTAAAAATTGGCCCACAATTGCACTGTTATGTGCAGGACATCCATCTTGCTAATATCAAATACTTCCTATTTCAATATTGAGTATGTTCCAGGTGAAAAGAATAATGTTATTCTGCAGCAATTGTAAATATGTTTCTGAATTTAACACGCCGTTTATAAAAAACGGACCAATTATATTATCCCCTAACATTCCAACCCATACACTCAATTTCTGTGGGTATTGTGTATGGGCTGTATACGAATTATGTTTATTCTCTTTTCACCAATACCTTACTAATATAGGATTATGTCGACCGTGGAAAATAAATGATGATTCGTCAGTAAAAAGAATATTAGAAACAAAATTTTTATCCACACAGCATTTCTCAATTATATCCAAACAAAACTGAACTCGGTTATAATGATCTCCAGGAAAAATTTCATTTACTTTTTGTACATGACACGAGCGATATTTATTTTTCTTTAATACTTTTCTAACGGTTTCACGGGAGATATCGACACTTTCACTAATTTTGTCTAACGTTTGATATTCACTATCTTCAGTAGTATCGCATATCATGACATCCCGATCTACATTATCATGTACGAGTTTTTTAGTGGGAGAGACACATCCGTATTTTGCAAAATTTTGCATTTATGCGATGAATTGTATTTAAACAAGGAATAAGACGATCAATGAAAGTAGTTTTCCAAATATTTATAATTTGTACCTTTTCATTAATTGTGAATTCCATTCTTAAAATTTTAGTAACACTTAGGATAAAGTTTGATGGTTCGGTAAAGTAATTGACATAACCACTGACATTCCTTTCATATAAACAGTTGGCAATACTAAAATGGATACATTTAATTTTAGCTCCCACTACCCTCTCCTATCAATAGGCTTTCGTAGTTCAAGTTGTTATACTGTGTATATTTGATGATTTTTTATCACTTATATTAAGGGCATGAAAATTCCTGCCTAAATAATAATCATTTTCTGGTAGTATCAAAATATTTATTACATGTATATAAGTAACTAATATTGTAATAACAAAATAAGTTTTACGGGTATGCATGTGTGCATGTATGCACCTACTCTAGAAGAACGCTTTAATTTATCCTTACAACTCTTCAAACATAATCTGAATGGTATCTAATAGACCGAATTCATCCATATTAATGTATAAAAAAAAATACTACAAACCCTTTCAAACATTCCTTTTTTGTATTCCTTATTTTGTTCCCTATTAAAAATAGAAACCACCAATTTCGGTACGGCTCTTTCTAAATCCCTCAGTCGTACGAATTCAGCTACCTAAAAATAAATAAATATGAGCGCTTGAATAAGTTCCCTAAAAATTTACCTGATCTTCAATTTCACGAACTTGTTTAAGCGATTCTTCCTCCTCTTTTATTTGTTGTTCTAGTAAATTATAAAGGTTTAGCTGACGAGGTGGTTTAGCACCGACTTCTGATTCATAACCACTCGTCAATTCCAGATTAAATGTTAACCTATCACCCATTTCAGCCATGGGTGGTTTTATAAAATCTCTGGTAGATGCAGTAACTTTTCCTTTATCATATTGAAATTTTAAATGAATTTCTTTGCTAATTATTACGAATTCTCTAGTTGCAATATCATCTGACGCCTTTTTCTCAGGATTTCTATTAAATTTTTCAATTAAATTCTGTAACAATCAACATAGTCTACAAGTATAAACTTATTAATACAAAGATATTTTTAATAATATAAAATATTATTAAAAATCTGGTGTGAAGAACACAAATACAGGTTCACTATTAATATTTTTGTGAACGTGTCCGAACATATCCCTCCCCAGAGACGTAGATACGTATTTCGCCTTTCTACAGGCTCATCGGTACGCCGCTGCTGGAGAAAGGATACTCTCAGACACATTCACAAAAAGAACCACATCGCCATATCACAGAAATTATCCAGACCGAGCGTAGAAGTAAATTCAGCGCTGCCTGTTGTCAGACAGCCGAAGTACCTCGCCCTGTCCACATAACCAATGTGAACCAACGACGCCCTTCTAAAGATGGCGCAGCCATGTCTCTAGAAACTGCATTTTGTCTGTGTCTTCACTCATACTACGGACTAACCGCATGTGTAATGTATCAGAATAATTGAAACATACATGAGTGGGTAAAACCCCACCAGTTTTGTATAATACAAAGGTATTTTTAATAATATAAAATATTATTAAAAATCTGGGGCGTACCGATGAGCCTGTAGAAAGACGAAATACGTATCTACGTCTCTGGGGAGGGATATGTTCGGACACGTTCACAAAAATATTAATAGTGAACCTATATTTGTGTTCTTCACACCAGATTTTTAATAATATTTTATATTATTAAAAATATCTTTGTATTATACAAAACTGGTGGGGTTTACCTACTCATGTATGTTTCAATTATTCTGATAAACTTATTACATAATTGAATTTTTACATGTAACATAAATAAAACTAAAAAGGTATTTTGCGGTTGTGAAATATTTCTTATTAATCAATATTAAATTTAAAGGGAATTAAATATGAGTTTTATGCATAAGTTCGTAGTATTTTCAGTTTCTAGGAAGAGAGTGCCATGAAAAAATATATTAGGCATATATCAAACTTGTTTTAATGTCATATTGTTGTTTAACCCATTTATTAAGATAAATAAAGTAAGGTGAGTTAGTTTCTTTTTTTTAATTATTTTAACTGTTAATTATATACTTCGTAATTTTTGTAATAGATCCTGTTTAACATCGTTTCATCGAATCTACTTCTTCCAATTAAGTTGACGTAAGAGTCCATTGAATTTCGTTAAATTTCAATAACTTACGCATACATTTTTAATTTTCATTTATTTAGATCTAGAACATTGTTTAAGTTACTTTTTCAGATATGATATGGAACAACGTCCAGAATGGCATCGTGAAACAATGGCGAGTTGGATTAAGGGTTATATTTAACTATAAGCCATCTTGCAAATCAGTACCTATGGATAAGTGTCGACGAAACTGTCGATATATTAGGACGCTGTGTGGTAAATGTTGTGGCTGTGTACTACGTCCAACTATTCCATATAACGCCTATGTAATATCATCAAAAGTTATAAATACAGTTGATGCGGAAACAGTAGCTAAAATCATTTGCGAGAATATGCACCTAGTGCTTCATTCGGACGACAGGTATAAAGAAAAAATACTTTTATTTGTCAGTGATAGTGCTGCATATATGTTAAAAACAGGCAGACTATTAAAGAAAACATATCCTAATATGCTGCATATTACTTACTTCTCTCCAGAAAATCTGTGAATATATAAGAGACACCTTTCCGGAAGTTGATGACTTGTATCCGCTTTTAAAAAAGTTTTCAGAGAAACTTCTATCTTTGTCACAGCCTCCCTCTCCAGTAATAACTAGATGGGGAACATGGTTGAAAGCTACTAGTTTTTATGCAGAGACTTTCGATAGTTTACAAAATTTCGTTACATGTTTAAATAACGGTGCTCGAAGTATTTCTGAATGCCAGGAACTAATACAAATTCCAAATTTAAAAAATCAGTTGTACTTTCTTCAGGAACACTTTGGAAATTTGCCAAAACTATTCACTTATTTTGAAAATAAAAATCTCAAATTAAATGGTGGATTAACCATATCAGATGTGACTATTAATAATTTGAAAAATATTGCAAGTGGCTTCGGATGTGGCCTTCGGCAAGGGTTAGACGCAATTTTTGATAGAAATCCAGATTTAATAATAACATTGGGGCAATTGTGTACGGGGCAATGCCTCAAAATCTAACTGCTAAATACGCTGAAATAAAGGAATATTTCCAGTATGCACGTATAACCAGTTGCGATATAGAAAGGACGTTTTCTATCTGCTAGGATGTATTTCATTGAAAGAGAACAAATATTACAGAAGACAACCTAGTTAATATTAATACTGCTTTACTCAACTTGAACTACAAAATGAACAAATAAAAATGTATTTCGTTTTATAGATCACCACCCGTTTGTTTTCCAATTATATAAATAAAATTAAAAATTCTTTTAAAATAGTAATTTTCAATAGTACGCCTCTGGGCGATGTATCCTCTCATATTCGGTTCCTACTAATAAGTATTTTGTGTTGCTGGTCCTAGAAAACTTGTGGTAAATGCTCATTCGTTACTTAGTTTCAAGAGCAAACGTTTGAGGCGTAGTTGAGTTCGCTTTATTTCAACGTTTTCTTAGCAATTCTTTGCGTGATTTGAAATGCCTACGCGTAATTAGTGATAAGTTTCAAGGAACTAACTCAAAATTAGGTACAAAAAAATTTGTAGATTCTGAAAAGCATAAAAAATTGACTTGTAATGTTAGGTTATAACTAGTTCAGCATATTAGTCAGAGTCAGAGTCAAATTCGCTGGGTTGTTAACAACCGGCTAGGTACAGAAAACATGTAATATTTTTTGTTAGAGGAAAAAACCTACAACTGCAGAGCTTCTGGATGAAATTGAACGCGTATATGAAGAGGATATTGGGCCAGACTATATTTATATTACACCGCCTGCTCATACTTGAAATGAAAGTGACGAGGATTCAGATGACTAAATGATCCTAGTAAACTGAATCGTCGTCGACTACATCACAGGCTGAAACTGATTTGTCTTGGAATGAAACCTTCTGAAAGCCTGCTTCAAGATGCATTGTTAACACGCCAAGACTTCGTCGCAGCAATTCCTTCCCGTTCTGTAATCGGCTTGCTCTTTATTAATAATCTCATTAACGGTGAGCGCTTTCCTAATGTACATAAGCCGCTTTAGAAGTTTATAGCAAACAGATAAAAGAGCTATAGGTCTGTAGCTTCCAAGATCTTCCGGGGACTTACCAGGTTTTAATATTGCTAGGATATTTGCTTTCCAGAAAATGCTAGGGATGTCTAGACTATCCACGATATTATTATAAAAGTTTCTTAACCATTCTCGAGCATTCATTCCAAGATTTTTGATGAATTCAGGAAAGACATTGTCAGTACCAGGAACCTTTTTTAACTTAAACCGAGCAATGACCGAATTAATTTCTTCAGTAGGTAAAGGAGACGACCATTCCGAATTCTGAGGGAGATCAGAAAAGATATCCTTAATTTGTGTTTTAATGTCTCTAGCAAAAGCTCCGTCGACATGCACATTATTTGAAATATTTAGGAGGTATTCGGCTACAAGGTTGGGATCCATTGGCGAAGTTTATTTGAGGTGTAATCCTGCCCAACCTATTTTTCTAAGCAGCGACAAGCTTTTCCTGCTAGAGTGAATAATACTCATGTTTTCAGTCATTTCCTTCCATTTATTTTTCCGAGTCTCATCTAGTTGACTAAGAATTTGGTCAGCTAGTTCATTGTCACACCTCTCAGAATATCGTTTGTTAAGTTTTCAAGTTTATTTGACCACCTCGGGATGTACTGTTTTCAATAGTCACGAGGAATGGATTTTTTAGTAGCATCAATCGGTATTGGTACGAATTTAGAGAATGGTTTTGAATTGTCGGAAGAAGGTCTTGTTGATCGATCTTTTTGCTTAAAGGTACTCCAGTTTGCCTATTGGAAGTTTCATCTCGGTATCTGTGCGGATTCAATATATAGTATGTCCGTTCCTAGAGTGATAAGTGACGGTCTATATGGCTATAAGGGAAGATATTCAGAACCCTACGTGATGCAGCAAGGAGTTTTTCATGTTCGTCACAAGTCACAAAAGTGAGATCAAGATTAGTATTTGTATTCTAGCCAGCAGAACGAAAAGTCTTATGATCCTTAGCGTCATACAATCGGATAAATCAGTTGGGCGTCTTTATAATCAAGAATTTTTTTGTCAAAATCAATATTTTGTTTTAAATTATAAACTATTATTAAAGTATACGCTCTTGTTATGGCATTTGTTGTTCTCCAAATTCTATGAGAACTGTTAATTTTATAAAGTACTTCCTAATAAATAATTCGTCAGCGTTACGCTGTTCTGTCATAGATGTTATTATTCTCAGTTACTGGATATTATTAATCAACAATGAATTCTACATATTCTCCACGATCATATTATACCTAATTACACTTCCTGTGGTTTTTAAGAACTAATAATTTATTTGTGTAGGTACATACATGAATTGTAATTTCACAGTTATGTGAAAGATATTCAACTGCTACACTTACAGAAAATAATTTTATTAAGATATGTCAAAAGTTTTACTTCAAATCATATAAAAAAATTAAATATTTTTAGTAAAATTACATTTAAGGTAGAGTTAAATTTTGAAACTACTTAACTTTCCATCATCTTAACTTGTAGATCGACTTTTAAAAATATAGTTACATAAAGCAGTAAAATGCCAAAAGCGTTAATAATCTCAAAATTGGTTCATTGAAAAAAAATAAATGTATTAATTTAAAAGATTAATAATATCTCGAGCTTTTAGTCACTGATATGATACTCCCTATTATAAATGTTTTTACTATGTACAACAAATCTTAATACATAAAACAAAGTCGGGTTAGTTACACCATTTATAACTCAAGAACGGCTGGACCGATTTTAATGATCTCTGATTTGTTGGATTCGTCTCCGCCCTGAATAGCAGAATAACTATTAAAATATCGAAAAAATTCACGAAAAAAAAATTATATAGAAAATTAATTTTTAAATAAATTAGGTTAGGAACTCCGCCATCTTCCGCAATTGACAGCTTATGTCACGCATGCTTATAGCTTATTTGTAATAATTGATGTCCAATGCAAATCAGTGACATAAAAGTGCAATTTTTTTTTGTTTCATGTTGTTTGTGATTTGTTTTGAAAAAAAGCATATATTGAGTGTGTAACAAACGAAGACGAAGTCACCAACTATCCAACTGAATTTTTAAACTCCTTGGATGTGCCTGGTTTACCACCGCACAATTTGCAACTGAAGGTTGGCTCGGTAGTCATCATGCTTTGAAATCTAAACCAACCAAAACTATGCAATGAAACGCGTTTGATGGTAAGAAAACTGATGATCAATGTGTGAGGATTCCGATGATCTTAACCGATATGCCCTTTGAGTTTAAACGAATTCAATTTCTGATTCGTTTTGCATTCGCCATGACGATTAACAAATCACAAGGCCAATCCTTGAGTGTTTGTGGTCTGAATCTAGAAAATGCATGTTTTTCTCGTGGTCAATTGTATGCGGCATGTTCACGTGTCGGCAAACCATCCGCTTTATTTGTTCTCGCGCCTGATAACAAAACGAAAAATGTCGTATATGACAACATCCTTCACTGAAGAGAATCAATCCGAGTGCAACCCATGCAGCAAAATACATAGCTTCAATAAAGCAAATGTCTTGCTGATTTTTGTACTTTTATTGAATTTTTATTTTATTTGTATATATTATCCTAATAAACTATTGAACTTAATAATTTTTTTGTATTCATTTTATTACGTTAATAAAATCCTAAATTAAGTTTAGCTAAAAGTTAACACGACATTTATTGACTGTTAGGCGGTACGAAGTTCGCCGGGTTAGCTAGTATTTAAATAAAACGAAATACTTACTAAAACAATACGTCTTGGACCTTCGAGTATACCAGGTGGAGGATGGCCTCTCTTAGCATATTTTACGTGACGATATGCAAAACTGTAGGAACATATTAAGTACAAAATTAATAGTTTATGTAATTAGGTGATTTATTTTAAGTAACTATACTAATTATAATAAATTAATTGTAATATTGTAATAATATTTTATATTATTAAAAATACCTTTGTATTATACAAAACTGCTGGGGTTTGCCTACTCATGTATGTTTCAATTATTCTGATACAATTTATTGATAATAAAAGTTGTTACGATTTTTCAATTGAGGTTGCTTTTAAAAATGAATAATCATAATTTATATCACACTAAATAGGATATAAATTATGTTTATTTATATTTTAGAAAACATTCTATTTAGTTAGTAATTTGTAGGTACCGAAATATTGTATGTTCTACAGTTCTGCTAGAGTCGTATGTTTCTAAGTATGGAGGGGAAACTGAAAATAAAATCTGAATTTTTATCGCAGATTGTTTTTTTAGTAAAGGTATAGTGAGAATTAACAAAAATATATGTAGGTTTGTAGAAACTTATAAGTAATTATATGATTGTTTCAGCCTTTACTTGATGAAATTCCATTATAACTATTATCAGGATAAAATAAAATTTGTTTTATTTTATCCTGATAATAGTTACAAGTAATTATTTATTATTATTTAATAAAGCTTATATAGATACATCTACCTCTATATTACTCATTGGCAATAGTCAGCAGCATACATAGGTAATAATATTATAAAAATTTTAAATTTACCGATTTTTTACGGAATCTGCCGAAGTTTGTCGACAAATCTACCGATATAACGTTAAAGCTGGCTAGCAACACTGCATGCGCGACAGTTGCTCTGATTCAAGGAGAAAGAGATGACGCCATTTTGAGATCGCTGTTTATTGTAGTACTTGTTTAGAATGGCGGCGTTAGTTGAAAATCCCGAAGAACATTAAACCAGTCGACATTCATCAATAAATCTACGAGGTCTATGGAAAAAATGTAATGAGTGATTAAGGAAAACCGTTTACAATTTCTTTTCTTTCTATGGACTCTCCGCAAAGTTCAAGATCACTTACTCATGAAGTTTTTACTGTAAAACTGGGTTTTCAAAAACTTTATGCTCGTTGTGTACCAAAACACATTACGACAATGGCGGTGATGACTTTCTGAGGCAGATAGTGATCGGGGATGGGATTTGGATTGCTTATGACGGCCCTGAAATTAAACGACAATGGAGGCCCACTTCCTCGCCAGCAAGGACTAAAGCCAAGAAAATCTTGACACCTCTAAAATGAGCTCAAAGAACATGCTACCACATGGTTGACAATTCAGGCGGCAACCTTTTATGAAGAAGGCATACAAAAACTTGTGCTACGCTATGACAAATGCCTACAAAATGGTAGAAACTATGTAGAAAAATAGTTTAAGGTTTGTATATTGTTTTGCAATAAATAGTTTTTCTGTATCTCTAATTGATTTCATTTCATTACCAAACGGAACTTACTTTCTGGACTTACCTCGTACTTGTTTACCGGTTATTATTATTTGATGCCGATCGCTGTATCACTCACTATATCCTTGCATTGCAGTAAAAATCTAGTATAAAGACATTATAATAATGCCGTTTGAGTCACTTTAGAAGTGAAATACAAAACTAAAACGGTACAGGGACTGATTTTCTTCGATCTGTGTTCAGTAGTTTTCGGCAGAATAATCTGATCAATATGTAACCGTCTACATATTTGAACGTCATCGCAAGAGGCTGATTTAAAGCTTTACTCACGATCGGTTAGTAAACTTAACATTTCTAACCTTCATCCCGGTTAGAAAACGCGTTATACATACCGAAGTAGGTAATAGCACTTTTTCTACGATCGCTAGTGTAAATAGTGAAAATGGCACCAACAACCGCTCTAGTAAATGCTTCATTACGCACGTGTAATGTAAATTAACTCCGGCCATAAACACATTTAACTGTCAATTGATATTTAAATGTCAATTGATATTTGAAATTTGTATCTTCACAACCTTGTCTTCATCACAAGGCAATGTTTTGTTCAAACTTTGTCGGAATCACGGCAGTCATAGAAAAAGTATGGTACACAACTCGAGTTGTAAAGCAATTACGCTCTCGTGGAATTACACACTCGCCGCTACGTAGCTCGTACGTAACTTTTTGCACTCGTGTGTAATATGCTATTTACGTCTCTAGTTACGTAATATACTATTACCGGCTAGCTTATGTCACTTTCCCGGCTAGGTAATGTCATTTATGAAACGTCAGTGTTATTTAAATAAGTAAATCAAATTATAATAAATCTATTCACAAATCTTTATTAAGTAAATAACAAGACAACTCTCAGAAGATATCACTATTAATTGTCACGTTACCTAGCAACAATACCTATCAGCATTTACGAAAATGCCATGAAATTTAATACTAATATATTTTTGAAATTAGGTGATTTAGTAGTTTATATAATAATTAATTACTAACGAATTGTGAATAAAATAGTGTATAAACCTCGACGGAAAGATTCATTCCCGTCTCGAGATTAAGTTAAGCGAACTTCCTAATCTCTCGACAGTAATGAACCACTTTCCGCCTCGGTACGTAATATACTATTTTGGAAGCCGCTAGCATTTTGAAGCAAAAATTCGAAAAGCCGCCTATCATAACTTTGATAGGTAATATTGTGAACGATATTCGGAATAGAATAGAAATTAGTCCAAGAAAATCTCTTCTCAAACAGGCACGAAATAAAGAAGAAATAAAGAGAGAACGTATGATAAATTGAAAGATGTAATTATATGGAACTGAAATCTAAAATATTATGAGTCAATTACGATGCGAACCCCGAAATTAAAAACACCCCGAAAATTGTAGTACCTGACGCCTTTGAATTCAAAATATTTAGTAAATAATAAATACCTCACTGTTGGGGTTTAATGAATGCTGGTTCTTGTTTCATTTCAATAAAACACACTTTGTAACCTTTTAACTTTTTACTTAACTCAAGAGTAAATTTTGTTATATATATATATATATATTGTTATACTACTAAATTGCCCCACTAAGTTGGGATGCAAAATGTTCTATGTCCAAGGACGTTAATATTTAAAAATGTTTATTATAGTTATAAAGGCCCCAAAACGTTGGGCTCTAAATGTTATATTACTGAATTTCACGTTGGGCTGGCAAATGTTATATTTCAATGAATATTAAAATATACGTGAATGTTAATATACAAATGTTACTATATAAATAAATGTAAAGTGAATGTCATAAAAGTTATATAAAATTCAAATCGGACTCGTTCAATACTTATCTGTTTTTTGTTATTATCGTCGGCTAGCTTCTTTTATTTCTTCAGGGTTAAGGTAGGTTCACCTCTCTCCACTTTGACTTTATTTACGTAGTTTATTTAGTTGGGAACGGAACAATATCTCAAGTGTATTACAAAAAAAAACCAAAGTAAAATATTGACAATTAACTTTATTAAGGATAAAATATCTAGCAAAGTTTGAGAATTTATATTGACAATTTCGTGACACACATATAACAATAAGGGAGACACACTCAACGGTTGGTATTCTTATAGTATAACAATATGGTGAAAGACAAGTGCAATTAGGTGTTGTTTTATTAAAATAGTTTATAAAAGTGACATAGAATCCAGTTTTAAAATTACAAACAGTGGATACTAATATTTAAATAAGTTGAATGAAAATTACAGTGGTATAATATCGGTGAAAGCAATGTAAATAGTTAGTTATGGAATAAACAAAGAAAGTTCTAGAAAAGTACATGAGCAAGTAAAAATGGCGCGTAAAATATTGTTAAAGTTAGCAAAAACCTGAATCTTCGGATATAACCTCCGTTGCTTCCTGCGCCTGTGTTCTGCTGGTTTTCACAACGGGAAACTGGAGAATATTTCTGCTACGGTCCCTCGGGATGACTTGAATTTTTTAGAAATCTCCAAGTCCGACGGCGGCTTGATCGGATGACCGGTCTCGAGCGTCCAAAGATGTTGGTCGTTGCACGGTGAAATTTATGGCGGGTAGTTTACGTATTGAAAACTTTAAAAATTCGTAATTCTTGAACTATTTGGTCGGCAGATGTTAAACTTGGTCTACAGGTAGATCGTAGGTATGTGTAACGTTTTGTAGACTTAAAAATCTCCAGCACTTAATAATTTCGCCAATTTATTTTAATTACTTCGGAGCACAAAAAAACGTGACCTCTCACTGTAACGACTAATTACCGACGCTTATTTTTTTCACTTGTTTTTAATTGCATAACTTGCCGCAAATCGCTCCATTCTTTACTTGCATTATCTTTTTGAATATTATTCTTTTAGACATTTTTACAGAGTAAAACAGTTAAAAAAATTACAATTTGATTTATAAAATAACTTTAGTTGAATAACATATGTTTATGTGTTTACAAACACTCTGTCAATATCGGTTTATTTTCGGGTTATTGCACCGTTAAAATTGTGGGCGGGGCTTAATCGTTCAAATGCATTTGAAAATAAATACGTTACATTTGTTTGAATAAAAACGCGTTAAATATTAATTTGAATTAAAAATGAATATAAACATTATAATAAAAAAATAGAAAAATAAGTTAATTATTTCAAAGCAAATTTGTCGTCAAAATAACGTATTTATACTTTGAATCAATCTTTCCCCTTCTTGATATTAAAGTACATAGTAGATATAAATATTATGGTTACATGTATTCTTTGTTTCTTTCAGAGAAAAAAACCCTTCTTGCAATGCCTCAATTTATACATTAATATACATTTGGCGTTACATGCTTGGTGCCGTCTTACACCCAACTCACCCTTACTTCTAGTCAAAAAACTAATACAAAGAACTATATACATTTTCTACCCCTACTTTTAGCGCGGTAAAATATTTAAATTTAAAATACATAATTGTCATAACATGCCCCCGACCTTAAAAGAAATAAGTCTTTTAACAAATATAGCTATAGTTTGTCTTCCACTGGTAAAGGACACAATTTTGTAAAAGCTCGTTTAATAATGTCGGATGCGGTTTTCACATTTGCCACTCTATTGATGTTATCCTTTCCTAAAAATACTTCTGAGATGCGGCCTAATTTCAATTGCATAGGTGGTAAATTATCATCTTTCACCAGTACAAGGGATCCGTCTTCTAAGTAGCTAATGTTGGACTTCCACTTCGTACGTTGTTGAAGTTCACTGATGTACTCCTTTCTCCATCTTGTCCAAAAATGCTGCCGAAGTTGCTCTAATCGTTGAAATGGCGAAAGTTGCGTTACTGGGACAATTTGGATGTCTGGTTCATATGTTGCAGTCAGAAGTCGTCCAACGAGAAAATGAGCCGGAGTCAGAGGAGTACAATTGGAAGGATCGGTTAACAGGAGGGTTATGGGTCGAGAGTTTAAAATAGCCTCTATTTGCGTCAATAAACTGTTAAATTCTTCGTAAGTAACATGAGAGTTTTTTAAAACTCTTTTCAAATGGTATTTGGTGGATTTGACGCCTGCCTCCCAAAGACCCCCAAATGTTGGCGCGTATGCTGGACCAAAATGCCAGTTTATGCCCTGATTGTTAAAAGCGCTTTCTAGATTGCATTGATTTGTACAACGAAATCGGCTCAATTCTTTCAATTCACAGTTGGCTCTAACGAAAGTTCTGTCATTATCTGAGTATATATGTAGCGGTTTACCGTGACGCGCAATAAAACGTTTATAGCCAACAAGAAAATATCTGTTGAAAGGTCACTTACCAACTCTAAGTGAATGGCCTTTGTGGACATGCAAACAAACAGACATATATAACATTTTTCTAATTTGCAGCCACGTTCTCTTTTATTTTTAATATAAGCTGGACCCGCATAGTCTAACCCAACGGATTGAAAAGGAAAACCAGTGCAAAACTGCGTAGCAAGTAAATTACCCAATAATGGTTGACTAGGTTTTGCTTTGTATCGTTGGCATTTTACGCATTGACGCACAGTTAGCTTGGCTAAACCTTTGCCTGATATAGGCCAAAATTGATCGCGAATGCTCGCTATTAGGTGCTGCGGACCAGCATGGAAAAGCTCTTCATGATATGTTATAATTTTCTTTTGATTTATCAGCAGACATATGCTTACTCGTTTCTAATCGTTCTAATAAATCAGCGCGTCTTCTTAAGCAATCATATATATTTTCTAATGTAACACTTTCTTTGGTCATCTTATACTCTTCCCATTTTGAAAGACTCGCGTCATCTAGCCTTTTTGATATTAAATGTATAATTATTGTATCCCAATATTCAATTTTTTGTTGAAGACTTTCTAATGATCGCAAATGTTTAGAAACGGTATCTATTAAATTATGAATTTTACTTGAAGTGGCTTTACTAATTTTTTCAATATTAAATAATGCATCTAAATGACTATGGATTAAAACATGCTTATTATCAAATCATTTACACAAGAGCTCCCACGCGGCGTTATAATTTTCGGCGGAAAATTCAAATGATTTTATATCTTGCTCAGCAACACCTTCTAGTGACGTGCGAAGATAATGGTATTTTTGAATTTCGGTTGAATGTCGTTACTTTCATGTATTAGAGACCTAAAAATGTCCCTATACTCGATCCAATAATCATGAAGTCCCGAAAAACTAGGCAACTTTATATCCGGTAACTTAACCGCTCTTGTTAACTGTATATTACCTGATCTACTAGAAGAAACCGACTCGTTGTCACGTACGTTTACGTTAGGTACGCTTTCTTTCAACAGACACTTTGCATCGCTTATGATACCGTAATAAATTTGTTCGAATTCATCCCTTTCTTTGTACTGATCATCCGCGTCGTCTACAGTTAGTTCTAACTGCGTTTGAATTTCATCATACTCGCTATATACCGATTCTAATTTTGATAATATTTCCTCAAGTTCCACAATGTCTTTATCTAGAGGCTTTGTAATGCCTTTGAATTTATTTAGAAAGTTATTAAAGATTGTGACTTTACTTTTTAAGCTACCGCGCTTTTTTAGTAACGTTTTTCCTATGTTATCCATATTTTGATTAAACAAGGCGTCAATCCAATAAATACCAAGTAGTAAAATAAAAATAGAAACCTATTCGCAAATAGACCACAAATAGGAAATAATTGTAAAGGAAAGACTCACGTTATACGTTATTTATCGCTTCTTCAATGGCGGCTACCTTCTTCAACTTTCTTTCAAACTTTTTTCTCATGCGGTTCGAAGAACCATTTTATGTTGGGGTTTAATGAATGCTGGTTCTTGTTTCATTTCAATAAAACACACTTTGTAACCTTTTAACTTTTTACTTAACTCAAGAGTAAATTTTGATATATACCGGGTGTATTATGAAAAACCTTTGGGGCTGTAGCTTCCTTATATTTTATCTGATTTTAATGAATGATATGTCAAACTAAATCGTCTTTAAAGCACTGTAACCTGTTTTAAAAAAAAAAAAAAATTTGACATTTCGTTTTTGACAGACAGTAGTCAATTTTTTTTTAAATTGTACTACATTTTTTTTTTTTACTTATTCTAATAAATATTTATTTCCTGAAGACACCTCCATTAAATTGAGTGACAAATTTTTTATTATTAAAAAAAAACTACGAAATTTACAGAAATCAAGCTATCATATATTTTAATGAATCAAATGTTCGAAATTGGCCCCATTTTGTTCCAGACACATTTGACACCTTCTATTAACTCCAACTGCTGCGTTTAATATAAGATTTGGTGGTATTTCATGACATACTTGTACTATCCTTCTTACTAAATCATCTCTGGTATCAGGTGGAGTCAAATAGACATGATCTTGAATGTAAGACCACAGAAAGAAATCCAGTGTATTCAGATCTGGCGATCTAGCAGGCCATCGAATAGGTCCGTAAGTGCCCATCCATCTGACGCCAAAATAATTATTTAGAAAATCAGTATTCATTCGTGCATTATGTGGTGTAGCACCGTTGGAACACCACCCTGTTTAACTCAGCAAGTGGAAACTCATCTAAATAATCGCCTAATTCATTGCGTAACAAATTATTATACTTTTCTTGGTTTAGATTACCCTCCACAAAAAAGGCCCTACTACTCTATCGCCTAAAATGCCACACCATACATTTACACTGAACCGATTTTGAAAATTGTGTTGCATCACAACATGGTTCTTTTCAGTGCTCCAATGGCGATGATTATTTCTGTTGAATACACCATTTTTCCCAAAAGTGCATATATCTGACCACAACACACGACGATAAAAAATTGGATCTTCCCTTAGTTTATTCATGAAAACCGTGCAGAATTGAACCCTTAGTTGAGGGTCGTTTTCACCGAGAGCATGCACCTTCCGTGGTTTATAAGGAAAGAACTTGTGCTTCTTCAGAATGTACTGAACTGTAGAATGTGATACCTGCATGTAGTGAGCAATTTCTCGCGTAGACGTATTAGGGTTTTCTTCCACCTAGAGCAAGACACTTAATTCTAAATTTTGATCTTGAATTACACGTGCGTTTATTTTCGGCTTTTTGAATGATCCAAAATTTCGTAAATTTCGCACGAGCCTTCCAAACTTATCGGCACTTGGACGCCGTCTGTCAGGAAAACGATTTCCATAAAGTCGCAAAGCAGCTGCAGAATTTGTTTCGCATTCAAAATATGCTTGAATCGCATCCACACATTCGCCATTATCCATTTCAATAACAAAATTTAGAAATAAATCGTTGAAAATGTTATAATGAATGTGTGACTGACAGATGGCACAGCTCTCTTCGAAAATTTGGAATGCACTTTTATCGTTCAATATGACTGCTTGATTTTTAAATTTTTAAAATAAACACTGTAAATGTTGTTGTTGACTCACCGCTCACTCTGATAACATTGGTTTGTAATCCTTTATGGGCTATATAGTATTGAATGTAAGTGATTTTAAAAGGTACACACATTTGCTGGTAATAAAATGAAATAGAGTATTTAAAATGCATTTAAGAAATCTCTGTGTTCGGAAAAAACAGAATAAATCGAACTTAAAAAAAACCTTCAATTTCTCGATTTTTTTTTCATACAAGGATATCGTTGTTTACAGTTTCATATTCAGAAAAAGTAATATATTTGAATAAGGAAAAAAAGTATAGTGCAATTTAAAAAAACACCGTTTGCAGCTGTCTGTCAAAAACAAAGTGTAAAAAAAAATTCAAAGCGGATCACGTTACAGTGTTTTTAAAACGATTTAGTTCGACGTATAATTTATTACATTCGGATAAAAAATAAAAAAGTTACAGCACGAAAGGTTTTTAATAATACACCCGGTATATATATATATACATTAATATACATTTGGCGTTAGATGCTTGGTGCCGTCTTACACCCAACTCACCCTTACTTCTAGTCAAAAAACTAATACAAAGAACTATATACATTTTCTACCCCTACTTCTAGCGCGGTAAAATATTTAAAGTTAAAATACATAATTGTCATAACACTCACACACCCACATACGCTGCAGCGTATGTTTACATACGTAACAGTTGAATGAGATGGCCAATAACAAAACTATTCTTTTTGTTACTGTCGGTCAACTTTAAGATATCGTTTTTATAATATAGACAATATTATAAAAACAATATTATAAAAACAGTGGCGTTACAAAATTTTTTTAGATATCTTTGTCATTTTTTTTCTCGCTATGGGGGAATTTTTTGAAAAATATTTTAAATTTATATTCTATATAATTACATCTTTCCAACTTTCATACGTTGTCTCTTTATTTCAAGGGCACCCGGTATATGTCATATAATATAGAACAATTACATCATCATATTACAAAACTTACCGATCTTCTCTATCTACGTAGGTTTCAATCATCCACTGTGCGTTTAATTCTAATTTTGCCATACAATCAAAACGACTTTTATTATAGAATTCAATAGTCCGTGGTGATTCTACTTCATTGTCCAGTTCATAGTATCTATGAACTAAAATATGAAAATGTTGTAAAATCAATGATCTTGATCCATTATTAATAAATAATACACCGATTTTAACAAATTTCTACTATTCTTTAAAATTTTTTAATTGTTATACATTACATGACAATTGTTTCACCGCACAGTGGCTTCTTCAGATGTTTGAGGTAAGTAAGTAAGCTGTTTACTTAAAAGATTTGAAGAACCCACTATGTGGTGAAACAATGGCCATAAAATGTACAATAATTAAAAAATTAGTAAAAATTCCTAATATCGTTGTGTTTATTACTAATGGATATGAACGTGAAGTTTCATCAAGTAGTTTCATCAAATTAATTCAATTTTAATTATCTTTTATAGACAGCACTGTTTTAAAAAATATTTAAATACATCAATAAATTTTAAATAAGTACCTAGTATTTTATTTTTCAGGGTAATCCCTATTAAGATATGTGTACTTGTGTGTAAGTTAAAATTGTACTGCTATTATGTTCCTAAATAGGTGGAGGTGGATAAATATTGAATGCACCTAATAGCCATACAGCATAATAATGTCATTAAAGTCACTAAAAGAGTACTTGTTGTTTCATAAAACAAAAAGTGCAGCAATTCTATAAGAGCATTCAAGGAAGAACACCAGAATATAACAGAAATGCTTCAACCAGGTCGCCTTGGTTTGGTATTAAACTTGAACACAATGTGCTGACATTACTGAAGGTAATATGATAATGCACGATTCATTAGATAAAATTAACACATTGAGTTGTGGCTCTCAGGCCTGGCCATGGGAAATATTGCACGACGATAGATTGCTTATAAGTTGAAATGTAGATTTCATCCATTAGAAATGCTCCTGAGGGCCAAAGAAAGTCTTTGTCGCCCTGTAGTTTTTGGAAACATAGAATATCGAACTCATGATTGCATACGAATACAACAAAACGCATACCATATTCCAATAGCAGACCATCAATGGTTAATATTACTGTATGTTTTTAGAGATAAAGGAACAACTTCATAGTCTTTCCATCAAGACTTTTTAGATGCTGTTCAGGCAGTAGATCACTCCACATTGAAACGACTTGTAGGTCCTCCGCATTGATTTACTATTTAGAAAAGATTATTAAACCTTCGATAAATATTTCAAAAATTATGATCTTAAAATTATGAAAGAAAATCCTCTTCGTTTTATACATTAAATATAATCATAAGAAATCTCGGATATTCGAAAATATAACAATATATACATTAAAGATAGATATTCAAATATTTTCTACATGTTTTCAACATAAGTTTAAATTTTGTAAAATATACCTTTTGCTGCATCTTCTCTGCCTCTGCTAAAGTACTCGGTAATTAGTCCAGAAGACATTTCTTCTACTATTTTCGTAAGATAATCATGTCGATTTTCATATCTTTCTTCTATAGTGTACAGTAAATCGGGAGAACAATCGAGGTCGTGAAATCTACATACTCTTGCTACAAGGCCATCCTCTTGAACATATGGTGCAAATTCTTCTACAAGCGTGCGTTTATAGTTGGTAGATCTTACTCCATTTGGAAAACGAGTTTGAACAACTAAAAAAGAATTGGTAAATATATATTTTAGTTAGATTCTACTGAAAATTTCTAATTTAGTATATGTTAGTTATTACTCAAATACTCATAATATTCTTTTTATTTAATTTGCCCTTAACATTAAAATTGTCTAAACTAAACTCTCGCGTTATTTTCCGTTTTTATGTATTATTAGAGTTATAAGAAATAACTTTATAAACTATAATACAGTACACCTATCCCCCGATTTACACTGACGATACGTTCCTTAGAAAACCGTGTAAATCTAAATATATATATATATATATATATATATATATATATATAACAATTGATAAATTATTGGAGTTTTTCGGCGTTTATATGAAATATTTACAAATATCAAATTAGTATGTATGTAATTGCAATTATAATGCAAATGTAAATGCATTATAATTAAAGACGCTAATTGCTAATGACTCATTAGCAATTATTGACCACGTAAAACTAGTGCTGCATATCCTTGAAGATGAAAAAAGTGATTGTGTCCGTGAAAAATTTAACAGTGTATTAGATAAAAATGTAGATTTTACAAAATTAGGGCAACTTTTTACCAATACTGAAGATCCGTTGTACAGATACAAAGAGCGCTTTAACTATGCAAATATAACATCTCTCAACGTCGAACAATCCTTCTCTGTATATAAACATATATATATACGTCGCTAGGTACGAACCTTTCCGAGACTAATACAGAAACATATATTATGGTGCAGTTTTTTCATCGCGCACATCCGCATTTTTTTGCAACAATGTAAACATGTTGGGTAAGTTATTTATGTTTTTTCTTAACGTTTTGTATAGGGATTTGATATATTTATTTTTAAGTAAGCGCACTGTTATTCTGCTAAACACTCCACGCAACGCCACTGCTGGAGCACATAGTCTGGCGTCTTTAATTATAATGCATTTCTAAATACGAATCATACAAAATTTTTAATTGAAAAATTTTGTCTACGTTGGGACTTGAACCAAGTCTACAGTTTGCCACAGAAATGCATTATAATGCATTTCTAAATAGCTTGAACCAAGGTCTATCGTGGCTTAAGTGGTAAAAGCGACAGTCCGACAAACTGTAGACTTAGGTTCAAGTCCCAACGTAGACAATATTTTTCAATTAAAAATTTCGTATGATTTGCAGTGTAATTTGTAGACAGCAATGTTTACATCCCCACTTACTTTGCAATTACATACATACTAATTTGATATTTGTAAATATTTCATATAAAAGCCGAAAAACTCTAATAATTTATCAATTGTTATATTTATTAAACGGCTAAGAAATTATCTAAACATATATATATATATATATATATATATATATATATATATATATATATATATATATCAAAAATTAATTAAAATTCGGGTAAGCGGTCAATTAAAAAACTCCTTTATTCAATTACCCTATATTTCGCAACACTTTGTCGCTTCTTCTGGGGTAAAAAATGTAGAGTTAAAAAATAATAAAATTGACGTACAAAATATAAAAATGATGACCGCTTCCCCGAATTTTAATTAATTTTTGATAATATATCACGGTCGATAATTTCTTTTCAATTATATATATATATATATATATATATATATATATATATATATATATATATATATATATATACATATAATGTTTTCATTTAAAAAGTCAATCTAGGTTACTTTGAAATTTTGATAGAATAAGACGCAAATATATTAGTATGTGTTTGTTGTTCCGTAATCTTAAATCCAAATGACATTTGAGGTTATTATAACAATCCAGTAATGTTGCAGAATATCATCGGAAATTTTGAACGGAGGATTTTAAAGTGCATTGATCTTGAAGGACAACATTTTCAACATTTGTTATAGTTTTCAATAAATACCTATTATTTGTTATTTATTTGTATGTATGAAACTGTCAAAATATACGACTTCGTAGGTTAAGTAGTAAATTTTAATTTACGACATACTTCAAAATGTTCTCAGTAAATCACATGCTACTAGATTGACTTTTCAAATGAACACTTGTTTTATATATATATATATATATATATATATATATATATATGTATATATAAATATAATATTTTCGTGACCTTGGTATGATAAGGTAAACTTAATAAGTCGGCGATTAAAGGTCTGGTTCATTACTTCAAAGTATATATATTTAAAACAACCCTACATGTTCCGGCAATGATGCCTTTGTCAAGGGAATAAAAAATATATATTTTATATTCCCTTGACAAAGGCATCATTGCCGAAACATGTAGGGTTGTTTTAAATATATATACTTTGAAGTAATGAACCAGACCTTTAATCGCCGACTTATTATATATATATATATATATATATATATATATATATATATATATATATATAAGGAGTTTTTTAAATACATATATTTTGAAGTAATATACAGACCTTTAATCGCCTACTGATTAGGTTTACCATATCATACCAAGGTCACGAAGTTATTATATATATATATATATATATATATATATATATATCGCTAAATATAATATACCAACCATCGTGAGGGATCGAAATTGCCATGCTCCATGGTATTGGCATGTCTAAGTGTTTTTCTTGATGTATTTCAAGCAAATGAATTTCATCATCCTCCATATCTTCAGGAGGTTTTGTCTTCCTCCATCCGATAGGTTCTCCCACAAGAAGATGTTCCCAGTTAGCAACATTATTTAACTCATAATCCAAATTATTCATTCCATTTGAACAATCTTGTAAATTAACCTGCATAAAATAAAATTTGATTACAGTGAATTCTCTGTTTGAAAATATAAGATTTGGAAATCGTTAGTTATTATTTAAACAATATCGAATGCATAGCTTTCTTGAACTCAAACGCATCTAAGGAATGAGTTTGCTTTTTTAAGCGTCACCGTAGTATTTAAATATTAAAACTTGATTTAGTCGAAGCAGCAGTCTCAATATCATTGGAGGTCTCATGTAGAGCAATAGATAAGTAGCCAGAGGAAATGAAAACTAATTTTATTCTTTGTTATATGTTTAATCAATAAAATAAGTGGAATTATAGACGGTTTTTATTCATATTTTCTATGGCACAAAACGTATAGCAGGATTTATAAATTTCGAGCGTAGATCTTAAAAAATATATACATAAATTATTTTACCCAATAATTTTCGTGATTCCAAATACTTTCGATTCCATAATATTGTTGAGTATCAATGTTATATCTATATCCTGTACTGGGTTCAATAAAGAAAGGCTCTGTTATATCTCTCTTTCCGGGCCTTACCAAAATCCAAGCATGTACTCTGAGACCGTGAAGTTCATCGAAAGGTGGTTGTTCTAATTGCTAGAAAAAATATGGAAATTGTGTTAAAATATATTAATTAACTTGGAATTTTGCATATGTGCGTTCATAAATACAAATTTATTAGTTTAGTCTACAAAAATATGTTTAATAATACTTCCATTCATGAGTAAATATTTAAAACTTAGAAATTAAAAAAAAACTATTCGTAATTGTTAAAAAATGAGTGATGATGTAATCATTTATTTAAGGTCCACGTGTACGAATAAAACGTATAAAAGAATTAAAGCTAGTTTATGTTGGCATTTTTATTATTAAAAATGGTATAAAAATACAAAAAAAGATCTGCAGTATAAAATTTAGAAATGACAATGAGTTAATTTATGAACGTTAATATTTAGAGAAAGAAGGGGTAATATAAGGAGAATGATTCAAAATTTTACGTTTCAATTCGAGTAATTAATTTGACTTTTAGACAGCCGTGGCTAATTAACAAAATAGGTAAACAATTGTAATCGTTATTACATCATTATAATAATTGAGGAATCAAACGAATTATGTATACATATATAATTATACAGTCGGGGAGAAAACATATTAAGAGATATACGATTATATTCACAGAATACGTCATCTTAACATATTAAAATTTGAGAAACTCCTGAATATCGTCAAGCACCTCCTCATTCAAAAAGACCCTCATTGCATGAACAAAATCAAAACGGCCCAAATTCGTCCAGTCACGAAGAAGTTTATTATTAAATTTTATGCAGGTATATCTAAACGATTTCAAATTTTTGTCAAATCTGAAATATGGTGCGGCTAAAAGCCGAAGATGGGTGTCTGCCTGGGACGCCTATTTTGATTATTGCATGTACACATAAAGTGCTCGCTTCTACAAAACCAAAATCCCAAACAAAATTCCAAAGCTCATTATGCTATGAAACAGTACACTATTTTCCTTAACAGTTTGCGCTAAATTCTTTAATAGGTATATATAAATTCATAGTTACTTAGCAGTATTCTTGATATGTGCCTCCCAGGTTAATTTACCATTAAAAAACAACTACCAATTTATATGTAAGACAGATCTACAAATGTATTTAAGACGAGAAACATTATTGTCCAACCTAAGTCAAAAATAATTTTTAAGCGAAACATAACAATTGGCAAGTAAATTAATGCTAAGAAGTGCTAATCTAAATAAATAGATTTACTTCTTTAGTTAAATGGTTGCAAAAGTAGCTTGGAATATCGCTTCTAAAAAATTTCATGGTTTGAATATTTAGAAATGACTGTAAAATCAATTTATTGATCAACAAACCGACCAATTGTGAGAAGCTAAAATCTAGGCAATAAACAAAAATTAGTAATTTGAAAATGGAAAATTTTGAAAAAATTTCCAACGATTTTAAAGTAGATAAACCTGAATTGAAAATAAGAATACAAAAAGTCTTATAATCAAATTTAGAAAGATAACACTGTGAAGTAGGAGACAAAAATGATGTAAAAAATGGATAGACACGATCAGGACAATCAAAGAAAAATAATGCTAGAGAAGTATTTATTAGAGCAAGCGGTAAAAGAAATTAAACTAAAAATTTAAACTTATGATCTACATGAGCTTATAACACTAGTTTCTCGAAGAGTGTGGTATCTAAAGCTATTAAAATTAAGAGAATTTTTTCTGCGATTTATTTAAAGTCAAAATATTTAAGAGAAAACCCGATTCATCCATTTGGAATGGAGGCAAGAAGGCAAAATTATTCTGGCACACGGACGGCATATACCGAAGGAACGGCCCTAGAAGTTGGTAAACAGTTATAATATCAAGAAAAGCCAACCTTATAATATTTACAAATTTTATAGACAAATATATATAAAAGAACAGAAAAAAATAGAAATAAATAATACTTTAAATTAAAGTGTTTACTTCTAGTTCCATCCTTTCTCGTTCTTCAAGTCTCTTCTTTTCCTCCAATTTTTTATCCCGTTCTCGTTGCTCCATTTGGAGGAGAAATTTACTTCTAAGGTCTCGAGGAGGTTTCAGTATATATTTAGGGTCAACTACTTCTTCTAGCGCTTCTTCTTCCTAAACAAAATAAAGCATATTACCCAGTATACACACTCATATACCTATATATGTCTTTCGTAGTCACTCTTCTCATTCTTCTTAAAATTGCAATTAGTTCTATACAATATATTTTCATTCAAGTGACCCAATTTTAGAGTACATTTTCAATGATCTGATATTTCACTAATAGTTCGATGAATATTATGCTTAGTGCTTGAATCGCTTCCGGATTGTCAGTGTAACATCGATCTTTAACAGTACCCCGCAAATAAGTTCAACAGCGTCAAATCCCAGCCCCACGATTATTGAACTTAGTACGCAAAAGATCGATTGTTTCACGGCTTGTATGGTGTCTAACGCAATCCTGTTGAAATTAGAGCTTGCCCAAGTCCAAATCATGAATTCCTGGCAAAATAAATCTCAGTTATGCCCCCGTATCGTTCTCCTTTAACAGTAACATTATTACCATTTCATCTTTGGAAAAAAATGCCTAATGTCGCCGAGGATGCATCTCTACGACTATGCGTGGTTCTTCCTTGTTCATATAGCCTAAATAGATGAAAATACGCTTTATCCAAAAAAAAATTATTTTTTAGCAAAATGTACTTTAATTTTTAACTGTATAGCTCAAGACAAGCGATAATTAAGCGGGTGATTCCTTTGCTATGTTCAGTTGCTGAGACCTGCGGCGAGTTGAGATTCTCTGGTATAGACACACACTTTTGACAACAGCAGCAATATTCTCGACTTAACGCACTAGAACGCAGGCGCGGCTTGTGATGACGAATTTTGGTTTGCAGTACAATGATACGAGTGCCTCGTGTGTTTTCGGTGTTTACTAAGCAAACGTTACAGTTAGTACACGAGAATACACGAAGCACTCGGATCATTGTACTGCAAACCAAAATACGTCATCACGAGCCGCGCCTGCTAGAACGCTAGTTTATTTTTACAATTCGCACTGTTTTGGCTACATAAAATCGGTACATCGGAAATGATTTCTCCAACGTTTGTCAAGCATAAATTGATGATTTATTTTTTCGAACCGCGGAAATTCGACGCTAAAAAATCAATAATTTAAGCGCGTTAGTGTGGCCAATGTCAAAATAACACAGTTTGATGGCCCGATAGCCCACCCTTTAGTTACATTAAAATATGTTTTTAATAGTAATATTTATAAAGTAATTCATATAAGATAACTTAACTAGTACCTTTACTTCCTCGTCTGGAAATGGACAACTTGTTCTAGTCATAATTTTCAATGTAATATCTCTAACCGCATAACCCGATACTACATAAGCATCATAGTTGAGACCAATCAATAGGGAGCACAGTGCATTAGCTATTTCATATGAATGCCCAGATCTTCTTATGAAGACTGTGTGGGGTGAATATAGACGATCAGGCTAAAAAATACGTTATTAAAATATTAATTGATTGTAGTATTGGTTCTTGGTAAAATATTTTCATCATAAAAAATAAAATTTTAATATTATATTAAGTTTTAGCTTATTAGCATATATAGGGTCTCTTTTCATGCGGATTATTTTAATGCGATTCATAACATTTTCTATGGGGATTTTTTAGACGATAAATTCATATTTCACCTAAAATCGGGGTTTTCTTGTTCTATATGCACACATATTACTTGCTATTGAAACACGTACATAATTAATTTCTATGTAGTATTATAATTTTCTCCATGAATGATCAGACTAGGGTACTGGGTTTAATGATAGACAGTAATTTGAATGGGAAAATCATATTCAAAATTTATGTCAACGATTGGGTAAAATATGTCTTGCATTGAGGTCCCTGAAAAGAACATGCAGTTGGGATATATTAAAAACTTTTTATCACTCAAACTTCTTATCAGTTCTGCAATATGGCATAATATATTGGCGATGTTCGTCGTCGAGTCAAAAAAATATTCTTAATGCAAAAAAGAGCGATGCGTATAATTTTCGCAGAGTTGTGCAGGGCTTTGTTTGAGGAACATAAAGCTTCTCACTTTCTATGACTTACACATACTTAATGTGCTTTGTGCATAAGTGTTATGCTAATTTTAATAAAAAGAACATACATTTAACACGAGGCAGGATAATTGTTTGTTATTACCGAAATATAATACTTTCTTTTATCAGAAGGGACTAGAGTTTAGAGGATGTATCTTCTACAATAAATTGCCAAAAGAAATAAAAGCACTTAAGAGTTTTTATTTATTTAAGAGAAGTGTCATGGAATATTTAGTGCACAGAATAAATTATTATTTGGCAGCATTTCCATAAGATTCACAAATAATAAAATTGTAACTATTACATATTCAAAAAAGGAATATTTATCAATACGTTTTGCACGCATTACGCTGTTGTTATATAATGAAACAGATATGCAAAATACATATCCGTAACTGTAAACATGGACAAACACCTCGTATTTTTAGCATTTACTTCTGTTCAATACATATGTTTCAGCCATTTAGGCCTCATCGGTTGAACTAGTGAAGCAATGTATATACAAATTAATACAGATCTGTTAAACAACGGATCTGTATCTGTATCTACATTTACGCTAAAATCGTCTCCAAGCCATAACCAGTTTCGTTCTATCAGGCGACACCAATTTAATCAGTGACATCTGACGGAAGAAAGCGACTAGGCCAGAAAAGGCGACCTTCCGCTCGAATAGCAAGGCTATTACGAAAAAGCGGAAAAATACGTATATTGGTGCTGTCTATTAACACGCCCCAGATGGCGGTAAATATACAAAAAAGGGATATTTATCAATACGTTTTGCACGCATTACGTTGTTGTTATATAATGAAACAGATATGCAAAATACATATCCGTAACTGTAAACATGGACAAACACCTCGTATTTTTAGCATTTACTTCTGTTCAATACATGTTTCAGCCATCTAGGCCTCTAGTTCAACCGATGAGGCCTAGATGGCTGAACCGTATGTATTGAACAGAAGTAAATGCTAAAAATACGAGGTGTTTGTCCATGTTTACAGTTACGGATATGTATTTTGCATATCTGTTTCATTATATAACAACAGCGTAATGCGTGCAAAACGTATTGATAAATATCCCTTTTTTGTATATTTACCGCCATCTGGCGCGTGTTAATGGACAGCACCAATATATATTTTTCCGCTTTTTCGTAATAGCCTTGCTATTCGAGCGGAAGGTCGCCTTTTCTGGCCTAGTCGCTTTCTTCCGTCAGATGTCACTGATTAAATTGGTGTCGCCTGATAGAACGAAACTGGTTATAGCTTGGAGACGATTTTAGCGTAAATGTAGATACAGATACAGATCCGTTGTTTAACAGATCTGTATTAATTTGTATATACATTGCTTCACTAGTTCAACCGATGAGGCCTAGATGGCTGAAACATATGTATTGAACAGAAGTAAATGCTAAAAATACGAGGTGTTTGTCCATGTTTACAGTTACGGATATGTATTTTGCATATCTGTTTCATTATATAACAACAGCGTAATGCGTGCAAAACGTATTGATAAATATCCCTTTTTTGTATATTTACCGCCATCTGGCGCGTGTGAATGGACAGCACCAATATACGTATTTTTCCATTGGTGTCGCCTGATAGAACGAAACTGATTATGGCTTGGAGACGATTTTAGCGTAAATGTAGATACAGATACAGATCCGTTGTTTAACAGATCTGTATTAATTTGTATATTCATTGCTTCACTAGTTCAACCGATGAGGCCTAGATGGCTGAAACATATGTATTGAACAGAAGTAAATGCTAAAAATACGAGGTGTTTGTCCATGTTTACAGTTACGGATATGTATTTTGCATATCTGTTTCATTATATATTACATATTGTTTGACGTTTTCCAACATGTTATCGTGCTGTATCTATTATTCCTTGTATTTTGCTGTACGAAGGATGTCTTCGTAATAAAGTGTTGTTTTTTTTTTCATTGTTTTAACTGTTAATTACATAGGTACTTTAATAGATCCTGTTCTCCCAATTATTTCGACGTAAGTGTCCGGTGAATTTCGTTAAGTTTCAATAACTTACGCATTTATTTATTATTATTACTGAAAATTTGTATTTTAAAAGAGTTTTTAATTTTATTTACATAATTGTAAAATAAACGGGTGGTGGTCTATAAAATACGAAATATATTTTTATTTGTTCATTTTATAGTTGCAAGTTGAGTAAAGGAGTATTAATATTAACTAGCAATTCTTCTTAAGGTTCTCTTCTGTAAAATTTGTTCTCTTTGAATGAAATACATCATTGTAGATAGAAAACTTCCTTTCTACATCGCAACTGCTTATAAATGTATATTGGAAATATTCTTTTATTTCAGCGTATTTAGCAGTTAGATTTTGATACACAATTGCCGCAATGTTATTTAATCAGGATTTCTATTAAAAACTGTGTCTAACTTTTGCCGAAGGCCACATCTGAAGTCACCTATTTAACCCATCATTTAATTTGAGATTTTGATTTTCAAAATAACTTCAACTTCCGGAAAGGTGTCTCTAATATATTCACAGATTCTGTGGAGAGCATGTGCTACACACACATTAGGATATGTTACTTTTAATAGTCTGCTTGTTTTTAACATATATGCAGCACTGTCACTGACAACTAAAAGTATTTTTTCTTTGTACCTGTCGTCCGAATGAAGCATTTGGTGCATGTTCTCGTAAATGGTTTTAGCTACTGTTTCCGCATCAACTGTATTTATAACTGTTGTTCCTATTACATATGCGTTATATGGACTAGTTGGATGCAGTACACGAGCTACAACATTTACCACACAGCGTCCTAATACGTCGGCACTTATCCAGAAGTATACTGATTTGAAAGATGGCTTCTAATGCGTTCTACTGCTTTCGTGTAGCACTTAGGAACATAATATTTGCATAAAGTGGATTCATCAGGAACATTTCGACCAGTATATTTTTGGAGAAATGTTTTGAAGATAAATATTCCATTAAATAAACTTATTTATTTAATGGAATATTTGCTGTCATTAAAGTTTCACAGAGTGCTTCGTTAAAATTGTCAAATTCCAACGGGCCTAATTTATGTGTATGTGGTTACGATGCTAAATGACGTTTTACGTGCGATTTCTTTGATTTATGAACGATATTTTGCAGACTTTGCAGTAAATTTCGGAATCACTGGCAATGGACATACAATCAGTATGACCCTTAATCCAACTCGCCATTGTTTCACGATGACATTCTCGGCGTTGTTCGATATCATATCTGAAAACGAAATTCACTGGACACTTACGACAAAATAATTGGACAAGTAGATTTGATGAAACGATATTAAACAGGATCTATTACAAAAATTACAAAGTATGTAATTAACAGTTAAAACAATGAAAAAAAGAAACTAACTCAACGTACTTTATTTATCTTACGAAATATAAGCTAATAAATAAAATCAATTATAAAAACTCCTCGCTGTTCTATCTACGCCCATGAAGAAAGGAATTTAACTGTAATATTGAAGTAATTACGTCACAATTCAACGACAAAAACAGATGTGCGGTTAACCCAATGAATAGTGCTATTCAATAACTGCTTGTTGTATTTAGCGATGTTACAGATTATTTATATGGTCCATCGTAATTTCGGCCCGATGCGTCCAGTATCTACAAATAACATAAGCAAAAATTGGTACTCTACAAGTAAGGTTATTGGTTGTCTCTTGAGTGATTTTAAATATTGTTCAAAAGATGGCGGTAAAATAAGAATTTTGTTTATAAATCTTAAATAGTTTTTAGTAATATAGGATTTTTTGTGTTTGCGCATCTTGTCCTACGTAGTTTTAAAACATTTTCATTTTTAGGAACCAAAACAAACCTATCGTGACTATTTATATTTACACTTCATACCAACAACGAAATGTTCAAACACAAATAAAAGATAAAATAGAACATGATTTAATTTCTTCAATATATTGACGATCTTTTTTGTCTCGATAGATTGATTTAAAGCTAATGCTTTACAAATACCAATAAGTCGAAAATTAATTTGTACGATTTATTGACTAAAAATGGACAAATTAAAACTGTGTAAAACCAGCTTAAGAGTAAAATACTGTCGATGGTGTCGAATCCGTGACTGAATTCCGTTTATTATTTAATATATAAATGTAATAATTCAGAAATTTCAAAACTGCATGTAATTATATATATATATATATATATATATATATATATATATATATATATATGTATATATATATATATAATTACATTATTACTTATATATATATATATATATATATATATATATATATATATATACATATATAGTAAACTTAATAAGTCGGCGATTAAAGGACTGGTTTATTACTTCAAAGTATATATATTTAAAGCAACCCTACATGTTTCGGCAATGATGCCTTTGTCAAGGATATAAAAAATATTTTTTATATCCTTGACAAAGGCATCATTGCCGAAACATGTAGGGTTGTTTTAAATATATACACTTTGAAGTAATAAACCAGACCTTTAATCGTCGACTTATTAAGTTTACCATATCATACCAAGGTCACGAAAATATTATATTTATACATATATATATATATATATATATATACAGGCTGATTCATTTTCGGCCCTCACCATGGGGATCTCGTTATTATTGGAGATAGAGTATAGGTTTAAATTTGGCAAAGTTGTTAAATTTTGTGTGTGTTATAGATCCGTAAAGAAAATAGACCTGTGACAAATGACCTTCGTTATTAAAAAAAAAAACGCGAAAACCCCATTTTCTTCTTTTACCTGTAGCACCGACATTTGGCCTTGTAGAGAAAAAATAAAAACACATCCTTGTAGCCATTTCTAAACCTCTATCCAGTGGTGTACTCTAAATTTTTATACGACGTTTCGTTTCTTTATGGCCATCATCAACTATCTAATGTCTTATAGGCGCGATATTGGATTTAGACGTCTTCAGAAAGATTTTTTTTTTCTGATTTTAACCATGTACCACATGCTGACTAAAGTTTTTGACATTAGGTTTTATTTGAAAGAATAAAATATAAGATTAAATAAGGTAGCCATGGAATTTCAATCTGTCAAACATTTCATTTATTGTTCATTAATAATACAAAAATGTCATACACTAACGAAGAGAAACGAGATATGATAAGTATTTTTTATTCTTCGAACCGAAATTCAACAGTAGCGAGTACAAGATATCTACAATTATATCCAGAACGACAACAGCCTCATCGTACCATTTTTCTAGATCTCGACAGAAATTTGGTCGAGAATGGATCGTTTACTAAGCCGCGTAATGGTCAAGACAACAGGAATTTAAATGAAAATCGACAAGATATTTTACAAATGGTAAATTAAAAGCGTGTTTTCAAATTTCATGTTAATCTTGTATTTTTATAGATAAATAATAATCCATCAATTTCTACACGCGAAGTAGCGTCAGAATTAAATTTGTGCCAGTTCAGAGTTTGGAGAACTTTACATAAAAGTAGGTTTAAACCATACAGGATCAATGTTAGTCACTCTTTACTGCCTGGAGATAATTTGAGAAGGCTAGAATATTGTAATTGGTTAATGGGAAGGATAGAAAATGACGAAAATTTTTTAAGCAAAATCATCTGGTCATATGAAACAAAATTTACAAATTCTAGAATGTTCAACAGAAATACGGAGCACTATTGGGTAGTACAAAATCCCCGACAAAACAGGGCTAGAAGACCACAACATCGTTTTGCAATAAACGTTTGGATGGGTATTTTGGTAAATCGTCTCTTAGGACCAGTTATGTATGAAAAACATTTAATGGAGAAAGATATTTAAACATTTTACGTACACACGTATCTGACTATCTTGACGACAATATCCCATTAAATCAATTACAATATTTATGGTGGCAACAAGATGGCGCACCAGCACACAATGCAGCTGTTATTAGAAATTTCTTAAATCAAGAGTTTGCAAACCGTTGGATTGGAAATAGGGGAGTTGTTGAATGGCCTGCGAGATCACCTGATTTAAGTCCGCTAGATTTTTTTTTATGGGGATATGTTAAAAATAATATTTATAAAGTAGATGCGCCACAAAACATTGAAGAATTACGAGACAGACTTTAGAATGCCTTCGATGCAGTTCCTAGAAGAACTATACAAAGGGCAGTACAAAATGCCAGAAGGTGTGTCCAATTGTGCATTACCGAAGATGGCCAGATAATTGAACATTTACTGTAATTGTTTATTGTTTACTTTTCTATGTAATTTTATTAATGTTTTTGTTATCTTGTACTCGCTACTGTTCAATTTCGTTTCGAAGAATAAAAAAATACTTATCATATCTCGTTTCTCTTCGTTAGTGTATGACATTTTTGTATTATTAATGAACAATAAATGAAATGTTTGATAGATTGAAATTCCAAAGGCTACCTTATTTAATCTTATAATTTATTCTTTCTAATAAAACCTAATGTCAAAAACTTTAGTCAGCATGTGGTACATGGTTGAAATCAGAAAAAAAAACTCTTTCTGAAGATGTCTAAATCCAATATGGCGCCTATAAGAAATTAGATAGTTGATGATGGCCAGAAAGAAACGAAACGTCGTATAAAAATTTAGAGTACACCACTGGATATAGGTTTAGAAATGGCCACAAGGATGTGTTTTTATTTTTTCTCCACAAGGCCAAATGTCGGTGCTACAGGTAAAAGAAGAAAATGGGGTTTTTGCGTTTTTTTTTTAAATAACGAAGGTCATTTGTCACAGGTCTATTTTCTTTGCGGATTTATAACAAACACAAAATTTAACAACTTTGCCAAATTTAAACCTATACTCTATCTCCAATAATAAAAGAGATCCCCATGGTGAGGGCCGAAAATGAATCAGCCTGTATAGTAGTACAAACTAATTTTTTTTCGTAAATGAGATTTGAACAAATTCGTTGGATTCTGGATATTCTTACAAACTTACGTATTCCACCCTACATTATAGGAATACTTTAAACACTATTCGACTTATGAGATCGGCAGCAGCCAGAAACGAACTCATAATCTACTTTTAACGACAGTAAAATTGAATGAAATTATGTTAATATTCTATTAAACTCATAATATCTGTCGTATAACTAACTAAGAAATATTTTATAATTCCCGCTCTCTGCATATTTTTTTATTTATATTTGATATACTTGCGCCCCCTTTTATTTGAAAGCTCAGTTTTATTATGTATAAACTGTATTATCAACGGATCTCTCATTTATCCACTAGATGTTAGCGCAAAACTTTTAATAATTTTTTTGTATAAAATAGATTCTTCAGGTTATATTTTAATGTTCTACTCCTATAATTGCTTTAATTAATCTTTAACTATTAACTAAAAAGAACTTAGCTGATTTTATTTTTATTTTTATTGGGCATGCAATATAAACATATTTGCAAAATTTCATTTTCAATGATTTATACAGCGTCTATATATTATATTACTTACTTATTATATTTCCGTATATTAAAACATTACATAAAATTTCAAATGCTTATCGTAATTACATTTTATTTTATGCGCCGTTTTTATTCTGACAAAATAATTATTTTTGATAAGAATAACATAGTACTAATCAATGTTATGCTGGTTAGTCAGCACAGACGTTAAGCTACTTACCCCGTAGACTAATTGAAAAAATGAAACAATTGATATAAAAGTACATAAATATATTTTTTTGTCCAAAAATAATCTAAATATGTAACTATATATCCAATATTTATTTTAATTCCTCACAATGCACGCAAGTTAATTATGTTTAACATATTCGGTTTTCGTTGGAATAAAAATTAATATACAAGGATCGCTCCCTTAATGATGAACTTAATTAATTAATTTATGATAAAAATCGCATTGTACTATTTTTATTTAATATTTTGTAAAATTAATAAAGTTACAGATCGAAAAAATATATCGGCATTTCGAAGTTATAAATCATTTGAATTAAATAATTTGAAATATAATAATGAGCATTTTGAAAAGGTAATATTATATGCTTTCAACTTTTAAAAAAATTTAAAATAAGCACATAAAGAGAAGATATCCAAACACATAAATTGTTAGAATAATTATAGAAGTTAGCAGATTGCTTAAATACTCGATAAATTATGAGAAAAGGGAAGACGAAAATAGTGACCATGCAATTAGGATTGGATAGGATAGGATTATCAAAACTGCTTGAAATTAGTCAAAAGCGATGAAGTAAATTAAATACCTAAGAATTTGGAATGCTTATTAGTATTTGTATAGTGAAATGTATACTGAAAAGTCCGTCAATTCTTCAACGATGTTGTCTCAAGTACAGAAAAAGCAATTGCCGTAGAGAGACAAAGAAAGAGACTAGAATTTGTTCGAATATACACGTGAACTGAACAATTTTTTGATGTTTTGGAAAAACTCTACATCAATTATATGCTTAATAGGGTGATATATGTACAGGGTTATTCATTATAAATGTCCCAGCCCTTACCATAGTTATTATTGCATAAATTAAAAAAAAATTGAAATAAAAGTTGTGTGGTTATAAACTAATTTTATTATAACGTTAACAAAAGTACAGTGGCGTGCGTAGTTTAGGGGACACAAAAAATAATTGTTTTTTTTAAATGAGACACCCTGTATATTATTAAATTTTTGAAAAGATCTTTTCCTTCTGATTTCAAAAATATACCATATCATACCCCTGTCTTACACCGTTCTTAAGTTATTAAATAAAAGTTTTGTATCTACGAATGAGTTTTGATCAACATTTAATTAAATCAATATTTATATTAACTGGTTTAATTTGCTATATTTATCCTTTAATAACATAAGAACGGTGTAAGACAGGGGTATGATATGGTATATTTTTGAAATCAGAAGAAAAAGATCTTTACAAAAATTTTATAATATACAGGGTGTCTCATTAAAAAAAAAACAATTATTTTTTGTGTCCCCTAAACTACGCACGCCACTGTACTTTTGTTAACGTTATAATAAAATTAGTCTATAACCATACAACTTTTATTTCAAAATTTTTTTCTTTTATGCAATAATAACTATGGTAAGGGCTGGGACATTTATAATGAATAACCCTGTACATATATAATATTTTCAAATTATTTTCAATCTTGTAATTACATAACGCTCGTGTTATAAAATTGCATAATCAGTTTCTCACATTAAATTTAATGATTTCGTTCAAATAATGTGGACAATTTTATATTTAAAAATCTAATGTCTCAAAGTTTACGCTTAACTTATTTTGCTACTAAAAGATGAGAATATACATACATATTACTAGTTATTGTAACAATGTAATACCGGTAATAGTACATATTTAAAAGCGAGTAATTTTTTTAGTATCATACTAGTACAAAGTATAAAAAAAGGAAATATTTCTAAAGGTTCTAAAGTTCGAATTAATATTAGGTGAACAAGATTAAACGTAAATATTAAGAAGGGGTATAAATGGTTTTATTTTCCAAATCTATCATTCAATCCAGGGCTACTTTATTTGTTCTTACGATTTTACCATATGAAAATTACAAAATACTTTCAAAGTATTATTTTAAAGATATTAAACTTTATATCCAGAGTGTAGTAATTTAAATCATGCTTTTTATATTACCTACTATAGTTTTCTGGCGCGATTTTCAAGTAAATACTTTGTTAATATAAGCTTTAATATATAGAAATATCGAAAAATATTTTTAAATATCTGCTTTGATTTTGTACAATTAATTTAAAAATATTAAGAATATGATTAATATTAATAATATTTTAGGCAAAAATGAAATAACTGACGATTTTATTGTCTTCTAGTAGAACTTTCCAGTGTGAATAATGTTTTTTTCTGGCTTTGACAGTGTTATCTATTATTTATCATTATAATGTCGAATTTGATAAAAAGCACAACATTATTAACTTTCTACATACTTAACTATATATAATGTCACATGTATTTAGCAAAAGTTAAAAATATCTTCAATTCGCAAAATAATTTTAGAGCGCTTCAAACTATATAATACATATATTTTCAAAATATTACTATATCCGACACGATTAAAAGTTCAACATTGACTAAAGCTCACTGCTACACATTCTTCAATAACCGCATTGATTAAATTCTATTGAATATATTTATTTTGATGTTACTTCATATCGCCGCTAGATGACGCACCTTTATCAACTGACAAATTCTTTTGAATTTAATTATATTTACGTAGATCCCGAAATAAATATTTATTCTATATTCTATATCAGCTATACATTAAAAATAAATGAAATATTTTATATACGATACACCAAATAATTAGTATTAGCGAAACATCTTTAACTAAATGTTTTAGAATTCCCTTGAGTGTACAATACTGGATCAAATTTACTCTAATTTGAATGTAATTCCACTGTTAATAAAAACAGAATTTGGGTCAATGTATCAAATAAAATGAATTATTGCTACGTAACATTTCGAAACTATATTTGTTTCTTCATCAGACCCGATAAATTAATAACAAATTAGCCATACACAATATAATATAATAAGTACATTTGCATCATCCACGTCCATTTCATGTTTTATTTTAAATTTTTGACACAATCTTGACTACACGCAAACTTTATTTTAATCTGTTATTTGTGCTGCGATTGTTTGTGTGTTTGTTTTAACCTCGTGATTAAAAAGAACAAAGACTTGTACCTGTAGCGACACCATCCATCATCCATACTAATGTTCTCACATGTCAGCCTGCGAACTTTCTTCATAATTTAGTTCAAAATTCAAAAACCCTGAAGACGCATGTCGAGGTAAGATGCGAAATATCGGTTGAATGAAATAAAGAACTACTCATAATAACATTGCTTCATCCTATATATATATATATATATAGGAGGGATACAGGGATACAGGGTTTCCGCTGAGTAGCACGAATCTGAAGAATACGTATAAATTTGTTTGTAATTCATTAAAAATTTCCATATTTTTAGGGCCAAAATGTAGTTAAAGTCGGTCCATATCTTTATTTATCCTATATTTATCGAAATACAGCTGTAATTCAAGTTCATTGTCCTGCAAAAACATTGATGAAATTCCTAGACATTGTTAGACGATAACAGATCCATTTCATAAAAATAGTAAATGTTGATATTTTTATATCAAAGCATTATGGCCACAATTATAGTGTTTTTATTATACTTTTTTGTGAATATCAATAATAGCCTTTACGTCGAATATGTAGACAAACCTATGCCGCATGAATTAAAGTGTGATTAAAATTAAATACTTTGAACGGTAAACTTCTTGTAAAACTAAAATTATTATACAAAAATGTTTTAAATATGTCTATACGTTATATGCACGTATAAAGCTTTTGTTTCATTATGAAACAGACATGTAAATAAATTTACATATCTGTAACTGTATACTTGGACAATACCTCGTATTTTCGGCATTTCTTCTGCTTAAGACATATGTTTCTGCCATTTACAGGCGTCTTTAGCTAAGCTAATGAAGCAATGTATACAAATGATACAAATCTTTATAAATCTGTATATGTATATGACATTAACCCGAACCGCTCATCAGATATAGCAGGTTTCATTCTATAAGGTGGCACTTATTTACGAGTGACATCTTACGGACGAAAGAGACTATACCAAAGAAAGCGATCTTTCGATTGACAAGCTATGCTCATACGAACCGAAAGGAATACGGGTAGTCCTTCTAAATACGAGGTATTGTCCAAGTATACAGTTACAGATATGTAAATTTATTTACATGTCTGTTTCATAATGAAACAAAAGCTTTATACGTGCATATAACGTATAGACATATTTAAAACATTTTTGTATATCTACCGCCACCTGGCTCGTTTTAGAAGGACTACCCGTATTCCTTTCGGTTCGTATGAGCATAGCTTGTCAATCGAAAGATCGCTTTCTTTGGTATAGTCTCTTTCGTCCGTAAGATGTCACTCGTAAATAAGTGCCACCTTATAGAATGATACTTGCTATATCTGATGAGCGGTTCGGCTTAATGTCATATACAGATACAGATTTATAAAGATTTGTATCATTTGTATACATTGCTTCATTAGTTTAGCTGACGACGCCTATAAATGGCAGAAACATATGTCTTAAGCAGAAGTAAATGCCGAAAATACGAGGTATTGTCCAAGTATACAGTTACAGATATGTAAATTTATTTACATGTCTGTTTCATAATGAAGTAAAATTATTATGTTTATAATAAAACAAATATCGCCATAAAACAAAAAGCTTTATGTAGCGTGTCCATGCGTTGCCCAATGGGATAGATACCTAATTTTTAATTATTTGTATGAAATTATTTACACATAATTTTTGTTCTTTAAATTTCTGTGTGGTACTGACAAATAACGATAGAACAATATAATTAGTCGGTAAAGAGAATTACTGATGAATTAGAGCTGGAAGCCCGTATATTTAACTGCGACAGGGTCAGACTCGAATAAAGAAAAATTATTTTCTCGTTACTACGTGCGATTTTTTGTATGAAGGCATTACTCACATATACTTTTCACCCTTTGTTTCTTTGGCCCTATACACAACTAGAATTATATATAAGGTGCCTCGCTAAGAACTTTAATTTTAATTTAAAAAGAAACATAGTTCTTTATTGAAATTCTTTGAAATTTTTATTGATTTGGGAAGAATAAACCGACATTAGACATGATGTTGCGTTCGATTTCTTCCTTGAGTTGTTGAATAGTTCAGGATATTTCACATAAACTAGCTTTTCCAGAGGAAGAAGTCCAAAGGCGTTAAATCGTAACTTCTCGGCAGGTAGTTTTGGTTTCCAAAACGACAGATGACACGACCTGGAAACTCCCGCCAGAAAAAGTTTGTCAACATGCCATGATAGCGAACGTCGTTAACAGTTACTGACGCACATTGAGCATTTTCAAAAAAGTATGCTCCGATAATCCTTCCTGGCTACATAACACACTAAACTGTCACTTTTTGAGAGTGCATTGGAAGTTCCTGCATAACATGTGAATTTTCTGTTCCTGAAATCCGAGAATTCTGTTCGTTGACGTAGCCGTTGAGGTGAAAATGTTCCTCATTACTGAAGATGATTTTGTTATGAAATGCTTCGCTAACTTGCTGTTGTTCCATGATCCAGTTGATATAGCTTCAGGGCTGTACATGGTCCGTTGGACAAGAGATACGCTTGGAGTGTATCCCTTGTCAAAATTCGTTGGAGGGTGCTGCGATTGTCTAATTGTCTAATTCCTGGGCGCGATGCCGAATCGGCTGACCTTCCAAGGCAATAGTTGCATAAATTCTGTTACTTTGCAGATATTTTTTCAAAAATGAACGAATTCAGTAAGACAATATTCGATTCTAATGACAAAATTACCGAGATAAAAAAGTTAGCGTTCTATCTACATGGAAAGCGTCGAGAATAGTGATCTGAAATGTTTCTCATTGAGTTCTAACTTTTCAAAAGAAAATAAGATAATAATGTATGAATTATTGTCAGGCCCTACACCATTGTTATGGTAATAGGGATTTTTGGATTATATATATATTATTGTCAGTCATAATAAAAGAATAATTTCAAAATTTGAATTTACACTTTCTAAGGGAGACTTGAGAATCGATTTGACAACATTTTCAATGGATTGTAGATCCACTTTCTCTGTAATATTGAAACCAGCAGCTCTCACTGCGGCAGAATATGAGGTCCTTCTAGAAATGGTTTCGGGCAGCTACTATCAAGTATTCTTTAAAAGCAAACCACTTTCCCAATTTTGGGATCAATTCAGGGAGGACTTTTCGATATTAAGCTCAAAAGATGAATTGGTCTTGCTCTTTTTTGGTACCACGTCCCTCTGTGAAACGGCCTTTTCAAGATACACGACTACAAAAACTAAATATCGAGCTCGTTTGGACGTAGAAGAGGGTATGCGTCTTCAACTGACTGGCAGTCACATTGTTCACACTAACTTCGAGTGTACATTTTTCAAATATCTTAAATAGTTGTTATATCTTTTGCAGATTATAAACAATATTTAAAATGTAGATTTAGAAAATTATTTAAGACAGATAGATCTACACATTTCTTGAGGCTCTAAAAGAAACTGTTGTTTCAAAAAGACCTTTGAGACTAAAAAAATTGTTTAAAAACCGTTGGTCTAGATACTCTAGATAATGAGTAGAAGCTGGTTCAAGGGCTACGGAGAAGCCAAAAACATTTGCATCGGTTAGGATGGTAATGGTTACTGTTTTTTGGAATGCACATGGTATAATCTCGTCGACTATTTTGATGGTTATGTTTCATCTTTACAATGTACTACCATATCATACGCGCGTAAGCAAAATGTGGTGTCTTTCCTATAAATTGCTTCCGCCGACACCTTACTCGCTGGTCTTAGCTTCTAGAGAGTTCTTCTTGTTCCATGAAAGGACTGGCTGTAAAGAGATTTGATTCAAATTACGAGATAATGTTTGCCTAGTTTGACAATTCCGATCAATTGTACTATACGGTTCGAGCTTCTGGACTAAACATGTAAAGTTAAAAGGGGACTAGAGAAGAGACAAAGAGGAATGGCGAAAGTAGTATGGAGATAACAAGTTATATAACAAGATATACATATAAATAAATTTTATAATGTCAATCACAAATATCAGTTAGTGCATAAAATAATCGTGCGTCGATTCTGGTTTAAATAAATTGCTTCTCAATTTTAAAATGGCTTTCACTTTAGAACATAAAATTTTGTTAGTCCAGGCATATTTTCAAAGTGGTAATAAAATTGATGGTTTATGGGTTTATTCAGTTCAAGATTGCATGGTAAAATTTCAAGTTGAGTTTCCACATTTTGTAATAGATTATATACAATTTAAGAATACTTTGGATAGAACTTTAAAACTTTGTTCTGAAACTGGTAGTCTCTTAAGAAAATCAGGCAGCGGAACAGTTAAGAAACGTACACCTCAAGTTGTCAATCGTGTTGAAGAAATAATGGAAAATGAACCACAAACATCTGTTCGACATTTGAGTCAACAAATAAACCTTTCTGTTGGTACAACTAACAAGTTATTAAAAAAAGATATGCAACTTTATCCATACCGTGTCACAGCAGTACAAGAATTGTTAGAAATTGATTACCCACGTAGACTACAGTTTTGTATTTGTTTTGTAAATATGAACAATAATGGAGAACTTTCGCAAAGAGTCATCTTTACTGATGAAGCATGGTTTTACAAAACGTGATAGCTAAATTCACAAAATACAAGAATTTGGAGTAGTGAAAATCCACATGTAATTAATGAAGAATCGCTACATCCAGAGAAAATTGGTGTTTAGGCAGCGATAAGCCAAAGGCGAATCATTGGACCAATATTTTTTCAGGGAACGTTAACTGCTCAAAGGTACCGTACGGAAATTTTACAACGATTTGTCAATCAGTTGCATGATGATGAAGAACTTCAAAATGCATATTTCCAACAAGACGGAGCACCTTGTCACTGTACTGCAGAATCTTTGGATTATTTAAGAGAATTTTTTGATGAGCGTATAATTAGTCGAAATACTGAAATTGCTTGGCCTGCACGTTCATGCGATTTAACACCTTGCGACTTCTTTTTGTGGCCTTATCTAAAAAATAAGATATTTCGAACACCTATATTGAATTTGAATGATATGCTACAGAGAATCGAACAGAAATGCATGGAAATTAATAACAATCCAGTAATGTTGCAGAATATCATCAGAAATTTTGAACGGAGGATTTTAAAGTGCATTGATCTTGAAGGACAACATTTTCAACATTTGTTATAGTTTTCAATAAATACCTATTATTTGTTATTTATTTGTATGTAGAAACTGTCAAAATATACGACTTCGTAGGTTAAGTAGTAAATTTTAATTTACGACATACTTCAAAATGTTCTCAGTGAATCACATGCTACTAGATTGACTTTTCAAATGAACACTTGTTATAGCTTGTATATAAGGAATCTGTATTGTAGTAATATATTACTTGCAACCAATTAAAAGAATACAACAGTCATATAACACAGACCTTTGCCTCTCCTGCGGGTGGTATGTCATTTCTTCTGCATTTCACCGTTTCCTATAGGTGATCGTAGTTTCACACAAAGCTAAAAGTGCCTGACTAAAAGTTTAGATACACACTTTTTGCTTACCTTATTCATTCCTAAATTCATCATGCAAGGACCGTTAAAGACTTACACATTTATAATATACTCGATATGTTGAATAGTCGATTTTAATACGATTTCCATTGATCGTTCTAATAGCAGTTCATTTTTAATAGATACATAATCTAGTTAGGCTACTTTTCTTGTTGACTTTTCTTTTCGCTCCTTTATTTCTTAGGAAGTTATCCTATCTATTACTAAAAACTTTATACGAGGGATACTGCTAAAATTCGAGGAATCAAGTAGGTCCTTGAATAGCCAGCATTCCACAATTATCATATTCGTAATATTTGACATTTTTAACCTATAATTCAGTTGACAGTTCGATTTAAAACTGAACAGTTTTGTCTCAACAGAATTTAACAAAGTAATAGTGTGCGTCGAAAATGGAAATTTTGAATCGTGATTTTCGTGTGATGATCTTTTACGATTTTCGATATGGTTTGACACCAAAGCAATGTGTGGAAAAGCTTAGTTCGATATTTGGAATGAAGCACCATCCAAAACTATGGTTTACAAATAGTTTGCAGAATTCAAGCGTGGAAGACCAACGTTTAGTGGCGATCTTCCTGAAGGGCGTCCATGTACCTCTGTAGTTACGAAAAATCGTGAAATGATTTTATATCAGGAAGCTTTCCAGTCGTTGGAGTGGTGCAAGGAAATGTTAAAAAAAATTGATTCTGATCGTTCAAATTCTGTATATAACATTGTAACAGGTGACGAATCCTGGATATATTCATATGAGTCTTAAACTAAACAGCAGTCAACTGTATGGGTGTTTCAAAATTAACCTAAACCAACAAAAGCGCTGCGGTCACGAAGCGTTTCGAAAAGAATGATTGCTTGTTTCTTCGGAAAAACGGGTCTTGTTGCAACTGTTACATTATAGGATCGACGAACAGTTACTGCTGACTGGTACACGTCAATTTGTTTGCCGGAAGTTACCGATTAAGTCAGAAAAAAACCATTAACCGACGAATCATTGTTCATCATAGCAATCCAAGCGCTCACACAGCACGATGAAATGTCGAGTTTTTGACCAACAGGACATCGAATTAATGCCTCAAAGCCCATATTTGTCCGATTTAGCGCCCAATGACTTCTTCTTATGCCGAAACATCAAAAATAAAATGCGTGCAAAGCGGTTTTCATCGCCTGAAGAGGCTGTTGAAGAATTTAAATCACTGGTTTTGGAGATACCTCGCTCAGAATGGAGAAACTATTTTGAAGATCGGTTTTATAGAATGAAAAAATGTATACATCTTAAAGGGGTGTATTTTGAGAAACAGTAAAGCGGTTTACAAAGCATAATTTGGTTTATTTCACAATTTTCCGCGAATTTTAGCAGTTGCCCTCGTATCAAACATATTGGTGGAACATTGATTCAATAGGCAACGTTGTCAACGTTATTTAATCTACAGCGATCGTTGACATTCTTACTGTTTGGCTTTAAGACTTCATATATTGATTTTGTACAAATATCATGTGGCATGTGTACGCGTAAATAGGCTAGATGGCAATCTATGGAATTTACTACGTACTTATTTCGTAACCAAAAAAGTTCTGTTGTTTTTTAAAGTGGAAACAACAGTGCTTGGCATTATCGCTTAAAAATATTTTTTAGGTATGTAATTATTCAAAAATTTTGACAGACGGATGTATCCATTTCAATTATATTACATTTTTCTTGCACTTGTAACATATGAGCGACCATTATTTCACAAAAATAAAACTATTCGACGTTTCATTAAATAAGATTGTATGTGTCTATATTCTTGGTAAGTAGTCTGAAAATATAGTAAACAGAAGTAAAGGTTTTTTGAAGTAATTTTTATTATGTCTGTGGTTTGTGGTCATTTGATGACTAAAAAAATTTAAAAAGGTATATAACCCCTTACCACAATTATTAGTCGTATCCTAAATACGTATTTCGACAACTAAGTTGTCATCATCAGTAGGTAAAAATAACTAATTAAAAGTCACACATGGGGCACAGTAAAGTAAAATAAACGCTTCCGTACAACTACTATACACTGCAACCCTGTAAAGACTCAGTCTTTACAGGGTTGCAGTGTATAGTAGTTGTGCGGAAGCGTTTATTTTACTTTACTGTGCCCCATGTGTGACTTTTAATTAGTAGTTTTTACCTACTGATGATGACAACTTAGTTGTCGAAATACGTATTTAGGATACGACTAATAATTGTGGTAAGGGGTTATATACCTTTTTAAATTATTATTTAACCACAGTCTCCATTGAAAGAATTTTTACTAAAAAAATTATTCAAACAGTTTTGCAGTTGAATCTGGAAAAAAATCTATGTAGAGATGTATGTTATATAAGTAAAGCTATTTAAACTTATTTCTTATCTTGCGCAAACAATTGTTTCGTTATTTACTTGTAACTTTTTTAATAAGCATTCAAACCTGCAAATCTGGATTTGTTTCAATAATTGTTTTTCATTGATCAGATCTACATTTGATTTTTGTGATTGAGCTTGTCTTCAAGAAATTTATTTTTGAAGTAAATATTTGAAAATATGTCTGAGTGGTTTATTTTATTGTGTCTTCCCTAAATCAAAAACAAATCTTTCAAGAAATCATGTTTGAAATTAAAGAATAATCATTATATACCTATTTACTATTTCTTTTTTGGTGAAATAGGCATTTTGTCGAAACAGGTGATTATTTAATCACCTGTTGTTCAAGTTTATAATTTACAAGGTGGTGATGATTACATGTTAAATTTAAAAAAATTAACATTTCATAGATAATCTTGATTTCTAAATACGAATAGAATACTATACACCATTCACGATTCGATAACGTGCACGTAATCAATGATGTCAAAACAATATTGAGAAATCATTTGCAAAATTCATTGGCAAAATCGATTCGTCTACATTTTAGGTTATGGTAGTAAACGCTTTTGTCAAACTTGCAATATTTAGGTTATAAGTGCAATATGTAATACGAAATTATAGCAAAATACAAATACGATTTTACTTCTCTCATGGCTAATAAAAGTAGCAAAGGTCCTTCCTTATAAAGTTATGCTTCACAGTTTGCAATGGCGGATGCAACATGTCGCTTACATTGGCTGCGAAACGCTTTCGGCATTGCAAACCAAAAGTAATCAGCCGCAAAATATGACAGAACGATATATGTCAACACTAAACATTCTCACCAACACTAATATGCATTCGCCGTGATGTTGATATAAATATTATACTTTCTTTATTGTTTTTGTCTTGGTAAGTCTGAAAATTCTGTTGATGACATGCACGTCTTCGAATCATGAATGGCGTATATCAGTAAATTGTCTATAATTTGAAAGTGTCTGCACATCGAATACAAGCCCAGATTTGAGAAGTTAGTTCCTGGTAACGGCTCGTTTTTAGATTTTTTTCTTTCATTTGGAAATTAAAACATTTGTTCTTTCTCTGAATCTTTTTTGTACGTAATAAATAGTAACTGCTTTTCTTATAATGCCTGAATATAGCAGTAAAATTGTTTGGCAACTAAAATACAACATTATGCGCTGCTGTTTTAAATTTGGACGGAAAATGTGTATGTAAGAGATTTCTTGATTATAATTTTTAAGATCTTTTGAGCTTAAAATCCACTTACACACCAAGAACCACAGCTACAGCTCTCTGATGACCACCATCGTATTATTTTGAAGACGTAAGAGTTGTGATGCACATTTAAGAAACGCTGTTGTTAAGTATAAATATTTTGAACACATTTTGCTTCATTTTCAGTATTTTTTAATCTATATTTTAAGATTTATCTTCACCACACACATTCTGCATATTTTTTGTTTTAAATTTATTCATTAAGATTTCATTACTACAAATCAACCTAAAAATTACATTATTACGATGTCGAACAAGGGCGAATAATAGTAATTTATTTATCTACGAGGGTATATCAAAATATAACGAGACTGGGCATATATCGAATTTCTGACATTGTTAATTTGTCTTATGGTTACACTCAAAAAATTATTCATGAAGATTTAGAATACCGAAAGGTAGCGGCAAAATGAATTCCAAAAGTAATGACCGATGAACAAAAAGCCAATCGAGTGACAATTTGTCGGCGGTGGAAAAAGCAACTGCAACATAATCCATAGTTTTTAAACAATGTGGTTATATGTGACGAGAGTTGGTTTTATCATTAGGACTCTGAATAAAAGTCTCAAAGCAGTGGAACCACAAATGTAGTCCAAAACCGCAGAAGGCGAAAACTATGAAAAGCGCCGGTAAAGTAATGCGCCTAATTTTTTTTTTGATAAATGGGGCGTTATTTATGATTACATTGTACCTAAGGAACATACAGTAACTGGAGAGTACTATTCTAATGTACTTCGACGAACACTAAAGGCAAAATTAAATACGGCCACTTTATCAAGACATCGGTTGGATCCTGTATCTCTACAATGCGTCGACCCACAGATTAGCGACTTGTCAATAAACACTTGAAGAATTGGGAGTGGAAATTATCACCGTCCGTGCCCACCTGGCCTTGCTCTATGGGACTTCCATTTGTTTCCTGACGTCGAAAAAGAATTGAGAGGTTGAAAATTTGAGTCGAATTTAGAGCTCAACAACGCGGTGATGGGTATACTAAATAGACTTTCAAGAAATGGTTTTTCAGATGTTTATTACAAGTGGATAAAACTACAGCACAAGTCTCGTTATTTTCTGATATTTCCTCGTATAAGGATACAGTTTTGGAGTATATCAATAATAAGACTTTTCCATCTGCAGAATAATTTTTTAGTAGTTTCTTTTAATAATTGAAATAAGAATCAACCCATTCTGTGTTTAAAGTTTCATGTGTTTATTTATATTTCAAGCCTCATGACTCATGAAGCATGACTCTAAGTTTATTTCGAAACTCTCTAGATACATGCCTTTAATTGGATTACTGTGACGGTTAATATTGTGTATATCTTATCAAAAGGCATATTTTGGTTTTCAAAATATTGGTAGTGAAAATAAAGTGGAACAGAGAAAGAAATAAAGTCATTAGGCAATTAATTAAACAAAAATAAGAACAACTAAGAAGGTATTGTCGCGATATAAGACCATTCTTCTCAGGCGACCATACCATCTTTATTTAGAAAATTTATAGACATTGAAGAATTAAAAAGAGGAAGAGGGAGAAGGCAGAGAGAAAACTAATTAGATAAAATAATTTATTGGAAATGAAAAATTCGGAAAAAATACGCAATTAAAGAGGCAATTTGTAAAACTGTAGGAAGTCAACATTTTGAGAATTTTCTTTATACATTATTTGTATAGGTTCACAAAATTTGTTTAAACTATCATTTTGTATATAATCTCACTTTTGATATCAATTAATTTACTAGTAATTTTAACCATACGTCGTCCATATTTATACAAAAAGGTAAATATACAGGGGTATAGCCAGGCAAACCAATTTCTCAGTGTGGCCAAATTAAAATCTTGCTTCAATAATTTATAGTCACTAGGCAAGGTTGGTAAATAGGTAAGGTTGCCTCATAAGTTCTCATAACTCATCTCATCACTCATCAATCTCATCATAAGTCATATCATAATGGCGATCGCCATATTGCTCGTCATCGGGCGTGCCATGCGTTTCCTGTCTAGTTGACTAGTTGTCAAATTACGGGTCTAGATTGATGTTTGTAATGTTCGTAGCTTATATATAAACTTTGTTTGACTATTTACAAGTGTTTTACATTATAGTGAGAGCAAAAACATTGAAAGAATTTTAAAAAATTGTGAATTAAAGTAATGTATTAACTCAATAAAATTTTTTGTTCATAAGGATTCATAAGTAAGTAATTTTATTTTGGTTATTAATAAGAAACCTGCATCATATAATATCTTGATATCCAGTTAGTATTTGCATTTGTGAACCCATTTTTTCAGACATTAAAAAGCTTTTATTAATTCCGTAATAGCAGTTTATTGAAAGAACTGGGTTGTGACAGTAGAATACTAAATTAATCAACCACCTTCATTTCTTTTATAATTTATAAGCGCATTTTTTGGCAAAAATATTTACAATAAATACTTTTTATATCCATGAGTACACCAATAACTAGCAGTCGTTAACCATTAGTTAAAGCAATATTTTGAAGTAAAGGACGACATGCTTTGTGTAAGTATATGTGATTAGATCGTATATAAACCAATCGCTTTGTCTATAGAAAACAGTGATTTACTTTACTCGATTTACTTATACCTATTTAACTAATGATAAAATGAAAGTCAAAATCATTTTAATGCTGAGTGACACTTTCCCGCGTAAGAATATTATTGGTGGAGAGTTACGAAGCAACCTGATACATTTAGTAACCTTAGTCACTAAGTATCTTATTCTTAACTTCTCCTATATGTAATTCAATTTGAACCGAAATCAAAATTTTTCAAAACTTTAGTTAATATGATGTAAATATTTTACGGCGGAATGTGAAACTATATTTCAGAAAAATGTATATTTTAATTCTGACATCTTTTTCATGGTGGCAGAAGACATTTTGAAATTACAGCAGTGTAAATAAACTGTCTAAATAGAAAATCCTAAAATGTATAAATTTGCAATTCGTGATCCACTCAAATATTAATTTTAAAAGACTAAACACATCTGAAACTTTGGCTGATATCTAACAAACTTTGCTCATTCGAAAGTCATTATTTGTTACAATAAGGCAGTGGTTTCCAACCTGTGGGGCGCGCCCCCCCTAGGGGGGCGCGAAGACTTTTGCTAGGGCGCATATAGCTGTTTCTAGTTTCTAAAATATCATTTTGTAATCCACAATCCTCGCCGCGAATTTTTCGCGTGTGTGATGACATGGGTTCAGAATATAGATCACTTCTATATTATTGTGAGGCACGTTGGCTTTCTCGTGCCAAAGTACTTCAAAGGCTGTATGAACTAAAAGAAGAGATCGACTCAGTACTTTAAATAAATCAATGCAAGGGCCTCAAATTCATGCTTTTACGCAGAAAGACAAGATTACTGCATTTATGACAAAATTGGAACTGTGGATAATAAGTTTGAAAAATAATAACTTTGACATGTTTCCCACTTTTAAAATTACCTGTCTTGCTGATGAAATAGAAGCAAGTAAAGTTCTTATTAATAATCATTTGACCAGTCTATGGAAGCAATTCTCGTTTTACTTTAAAGATCTTGACATGTCCAAATATGAATGGATTAGAAACCCGTTTGTGATTGAAAAATATGATGATTTTGGCCTTACGACAGCAGAGCAGGAAATGATAATTGACTTATCTAGTGATAGCACATTAAAGCAGATGTTTCAAGACGAAAATAATATTGTTACGTTTTGGCTACGAGTAAAGGACGATTTTCCTACTTTGACAAACAAAGCTTTAGAAATTTTATTGCCATTTGCAACATCTTACCTATGTGAAACTGGTTTTTCTACAGTAGCTGTCTTAAAAACAAAGTATCGATCTCGCTTAGTGATTGAAAAGGAACTGAGAACCGCGATTTCTTCAATGATACCACGATTTGAGAAAATTTGTGCTGAAAAACAAGTTCAACCGTCGCATTAAATTTTTATAATGTTGTATTAATTATATATTCTTTTTTTTGTATTTTTGTAAGATTTGTTTTTATTACATTTAAAATTATTATTTCTTATAATAAATAATTATTTTTTTATGTATATTTTTACATAATATTGTATATTATTTTGTAGCCCATTAAATAGATTATAATATCAGTTGAGTATTTATGAAATTGGATTGTTAGAAAAATTAAGGGGGCGCAACAATTTTTTTTAAAGGGGGGGGGCGCAGGTACAAAAAGGTTGGAAACCACTGCAATAAGGTTTAAACAAATGTATGCATCCATTCGAATATCTTATGACTACTTAGATTTTAGTAAGACTTTCCACAATTAATTACACAATTAAATGCAAATCGGGAATTCGATGAGTTTATTTATATCCGAATCAGATTTCCGGTTTAGCTGGAAACGATGTTAACTTTTTATTTTAAACGAAACCTTCTGTATATTTTTACGAATTTCAATGGAGCTCTGCTCTGGGAATTAAGCAATAATAAGGTTTGGCACCCTTTCCTTCAACAACGACAAAGATATTTAAGTAAAACTAATATTTTCAAATCATGTTTATGTTTAATAAGCCATGGAATTAAAATTTACTACTTAACTGTCAAAATTAACTTTGTAAACGTCCAAATATTAATAATGGTTGAATTAACTGAAGAAAACGTATTAAAATTCTGATTATTATTCGTTTTGGTGACCGCGTCAGAACTCCTAATGATTTATTTAACAATTCGCATCAAGATCGGCATCCAATATCACGAACTGTCGTTGGAAAAATTTTGAGATGGTGTAACTTGACCGAAAATGTTAGAAATTTACCGAAAGGCGGACGACCAAAAGTCGCAATTAATGAAGTTATTGCTCAAGATATTGCTATAGCGTTAGAAGAATTACCACAAGGTTCTACTACATCCCTCGCACTAAACTATGATAATCGGTTCGGGTTGATGGTCGGATATCTGAACGTGTTGGTCTGGCATCTGGTGTGCCTCAAGGCTCTATCTTGGGCCCAATTTTCTTTTCTATATATACTAGTGCCCTTTTTGAATCGGTAAAATCTTGCAATATACATATTGCTATGGATTTTTAATTAAAAATAATTTAATTAAAAAATGTACAGATTTTTTGAACATGTTTGTATTTTGAAAATGTTATTTAAATGTGCGAAGATAAAAACTTGTTATTCGAGGTAGATCTGATGTGTAAGTCGCAGTAATTCTAGGAGACCTAGATCAGCTATTAAACGAGATGGTTGTGTTTATTATAATTGAAAAGTTTGTTCGAGAGGATTAAAGAGTCTTTCTGCGTGTCGATAGCACACGTGTAAGTTTTTTTGTTCGTGTTTCAGTATCTGTATGTTTATATACAGTTTGGTTCTTTGCGAAGAATTTAATATTGAACTTGATTATTTTAGTTAAGTTTGATCGGAGTCAATAAAGAGGAAGTTTTTCTATTCATTTAGCTGTCATTTTACAATGAATGTTTTTACCTCTTGTATTTTTGTATAGTATAGCATCTTTATACTTTGTAAAGATAGATTTTTTTTTCTTTTTTTATTTTTGTATTAAATATTCAGTTTAAATTTTATCCTGCGTTTCATTTAGTGTAATAACTCCAATATTGCTAAGTAACTTATAATATAAATAAATAAAAATTTTGTGAACATTTCACTGGCGTCCAAATTACTTTACAGTCACACGTTTCCTTATTGGAACCCGAGAAGTTAGAAGTCTCATATTTGAAAATTCACCGGCTGAGAAACCTAGTTGGGAAAACTAGTTGTGGATGGTGGCGTTCTAAATCTTCAAACCACTATTCATAGCAATATGTATGCGGATGATACGCAAGTGTACTACTATTCATTTCCAAAGCATTCCTTTAGAGAGGCTCTTAATGTTGTTCAATACGATTTGGATGTGATCTCCGATATATCTTCACTTCATTTGCTGCGTATTAATTACTCGAAATCCGGTGTTATGTTTTTTGGTAAGGTGCCGACTTGCGACGAGTTGACACGAAAGTTTCGTTTGTCAATGGCTGGTGAGATCTTGCCTGTAGTGACTGAAACCAAAAACCTTGGGCTATTTATAGACAACACGTTCAGATATAGAAAGCAGGTATCAAATTGTATTAAACAGGCGTATGGAAATTTGAGACTTCTCACCAGCATAGGTCTTATCTGTCCATAGCTACTAAATTGTCTTTGTGCAACGCCTTAGTTTTATCTCCGTTTATGTATTGCTCCTCTGTGTATGGTCCATGCATAGATGTTAATGATCAAAAAAGAATTCAAAGAGCACAAAATTCGTGTTTACGATTTGCGTACGGCATTAAGAAATATGAACATATTTCGCACATTTTGTCTTCCTGTAAGTGGTTGAATGTGAGAAATCGAGCTGTACTACGGGCTGCCTGTCTGTACCACCCAATTATTATAAGCAGGGTTCCATCATACCTTTATAATAAAATAACTTTCCGAACGTACGTGCATCACATTAACATTAGATCGCAAGGATTGATTACGCCACCATTGCATAAAACATCTCTATTCGAGCGCTCGTTTACATTTAATATATATAAAATATATAACGCTTTGCCTCGCAACCTGAAGGAGTTGCCATGTTCTACATTTAAAAAGCACTTGCGCCAATATTTATTTGACCATCAGCAACTAGGGATTGTTCTTCTCTGAACGTGTGTTGCGCCAGCTTATAGTGATTTCTATATTTTCATTTTTGTTTTATTTTTCTGCCATCACAGAATTTTAGAATTAAATTAGATTAGGCATGCAACTATGTTGTAAGTTTACTTGTATTACAAGGTTAAGTGGAGAAATGGTTGTGGTGTTTTACACTCAAAGTCAAACTTAATCTTGCGGTTTTTCTTTTTTCTCTACTTTTTTTTCCTATTAGCTGTGAATTTGTTTTTTTTTTATTATTATTTAATTTTTCTTGTCGTTTATTCTCGTTGTATTATGGATGTAAAGGAAAAAGAAAATAAAATTTTTATTATTATTATTATTATTATTATTATTATTATTATATAAGTTGCCGAACAGTTGCCAGAATATTGAAGCACGAAAAATATCATCCGTATAAACCACATTTAGTGCAAGAATGATTGGACGGAGATTATGATGGTAGAATTGAAATTTGTGAAGGAGTGATGAAGATTTGCACAAATGACCAATATTCTACATACAATTTACTATTTTCCGACGAGGCTACATTTGTTTTAATGGTACCGTTAATTGACATAATTGTCGATATTGGTGAATATGTAATCCCCATTGGATGCTATAAACGCATACACAACATCCGCAGAAGGCTGGTATGTTCAGGAACCGTATTATTGGTCGTTCTTTCATTCATGGTACACTAACTGGACAGAGATATTTATATCTTTTACGTGATCAGGTTGTTCCTAATATTGAGGAAGATAGGGAATTATCTGTTAATTAAATTAAGTGTTTGGTTCCAATAAGATGGAGTACCCCTCACTATGCCCTGAATATTATAAGTTTTTTTAACGAAACAACCCCAAATTGGTGGATTGGTCGTAGAGTATTCATCCTATCATTCATCATTTAAATCCCCTAAATTTTTTCCTTTGGGGGTTATTTAAAATTTGTAGTTTATATTAGACGACCGCATAATCTGGACGAGTTACAGTAGAGAATAATTGAAGAGTGGAAGTACCAAAGGCACTAAGTGCCATATTCATAATTCAGAGATAATTAAGAGAACAACTTTAGAAAGCAAAATTTTTTTATTTTTTCTATTATAAACATTTTAAAACGATTCCTAGCATCTAGAAATAGTAACTGGTAGAACACAAACTTAATGTTTCTATCAAAAAAATAAAATATTGAAGTTTGTTTAGAACTAAAACTGAAAGAGCATAAGTGCCAAACTATGATTCCTACAAAGGTTATAAGCAAAAACCAACATTTTGTCTTAAGTACCTCACAACCTAAAGGTTATAAGTACTAATTAAAGGTGAGTTGAGCTGCTGCTTGGCCCCAAGCTTTCTTCGTCTAAATTAAGAAGTTCTCTATAAAATATTTTGTGTTCGGGATTTTCCAGGTAAGGAATCATGGACGATAGAGATTTTTTTTTATTAGCGGTAATCTTATTCTCAGGTGGTAAAGGTTTTATTTCTGCTGATCTTAGATCTTCCGTGGTTTTTCCTTTCTGCAATACATTGATTTTTTTCCAGGTTTCTAACTCGGAGAAAGCTTCTTTTATATGAAGTAGTGCTGGATTTTTATAATCAATCTTTATTCTTACTGCCTTACTGATATTTAAGGATTTAGTGTTGAGAAATGTGTTAGCAGCTTCTTTTATATCCCAAGATCCGTTTACAGACATGTCAATGACTTCGAATGGCGGATCATATTTTGCGGAAGTTATTACATTCTGCAAATCATTTGGCACCATTGCCTTCATAACACGCTTTCTTTTTTCGATGAGAGCGAAGTCTCGGTCACAAGCCATAAAACTGTGACCACTTATTAGAAAGTTATATTCTATTGTCTCAAAAACTTTATGAAGAGCAAGGAACACTAAAACAAATATTACCATTCTGTTCTTGTTCTGCCCCGCACAGTTGTCACTCCATAGTAGCAAATATTTTTTTGGTGTGACACCGGAATTTAAAAGTTTGGGGAGGGTAGATGCTACCTCATTGCCTCCACGTCCACTACACCTTCATGCCACATACACATAAAAGCATGGTTAGAGTCCGACAAATGTATTCCCAGGTTGTAACAAGATAGTTGAGACAGATAAAACATATCTGAATGTGTCAACGTAGGAACAAATAAAACTTGTTGGAGATCAAACGAAATGCAGCATTTGTCACTACCAGGAAGTTGTGAATTTGCGGTTTGGTTCTTCATATATTCCAGACTTTGTTGTACTTTTCGGTGGTGAAGGTTGAGTTGTTGTTTCGCACTGCAGCCAGCACTAGAAGTTTGCTTTGCCTCACAATTTAACCTATCGCAGGTATGACATGTATCGACTCTAGGACGATGAAAGCTTACATTCGGGAAATCCTTCTTAAACACACCTCTACAAAACTTATAACTTACAGAAGATTCTTTGTTTTTCGCCAAAAATGCTTTATAAAGTCGATGAATATTTAAATCAGGACTGAGATATTGCTTTTCTGATTTTGCACGTGAATAGTGTGAAACATCTCTAGGGATAGAGTTTATATGTTGATGGATCTGTTGGCGGTCGTTTTCCGTGAACTTGCTTGGATTATTGTTAGAACGCCTATCAGTAAATGTGGTATCTCCCATTTTTTTCTTATTTATTAAACCAACCAAACGCTTCTGAGTACAATCAAAAACATTCATAAATGTCTTTCTGAATACATGCACAAAATTTCCATCTTGATCTGGAAGTGTGTAGGATATGGAAATTTGCCTTTTGCTATCTGCGACAGTTTCATAATTTCCATGGCGACGTCTTTTTATTCTCATTAAATTTATTAGGCCCATCAGATACGTCCCTTGCGGTTTGTAGTTTTCAGCATAAAATCTCTCAAATAGTTGAAGCTTTCGTTCGTACGTTATTTTTTTGCAGTCAAAATAACACTTACACGACTCCTGAAAGAGATACGCAAATATTTAGGTGCAGGTCAATAAAATATTTTTACATTTACGTTTATCACCCACCGTCCGTTTAACTTTACAGCAAACCTAAATACGCCGCCAGTTCAACGGACGAGGAGACACTATCTATTTGCATAATAATCTTAAACTACCGCCATAACCTAAAATTTCTTACCTCTTGATTAGGTGGATTTTTCGGACGAATTTCTCTCTTCTTCCTATTAACATATGCCTTCCCAGCATTCTTTTTCATTCTCTGCTGTTCTATAAACCTTCCTTTAGTCTTTTCTTGCACAACTTCCATGTTTACACTGCAATTTCTTGTCCAATAAACGTTTAAAAACAAAGAAGCACGCTTACACATTCAACCCGACTTTGGAACTTATACCCTCTTTCAAAATAAAAACTTCCAGGACATAGTGCTGAGCGCCATCTAGTTTTACTTTACTAAAGCTTAGAAATAAAATTACACTTATAACCCTTGCTCGTACATTGGCGATGGGACTTACAACCTTTTTAAGTAAATATCTACAAAACTCAGATTTTGGCACTTAGTGCCTTTGGTACTTCCACTCTTCAATTGAGGAACTGCAATTAATTTGTGAGGAGGGTTTGGTAAATTTCATTCAAAAATTTGTTCAAAGACTGCATATAGAAGTGAACAGTCATCATTTCGAAAACTTTATTAACTGATATTGATTTTGTTTATATTTTTGTGTTCATTTTTCTTGTTCTTAATAAAATTTGCATTATTAGTTTTAATTAAACTTCTAGAGCAGAGCTCTTTGAAATTCGTAAAAATAAAAAAATCGTTTCCGACTAAGCCGGAAGTCTGATTCGTATGCTCTAGGAATTTCCTATTTGCATTAACTTAATTGTGGAAAATTTTATTAAAACCTAAGCAGCTGAATCAAAGATATTCGAATGGGCCCATACATTTGCCTAAACCTGTATAAGTTGAGCAATTTAATCACGGTGTTATGAACATCAAAGATGAGGTGCTACTAGGTCTATCAGAAACTGCAAAAATTCAGGAAATTATCAATAAAATTAATTATATTGTTGTTAATGAAGAATTGACATCAGTGGCATGGCTAGATTGTAAACATATCGACACACATCACATTTTACATCTAAGGTTGGGCATGCCCAGGGTGATAGCAAGGTGGGTATTATTGTAAGTCAATGGTAGTGGAATAATCTTTTAATATTAATTATTATAATTTGTACTACGTGTGATATCTATATTGAAAATGGAATAATTTTTCCATTTCGTAGTATTAAAGTTGGAAAATATTCATATACAATAGAATGTCGAACAAACAAATATCGATTAGGACATTTCAAGAGTTTTCTTTTCGAAAACTCTGTAGCAAAGGGTGTATATATAATATATTCATATACATTAGCATAAATTTAGAAATATCTGATTTTAAAATACTTCCCTAAAAAGGAATTACCCTGCCGTATTTTAATTAATATGTAGGTCATTATCACAGACGTAAAATAATAAAGCTAAGTAGAGGTCGGTTAAAAGTAAAAGTTGAGCAACAATCTCCAAACAATTTACACTTTTCAGATTCAGTTTCTATTTTATTTGACCACCTGTTACATACAACAGTTCGTCCATCCTAATAAAAGCAATAAAATAAACAGTGGTGAACATTCTTTAGAAATTCTCGGCCCATATCTGATTTTTATGGACACTTGTTGCTTTTTAGTGCCAACCGTTTCTCTTATGCATTTTAAAAAGCTACTACACCATCACTAGTGTAGTTTCTACAATAAAACTTTCTCTCTCTACACTCACATGCGCTTATAAATATAATGTATGAATGAACTAACAAATCCATTTATAAACGAATCCTTTCAAGATAAGCTCGTTCAAGCCGACATTGTAAAGCTCCCGTTATTATTGTTTCGAATTTAATGAATTAATTGCTTATCCTGAAAACAATTTTAATTGATTATAAAGAATTTTTATTATCTACCCTTATTTATATACCTTATTTAGTAATGTAATTTTAGAACTAATTCAATTTGTACATTTAATAGAGACTGAAAAATAATTATTATACAGATGCCCTGGAATGTTTTCCCTTTTTAAAAACGGTATAACTCGGCTAATAAAAAACATATTCATTTGACATCAATTTTATCTTAAAATTAAAAAAATGGAAATTTATTTATAGAAACTAATATGATCAAAATGTCGTACTTCACGCTGCAGCAGCTTTTCAAAGCGGTACCAAGAAACGGTACCAAGAAATTTGAATCAGTTAAAACAACGAATCCGCGATTAAATCCGGAAAATCAATCCAGAGTTCGAATTCGTTGTTTTAACTGGTTAAAATTTCTTAGAACCGTATTTTATACCTTTTCCTTAGAGAAAACTTCACAAAAAAGAAATCCATTGGGGTTCAATCGGGACTCCTGGGTGACTAGTTAATATCTCGCCGCTTAGAGATCACTCTTCCCATGAACATGGCCTTGACGAGTTCCGTCGAAAGGTTTGCAGCTATCCTGTTGAAACCAACTGTTCTCATGGAATCCAGCAAAATTATCTAACTCTGCTTTGAGAAAATTGTCTAACATGTCTCGCTGTATTGCTGAGTAGTAACCTTGAGTGCGATATCGTTAGCATTTTCATAAAAATAAAGGCCAATAATTCCATATGCGATCTTCTTCTTCTTCTGTTTTGGGTTGGACGCCAGAACGTCCAGGCACTTGAGCACACTGCTCTTTATTTTATCCCCACTCTGTTAGTCTTGTGTCCTCGACAAAAGTCACTATCCTCCTCAGGGGAAGTTCGAGCACACTCGAAGGATCCAATAGATCTCTCCCGAAATACCAGGGCTCGCTAACCAAGCCCATGGTGTACAGATGCCTCCTTAAAGGACAATGCCCGGTTATTAACCCGGTAATTATTTTAATTTCTTTTAGTTACTACGAATTAGGTTGGAGGAAAACGTTCCGTCTAGCTCCCTTAGTAGTGTTTTGGTATGGAGTTGACCTTCCATTAACCTCCATTTATTTTTATGTTCTTTTCTAACCATAACCAGATCACCCTTTTAGTAGAATCCTTAGCGATTCCACATATAGGTTCTGGTCCATATGCTATCATTGCAGCCCATATCATAACTTTGGGAGGGCAAAGTGGTCTTTGATGCTTTTCCTTAGGGTTCTCAGAGGACCAGTAGCGGCAGTTTTGTCTATCTACAAACCCGTCTAACTGAAAATGAGCCTCATTCACTGAATAAGATATCGTCGAAAGTATCAAAATTGTCAAGTAATGTATCCACGAAAGCAGATCGAACTGGATAATCCTCAACTTTCAAAGCCTGTATCACTAGAATTTTGTATGGGTGGAATTTAGCTCTTTGGTCAGTATGTTGTGAACAACCGTTTTTGATAAATTCAATGCCGCTGCATGTTTTCGGATCGAACTCAGAGAATTGTACGTAACTGCGACACGAACATGCTCGATGTTTTCAGGATTTCTGGCGGTCCTGTGTGGACCTGTAAGCGTTTCTTTGATGGTGGAGCCTTCTCTTTAAAATTTCTGTACCCAAAATCTAATTAATCTGAGCGAAGTTGCTTGATTTATGTCATGACAGTGGTAATGGGCACGATATAGACGCCGAACTCTCACGAAAGAATTACTGTTCTCGTAATACGCTTTGATACATACAGCACGCTGTTCACCGGTGAACTGCTCCATGGTAACTAATTTTCCAAGCCGTGACCGTCATTTATAACATGTGCAGGCACTGTTACCTCTACTACCTTGCGAAATATTCGACAAATAATTGGAGAAAACTTTCCGGGAAACACTGTATTTGGTTAGTTAGACCTAATTTTTTTCATTCACCTGCAAGTAATAATGGTATTGTAATTTTGTATCTTGACTCACCGTTCACGGAGTGTAATTTCCGTAAAAGCGTTCTTTATTTTGTTTGGTGGCAATTATATCGAAACTTAGGTGTGTTCTCTGAGTATTTTATTTATTTAACAGAAAACACTTAAACTTAATTTATTAAAGCAAATTTCATGTTAAACTTAAACTTAAATTAGTTACTGTTATGTCCTGTTGTTGAAATGAGACTGGTGTTCTTTGTTCTTGGAATCAAACTGTTGCTGTCACTGATATCTCTTGTTAAGGTATGCCTCTTGAGACTGTTATATCTTGTTGCTGAGATTAGATTGTTGTTATATGACTGTTGTGCCTTATTATTAGATTGATACACTGGTTGAGACTGATTTTCTTGGTGTTAGAAACACTGCCAGTAGGTAAAATTCATCATTACCCCAATAAACTATTACATAATTAATAAATGCAGGCCGTATTGATTGTACGGCCATATGACATAATTAGGGAGAATTTCTAAGTGCGCAACTCTTAGTAAATGGTACTTACTGGCAATAATATCCTTCAAGGGTTCAACATTTAATTCTAAACTATTATTACTAATTAAGTATTAGTTATAAATCGAAGTATACAGTTCAGAAGAAATTACATTGCTTATTAATGGAATTTATTGATACCTATTTAGCAAACGTGAATTTAAGAGTAGATGGCTAAATTAAACACTATCTATTGAATTCGTTCACTAATAAACCTAGATAATAATACAAGGGGGTATTGATATATTCTTAGCCTACTATTGAAACAATTTAGAGTTGGGACCATTTTATTATTCAACATAGTCTCCTCTTAAATTAATACACTTAATACAGCGATCCTGCAATGGCTTTAACCTTTCTAAAAAAAAGATTCTTCTTGGTCTTCAAACTGGCCCTCCACAGCTCACAGCTTCTGTTACCTCTTCGTTTCACCAAAATTGACGTCCTTTTAAACTTTTTTTTTAATCGAGGGAACAGATAATAGTCTTAGCGGGCTAGGTCTGAGAAATAGGGCGGGTGTTTCAGTAATTCGAATCCTAGACGATTTGTGCGCAGGGACATTGTCCTGCAAAAACAACACACCTTTCCTTGTTTCCTTAATTTTCTCTCTCAGAGTGGTTAGTAATTTAGAATAAGAATCTCCAGTGATGGTCTGACCCTTTTTTAGGTAATCGATCATAATTATTCCACGGATATCCAAAAAAACTGAAGCAAGAACTTTTCCAGCGAATTTTTGAACTCGAAACTTATTAAACCTTGGAGAACCATGATGCTTCCACTCCATCGATTGCTGTTTTGTCTCTGGGTCGTAAAAATGGACCCTAGTCACAAGATTATTCAAAAAACCTGGGTCTCCTTCAAAATGGGCATAAATTGACCGTGATGCTTTCACTTTAGCTCTAGTTTGTGTTCGGCGTTCAAGCAGTTAAGAATCCATTTTGCAGAAATTTTTTATCATATATAAATCGACGTGAACTATATGACGCGCGCTTTCTGAAGAGATGTGGAAAACTCACCCAAGGTGCCTTGTTGCTCCACGACAATGCACCAGTGCACAAGTTTGAAAAAAAATCTAGTCCAGATTTGGCTACTTTTTGTTTCCAAAAAACACTTAGTGGACAAAATTTAGGATCGATGACAAACTTATAGCAGTTGTAGAGAATTTCAATGAATTAGAGATGTCATTAAAACAATGTATCACTTGTATTTAAAAGGAAACAAACTATATTGAAATTAGATATTTATTATACAAGGGAAAAAAGTATTAGATTTTAGCTCGAGGTTGTGTTTGACAAAACACAGAGAGCTAAAATCTAATGCTTTTACCCATGTACAATATACTATTTTTTTTCTGTGATGGGAAAAACGACGATTTAATATAGAAAAAACATATTATTGCAATATATTAATGTCAGAAATTCAATCAATGTGAAATTTGAAGTTTTAAACTGCCTGTACTTATAGCAACATTGGACCTGCGTTGCTAAGGAAACCTTTAAAGTAATTAAATATCTGTCAAAATATAGGATTGTTTCAGCCTTTACTTGATGAAATTCCATTATAACTATTATCAGGATAAAATAAAACAAATTTTAATGAATTCACTTTTTAGTTTACACCGTAACGATCGTTTCGTTAGTTATATGTCTGATGAAGCTCAGGTTGGAGCGAAACGATCGTTACGGTGTAAAGTAAAAAGTGAAATTCATTAAATAGCTATTCATGTAACCAGTTATGAAATGGGTTATTTTGTGTAACGAAATGGAATGTTTGCAGGACGAGCGAGCGTAGCGAGCGAGATCCTGCAAAATGACATGAGTTACACAAAATAACATTTCATAACGTGTTTCATACAAGATTTTATCTAATTTTGACCAAAACATAGATTTATAATTTTCCAGTTGATCTGACATTAAACGTCATAAGACATAAGTCGTATTAAATAATTAGTGACAGTTTTCATGCTATTGATAATAATTCATTTGACTTGACAGGTGTTTGTTAACTTAAGTATAAGTATTTACTTTTATTAGCTAAATATTTCGGTGCATTGTACGAGTAAAAATGTCGGATTCAGATTCAGGTGGACTACCAAGCGATATAGAAGAGGCTGCACAAAGTGCATTATCGACTGTGATTCCACAAAAGTCGAAAGCCCAGTACGATTTGGCTTATGAAAAATTTGGGAAGTGGCTTAAAGACAAAAAAATTAAATGTGTTAATGAGAAGGTTTTATTAGCCTATTTCGAGGGAAGAAAGAATCAAAAAGCTTCAACACTCTGGACTCTTTATTCCATGTTACGAAGTGAATTGTCTTTGAAGAAGAATATTGATATTGCAAAATATGCCAGTTTACATGCATTTCTAAAGAGGCAGTCAGAGGGATACCATGCAAAAAAAGTCTAATATTTTGTCAAAGGAAAACGTCTCCCGGTTTATGACAGAAGCTGAGGATAAAACATATTTAATGACAAAGGTCGCATTGATCGTTGGAATAGCTGGTGCTTGTCGAAAAAGTGAGCTAACTTTTCTACGTGTGGGGGATATTTTAGACGAGTTTTCTCATTTTGTAATAAAAATCCCTAATACAAAGACAAAAGTAACGCGCGAGTTTGTGATCACAGAAGGAAATATTGAAGGGCAAAATTTTCTTGATCTTATTAGAAAATATATTTCTTTGCGTCCACAAAACGTTAATCACGATAGGTTTTTCGTCAAATATAATAATGGTAAATGCGGGGCACAGCCAGTTGGCATTAATACAATCGGTAATCTACCGAAAAGAATTGCTCAGTTTTTGAAACTACCAAATCCCTTCTTATTTACCGGACACAGCTTCAGAAGGTCATCGGCTACCTTTTTGGCAGATTCTGGTGCGGATATTTTTAAGGTTAAACGACATGGAGGCTGGAAGTCCAATACTGTAGCTGAGGGCTATGTAGAGAATTTTATAGAAAATAAGAAAAGGATTGCCAATGATATTCTTGGTGAATCAAGCTCAAATGCACATTCCGTTTTGCATCATAACATCAGAGTACCTGCCATGAATTCTACGTGTGCAGGAATTAACCTCACCAATTGTTCACATTGTGTCATAAATGTTTATAATGCATAAAATAAAAATTTAACCAGTTTGTGTCATTTAACGTTCCCTTTATTAACTTGAGATGAAATGATTTTTTCAAAATATTTCGTAACTAGTGATGAAATGAACTTTTCAACTCTAGTTACGAAATATTTTACTTTTCGTAACTAGTTACGAAAAGTAAACCGTTTCCTAACGTTTTAAATTTGTTTTATTTTATCCGGTCAGCTTAATTTTGTGATTGGGTTTAAAAAATTGCGAACTTAAGTTGCTTATTTGAAATGGCCTTCATACAATGCACATTTGACAACTGTCCTTTTGACATTAAGGAAATGTAACTTTTTGTAACGAGCCATCGAAAAAATTCATAATTGGAGTAGACTGTGAAATTGGGTTGGTACTTTAACCACTTCCACATAATGACACATTACTTGATGCTTGACAGTTTTATTTGGTTTCATTGTAAAAAAAGGTTATGGCATTGAAATGATACTACAACAAAAAAGAAAACAAAACAAATAATTTATTTAATATCGAAATCATAATCAAAATTTACATATAGCTACAGAAGTTGTTGAAAATGTTGTCCATTTACATCTAAACACAAACAATTTTCTTAATAAGAGTTTTGAAAAATTTGACACAAACTTATAGTTTCAATGTCAAATAATAAATGTCATTATGTGGAAGTGGTTTAAGTATCAACCCAATTTCACAGTCTACTCTAATTATGAATTTTTTCGATGGCTCGTTATAATAAAATAGTCTAAAATTAAATATCTTCGTGTTCTTACATATGTGTAGATATCCGGGAAAAAAGTAATTTCATATGACATTTTGTTACCTGTCAAGAGGGATAAAACATCAAACTTTTTCCCGTCACAGAAAAATAGTATCTTATTTATCAAGAACGAAAAGTGACATTTTAAGTGACAAGAAAATTGCTTACGGCCGAGGTGTCAGTCGAGGATGGAATTACTTGCGAGGACCTTTAAAAACATTTTTCGTCCGTGGTGAATACAACGGTTAATTTCATACTGCAAATTTAATGAATTTTAAATAAAAAGAAATAAATTTATTTCATACTGATGTCCAAAATGACATTTATATCAGAGCAGTTCTTGAAATTTGAATAAATTTAAATTATTCCTGTCAACAACTAACGTATAATTTTACTTGAACATTAAAATTTTACTTTAAAGGGCTAAGACTGTTTTTTTGTGCCATAAATAGTCCGACAAATGTCATTTTTGTCACCAGTATGAAATAAAATAATTTTTTATTAATGCTTTAGTCTTTTCTTTTCATACCTAGTCCGGAAAAATAAAAATGTCCCTTCGTACATATATGTTAAAATATTTCTCTTAACGTACATATGAAAATACACAACCCACACCAATTGAAGACTTCAACGTACCGACACGTGTTTCGAACTTTCATTGTCCTCATCAGGGCATGACGAAATTACCCATACCTCCGACATGCCTCTGTTGGACGGCAGCTGTCGTGAGGTGTTTCTCATGAGCTTTGTGATACAAGTCTGGCATAAGCGGCGGGCCACAAATGTTTTAAGGCACGTTATACGTATTGTATTTATACACTTGATGTTAATAAATATCGATATATTATTTCTTACACATGCAATAATATTAATCTTCATATTTCAATATCTAACATTTACCAATAAGAACAAAATAGAAAGCTATATCGATTTTGAAAAATATAAAATGCGGAAAAGTGTAAAACACATTTAAAATATAAGCAGAGTTGATTCCATAAGCCTACAAGTTTTCAAATTAAGGAATTAAATGAATATAGATATATATGTTTATAAAATCTCTAGAAGATAAAATTGTGTGCTAAGGATTCGAGAAAAGTCAGCTGTTCAAAATTTGAATTTTTAAAGAAGATGTATTAAAAGAACATGTAAGATGTGCGATCTACGGGGATTTAACGTCCTATTTAGTAACAATTTATCTTTAATCGAAGACGTAAACGTAAATCATGTCGAACGTACTTAACAATCGACAACTAGACGTTACTTAAAAAGCGAGCCCGATAATAACAAAACTGTTCCTTTTGTTAATCGCTGAGCTTTAAAATATTGCCTCCGATATATAGTCAGTCGATCGTACAATGGGTATTGCAATTTTTTGCATTAAAAAACGCATACACTTGAAATATTTCTGTGTAATTGTGTTTTTTTTTCAAACGCCAACCGTATTTTATATTGCAATTTAATCGCGATATAAAAGTCATATTGACATGCCGCAATTAAGTGTTGTCCAAAAAAAAAACAAATAATTATTTTAAATTATATATGCTATATACTAGACTGATTTACATTATTAAAATATTTCGAAATGTAGCTTAAAGAATTGTACACGTTTTTTAATGCCGCAATTGTAAATAAAATCTGGTATAATTTGCCCTTTTCTTTCTTATTCAATGGTTAATTTTGAAATTTGTAAATAAAGCCGTAAAAGGAAATCCAATAAATTTACACTCTTAATTAGTTGTAAATTGAAGAATTATATCTTAGCTTTTAATGTGCTAGTTAAACTTTTTAAATTCAAAATAATAAACGCCTTTACTTGGCACTATAACATGCCTTATAGGTTATATTTTACATTAGACGTTTAATGGCATCGGACATGGTTAGTAGTCGTCCATTTAATGTTGGCTGCCTACTTAAATTTGTAATTTATTTAATCGTCTGATATATCCCGAATCATGTTTTTTATATTCAACTATGCATCAATTGTTTATCACATATCCATATTTAGTCCAATGATTTAGTCGACGCTGTCTTTATTGAGTTTAACTATCTTTTAATAATAGAAGTTGTGCATATTATAATTCAATATATAGTCTTCAATATTAACTATTGCTAGAAGTATCAAAGTAAATTAATTTAGAAAGAATACCGAATATTACTAAAATAATTCACTACTGGCTGCTGTACAAATACAAATTATAAAATCAAGCTACTGAAGCATATAGAGAAATTTACAGCGTGTCAACGAATTGAAGGACCTAGAACAGAAATCTCAGAAACTGTTCAAAGTGTTAAATTACTCCTTCCTAATTGGAGGAAATATAACTTTCCTTGTCGTTAGAAGCATGAATCATTTTTCAACCGAATTTAAAATGAAAAGCAGCTTGTATACTTTATTTACAAAGATCATACTATAGGCTACCGTCTAAAGACATCGTCTGGAAATCGCTACATTATCAATTGTTACATTAGGTTAGAGCATTACATCCTCCAGAACTTCTCCGAGTAAAAGGAGAATGGAAGAAAAATAACCCCAATTAATAAAACGAGAAGTTCTTCTTAAACCGTCTCCTTAACTACTTCCATCAAATTACTATAACCACAACCATATTTGACTTGAAAAGACTTTAAAAGGAACAAAAGAAAACGATCTTCTTCGACCAAGAACTTGTTGCACGCAATTACCGCAGAGATCTTTAGTTAGAACGATGTTATTTAATGCATAAACAGCAGCTTTCCATAACAATTTAAACCTTAACTACATAATTTGAAACATACTTGAGTAAGTAAAACCTACCAATTTTGTATAATACAAAAGTATTTTTAATAATATATAATATTATTAAAAATGGGGTGTGAAGAACACAATACAAGTTCATATGTATTTTTGAATGTATCTTCTCCAAAGACGTAGTTGAATGTGTCTCTTCTCCAACAGGGGCGTATTGATAATCATGTAGAAATGTGAAATACGTATCTACGTCTTTGGAGAAGATACATTCAAAAATACATATGAACTTGTATTGTGTTCTTCACACCCCATTTTTAATAATATTATATATTATTAAAAATACTTTTGTATTAAACCTTAACTGTAATACAATTCAATACTCAGATAATATATGCATCACAATATTGCACAAACAACTAGACGATTTAAAACATAATTTATCCGAAATCATGAAAACAACAGAAAAATGACTGTTTGAAAATGGTTCAACGTTATTTGAAGGAAAATCTAATGCTGTATTATTTTCAAGATACAGACAACCACCACAAGGATTTGTTACGTTTAACAACACAAAATTTTCTGCAAAAAGTTCAGTAAAATGCTTATTAGTCGTAATAGATGTCAGCGTATATTGGTCACATTGTTAAAAAGTACGAAGATGCATAAATGAATAGAGAATGCTGACGAAAATCAAATGGGGAACAGATGCTTTTGCGGTGAAAAATTTTTAAATTGCTTGTATAGGATCACATATGGATTTATGAATGTTTGATATATGGCAACAGTAAATGCCATTCAAATAAAACGGTTAGATATTATACAAAACAAAGCACTAGAATATATGCTGGGGATATGCAGTCGACTCCAACAAGTAGAAACTCTAGAGACAAAAGTGCAAGAATATGTTATAAAACTAAAATTTCTAATAACAGACTTCTTAATAAAACACTTACACATTATAATGGATACTTAATCCGACAATTTGATATTCAAAACTGTAACATGTTTTTTAAATTGCAAAATTAACAAGTGTTCATTTGAAAAGTCAATCTAGTAGCTTGTGATTTACTGAGAACATTTTGAAGTATGTCGTAAATTAAAATTTACTACTTAACCTACGAAGTCGTATATTTTGACAGTTTCATACATACAAATAAATAACAAATAATAGGTATTTATTGAAAACTATAACAAATGTTGAAAATATTGTCCTTCAAGATCAATGCACTTTAAAATCCTCCGTTCAAAATTTCTCATGATATTCTGCAACATTACTGGATTATTATTAATTTCCATGCATTTCTGTTCGATTCTCTGTAGCATATCATTCAAATTCAAAATAGGTATTCGAAATATGTTATTTTTTAGATAAAGCCACAAAAAGAAGTCGCAAGGTGTTAAATCGCATGAAGGTGCAGGCCAGGCAATTTCAGTATTTCGACTAGTTATACGCTCATCAAAAAATTCTCTTAAATAATCCAAAGATTCTGCAGTACAGTGACAAGGTGTTCCGTCTTGTTGGAAATATGCATTTTGTAGTTCATCATCATGCAACTGATTGACAAATGGTTTAAATTTCTGTACGGTACCTTGGTATTAGTTGACTCAAATGTCGAACAGATGTTTGTAGTTCATTTTCCATTATTTCTTCAACACGATTGACAACTTGAGGTGTACGTTTCTTAACCGCTCCGCTGCCTGATTTTCTTAAGAGACTACCAGTTTCAGAAAAAAGTTTTAAAGTTCTATCCAAAGTATTCTTAAATTGTATATAATCTATTACAAAATGTGGAAACTCAACTTGAAATTCTACCATGCAATCTTGAACTGAATAAAGCCATAAACCATCAATTTTATTACTACTTCGAAAATAAGCCTGGACTAAAAAAAATTTATGTTCTAAAATGAAAGCCATTTTAAAACTGAGAAGCAATTTATTTAAACCAGAATCGACGAACGATTATTTTATGCACTAACTGATATTTGTGATTGACATTATCAAATGTGATTTGGATTTACGTTTACGGAACACCAAACACATATTAATATATTTGCGTCTTATTCTATCAAAATTTCAAAGTAACCTAGATTGACTTTTCAAATGAACACTTGTTGTATATGCGGATGTTGTAAAAAATACCGATGCGCTATCTACGATCCACAAAAAGATAAATCTGTAATATTTAAGTCAAACAATAAAATGTCGATCTTGCAATCTTGCAGATGAAGCTCTTGCAATTTCTAAAGCAATAGAATATATAGAGAAAATAAATGAACCAAATAGTATTGTATTACTCGTATACAGACTCCAAAAGTGTATTTCAAGCACTACAGTCATTACTGTTTTAAATTTCATTTGTAAAGGGTCTATCAATAGAAACATGAGATTTTTCTTTGTAGATTGCCTTCATTTTGTAAATGTGATTGACATCTGACAGTGTGTATTTTAGGTAGTAAAGTCAACCTTTTAATCATGAGGAAGTATACACAACAATGTTTGGAAATTGTAAAAATTTATTACAAAAATGCGGAATCAGTTGGAGCTACGTACAGAGCATTACGCCATATTTTTGGCCGTCATAATCGGCCTAATGAAGAAGCAATTCGTGCAATTATCAATCGTTTCGAAACAAACTTTACTTTGCTCGACCAAAAGCCACGCCTTCGTGTAAAAATCGCCCGTAGGAACGAAAATATCGCTGCTGTGGAAGCCAGTGTAGCCGAAAACTTGAATTTGTCGCTGTTGCGTCGTTCTCGGGCATTGGGGAATTCTGCTTTGACAACGTTGCGTATTTTACGGAAGAATTTAAGACTATACCCTTACAAAATTGTTCACACACAAGAATTGAAGCCGCCTGACTGTCGCATGCGTCGGGTATTCTCAGATTGGGTATTGGAGCAGCTGGAAAATGATGCCGATATCGGTAAGAAAATCTTGTGTAGTGGCGAGGCTCATATTTGGATGGATGGGTTCGTTAATAAGCAAAATATGCGTTATTGGGCAGCTGAAAACCCAAAAGTGATTAAAGATGTCTTCATCCACAGAAAGTGACTGTTTGATGCCGCTTGTGGTCTCGAGGCATTATTGAACCATATTTTTTTCAAAATGAGGAAGGAAACACTGTTACAGCGAATGGAGAGAGATATCGAGCAATGATAGGAACCTTTTTGTGGCCGGAATTGGAACAACTGTATGTGGAGGAGTTGTGGTTTCAACAGGATGGTGCCACATCCCACACTGCAAATGAAACAATCGCCTTATTGGAAGAAAAGTTCGGTGGTTGGGTTGGACGTTTCAATTGGCCAGCTCGTTCGTGTGATTTAATTCCTATGGACTTTTTCTATCGAGTTATGTGAAATCATTAGTTCACTATAATACACCTCAAACGATTGACGACTTGAAAACAAATATCAAACGGGAAATTAGTCAAATTTAGCCGGATTTATTGGGAAAAGTAATAGAAAATTGGATTCAGCGATTGCGTGCCTGTACACGAGGAAGAGGTGGACATTTACATGATGTCCTATTGCGAACATAAATGGCATACTCTAAGCTTATAATATATACAAAAATTAGCATTGTATCTTATACATTAAGTTTTTTTTATTAATAAATAAAGTTCTCAAGCCCCAATTGCTAGACCCTTTACTTTTAAAAATTATACAATAACATATAGAATGAAGAAGAAGCGAATAACGATAACAAAGCAAACGTTAGCATAAATCTGAATAAGATAGTTGACAAGTCTGCTAAAACAGCGATTAGGGAGTGTCCGCTAGATAACACAAAAATATTCTGGTGCTTGGGTTATTATTAGAATTCATATTAGAGAAGAATGGGACATGCATTGGAGAAATTGCTACAACGGTAAAATGATGCAATACGCTAAAATACATTCATGGACCTTTATCTACTAATCCATGGCATAAATTCCACCATATATCCAGACATCTTTATTCTGCAATTGCAAAATTAAAATTTTGCAATACGCTAAAATACATTCATGGACCTTTATCTACTAATCCATGGCATAAATTCCACCATATATCCAGACATCTTTATTCTGCAATTGCAAAATAAAAATTTTGCCACAGATAATTTCCTGCACGTCTTCACAAAATAAATATGAAATCACCAGCATGTGAAGGCGGAGAAGAATATACAGATTTACATTTATAGATAGATCATTTAGTGTTGCAATTCTCCAGATTCGAAGAATACAGGAAATAATTTTTCAAAGAAGTCGTTGAATTAGGAATGTTTTTTCCGCAAACATAGTACTTTATACTGGCTTAATAATTTCCAAATATACAAATCATAGCACATATTAAAATATAAAAAGTAAGTACATACTCATCCTTCCTAGCATTTACGGTGTACCTAACGAATCGTTGGCCGGTTTACTCTTTATTGCAAAAAAATATTCTGTTCTATCCCATATTCCCTTTGTTTTACTTACTAAGTGTATCACTATTACTTTATAGTGCAAGTGGACTAAAAAGGACTTTAATCGTATTTTATTTATCAAGTACGAAAAGTGACATTTTAAAGGACGAGAAAGTTATTTACGGTCGAGGCGTCAGCCGAGAACGGAATTTATTATTAATTTTTTTATTATTTAGTTTATTATTGAGTTTATTATTTAGTTTATTATTGATATACAAAACATCGCAATAAAAATATCATATGTGTGGGGATAAATGCTGTGATATGATAACATCAACATTCACTATTCTTATGAATAGAAATTTATGTTAAACGTATCTAGATGATACGTTTAACATAAATTTCTGTGCCTAGGAATTTCATCGATTTTTTTGCAGGTCAATGAACTTGAATTACGTCTGTATTTTGGTAAATATAAAATAAACAAAGATATGGACCGACTTTAACTACATTTTGGCCTTAAAAATTTGAATTTTTTTGATGGATTACACTATTCAGCGGCAACCCTGTATAATTGTATGAAGTCTCGAATTATCAAGGGTGAAATGCCTCTGATCTCGTTCCGCAATTTACGTATTACTAATACTATACCAGCACATTGGTATACACTTTTTAAACACATGATATTTGAAGAATTCGTTCAGTTTACTTTTTAATTTCACGCAAGCTTCTAAATAAATATTATCAAAAAATAATTGTCTGTGTGTATAGGTTGTGTTGCAGAAATATATAGATATCCATCATACGAAGTAAGCGCCATATTTTTCGGCCTGACGGAAAAAAATAAAGTTCTAAAAATTTAAAAATAATTATTTTTCAATATAATTTCAATTTCAATTAATTAATAATTCTTTATCCCAAAGTATAAAATTGATTAAAAAAGTAATCTGAAGCCTAATATCGTCATAAAAATGATGTCCTGTAAGATCTCTTGTTAAATAGGAAATGTAATAGTTACTTCAATTTTTCAAGCGCCATAGTCGTGAATTGTAGCCTGTGAAGCTACAGCAATATAAACGGGCGCATTTTGACAATTTTTCTTGACGTTTTTTACGAATATTACCTCTTGATTTACAAGCAAGCATAATTTATGCTGTTTACAGATGTATTACGATTTATAAACTCGATCAATAAAATGCCCTTACATTCCCACAATATTGTGATTATAACCTTTCCCATTGATTGAACGATTTTTGGTTTTATGGGACGAGGTTCATCTGGTCACCGCCATTTCATCGACTCCTTTTTGGATGGACGGTCGTAATACAAAACTATTGTTTCCTTTCCTGCGACAATAGACTCCAAAATCGGGTTAGGATGGTCTCCATATATGTTTAAACCACGCGCGCACATTTAACACGATGTTGAGGACCAGAGGGAAGTCGTGGTATACATCTTTCACTAATCTTATTCAAACTGAAATGGTCATGCAGCATTCCGCGAATAGTTGTTTCAGAAATGTTAGACATATCTCATAATTTCTTCAGTTCGGTGATATTGTAATACCAATCCTTCAATAAATGAAATCTTTTGTGGGGTTACCAGTTCAATTGGCATTGACCGGAACAACCATCATCATCTTCAAGAAATTCTCGCCCCAAACAGAAATATTTTCCCCACATTTACAGGAGAATATGAAGGATCAAATGACATGAGATAATCTCGTGACAACTGACGGAGAAAAGAGACTACGCCGCTAAAAGTGGTTTGTTTTCGAATAGCAAAGCTATTACGGAAGAAGAAAGAAATACGCATGTTAGTGTAGTTCATTAACTTGTAGCCAGATGGCCCACACTAATATGCGTATTTTGTTATTCTTCTGTAATAGCTTTGGTATACGAGCAAAAACTGCTTTTATCGGCGTAGTCTCCTTTGTCCGTCAGATGTCACGAGATTATCTGGTGTCATTTGATAGGACGGAATTCACTACTTGACCAGAAAGCGGAACCTTTGGACGACACTTCATAAACCCGTATTGACGAAGTTTTAAGAAGGAAACGCATGCGTCTGTGGCGGGAGTGAACGCTAGTAAATATGTAGTGTATGTCGATGTGTACAGATACAGATATGTTTTATACATATTCGTATCATTTGTAACAAAGCTTGATGCATGCTCACGCGTCGATATACTAAATTTGTTTGATATAGTTGAGTGAGTTGATAAAAAATGTAGGAGAACTGTAAAACAGATATACGATTTATTATTATAAACCTGGAAAGAAAAAAAAACTCAAAATAAAAAAATAGGGAATATTTATATCGATACTGACGAAACAAGGTAACGTAAGGTATAGTAACTACATGGGATTAACCTTATTGAACATAACTTTACATAACATATAAAATAATAAAACCTCTGCTATGGAGGTAGTTGGAAAAGTATAAAAATAAAACAACAATTGAATATCAAAATGGATTTAGATAAAAAAAGAATAGACGCAGTTGATGTAATGAAACAGATGATAGTGAAATGATATAAACGAGACATTTATTCAAAAGCAGTTTTCGTAGACTTTGAATAAGCAGCGTACGGAGAAAGATTATAATAAATACGCAAAGATACCCGGAAACCTCTTAAAACTAATTAAAATAATGATAGAATTATCAACAGCAGCAATAATGACAAGAAGGAATGCCTTAAATAAATATAAAAAAGGAATAACACAAAGACATTAGCGGCGTTAATCGATATAGCATTGGAGCCAACCATAAGGGCATGTGGCATAATCAGAAGGATTATACAAAAATTCGTTGAAATAGTGTCATATTCACATGACCAGAGAGCGGACTGAAGTGATTGAATGTCTAATTGTTCCGATAAAACGTTGTTATAGTATGCATGTTATAACTTATAACCGCCCCACTATTTGCTTGCTCGATTGTATTCCTCGAGTAGATGTTGTTATTTTCGTCGTTATGAATAGTACATTGTGTGTATTCCTACATAAATTTAATTCAACAGTGGCGTGTAAGACGGAATATACATTTATATATTATTTCGTTAGACTTCGTTAAAATAATTGCTTAAAAAATTATATCCGCTAATTTCCATAGTGTATTCTCGTGTTTACATGCTGTTATACATGCATATACATATATGTATTTATTGTTCTTGAGATAATATATTTTCTATTGTCTTCCATAAGGGATTGTTTCTGGATTCGTTTCTTTCAGTGATATTTAGCCACAACGTTTAGTATTTAAAAAAATCCCTTTTATATTGTTATATTGTATATTTATCCTATAACTTTTTATAAATACATATTAAGTTTAATTTATTACCTTATTTTTGGAGTAGTTTTCGTTTCTTCTTTTTAGTCCATTTCTTTCTGTTCTTAGTATTTCTCTTTATTTTCATTAACTATGGAGAATTCTCCTAGGGCAATCATGGTAGGATGGATTAGAGGCTATACAGATTGGTTGCATATTCATAATGATACCGAGATATATTGCAGTGCCTGTTCATTAAGTTTAAGGCGCCCATAAAAGTGTAATGTGCAGAGACATGTTTCTTCGAAAACTCATCAAGATAACATATGGCTATCAGCACCTGACACTTTTAACGAAGAACTGCGTGAACCTTTCATGGCGGCCAATATCCCATTCAGAAGGCTTAACAATTAATGATCGTCATATACCGGATAAATCTACTTTACGTAAACAGTGAAACAGTTACAGAAGTAATTGATCAATGTATTCATAATCTTCTGTCATCGGATAACAACTATAAAGACAGGATGCTATTATTTTTGACTGGTGCGACAGCTTATATGTTAAAAACATAGAAGTTATTAAAGCAATCTTATCCCAAAATGCTACACGTTACCTGTGCAGCACATGCACTACACAGAGTATGTGAATACATAGGGGTCATTTTTCAAATGTTGATAAGTTAGTTTCATCATTTAAAAAGATATTTCTCAAAGCTGAGACAAAAAGTTGATGCCATATTTAGCATAAATCCAGATTTGAATATATTATATCAATTCTGCACATAGTCGATTGAAAAATATATACATTCAAAGTATGATGCACTTTTGCAACAATTTAATCAGGCACCCATCACCAGTTGTGATGTGGAACGGACATTTTCTATTTTTAAAGACGTTTTAACATCTAAAATAACTAATTTCACACAGGAACACCTTGAACAGATTTTAGTTTTCATAGTAATACAATATGAAACAAACATTTAAATAATTTACATATCTGTAACTATGCACATGGACAATACATAGTTTCATAGTAATGTTTTACACTTTCAATGTTTCACAGAAAATACATAGTTTTGAGTTTTGTTCTTTGTAAATTATTTTTATTCAAAATTCGATACGCAATTCGCTTGTCAGTATTACTTTTGTTTCAGCAGTAGTTGCTGCCGGTTATCAAACCGTTTATTACATTCGTTCTGTTGTGCATTGACAGATACATATTAACTGCATATTGTTATGGATTTTCCTTGGACAAGTAAGGAAAATGATTGAACTATATCGAACTCAGTAATAGGGACATTTTAAAAAATTAGCTATCTCAGTTGTATGTTTATTTATTTCAGACGGGGATCGTTATATATATATATATATTATTTTATAAATAAAATAAATTTTATAATGTATGAAATTATGATTAGCCCTTGTATATATAGGTTGTCCAAAGGATTGAACTTGCCGCTTTTTCGGATATTGTATTTGTTAAAATGTGTTGTCTGTATATATTTTGATTTTATAGATGGTGGGAATGGACAAGCGGATATGGAAATTTCATTTTGATTTAGAGATATCTTGACTGCTAAAGTGTTCGGTTTATTAAAGGATAAAATAATCAATTTTATTCTTTGTTGTATAAATTCGGGTTGTATTTTGTTTTTGCATTTAGTGTAAGGTGCAAGTTAATCTTAATTCGATTTATGCGAGTGTTTTATGTTTATTTGAAATTTTGTGAAAAAGATATCTCTCGTGTATTTTATAAAATCGCACATAGATCTATGTAAGTTGATAAAAAAATATTTTGTTTATATATTTGATATCATGATCATTTTCATTATTATAATTTCATGTATTTATTGTAATAATTTATATTTGAAAGTAGTATATGGATATTAGCGAAAGTTGTCATGTTTTTTGTAAGGGAAGTTTTTTTTTCTTAAAATAATATTTCGAGAACATTTTGAATTCAAGGTTGGAGTTTCTGTAGTGGGGTTTGACCTTGTTATGTTATTTTGGCGCATGACAAAATTTCAATTTTCGTGAGTTTTGAAAACGTATTTGTTTTTGATATTTGTTTGAAGGGGTCACATTAGAGGTTAAACTTGACAGATTTCACTAGTATTTATTAGTTTTATGTTTGATCGAGATTCAAAAGAGGTTTTTCTCTGTGTGCGAGTCATTATTCACAAAGAGTGTTTCCTCATTGCTACTGTTTGATGATGCTTTAGCACCCTATACACTTTGTAGAGGGATTTTTTTTATTTTTATTTTTAATTACACTAACATAAAGGAACTGATTCGTGTTTTATTTGTGTTTATGGTTTTATTTTGGAAAACGAAATTTAACCCGGATCCGCAAGGAACGATTCATGAGATGGCAGTTCGTGGATTCTACTAGACTGATTAGCCGGCGATATAAGCTGTAGTGTGAATAAAAAATTAATAAGCAATTTCAAAGCAAATTCCACTGCAATATGTATGTGCATTTATGAGTGACTACACGTATCAAATTCTTCGAAACTCACGGATCACTTACAGAAACAAACCTATTGCGAATACAAGGCAGACGCCAATGGACTATGAATTATCAATCGCTCGAGTCCGCTCTCTGCTCATGACGTTGCTGTTATAGCGCGAGAACGGAAACGTTTAGATAAGGTATTGAATAATTATTACCGAAGAAACAAATAAAATACGAGAGCAAAAGATAGAACGCAAGTGCAAATCGGAAAATGAAGAAATAGAAAGTTTTAAATAGCCGGGAACAATAATGAACTACGAAAATGAAGAAAGAGTGGAAATTAATTAACGATACAGTTCACACTAAAGATATAGCTCAATAATGAAATGTAATAGAATTGGTAAAAGAACAAAATTAAAAGTTTACAGGACAGTAATTAGACCAGCTGACCAGATAATGTGAATTACCTGTGCAGATTAGAAAAAATGAGGAAGATTTTTGCTGTAAAGGGGATATATAAAGAGCATTACAGAAATTGACTTTATAATAGATTTCTTTCATATTTGTGTTTTTGTTTCCGTGCTTTATATAGAATAGAGAGCTAGATGCAAGAAAATATTTTTGTAGTAATCTTTATATTTTCTTAAACATACTTCTAACTTCTTAATATGTTACAGTATATATCAATATAATAGAAAATATCTGTATATGTACGCTGGACATATCCAAAGCATATTTAAGTAGTGGTTACTTCAATATACACACAAGTATTTCGATCTCCTCTTGGATCTATAACACAAAATAGGATTATTGACTAATTTGCTGAACTACGATGCAACTTCGCTATTTTTTCATCGTAACACGTCAAATCGGGAGAGAACATCGACTTTGCTTCGCGGAATTCGAATTAAGAGTTGTGACCAATTTCTTTCGCAGAGGGTTCTTCGTCTAGCAAAATTCTTTCACGCCCTTGCGCGTAATTAGAATGAGTCATTTGAGCGCGCTGCTCGGCGTTTCCCTTTATATATGTGGATGCCTCTCTGATATAACCCGGTACACATGTATAGATGTAGATATACACTCACACATACGATACATGTCTGTGCGTTCATGTATGTATATATTGGTGAATTGTATGAACTTTGTGTGTGTACGTTCGCCTTAAAAGTATCGTTTCTGCTAGAGACGGCAATAGCAGAAACAAAGGCAGTTTCAGCCCTGGACCGTGATATTTCCGGTTAAGAGTACGACCCTGGTCATGCGAGTTGCCGCGACAGCTGCGGGTAGATCACAGGAGTTGGGTCGCGAACCGACAACTAACAACGGACGAGAGCCGCGAGCGCCAGGGGCCATTGTGCGAGTATTCATGTATGTGTTTGTGTGTGCACGCGCGTGTGTGTGTGTATGTGTGTATAGCCGTACGACCCCCGTCCTCCCGATCCCCCGTCGAACCGACCCATCACCCCCTTTGACTCCCTTGGACGCCTACTCGCCCTTATCTACCTACACGTGATGTGTGTCAGCCGGATTCACAGATGCCTACCACTATTATAAGCTCTGCAAACGTTCGTCCTTCTTTCTTCTTCGTCTATTTATTGTTCTATCCTTTACGCATATGCATACACCACCGTTCGAAAATTTCCAAATTAAGACAAAGATTTCCAAATTCTTAACTTTCAACATTTGCTCATATACAACGTACAGGACATTACCAGGTGTATTATCCGTATCTATATCGTACTAACCATTTTACAGAATAATTCAAAATTATATATAATCAATAAACCAGGTAAAATATTAACTTATTGCGAATTAACTATCTGTAAATATGGGAGGCATAAAGTTGTAAAGAAAAATTCCATAATAGAAACCTGGACCGGATTAAAGTATTATGTATTCATCTTTATACGAGGATGATTTGCCGGACGGTAAGACTCAGCTATTAGTGTTTGTAAGGTATTCGAGTAGTCCATGCTTTTACAAGAGGATATTAATTTTTCATTATCGCGTGATATTTGGTTTGACAGATACTGTTGCTTAAAGAAGACATGTTTCCTGAAACTTTTATTTTGTTCAAAATTTTGCAAATGTATAGAACTCGTCAAGTATATGTATACAGGTACATGTAAATATATAAAAATAAAATAAAACATAACACAGACAACACATTTTTAGTTTAAATAAAATTCATCTAAATTTTCTAATGCTTTTTTAAAGCACTTTTTCCTGCTCAAGTCCTGAATGTACTTTGGGATATGATTATAAATATATAAGACCTGACTAGTTGCGTTCTCTTGTACCCTGGTCAGAGTTGTTTGTGGCATTGCAAAATAGACACTTTCCGTCCCGCGAGTACTGTACTTGTGATTCACGATATACCTGCCAAATGCACTGCTAATACCCCTTCTCTCACATAAAACACTCTCCAGAATGTAGAGACTGGTAAGCGTATGTATTTTTCATGTTCTAAATATTCCCCGGCACGTGTCAGTAAGTCCCAAATTAACTGCACGAACACATTTTTTCTGTTGAATAAAAAGTCTTCCCGCATCCACATTGCTCCCCCAGAAGACCAAACCATGTCGCAACCGCGATTCTACGTAAACTCGGTACGCACACAAACTGGCTTCACTGTTTACTAAGCAGGAGATAACCCTAAATCCATAGTTAAATGGAGAAATCCTTTGAAGCAGATAGTGTATATGGGACTTCAAATTCAGTTGTGAATCAATCCTTATTTCGAGAAACACTACCTCGGGCGACGGGGTGAGTACACTGTTTCCACAATTTATAACAAGACCTTCCCGCTGAGAAACGGCGAAATGGATGATTTGAGTCACGTTCAACTTAAAATCGTTCACTCTGAATCACGCGCTCATAGATCATCCGCAAACAAGGCCATAGGATGATTGAATACTAGCGGTAATCCATTTATATAAATTAAAAATAAAAGAGGCCCCAGTTCGGATCCCTGTGCTACAGCCCTTGTAACAGGAAATTCCTGTGTAACTTATGCTCAGATTGCAGCGCCATCTAGTCCATTCTTATTTGGAATGAACATTAACCTTATATAACAATATAACATAACCCTAAATTTAGCTGCAAGAGTTATCAGCTGAATTGTATTGTAACAAGGAAGTATTTCCCCATCTACTTCTATACAAAGCTTTTTATAAGAAAAAATCATTTGTTAACACATAAAATCCAATTAAGATATTTTGCTGATGTCTAGAGCTGAGGATGTTTGCGGTATAACCATGGTTATATCATGTAACCATAGTAAATTACTATGGTTACATGATATAACCATGGTTATACCGCAAACATCCTCAGCTCTACTGATGTCTCATGGAAATCCAATATCAGTTATAAACCCAATTCCAGAGAACATAAAAATTAAGATTAGTAAAATTGCCTATTACAAAGGTTTATAAAAAATTTCAACACTAAGAGATTCCAAAATTCTTAACGAGCGCCAATTAATAATTTACTTTGGTATCAAAGAAAGAAGAAAAATTTTGAAATATCGAAAAAGCGATCCACACATGAGAACATCAAACAATAGTATATTATGTATCTAGTAGTAAAAGAGGTACAGTCCCGGACGACAACGTAAATTGTTGGCCGAGGCGTTAAGCCGAGTTTCCGAATCGTTTCCGTGACAATCACTGTTTGTTTGTTATTGTGAAAAAAGTCGTAGATTCATTACTTATTTCGCTTTAATACCTACTTACCGCTAAAAAAAATTTAAATGGATAGTGATGATGATGTCCTGGCATGCGGGCACCATTGGAGTTATGTAAAAAACTGTATATAAGAAAACCGGTACGCGGGAGCTACCGACTTTCCCAGGCTTACGATGAAAAAAAACCTTCCCGGACTGTTTTCTGATGTTTGCTTAGCAGTGGACTAAAATACTAGAATAGCTTATTTTGGAATCTGAAATTGCGCCGAGAAAGTAGGTAATTTTGACCGATTTCAGAAAAAAATATTAAAATTCAGTGGTCCTAAGGAAATTTAAACATGTGCTTAGTTCTGGAAGTCACACAAAGCAAGGTCAGGTGAGTAGGGAGGGTGAACTATAATTTCCACTCTCAATTCTTCAAGTGTTCGTTATCAAATCGCTGATCCGTGGGTCGGAGCATTGTCGTGATACAGGATCCAACCGATATCTTGATAAAGCGGCCATTTTTCCTTAATTTTGCCTTTAGAGTTGCTCGAAGTACATTAGAATGGTACTCTCCAGTTACTGTATGTTCTCTAGGTACAATGTGATCATAAATAACGCCCCATTTATAAAAAATTAAGTGCATCACTTTATCAGCGTCAAATTGTCACTCGATTTTGTTCATCGGTCGTCACTTTTAGAATCAATTTTGCCGCAACATTTTTTGAGTGGAACCATAAGACAAATTAACAAATTCGATATATGCCAATCCCACAATCATTTTAAATCAAGTCGTTAATTTCTGCAGTTTTTGAATCAATCCGTACAGTTGGTGGTCGCCCGCGTCGAGGTTCATCTTCCGCTGATTAACAACCGTCTTTGAATTTTTTATGCCACTCAAACACTCTACATAGCGATACACTATCATCTGGGTACGCAATTTTACTCATTTCAGAAGTTTCATTTGGAGTTTTACCCAACCGAAACACAAAATTTTATCGCATATCTTTGTTCCACTCTCATTTTTTCGATGGGTACGTCAAACACTGACAATTCAGTTATTAATTTGTAATTAAAGCCAAAAATTAAGTCAAAGCCTACTTAAGGATAAGTGCATTAGAGATGGGAGTTTCAAGTTCTGTTCTTTATGTTATAAAATTCTAGTTGCGAAGAAGAATAGCACCAGTATTGTTATATTTTAATATACCTTCGTATAAAGAGCTGCACCCGCGCGCTACTAACACAGGGCTCTTACGATTCAATGTAAGTCGGTTTGTGATAGCTGAACGTCTTTTTATTTCATAATGTCGCATACGTGTATAAATAATCCAAACAGTTTATGTTATGTATGTGAAGAATTCACTACCCACTAGGATAAGCAGAATATTACACCTTTAATAGAAAAGTTATTTTCACTATTTTGCCTTATCATTGAACATCGTGCCAAGCCACGGGCTCCCAGCATTTGCCGCGCACGCTGTGCTGTTACTCTGAGGGGCTGGTCAAACGGTAAGAAAAGCGCTATGCCATTTGCAAGTCCTATGATTTGGCGTGAACGAATTCGACTGAGAAATAATTTGACATTTTTGCCGCACGAAAACTTTCGAGTTTTCCAACAAAAATAAGAAAAATATTAGTTATACTAGGTTGCCCTCTGCTGCTCGTCCAGTACCTCATTCGGAAGCCTTGCCAGTACTAAGACCCATAAGTGTTTCGAGTGAAGAATATGTTAAAAATTTAATTATATAAATATATTGATACTAATTTTATAACTATGTTTTTAAAAAAATTTAATAAATTCAGAATTCAAATTTTCTCGGGAAACGTTCTCCATAGCCGGCAGACGGTTCTCTTTATGGTTTTACCATTTATAATGGGAGTTAACATTCTATAATTGTTATAATTATCTATGGATAGTACGATCCTTGATTATCACTTATTACTTATTAGTGTAGTAGAGATATAGGGAATTAATATAGTATGAGTTGTAAAGATAATCTTAATAGGGGTAGTACGGTAAATGAAGAATATTATGCTTGACGAAAGGTTGCTCAACGACAAAGCACCGGTCCACAAGACGTTCAAAAGTTGCTCTTGATGATTGTGGCTTTGAAGGAATTGAGCACTCACCTTATAGTCCATATACAGTACCCAGAGACTATTTTTTGTTTCTGAATCTCAAACATTTATGGACATGGCGAACTTATAGCAGCTGTAAAGAAACAGTCTGCAGATAAACAAAAAAAAAATTTACAATGAATTGAAACGGGGTAATGTCTGTATTCAAAAGCAAGGAAACTATATTGAAAAATAATTTTTTATTGATGCTCTAGTCTTTTGTTTTCGTGCCTAGTCCGAGAAGACAAAACAGTCCCCTCGTATAATTGATGTTTAATTTGTTAAAATTCTACATATTTGATAAAAATTTAAATATGGGATGAGTACAGACCATCGCTATTCGCGGAGGATGCGTTCCACGAAAACACCACGGACATTGATTTTGCGAATATCGGGGTACAAAAATAATAGGTATGTATGCAAAAGACTGTGCAATAAAATCTAGGGCAACTCGTAATGCCAATGTCTAGTTGAGTTGTGCAAAAAAAATTGAAACATATTATATTGTAAATCATGCTTCAACACTATCATATGGTTATAAGTGGCTCAGCAATAAGGCATTATGCAAGGAAAATAATAGCAGATAATATTTACGCTACTGGATTTGGGAAAGTCTACTTATAATTTTGTTAGTATGTAGTAGATATATGAGAATTTGACTGTATATAGTAAACTAAACATTTAAATAAAATTCAATATCAAAACATTGTTTTTGTAACAGAACACAATAAAGACAGATAAAAGCAATGCATATATTTAATATTTGATTATATCGCCGTTTGCGGCAATGACTTGGGTTAATCGCCTTTGCATTGAATGAATTCAATTTCTTGTTAGGTGCTCAATCACATTTAGTGCCTCCCATTCCTCTTTTATGACCTCCCACGGTTCTTCCGCATTGCGAGGATGACAATTTCTTTTATAAATATTTTTGATCATAAATCCCCACATTCTCAAGTGGGTTTAGATCTAGACTTATTGGAGACCATGAACTTCTATATTGTAATTCTGGAACCACTGTCCGATTGTCTTGCTGAAATATGTAGTTATTGTCTGGAAACGTTTGTGCTATAGATGGTAGCGTTACATGCTCCATAAAGTTAACAAATTCAGCGGCAACAAAAGGTCTATCGATATTCCAGCATACACCCAAATCAGCCTAATTCATCCAGGCCTACGCGTTTACCGAAAACTTTCAAGATTTCTGTGAGCGGCAAATATAATTTTCATTAAGTGTAGAAGTATAGAAGTGGTCTATATACTATGCATTTTTCATTCGTAAATATTACTCTGCTCCAGTAGTCCCCCCTTTGAAGAGGGTAGAATTTTTTAAATTGGAAACACGTATTCTTCGGCAGGCTGTAGATCGAGAAGCTTGAAAAAATGTTTCTGTAAATACTTTACTCGAGGTAGTAAAGGGATTCATTTTTATGTAATTTATCAAAACCGCATCATCAGCGTCATTGCTGCTTCTTGGACGTCCAGAACCGATTTTTCTTGCTAAGGACCCGTGCTGCATCTACCGCTTCTTTTACATCCGACAGAGTATTTTTATTAAAATTAAAAAACGTTGCCACTTTTCGTATTGACAAAACCATCTTCCTTCTTTCGGAAACAATCCTGGATTTCATCAGTTGATTTAAATGTTGAAGCATTTTTGACGGTATTTTAATGTTTAGAAAATTGCAATCATGTCACTATATAATTTAATAAAATTTACGGAAAAAATGACACTGACAGGACATTAAGTCAATTGACTATGAATATGAGACCTTAATTACGCAACTTAGATATGTTTGTCCCAGATTCTATTGCACAGTACTGTACTATCGAATTAAAAAAACAGTGGTACAGTCATATTTTAATCGGTTTAAATTAGACTCCGTGAATAATAATAATAATAAATAATAAAAAAGTTTATTTTCTTTTTCCTTTACTTCCATAAAATAACAAAAATAAACGATAAAAAATTAAATAATAATAAAAAAAACAAATTCACAGAAAAAAGTAGAGAAAAAAACCACAAAGTTAAGTGTAAAACACCACAACCATTCCTTCACTTAACCTTGTAATACAATTAAAATTACAACATAGTATCATGCCTAATTTAATCTAAATCTAAAATTCTGCGATGACGGAAAAACAAAACAAAAATGAAAGTACAGAAATCACTGTAAGCTAGCGCAACACACGTTCAGAGAAGGACAATCCCTAGTTACTGATGATCAAATAAATATTGGCGCAAGTGTTTTTTAAATGTAGAACATGGCAACTCCTTCAGGTTGCGGGGCAAAGCGTTACATCAGTCGCCTCGACAAGTCACAACTTTCCCAAAAATGAGATTATTGTACAGTCAACTTTCGAGTGCAAATGCTGACATATCTGCAATAAATTTATAATGCAAAAAACGTAATTTGGGATTGAAATTTGAACTTAGATGGAAAAACTGACAAGTCCTCGTCCATCTTAAGTGCAAAACGCCACATTTCCATCTGGCCAATGAGGGTTCGAATTTTGTAACAGCTGATTATGCAGGTCATTATAACAATAAGTTTATTTGAGTACAGTTGTTTATTTTAATTATTTAGAAATAGTATTTTCAATGGATACTTTGGAAAAACTAAGTAATATTGAACAACTAACAAATATTACTCAGTGTAATAGTAATAAGGCTCGGAAGAGATGTAAATCAGAAACGCGGCGAGAAAAAGCAAAACGTGCAAGGTAAGTCATACAAAATCTCAACGCATTCTTTTAAATCAATAATTGTTTTTAATAATCTACTATATTTACACTGAATTCTGATGAATTATTACTTTGCTTATTTTTAGGTATGCTTCGAAAAATTTGCCAGAATGACCACAACTAGGGTAGTTGTGATCATTCTGGAAAACCGTACCAACCATTTCAATGCACGTCCCACCTTTCGATGCGAGATCAAATGTTCCATGCGGCTTTTTTAGGAATAAAGAAAAAGGAGAACAAGATATGTTTATTTTACGACACTGCGATTCCAGTAACCCTAAGAGGCACAGAAAACGAACAGAGAATGGGAATAAACCTAAGTCTTGTGTACTACGCTACAAAGTAAAATGACAAGATGGTTTGATGGTTGCTGTTTGTAGACAGGCATTTATGGATATTTTAGGAATTAAGAAAGATAGAATTTTAAACGTTTCATAGGGATATAAGAAAATAGAGAAATATAAATAAATATATAAAAGTATAAAACAATGTGTTGAATCTTTAAAATGCACTGAATCGCATTATTGTCGATCTAAAACGTTTAACAGAATTTATTTGTCTGCAGAATTAAATATTTGTAAATTGTGGAAAATTTATAACCAGAAAATGGAAGGAAACAATGAAGTCAAAGTAAAAGAATGCTTTTTTCGAGATTATTTTAACAAAAACTTTAACATAGGTTTCAGCACGCTTAAAACTCATTTGTGCTTCAAACTTAATATAAAAAAGGAAAAGGACGAATCAGAGAGGACTAATTTATTAGCCCAACAACGATTGCAGAAACTAAGAGCTATCAGTTTCTAGAAACTTCTTCAGGAAGAGAAAGAAGAAATGATAACATAATGCAAATCAACTTTTACCATCTAGCCATAGCAGTCGGAACCTCCAAGAGTAAACTGAATCCGAACAATATCAATTTTTATATCTAGACCGAGGTGGACTCTGCGAGAAGTTCAAACGAAGTGTCGTCTTGTTGGCACCGTTCGCTTTCACACTTTAAGTTTGAGAAACATGTAAAGATAGTTCGCCTAGTTTGTGATGAATGTGGAGCACAAAATGAAAACTCAACAATAATTGTCATGCTAAACTATTGGCTGTAGTTTGAAGCTCCATATCACATTGCTAGAATTGAGGTAATATTTCCCGTTGTGGGGTATTCCTATATTCCCCCTGATTGTGTTTTTGGTCAAATCGAAATATTTATAAAAAACACATAGTAGCTGTCCATCCTGATGAATACATAGAAATTATAAGAAAATTTACTACTGCTTACAAAACTGGATATGATGTTGCGATTAAGGACTGGAGAACTGAAGCTCAGAAAACTTTTAAGCAACCACGCTATTGGCACTTCAAGTTTGGATACTGGAGTACCCATCAACAAAGATAAAAAAACATAGCATAACAAGACTTTTGAAAAAACACTATGGAGAAGAATGGGAGAAAGATGATACCTTACTATTTTTCAAAGATATTTTTCAAGCTGTGCTGGAGAGAGAAGAAACCGAAGAAAAAGAAGAAGTTAATTGCGATGAAGAAGAAACGAAGTTTGGTATTTAAATTAGATTTGCTTTTGTATGTTTCTATTATTTAAGTATGTTTTTGAGAAATAAAGTTGAGTTGCTTCAATGACTTAGTTTTGAAAAAATACTGAGATTTTAGATGCAAAAACCGACATGTCCATTTTGAAATTTTTTTTTTGGGGATACTCGCTGGCTCTTGATTTTTATAAATACGTTTTTTTTGGTTTCGATATTCATAATAACTTATGTGAATTTTTTCATTTTTCCGTGATTCCATGTCACGTAACCGATTTTCTAAAATCTAGAAATTTTAAAGATTTGACCTACGATATACACGAAAGCAACGTTTAGACAACGATAAATTTGGCATCCGAAACATTGAATATTGAATTTTTCTCTCTTGAATACGCTCAAATAAAGAATTTATCAGTTTTCTTGATTCATCTCGAAATCGATTAATGTGGACTAGTCGGGATTTGCATCTAGGCGACTGATATATTTTATATATATTAAATGTGAACGAGCGCTCAAATAGTGATATTCTATGTAATGGTGGCTTAATAAATCACTGCGACCTAATGTTGATGTGATGCACGTCCGTTCGGAAAGCTATTTATAAGCTGCTTATAATATTGCGTGATACAGGCAGATAGAAGTGTCAAAAATGAATTTTGCACGTTACTACCAAAGAGCATGTGGTTGCTACGATCTTAAGTACGTTAGTAACGTCACAATACTAAAATGTTTAAAAATTGACATTACTTCACTATTGCACCACTTTTTTTCTTAATTCGATAGTACGTATAAATTACAGGAAGCGCCAGATAAGTTGGCGAGCGGAGGGGTAAGTTCGAGCAGGATTAGAAGTATTGGGGAAATTTGTATTTACTTTTACATCAATTTGCAAGATACCACAGGTGGCGTATACTACACATCTGCACTAATTTATTAGAGTAAAATATATGACGTGGACGTTTATAAAAACGGCTTCTGCGCACCCCCTCCTCTCGCCATCTTATTTGACGTTTGCTATACGTATGTAATGTGTGTTCATTTGAAAAGTCAATCTAGGTTACTCTGAAATTTTGATAGAATAAGACGCATATATATTAGTATGTGTTTGTTGTTCCGTAAACGTAAATCAAAATGACATTTGATAATGTCAAATCACATTTGTTATTTATTTGTATGTATGAAACTGTCAAAATATACGACTTCGTAGGTTAAGTAGTAAATTTTAATTTACGACATACTTCTAAATGTTCTCAGTAAATCACATGCTACTAGATTGACTTTTCAAATGATCACCCGTTATATACATGAGAAACAGACATGCAATATACACATCTGTAACTGTACACATGGATAATACACCTCGTATTTTCCAGCATTTACTTCTGCTTAAGACACGTGTTTCTGCCATTTACTATTAGGCGTCATCAGTTAAGCTAGTGAAGTAATTAAAGCTTAAATCGTCTATAAGGTATAGCAAATTTTGTCCTATCAGGTAGCACCATATAATATAGTGACATCTGACGGATGAAAGAGACTATGCCGAAAATGGCAATTGCATGTCTGTTTCATTTGTAACAAATGTGTAATACGTGCTTAACGTATTGATATACTTAAACCTTTTTTGTATACCCGTTATATGTTCAGGATGAAAACAAAAACGTATAACAATGATATGTATGTAATCGACACAAATAGATACACATACTGTGTATAATAGCCAAACATGATTTATCAACTTTTAAAGAAATAAATGAAATAGAGAAATACTGAAACTTTAGGAAACTACTTATACTGAACCGCGAATACGGATCGTGGATAACGAGAAATGATAGTAAAAACAGAAACGCGAATAAGCGATTTCGTAAATAACGGGGATCCACTGTATTTACCTAAGAAAAACAATACATACCTTTATTTCATATATTACATGTAACATAAACATACGTTTTACTAATATGTGTTATATTTTTGTAAATTTATTTATTTAACCGCCAACTAACTTGTTCTTAATAAATTAGATGGAATTCGTTATGTACACATTAATTTGCAATGTATCATTGTTGTTTAATTTGTTAAATCATATATTTTATAAAAATTAGTAGCTGTCTGTAAAATGGGTCCATTATATTATTGAAATTAAATTTCTGAGAAGAAACTCTAGAATCTTTCTAAAACTCATATTTACTCTTCGAAAGTTTTTTTCTTGGTGGTTTTGACTTCTACACACTCCCTATTTTTCAAATACTGTGTATTCATTGTTGTTTCATTTATTTACAGTTAGTTATTAATTTGAGTATTTCTCTTTGCATTAACTGTAATGAATTTTTCCTTGTTTGTTTACTTTGAATTTATTCATTTATGATACAGCTGTGCATAAGCTTACTAGAACTATTTGATAATATCTTACTGCAATAATATTGAATACAACTTTAATAATACTTCAATTAGTCAGGCAACGAACGTTTAACTGCAAAGCATTATTAATAGACCAGGTGTCTGTACTTTAAAAAATAGCCCGCATGGCCAATTATGAAGTAAATGCAAGTCAACCTGTTAAACTAATAAATGCTTGTATCAATATATTTTAAAATATCTTATGCTATTATGTACTAAATTTCAATAGTACTCTACATCCTCATCAGTATGCATGATGGTAGCTCTATCATTTACTATATTTTTTCATGATTACTACACAAAATGTTAAGGTAAATTTACGTAAAATGCGAAAGTATAATTTGCTATCCTTCCTTCTATTTTATCTTTTCGTAAATACATATATCTTAATTTACGTATGTATATTATATGATTTATTTTATATTTACAGTAGCGCCCCAAACAAATACCACAAAAACCAAGGAAAACAACCTTCAAACTACCTATGTCCCAATACCTTATATAAACAACCTAAGAGAAAAAATAAACAAAATTTAACGCCGTATAACATGAAAGTACCTCACAAAAGCTCGAATAATCTCAACGACCTACTCCCAAAATTAAAAGACAAAACACCTACATTACAGAAAACACACATATATGAAATTTCATGCAACGACTGGAAAGGTGTATATGACAAAGGTGTTTTGGGCAAACAACACAATACTTACAAGAACGTTTAAATTGACATAAATTTTCAAGCAATAGTACAACCCTAAGAAAACATATCGAACAAACTAAACACACTTTCAATTTCGGAAAAATCTCTTATTAATTACATCTGAGAAAAATAACAAAGAAAGAAATATATTAGAAAGCACCCACATACAAAAAAAACACGAATTCCATAAACGACAGAACAGATATAAATAACCTCTCATTATACCTGCCCATTATATAAGACATAATATAGTGAGATTACAAACATTACATAAAATAAAAAATGAAAACAAATATCTGAGAACAGTCTAAACTAACGCCCCCCCTACCGTATGTACCTAACTAGGCTGTCCGAGTAGGTTTTCGTGGTTTTCCTTCTCGTTCCCGACGAATGGCGACAGCTTAACATCTTAAATCGCTCCACAGGCGCAGACATAATAATAACTCATGGCTCGCCATTCCCCCGTTATTGTCGTCTAGCTGTTGGAGAATGCTATGATATGAATTATTATTATTGTACTTGAATGTATCTTTGAATAATTTGGTTTTATCCATGGAAACTACAGATATATAAATATGACACTAATATACTGTCATTTATATTTTAAAATTCTATGAAAAATGAATTATTTTCCGAAAGATGTAAGATTATTTTAAATATATACATATTAAAGTAAGTATTTATATATATATATATATATATATATATATATATATATACATATTCATATTCATATACATATACGAGGAATACTTGACGAGAACCTGACTTTTAAATGAAAAATTATTTTTGGCGAATATAGAGAATGCGACAGCAATTTGAAGTGTAATTCGATCAATTTAACGGATACAACTGCAGGCTGAATTGTCATGGTTAGACAACACTTTTTTCTTCATCAAATGTGTTTTCTTTTTCTTCAATTCAGTACTGAAATTGTCCAATAAATTCCAAATAATCCAAATAATCGATATAGATTATATCTGAATTATGATGGAATCACTTTTCTTCTTTGATCTCTTTCCGCAACGAAAGTCCATTGTTTCAACTGTTCTTTCATTTCTAGAGTGAAGTGATGGATCCATCTCTCTTCTACAGTTACATAATAATGTAAAAACTCACTTGGATTGCGCTTAATATGATTGCTCTTATAATTCCGGGCTTGTTAGTTTAATTGCTTTATTGACTAATTCCAGTGCTGCATTCTTTTTGTGTGACATTTATTGGCGGGAATAGAAATTCGAAAAACGATCAGATGCAGTTGATTTGTGGTATAATTTCGTTTCATACCAACCAATGTCACACAAAAAGAATGTAGCAACGAGATTAATTACCAGAGCGATTAAACTAACAAACCCAGACTTCAGACCAGAAATATTATTACAAATAAAAGATTCTCTACAAAAAAACAATTATCCCCTCCCATTCATTAACAGAATTATCAAACAAAAATTATATCAATATTACAACACGAATAAAACAAAAACCAAAGAAAACAGCCCTCAAACTACTTTTAATATGTCCAATACTTTACATAAACAACCTGTCAGAAAAAATAAACAAAATGTTAATACCATATAACATAAAATTAGCTCACAAAAACTGCAATAATCTTAACAATTTACACTCCAAATTAAAAGACAAAATACCTACATTAAAAAAAACTAACATTATTTATAAAATCCCATGCAACGACTGCAAAGGTGTATACATCGGTCAAACAACACAATATCTACAAGAACGTTTAAATGGATACAAATTCTCAAACAATAGTAGCCTTAAAAACCTCAATAATTATTTCTAAAAAAAATAAAAATGCAAGAAATATATTAGAAAGCATCCACATACAAAAAATGCAAATTCCATAACCGACAGAATTGACACGAATAATCTGTCTACACTATACCTACCCATTTTATAACACCTCCTCCCATCTAATGACAATATAAACATTACAAAAATAAAATTTTAAAAAAACACATGTCCGAGAACATTTTAAACCATGATAGTGACAATAGCTTTATTTCCATTACTCAACTTACGATATGAACCAGATGTTCTAAACACAGTCAACTAACACACAAAAATTAGTCGTACATATTTTTGAAATTTTGAAATTCATCTATGAAATGCATATAACGAGTACAGTGCAATTATATTAATAACACAATTCATTTATTTTAATATTACTTCCACTATTTTAACACGTTAATAAATATTACAGTTGTGAAAAAGGTTCTATATGTAGAAGCGAAAGGTAAACATAAATTAAATACCTCGCCACTACTTCCAAGAAACACTTATATTTTTATCTAGTATTATAACTAGAGAACGGACGCAATTTCCATAAAACGCAATCGGTAATTGGAATTGTGTATAACGTCGTTCAGTACATCCCGGCGTAATTCAATGAAGTATTTGTTTGACTTACTCGGACACCTGGTCTCGCCGCGATAACAATGGACAAGCCAGCTATTGTATTCCGAGAATATAGTGTTTTTTAAAGTGTTTTCATGAGCGTAGATAGAAGCGGGGTTTTTATAATGTATTTTATTTATTAGTTTATATTTCGTAAGATAAATAAAGTGCTGTGAGTAAGTTTCTTGTTTTCATAGTTTTAACTGTTAATTACATCGTAATTTTTGTGATAGATCCTGTTTAATATCGTTTGATTGAATCTATTTCTACCAATTATTTCGACGTAAGAGTGTGCATTGAATTTCGTTCAGTTTCAATAACTTACGCACACATTTTTAGTTTTCATTTATTTAGATCTAGAGCATTGTTTAAGTTACTTTTTCAGACATGATATAGAAGAATGTCCAGAACGGCATTGTAAAACAATGGCGAGTTGGATTGACGGTCATACTGATTGTATGTCCATTGTCAGTGATTCCGAAATTTATTACAAAATCTGTAAAATATCGTCAAAAATTCGTCACTTAGGATCGCAAACACATCTGAACTCTGTAAAACTTTTATGGCGGCTAATATTCCATTAAATAAACTTAGCAATCCCACTTTAAAAATATTTCTGAAAAAATATACTGGTCGAAATGTTCCTGATGAATCAACTTTACGCAAATATTATGTTTCTAGTTGCTATACGGGAACAGTAGAACGCATTAGAAGCCATCTTTTAAATCAATACATATGGATAAGCGCCGACGAAACGGTGGATGTGTTAGGACGCTGTGTGGTAAATGTTGTAGCTGGTGTACTACATCCAACTATTCCCTATAACTCATATGTAATAGCAACAAGTGTTATAAATAGAGTTGATGCGGAAACAGTTGCTGAAACCATTAAGGAGAATATTCAAAAAATGCTTCATTCGAACGCCACGTACAAAGAAAAAATACTTTTATTTGTCAGTGATAGTGCTGCGTATATGTTAAAAACAGGCAGACTATTGAAGAAAACATATCCTAATATGCTGCATATTACTTGTGTAGCACATTGCTCTCCACAGATTCTGTGAATATATCAGAGACACTTTTCCGGAAGTTGATAGACTTGTATCAGCTTTTAAAAAAGTTTTCAGAAAAGCACCATTGAGAGTAGCTCTTTTCAGGGAAAAATTTCCATCTCTGTCACTGCATCCCACTCCAGTAATAACTAGATGGGGAACATGGCTGGAAGCTACTAGTTATTATGCTGAGAATTTCGATAGTCTAAAACATTTCGTAACACTGCTAAAGGAGGATGCTAGAAGTATTAGTGAGTGCAAGGAGTTCACACAAATCCCAAATTTAAAAAATCAGTTGTACTTTCTTCACGAACACTGGAAAATTGCCAAAACTAATCACTTATTTTGGAAATCGAAATCTCAAATTAAATGACGGATTAACCACATTAGATGTCGCTGTTAATAATTTGAAAAGTATTCCAAGTGACTTCGGATGTGGCCTTCGGCAAAAGTTTGAAGCAATTCTTAATAGAAATCCAGATTTAATTACATTGCAGCAATTATGTATGGAGACAATTCCACAAAATCTAACGGCTAAATATGAAGAAATAAAAGAATATTTCCAGTATGCACCTATAACCAGTTGCGATGTAGAAAGGACTTTTATATTTATAAGGATGTACTTAATTCAAAGAGAACAAAATTGACAGAAGAAAACTTTGAAAAACTATTGCTAGTCAATATTAATACTCCTTTACTCAGCTTGAACGACAAAATGAACAAATAAAAATGTTCCAATTATAGAAATAAAATTAAAAACTTTAAAAATACAACTTTTCAATAAATACATATTGCAATGGATTTTTCCTTGGACAAGAAAAGAAAATGATTGAACGATATTGAACTTTTTGTGTAGTACAGTTATTAAAATTATCTATTTCATTTTGATGTTTATTTTATTTCAGACGGGGATCGTTATAAATATATTTAATTATAAGTGATGAATTTTATTATGTTTGAAATTTTGATCCATCCTCGTATATTTAGGTTGGTCAGATGATTAAAGTTGCCGCTTTCCCGGATATCGTATAAGTGTAAAATGTGTATTTTCTGTATATTTTTGATTTTATAGTTGGTGGCAATGTCCAAGCGGATATTGGAATTTCATTTTTGGTGAGAGATATCTAGACTTCGACTGTGACCGGGTTGTTTAAGAATAAGATATTCAATTTTATTCTTTGTGTTAATAAATTCGGATTGTATTTTGTTTATGCATTTATAGGTGCATGTAAATGTTAATTCGATTTTGCGAGAGTTTTGTGATTATAATATGATCTTATAAGTAAGATATCTCTCACGTAGTTTTATATTATCAGTGCATAGATCTATGTAAGTTTGATAAAATTATTTAATTTATATAATTGATACTGCGTTTATTATTATTATTATATTTCATGTATTTCTTGTAATAATTTTGATATTTGAAGTTAGTATATGGGTATTAGAGAAAATTGTCATGTTTTTTGTTAGTGGAGTTTTTCTTAAAGATAATATTCTAGAACGTTTTGAATTCAAGGTTGGATTTTTTTTATTGTGGGTTGACCATGTCGTGTTATTTTGCGCACGACTAAAATTCAATTTACGCGGGTTTTGAAAACTTTGTTGTTTTTGACATTTGATTGTAGAGGTCAAACTTGACAAATTTCACTAGTATTTATTAGTTTTATTTTTGTTCGAGAGTCATAGGGGGTTTTTCTCTGTGTGCGAGTCATTATTCACAAAGAGTGTTTCCTCCAATTGCTACTGTTAATGTTACTTTAGCACCCTATACATTCGGTAAAGGGATTTTTTCTTTTTTTTTATATATTAAAAATTATAAATTATCAAACTGTGACTTTTATTGACATTTATTGTTTTACTTCCAATATATAACCTGGACAAATTCTGCAAAGAAACGATCCGTGAGATGGGAGTTCGTGGATTCTACTAGACTGAATAGCCGGCAACATAAGTTGTAGTGTGAATAAAAATTAATAAGCAATTTAAAAGCAAATTCCACTGCAATATGTATTTCGTAATTCCATAGATCACCACCCGTTTGTTTTCCAATTATATAAATAAAATTAATTAATAAATAGGTATTTCGTAATCTTAGATAGATAGATCACCACCCGTATGTTTTCCAATTATATAAATAAAATTAAAAACTTTATAAATACAACTTTTCAACAAATAAATATGTATTTCGTAATTTTATAGATCACCACCCGTTCGTTTTCCAATTATATAAATAAAATTAAATATTTTAGAAATACAGCCTTTCGCCAGTACTGCACTGGGTGGTAAGCGTGTCCGTTCTCTAATTATAACTATGGCCTAGAAATAAGAAATTCCTTCTAATATATATATATATCTTATATATATATATATATATATATATATATATATATATTTAGTGTTTATAAAAATTTGATTTTCTTATTTAGTTTATTGGCCGTGTCTTAATATTAAAATAATAGACTTTTTTATTGGTTTAGCGACCTTTAATGAAATTTAATGTTTTCTTCTACGACGTTTCGACTCTTATTATTGTTGAGTCTTTTTCAAGTAACTAGAAACAATAATTAATACAATGAAAAGTAAGAAAATATGTTTGCATTTGTGTGAATGAATTAACAATTAAAGTTAAAATTAGATTAATAATAAAGTAAGGAACAATCGTCGTCGTAGAAGAAAACATTAAATTTCATTAAAGGTCGCTAAACCAATAAAAAAGTCTATTATTTTAATATATATATATATATATATATATATATATATATATATATATATATATATATATATATATATATTGCTATAGAACTATATATATTATAGATCTCAATAGGTTTTCTTTTAAATATGTTAGTAATTAGTACGTTAAAATAAAATAGTTTTCTAGATACTTTCATTTATACAAAAACATAATACTTATATTTCAAAGCTCTTATCAAAGGAACATAAGAACATACTTTAAAATCAGTTTAACGAGCAAACAGACTATTGACGCATAGCAGCATCAACAGCCGAAGCCCTTTATATACAAGCACTAGTGATAAGGAAGAGCTAATGTATCATGTCTAAATATTGAAGGGGAACTATCTGAGTATATGGTGTCAATATTATTACATCAATACCCACATTTCCACTTGAAATCAAAATTATACCCTATGTGTGGTGTAACAAAATTAATTATCCCATTAAATACTAATTTCACGATCGTTGGTCAATAAAATGTTATATACAAGTACATATCATGATTTAATAGAGCTTTCCAAGTGCTCCTAATTATGTTATTATAAGTACTTAGAAGCAATTAAATTTTATAAAATAATCTGTTATATAAAACATTAAAAATGGTTGTAGATCACTTTCTGATCAGTATTAGGTTGCTGCATTTGATGATAATGATTTAAAATTGTTTAGCTTCCAGAAAATTAAAGAAATAGTGAAAAAATTCCCATCAACTTGAAACGCAGCGACCAAAAAGAACAGAGATGCCATTAAAAGAGAAATGACTCTCCTAAGCTGATGAAAATTTCGCTAAAGCTTTTAAACTCTTTCTTACTGAGAAAGTGTTTCCCTTTAAGAAGCCGTATAGTGAAATGTACAGTTCTGTCCAATAAATTGGCGTACACTTAATATACGATAATTTAAATCAGGTTTTTGGTTTCCATAGTTACGGGATAAATATAAATGTATATAGGCTTTGACACTTCCATTTGTCATATCGCGTCAAATCAATTTGTCGTACTTGACTGACAGATATAGATCGAAATATGCCCGCGGATTTAGATTTGATAAAGTAAGGCTCACATTGTAGGGAAATTTGAAGATAACTGGTCAATTAGAGCAGTAGCACAGCAATTTGGCATCAATAAATATACTATACTAAAAATTAAGAAACGGTGGGAGGAGAAAGGAACAGTTTCGAGAAGACGTGGTTCTACTCGTCCACGAATATCGGCACAGGAAGGCGTATTTGCGGCATTTGAGGGAAAACCCTTTTAATACCGTTAATAATGTTAAAATTGCAGTAAATTTTCCTGGATCACGATCCACAGCTAATCGAAGAATTCAGACTTGAAAAGTTGTGTGGCGGTTAAAAAATTATCGCTGACAGAAGTTTACAAACAAGCTCGATTATTATTTTCCTTAAATCATGTTTATAGGGAATTGCCTTTTTGGCAAAACGTCATATTCACCGATGAAAAGCTATTTCAATCTTCGTATAATGGTCGTATACGTGTGTATAGACCGGCGCATGCACGATTTAATGAACAGTATATATATCCAGTACAAAGGAGTGGACGGTTCAACGTGCAAATGTATGGGGTTGGTGTAGTTATAGGGGGCTAGGAGTTTGTTATAAAGTAGACGGGCGGTTCAATGCTGACAACTATAGCCGTATATTAGAAAATGTAATGCTACCGACTATTCGAGAACTATATCCGAAAAATGTTATTTACCAACATGATAATTGTCATGTACATACGGCTAATGTTGTTAGAACATGGCTATATCACAATAACATTGAAACGTTACCGTGGCCCGCTAACAGCCCAGATTTGAACCCCATTGAGAATATCTGGGGTTTATTAACTAAAAAATTATATTCTCAAAATATTAATTTTCTTAACATGAATTTCCTTTGGGACTCTATAGAAAATGCTTGTGAACTATTAGCGGCAGATGAAAATTACATGCAGCAATTAGCAAACTCAATGTCTCATCGATTGAATAGAGTCATTGAAGTAAATGGTAGTATGACGAAATATTATGTTTTCTTGTAAGGCATTTATATTTATTTTTATTTGTATTTTATATTTCGTGTTAAATATTAAACAATTATGTAATGTAGTAAATTTTCTTTATACGCATACCTACATAAGATCATACCAAAAATTACTAACCTTGATAGTTGTAAAGAAGATGAATAAAACCAAGCATTTTGACAACTAATGTCAATATTGAAGGTATTACTTAACCTTTTAAATATGGGGAAAATAAACCCTTATCACAGTGATAAAATAATGCCAGAATGAGCAATAAGACGTGTACGCCAATTTATTGCACAGAACTGTATATGTGATAAGTTTGATGAATACCTTGAAATCTAATGAATTTATATATTCGATGTCTATGGTATTGCATTATCGTATAACAAATACATTGGCAGTAAGAGATAGGTTTGTCACAGGGAAGCGTGCTATCGTCTCTAAGAGAAATAACTTCTGCACATCATTTATCAAGACCTCCCATCTCCTGTCTTCATAAGAGAGGAGATGGGTGAATTTTTTTCTATTAAAAAAATTCGAAAAATTAGCGCCGTAAAGTGTAGAAAGCCTATTCACATTACTTCGCGAAAATGCAATAAATTTGCACAACTGCCTACTACGGGCAAAATATATATCATCTGTTTCCTTGATGTGACTCAAGGTATTCCCACAGAGATTCGAAATCACGACCGTTAATAGCTTAGTGGTTAAAGCAATGGTCCGGCAAGCCATGGACGTGGGATCGAATTCTGCTTAAGGGCGAATTTTTTTCTATAAAAAAAATTCGAATAATTAGCATCGTAAAGTATAGAAAGCATATTAACAGTTAGACGTACTGCTTAACCAAATGTTTAGGTAGAATCCCATTTTATAAAACACCAATAAAGCAACTATTCCTTAGGTAGGTATAGGCAAATGTGTGTAAAAAGCAGATGATTTAATTCCAAGATAGTTCTATGGCTATATGCAAGGGTAATTAAATCCATAATAAGCTATATGAAGCAGTCACGTGTTGGTCAAAAACTAAGTAAAATGGAGTTAGTAAGCGGTTATGTGGCATACAAAAACTTCCATGTTTAACTGTCAGCTACAACAACTCCTATTGCTGCGTTGGAGATGAGATTGAATTTACCATCTCTAGACATCATGAGGAAAAGCAAGATAGGTAGCCTAAAGACTCATGTAAGGTCAGTCCTCTGTCAGCCAAGCTTATGATAAAGTTGACTGTACAAGCGGAATTTATATGGTGCAAACACAATTCTAAAACAGATCAAAGTCAGAGCCGAAATTTACGAGCTAAAAAGAGAGCAATGATCTAAGTAATCCTAAGTAAAGATACTACGGTGTATATGAAATTCTATAAAATTCTAACACACTCGCAGATAAAAGAAGGATATAGGACGCTCTAAAGAAAGCTTAGACAATGTTGATTCTTTTTTAAACCGAAAATATGAGCTTTGTAACTGTTCCATTTTTTTAAATAACGATATATGACCGACTGGGTTGTGTTTAACTTCATTAATAATTCGCAACTACTTTGTCTTGGTTTTCATGCCTTCAATGATTTAAAAGCATCATCATCAAAGTGTGATGAGCGCTTTACGTGTCGAATATGTATTTTCGATTCCTCAATTATAAAGCTGAAAAATTTATCGGGATACTCGTTTACTGCTAACGGATTCAGATCTTGACTTTGACAAGTCATTAGACTGATAGATGCATGACTACAATTTGTTAACTAACTAAGGAGGCGGGTTTATTTATTCGGGCGATAGCCTAGAGTAGGCCGTGAAATAAAAAAAAAAACACCTATCGCATTTTGACAACTGATCAGTTTACTGTTAGTGTTTGATATATTTGTGACAAAGCGTGTGTCGTAAACAATTTTTAAAATTTTATTCTAATTGCTACTAATTAAGTGTAAATGGGTAATTTCGAACATCGTGCAGCGATTAAATATCTTTTAAAGAAAGGCGTGTCCTTTACCGAAATCCATGATATGCGAGAAACACTGGGTGAGGGTTATTCTTCATATATAAGCGTCTGAAAATGAGGAAATGAATATAAACATGGCAGGAGCAGCTTAGAAGGTAATCCCTGCAGTGAACGGCTGAAAGCAGCTACAAGTACAGAAATAGTGGAAAAACTCCATGATTTGTTTCAAAGGAACGGGTGCTTTATATTTTGTACGAAGAACTTCATATGAGACAGCCTTCGGCAAGATGGGTGCCGCGTTTACTGACGACCGAACAAAGACGTGTTCGCTGTCAAATATCGAGGAATAATTTAGAAATTTAAGAACACTACTTGTGACGAAACAATATTATACACCCGAATCTAAATAAGAGTCGAAGATGTGGACCAAACGTGGAGAATCAACTCCAAAGAAGGTCAAGACAGTTTTATCGACTAGAAAGGTGATGGCATCGGTATTTTGAATTCCAAAAGGAATATTGTTGATAGACTATTTTCAAACGGGTAAAACCGAAATCGGCGAATATTACGCATCTTCTGGATGGTTTGGAGACACCTATCGCTGAAAAGCGCCCAGGAATTACTAAGAAAAAAGGTGCATTTTCACCATGATAATGCAACTATGCATTCCAGCACGGTTGTTGCAAAAAAAACGAAGAATAAACGTTTTAATTAGTACCGCAACCCCCATATTCGCCACACATAGCACCATCTGACTTTCATCTATTTCCTAAATGAAAAGATTATCTCGGAGGCAAAAAAATCTGCACAAATGAAGAGATAACTTCAACAGTCGGCGATTATTTTGCAAAGTTAAAAAAATCACTTTCGAGACCGAATAAAGAAGTTGGAACACAGGTGAGTTAAGTATACTGAATTAAGAGGAGATTATCTAGAAAAATAAAGTTTGTTTATTTAAATTATTCCTTTGTTTCTGTACGATCGCGCGAATTAATCAACAAGGCCCTCGTAAGTAGGTAGTGTAATGGGTAAATTCACTTATATACTCTGTTCACTGTAAGTTCCGATTTTTTAAATGTCGCTTCCCCTCCACATTAGTACCGGTTATCTGACAATTACAGAATAGGATATGTCTGATGTCACTTAAGAGAGATATATGGGTTATTTTTTGTATTGATCCATGCTGATTCGCGTAGTAATAAAGTAAAAATCTATTAATTAAATTTAGAAGTTATTCAAGTAATTTTTAACTACGTACATAATATATAAAATTGAAAAGAGTTAATATTACTCCCCATATCTGCACACGAATGCATTAACAATTTGTAATCAATAATACATGAAATAAATTGGATAGGAGAGAGATCGCATTACTTTGGTTGAATGGTTTACTGCATATAATTAAAGTGGATACGAAAAGCACAAATATAGGAATTAGCAATAAATAATGTATAAACATAATCCAATAAATTAAGTAAAAAAGTTTATAAAGGAACTATTTATTTGAATATTGAACTACAGAGTATCTATTTACAACAAATAGAAAATATTTTGTAATACCAATGCACTAATTCTATTGTAAACATACAAAACTCATTAATCTCATTATATATACATATTACACAAATACAGTAATGAAACCACTTGCTCTAAGATCTATTGATTTTAAAGCAAGCAAATTACACACAGCATTACTAGAGACTGGATCGAAAATTTATTCTTGATGCCTTTACTTAAAATTAAACGGAATCATCACTATCATTTCATTTTTATCGATCACAACTTCCCTTTTTACAGGTCTTCTATAATTTCTGGTGTAAAATGTTCCAGTGCATCCTGCCATAGTCACAAAATATTCTCTGCTCCTCCCCCATATATCTCTATATTATCGTAATATTTTTACACAATTCCCCATACATTTTCAATTGCGTCGAATATACAATGATATGGGAGTAATCTAAGTACGTTGTGTCCACACCTTTCAGCCAATTTATCTGCCACACATTTTTCTTGGTCTATGCCTTAAATTAAATAATTAAGTAGTGCTAATTATAGAAGTAAAAAGAAAACTAACTGCTTAACAAATTGTAGAAGTTGTGGTTTCAAAGAGTTGTCATTATATTGTATTTTATTTTCATTTAACCAACCTTGGATGATATCAATCCTTCTCGACATAGAAGTTGGGATACTTTTTTCAGTAACACTACGGTAATGTACATTGTCCATGATGATCATAGATGGCTGCTCTAGATTTTTAAGTACCTGTTCTTCAAACTATAGCAGAAAGTTACTTGAGTTCATTTCTCCATGATAGTCTAGATCATTTCCTTTTAATGGAAATGTAAGCGTACTTCAGGTATAAATCCTTTTCGATTACCAGCATGAACAATAATATATCTAGAAAGCACCAGAAAATCTACTTGACCAAGAATAATATGAGATTGTTCCATTAGTGCTCTGCAAGTATCATCTTTTTCCAACGGAAACCATTGTTACGCAAAATTATTGATAAAGATGTTCTACCACCATTATATATGCTTCCCTCTTGTAGGGTGACATGCAAGGTGTTAAGCGTAACGTGTTGTTCTCAAGGATAAACGTATGATGTAATTGTGATATAATTTGGACTTTACTATTTCAATACATATCATATATTGTATTCCGACTAGCCATTTGATCAAAGTCATCAGTAGAGCAGACCAATTTCCGTGCGCGCCATTGCGCCGATTATTTTTCGTGGGTTTATGCATATTACTTTAATAGCAGGAAACCAAATGTATATTTAATTATTTCTGATAGAATAAATGTCTCTACTTCTATACTTATATCGGTAACAAGCTCATGTTGCGTCCCTATTCTATCGCATATTCTAATATATTACGAACTACACTCCCATACCGGCGCTTATGGCGCGCACGGAAATTGGTCTGCTCTAGTCATCAGTATTACTGACTGTTTTTTACGATTCCATGTTTTCTTTGGAACTGCTCAAGGGTCTATCTTCCTTGATGCCTTCAATATAGCCGAAACAGTACTAGAATTAAGTAGCAAAGCAGCAAGTCGATGTGAATATATTATTTGTTTTTTAAACAAGTGTTCTTTTTAACGCATATGTTTTACCTTTCGTATATCTCTTGGACCACCATGATCACGTTCTTTCTCCAAAGAAGCAACAAGCTTCTTTGATTGTGAATTCAAAGATTTCGGCATTTTGAGGTTAGATCTATAACTTGTCACTAGATAAGCGGAAGATTACCAACTACTATCGCGATGCGAGTGTTGTTTAAAAAAACAGTTAAGATTTATATAAAAATGCCAAGTTTAAATAAAAGAGGGAATAAATACACAGTAATAAGTAGAAAACCGGTAGCAATTAATTGAAACGAATTCAAATGTCAGCAGCATAAATGTCAACAGTGATTTTTTGTTTCAAATACGCATTTTGGAGGGGGTAATATGCGATTACATTTGGTTTTTAATAATGACATTATCGCATAATAAAGATGGTGAAATTCGATATTATGATGCCTTCCCGAATCCCCTTAATTCAGTGAATTTCGGAACTTAGAGTGAACAGAATGTATGTATGCAGTAGTCCTTAGAAGAAAAACGCGATATCTTTTAAAAACGATAATAGAGTAGTGTATATTGTATGAGTTGTAGTATTAGCGGTATAAATAGTGCCCTTTACTAAACCAAGAAAATAAATACACGCCCAACAAAACATACATGAATACCTTTTATGACAATTTGCCGTACCCTTACGTTTTTATTTAAATTCAACAAAGAAACGATTCTTTCTAGGTATTAACAAATTTCAGATAAAAGCTTAATATAATAACAATAAATTTCTTTCAGGCATATCCTAATTACTAGAGAACGGACACGCTTACCACCCAGTGCAGTACTGGCGAAAGGCTGTATTTCTAAAATATTTAATTTTATTTATATAATTGGAAAACGAACGGGTGGTGATCTGTAAAATTACGAAATACATATGTATTTGTTGAAAAGTTGTATTTTTAAAGTTTTTAATTTTATTTCTATAATTGGAACATTTTTATTTGTTCATTTTGTCGTTCAAGTTGAGTAAAGGAGTATTAATATTGACTAGCAATAGTTTCTCAAGGTTTTCTTCTGTCAATTTTGTTCTCTTTGAATTAAGTACATCCTTATAAATAGAAAACGTCCTTTCTACATCGCAACTGGTTATAGGTGCATACTGGAAATATTCTTTTATTTCTTCATATTTAGCCGTTAGATTTTGTGGAATTGTCTCCATACATAATTGCTGCAATGTAATTAAATCTGGATTTCTATTAAGAATTGCTTCAAACTTTTGCCGAAGGCCACATCCGAAGTCACTTGGAATACTTTTCAAATTATTAACAGCCACATCTAATGTGGTTAATCCGTCATTTAATTTGAGATTTCGATTTTCAAAATAAGTGATTAGTTTTGGCAATTTTCCAAAGTGTTCGTGAAGAAAGTACAACTGATTTTTTAAATTTGGGATTTGTGTGAGTTCCTTGCACTCACCAATACTTCTAGCATCCTCTTTTAGCAGTGTTACGAAATGTTTTAGACTATCGAAATTCTCAGCATAATAACTAGTAGCTTCCAGCCATGTTCACCATCTAGTTATTACTGGAGTGGGAGGCAGTGACAGAGATGGAAATTTTTCCCTGAAAAGAGCTACTCTCAATGGTGCTTTTCTGAAAACTTTTTTAAAAGCTGATACAAGTCTATCAACTTCCGGAAAAGTGTCTCTGATATATTCACAGATTCTGTGGAGAGCATGTGCTACACAAGTAATATGCAGCATATTAGGATATGTTTTCTTCAATAGTCTGCCTGTTTTTAACATATACGCAGCACTGTCACTGACAAATACAAATATTTTTTCTTTGTACGTGGCGTCCGAATGAAGCATTTTTTGCATATTCTCCTTAATGGTTTCAGCAACTGTTTCCGCATCAACTCTATTTATAACACTTGTTGCTATTACATATGAGTTATAGGGAATAGTTGGATGTAGTACACCAGCTACAACATTTACCACACAGCGTCCTAACATATCCACCGTTTCGTCGGCGCTTATCCATATGTATTGATTTAAAAGATGGCTTCTAATGCGTTCTACTGTTCTCGTATAGCACCTAGAAACATAATATTTGCTTAAAGTTGATTCATCAGGAACATTTCGACCAGTATATTTTTTCAGAAATATTTTTAAAGTGGGATTGCTAAGTTTGTTTAATGGAATATTAGCCGCCATAAAGTTTTACAGAGTTCAGATGTGCTTGCGATCCTAAGTGACGAATTTTTGACGATATTTTACGGATTTTGTAATAAATTTCGGAATCACTGACAATGGACATACAATCAGTATGACCGTCAATCCAACTCGCCATTGTTTTACAATGCCGTTCTCGACATTCTTCCATATCATGTCTGAAAACGTAACTTAAACAATGCTCTAGATCTAAATAAATGAAAACTAAAAATGTGTGCGTAAGTTATTGAAACTGAACGAAATTCAATGCACACTCTTACGTCGAAATAATTGGTAGAAATAGATTCAATCAAACGATATTAAACAGGATCTATCACAAAAATTACGATGTAATTAACAGTTAAAACTATGAAAACAAGAAACTTACTCACAGCACTTTATTTATCTTACGAAATATAAACTAATAAAAAAATACATTATAAAAACCCCGCTTCTGTCTACGCTCATGAAAACAATTTAAAAAACACTATATTCTCCGAATACAATAGCTGGCTTGTCCATTGTTATCGCGGCGAGACCAGGTGTCCGAGTAAGTCAAACAAATACTTCATTGAATTACGCCGGGATGTACTGAGCGACGTTATACACAATTTCAATTGCCGATTGCGTTTTATGGAAGTTGAGTCCGTTCTCTAACTAATTACACAAAATATACAAAAATATGAAGTATGTATATTAGAAAAATTCAAAATAAAAGTAATAACAAAGTAAAATCTGATTCGTGTTTACTACAAACTTTGAATCAGCTATACTCTATTTTTAAAGTGGAGAGACGAATTTCTGAACAGACCACTTTGACAGTGAAATATCATTGGTTGAAAGCAATTTGGCCTTGCTTTCAACCAATGAGATTTCACTGTCAAAGTGGTCTGTTCAGAAATTCGTCTCTCTACTTTAAAAATAGAGTATAAAAAAGAATAAATATTTATATCCAATAGAAAACACAATTTGTTTAGTTTCAAAAAATGTATTGTATTGTAGTATATGTTTCATCACACTGTGGCTTCATCAGGTGGATGAATATACGCTATAAACTTACATTTGGTACCTATTTATATAAACACTTTTATAAAGGCGAAAAACGTGTTTGTGTTTCACCTGTGTCAATCCCCTTCCTTTTTTCCCGACTACAAGAACCCTGCGCGACTGTCAGTTCCGTTCAGTTAGCTTGGTATGAAAACAAAAGTCCGGTTTAAATTTTAGATCCACCCTCGTATTTTTTATTCCATCTAAGAAAGTTTTAAACCAAATTTGATGGCAGCTTTTTCTCTGATTACGTGTTCTTACTCAACCTTGAAATTTCATTGATTGTACATTTTTTATAGAAAAATACAAGACAATACATATTCGAAAATAGCTTCGTCCGGGAGCATTTCGAAAATTCATACTGCACATTCTATTGTTATTATAATTCTAGACCGAAAATAGACTAATAACTAGGGACCGGACATGAGAGGCCCATGACTCATCGCTCACGGGCGTACAATTGAAAATTTGTATTTTTAAAGTTTTTAATTTTATTTATATAATTGGAAAACAAATGGGTGGTGATCTATAAAATACGAAATACATTTTTATTTGTTCATTTTGTAGTTCAAGTTGAGTAAAGGAGTATTAATATTAACTAGCAATACTTTCTCAAGGTTCTCTTCTGTAAAATTTGTTCTCTTTGAATGAAATACATCCTTGTAGATAGAAAACGTCCTTTCTACATCGCAACTTGTTATAGATGTATATTGGAAATATTCTTTTATTTCAACGTATTTAGCAATTAGATTTTGAGGCATTGTCCCCATACACAATTGCCGAAATGTTATTAAATCTGGATTTCTATTAAAAACTGCGTCTAACTCTTGCCGAAGGCCACATCCGAAGTCACTTGGAATATTTTTCACATGATTAATAGCCACATCTAATGTGGTTAATCCATCATTTAATTTGAGATTTTAATTTCCAAAATAAGTGATTAGTTCTGGCAAATTTCCAGAGTGTTCCTGAAGAAAGTACAACTGATTTTTAAATTTGGAATTTGTATTAGTTCCTTGCACTCAGAGATACTTCGAGCATCGTCATTTAAACATGTAACGAAATTTGTAAACTATCGAAATTCTCTGCATAAAAACTAGTAGCTTTCAATCATGTTCCCCATCTGGTTATTACTGGAGAGGGAGGCAGTGACAAAGATGAAAGTTTTTCCCTGTAAAGAGCTACTCTCAGAGATGCCTTTCTGATATCTTTTTTAAAGCAGATACAAGTCTATCAACTTCCGCAAAGGTGTCTTTGATATACATATTCACTAATTCTGTGGATTTTGTGAATATTCTATATATGTATATATATACACATAAACTATATACATAGTCTAGAAATTGGTGTCTTATCACTAGAGCAGACCAATTTCCGTGCGCGCCATGAGCGCCGGTATGGGAGTCTAATTCGTAATATATTAGAATATGCGGTAGAATAGGGGCGCAACATGAGCTTGTTACCTATATAAGTATAGAAGTAGAGACATTTATTCTATCAGAAATAATTAAATATACATTTGGTTTTCTGCTATTAAAGTAATATGCAATACAATCATCCTCACATCGGCGCGCGCATCGGCGCGCACGGAAAATGGTCTGCGCTACTTATCACTATTGTCACGCAAGCTTGTTTACTTGATTGTACTAATGCATATTCCGCTTTCTGTAGGTAAATTCAAATTTAAATTACTATTCTCTGCAGTTGCCTTTGCTTCGTTTCTACATTTCCTTTTTGCCAAAATTAATTATTGATTAATGCGTCAACTTCATTTTAATAAATTAGAAAAATCAGAATAATCTTGTATACTCAGAAACTCTATTTTATGTCATTCTCTTTGTAGTACAAGAAGTCACGAATAGTAAGACACCTGCTTCCTAAACTTTGAACGATATTGTATATTTTTCTCTCATCCTCCTTACATTCCTCGAACTGCTCTATCCTATCTCATCCTTCGCCAACGCCACCTTTTTAACCTCTCCCCCGCTTTCTCTCCGTACGCCGTTACAACTCGCATCACGCGGTAACTGGATAACTGTAGGACCGGGATTAACGCTTATTACGTGCACGACCCAAGAATATAATTGGCGTTTAGTATGTTCAACTCACTCAAGAAAGCATACCTTATGTCGATACTACGCTGGACAACGGATGCTGATGTTCCTTCTTAATGAATAAGCAAGTGATAATGATTCAAATCTATATCGTATATATGTTACCGTGAAAGTCCGAAAACCGGTGATAGTCGAGATATACCGGTGAATGTCAACATTCACCAAGTTACTTGGCGTATGTCCGATATATTCATCAAATATCATTATTTCTAACTTACACCGGCGAATGTCAACATTCATCATGGACTCATGGTGTATGTTTACAAGAATTTGTTTATAAAAAGAAAACAAAATAAAACTCTATAAGTTATTATTTATTTTGATTAAAACATTGAAGAAGTTTTCAAATGAAAATAAAGAAATTGTTGAACTTAAAACAAACACAACAAACATAATATTAATATAACAAATAAATTACATTTTATTTCTTGAAATTAAATTAAAAAAAAACAAAGTAAATGTATGGCAACATTATTTATTGCAACAACTTAAGCTACCATGACACTTCGAATTACACAAAAGCCTATTGTTTTTACAGCTACATTTAGCCGTGGAACACTTCTTTTTGCAGTTACAGCGTGTATAGCTTTGCCCTCCACTTTTTGAATGAGCAGAAGCTGCTTCTCTTACCGAAATTTCTTGACCTGAAATCTCATCCATGGAAATTAACTTTTCTTTGCAAATTGCGAATTGATTACGAGTGAAAAGCTGCTTGAAGGTGCCATTTTTGTTCGCTAATTTATAAAAGTCTGTATTCTCTATCCCAACAACAATGGCTAACACATTTCGGGGATCTGTACGACCACGATCGACGTCAGGGACTTTAATTCTTACGGTATCACCAATTTGGGCCGCAGGAAACTTTTTCTTTGAGGTTCGCAACATTTTTGTTGCTTGGAGTAGTAGATTCTCTTTTGCTGCTACTCTTTTTGAATTGATTAGCTCGTGCTGCCTAGTCAGCACTTGAGATGAAGACGTAATCGGTTGCAGATCAGTCAGTGTTTGAGTTGAAGACGTGCTGGGTTGTGGATCAGTCGGCACTTCAGATGAAGACCTGTTGGTGGCAGATGAAGGTGGATTGGTCATCCATACCTGTGTTATAATAAATGTCCTGTCGTTTCTGACATTGACCGAAGCTTATATGTGTTTGTCGACATACACTGGTGAAGGACCGAATTTATAATATAACTAATAATTGTTCGGTCTTTCACCTATTCATCTGGTGTCTGTCGACATTAACCGGTGTATGTCGACAACCACTACTTTCGGTCTTTCACGGTAACATATACATTCTGTAGACATTGTCCCATGCAATAAACTAAATACCAGTCAAAATTTTAAAGCGTTAACTATTCTTTATCTTAGAACAAAGAATATTAAAATTACGACATAAGAGAAGTTGCTTCATGTAATATAAATGTATTCCGACAAATGCTTTGATTAATTAAAATAAAACGAAGTATTTAAATTTGAGTCATTCAGGGCATTTGGCGAAATTCACTGATATATAAATACTTTCATAAAATTCCTTAAAATTTTAAATTAACAGCAAGTAAAAGGTATTAACTTTGAAAGTGCAATACCCAAAGTCATTGATAAAAGTGATAAAGTTTCGAATTCTCATTTAAAGCAAAATCTGTCTGTAGTCATCACAAGAATAGCAAAATATATGTATACGACGAATGTACACACGAAAGATACAAATAATAATGAACGTATTGAGTATAATAGTTTAGAAAATAAGAAAATTAGGCTACGTATGGCTCTCAAAATTTACAGGTAGCTTTGAACAAAATACAGTATTAACGGAATGAAAACAAACAGAAGAAGGATATCTAACTTTTACAATAGAAGAGAAAAATATCTAGGTATGTATCTAGATAGAAAATTAAATTGGTGAAAACACTTATTTGCAAAAAGAAAACAACTTAATCTACAACTTCACAAATTATACTCGATGATTGGTAGAAGGTTTCTTAATAAATACTATTAGCTATAGATACGAATGTGATATTCAAGCCCATATGAACATATGATATCCAGCTTAGGGGTACAACAAGCAAGTCAAACATTGCAATCTTTGAGAGGTTTCAAAGTAAAGCGCTTGTGAACGCGTTCAGCGTGATTTAAATGTGCAATCAGTAAAAGAAGGAAGAAATACAAAAATCCAGTGAAAAATACAATTAACGTGTCTTGCTAACCGACTAATGGAAAACATTTCAAAAATGAGACGATTGATGCACTTACAAGACACTTCTTGTAACATCTTCATTGTTTCACCCGCTGTCTGCACCATTTTGTTGAAAGTAACCCAAAGCTAGTTCATCATCACGAAGCTGATTAAGAAAAGGAAAGGGTATTTCCTGTCGATACCTTTCTGCAGTCAATGTACCATTAGAAAGAAATAGACCAATAATCCCTCTTCTAGTTATAGCGCATCAAACACCAACTTTCTGAGGATGTCGACGAAAAATTATTGGGCTTTGTATCACTCCGCATTCTTGTGTTTTGTGAGTTAATATATTCTCTAACATATAACCATGCTTCTTCCGAAAAGAAAGTTTCGTCTAGGTACGCACATGATCTTGCATGAATAAGAAATTGAGTCCCACACTCACTGAACATTACATGTTCAACAAAGATATTTTCATATACAGGAAGCAACTCTGTGTGACCGTTGAAACAGATTCCTGCCTAAAACATTGCCAAACGGAAAGCTTGAAGAGATATTGCAACTTGCAAATCGCTCTTCTGTCCTTCGACAGACACTTTCACGTCCATCAGAAGATTGTGTTTCATCTGAGAATAAAACTTTCTTCCAATCATTAACGATTCAATGCTGATGATTTCTGACAAAATGCAGTCTTCGAATTCTGCTACTTAATCCAGTTTGCTTTAAACATCTTTTGACTGTTCTAGACGATATTGCAAGATTCCTAATAGTTGTGGGCTCATTTTTTTTTAAATATTGCTAGATTGTTAAAGCGGATTTTTTAAATTTAGTTTATATTCATTCATATTTTTATTAAAAGAAAATAAGAATATATATATATATATATATATATATATATATATATATATATATATATATATATATATATATATATATATATAGTTATTTCTTTTTTTTCTTTACCTTTGTATATTATAGGAAATTTAGTTAGTCGACGATTTAAGGTCTGTTTTACTTCAATATGTACATACTTAAGATAATTTTCTTCTTACATGTTTCGGCAATTACTTCTTTTTTCAAAGAATTTTAAATTATTAAAAGTGACAGTATATTACTATCATATTTATATACGGTGAGGTCCTAAAGTAACGGATAAATTCATTTTCTACGTAATTATTAATACAAAAGGAAAATCCTGAAACGGGTCAATTTTTATATATGAAACTACACTTTTTGAATAAAATTATCTATGTGCCCCTTCAACCCCCTCGAAGTAATAACTACCCCTTTAAAACATTTAGATGAAAAGGGGTAGCGTGTGTTACTGCGTTTAAAAGGGATTTTAATTCTCTATTCAGCAGTATATGCCTTTTTGATTTTTGGACGTCGATAATCAAGAAAAGAGTAATTTTAAGACATACAAACAAGTAGGCGTAGAACCAAATACCTGTCACGAGTGACTAGTCTATTAGTTACCTTTATGTCAAAAAAGTAAATTTGTTTCTTTTTATGACATTTACTTCTCAAATTTGTTTTAGTTCGTTAGACGTCGTTAACAATTGTTAGGTATTAAACGTTTTTTTAGAGATTTCTAAGCGTTAATTTAAATTGTTCAACAATGAGCCTTTCCGAGACCCAAAGAATTGACGTATTAATATTAATTGGAGTGGGTGATAAAACACGAACGCATTCTGAAGTATGCAGAATATTTAATGATAAGTATCCTGACCGTCACATTTCCCAGTCTACGGTGAGTAGAGTCGAACAAAAATTCCGTCTATTAGGAACTGTCACAGATCTTCCAAAATCTGGTAGATCAAACTGAATAACGAAAAAAAATTGGATGTATTTATTACATGTTGAGGAAAACCCACATAAACCTACAAGAGAAGTAGCCGGTGATTGCGATGTAAGTAAATCGTCTGTCTTGCGTGTTTTGAAAAAAGAAAAATACCATCCGTATAAAATTCAAATGGTGCAGGAATTAAATGACGATGATCCTGATCGTCGATTATAATTTTGCGAAATTGTTATAAATAGATGTCAACAGGATCCGATGTTTCCCAAAAACATCCTTTTTTCTGATGAGGCAACGTTTACCCTACATGGAACAGTCAACAAGCAAAATTGTCGGTATTGGAGTAAACAAAATCCGCACTAGATGAGGGAAGGTCATACTCAGTATCCTATTAAAGTGAACGTTTGGGCTGGCATAATAAATAACAGAATTATCGGACCATATTTTTTTGAGGGGACATTAACTGGGGCGATTTACTTGGAGTTTTTACAAACATTTTTAATACCTGAATTAAGAAGACTTTTTCCTGATACTGTTAACCCCACAGAAATTAATAGAAACATATGGTTTCAACAAGATGGAGCTACACCACATTATGCAGCAGTAGTGCGAGCTTACCTTAATCAAGTTTTTCCGCATCGGTGGATCGGTAGACGTGATGAAATTGAATGGCCAGCCCGTTCTCCCGATATGACTCCACTGGATTATTTTTTGTGGGGTTATTTAAAATCAAAAATTTACTCCAATAAACCAATCAACATTAATGATTTAAAAAACCGAATAATGCATGAAATTAATCAAATCAGCGCTGAAATGTTGCAAAACGTTTTGGAAGAATTCCAACATCGTCTATTTGTTTGTCAAGAAATGAACGGACTCCAGTTTGAGCATATGATTTAAACTATTTTTAGTTATTGTAAATAATGTTAAATATTTTAAAATTTATTTCGTTCTGCAACATAATTAATTATACAATTTAAACAATTTTACATTGATTTTTCCTATTATCGACGTCTAAAAATCAAAAAGGCATATACTGCTGAATAGAGAATTAAAATCCCTTTTAAACGCAGTAACACACGCTACCCCTTTTCATTTAAATTTTTTAAAGGGGTAGTTATTACTTCGAGGGGGTTGAAGGGGCACATAGATAATTTTATTCAAAAAGTGTAGTTTCATATATAAAAATTGACCTGTTTCAGGATTTTCCTTTTGTATTAATAATTACGTAGAAAATGAATTTATCCGTTACTTTAGGACCTCACTGTATGTGATCTTGTCAGGGTTAAAATTACATTATTTAATTTATACATTCAAGTCTAATAATAATAATAATCATGCACTGGCTTATCATACCGCCAGTCCCGGGTTCGGATCCGGGGCTGAGCTGTCCGAGTAGGTTTTCGTGATATTCCTTCTCGCTCAAGGCGAATGCCGGCACTTGAACATCTTATGTCGCTTCATGGGCGCAGTCGTAATAATAACTCATGGCCTTCCAATGCCCCCTGTAATTGGCGTCAAGGTGTTGGGAGATGCTAAGGCATGAATTATTATTATTATTATTTTGAATCGAAGTAGCCTTTACTTGATGGAAATTCATAATTAATGTAATAAAATATTACTTAATTTCCACTTTATTGAGGTAAAATCCCATTACAATTGTTTCGACACAGTGCCTTCCTCGAATGGAGTTGTATTGCAAACTAAATCTAAAGGATGTTGATAGATTTAAACTTAAATGAATTATAATAATGAAAAAATTAATTATACTTAAAAGGATGGTTTAATAATAGGCACTTTCTATTCAAGGTGTAAACTTTATTACACAAAGCGACCAAAGTTTACCGAGTACAAACATAAAAACAGGAAAACCAAAATAAATAAAAGAATCAGGTTCAATTATTAAAAACAATAAACAAAAAACCATAACTGATCCACCGCCGAAACTAAGCTTTGGAACAATATTACATTGGGCAAATCAGAGGAGCTGAGATTAAATCTCGACTCGTCTGTAAAAAGGATATGGTTTTATTCCTCATTAACCCAGGTCTAATGTTCATGACGAAAGCGTAACCTGAACTCACTTCCTGAATTATCTGATCGCGAACGTCGGCAGCCATGTTACTCTACGTGATGTTCTCTGGTCAACTGTGGGCCGTGTGCATGTCTTCTAGTAGTCAATTCATATTCCTGCAACCTTCTTCTTACTGTTCTTTCACTAACTGCTACACCACTTACCTCTTCTAAATCGTTTCTGACAAAAACTGCTGTAGTGTCGCTGTTTCTCAGGACTCTCAATATAAGAAAGCGGTCATCCTGAGCGCTTGTACCCCTTTTTCTGCCAAAACCGACTTGTCTAGTGTATCCACTAGTTACATGGAACCGCTCTACTGCGTTTTGAACAAAACATTTGGAAACACCTAGGACTCGAGCCACGTAATATTGTGATCGCCAATCTCGTATCAAAATTATCGCTCTAGCATTGTCTGTTAGATTTAAGACCATATTTAAATTTAAAAAGCACTAAACGAACTTTGTTAAACACGAATGTTCAAAAAAAAGGAAAATGTACGATTAAAAAATAAACCAAATTTAAAAAAAACAGTTTAAATTAAACTAACACTTACTAACGATGGAATAAGCACCTTTTTAATGTTAAAAAAAAAGGTTTTAAACAGTTCCAAAAAATTTCAACAAAGCGTAGTTGACATAATATTTATGACAGATAACAACATCCTTCAAATTTGTTGATGAAACGAAAAAAAAGAAGAAAAACGAAACAAAAAGTATATGCATCGAATTTTGTGCCGGTGAGTATATATATTTAAAAAAATTTACATTACATGTTTCGGCAAATAATGCCTTTTTCAAAGAATTTAAAAATATAAATATATATATACATATATATTTTAAAATTCTTTGAAACGGACATTATTTGTCGAAATATGTAAGATTATTTTAAATATATAGGCATTAAAGTAAAGCACACCTTAAATCGCCGACTAATTGAATCTACTATATAAAAGTATAAAGTAGACTTCATTTCAAGTAACAAAAATGCAAAACTTGTATATCCATTTTTATTTGTTTCAAAGTTACAGATCTATGATTGTGATTGTCAGATCATGAAAAAAATTTAATCCCAAAGTCAATAAAAACTGATTTTATTTAAAAAAATTAAATTAATAATATTTTTGAAATGTCCACCTCCTTGTTGAATGCAGGCTTGTGTCCGCAAGCCAACAGAAGAAGTAGGTACTTATCAGAATTTCATACTTGTTTTGTCGGATTTGCTCGGCAGTCAGGTGAATCCAGGTGAATCCAACAACGATCCAACAACTCTTCTCTTGTGTTCGAAACTTGCGCGTAGACTAAATTTTTCGTGTATGTACCCCCATAATTAAAAGTCAAGGGGATTAAGATCGGGTGATCTGGGTGACCGTGCAACAGGACCACCTCGACCAATCCATCTTGCATAATTGACGTTAACCCAATTTCGGACAGCAATTCCGAAATGTGGTGGTGCCCCATACATGTGAAACCACATGTCTCGTCGAACATTCAGTGGGACATCCTATAAAAGACCTGGCAGTTCGTCAATAAGAAATTGAAGGTAATTGTCCGCATTTAACCTCCCAGGAAGAACGACAGGACCAATCAATAACTCATCGATTAGGGCCGTCTAAACGTTAATAGAAAATTAATGTTGAAATTTTGATGGGCGTATAGCTTTGGGATTTTCTGATGACCACCTGTGCAGGTTTCTCAGATTTGTAACACCACTTCTCGTGAACGTACTCTTGAGAAGAAAATCGGTAAGGCATTTTGAATAAAGAAAACCTGTCCACTCACTAATAAGCTGATTTATGAACTGAAACGTAATGTAATCCTTTATTAAAAAATGCAACGTTAACAGTCACCTGAACATTTGTTTATTCTATGATATTCATGGTTCTGCACTTACGAAATAAGTAAGAATCCTCTTTATCATAAATCAATTTCCAGTACTCTTTTTTGTAGATCTCAAAGAAATGACTGTATGCACTACGACATGTGTTTATTTATTTTAGGATAACATTTTATTATGCGACGTTAACAATCACAGGCCTGTTATTGAATCGTATAACTTTTTTTAAATAAAATCAGTTTTTATTGACTTTAGGATTACATTTTTTTTCATGATCTGACAATCACATTCATAGATCTGTAACTTTGAAACAAATAAAAATGGATATACAAGTTTTGCGTTTTTGTTACTTCAAATGAAGTCTACTTTACACTCCTAAAATTTGAACATAACGATACGGCACACTTGTATATATATATGTTCTTATTTTTTCCTCTTCTTTTAATGAAAATATGAATGAATATAAACTGCTTTATACTTGTAAATATACTATATTAAACATAACTTCTTAATAACTAATAAACCTGTTGATATCATTCAGTTCCATAATTAAACTCGCTGTCATTAACTTCTGTTATTCTCATGTACCAATTTTGTACATCAGCAATTGAAAAATTCTGTCTTCTTTTTGCACCTTTTTTTCATTAAATACTATCAAACTATAAAGATTTATCATCCTTTTACAAAATTTTGTGTCTTTCTATTTTAAAATTTTATGTTGCTATCTAAAATCAATAAATAAATCATCCTTCTTTTTTTCGTTCAAATTTCCAGCTTCTTATTTTTTTTAAACATCAATCTCATGAGTAACTCTACTTTTCACATTTAACAATGTCATAATTTTTACATCTTTCTGACATTTATATTTAACATACATATTTACATTGCCTATTCTTTACGTCAAAGACAATTCATTCTATATTAAATCAAACTCAGTCCCTTTATATATACATATATATATATATATATATATATATATATATATATATATATATATATATATATAATAATTAGAACACAACACATCAGTGAAATAGTAGATGGTCAGTTTAATATGTCTTGTTGACATGAAAAAGTTCACTGCTGGTATTGATTTTATTAATAAGCAATAAGATCCATCGTCTTGACTCTCATTCCTCTAGAAATACATTTTTAAAGCCTTGGCTCTTAACGGAAAACATCAAGCACAACAAAAGTAAATTAGTAGGAATCAATATACCTATATATCATTACTTTCGATATATGAATCGAATGATAATAAGAGTTAAATTAAAAAAATATATATTTTATTTATTCTACACTTCATGTATCAATAAAAAGCAACGAATTGTATAATCGTTTCTTAAAACCTTTTCCATGTACTCAATTCCGAACTATAATATTTACTAATTAATTTAATCGTATAATTGCAATATATGTATATGTATTTTGTATGAAAATTAGCATTTAGGTGATAAATATTATCTATTTACTAATTTTTTCCTGTTTGTACGAAGACCTAGAATATACATAAATATATCTGAATTAACACTGAATTTAGCGTTTATGATTCTCCTACATACATTTTTAGGTTTTACTTTTGTTTTCTTTTTTCTTTACATTCAAATACTGTTGTAAGAAAAATTAATTAGATCTGTCATATCAAAATATTTTTTGAACTATGGATTTTAGAAACTTCATTAATTAATGTTAGGTACAACAACATTTTACAGACAATTTAAACAAGTACAATATAAACTTTTAATAATAAATAAGATGTGAGTATCTATTTGTTTTTTATTCGATACGAATTCGCGAAAATTTGTGTTAGAAGCATTCGCATTATCAGGTTTTATGTCAACTGAAACAGTTTGGTAATTTCTGTTGAAGTATATGTATTCTGATAATTGAGTCAATACTTTTTATCAGGTCTTTTATTCCATCCTGGATAGATTTATTCCTATAATTCAATATTCTCGATGTCAATATTCCGTATAGTGTTGCGATCACATTAAACAGCTTATTCATATAAAAGAAGGATAGATACTTCAAGAGATGAAAATGTACAACGATAACTTACTACTACAACGAGTAAAAAGGGTTCGCAGAGACATTTCAAAAGGCGTATGATGCTTATTTGCGTAAGATTGAAAATGGAATTGTGGAGAACCCTAAAACTTTTTGGGCATTCCTCAAGCGAGGTTGTAGCAGGATACCTGGTCATATGTTTCTTGATGATGGGGAATTTTCCTAGACTCATGCAATTGTTAATGCCTTCGCTAAGGAATTCCTTTCAGGTTATTCAGTTTTTACATATTACCTATCTTTTCATGTCAATTATATCTCGGAAGAAGAAATACTCACTAGTGCTCTTTGTTTAAAAATTGACATGACGACTAGTGAGGATATTATACCAAGTTTTCTCGTACGAACTTGTGCCAGCTCTGCTATCTCCTATACCCTATATGATTATGTTTAATCTTATTGTAAGGACTTCTACCTTCCCTGATATCTGGAAAGTTAGTAAGATTGTTTATTTAAAAAGGGTCGTAACTGTGATATTGACAATTACAGACCTATAAGCATAATTCCTAACTTTGCTAAAATGTTAAAACATTTTGTATACAAAAATTATACAGCCTTTCCATTCACCATGAATTTATGGCTTAAATTTAACACCATAACTTTTCAAACGGTATAAATACTTCCAATAAGAAACCTAATTTATTATATTAATATTATAATATCAAATTTCACTAAAAATCATTAGGTGTGTCTAGTTATTCTGTAACCTCACAAGATTTTAAAATCTCATTAATATACAAACACCATGTACGATTAACGAATCGATGAAGCCGATTAGAGGCTTGTTTGCTAGAAAAGTAATCCCATGAATGATGATCTTTCCTAGCTTTCTACGTCACCTAACGGAAGTTTCTGGGATTTGTTTTTGTGAAGAGAATTTAAAAATCGAACCTCCGGCAATTTATCGAGTGATATTTACACATTTTTACACATAATTTAATGGAATCAGATACAAGAATTTAGAAAATCACAGCATTATATTTCAAAAGGAATAATCTAATCTTATCTAATACAATAATAAATTTACTATTTAGCTATTCTTAAATTTAGTCAAACAACAAACAATCGCACATAATATTACATATTTTATCACTATTTCTTTATAATTAAACAGAAAATAAAATATGTACAGCACGCGCCAAAATATACAGTATTGGAGCATTACATACGAGGGTTGGTTTTTATATTCGCGAACTAGACATTTTTCAATTTTAATATAATTTTTCATTATAGTGTTTTATCATCATACATGCCTTGGTAACGACTTTGATAATTTACAAAACAATTGCAGCAGTATTAGTTCCAATATCTGTCAGTTTGTATTGTCACGTATCAAAATGCACAAACTTGAATATGGAGCAGTTATAAAATTCTTGACAAAACAAGGAAAATCTCTAAAAACTATTCGTGAAGAAATGTTGGCGTATACGGGGATGATTGTCCTTCAAAGTCGACTATTTGCGAATTGTCAAAATTGTTTAAACATTGCCGAGAATCACTGGATGATGATCCCCATCCAGGTCGGCCTGTTGACGTGACCACCTCCGATGTTATTGAAAAAACCAAGTGTTTGGTTCTGAAGGATGCAAGATTAAAGAAGCGACAATTAGCAGCTCTATTAGGAGCTTCAGAAAGCACGGTTTTCAGAATTCTACTGGAATACCTTGGTCCCGCGAATGCTTTCACCATTCTAAATGCGTGTGCGGATGGAGACGTGTGAACAATTTTTGGCGCTTTGTGGAGAAGAACCAGGTTTAATTATCAATCGACTTGTCACCGCAGATGAGAGCTGGGTCCATCATCTTGACCCTGAGTCAAAACAAGGATTAATGCAGTGACATATTAAGGGTTCTAGCCCCCAAAGAAGTTTAAAGTCACGCCTTCCGCAGGAAAAACAATGGCAACGATATTTTGGAATTGTCAGGGAATACTAATGATTGATTATCTACGCAAGGGTAGTACGGTAACAGGAGAGTATTACGCAAGATTAATGCATCGCCTAAGAGGTTATATTAAAGCGAAAAGGCACGGAAAACTGACGCAAGGTGTCCTGCTGCTTCACGATAATGCACCAGTCCGCAAATCAAGACTTGCAAAAGCTGCGGTTGCCGAATGTGGCGTCACAGAAATATATCATCTACCTTATAGTCCACATCTCGCTCCGCGCGACTATTTTTTGTTTCCTAATCTCAAAAGAACTCTAAGGGGAACAAAATTTATGAAACATGACGGACTTATAGCGGCCGTTGAAATGTATTTTGCAGACAAACCAAAGGAATTTTTTTATAATAGATTAGAGATGTTATTAAAACGATGTAATATTTGTATACAAAAGCAAGGGGACTATATTTTCACAGAAAATACACAATTTTGAGTTTTGTTCTTTGTAAATTATTTTTATATGCAATTCGCTTGTCAGCATTACTTTTGTTTCAACAGTAGTTGCTGCCAGTTACCAAACCGTTTATTACAAATTATTACATTCGCTCTGTTGTGCATTGACAGATATACATTAACTGCATATGTAGGTGTGTATGTGCCATTTATGCAGTCGCCACACGTAACAAATTGTTCGAAACTCACGGATCGCTTACAGAAACAAACAAATCATCAATCGCTCGTGTCCGCTCTCTGATAATGACAATGACTTACGTATATTTTCAAACGTAAGTCTTTTATAAACTAATAAAAAAAAACTATTCATAAACATTTTAAAAATAGATGCTGGACTCTGAAATTGCAGGAATACAAAGGATAACACAGTTAGTTTATTTTCAATAAATAAATATGTACTTCCATTGTTAGTTGTTAATTGTTAGTTCTCAAATAGTATAATAGGATACTGTTTAAATTTAATTTTTCTTAAAATCCCCATGAACAGGCTATTCATAAATTGGATCACAATGACTACAATGTGTTTAATGCATATCTGTTTGGGTTGGATTTCAACAAATAGGTGTTCCCCTTGATTTACCGATTTGTTAGAAAATATTGTACGACAATAAAATTTCTTAAACGACAGTTTTTTTTCCTCATTTATCCTAATGTAATGTAATAATTAGAGAACGGACACAATTTCCATAAAACGCATTCGGCAATTGGAATTGTGTATAACGTCGCTCAGTACATTCCGGCGTAATTCAATGAAGTATTTGTTTGACTTACTCGGACACCTGGTCTCGCCGCGATAACAATGGACAAGCCAGCCATTGTATTCCGAGAATATAGTGCTTTTTAAAGTGTTTTTATGAGCGTAGATAGAAGCTGGGTTTTTATAATATATTTTATTTATTAGTATTAGTTTATATTTCGTAAGATAAATAAAGTGCTGTGAGTAAGTTTCTTGTTTTCATAGTTTTAACTGTTAATTACATCGTAATTTTTGTGATAGATCCTGTTTAATATCGTTTAATTGAATCTATTTCTACCAATTATTTCGACGTAAGAGTGTGCATTAAATTTCGTTCAGTTTCAATAACTTACGCACACATTTTTAGTTTTCATTTATTTAGATCTAGAGCATTGTTTAACTTACTTTTTCAGACATGATATGGAAGAATGTCGAGAACGGCATTGTAAAACAATGGCGAGTTGGATTGAAGGTCATACTGATTGTATGTCCATTGTCAGTGATTCCGAAATTTATTACAAAATCCGTAAAATATCGTCAAAAATTCGTCACTTAGGATCGCAAACACATCTGAACTCTGTAAAACTTTTATGGCGGCTAATATTTCATTAAGTAAACTTAACAATCCCACTTTAAAAATATTTCTGAAAAAATATACTGGTCGAAATGTTCCTGATGAATCAACTTTACGCAAATATTATGTTTCTAGGTGCTATACGAGAACAGTAGAACGCATTAGAAGCCATCTTTTAAATCAATACATATGGATAAGCGCCGACGAAACGGTGGATATGTTAGGACGCTGTGTGGTAAATGTTGTAGCTGGTGTACTACATCCAACTATTCCCTATAACTCATATGTAATAGCAACAAGTGTTATAAATAGAGTTGATGCGGAAACAGTTGCTGAAACCATTAAGGAGAATATGCAAAAAATGCTTCATTCGGACGCCACGTACAAAGAAAAAATACTTTTATTTGTCAGTGATAGTGCTGCGTATATGTTAAAAACAGGCAGACTATTGAAGAAAACATATCCTAATATGCTGCATATTACTTGTGTAGCACATGCTCTCCACAGAATCTGTGGATATATCAGAGACACTTTTCCGGAAGTTGATAGACTTGTACCAGCTTTTAAAAAAGTTTTCAGAAAAGCACCATTGAGAGTAGCTCTTTTCAGGGAAAAATTTCCATCTCTGTCACTGCCTCCCACTCCAGTAATAACTAGATGGGGAACATGGCTGGAAGCTACTAGTTATTATGCTGAGAATTTCGATAGTGTAAAGCATTTCGTAACACTGCTAAAGGAGGATGCTAGAAGTATTGGTGAGTGCAAGGAGCTCACACAAATCCCAAATTTAAAAAATCAGTTGTACTTTCTTCACGAACACTTTGGAAAATTGCCAAAACTAATCACTTATTTTGAAAATCGAAATCTCAAATTAAATGACGAATTAACCACATTAGATGTGGCTGTTAATAATTTGAAAAGTATTCCAAGTGACTTCGGATGTGGCCTTCGGCAAAAGTTTGAAGCAATTCTTAATAGAAATCCAGATTTAATTACATTGCAGCAATTATGTATGGAGACAATTCCACAAAATCTAACGGCTAAATATGAAGAAATAAAAGAATATTTCCAGTATGCACCTATAACCAGTTGCGATGTAAAAAGGACGTTTTCTATTTATAAGGATGTACTTCATTCAAAGAGAACAAAATTGACAGAAGAAAACCTTGAGAAACTATTGCTAGTCAATATTAATACTCCTTTACTCAACTTGAACGACAAAATGAACAAATAAGAATGTTCCAATTATAGAAATAAAATTAAAAACTTAAAAAATACAACTTTTCAACAAATAAATATGTATTTCGTAATTGTATAGATCACCACCCGCTCGTTTTCCAATTATATAAATAAAATTAAATATTTTAGAAATACAGCCTTTCGCCGGTACTGCACTGGGTGGTAAGCGTGTCCGGTCTCTAAATTTATTACAATACATTAGGATAGAATTAAAATTATTACTAATAATTTTAATTCCACATATATAATTTCTATTACCAACAAACAAATTATATATTGCTTCTGTATTATTTCAATAACATTTACATTTGAAAATTATGTTGTACCATCAACAATCTTTTATAAAACACATGGATTTGGATGACTAGCAATAAAAAGAAATACAGATGTTTTATAGTTTACAAACAATAAATAAAAATTAAAAGAACATTTTATGTAATAAAAAAACAAAGTCAAAATTCAATTTTTCCTGTCTTTTTTTATCAAATTTGTTTATCAACGTTCAAGGTTCAAGGTTGAACTATTTTCAGTCGTTGAGATTGTGAGACTAAATAACATTTGTTGGCCCATTGTGAATCGCAGGTGTTCTTAATGAGACATTAAGAACACCCGCGATTTAAACTTAAGGTCCTTAATAATGACCTTAAGTTTACTGAAACTGCATTGACAACTAGTTGAGTTGTTTATAGGGTTTCGTAAATTCAAAGTGCGACAGGGATTTGGAAAAAAATCTTGCTGATCGTGCTCAGATATGTTCTGGCGAAGACCAAAGGCATTCACATTCTTAATTTTGACAAACAATATGTAGACTTGATCTTTGTAAATAGGAATTTTCTGGATCAAATATGGTGTCTGCATATACAGTCTGCAGTTTAAGCTAGCCGCATGCTTTTGCAAATCATGCGTTGAGATTCTAAACATTAATGATCCATTCAGAAAGAAAACATTTTTTTCATATCGTGAACTTTATATTTTCTTGAGCTTTTTTCGGCAATAATTCTATCGAAAATTATGTTGATTGATTGAATAAGGAGTTGCTCCGATGACAGTGTTCTAACTTTATCTTTAGACAATTTATCGTAAAACTTATTAATAATAATAGCCGGTCTTGGAGCATCCCTAAAACATTTAAACCAATAAACCTATAGCGTTACAACCCATGGATAGTTAAACGAAGACGGTGTTTTGTTTTCAAAGTGTCTGAGTGGTTTAGCAAACACTGTGAGTAAAAATAACATTATAGTCTGTCTATAGATATAACAATTTCACTTCAAATAACAAAAAAAAAATTTCTAATGTGTAAATACTTTAATAGTAACCCTGCGGTGAGGGTTTAGAGAATTGCAAACAGTGATTATAATATCGGTGTAGAAGCCAGAGCAGAATAAGTATTAGTTTTTATTCTATTATGACTAACAATAAAGTTAATATGGGCATAATAATTTATATATTGAAAGTTCTGGAGAAGATAAATGCATATATGTATATACAATGATAGTTGTGTATAGCGCCAAAGAAAAAAAGGAATGAAAGGTATATGTGAGTAATGCCTTCATATAAAAAATCGCGATTCAATGTTGATATAGTAACGAGAAAATGATTTTTCTGTTTCAGTTAATCGGGCATCGCCACTACTAACAACGCTCAGATTTAAATTGAATATGGGCATAGTCTTAGCTGTGGTTAGGTGCGTTCGCAATGATATCTTAGACGAATAATGAATATACTGAGATGATTTTAATTTATGACGGAACAAGAAAAAATAGTCTTGCGGCAAAAAATTTGAAGGTTTCCCAAATCGACGTCTTCCTTCGACTAAGACAATTGTGATGGTCGTACATGGCCTTCGGGGTACAAGATCAGTAATTCCACTTTTCCAAGGTTGTGGCCTTCAAAGATCACGCAGAGTGCAACAAGCAGAAGAGGATGTTTTAAATATCGTGGAAGCGAATCCTGGCTAAGTACGACAACCCTAGCATGGGAAGTAAATGTGTCTCAAACTATGGTGCACCAAATTTTTAAAACTAATTTACTTCATCCTTATCATAACTAACTTAACGAAATTAGATTTTCCCTGCCGAGTTACCTTCTATGAGTGGTTTCAAGACAAAGAAATTCATTAGCCAAATCTTGCGTTAGTAATTCTCTTTACCGACGTTTGCCAAAGATGGTATTTTGAATTACCATAATAATCACCACTACGAAAATTCCCATGATATGCAACGCAAGTTACTTCTATTTAACTATATTTCCAAAAGTTGTTGACATATTCGACATAAACATTATTTATAGCCAAAAAAAGAATGAAACGACCACATGTTTAACTGTTTATATTGTATAAATCGTTTACTAAACCAACAACAATGTTGACTATTCATAACATTTATAACATAACATCTAAGGTTAAGAAGTCCATCGAGTTTTTGTGCAGGTCTGTGAACTAGAATTATCAGCTGGATTTACGTAAATATAGGATAAACAAAGATATGGACCGATTTTAACTACATTTTAAGAATTACAAATAAATTTCTTTTTCGATTTTCAGTTAGACATTTATACGTATACTTCAGATTCGCATAGCTTGGGTCCTATTCAGTGGTAATTCTGTATAAATTATTATTTCAATATTATCGAAATAAACGTGAGGAACCTTATTGTCAGTCCTAATAGACTAAAAATTAATATTTAATACTTTCTGGTTTCTACGCCGATATTATAATCACTGTTTGCATTTCTCTAAACTCGCACCACAAGGTGGTTAATTAAAGTATTTACAAATGAAAAAATTAATTTGTTGTTATTTGAAATCAAACCGTTATATCTATGGACAGACATATATATATATATATATATATATATATATATATATATATATATATATATATATAATCTTCACGATTTAAAATTAGTCGCTGACTTTGTATAATAAACAAATGTTCAAATGATTGTTAACGTTGCATTTTTCAATAAAGGATTACATTACGTTTCAGTTCATACAACAGCTTATTAGTGAGTGGATACGTTTTCTTTATTCAAAAAGCCTTACCGATTTTCTTCTCAAGAGTATGCGGACATGCATTTTGTGTATGGCTACTGTAACGGCAGTGCACGTCAGGCAGTTATTGAATACCGACATCGGTTTCCCAATAGGCGCATTCCTCATTACAGAACGTTTCTGGACTGCGTGATTATCTTTTCGACCGAGGAGTAAATTTGCCAGCAGACTTAGAGGAAGAAGCAGTAGCTATTGTTACAAGGGATCCAACTCTCAGTGTACGTCGAATCGCTAGACAACTAGGAGTGCCACGAACGACAGTTTTTAAAACGTGAGGGCTAATATCCATATCACTATTGCAGGGGACACGGTTTGCTTGAGGTAGACCACTATGCTCGTCTAGTTTATTCTACCTGGATATTAAGACAGTCACGGCTTCATTTTAATTTCTGCAGAACAGTCCTCTGGACAGATGAATCTACGTTCACAAAAAATGGTGTTACAAATCTGAGAAACCTGCACAGGTGGTCATCAGAAAATCCCAAAGCTATACGCCTATCTAAATTTCAACATGAATTTTCTATTAACGCTTGGGCGACCCTAATCGATGACTTGTTGATTGGTCCTGTCGTTCTTCCAGGGAGGTTAAATGCGGATAATTATCTTCAATTTCTTATTGACGAATGCCAGGTCTTTTAGAGGATGTCCCACTGAATGTTCGACGAGACATGTGGTTTCACATGGATGGGGCACCACCACATTTCGGAATTGCTGTCCGAAATTGGGTTAACGTCAATTATCCAAGATGGATTGGTGGAGGTGGTCCTGTTACATGGCCACCCAGATCACCTGATCTTAATCCCCTTGACTTTTATTTATGGGGGTACATGAAAAATTTAGTCTACGCGCAAGTTTCGAACACAAGAGAAAAGTTGTTGGATCGTATTCACCTGGCTGCCGAGCAAATCTGACAAAACAAGTATGAAATTAGGATAAGTACTTCTTCTGTTGGCTTACGGGCATAAGCCTGCATTCTACAAGGAGGTGGACATTTCGAAAATATTATTAATTGAACTTTTTTAAACAAAATAAGTTTTTATTGACTTTGGGATTACATTTTTTTTCCTAATCTGACAATCACATTTATAGATCTGTAACTTTGAAACAAATAAAAATGAATATACAAGTTTTGCGTACGAGTGCACTTGTCAGGATCGTTAACGATGTAATATCTGGTTTGAACAAGGATAAAGTTACAGCTTTGGTTCTTCTTGATTATTCGAAAGCATTTGACACATTACACCATAAAATGATGATAGCAAAACTTAGCTACTTTGACTTTAATGTAGATGCCTGTAACTTGCTTGCATCCTACCTTGCAAACAGGCGCCAGGGGGTTTGCATCAATAACATTAATTCAACTGAGGCTCGTATCGTTTCGGGTGCCCCACAGGGATCTATTATTGCACCGTTACTTTTTATTTTATGTACGGCGGACTTTGCTAGCACGTTGAGACATTGCACACCTCACTTATATGCGGATGACGCTCAACTGTACTTTTGATATTGGGCAGTTACCGAAGTATGTCGCTTCAATAAACTTAGACTTGGACACTCTATTGCGGATTTCAGGTGATCATTGCTTAAGGGTGAACCACTCGAGGTCACAAGTGCTAGTATTCTCTAAACGTAAACATGGGGCCGTGCACGGTGTGGATATAACGGTTGATCGGCATAGGCTTGCGATTGTAGAGACTGTGCACAATTTGTCAATGGTCAGGTCCATTGACAACAACTTAAGATTTAAAGCTCATGTTCACAAACTTACCCAGAAGTCTATTGCCGTATTAAAGTGTCTGTACAGTAGCAGAAAAATTATGAATACTTGCCTTAGGGCTATGCTCTGTATATTAATTTTATCATGCTTTGACTACTGTGATGTCGTGTACGGCCCGTGCTTAGACAACGAATATGGAAATAGGGTCCAAAGAGTGAAAAATGCATGCATTTGATTTATTTTCGGTTTAAGAAGATATGATCATGGGTCTTATTTATTTGATAAATTGGGGTGCAGCTCTGACTAACTCGGGGGACCTCAAGTCTTGTCTCAGTGTAGATGTTTTTAAAAGTATGCTGAAAACCAAGTTACTGCTGGAACAGAGGGCCTCACATACGAGTAGTACACAATGAGTATTTGCATATTTTTGAAACTATTAGTATAGATTCTGATACCTCTTGTCCCTTCCCCTTCCTTTTTCCTCTCTCTTCTTGTCTCTTTTCCATTTATTTTTTATATTTCTTATTAAGCGTGTGTTATTATATTTGTTTGATAAAACATACATGTTTAGTTCAAGTTGAAATATTATTTATTAGTTTATTGTTTTGTATTAAGTGTATGTAAATAATAATAGTTGAGGTTAGCTGGATTCCTCCATATAATGTCCTTTATTATTATTATTATTATTAATATTATAACGATCCATCGAAAAAATTCATAATTGGAGTAGACTGTGAAATTGGGTTGGTACTTTAACCACTTCCATATAATGACACATTACTTGATGCTTGACAGTTTCATTGTAAAAAAAGGTTATGGCATTGAAATGATACTACAACAAAAAAGAAAACAAATAATTTTTTTAATATCGAAATCATAATCAAAATTTACATATAGCTACAGAAGTTGTTGAAAATGTTGTCCATTTACATCTAAACACAAACAATTTTCTTAATAAGAGTTTTGAAAAATTTGACACAAACTTATAGTTTCAATGTCAAATAATAAATGTCATTATGTGGAAGTGGTTAAAGTATCAACCCAATTTCACAGTCTACTCCAATTATGAATTTTTTCGATGGCTCGTTACATATTCATTTTTATCGATGCTAAATATCAATAACATCAATGATTTTCAACGATGTTGCAACTAGTTTAAACATTCAGTTGTTTACCTCCTTCTCTTTATTATGTTTTTGATTACTTTTTCGCTTTAGATTGTAAATTTAATATCACAAATATTGACATTTAGTCTTGAGCAATTATAGTTCTTTACTTGGTTTATGAAAGTTCAATTTAACAATATGCATTCAATTTCATAGAAAGAAATTATATTAGACGTACTGTTTGAAAAGTCTATTAGCTAGCTTCAACGAAATAATTCTGCGTAGCAGAAATGGCTTGGGTCAAAAGATGACCAATTTGTATGTATATGTTCAGCCATATTATTTTTAAAAGATATGTATGTAATTCACATCATATTTGGAGATTTTATAGATATGTTATATATGTACTAAGCGAATATGGAAAATACATACATATGTGTATATTTCTTGACCCATTCTGACTTTTTAATATTCTTCACTCAGTAATACATTAACCTCGCTGTATGACAAGCACAGATTGAATTCAGCGGGGGAATAGATATCGTGGAAAAAATAGACCATTCAGAAACGGATGAAACTGGCACACAGGATAAAGCAAACAACAGTCAGGCCGAACTCATTTCATTTATCTTTATCTGTCAGAGAATTGCTGTGTATAGTCGCTGTTGCAGCACAATGCGTGAACCAACCGGCATTAGGCACCAACAACAACGCATCGTCCAACGTCAACCACCCCTTTCCCAAAAAACGGCGAGACCGTGACCCTACTTTTTGCTACCTGAATATTTCAATGCACCCAATCAATCATTTATTTTTCTGTCTCGGCTATTGATTTATTGTGTTATGAGAATTGACGGTCTATTTCGATTTTAATGTCTCTGTTTCTGTTTCCTCTATAAAGAACGAAAACGATAGCGACCTACGTAATAAACTGACTCGTATGTATTTTATATAGGTATGTAGAACAGGGTGGTTACAGAGCAATTGCCAAAAAGCTTCGACCATAAAAACAGCTATGTCTCGTAAATTATCTTTTATTTATGTGAAATCCATTTAAGACAATCGTGTTATGATTGCATTATATCGAATGATTACTATAATTACTCATAGGTCTATCGAGCTATATTTTCATGTTACATATTTAACTTGATTATTTATACTTTTGAACGGAAAATTTTTAACTTTTAACTATCTAACTACGAGGGATGTCTTTTATGTTTTGCATACTGAGAGATAGAGGGCCCCACTAATCAAATGTCAGTACTAAAAATTAACCTCCATCTCTAGTTAGCATAAATTCAAAGTTTCAATGTGATACGTGTAGTGTTGTAGCTACAACGAACTGTCCAAGTTAACAAGTTAGTCGAAAAATGGAATTAAACCGTGAAAAATGTAACAATAATATCTCTACAAGAACAAATAATTGCTACTGCCTATTGGCAGGGCCTCCACAAGGATGGGGCTGGGTTGAGGCCTGGCCCAGGGCCCGGGAATGGGCAGGGGCCAAGGGGCCAAAATTAAATTCCTACGCAATTTAATTTTTTTATTATTATAATTTATACAAACTAAAAAAAAATATTTTGAATATATCCAATGAAATTTTAGAAGATTCTACAGCTAATTATAGTTTAAAATTTAAAATAAATATTTATGATAAACCGTTCATCATAAACGTATAATAAAATTTTGAAGCACTATCCTTCGATCCTCAAACTTTTAGACGTGCTCAAGAAGTACTTTGAATCTTTCAAAGGCCGCTTGATGTCGTCATTTTGGCATAAGATCTTGGCCTCTATTGATCTCAAAAATGTCATTATACAGAACAAAGGAATTTCTCTCAACGTAGAGACGCAACTAATTAAAGACTTTCTTAATGCGATGCGGGTCCTACGAGATTCACGGGAAACCATTTTGAATGAAGCAAAAGTAGTTGCCGAGTCAGTTGGCATTTCCCCAAAGTTTGTTATCAAAAGGAGACCCAGTGCAGATGAATAGACGCCTGAATTCAAAAATTCTGTTGTCCTTCCTGTTTTGGATTTTGTCCGGCAGATTTGAAAACAAGATTTGGGAGATGTGAACAAATTTGTGGTATGTTTTTACCAGTTTTTGCTTTCATGGACCTTGAAAATGCTGAACTGAAAGTTAGAACCACCAATCTTGTTTCAAAGTATCCTTCAGACTTAGCAGATTCAGACAGCTTAGTTGAAGAAATTGGATGAGGAGTGTCTATAGTACAGTCTTCCAATCAGAAACGATTAAGGTTTTCAACTCCTGAGAAAAACCTTCAAACAATTTTTTTGAACCTGTATACTGCAACAAGACTTTCTTGTACGATTCCAGTAACAGTGTCTACGACTGAAAGGTTTTTTAGTAGACTGGTGTACTATTTAAAAACTTGGCAAAGGAGTACAACAAGCGAACACCGTCTTAACCATTCAGCTATTTTAGCAACTGAGAATCAATAAATTGGTCAAGACTCTTGACTTTTCCGACATAATTGATCATTTTAGTCAGAAGAAAGCTCGGAAGACTATTATTAAATAGTCTTATTTTTTAGCCAGTGTCTGTGACATAGAACCAAATTTTAGTTATTTTTATTTCAATATTGTTTGTTAAATAAATATATTTGCTGTAGCCATTTTTAAGTAAAATACTTTTATAAGTAAAGTTTAGTTTGAACTACTAAAATAATTACCATACCATACCACTTTAATGAAAAGTGAAAAAATGTATTTGTTTCTTTTATACCGTATGTTCAGAATGTAGGCCCGTTTTTTGCTTTTTATTTAGGGCGGGGGGAGTAAGTGATAGCTTTTGCTTAGAGGGTGCCTAAGCGACTAACTAAACGACAATATGAATCCTTATATGCATGATATTCATGGTTCAGCACTTACGAAATAAGTAAGAACCTACTTTATCATAAATTAATTTCCAGTACTCTTTTTTGTAGATCTCCAAGAAATTACTGTATGCACTACGATACGTATTTATTTATTTTAGTTTAGGATAACATTTTATTATGCGACGTTAACTTTTTTTAAATAACATCAGTTTGTATTGACACCTTGTATTTATCCTGAGGACTTCGTCTAGAGGTGAAGAAAATGGGCATCACAATCTCCTAAACACATTGATATTTTGTTATTTACTATTCATTGGTTTTCTCAAAAATATTTATTTATTTAGTGTCTTTAAAATTACTTCACTTGTGTATAAATACTAAAATACAGTTTCCTTTGTCTTTCGTCATGTTTTTTGCCATAGTATGAAATAAACGAAATAAATTAACTCAGTCAACATTACGATTTTAAAATATTTTCCAGTCAAATAATAAAGAAATTTAATCCATACTCAAACAATTACAATACAAAAACAAATCTTTAAGAAAACGAAACGCTAGATGAACGATAATTATTCTGAAATGTAAATTAAATAATATTTCTTGATAACATTTGAAACCTATTATATGCATAGTTTGTCGTAAATAGTGTTTTAATTACTTCTTGGACATACGTGAGTGTCCACCAAGCTACGCGCACTTTCTCTTTTCTGGAAAAACACTTGTGCCATGTACCAACTAACCCCCTATGGTGACAGGTCCCTTACAGACAAAAATGCATTCCCCGAAACTTTTAAATGTATTTCAGCAACTGTATTTAAAATATACGAGGCCGGTTTGATATATAAACTCTCCAATTCTATAAAATAAGAATAAGAAAAGACAAAATAATTAAATCAGTCTCAAACTAAAGTAAATTTATTGTCCTACTGTTGTACATAATTATTTACCTACATAATCACCATTTAGTGCAACAGGTTTCTCCAAACGCTGAATCCCTTTCTTCATTCCGTTCATGAAAAAACTTTCTTGTTTACTGAAAATCCAATTGCGAACAGCAGCCCGAACTTCAGTGCCTGCTGAAAAATGTTGACCTTTCAAGACCTCTTTCAACTTTGGTAACAACCAGAAATTTGAAGGTGCCAAATGAGAACTGTACGGAGGGTGCGAAACATTTTGTTGCGTTGCTGTAATGCGGTGTGGCGTTGGCGTGCTGGACGAAAATGTTCGTTCGTTCCTTACTTTACGGATACGATTCAAAGTTTTACAGTATCTTACGAATAAATCGTTGATCCCTTCTGCAAATATTCGATATGAATGACTCCATTTACGTCCCAGAAGTATGACTTTCTGCGTTCATGAAACTATTTTTTTAATTTTTGCACAGGCGAACATTCTTCACATCAATACAATCGTTGAAGTAAACACATAAAATGCCTGTAAATTTATAAAGGCGGGCAGCCTTCCAACGTTAAAAAATATAAAAACTTAAAAAGGTATATAACCCCTTACCACAATTATTAATCGTATCCTAAATACGTATTTCGCCAACTAAGTTGTCATCATCAGTAGGTAAAAACCACTAATTAAAAAGTCGCACATGGGGCACAGTAAAGCTAGAAAACCGCTTACGCAACAACTACTTTACACCGCGTCGACGTATAGACTGGTCTATACGTGGACGCGGTGTAAAGTAGTTGTTTTCTAGCTTTACTGTGCCCCATGTGCGACTTTTTAATTAGTGGTTTTTACCTACTGATGATGACAACTTAGTTGTCGAAATACGTATTTAGGATACGATTAATAATTGTGGTAAGGGGTTATATACCTTTTTAAGTTTTTACTTAACCACAGTCTCCAAAGAAAGAATTTTGTTAAAAAATATACCATATGAGCAAAAAATATTTAGATTACGGAGAATATTTTGAGAAACAGTAAAACCATTTTCAATAATAAATAATTGTTTTTATTTGTTATTCTAGATACATAAATAACAACACTCGCAATACTGCTTGAAATAAACTCGACAATTTTATTTTACACATTATTTAAGAAATTTTCAGTTCAAGCAGGCGAGTAGGATTTGAACGTAGGTGCGATCTGACTGAGAACAATATTCGCTGTCGGTAAGCGTCAAATACATAGAAATTAAGAGTGATATTTATAATTTTGATATATAAAGTGATATATAATAACATTTACTTAGATCTAGAAGATTGTTTAAGTTACTTTTTCAGATATGATATCGAACAACGTTGAGAATGGCATCGTGAAACAATGGCGAGTTGGATTAAGGGTCAAACTGATTGTTTGTCCATTGCCAGTGATTCCGAAATTTATTGCAAAGTCTGTAAAATATCCAAGAAATCGCACGTAAAACGTCTCTTAGATTCACACCCGGAAATTAGATCAGTTGGAATCTGACAATTTTAACGAAGAACTCTGTGAAACTTTAATGGCGGAAAATATTCCATTAAATAAACTTAACGATCCCACCTTCAAAACATTTCTCTAAAAATATACTGGTTGAAATGTTCCTGATGAATCCACCTTACGCAAATATTGTGTTTCTACGTCCTACACGAAAGCAGTAGAACGCATTAGAAACCATCTTTCAAATCAGTACCGACGAAACTGTGGATATATTAAGACGCTGTGTGGTAAATGTTGTAGTTGGTGTTCTACATCCAACTTTGCCATATAACGTATATGTAATAGTAACAAAAGTTACAAATACAGCTCTGCGGAAACAGTGGCTAAAACTATTTACGAGAATATGTACCAAATGCTTCATTCGCACGACAGGTACAAAGAAAAAATACTTTTATTTATTAGTGTCAGTGCTGCATATATGTTAAAAAAACAGGCAGGCTATTAAAGGAAACATATCCTAATATGCTGCATACTACTTGTGTAGCACATGCTCTCCACAACATCTGTAAATATGTATATCAGAGACAACTTTCCGGAATTTGATAGACTTGTATCTGCTTTTAAAAAGTTTTCAGAGTAGCTCTTTACAGGTAAAAACTTCCATCTTTGTCACTGCTTCCCTCCCCAGTAATAAGTAGATGGGGAACATGATTGGTAGCTACTAGTTTTTATGCAAAGAATTTCGATAGTTTTCAAAATTTCCTTACATGTTTAAATGACGATGCTCGAAGTATTTCTGAGTGCAAGGAACTAATACAAATTCCGAATTTTAAAAATCAGTTGTTCTTTCTTCAGGAACACTTTGCAAATTTGCCAAAACTAATCACTTAATTTGAAAATCAAAATCTCAGTTTAAATGATGGATTAACCCCATTAGATGTGGCTATTAATAATTTGAAAAATATTCCAAGTGATTTGGATGTGGCCTTCGGCAAGAGTTAGACGTAGTTTTTAATAGAAATCCAGATTTAATAACATTGCGGCCATTGTGTATGGGGACAATGCCTCAAAATCTAACTGCTAAATACGCTGAAATAAAAGAATATTTCCAGTACGCACCTATAACCAGTTGCGATGTTAGAAAGGACGTTTTCTATCTACAAGGATGTAGTTCATTCAAAGAGAACAAATTTTACAGAAAAGAACCTTGGGAAAGTATTGCTAGTTAATATTAATACTCCTTTACTCAACTTGAACTATAAAATGAACGAATAAAAATGTATTTCGCATTTTATAGATCACCACCCGTTTGTTTTCCAATTATATAAATAAAATTAAAATCTTTAAAAATATAAATTTTCAATAGTACGCTCGTGGGCGATGAGTCGTCGGCCTCTCATGTGAGAGATTTCAAATTTTTTTATCATTTAATTTTTACCACCTAAACGAGTTAATATTTTTTGGCAAGTTTAAACTGTGGCTATAAAATTGCTTAGATCTGGTACTATAAATTGACTCTCTGTAGCAAGAAGTTAAATTATTTCTGCCGTAAATTAGACATTAAAGAATGTACTTGTTAGAACATGTCAAATTCTTTAGATCTTTAAATAACCGCTTGCACGAATCATTATATGTATCTTGAATTAGTATACTCTAATTTCTCTTTTTTTGTAAAATTAAAACTTGTTTTTAATGTGATGAATTATATCATAGCAGGATCACGTAATTAATTACTGTATCAATAAGCACCGCGTAAGTGCCTACCACGTTAGTTTACAATTAAATTTTAGATCAAAGAACTTTTTAACTATGAGTGAAAATTTTGAGTTGAAATAACTTTTATATATTTACAATTTGATTCAAAATAACGTTTGAGATTAGATTTAATTTTGCATGTAAGATAATTTATATATAACCGTATAAGTATGAAAGTTGTAAATAACTATATCGCTACTTATTTTGCAAAAGATTAAGAATGGAAAATTTTGTTTTGCTAGCTTCAATGTTCCTTTTGGTAGGTAAAAATGGTATGTCTCCAGACTGGGATACTTATGGCCGACATGAAGGCGCCAATAAGAGGAGACGATATAACGCGGCTTTGTCATAACGGGCGCGGTTTTAAAACGCGCGCAAGGGTGCACAAAAAGGACCCCGGTTCCCATGCGGGAATGCGGTTTCTTGCAAAAGATGCAATGGGTAAAACTAGATAGATAATATACCTGACCGAAAACAAGAAACTGCTTTTTTTAACCAGGTGCGCCCGCTTAATCCGTTAATAAAAATGTGTTGTTATTAGATACGACCTTTTTTGTAACGTTGTGTTAATAAAATACGATAACTCGCGCTTATAAATTTTCTTACTTAACGAGCAGCATAAAAAATTCCCAAGAAGTCGAATAAGGTGGGTCGGAGGTATATAACTAAATACAATTAAAATGTGGAGAAATAAATTATTTTAAGTTATGGTGCAAGTTTAAAAGAAATATATTGTTTAAAATACCTTGGCGATCAAGCTAATCTGTCATACTAGTATATATTGAAAACACTTCTTATACTCGTAGCTGTCGATTTTATGCTGTAGTCAAATATCATGTGTACATATATCAAAAACCCTGCCCAACTTAGAAAATTCAATTTGAGAGGGAGATCTACATTTAAAGTAGGTATTATGAAGCCGATTAATGCCTGTTCTGAAATTCATTTACCTTAGTTGTTCAGGCAAATCTGTATTCATATGCAAAGAATTAGGTTAACCCCCAACAGCACTTTATTGATAACAATTAGAACGGTAACAATTTTCACCCAATATGAATTGTTAATTGATTGAATTCAAGCCAAAAAAACCGCGAACAATTTCAGCAGAAGAATTTCTATATTTTAATAGAAAAAAATGTCTTTTTCAAAAAAAGTGAACATACTAGAACGTTCATAAAAAAGTATCAATAAAACGAACTATTTCCTTTCTAATGGGTAACTTGTACCTGATTTATATCGTCAATAAGTCTTAACGGTACTATTACACATGCCAACAAAATTAAATTTTTTTCTTGGTGCCGAGAAACTGACAACTGATTTTGGATATATTTAATGTGCTGATTCCAAATATACATGACTTTTTTCGTAGCAGCTTTAGTTTTTGGAGATCCATTCCGTTTTAGTAACAGGCGGGCGGAAATAAAGAAATAATGGTACCTTTATACAAAGTATCCTTGTTTTTTTGATTTCGGGACAACAGAATTAAAGATCAGCACTGGGTTAACAAAAATTGACCCTTATGAAACGTCGTAGTTCCAGGAAAAGAATGAAAAGAAAAAAGGAAAAGATATGGACTTTGCTTTGGGTACGTAATACGTAAATTTCCTCAGCCTAGAACACACAGCAATGAACGAGATTGAATCTAATGCTTGATATTCATTTGTTCAAGTAGTACAAAATTTTCTTGGCAATCATAAAGCAGCGAATTACACAGAATCAGTGGAATATATGCTTTCTAAATTTAATATTCTTGATTATAACATGAGTATAAAACTTTACTACCTCCACAACCATTTAGAACAATTCCAACAAAACCTAGGTGATTACAGTGAAGAACAGGTTGAAAGTTTTCAATAGGACCTTCAGATGTGATACCCACGTGATGGCCGACTACTGTTGGAGTCGGCAGCGAGACTGCCCTACTGAACTCCATGCTAGAAAATCGTATACAAGATTATTTTTAGTAATAAACCATTAATGCTTATTTATATCTACTTTGTGAATTAAATACCTCATTTTTTATTATTTGTTTTTTATGAGACTTTGTCGAAGATACTGGTACTTATAACCTGAAATGTACATGAAATAAAAATAAGATGATTTTGTTTCTAAAAGAGGTCAATGTAGCATACGTCAAAAACTAGATATGATGGACTAAATCTGACAGTTGTTTTGGATTCTACATCTAAAAGTTACATAGAAAAAGGGCAGGCACCAAAATGTGTGTTGGCCTGTGTTATTATTGAATTCACCAATCAACTTAGGAAGGGGGTCAAACATGTAAAAGTAACATCAGGTCAATAATTTCTTAATGCAAAATCATTTTTTTTTTCATATTTTAAGCTTCGTTACAGAACTATTTTGAAAAGTTCAAAAACCGAAGTTATAAAAATACAGAAGATTTCAGGTTTGATAATTTAATTAAAACTTAGGATTAGCATTTTACTTAGGCTTTTATATAAGAGAGTGGTTTGACGGAAGAGTGACTTTTCGATGAAATTCTAGGAATTCTAGGGCAAACAATATATTTAATTTGTCGACCCCAGCGAGTTTACAATTGTTTCACCATCCAAAAAATAATTTTTTTGCAAATTATGCATTTGTCCCGGTAATCACTTCTTCGTTTGTCCGAAACCTCTTTCCACCTAGACATTTTTTGTAAATTTGGATATATGCGGATGAGACAGCATTTATAATGCAATTCGACAAATTTTGTTGTAGCAATAGCGGACAAAAGTGAAGACGAATTATCGTGATGGAACAACACTATTTTCAACAAATGCGATCGTTTTTCAGTTCCACATCAAAACGTGTCAGCAAATTAGCATAATATTGGCCAGTTATCGATTTTTCCTTTTTTTAATAATCAAATCAATAAAGATAACACTGTGGCCATGACCTTACAGGAAGAAAAAACGGCTTTTGCTTTCTTGGGTGAACCATCCATTGTTTCAACTGTATTTTCGTTTCTGGAGTATAATGATGTATCCCTGTTTCATCTACTGTGACATATTGACAGAAAAATTCCCTTAAATTACGTTTTAAAATATCCAAAGATTCTCGAGCGCGCATTTGATCAGTATTAAGCAAACGCAGCACACATCTTGCGGATAGCTTTTTCATATTTATATATTCATGCAAAATATTGCATATCGGTTCGGTTAAAAAGTTTACTTCATTAGCTACTTTCAATCGACGATCGCTTTACTAACCATTTCTGGATTAGATATAGTAAATGGCGGTCCGGGACGTTTTGCATCATTCTTGTCCATATGGCCACTTTCCAACATTCATGATAATATTTACGTGATTTTTCCTCGGTTTTTTTTTAATTGTTTTTCCACGTAAAAAATAATGCTCAATTAACAATCGCAATTCTTTCTTCTCCATATTTATAATTTTTCATCGTTTTTTCAGCTTATACTTAATAGTATATTAAACAACAAGTATAGTAAAGCAATGTTTTACTAAACTAATATAGCGTTTGAGTACGAGCGAGCGGAGCGAGCGAGTAACTTAAAGCTGTATGAGTTTAGTAAAACTGCTTTTCTTACGAGTTTGTTTACACTATTTTTTCGCATTTTGCAAGAATAAGCATTATAAACTTAAAAATTTAAAATGTTATAGTAGGTATTTGTACAGGTTTTCCGTAATCTGATTCGGCTTTGTTTATTTACATAGTAACGACACAGTAACAAACTTCATTTTTTGTAAGTCGATTTGAGTATTAGTTAAAAATGAGTCTTGCTACTAAACATACTTTAGAACATTATTCTGAAGATATTCTCGAGAAGCGCCTTCGGGTTTACTTACTTTGAAATCAAAAGAAAAATACGAGAAGACTATGAAATATTTTGTATTTGGAAGATAACAAAAAAAAGCACTAATAATTGATGAAAGTGTAATGCTAGCGTATTTTTTTGAGAAAATAAGCTATTTGTTTCTATATATTTTAGTGTTATTCATACAATGTCTTTCATTATTTTAGGCAAAAGTCCTTAAGGCATCCTGTTTGTGGTCTACATATTCAATGTTGAAAAGTACTATACAAATTAACGATAATATAGATATATCACAATATAAAAAACTAACTAAAAATAAAATTTGAATAATTGTACTTTTAATATACAGTACAGTCTCGATTATCCGAAATAATGTGGACCAAAGTGATTTCGGATAATCAAAATTTCGGTTAATCCCAATTTTTTTTTGGAAAATAGGAGTTTAGGATGCGTATATCATTAGATCGACTTAAAAACATTTATGAAATATTTTACTTGAATTTATGTATTAATTTAAAAATAAACATCAACAAATAATTTGTTTAATTTTTATTACTTAATTTTTTTTAACATAGTATGTACATAAATGCCTAAATATGTATGTACATACATATGTACATTCATAAAAGACATGTTAAATGCAACGTAAAATATAAGATATATATCCCATTCTACACTTTACTGTTTAAAAATGAGGTAATTTTTAACTGCACTAGTTTAGCACTACTTCTATTTTTGGCCGCAATGTCTCTCCAACGTTTTATATAAAGAACATCCGCGGCAGTTGCATTTTCTTGTTGTTTTACATAAGTTAACGCTTTCTCCAAGGCTTCTAGTCTTTCTGAATGTGACATTTTTACTGGAATATTGTCAGTGCATTCTACTTCGTCATCGTCATCACTGCTTATTTCATTAGCATTTTTGCAAACACTTTCAATTAATTCTTGGTCAGTCATTTCATCTTCTACATTATCACTGTTTAACCATTCATTAACTTCTGTTTCCGTAACATTTTCACATCCTGGTATTTTCGTGAAAATTTGCTGTAAACTTTCTTCATGGTCGGACTCTGCTTCTGTGATACGTCCCTCCTCGTGTTGAATCAATTTTGACCAAGATTTTTCCAGGGTTCTACCTTTTACTTGATTCCAAGCTGAAGCTATCCAATATACAACATTTTTCAAGTTTAACTTCTTTAGACATTCAGTGAGATGGGCACCCTCATCTACTTCTTCCAAAATATGCTTCAATAGCAAACGCCTGTAATTACGTTTTAAATTTTCCAGCACACCCTGATCCATGGGCTGAATGAGAGAAGTTACAGCAGGAGGCAAAAACATTGCTTTTATCCCCACTTTCAAGATGCTCCGGGTGAGTGGGAGCAATGTCTAGTAATAAAACACATTTTCTGGGGTATCCGTGCTCTTTTAAAAAAGACTCTACTTTTGGTACGATATCTTCAAAAAACCAATTTTTGAATAGATTTGCATTCATCCAGCCTTTTTTTAAATTTTTATACAAAACAGGAAAAGCATTGGGACGAATATTCTTGAAGGCTCGTGGTTTTTACTGACCTACCGATACATAATAATGGAAGTTTGTGTCTCCCAGAAGCATTAGCGCATGCAAGAACAGTGATACGTTCTTTGCTACGTTTATAACCAGGTGCTCCAGCTTCCGTTTTTGTAGCTAAGGTACTTGAGGGCAACATTTTGTAATTCGAGCCGGTTTCGTCACAATTATAGATCTGGTCTGGTTGTAAATCATTTTCTTTCATAAGCTCCATAAAATTCTCTGCAAATTTTTTCGCGGCAGATACATCGGCAGACAACTTTTCCCCACAAACTTTCAGTTGACGTACACCATGTCTTTTTTCCATCGGTCTAGCCATCCATCACTTGCAGAAAATCTTTCAGGCGCTTCAATGACTGGCAATTCTTCGCTTAAACTCACTGCTTTTTGTTTTAAAATGGTCCCCGAAATTGGTATTCCACGTTCTCGATTCTGTGTAAACCATAAAAATAAAGAATCATCCACTTTTTCGTATTCACCTCTTTTCATACTTTTTCGTGCCGAGGTCGGCGATGACAAAACACTACATCATTTTTCAAGTTTTTCGCGATTTTTTCTCCATTCTGCAACCGTACTAACGCCTACGCCTAAATCCTTTGCTATATTTTTAAGCAATTCACCATTATCTAATCGTCGAACCGCTTTAAGTTTTTCCTGCAAGCTGATAACAACGCGTTTACGTTTATTGCTCTGACACTGCATTTTGTAAAATATTTGAGAATAAAACTACTCTTTTTGCGATAATAACAGACGTTAATACATATGTACTTGTAACACTCTGTCGGCTAACCAAAACAATTCGCATTTTAGACCGTCGTGTTGCCGTGAAACCCCGAGAGGAACCACCTAGCAGTATAGGTGAATCCCAGACGCGTTTCGTATAATGCGAATTTTTTCGGTTAATCGGGATTTTTGTTTTTAAATAGTTTGTTTCGGTTAAACCGGATTTCGGATAATCGGGATTGTACTGTATTTCACAATAGTTCCAATTTCAATATTTAAATAAATAATTTTCTGTCAAACTGTGTTTTATTGACATGACATAACTATGTAGTAAAGTGACGTATCTATGTGGTAAAGTGCCACTTTAATAAACGATTTTGATTGTAGTAAAGTAGCACATTACTTGTCAAAATGCGAAAAAATTTTTTAATTGCCGATTTGAGCGAACAACGTATCTGTATCAAGTTCTGTTTCAAACGAGATAAGACTGCCGTATAAACACTCACAATGTTAAAGTAAGCATTAGGAGACAACGCTTTGGACTAAACACAAACTTCCGACTGGTTTAAACGTTTCAAAAATGGCCGAATATCAGTTGATGACAATGAACGTTCTGGCTGACCATCGACCGGCATTACACTAGAACATGTCACTGTTGTTCGAAGTGCAATTGTGAATGATCGTAGGCAGATCTTCCAAGACTTCTGTAACATTGTGGGATTATTTTACGCGGCACATGTAAGTGGATTTTATCGGAAGAATTAAATAGGAACGATTGAATTCTACAAAATGAGAACGTGAGGTCACATACCGTTTTCCTGATACAGCAACAGTTTTTGGCGAAGAATTACATGGCCCTTGTTCGTCATCCAGCGTGCTCGTCAGACATGACTCAATGCGACTTTTTCCTCTTTCCAATGATGAAAATGAAGTTAAAAGGGCAAAGATTTGACCAGATAGAGGAGACTGAAGCTAAATCGTCGACGGTGCTGTACACACTAACAAAACGCATTTCTTTCGTGGCAGTGGCGCTGGGAAAATGTCTTCTAACATTCACAAGAAAGGGATAATAAAACTTAAATATTCACAAATCTATTAAAATAACTAACTTAATTAATACATAAATGAATTTCTGAACACTGAAAATAAATTAAATCGCTTAAATATACGAAGCGAAAGAAAATACATATTCTAATTCCATAATTTTTATTCGTATTTTATCTGTGCAATTTGTGAGTCCCTATTGCGTATTATTGAATGTAATCATTTTGATATACAAAAAAAAACGATTTATTTTTATTGTTACTTTTAAAATACCAAGTTCAAATAATATAATATAAAGTACAAAATAAATGTTCAAAAAGGCCAAGTAAGCCGGTTTGTAAACTTGCGCGATCATTGCTCGCGTTGTCTAGTCCGGAATTCGCGAAGAAATCAAAATTAAATAACCTTCTCTTTTCACAGAACGTTATCGTCAGTTTTTTTAAGATCTACTTAGAGTAAATGTGTTTCCTGGTTAATTGCTAATCTTTTCTTGATAACTTGGGTGACACAGAAGAGGTGGTCCGATGTTGATCTACCTGCTCTGAAATCAGCTTCTTGTTCGGCTTCCAGACCATTATACTCACTTTCTACCTTCTGCTTTAGAATTTTACCATACACTCTACTGATAGAACCTGTGACTGATATTCCACGGTAATTTTCACATATATCTCTCCACCCTTACTTATATATAATAATAATAATGATAAAAGTTTATTTTCTTCTTCCTTTGTATCCATAACATGACAAAAATAAACGACAAAAAATTAAATAATAATAAAAAACAAATTCACAGCTAGTAGAAAAAAAAAACTGCAAGATTGAGTTTGGCTTTCACTGTAAAACAGCAAAACCATTCCTCCACTTAACCTTGTAATACAATTAAAATTACAACATAGTATCTTGCCTAATTTAATTTAAATATAAAATTCTGCGATGACGGAAAAATAAAACAAAAATGAAAATACAGAAATCACTGTAAGCTAGCGAAACACACGTTCAGAGAAAGACAATCCTTAGTTGCTGATGATCAAATAAATATTGGCGCAAGTGTTTTTTAAAAGTAGAACATGGCAACTCCTTCATGTTACGAGGCAAATCGTTATATATTATATAGTATATGCCGTACACAAACCGCAAACGCGAATTTTGTGCTCTTTGAATCCTTTTTTGATCATTAACATCTATGCATGGACCATACACAGAGGAGCAATGCATAAAAGGAGATAATACTAAGGCGTTGCACAAAAACAATTTAATAGCTATGGACAGATAAGACCTATGCTAGTAGAGAAGTCTCAAATTTCCATACGCCTGTTTAATATAATTTGATACCTGCTTTCTATATCTGAACGTGTTGTCTATAAATAGCCCAAAGTTTCTGGTTTCAGTCACTACAGGCGAGATCTCACTAGCCATTGACAAACGAAAATTACGTGTCAACTCGTCGCAAGTCGGCACATTACCAAAAAACATAACATCGTATTTCGAGGAATTAATACGCAACGAATGAAGTGAAGATATATCGGAGATCACATCCAAATCGCATTGAACAACATTCAGAGCCTCTCTAAAGGAATGCTTTGCAAATGAATAGTACACTTGCGTATCATCCGCATACATATTGCTATGAATAATGGTTTGAAAATTTAGCAGACCACCATCCACAACTAGTTTTCTCAACTAGGTTTCTCAGCTGGTGAATTTTTAAATATGAGACTTCTAACTTCTCGGGTTCCACTCAGGAAAGTCGTGTACAGACTAAAGTAATTTGGACGCCAGTGAAATGTTCACAAAAATTTATTTACTTATATATATATATATATATATATATATATATATATATATATTAAGCCTGAACAGCCATATTGGTATGAAAATAAAACAAAAGCAGGATAAACATTAAACTGAATATTAATACAAAATAAAAAAAAATAAAAAAAAATCTATCTTTACAAAATATAAAGATACTGTATTATACAAAAATACATGAGGTAAAAACATTCACTGTAAAATTGACAGCTAAATGAATGGAAAACTTCCTCTTAATGACTCCGAACAAACTTATCTAAAAATAATCAAGTTTACTATTAATTTCTTCCCCAGAGAACCACACTGTATAATCAAATTCTGATACAGGTACAAAACTAACACGTGTTCAATCGACACGCCCAAAAAAGCCCTTTAATCCTCTCGAACAAACTTTTCAATTATAATATTAACAAAGAAATGTTAATAGTAAGCTTTAGTATCTATATTTCTAATTATTAAATCTCTTAATTACAAGCTTGGATACAATAGAAATATACTTATAATTTTAATTTATGTTTTATGACATCATAAAAAATTTAATACTTACAAAAATTAATAGAGACGAACAAAGAAGGTGCATAATCAATTTAAATATCAAATATCATACGAGAATTTAACTCTACAACTCTCTAATACATCGATAAATAACATTTCAAACAATTAACCGAATTAATTAAATATATTTAATTATATCACACAAAGCAACCTCCTAGTTCAAGCTATCATTTTTGTCTCCCCGTTTGAATTGACCTCGGTCTCTCCATGAGAACGATCCCGAATAACAAATTTTTATCTTCGCACATTTAAATACATTTTCAACATACAGTTTGGTTTTTTTAAAAAATTTATTTTAACTATTTTAATTTTTATTAAATAAAAATCCATAGCAATATGTATATTACACGATTTTACAGATTCAGAAAGGGCACTAGTATATATAGAAAAGAAAAGTGGGCCCAAGATAGAGCTTTAAGGTACACCAGATGCCAGACCAACACGTTCTAATATCCGACCATCAACCCGAACCGATTGCGATCTGTCCCGCAAGAAACCACTTAATAATATTGTTGATATGTATGCCATATTCCATTCATCTGGTAAAAATTTAATTATAACTTTGCTTAAAATTAAAAGACTTATTGCATTTGCGTATTATCAATTTTTGAATAAATTATAAAGTATTTTAATCTTGGTTTAAGAATTAGTACCAAACAAGGGTGGATATTGTTTTATAAACTAATACAAATTATTTAAATTATCATTATTAGTTTTTAACTTATTAACTATTAAGATAATACAAAAAAGATTACATTTTACATCACAAATATTTCAAATTTTGTTATACTTTACTTATTAACTTGTACCAACTTGAGAGAAATTCTTATTTTACAAATTCAAAACACACAACCGTGTCTTATCAAACCGAGACACTGTTCTAAAGAACACTGTCAAGAAGAATATTTTCTCTACGAGCTCTAGTTATCTGACTGCGTATATATATATATATAATATATATATATATATATATATATATATATATATATATATATATATATATATATATTATTTAAGTATTTGAAGAACCGTATTGATTTATTTCTTCTATTGAAGAGATATTTTGTTGTAATTATGTCAATAAGAATATTCTTATTCGTACACTTTTATAAAATACTCAATAATATACTTATTTATTTTGACAAATTCTGTTCATCTCCTCAATTACTACTACCTTCCGATAATGTAACTGCACCACCATTATGTCTTTAAAAATATCGTGTATCTTCCTCAGAACCTCTTATATATACACGTAATTTTGTCTATTTGATTTCCATAATATAACTTTTATCCCACTTTTGAATAAGATATATTTTCACTATTCAATAATCTAACATGCATATCTTACAGAAATTATGGAAGTTAAAGTAACAGACAAGACGATATAGTTATTCCGGCGATGTCATCGTACACAGTGGTAATAAGACCAATGATAACATATTATCTATGGAGCAGTTCGGAAATGGCTTCGACGATAAGACGCCTCACGATTCTCCAGCGACAGCTTCTGTTGATAATCACAGGAGCTACGAAGCACGGGAACCACTTCCAGGGAGGCCACTAATATCAAAGGAACTGTACTGGGTAATCGGTATTACAAATACTGGCTGACAGTAACGCACTTGAGATTATATTTACAGTTACGCTGAATATCTTTATATCGATCAGGGGATGGGTAAAGAGTAGCTTGAGCAAATAGGGCGTCAGTACCTGGTTTACTGATGAATCGCTATTCAAGCATGGCACACGAACAGGAATCTTTGAAATGTGTCCTAGAAAGAATTAATCGCTGAGTCTGGGAAAATATATAACGGTTTGCAAACTGAGTTGTGTGCAATCGCAGCCTGTGTCGAAGAACTTCGGGAAACTAAGTACATAAAAAGAAGGATCAAATGGTTAAGCTATTATTAAGGCCATTATTAATTCAATTGTCAAATTGAAACTGGTCAAACATAGTAAGCTAGTCTTCGATAGACTGGCACAAGATAATATTGTTTCACGGATATGGTTGCCAGGACATGAGGCAGGACATAAAGGCAATGACATTGACGATGTACCAGAACTTGTATGCCGAATAGATAAGGATTCCGTTAGAAGGGAGATCTGATTATGGCTAAAAAAATATATAGAAAGAAATGGCGGCTAACGGAAAGCCAATTCCATGTTAAGAATCTATTAAGAAAGCTGTATGCTAGGTTTTCAGAGCGAATTCAATTAGAAGCAACTATCGTCGATTTCGTAACCGAAAACTGGCCTTTAAGGAAGCCTATATACAGGTGGGCTTGGTTAGCGAGCCCTAGTGTAGTAGATATGGAAAATAGGAGGAAACCAGCCTTTATGTAATATATACATGTGAGGAACTGAAGGGATTCAAACTGAAGCATTTAGACAAGGATCTATTGGAATCTACGAGAGTACTCGAATTTCTCCTAAGGAGGATAGTGGCTTTAATCCAGAATATAGGACTTACAAAATAAAATTGAAAGATATATTGGGGTACAAGGGTATGGGTACAAAGGGTATTTTGCTCAAGTGCCTCAACTTATTGGTGTCTAACCAAAACATTTAGAATATAATAGAAGTACGAAAATTGTCACCATCTTCAACTTACTTCGAATTTAGTAATCCATTTCTAAAATGAAAGTATGTTAATATATAAATGTATGTATGTATGTATGTATATTGAAACTTGAAAAAGAAACAAATAATATTGCTGTCGCTTGATTTGACAGTATTGTATTTAGATTTTTTTACTATATCAGTGATATATTTTTAATAAAAAAAGGACAAAGTGCAAACACAATTAAATATAACTTTCCTATTTTTTCCACAAATAACTTCATTCATTATAGTATTTAAATTTTTTATGTAATTGGAACGATTTTTGATTGCCCAACAATTGTAACCAATAATAGGCCAAAACTATATACAACTGGTTTTCAGAAAAAAACACTCTTGACAAAGATACTAAGGTTTGTAACTGGTGACTTCTTCAAAATATGAATTCTTGGTCTAGGAAGAATAAATGCATTATTTGAACGAGTTATGTGTGATAAAGTCAATAAGCAGAAATTAGAAATTAATGATGGTAAACCTATACTATTCGTGATAAGTTTCTCCTAGCCATAAAACAATGTTTATTTAAAAGATCTTCATATGCTACACCACGAGGTTGAAAACTTCATTAACTTCAAAGGATTAAAACATGAGAAACCTCTTTTGGCCACGTTCGAGTACAATATTACACCTATTTTATAGATAAATTATTGAAATTTCTGCAGATGCGGATGACAAAGATATTGGAACTTATGCAGCAATAGTGACGAAAGCAATATATTACGAGAACTTTAAGTCAGATTCGAAGAGAATTTCCAAGACTTTTGCTGTGCTTTTATTAGCAGTAGAACAATTATGAATGTTGTGCCTATGACAAGCCTGGAAGAATGGAATGATTTTTAAATTCCAAAAAATTATCCCATGTGCTAAATTAAAGCAAATTTATCCAGAATATGCCGAGTAGTCGCCGAATCGTAGTCTAGCTAAACAATCGATGCAATAATGGCAAAACCTTGAAAAATAGCCTTGTTTAAAGATCGCTTCTGGCTCCTCTAATGTTCAACATTTACACCAATGATCTACCACACACAAAAGCACGAAAATTTCTATATGCAGATGATTTAGGCTTTATGCTCCCCAACCTAGAATTTAGAGGATGAAGAATTACAACTTGCTGGAGATCTGAAAATCTTTTAAAATCCGAATCATCTGCCTTTCATTTGTGTAACAAGGAAGCCAACAGAGAGCTGAATGTTGAATTTGGTGGTAGTCGGATCAACCCAATTCTAAATATCTGGCCGTTACGTTAGACTGGTCTCCAATATTCAAGCAGTATCTCTATAAAACTAGTCAAAAGGTGCACACCTGCAATAACATATTACATAAACTTGCCAGCAGTGGGAGCAAATAGGGAAACCTTGTGAACGGCAGCCATTGCACTGGCTTACTCTCCTGCTGAATACTGTGCTGCTGTCTGGTATCGAGATTCTCACACCAAGCGAAGAGATATTGAATTTAAGACTGCAATGAGGATCGCCACTGGTACTGTTAGATCTACTCCTAGTCTCTAGTTATCGATTCTTTCTAACATTGCCCCGCCGATTATCAACATTGATCTTCCCATGATGATTTGGAGAGCGTCCTTCAGGACCCGACTGAAATCTGGGAGACCGATTTGGTTAGATACGGAAGTTCAGCACCCTATCAATGTGAATGATTGATAGATAGCCCTTCGCGAACAGTATCCTGAATTGAGGAACAGAGACTTAATTTCTAGTCCTTCAGAGCCTTTGCCTGGCGCAACGCTGCCTTGGTTTTTATTAAATAAAGCCACAAAAGGTGCAACTCAATGTTGTACAAACTAGTAGATACTAGCCTCTGCGACTGCGGAAATGTGGAACAAACTATAGCTCATATACGAGGATTGTTTGCAAACTGCGTGGCCTAACACGGAGGTGGCGCGAATTCGCAGGAACCTTCTTTATATTCTGTAGAAATATCCTTCAATAGGATGAATATGAAAGTACAGAGCGATCTGTCAATTAGTCTGTTTTTGACAGTACATCAAAGTAACGTTTCGTGTGATTTTGTAATAATGGAAAAAACTGAGTTGAGAGTAATAATAATATAATATATGTTTATTTCAAAACTCATATATATGTACAAATTACAATTTCAATTTCAATCCTGAATACAGACAGTTAAGCAATATACATGAAAATAAACAAAAGGAGAATAACTCATGAAAATACAAGTATTTTGTTATGAGTATCTAATTATGTTATTTCAAAGCTCGGGTGCACAATTACAAGTGTAAGTGTCTCTTTCGGTTATATTGTCATGATAATTGGTATAGAGGCTATAACAAGTTCCTTTATTTACATTGGCAGGTAAGTATCCTTTCCGGTTATAATGTCGTGGCAAAATTTTCTTTGCTTACTAAAAATCCATATTTTAATTCTCTTTTTCCAGACGTATGAGAATGGGATATGTTTAAGCTCTTCAGGAATTTGATCATATAGCCTCAGTGAGAGGTAGGTGAAACTTTTTGGCCAATTGATTTTAACTGTCGAGGCTTTGCTGTAATGGCAAGCTTATTTCTTGTACTATAATGATGGTTGAGTAATGGTATTCTAATTTTCCTACTTTTGAGGTATAACAGTGTTTCCAGGCAGTATATCTGTCGGGCATCCATTACGCCAGCCTCACTGAAAAGGATATCACTGGGGTAAGTTCGCTCTTTTCTAATCATAATTTTCAATATGTATTTTTGAATAACTTCTAAACTCTTTAAGTGGCAATCTGCTACACCACCCCATCCAACAATGCCATATCGTATATGTGATTGTACTAAAGCAAAATATAATGTTTTCATCTGTTGTTGACTTAACAACTCTCTTAGATATTTAAATTTATATAACAAACCTCTGATTTTTTTGACAATGTTGTGTATATGTATATTCCATCGTAAATGCCTATCAATTGTTATTCCAAGATATTTTGTGCGTACTGATTCCTTCGTCAATAATGAGTGATCCCATGCAAGGCAGATTTGCTTCATATGAGGTGTATGACATATATTTTGTTTTAGATGTATTCATTGTAAGTAAGTTATAATCCAAATGCCTCTTAATCTTCTTCATATTTTCTTGCACTTTATTTTTTAGCTTTTTCCAGCTAGCGGCCGTAAAAATTACTGCAGTGTCGTCTGCGTGATGATAAAGTACTTTCATTTGAAAGGCTTGACAGCAACCGAAATCAAAGCCGAGCTGGATTCGACAATATTAGAATCTGCTCCTTTCTTTTCAATGGCTAAAAAGTGGGTTGCCGAATGTAAGCGTGGTCGTATGAGCACAAATGATGAAGCTCGTAGTGGATGTCCAAAAACTGTTCCTGTTCTGGATATGCGTACAGAATTTTAACTGAAGAACTGGAAATGAAAAATTATTCGACGCGTCGAATGCAGCGGATACTCACACCGCAGAAAAAACTGAATCGTTTGAGTGTTTCTCGCGACTTTTTGGCACGTTTTCGCCGTAATCAGAAGGACTTCGTATACCGTTTCGTTCCCGTCGATGAAACCTGAGTCCACCATTCACTTTCGAAACCAAAGAATAATCCAAACAATGGACGAAAAAAGGGTTTTCCTCCACCAAAGATGGCAGAAATGGTTTTGTCAGCAGGAAAGGTTGTGGCAATTGTTTTTTTGAGATTCTTATGGAATTATCTTGGTCGACTACTTTGAAAAGGGGAAAAGAAGAAATGGGGAGTATTATGCCAATTTGTTGCAACAATTAAGGGACAAAATCAAAGAAAGAAGAAAGTGGTAAAGAAGAAAGTGCTCTCACAAGTCTGCGATTGCTATGGCAGAAATTCATGAATTGGGATTTGAATTAGTGCCTCATTCTTCGTATACCCCAGATTTGGCTCCCATCGATTATCATCTTTTTCCAAACCTGTAGGAATGGCTGGGCGGTAAGAAATTTTCGTTTAATTCCGAGGTAATCGCTACTGTAGTTTCGAACCACCCTCACAGTAAACGACTGCTTAAGAAGAAGTTTGCCTGGTGGTATCCAAGAGCTGAGCAATGAAACTCCTGCAGCCCTTGACTGGTTGAAAATTTTAGATATTACTGTCTAAATTAGTTTTATGGCCTTTTTTTGTCATAAAAGTAATTTATACACTCAATATAATATTCGACTTCGCTTTTCAAACGAAATAAATAAATAGTATCACAGTCAGTGTAGAACACAATGCAGTATTCATTAGAGAACGAATTATTAATAATTAGAGAACGGACATTCTTACCACATGACTCGGCGTAATTCAATGAAGTATTTGTTAGTCTTTCCAGACCATCTGGTCCGCTGCGATTACAATGACAACACACCTATTGTATTTGGAGGATAAATATCCATTAAACGCAATCGGCATCTCGAAATGTTTATAAACTTCGCCGAGTACATCAATACATCATACAATGAAGTATTTGTGTTTGAGTTTCTCGGCCACCAGCGTTAACAATGGACAACGGCTATTGTATTCTGAGAACTTAGTCATGTGGTAAGAATGTCCGTTCTCTATTAATAATATTAAAACCTGCCTCAAGATAGCATGCATTGTTGATATTGTTAACATTCCATAATATCTACAAGTCACTAGCATAAGTCAAAGTATTACAGTGTAACAACACAAATAAGTCAAATAAATAATACATGTAATAAATTTGTTTAAAAATGTAATAATGCTAATAGAAATATTGATAATTATTCTAATATTTGATTTAATAGTAGGAAGAATTAGTATAATAATAATATAACCAGGTAAAATGAAGTGTTTGACAAAAAATATTTAAAAAAAAAATAGTAATCTTAAAATTTTGAAAGCGACAATTTTTAAATTTAAAAAATTTGAAACAATGTTTTGTGTATCATATTTTTAGTTGAAATTAGCACTGTGCATCGAATTAAAAAAAATTCATTTCTCCGAAATCGTCAATAAGATCACATAAAATCGTTAGTAAAGTGTCTAAAATCGGCACTAAAGCAGTTCATTACATGTACTACAATTTTGTGTATTGCGGGTTGCGAACATTGATCAGTAAATTGTCAACTGTCATCTCTGCTGTTAAAACGGGTGTTCAGAAACATTCAAAGTCAAGTGGGCTCTGAACAAAAAATCGTATATCTTTACTTAAGTATCTGATTTGTAATAATTATTAAATGTCAACTGTTGTCTGTCAAAAATCAATCTATCTCAGACATGACTTCATATTTTCAAGGACTACTTTGACTTCGAATGTTTCTGAACACCCGTTAGAAATTCGATTGAAAAGTGTAAGTGTGTGAAAATTATTTTATCATCGTTATTTTATAAACTTTCATTTCTCAAATAATTATATGACAATGGTAGACCAGAATATGGTAGATCTAACCTGCACACCGCCAGAGCTAAAAATCTTGTAAATGATGCAATGAAGCATTTGATACTAGCAAAGTACGAAACTCTGTATGAAAATCAATACAAAAATTTTATTAATTGGGCCGATGAACATCATGCAAAACACAGAAAACATTTTTCTAGCCTAGTTCCGCCAGAAAAATGAGGTTAGTCAACTTTGTGGAGTATTTATTCGAAGTTGAAATCAAGATTTATCTCCATTATTATGTCATATTATTTCAATGTTATCAAGGGGCTTATAGCGTTTATAAAACAGCAAAACGCAGGGTATAAACCGAAAAAGTTTAATGTCTTTACAATGTATGATCTAATTACCTAAATTTGTGAAAGAGGCTCCTAACAGCAAATATCTTATGTGGAACATTATTGTGGTGACTTATAAAACACATTTTACAAATTATATTCATTTACTTTTCAGATTGTATGATTTTTGGTATCTCAGGTGCCTGTCGCAAGGGTGATTTAAAAAATTACTGTAGAAGATAAAAACAACTTGCTAATAATAAAAATCCCAGATTCTAACACGAGAAAATCAAGACTTTTACAGTGCCAAATGGCGATTTAAATCCACTCAATCTTATTATAGAAAATATATATCACTAAGACCTCTACATACTCCACACCAATTCCTTTTTGTGATCTATGATTATGGGAAATGTTCCACACAACCATTTGGCATCCACACCTTTGGGAAAATACCAAAATCTATAACTATATAACGTGTGTATAAATTGTCGCAAAAGCTGCACGCAGCGACATTCTTCGTTCGGTTCTGAATAAAAAATTTTAATGTTAAAAATGTCGTGTCATGCTTCGTTTGTTTTCACGGGGTTCTTGAAGTTCAGACTTTTAGTGCGTAACTAACCTTTGCTCTTCGATATCTGTTAATAGAGATAGATGCAATTTAGTTTAAAGAAAACATTTTTACTAGTATTATTTCGTAAACGATTTCTTTTTGATTTAAAAGCTTGTTTTTAACATTTATTCATTAACGTACCTCCACGAAAAACACATATGGCAACGTTGTAGAACAATAAGTTTGTATTTCAAAGTGAGTTCAATCAAAATCATTACTGTCAAATTTTGACATTTACGAAGCATGATACGACATTCTAACATTAAGATTTTTTATTCTGAACCGAACGAAGAATGTCCATACGTGTAGCTTTTGCGACAATTTATACACACCTTGTATATTTACAATTGCCTGATATAAACTCGTTTACAGGACATATATTTCGTAAAGCATCTGCCCTTTTATTAGCCGATACAGTTCTGACTTTGAAACAATATGGAGGTTGGAAGAGTGCATGTATGCGGAGGCCTATGTTGAAACATCTCTGAGTAAAAAACGTGAAATAGCGACGCAAATACTCCAAGGTGTAACATAGTGTACACTATCAACTTCAATGACAAGTGATTTAAGTTAAGTAAATAAATAAGCTTCTCCGTGCTTTCTTTGTTTATAATTATTTGTATCAATGATAATAATGACCTCAAAAAACCTCAAAAAATAGTTTTACATATGCCAGCACTACAGTTATTTTTCATCATCCATGTGTTTTATTTGCCTCGGCTAATGTCTCGACAACTAAACACACATTCGTGATAAACAATAGAACTTTAGTGCCTTAATATATAAATAACTAATAATTGATAATAATAATAATAAATAATTAAATAAATGCCATACATAAATCTCTACAACTTAATTTCGAATAGCATCAAGGCAAGTAGACTGCAAAAAAACGTCAAGTTCAAACAACCTGCTCGCAAGATACTTGGTTTATATTTTATTAGTACTACGTCGGAAACTTGTTTACATCTGACTGGGCATAGACCGTTGTCGACCGTAGTGAGGTAAAAATAAATTCAACAGACATACAGAATAAATTTACTCTATATAAGATTTTAAAACATGCAACTTAAAACTAATCTAAAACGATAATAATACTCAACTTTGTAAGGAAAGTAAAAACACGAGAAAGAAAAAAGAAAACAATAACTCTCACATGAATGGGAGATATGAATGGATCGTAGTAAACGTAGTAAAACTACAAAACAAATAAAAAGCTCAACTACATTCCATCTCAATTGGCTCTTCAACTCGTTCATTTCTATTCCGTTAATAAGTTACTGCTCCACCCAACGCTTATATTTTCTATATTCCGTACACGTTGTTTTTGTTTTTATCTTATCTGCATGTGTTTTATTTCTTTGTGCTTTTTTTTTAACGTGACCCAAATAACGTACACACGTTAGATGTAACGAAATATAAATATAAATATTTCATATCCAGAGTCATTAGATTTCGAATGAAGTAGGTTTAAATTGATTTTTCATTCAACTCTCCGTAATGAGATTAATTTGAATTTAATGTTTATTTTATTTTTGTTAAATGGCCATCGTTAAGTTAACGCTTTAAGCTGTTTAACAGGCGTTTTGAACTTGATTACAGACTTGTAGTATTTGAAAAATATTAATTTTATTGCGGTAGTAACACGTGTATTATTTATTATGTTTCTATATTAATAACTAAACGATAATAATAGTAATAATAATAACAATAATAATAATAATAATAATAAAAATAATAATAATAATAAATAATTAATAGTATTAACATTATTAAGAAGAATAATAACAGCATTAATAACAATTGGAGACATTAAAAATGTTTAATATACAGGGCGATTCAAATTAAGTGCGCACCATTGCTATCCCTGTTATTATTGATTTTAGAAAGTAGGTTAAAGTAAGTAAAGTATTAGTGTTTTTAACATTGATTAGCATGCAGTTCATGAAAAAAAAATTGAATAACGCATTTTCGAGAAATTATGAAATTTATAATTTTTTTAAATGGAACAGCCTGTATATTTTTTAAAATTCTGAATGATAATGTTCTTTGTAATATAAAAGTTTTAATACACTATTGTAATTATATAAATATATACATTTTTAAGTAAAACCAGATCTTAAATCGCCAACTAATTGAGTCTACTATATATATATATATATATATATATATATATATATATATATATATATATATATATATATATATATGTATATATATATATGAAGTTTCAACGAAATTCAAGGGCATTTTTGGCTCTACCTCACTGTAGATGAAACCTGGATACATCACTATACTACAGAGACAAAAACAATCAAAATAAGGATTTCTTCTGATAAACATGCTCGGAAGAAGGAGAAAACCGGGTAATAAGATTGTGGTCACGATTTTTTGGATTCCAAACGTGTAATCTATTGACTATTTGCAGAAGGGAAGTACAATGACTGACCAATATTGTCCCTATGTACTAAAACGTTTCCGACTCCATTTATTAAGAAAACAGTTTTGTTTCGCTACGGTCACATGCGATTTCATTCATTCGTTATGGAAACAGCTAAATTTGTTGAATTAGGTTACGCATTACCGCCTCATCCACTATATTCACCAGATCTGGCTCCGAGTGATTTTTCTTTTTTCCAAATTTTCAAAAATAGCTCGGTGGAAAGAGGTTCAGAACAAATGAGAGGTCGTAGACGCAACGACTGCCTATTTTTTCGAGCTCCCTTTAGACAGCTTAAAGAATTGAAAAATCAACTGGACTAAGTGTTGCAGGGTGTAAACGAAATTGCCGACATACTCACAGGTGGAAATGTTAGAGCTACCAGACGTATTTATGAAAGGCGGTTTCCGAACCGAAGATGTCCAACAAATGATTTAATTTTACAAACCGTGTACAGATTGAGAGATCGCGGTACATTGCATCCAAGTTATGAAGGCCATGGTCGTGGAAGACCACGTGGAGTAGCCACATTGAACATTTCCTTTAAGCGTTCCACCTGTTTCACACAATTCCTTTTTAGGGTAAATTACAAATTTCATATCACCACAAAACTGGTATACCGTTTAAAATTTTTAATAGAACTCGATATTATATTTTTTGGTATATTACGCAGGTCAAGCTATTGACCTACTTATAAATAACAACAGAACAGCTGATGCAAAAGAAAATTTATATTTAGGAAATGAATAAATATGTACATGTTTACAAAAATGTGAATGTTTTTTTGTGAACTTGAACAAATAAATGCTTACTTGTTTGTTGAATCGGCAACATATAAATATATAATATTCTATTTATTTAGATTCAAACAGAATACAGGGCCATATTTGAAAAGTTCGTGTTCCTAAATTTCTGTAAAAATTGAAGTTTCGATAGAATAAAATTTTTTGTAGATTTGAATTGCTGTCTTAAGTATCTATTATACAGTGTTACCGTTGAATAGCTCCCCAGCTATTCGAATCTGAAGAATAGGTATAAATGTCTAACTGATAATCAAAAAAGAATGTTCATACATTATACAACAAGACACTTGAAAATACTCGATTATACGAGACGTATTGCCCGAAACACCACGAGACGGAAAAGTTGTGTTTTTTAGGCAATACGTCGAGAATTTTCAAGTGTCGAGTTGTATAAAGATAGACTATATAACGTTAATAAAAAGAAAAAAAGTTGTGCGAAACGAGCCATGAAGACAACTATTAAATCGGACAATTCAGTAATGTCAAATTTTTGAAAGCGATACCATAGGAATTTAATAGTAGTTTTGGCAGCGAATATACAAGACGTATATTCCGAATATACAAAGGTTCGTATATTCGTTTTGCGTCATAATACGTGAATAACCGCTGTAGTAAAAAATAATATAAACCCTGCATTTTCATAGGTTCATAATTTTAAAGTGATATAGTCTTTGTAATTCATCAAAAATTTCCAAATTTTTAGGGCCAAAATGTAGTTAAAATCGATTCATATCTTTATTTATTCTATATTTAGCAAAATACAGCTGTAATCAAGTTGATTGACCTGCAAAAAAAGTCAATAACATTCTGGACAATACCTACTTTCAACAATAAGGTCCTATTCATAGATAGTGAATGTTATTGTTTTCTACCAAAACATTCTCGGCAGGACATATGATGATGTTTTTTCTTGTGGATATCAATAATAAGCCTTTACGTCGAATATGTCGAGAAACCTATGTCGCATTAATTAAAATGTGATTAAAACTAAATAGTTTGAACGTTAGACTTCTTTTAAAAGTAAAATTATTATGTTTATAATAAAGCAAAAATCGTCGTAAAATAAAAAGCTTTATATAGCGTGTCCATGGGACCTGGTTTTTAATTATTTGTATGGAATTATATATTTGCATATAATTTTTTTGTCTTTAAATTTGTGATGGTGCGATAAAACAATATAATTAATCGCTAAAAAGAATTACTGATGAATTAGAGATGGAAGACCGTATATACCTGCGACAGGGCCGGACTCGAATAAAGAAAAATCATTTTCTCGTTACTACGTAAACATTGGACCGTGATTGTATGAAGGCATTACTCCACCTATACTCTTCACCTGTTTTTTTTCTATCACTATACACAACTAGTATTGTATATTAGCGTACGTCGGCGTATTTTATTTACACCCTGTAGAAGTGAACTGGAATGTTATTCAAAAATAAAATAGATTTTTTACTTTAAAATAAATATTTCATTGAAAAATCACTTTTCCTGCCAAAACTACCTCGTATATTATAAATTATTATAAGAAGCGTAAGTTCTCATTCTATATCTACATAGTTTATATAAAAAAATATAATATGTTTGGTGTCATCTTTCTTAAAAACAGGTACAATTTTATTGTTTTCCATACTTTTATATAATATAACAGAGGCGATAATTTAGTGTTTCTTTAATTTTTATCGTATTCTCTAATTATTCTATGATACATAGTATTTAAATTCTAAAGTCCTTCCAAAATAAAAATATTTTCGTTAATAACCAAACGTATGGACTAAAATGAAATTTACGGCAATTAGACGAAATTCTGCTGTATTATATTACATCGGCTTAATACTTACTGACACAATAATTAGCTCTAACCGCATTTTAATAGAGAAGCGATAAAATCAATTACAAGCATTTACGATGAATCTAATAACGACCACAATTCGCGTACTAATGACTGGGACTCAACAATATATCATTCAAAACGATCGTACAGTAAGTAAAATTGATCAAAACAATTACTTTGGGGATGAAGACATAAGGGACAATAAGTTATACTAAGAAAGAGAGAACGAGTATTATACTTACGAAAACCAGATTGTAATTTAATTGTTTTGATTCTCTATTTTAAAACATGTAAGATATATAAATATACGTATTAGAATTTATTAAAAAATATCATAAATAACTCTTCATATTAGAGACAATTTAATAAATAATATTATTCACTTTCCATAAAATATATAATTATGATTTTTTATATGTATTAGACCAATCTGTGCTGTTGTTGAAGACAGATATGATCCATAAAATCAAATGATCCGTAATTCCTGCAGTTAAACCTGAATTGAAACTCAAGTGTACTTCAAGTATACAAGTGTATGTATTGTAAACAATTTTGTGTTTGAAGTGGGTGTTTCGCTGCTACAAAACACCGAAACTTACATAAAAAATTACAAACAAAATGTCAGTTACTTTGATTAAGTTTATTTACAATTTTTTTTCAACCTAGATGTCGTAGAAACGATATCTTGTTGCACATAATTAATGGGAAATGCTTCAGAAAATTTAATTATATTTGTGTAACCGCCAGTTTTACTTTTAATTTGAATATTCATATGTTATAAATAGAGCTGAGGATGTTTGCGGTACGGCAGGACCGTATGTAGTGCATCCCCACATTTAACTATTTATCTAAATATTCTCTGAAATGATTTGCCGGATCTCATAAATTAATAGAGTGATATTTTAGTATGCACTGGATATTGTTATTATACAAAATCATAATAGCCATTTGTATTTATGGATCATAAATAATAATACGCATGTATTTGTATTTGGTTGTGAATTCAATTTAAACTTAAAACGAATCGTAATATTTTAACGACAAGCCGTCCTTACAATACATGCATTCGAGACAAAGTGTGCAACTCTACGAATAACTTCCATAATTGATCGAAAATGGACATTTTGGAGCTGAAGTAAAGCCCCTATTCTTAGAAAATTTTATTACTGTCGTTAAGAACTATTATTATAAACAACAAAGGCCTTTTATTAGTGTTGAAGTTTTAGTTTCATTGAATTTCCATGTTGTAAGTAGTCAATTGTAAAGTGTTCATATTCTAAAACAAGGTGTAAATTTAACTAAAATCCAGAAAAACACATTCTGATAATATATTACTAGATTAGAAGCTGTGTTTATTACTATTTATAATATTATTTTTATAACCAAATGCAATAAAAGCTACGAAAACAAAAGAAACCTCGATTTATTAAAATCTTGTCACACAGCCTTTCAAAGCCTGGCAGCACATATTTTGCATATATTTTATATATACTACCTACTTGAACTAGGTGAATGAAGTTAGAAGTTATAAGTTCAAGTAGGTAGTATATATAAAATATATGCAAAATATGTGCTGCCAGGCTTTGAAAGGCTGTGTGACAAGATTTTAATAAATCGAGGTTTCTTTTGTTTTCGTAGCTTTTATTGCATTTGGTTATAAAAATAATATAATAAATAGTAATAAACACAGCTTCTAATCTAGTAATATATTATCAGAATGTGTTTTTCTGGATTTTAGTTAAATTTACACCTTCTTTTAGAATATTGTGAATGAACACTTTACAATTGACTACTTACAACATGGAAATTCAATGAAACTAAAACTTCAACACTAATAAAAGGCCTTTGTTGTTTATAATAATAGTTCTTAACGACAGTAATAAAATTTTCTAAGAATAGGGGCTTTACTTCAGCTCCAAAATGTCCATTTTCGATCAATTATGGAAGTTATTCGTAGAGTTGCACACTTTGTCTCGAATGCATGTATTGTAAGGACGGCTTGTCGTTAAAATATTACGATTCGTTGTAGGTTTAAATTGAATTCACAACCAAATACAAATACATGCGTATTATTATTTATGATCCATAAATACAAATGGCTATTATGATTTTGTATAATAACAATATCCAGTGCATACTAAAATATCACTCTATTAATTTATGAGATCCGGCAAATCATTTCAGAGAATATTTAGATAAATAGTTAAATGTGGGGATGCACTACATACGGTCCTGCCGTACCGCAAACATCCTCAGCTCTAGTTATAAATTCTCAGCCTAATTAAAACCGGTAATATAAAAAAATATATTCTTTTACTTTTGAATATAATCACCTTCTATTTGTTTGCGAATATTACACCACTTAGCTAAAGTAATTACAGTATAACCTCCTTATAATGGACACTGACGGGGAATCCTAAAATGTCCAATATATGGAGGTGTCCAAAATGTGGAGGTGAAAAAAAAAACGAAAAAAAATATTCATTCTCATATCAATTTAATCACACATAATAAGACGAAAGTCGAAAAAAATTTACAATACTTAATACACATACATACATACACATTTTATGCTAGATTTTACTTGAAATAATCATTAATTGTTGTTTGTCTTGCTTTTTTCATTTTATGTTTAAATATCTCAGATTCACATTCAAGAGGAACTTGAGAAATATTGTTAGCAATGTTAAAACTGTTAGTGCTTAAGAAATAGTTCTCAAGATCTTTTAATTTTTGATGGGCTTCGGAAATATTTGATATACTAGTTACAAATTCCTCTTCAATCTCATTTTCCATTTCATCACTGATATCAGTAATTTCATCGATACAATCTATAATGGAAACATTAGGATTTTCAGTAAATAACTCATTATCAATTAATGCGTATGTGCTTAAATCTAAATTAGTGATGTTAAAATTGGGAAATAAAAATGCTAATGGTATATTATCTTCTATATCGCACTCTGCACTTAGATCACTGTCACTTTGATTGAATCCGCATTTTTGAAAACAGTTTCTTACGGTCACAGGCGAGAGTTTTTTCCAAGCAGCTGATATCCATATTAATGCAGTGACTACCGTAATGTTTTTTTCTACCATTTCTAGTGAATTTTCAGTATCCATTAACGCCAAAAGCCTTTTTACAAGCATGCTCCGGTAAATTACCTTAAAGTTTTGAATCACACCCTGGTCCATAGGTTGACAATGCGAGGTAGTATTTGGAGGCAGAAAAACTAATTTTACGTTTTCCAATGAAATCTTCGGATGAGAAGTGGCATTATCAAGAAACAAAATTACATGCCTTTTTTCTTTCTTCGTCTTGTTATCAAAGTTCTTTAACCAAGCTGACATAATATCCAAAGTCATCCACGCTCTTTTGTTAGATATCCATCCTATCGGCAACTTATCCACATGAGCTCCTTTAAAACATCTAGGTTTCTTACTTTTACCGATGACTAACGGCCTTTCCTTGTCACCCTCCATATTTGAACACAACAATATAGTTGGTCGTTCTTTTGCAGATTTTCCTCCGGCACATTTATCACTTCTTAACGCAAATGTTTTTGTCGGAAGGGCGCGGAAAAATAAACCGGTTTCATCAGCATTAAAAATATCTTTCGGAGAGTAATCTTTGCATATTGATTGCAACTTGACTTTCCAATCGTCTACATTTTGCATGTTTACATAGGCAGATTCACCACACACACTTTTAAATGATATTTTATGTCTTTGACAAAATTTCTCCAACCAACCATTAGACGCTTTGAATTCGGTGAGTTGTAAACTTTGTGCTACTTCCAGCGCCTTTTCTTTGAGTAGGGGTCCTGACATTGGAATATTTTTGTTTCGCACCTTACAGAACCAGTTGAACACTGCTCCGTCGATTGCTAAACCACTAGTTTTTGGAAACTTCCTTTTTTGAGCTAGGTTTCCATTTTTCTCGAAAAGTTCTTTTATTTCACTTTTGTTTTTTCACTATATCACTAATTTGCGACTTTCCGACACCAAACTTTTCCGCGAACTTTCGGACACTTAAGCTTTGCTGTTCACTAACCGCAATAATATCAATTTTATCTTGGATTGTTAACCGCTTTCTTTTACTAGAATCCATGTTGACACTATCAAAGGCTAGTTCAAACTGATTCAAAATATCACTCCACTTATCACCTGACGAGTAGGCCAGTGGTAAACCGTCGTTCCTTTGTATTATGGGAAAAACCCGAGTAGATATACTTCCACGTGTGCAGCAATAAATGTACATACATACATACATAATTGCAAAATTTTATTCGGCGCCGCCCGTCTTGTCTGTCCTTAATTAAGAGATATATTTACAGATGTTTTATTGCTTCGGTGAAATAAAGGGTGTCCGCGTCCGATTTATGGAGGGTCCATTATTAGGAGTGACTATTGTTAAGAAAACCCATTATAAAATTTCGTACCACAAAAAATGTCCATTTTTTAGAGGTGTCCGATTGTCGGAGGTGTCCATAATTAGAGGTTTTACTGTATAAGTCTTTCTTTCAAAATGAATCATTGTAATAATTGCCTGCACTTCATTGTTATCCTAAAAACGTATCATCTCGTTCACTAGATTATTGCACTGAATGCAGATACTAAAAGGCTTTCGTTAATTTTCCTCAACACATCTCGTGAATATAATCCTGCAATTTACACAATAAAGATGAATAGCATTGTCTATTGATAGTTGTACTTCTTTCTATAAAATCAATTATGGTTTCGTTTCCTGTTATAATGCTTTTTAATGACACGTTTTTACCAATTTTACATTGTTGCAAAAATGAGTAAACGCAATCCAGTCGGTGTTGCTTTAAGTTGCAGACTTGTTAGTATTAATTTAATTCATGTTTACATTATCGCGAAGTATGCGGCGAATTGTTATATCCGAAAGATTAGTCGACCATCATCATTGCTTCGAATGGTCGGACGAAACGTGGTTAGTACTTGAAATGTTCTATTCCTATTTGAAACCACTTTTCCTTTTCCTATTCTTCTTTCCGTAAAATATAAAGGAGAATATTCCCATAGAAACAGTCTAAACGTTGCAATACACGATATCTAAATATATTCTTCAAGAATAGCCCAACATATTTTACTTTAATTGAACGTACGTTTGAAGGCTTTATCCAACATTTTTAAATCCAAATAAAATAGTTTGAAACTTCTATTAATTAACAAAAAGTTGACGCAGGAGCATTATACACCAAACATCTAAATCACTGTTCATTTGAGCTTCAAGTCTACGTCAGTTTATCTGCTTAAATAGGCAATATATTTAAGTACCAATCAATATTTACTATTCTCAAATAATTTATATTTATATATAGCAAATAATAAAGATCCAAGAATTGACGCTTGCCGTACATTTTTTGTAAGATTAGAGTAAGAAGATGTATGTAACAGATGATCGTATATTTTGACAAATAACTACATGCAAACATTTAAGTTGAAAACACACAAAGTTTAATAATAAAAAACATCTATAGAAAATGTTTAAAGTGATCTTCTTCAAATATAACGCCACTCCTCGCTTTACGTTATTGAATACGTTCCGTAAAATTTTGTGGTGTAATTGCCTCACCAACATTTGTTTGAGGACGATTTGTAATTATTGTATCAGAAGAAGAGCTTGTCCGTACTGCTGGTGTTCGCGATGCAGCTATTGCAGATCATGGATTAATATACTGCGAGATAGTGATTTGTCGGGGTACTGTGCAGGATAGAGTTGTTACTTATCGTGACTTTGCAAATTTTGATCAGAATTTGTTTGAACTAAATTTATATGATTTGCATTTAGATGATATTTTTTATGACCCAAATATTAATATGAAAGTGGAAATATTGACATCTAGACTGATTGAGCTGTTTAACATCGTTTCTCCAATTAAAACTATTTTTGTTCGCAAACCCAATTCCCCATGGTTCACTGACATGATTAGGCTTATGATTTCCTTAAAAAGTAAAGCTAAATCAAAATATATGAGAAGTAAATCATTTGTTGTTTGGGAATATTGTAAACAACTTCATTTGCTCTGTTTGTGTTACAAGGGAAAGTGAAGAAATGGTTGTGGTACTGTGTGCCCAAAACCAAACTTGGCCTTCTGAGTTTTCTTTTCAGATTTACTTGTATTGTTTTTTTATACTTGCACCTTCTGAATGTTATAAAAAAAGTTGTTTATTATTATTATTATTTGTAAATATCATATTTTTTAAATATGGACAAATAAAATACTTTCATAGTGATGAGGATCGTGGCGGAAAATCTACTATATAATTGTCAAAAGATTCGTACAAAAATGCCATTCTTTCCCTTGTCTTATAGGTGTTGCATTAGCCTGCTGGGAATATTCCTCGCGGAGTACATCGCCATGCTTGTAATTAATTATTTCTATATCTTCCCGTCTTTAGAGTATCATTAAAGAATATTGGACTAATAATCCGTCTACGAGAAACAGCAAGACAAATACATATTCTCTATTCTCTCATATTCTCTTTACTTAACCACAGTCTCCAAAGAAAGACTTTACATATTCTCTGGGAATGCGGGGACATTCCAATAAATTCATGTCGATTTTCACTATAGCAGATGTACATTGTTTGATTTTTAATATATCCTGATCAATAACGACATACTTCATCCGTGAAGAAGGATGTCAAGATCGTTATTATTCCTTCATCTTCTGCACGCAACGAAACTTGCATGGAAATTTATGAAGATATTTTTTTAGGAAGTAACTGTCCCATATGAAAGTTGTGATTGCTGTGAAAGTCTTCTTAGGAGATTAAGTTATTCATTCCTTCTACAATTCTTTCAATTATCCGTTTTGTTGGTTTGCCACCACCAGGTTCTGGAGTTAAACGCCCAGTTTCGCGGAATTTTTCAACAGGCTGTTGAATCATTTGCCGCAATCTGACATACGTTATTGCAAAATTTGTCCAAAATTCTACTATACATGACTGCATGGAGCATAACCAGAAGGTTTTGGAGTAGAGACTTCTTAGGAGACTAAGCGATACTTTCAGCTGTCCGTCTTGTTGGTTTGGCGCCATCTGGCTTACATGTTAAAAACCCAGCTTCGTGGAATTTCTCAACAAATTGTTGAATCATTTGCCGCAATCTAACATACGAGTACATAAAATTTGGAAATTCTTTTAATAATATTTCTGATATTAGAAATGTTTTTGTTTTGTACAAATGGTGAAGTTTTACGCACTCAAGTATGTTTCAAATTGTTTTTGCAATAAAAATAATTAACTAATTATTTTTATTACAAAAACATTACAATACAAATCAGGTATTTCATTTATTAAGTTACACAAGAAGAAAAAGAAAAGGGTAGGAAAAGGTTTTTGTGTATTGGAATATTCGCGGTATTGAAAATGATTTTATAGTTTGAAAACCATAAGAATAAGAAGATAAACAAGTGGTTTCAGACATAAAATCCGGAATACAACGTGTATAACTACGAATACCATACTATGGTATTATAGAGAAAGAATTAGAAGAGTAGATATTATAGTAAGCACAAAATAGACTTTGTTTCATTGTTTCGATTAATAAATATCTAAGAGATAAACGTTCTCTACTTTTTGGATGATCCTCGTATATTTTTAGTGATTATTTCTGATTGAGCGAATTAATAATGACAGCATATTTTAATTCTTCTACTAATAATTTACTCAAATCACAGAACATAGACGTAATGATTGAACACATATAAAACGAATCTAATGTACTTTGAACATGATCGGTTTTCTATTATGTGAATAATTTAAATATATGAAAATAAATTGCTGCAGTTTTCCCCTTATGAATCTTATGAGATAATATCTGACCAATAAAATAAATTACGTATCCGTAGTGAGTTCTCATTCAATTAGTACGTATCTGCATCGGGAGTACTATAGGTGTCTAATCTCAGACCTTTGTTGTTCATCCTTTTTATTAACGACACTGTTGATATCTATGATCTGTCATGCTCTTGCCTATGCTGATGATGTGAAAATCTTTTCTAATATCCACAGGGATTCTCCTGTCCAACGATAGGGAGAATTTACAATAAAATATTCACATTCTCATAAGATGGTGTAATGTAAGTCATTTAATGTTAAATTTCTCCTAATGCTGTGCTTTGACTTATAAGCGTAGCGTTATTTATGCTGAAACAATTCATTTGTTAAATGATAAACAACTTGCTATTGTAACACTGCAATTAAAGATCTTGGTGTATTGTTTGACTCTCGTCTTGGCTGATCAGGTTTTATTTTGCGAGCTTCGAAATTTTTTAAGAATATAGTTCTTATAGCCAAATCTTAACCTATGGCAGTGAAAGCTGGGTGTTGAATAAATCTTTGAAAAGTAAAATACGAGTCATAGATATGAAGTATTTAAGAGCGGTGAAAGGAATATCGAGACTAGTTAGACAAGAAACGACACAGTACGAGAAGAACTAGGTGTAGAATCAATCATTGATGTTATTGAAAGAAATCAATTAAAATGGTTTGGACATTTAAACCGTATGAATGATAGAAGCCAGGTCAAACGTTTATGGGACGCCAGAGTTCAGCTCAGGCGAGGAAAAGGAAGACCTAAGAAAACATGGAATGATGATAGAGGAGTAATAAGAAAAGAGAAAAGACATGTAGTGATGCTCGAATTTCATCAAAGACTAAGAAAGAATGGTCAAAATTTGTATACTCTATGTAATAACATGTAACAACCTTACACCTTAGGGTAAACAAGGTTTTAGATTTTATATATATATATATATATATATATATATATATATATATATATATATATATAACCGGCATTAATTAACTTAACAACTCTCTATAGAGCGAATTCAGCGTCCCTTCATAAAATATTTGAATTTTAGTATTGATGGTACTTGCCCTCCCAGAAGTTACCATTATGATTTACTCTTGGAGAAGCATCAAATAACTTACCTACATATCGGAGGAAGGCACGTAGCGCACCTCATCTTTCCACTTGCTCAGTCACAACTTTTAGTCTTTCAACAGTGAAAACGAACACTTTGTGGAACTCTCCTATGATAAATATGTGCAACTTTGCTGATCGTCGGTGTGATGATGTCTTCTTTGACCATTTGTAATATGTAATTACATTTTTTGAGTATTTTTTATTTTATTTTTGTTATTACAATAATTATTTTTTGTAATATTTGTGATTGGATTACTGTTATATGTAAATTAATATATAAGTTGATTATTTGTTCATTTAAAAAAATAATTAAATTGAAAATTTCAGAAGTGACTGCAATAATATTAACACGTTCTGTCCAATACTAAATCATTAATAAAACGAAAAGTAATATTTTTGCATCCCTCGGTAATTATGTGTTATGCAAACAGAAATAAATCACCATCCCCTTGAAATAAGCACCAGTTTTATCTACTCGTTTATCTAATTAAAAAATGATTAAACGCCATGAAATCACATATGCATTAAATTAAATAGTTTGACTATAATATGTCGGTGTATATTTCCCCTCCTTTAAAGTCAATTTAGGGATCACGAAGGCAACCGGTGGTTACATATTTGAGAGTCATATCGTTATAAGTATGGAAATTCCTGAGGGAGACTACATATTTTTCGTAAATAAAGTGATATACACAGAATTATTAACTTCTAGTTACTAGTACAGACACAAACAATTATAAGCAATAATATAGCGATTGATATTTTTATAGAAAAAGATATACAGAATGTACCGCAAAAGTAATATAATATAATATAGGACGTTAACGAATAAAATTTTACAGAAGACAGATCATAGCAATTTTGTAACATATAAATACATTAATTGCCAGACAAAGATATTAGAAACGAATACCAGATAGTGAAAGAAAATTTAAAAAATACGAGGGCCATTTTTTGCAACTTCCGATGGTCAATAAAGAATAGACAAGTATATATAAAAAAAATTATTTTATTGCTAAAAGTTATGTACACTTTTGGTTTCTTAATCGACATTAGCACCTAGGAGACTGAGGCATTTGTCTTACCTGTGGACAAGCTTTCCAATACGCTCTTCATAAAATGTTGTCGCCAATGAATTAAAAAGAGTCTTGACGTTGTCTTGAGTTTGAAAGCGCTGCCTTTCTAGCCACTTCTTCAGTTCCGACGAGAAATTGTTGACGATGGGTGATTAATTGAGTAGTTGTTTGAGCTATTTCCATCGTTTGTTGGATTTAGGTAATCCCATGTTTCGGCAATTAATCTACTGTTTCTTCTTTCGTAATTACAATACCCAATTCGGTACAATTTTTACTCATCCCTCAATCGACGAAGAACAAACTTTCAATTTAACTTCTGAAGACGAAGGTTCTGGGTTAAAATGGAATATTACTGTTCTGAAGAACCAAGTTCCAGTTCAACGCGTTTCGTTTTCACACGATTGTCGTTTTGAAGATAAAAAAACGTTATCCTCCTTTATTTTTGTAGTCAATTATATCACAGAACTGTGGCTAACCCTTCTAATTTGTCGATTTCTGTCAAAGAAAACTTTTCTCGCTTTAACAAAGCACAAATATAGTATTATCTTGTAAGCTCAAAGGAAGGCGTAATCATTTTTAATAACATTCAGTACTAGACTTTTTCAATATTTCGTATTTACAGTACTTAGTAAAACATATTAAAATAAAAATTTGACAAATGTAGCAGTTATTCGCAAACTTATGATAGAACGGACACGCTTACCACCCAGTGCAGTACTGGCGAAAGGCTGTATTTCTAAAATATTTAATTTTATTTATATAATTGGAAAACGAACGGGTGGTGATCTATAAAATTACGAAATACATATGTATTTGTTGAAAAGTTGTATTTTTAAAGTTTTTAATTTTATTTCTATAATTGGAACATTTTTATTTGTTCATTTTGTCGTTCAAGTTGAGTAAAGGAGTATTAATATTGACTAGCAATAGTTTCTCAAGGTTTCCTTCTGTCAATTTTGTTCTCTTTGAATTAAGTTCATCCTTATAAATAGAAAACGTCCTTTCTACATCGCAACTGGTTATAGGTGCATATTGAAAATATTCTTTTATTTCTTCATATTTAGCCGTTAGATTTTGTGGAATTGTCTCCATACATAATTGCTGCAATGTAATTAAATCTGGATTTCTATTAAGAATTGCTTCAAACTTTTGCCGAAGGCCACATCCGAAGTCACTTGGAATACTTTTCACATTATTAACAGCCACATCTAATGTGGTTAATCCGTCATTTAATTTGAGATTTCGATTTTCAAAATAAGTGATTAGTTTTGGCAATTTTCCAAAGTGTTCGTGAAGAAAGTACAACTGATTTTTTAAATTTGGGATTTGTGTCAGCTCCTTGCACTCACCAATACTTCTAGCATCCTCCTTTAGCAGTGTTACGAAATGTTTTAGACTATCGAAATTCTCAGCATAATAACTAGTAGCTTCCAGCCACGTTCCCCATCTAGTTATTACTGGAGTGGAAGGCAGTGACAGAGATGGAAATTTTTCCCTGAAAAGAGCTACTCTCAATGGTGCTTTTCTGAAAACTTTTTTAAAAGCTGATACAAGTCTATCAACTTCCGGAAAAGTGTCTCTGATATATTCACAGATTCTGTGGAGAGCATGTGCTACACAAGTAATATGCAGCAAATTAGGATATGTTTTCTTCAATAGTCTGCCTGTATCACTGACAAATAAAAGTATTTTTTCTTTGTACGTGGCGTCCGAATGAAGCATTTTTTGCATATTCTCCTTAATGGTTTCAGCAACTGTTTCCGCATCAACTCTATTTATAACATTTGTTGCTATTACATATGAGTTATAGGGAATAGTTGGATGTAGTACACCAGCTACAACATTTACCACACAGCGTCCTAACATATCCACCGTTTCGTCGGCGCTTATCCATATGTATTGATTTAAAAGATGGCTTCTAATGCCTTCTACTGTTATCGTATAGCACCTAGAAACATAATATTTGCGTAAAGTTGATTCATCAGGAACATTTCGACCAGTATATTTTTTCAGAAATATTTTTAAAGTGGGATTGCTAAGTTTATTTAATGGAATATTAGCCACCATAAAAGTTTTACAGAGTTCAGATGTGTTTGCGATCCTAAGTGACGAATTTTTGACGATATTTTACGGATTTTGTAATAAATTTCGGAATCACTGACAATGGACATACAATCGGTGTGACCGTCAATCCAACTCGCCATTGTTTTACAATGCCGTTCTCGACATTCTTCCATATCATGTCTGAAAAAGTAACTTAAATAATGCTCTAGATCTAAATAAATGAAAACTAAAAATGTGTGCGTAAGTTATTGAAACTGAACGAAATTCAATGAACACTTACGTCGAAATAATTGGTAGAAATAGATTCAATCAAACGATATTAAACAGGATCTATCACAAAAATTACGATGTAATTAACAGTTAAAACTATGAAAACAAGAAACTTACTCACAGCACTTTATTTATCTTACGAAATATAAACTAATAAATAAAATATATTATAAAAACCCCGCTTCTATCTACGCTCTTGAAAACACTTAAAAAAACACTATATTCTACGAATACAATAGCTGGCTTGTCCATTGTTATCGCGGCGAGACCAGGTGTCCGAGTAAGTCAAACAAATACTTCATTGAATTACGCCGGGATGTACTGAGCGACGTTATACACAATTCCAATTGCCGATTGCGTTTTATGGAAATTGCGTCCGTTCTCTACAGTTATCACTTATACTAAAACGTAAATATCCTATTCGCTACTACATTACGACTTTGAGCTATTAACAACGTAAAGGGATTTCCCACATGCAATGCCCAGCTTATATCTAAAACCGGTGATTCTCAGTGTTCACCACTAATTCATAGATAAACAGAAACGGAAAGGAATTTTTAGTACACAACACACAATCTGTAGTTTAGTTGAATGGTTATAATATTTTGGCGGCATACTGTATAGCGCTTTGCTTATATTATGTAGCAGTTACATGCCAAGTAATGAATAGGGACTGGACACGAGAGGCCGAAATTACGATGGACTATATAAATAGTCGTCGTTAAGTACAACACGCAGTTATTGAATAGCACTATTCATTCGGCTAACCGCAAAACTGTCTTTTGTCGTTAATTTGTGACGCAATTACTTCAATTTCTCCAGTTAAATTCCTTTCTTCATGGGCGTAGATAGAAGCGGGAGTAGTTTTTATAATTTATTTTATTTATTAATTTATATTTCGTAAGATAAATAAAGTGCGGTAAGTTAATTTCTTTTTTTCATTGTTTTAGCGGTTAATTTCATTCTTCGTAATTTTTGTAATAGATCCTGTTTAATATCGTTTCATCGAATCTACTTCTCCCAATTATTTTGACGTAAGTGTCCAGGGAATTTCGTTAAGTTTTAATAACTTACGCATACATTTTTAATTTCCGTTTATTTAGATCTAGAACATTGTCTAAGTTACTTTCTCAGATACGATATGAGACAACGTCAAGAATGGCATCGTGAAACAATGGCGAGTTGGCTAAGGTATGGTGTATGTCCATTGCCAGTGATTCCGAAATTGATTGCAAAGTCTGTAAAATATCGTTAAAAAGTTCCAAGAAATCGCAGGTAAAACATCACTTAGCATCGCAAGCACATACACATAAATTAGACGCGTTGGAATCTGACAATTTTAACGAAGAATCTGTGAAACTTTAATGACGGAAAATATTCTATTAAATAAACTTAACAATCCCACCTACAAAACATTTCTCCAAAAATATACTGGTCGGAATGTTCCTGATGAATCTACCTTACGCAAATATTATGTTTCTAAGTGCTACATGAAAGCAGTAGAATGCATTAGAAGCCATCTTTCAGATCAGTACCTATGGATAAGTGCCGACGAAACTGTCGATATATTAGGACGCTATGTGCTAAATGTTGTAGCTAGTGTACTACATCCAACTATTCCATATAACGCATATGTAATAGCGACAAAAGTTATAAATACAGTTAATGCGGAAACAATAGCTAAAACCATTTACGAGAATATACACCAAATGCTTCATTCGGACCACAGGTACAAATAAAAATACTTTTATTTGTCAGTGACAGTGCTGCATATATGTTAAAAACAGACAGACTATTAAAGGAAACATATCCTAATATGCTGCATATTACTTGTGTCGCACATGCTCTCCACAGAATCTGATAATATATCGGAGACACTTTCTGGAAGTTGATAGACTTGTATCAGGTTTTAAAAAAGTTTTCAGGAAAGCTCCATTGAGAGTAGCTTTTTACAGGGAAAAACTTCCATTTTGTCACTGCCTCCCTCTCCAGTAATAACTTGATGGGGAACATGGTTGGGGCTACTAGTTTTTATGCAGAGAATTTCGATAGTTTACAATATTTCGTTACATGTTTAAATAACGATGCTCGAAGTATTTCTGAGTGCAAGGAACTAATATAAATTCAAAAAGTCAGTTGTACTTTTTTCAGGAACACTTTGGAAATTTGCCAGAACTAATCACTTATTTTGAAAATCAAAATCTCAAATTAAATGATGGATTAACCACATTAGATGTGGCTATTAATAATTTGAAAAATATCCCAAGTGACTTCGGATGTGGCCTCCGGCAAGAGTTAGACGCAGTTTTTAATAGAAATCCAGATTTAATAATATTGCGGCAATTGTGTATGGGGACAATCTCTCAACATCTAACTGTTAAATATGCTGAAATAAAAGAATATTTCTAGTATGCACCTATAACCAGTTGCGATGTAGAAAGGACGTTTTCTATCTACGAGAATGTATTTCATTCAAAGAGAACAAATTTTATAGAAGAGAATCTTGAGAAAGTATTGCTAGTTAATATTAATACTCCTTGACTCAACTTGAACTACAAAATGAACAAATAAAAATGTATTTCGTTTTATAGATCACCACCCGTTTGTTCTTCAATTATATAAATAAAATTAAAAACTCTTTAAAAATACAAATTTTCAATAGTACGCCCGTGGGCGATGAGTCATGGGCATAAAACAAAAGACATATACCGAATGAATCAACGATCCGACAAAGTACATTTGCTCATAAATGGTGAATATAATGAAAAATTAATTGCTGGGGTTGATAGGGTTGCTATTGCTGCACATTCTAAAAATGTGTAGATTTATACAGAATCATCCGTAAATCTCTGGCACAAAAATGATATAATTTTTTAAAAATTAAATGGCCTATATATGTCTATTTTTTTTGATTATATGTTAATTTAAAAGCTTTTTTTTTTGGTTAAGGATACTTAGCAGCTAGAATCAATAGTTTTCAAGATAATTACAATTAAAGAGGAAAATGTGATATTTCTATGTGCGTCTTTAAATGCCAATAATTCGAGAGTGTCAAGGTGTAAAATAAAATAACTTGGAATGGCGTTTGCACAAGGTATGTGCAAACGCCATACCAAGGTATGCATGATACTTTTGTACGGAAATTGTTCTAATGTATACGGAGTGTCCGCGAAGGTTCGATAAAGTGAAGGAAATTTGGGCTAAAAGAAATCTTTGTATTTTAAATGGAACGGCCTATATATTTTTAAATATTCTTTTCTTGTTAAATACGAGGGAAGATCAGTAAGTACCCGTGCTTGAAGGCAGGTGGCGCTGCTGAGGGAAGTTGGCATTACCGTCGTGTACTACCATCTGTCAGACAACACCATAATAAATTTCAGACTGATTCATAGGTTAGTTTTTATTTGGCAGCCAGTTGTATCACACGTGTTTCGTGTTTCTCGATAAAATGGAAAAAGAGCAATATCGATCCGTAATTCGCTTTTTATTTTTGGATGGAAAAACATGCGAAGAAATGAAAGCGAAGTTGGATGCTGTCTATGGGGACCCTTCACCATCTATGACAACCGTAAGATATTGGCTCAACGAATTTAAACGTGGTCGTACATCTGTTTTTGATGAGGAGCGCCCAGGCCGCCCGGCAGACTTGGTTACCGAGGAAATCGTTGAAAAGGTCCACGACATGATTCTCGCTGATCGCTGAACGAAAGTGCGCGAAGTAGCAGAGGCCGTAGCCGTGTCGTACGGAACGGCAATTAATATTTTACATGATAAGTTATCGGTGAGAAAGGTGTCGGCCCAATGGGTGCCGCATTTGCTTACGGTGGGCAACAAGCGGATACGGTTGTCAATGTCGAAGCAGTGTTTGGACCTCTTTAAGAGAAATTCGCAGGAGTTTTTGCGTCGAGTCGTCACAGTTGATGAAACCTGGATCCATTATTATACGCCAGAGTCCAAGCGACAGTCAAAACAATGGATTTTTCGGGGTGAATCTGCTCCGAAGAAGGCAAAGACGGTCCCATCGGCCGGAAAGGTCATGGCCACGATTTTTTGGGATTCCAACGAAATAATCCTCATGGACTTTTTGCAGAAAGGAAGAACGGTCACGGGGCAGTACTACAGTGAATTATTGGACCGATTCGATATAAAATTGAAGGAGACACGGCCCCATTTGGCTAAGAAAAAAGTGCTGTTTCACCACGATAATGCACCAGCACATTCATCCAGAATTGTCGCGGCAAAGTTGCATGAACTGCACTACGAATTGCTGCCGCACCCACCGTACTCGCCTGACTTGGCTTCCTGCGACTTCTTTTTGTTCCCCAACATGAAAACGTGGCTCGAGGGAAAAAGATTCAGCTCAAACGAGGAGGTTATCGTCGAGACAGAAGCATATTTTGCAGAGTTTGACAAATCGTATTTTTTGGAGGGGTTAAAGAAATGGCAGAAACGTTGGGAAAAGTGTATTGTACTAAAAGGTGATTACGTTGAAAAATAAATAAAAAATTTGTGAAAAACTTGCGTCTTCTTTCCTAACATGGATATTTATTGATCCACCCTCGTATGTCCCTATACCTATTTTTAATATTCTAGAAGATATTTAATTTTCTTTTAAAAATCCGTTTCTCTAAACATTAAAAATCACAGGAGCTACGAAGAATCGCAATAGCTATGAAAAAAAATTGATATCACGTACTATAGTCCTGTCAAAATACACGCAAAGGTGTAAAGCTGCGATTGTTGATCTCTAACGCATTATTGTTTCTGTTACTGTTGTATTTGTTGCTCGTGTTCTTATTATTCGCTTTTGCGCTATATTTTAATTTTTTATTAAGTTATTTTAATAATAATGAATTTCTCGAAGGATGAGCCAATTGAAATCTTGGGAGAAGCACAGAAAAATTGTGTTTTTAGTTGCGTTACGCATTTATCAGATGCGTTATCCGAATAAACGACAGCCGCCGAAGAGAATCTTTGAAAATCTCGAACAGATTTGATACTAATGGTAGTGTTAAGTAAGTATAGTAAAAGATCCGTAATAAATAAACACACCGCTACAGAGGAAAAAGAATTGGGAATTCTCCTTCACGTCGAACAAACTCCGCACATTAGCAGTAAACTATTAAGTGTTATTGTAGACACATCGCTGCCGATGGTAACCCGTACAATGAAGAAGTATAAATTCCACCTATAAAATCATATAGAACTACATCAGGAATTATATCCTCGTGACTATGAAAATCGAATTCGTTTTTGTAATACAATGAGAAACAAAAACTTAAAAAAGGTATAAAACCGCTTACCACAATTAATAATCGTATCCTAAACACGTATTTCGAAAACTAAGTTGTTATCATCAATAAAGCTGACACAAAGAATCGCGCACCAATTTACTTGTACTGTAGGGGGAGGGGATTCTTCGTGTTAGCTTTACTGTGCCCCATATTCAGCACTGTGATTAGTGGTTTTAACTACTGATAATGACAACTTAGTTGTCGAAATAGGTATTTAGGATACGATTATTAATTGTGGTAAGGGGTTTTATAATTTTTTTAAGTTTTTACTTAACCACAGTCTCCAAAGAAAGACTTACTACACAATGAGATGACAAATCGATCGTAATCCTAATATGCTATCACTGATACTTTTTTATGAAGCGACTTTTAAAAGTAATGGTCTTGTTAATCGCAATAATATGCATTATTATTCTACGGAAAATCCACGTTGCGAACGTAATAAGAATAACCAAAACGTAATTTTTTTTCGTTGCTTAACTCATTCTTTATTACTTACATACGCCTTTTCTAGCGAATGAATGCATGTCCTAAAGCAATTGCACTCTCCTCCATAGTCGCTGAATTTAAACCTCATTGAGCATTTATGAAAAGAATTAAAACATCGGTTAAGAAAAGGGTCACAAGTAGACGCGATCCCCTTAAGTGCGCCATAGTGTAGGAATGAGGTGAAATATCTAAGTGGTAGATTGTTATATAGATTATTTATATAGATCGTTAAGTTATTGCTGGATCATAAATACGTATTTTTATATTTGAAACTATAAAGCTAAGGAATAATAAAATAAACTGATTTTTGTATTTGCTTATTAAAAAAAATTTCGTAGTTCGAAATAAATAGTACGTATGTGCATTTGTGCATGTGTTTCAAAATATACCGACATTTAATTTCCGTATCTTAAATCAATACTTGTATAAAATTTCCGCAACAGAAATAATTTCGGTTTGCGTATTTCAGTATAATAACGAAAACGTAATGATAATAAACATGTGTTTAAATATTTTTAAAATATCGTTACGGATATTATAATTTATAATAATGCAAAAATCTGCACGACCTTGCGAAATCTATATAAAGTATATTTAAAATCATAAATTCACAGAAAAAATAATTTCTTTAAAAAAAATACACACAGTAACTTCATTCATTAGTGCATATAATCTCTATATATACAGGCTGATTCATTTTCGGCCCTCACTATGGGGATCTCTCTTATTATTGGAGATAGAGTATAGGTTTAAATTTGGCAAAGTTGTTAAATTTTGTGTTTGTTATAAATCCGTAAAGAAAATAGACCTGTGACAACTGATCTTCGTTATTTAAAAAAAAGCGCGAAAACCCCATTTTCTTCTTTTACCTGTAGCACCGACATTTGGCCTTGTAGAGAAAAAATAAAAACACATCCTTGTGACCATTTCTAAACCTCTATCCAGTGGTGTACTCTAAATTTTTATACGACGTTTCGTTTCTTTCTGGCCATCATCAACTATCTAATTTCTTATAGGCGCCATATTGGATTTAGACATCTTCAGAAAGAGTTTTTTTTTCTAATTTCAACCATGCTGACTATAGTTTTTGACATTAGGTTTTATTTGAAAGAATAAATCATAAGATTAAATAAGGTAGCCATTGGAATTTCAATCTGTCAAACATTTCATTTATTGTTCATTAATAATACAAAAATGTCATACACTAACGAAGAGAACCGAGATATGATAAGTATTTTTTATTCTTCGAAACGAAATTCAATAGTAGCGAGTACAAGATAACAAAAACATTAATAAAAATACATAGAAAAGTAAACAATAAACAATTACAGTAAATGTTCAATTATCTGGCCATCTTCGGTAATGCACAATTGGGCACGCCTTCTGGCATTTTGTACTGCCCTTTGTATAGTTCTTCTAGGAATTGCATCGAAGGCATTCTGAAGTCTGTCTCGTCATTCTTCAATGTTTTGTGGCGCATCTACTTTATAAATATTATTTTTAACATATCCCCATAAAAAAAAATCTAGCGGACTTAAATCAGGTGATCTCGCAGGCCATTCAACAACTCCCCTATTTCCAATCCAACGGTTTGCAAACTCTTGATTTAAGAAATTTCTAACAACAGCTGCACTGTGTGCTGGTGCGCCATCTTGTTGCCACCATAAATATTGTAATTGATTTAATGAGATATTGTCGTCAAGATAGTCAGATACGTATGCACGTAAAATGTTTAAATATCTTTCTCCATTTAAATGTTCTTCATACATAACTGGTCCTAAGAGACGATTTGCCAAAATACCCATCCAAACGTTTATTCCAAAACGATGTTGTGGTCTTCTAGCCCTGTTTTGTCGGGGATTTTGTACTGCCCAATAGTGCTCCGTATTTCTGTTGAACATTACAGAATTTGTAAATTTTGTTTCATCTGACCAGATGATTTTGCTTAAAAAATTTTCGTCATTTTCTATCCTTCCCATTAACCAATTACAATATTCTAGCCTTCTCAAATTATCTCCAGGCAGTAAAGAGTGACTAACATGGATCCTGTATGGTTTAAACCTACTTTTATGTAAAGTTCTCCAAACTCTGGACTGGCACAAATTTAATTCTGACGCTACTTCGCGTATAGAAATTGATGGATTATTATTTATCTATAAAAATACAAGATTAACATGAAATTTGAAAACACGCTTTTAATTTACCATTTGTAAAATATCTTATCGATTTTCATTTAAATTCCTGTTGTCTTGACCATTACGCGGCTTAGTAAACGATCCATTCTCGACCAAATTTCTGTCGAGATCTAGAAAAATGGTACGATGAGGCTGTTGTCGTTCTGGATATAATTGTAGATATCTTGTACTCGCTACTGTTGAATTTCGGTTCGAAGAATAAAAAATACTTATCATATCTCGTTTCTCTTCGTTAGTGTATGACATTTTTGTATTATTAATGAACAATAAATGAAATGTTTGACAGATTGAAATTCCATGGCTACCTTATTTAATCTTATAAATTATTCTTTCAAATAAAACCTAATGTCAAAAAACTTTAGTCAGCATGTGGTACATGGTTGAAATCAGAAAAAAAAAACTCTTTCTGAGGATGTCTACATCCAATATGGCGCCCATAAGAAATTGGAGAGTTGATGATGGCCAGAAAGAAACGAAACGTTGTATAAAAATTTAGAGTACACCACTGGATAGAGGTTTAGAAATGGCCACAAGGATGTGTATTTATATTTTCTCTACAAGGCCAAATGTCGGTGCTACAGGTAAAAGAAGAAAATGGGGTTTTCGCGTTTTTTTTTTTAAATAACGAAGGTCATTTGCCACAGGTCTATTTTCTTTACGGATTTATAACAAACACAAAATTTAACAACTTTGCCAAATTTAAACCTATACTCTATCTCCAATAATAAGCGAGATCCCCATGGTGAGGGCCGAAAATGAATCAGCCTGTATATACATACAAAAATTCAGCCTGCGTTTGTTTGCGTTCGCAAAACTCGAAAAGTAGTAAAATTTTGACACAGCGTTGCATTCGAATACGCGAGTGTTTTTATAGCGAAATAATTTTTTTGCACGGCACATTTACGCTGCGCTTCGTACAAATTTCTCAAATACTTGATTTGGTAGTACAAGTTGACGTTCGCTAATCAAATACTCTATTTACGCTAACATACTGTTAAAAAGGAAAATTACACTGATTTAATCTTGAATGAATTGTTTTATATGTAAACTTAAAATAATGCGTATAGGTTAGATGTAAATGTTAGAAAGATGATATTTTTTAAACAATTGTTAAATTTGAAAAGCGAAAATATTAATGATATTGATATTTGAAAAACAATTAAATAAGCAGCTGGGTTTTTGAAAGAAAGGAAAAAAGGAGAAATTATTATTGATTGTGGACGTATACGATAGGAACAAAATCATTCTAAGCAGAATCCTAGGTGAAACAATGACACAAATATTGCCTCCATGATGTACCAAAGAGAAGTAGTGAATTTTTCAAAGGAATTCTCTAAATGGTCCCGGGTTACCGTCATGTTATTCTGAGTTTGAAAATTGGAGTGCCAGTTATATTACTCCGAAAAATCAATCAGCCAAATTTATGCAATGAACACGATTGGTAGTTCAAAAATTGATGAACAATGTAATTGAAGCAACAATACTAACATTTCCGAAATACTGCACTTCTCTTATTATTCGGGCATGACCTCTGGAAGATGTTTTTTTTGTCGACCTGATCTATTTTTACTTATTTTAACTTATAGCTTGTATAGTTGCTTTGCTTTTTTATATTTTTGTATAACTTTGTTATAACATATATCTCAAAAGTTTTTGCAAATTTATTTAGAACATTTTAAAAAATAGAAATGGTTTTACGACAATTTTTCAGAACAAACATAATTAACAGCTTCATTGGCAACAAAATTTTTACTTTAAATTAAATATAAAGGTTCATAGTCTTGAACAATACGCAGGCTTCTGGAAACATTTCACATCAAGCGTTGAAACGTTTCAACATCAATCTTTCGAATTTTTCTAACAATTCGCCGATTATTGCTCGTTTTCCGCTTCCCAAACTTCACCATACACTTTTCGAGACAAAATCGACCGAAAATCTTCAATTGGCCGAACAGGTATGCTGTCAGCATTCAGCTAATTTTGAGTTTCGTGTGCTTAATGGCAGGAAGCCTAGTCCGGCCAAAATATATCATCTTGAGCATGATTCAGGTGGATAAAATTAATCGATTTTGTTAAGCAAATATTAATATACCTTCGACTGTCTACAGCTTCGCCTCTAACTCGTCCAAAAATTCCGCCAAGTTATTTCGCGCACCATACTAAAACTTTATCGTCAAATTTGGTCTATAGCTTGTGTTTCATATTGTCTGGATATTCTTCTACATTCTCGGCGTAAAAACCGTCGTTTCCTTTAATTTCGGAAGTACTTAGAGTTAAAGTACTCATTTTTTAAAGTAATATGACGACGACTTTGTTTGTCATTTGCAAAACAAGTGCGCCTTAATGCAGGGCCACATCTCATTCTAGTTAACTGATTTGGCGTATATTTATGATATATTACACATATTCTACACCTCCTCTCTTCAGTTCTCTGGAAATTGTATCCTTAGAAACACCGTAACGTCGTGAAAGTTTTCTTAATGATTGTCCAATATTATTCTTGGCACTTTCGACTAACTGGTTTGCTCTATTTCCAGTTAACAGTCTCAGTCTTCCACTTTTCTGAAGATTTAGGCATGGCAAACTTTGCTCACATTTTGCTATCGCACGATATATGGTTCTCCGCGATTTTCAAAAAGTTGAACTATTTGAACTTTAGGCATCTGCCCAACTAAATTATAAACGCTTTTTCTAAGCTCTAATTTATATGCCATTACAACGCAATCGATTCCGGTAACTGAACAATCATTAAAATGACAAATCATTAAATTACTTTTGATTGCAAAGCCAACCCGATATTTTGATATTTTCAATTTTTTTCATAGAGTTATATTTTGTGCCAAAATTTTCGAGACATACGTTGTCCTAAACCATTTTTATCATCTTCAATTAGTTGTCTCAGATCTATTCTAATTTCTGCTTCATTAGGCATTTTTACTCTACTTTCCTGTATAATTATTTCAAATTAAGATATGCATTTCTATTCCAATATACAGACGATCTTTAATATTTGCACATAAAATATATACATTTACTAATTGTATGTAGTCCCTGTGCATAAGCGAACTGGAAGAACCTCTTATAATTCTGTTTGGAATAGTTCTTTCCGGAATATTGATCATCAATTTTTCTTTAATGCTTCAAACTGTAATCATTCCTTTTTACTTCTATTATTTTTAGTTCATTTCTGGAAGATGTTCATCGACTTGATCTATTTTTGTGTAATTTTGTAATATCCTAAACCATTTCTATGATCTTCAACGAATAGTCGCCTCAAATCTATTTTAATTTCTGGTTCAATAGGCGTGTTTACTTACCTATATCTAATTATTAGGGAACGGACATTCTTACCACATGACTCGGCGTAATTCAATGAAGTATTTGTTAGACTTACCCGGCCATCTGGTCCGCAGCGTTAACAATGCACAAGCCCGCTATTGTATTCGGAGAAAATATTCCATTAGACGCAATCGGCAATTGGAAATGTTTATAAACTTCCTGAAAATGTTTATAAACTTCGCTCAGAACATCCCGGGGTAATACAATGAAGATTTTGTGTTTGACTTACTCGGACACCTGCTCTCGCCGCGAAAACAATAACAATATAGTCATGTGGTAAGAATGTCCGTTCTCTACTAATTATCTTAAATTAAAATATGCACTTCTACTTCAACGAACAGACGATCTTCAATATTTGCCCATAAAATACAGACATTTATTAGTTGTTTATAGTTGCAGTATAAGCAAGAGTATGAATACCTATGTTGTACGAAAATATACTGACTCAGACACAGTTGTATTTCTTTCACGTACAAGGAATTACCGAATTGCTTATTGTATTGGTGTTTATTATGCGTACATCATTATTTACATCTTAGCGCGATATAAAAAAATGTATACAGGGAGCTCTGAATAATTTCATCGTATACTATATATTTCCTTCTTCTTTACTTCGATATTGCATATGTGTAGGTATATCATCTATATAATTTGTATATGCAATTTGTATATCCAATAACAAAATGTGGCTTATAGGCTTCCGTTGTCCATGATTGCTTCTGGGATTCCGGACTGGAACCGCGTCCTTCTTGGTCGAGCAGAAAGCAGTGTCAAGGTTTCAGTCGGAACTTCAGAAACAATACAATAACGAAAAATATTCAGTCCTGTTTCCATAGCTATATTATGCGAACGCATAGAGATATCAAGGTAACTTTTTCCCTTGCAGACAAAGGACTGAGAATTATGCGTGAAAAATTTCATAGGTATATGTTCTTCAATAATGGAATAACAGAAGTTTAAAGGTAACTTAAAAAATAACGATTACACGTTGATAATTTAATAAGCAACTTAAATCGAACCAATCTTTTGTTAAAACAAATGATGTTCTGAGTGACATTTGTAGTTAGTTGTCACTTTGCAATTGGTATAGTGGCATTTCGTACAAATTAAAGTACTTTTTTTCGTAATAATGGCACCTCATTTGACGAAGCCTGATTTAGACATAATTGCCATATGTTATAGAGAAAAAAACTGGTGCGAGAAAAGAATTGCGCGAGAATTTCCAGGCAAGAGAAGGCATAAATCGCCCTATTCGACGGCTTGTACAAACCGCATCTGTTTACAGAAAACCCGGCGTCGAAAGAACTATAACTGCTACAACTGATGAAAATTCGGAAATCGTAAGAGCATTGTCGTTGTCACAGGACAATCAATCGAAAACTCATTTAACGTAAAATAACAGTCAGGCTAGGAATTAGTTGCAGGTCTGTACAAGTTCTTAAAAAACGTATAGGTAATTAATGCTATAAAAGGCTGCAAACCCAAGCACTTACACTTAGTGCAAAAGGCCGTCGATCATCAAGAGCTCTGCGACTGTACAGGCGGTTTTGGAATACTGATCTATGCCGTCTAATTTTTCAAGATGAAAAGGATTTTAAGCTCCAAGTACCTCATAATAGACAAAATAACAGGGTTTATTCGACAACCAAAAAGAATTCTATTCAACCAGAACGTTTGTACCGCAAGGAGTCGCGGTTCTCTAAAAAGCTCATGGTGTCATGCGTCATATCCTGGAATGGAAAGAGTCGCCTATTTTTTACTGGTCCTCGATTATACCCGAATAATGATTATGTTTTTATCCAGGACAGCACAGGCATCGCATAGAGCAGTAAGGACACAACAGTTTTTACTAGAAGACATGCCATCTTTTATTCAAGCAAACCAGTAGCCCTAATTCCTCAGACTATAATCCTTTAGATTACTCAGTGTGGAACGCATTGCAAGAAAAAGTGTATTCGCAAAGACTGGAACCATTTGTAAACTTAGAAGATCTGCGCCGACAGTTAGAAAAGGTGTAACGAGAAGTGTGTGTAAATTTGATCAGGCGAGATATTTTACAGCTCAAACATAGATTAAGAACTGTGAATTTACAAAATGGAGGCCCCATACAACATGTTCATATGTAGAGTTCAGCATACAAAATGTAGATAGAATTGTAGTCTATTTAAGAATATCCTTACCGCGTAATTGATTTTCTGTAGTTGATATTAAAAAATTCAGCATTCCTTTGTTCTTTTTTAGCAAAAACAATTTTGCTTTGTCTCTTATAAAGTAAAAACTTAAATCGCTATCTCATAGCCTTCCGGAGATCTAAGGACTTAAACAGGATTCGTTTTTTACTTCTGTCAAGTGACAGATATTCAGTATTATATTCCCGGTGAACAAATTGAGTCGATATACTCTTGATCAGCGTTGGAAAATATTGAAAACTTATTTTCAAAGTAGTAGTAAAATTACATACACAGTTCGGTAGAAATGAAGCGAAAACTGAGAACGATGTAAGGAAATTTGTGAAGAAAGTTCGTTCGACTGGCATGTCAATAGAAAATACACACGTTCCGCATAGCCGTCCAGCTCGTTCGATGGAAAATATTGCTGTTTTAGGCTGAAAGTGTGCGCACCTCCACCCGTCATCGTTCACAAGAATTGAATATCAACGATAGAGCTGTGCGAAGAATTTTGCACAAAGACCTCGGTATGAAGGCCTACAACAAAGTCCAATTGGTTCAAGAATTTAAGAGAGTCGTCCATCTATCATGTTTTCGCTTCGCTAAATAGGCCGCTAATCAGTTGGAAGAAGATGAGCATTTTTACCAAAAAATAATCTTTTCGACGAAGCATATTTTCACCTGGAGGTTATGTGAATAGGCAAAATTGCTATATTTGGGGCACAGAAAATCCATGCGTGACAATTGAAATACCAATGCATCCAAAACGAGCGACTGTATGGTGTGGAATATGGTCCAAAGGCACCATAGGGTCATATTTATTTGAAAATGAGCGAAAAGCCGTACTTACAGTTTTTATTCCCTACGATTGAAGAGGAAGACTTGGCCGATGTTTGGTTTCAACAGGATGGCACCACTGGCCACTGGCCACACAGCCAACGCTACTATCCACGTTTTGTGCCCGAAATGTCGATGTCAACTGGTGCGATTTGACTTCCTTAGATTATTATTTGTGGGGAGCCGTCAAGGACAGATCTTAGGCCGATCATGCAAAGACGATTGAGACTTTGAAAGACGAAATTAAATTGGCTTTTGGTGAAATAATCGCTCAAACGATTGAAAATGTACTGATTTGGTCAACATAATGGGCGACTGCAAAGCCAGGCGAGGCAATCATTTAAATGAAATAATATTCCATTCTTAATCGGAAGGTGTACTTTCGAAAATAAGGCATAAGTCATTAGAAAATATTTGTTGCATTTTTATTTAATATGCATTTTTAAAACGAACTAACAATTGCCACACCTTTTATTATTGAGAAAATGAACTTAAAATTAAAGTAATTAATATACTTTTAAACGTATACCGATAGGTCCAACTCGCAACGGGCCATAGGCAACAATATACGTATGGAACGTAATGCGATGTGGCAACGTGTATACGATGCCTATATTGAGTGACTTTCTTAAAATTTAAATTTATTTTGCAGAATTATTGATTTTTTTACTTTTATCTTTTAGAAAACTTTATTGTTTTTTTATTACTTAAAATTACTTTATATGAAAAATAGTATACCATAAAAGTGTAAACAAAGACAGTATACATTGAAACGAATATTCATTCAATTGTATTGTCATGAAATTGAATTTGTCAATCGTTGTTAAATTTGTTAGAATGAATAGATATTTATATTTATCGGAAAATACTAATACTTAAAGCAAACAAATAAGGTGTAGTGTTTTGTTATAGGAATGTATAATATCCATTTCTTCCTGCATATTGATTATGCAGCTGATGCTTTCGTAATATGCTCATATTTGTATTTCTACTATTATCGTGATGTTATTATAATACAGATACCAAAATCTCACGTATTATTTCCATCAGCCTCTTATTAACAATAAACAAGTAAAGTACAACTTCGTAGGTCGACAAACGCTCTAGCCTTCATTATCACTGTATTATACATGAACTGTATGCTTAGTTTTTCGTAGAAATTGAAGTACGTGTATGTTCCTTTGTAAAATTATAATAAGGGCAGGGGTTAATTTTATTCTGGCATTTTTAAAAATGCAGAGATCAGTTTTGCGACAGCATTCAGCTAATTACAATCTAAAATAAGCAACATTGTAACGTATTTTGGAATTGTGAATATCCGTAGGTAATAAAAAAAAAGGAAGTATAGTTTAATTACAACTGTAGCTTCCTCCTGGTTTGAAGGAAGTCGGTATGTATCGACCGAAGTATAGATTGAAATAATACAAATATGAGCATATTACGAAAGCATCAGCTGCATAATCAATATGCAGGAAGAAATGGATATTATACATTCCTATAACAAAACACTACACCTTATTTGTTTGCTTTAAGTATTAGTATTTTCCGATAAATATAAATATCTATTCATTCTAACAAATTTAACAACGATTGACAAATTCAATTTCATGACAATACAATTAAATGAATATTCGTTTCAATGTATACTGTCTTTGTTTACACTTTTATGGTATACTATTTTTCATATAAAGTAATTTTAAGTAATATAAAAACAATAACGTTTTCTAAAAGATAAAAGTAAAAAAATCAATAATTCTGCAAAATAAATTTAAATTTTAAGAAAGTCACTCAATATAGGCATCGTACACACGTTGCCACACCGCATTACGTTCCATACGTATATTGTTGCCTATGGCCCGTTGCGAGTTGGACCTATCGGTATATCATTTTAGTGTTAATTACAGAGAGATCCGTCTCAAGTGAAGTGTGGTGGTACATAAAATTCCCTATATTAGAGCATTTTTACGTTTGTCAGATACCAATCATGGCTATCTACAGATTGTTTGATAGTATCGTCATGTATGTTAGTTATTGTTACGATATAACCTTTAAACATACATTCAAGTTTGTGAATTGTTTGAAATATGCTACTGCCAACTGTACAATGATGCCAAACTAATTTTTCTGATGTCAACCTCCTTCACTCGAGATGGATCATTCTGTATATAGGTAGAGTTTTGGAATATAATAATAGAAGATAAATATAGTGCAAAGTTTGACGCGAAATTTTTTCGTATGGACAAATTGCTTTAATATTTACTTAATTTCGAATCCAACAATTAGAAATATTTATTTAAAATATTTTATTTATAATCCAAATTTAACAGTTTTCCCAGTTTTCTAATAAAATTTGCCAAATTTGTACAATTAAATTTGACAACCGAGTTACTCAACTGCAAGATGAAAGATTTATTTATTTTTATTGAGTTTTTATTCATAAAGTATCAACAGGTATAAAAGTGGATTTATTACGATAGCTTGAATATGCTAAGTCTTTTGGATTGTTAGATTGATTCGACTTTTATTTGATAAAGATCCATAATTTGAAATAGAAATAAAACAAATATTTAGTTAAAATTTTCACTTGATTAATATGTGGTCATATTTTTTATTCTATTACTATATTAAAATAGCCTTGCTTTTATTTTATATATGCATGATATCTAAAGTAAGACTGGTAAGAATAGCTGCAAAAATAGAACGGATAGTTAAAAAATAATAAAATTGACGTACAAAATATAAAAAATGATTTTTTATATTTTGTACGTCAATTTTATTATTTTTTAACTCTACATTTTTTACCCCAGAAGAAGCGACAAAGTCTGTCGCGAAATATAGGGTAATTTAATAAAGGAGTTTTTTAATTGACCGCTTACCCGAATTTTAATTAATTTTTGATTATATATATATATATATATATATATATACACGTTGTCCCCTGAAATTTTGAATACGGGCTTTTGAATGTAATTCTTGGCGCTTAGCTACCATGTTCGTGCATAGCTGAGAATATGAGTAATGTGTTTGTAGGCACTGTGATTTACAAAAAGTTGCCATGTTTGTTATTACAAAATGCATGTCAATTTGACTTATTATTACATAGTTTCAAATTTGACACACTCTGATACAATTAAGTGTAGTTAATTTTTCTTTTCAAAACGTTAACAACGGAACAGAAAACTCAAATTGTTAAATGGTTTTATAGAGGTCAATCGATGAATCGCAAATAATTTGTTTGTTTTGGCATGCGATGTGACAGTAAACACCAGTTGGGTCTTCCATGTTATACATTTGTTTAATGAAACTGGTTCTGTAAATCCACCATGTAAGTGCTCAAAGGAAAGGAGGTCTCAAACTGAAGAATCTGAAATGCGGGAAATTATAGTTCGCAATATGATATCAGAAAATGACATTCTACCAACAAGAGACCTTTCAAAGAAACCAGAAATGACTACCGGAAAATCAGAAGTGCATAGAATACTTAAAAGGAGTAGTTTCAAACGGCACAAGAAGTTTTTCTGGCTAACCATGGTCGTCGAATAGAATTTTGTGAAGATGTGATGGATAGAGTAAACAACAATTACGAATTTCTTCGAAATATTCTGCCTTTCCCGTTACATGGTCGTCATAATCCTTAGGTAGTGAGATACTAGTCCCAAGAAAACAAGCACCGAAGAATAAGTTTGAGAACTCAGTACCCACAAAAACTTAACGTTTGGATTGGTATTCTGGGGGACACTATTATAGGACCATTTTTTATTAACAGGAATCTGGATGGTCGAAAGTATTTAGAACTGCTTGAGAATGAAGTGATGCCAGCAGTACAAGGCATACAGAATATTAATATGGCTCATATCTGATATCAGCACGATAAATGTCCTCCTCATAATGCGGCTCGTGAATATTTAATCAAATATTTCCTCGTCGCATTATTAGCACCAACGGAGACATAAAATGGATCTCCCGATTTGTCCCCGAATGTTTTTTTTTTCTCTGGGGCCATATAAAGCAAACAATTTATACCCATCAGCATCTAATACCTAACAACGTGTATGACTTCAGATTAAAAATTCTTGAAGTTATTCAAAATATCACTCCTGCGATGTTAAGAGCAATGCGACAATTTTATGATCGTCTGGGATATTGTTTGGTTCAACAACGAGATATTTTCGAATATTTAATAAGATGAATGTTGTAACTATTTATTATTCGTTAGCTTAGCATTGTGTTTGTTATAATTTAAGTATAATTTGTAATATTAAAATTTTTTTATCTACGGCCATCCTATAATTAACAATTTATTTAATAAGTTTTTATGTGTAAAGAGCTACATTAAATAAATCGTGCGTAAATGAATTAAATCATGCGTAAAAACCCTATGTAAATTAAATGGGACTATCATTATTAAATGATTTCTGTTGACAACGACGTCAAGCGACAACAAACAAAACAAAAGTGATTTTGTCTATTGTGCAGTTTGTAAATTACAATTTTTCAGTCCTAACGGTGAGAAACAACTAATTTATTGCGAATTCAATGGTATTTAAACACACATTTTGATTATTTAGAGAGATCATTATGGATGAGGAAGAATTTGCCGAAATTACTGAAACCACAAACAACATAACATGGAGGATGGAAATCCTCCACCGTTGCAGAAGGTTATGTTGAAAATTCCTTAGAAAATAAAAAAGAAACATCGAGAAAAATCTTTGGAATAGGAAATCAACAACTTCAGCTATCGACACTCGCCTTCGGCTCGTGCATAAAAGCCTTACTTCACACACTTGTATCATAAATAACTATTATGTACTTTGATTCTTCATTTTATTACAAATTAGGGTAAACCTGCAGAATCAAGGTCCCATCCAAATTTCCCGCTACGAATATAGTAAACTTACTGCAACGTTGTCAAATCTCTGGTAATTATTTAATTTATTTGTCATTGTTAATTCACCTTATTTTCCAGTTATTAATTTACGTTAATTTGTAATTTTTATATGTTATAGGTACTCCTAATTTATATGTTATAATTTAGTTAGAACTTAAAATACATTGTTAAATGGTTCGTCTTGGTATAAAATTATTTTGCCGTTATATTTACAAATATTTACACATCGCTCTAAATCACCATTCTTTATATTAGTAAGTGCATTTGGCAACGTTGCTCGTATATTGCCGACATATGATTGGTTATGCTCATCCGTAAATGTCAGTTGAAATGGGACATTGATTCTGCCGGTTTACCCAAATTAGATATTACTAATTATTTCCCGTTGCTTAGTGAATTGAAATATTTGACTCTGCTATGCAAAAAACGAGCATGGTAGTCTGCATTCAAAATTTCAGGTGACAACGTGCATATACATCTTTCATCCCTTCTTTTTCTTGATCACTGTACACAAATTGTATACTGATAATAAAAAAATATATATGATTTTGATAATTTCTACTTTACTCTAAGCACAGCTTAACATATGCGTTAGCATCAAAAGAAAAGTTAGTTTGAATTTCTGGGATGTAATCTGAATTAAATTTCTACATAATAGAAGGGAGTATTGTTTATTGATTTACAAATTAACTAAAATTACTACATAAAAATAAAACAAGTTGAACCTCAAGGAAAATTTATTTAAGTAATTTTCAATATATTTCGTACAAAAATATTCGTCAAAAAGTTTTTTATACAATGTACAATACCAGGTAATTCAAGCGGTAAACAACTTGAAACGTGCTTAGCGTTCGGAAAAACTCCAAAATCACGTTTCACTTTTCACAACATTCGAAAATAAAACGAGATCACATTTATCGACATATTTAAATAAATACGTTTATATTCTAAGCGATTACAAAAAAATCGGCTCTCTACCTTATAATAAAAAAGAACTTTGGCAACAAAAGTGAAAAATACGACAGAGATCTTACAAATAGGAATTGTATGCGTCAAGTGCAACACCATGTTATAATAAATGCCTTTAAATAATACTTAGGTACATCATTGAGCATTCAGCAAAAATTTTCATTTATTGATTTTGGCACAATTTGCATTTAATAGATCAACACATATACACATAGATACATTCTTCCGATTATTGACTAACAAAACTATACTTCTTACAAAACTGAAAATTAAAAATCTTTCAACATAATTTTCGCTTAAGAACATTCGTAGGTAACCTCAATTTATTTAATTTGTAGGTGATCATAATTACATTTTCGTTAAAAAAACACAGCTACATGTTAACAAAAATTAATAATATGGAATGAAAAATAAGACATTACGGCTGCATTTTTTAACGCGCACACCTACAATAAACTTTGTACAATAAACTACATACAACATCTTAAAATGTAATAAATTTGGTATAGCTTCAACAGCCTACAAGTCTCTATTTTATAATTAACTTTAAATTAATTTACTTTCTCTTAACTTTGGTTTTGTTGTGGTCACTGTTTTTTCTGTCCTGTCCCGTTTTTATATTATTTAATAAACTTTTCAATTGCATTATTTGCATCGCAGTAACTGAAGGATCACCGCAACATTCGAGCCACTTCAAAAACTTTTCGCCATGTTCAATAGCTTCGCTTTGTGTCAAATCCTCTTCACCGCACTCTTTCTTAATTACAGAGGCGACGTTGTTGTTGTTGTGTAAAAGTAAATTATCGAGAACTGCCCTGGCTTTTGTCGAATTTTTCGGCTTCTCTTCGGTTTGAATATTTTCCGTGTTATGGACATCCTTATCTTTAGTCAACTGCTGATATAATATAGGTTTATTCGGCGAGTGCGATATTTGCGTGTTGGCGAATTGTTTGTACCATTTCCAAAACCACGAACTATTTTGGTATGTGGAACCGTTGGCTTGAGTTGTACTAGGAATATCATTTGCAGTTGTTGTTACTACGTTAGTTACAGGCGCTTGACTTAATCCCAACATAGCTTGTTGATTTAACCAATACCAGACGGAATCTTCAACGGATTTCGGCGGATCTACTTTCGGCAATTTCGTTTTCTGCTCTGGTTTAGCGTACGTTAACAGAGGAGTAGACGTTACTGGAAAAGTATTATTATCGGGAGGTGTAATTTTTTTCGTAGATGTTTTTTGTTGTTGTTGCTGTAAAAGCAGACTATTCCATTGAGCTAAAAGTCCGATATTTGTGCTTAAATCTGCAATAGTATTGCCAGTACTCGACTTAGAATTGAACATCTCAGGGCGATTCAACCCTAGTTCAATACTTAAACGAGCGAGTTCCGCTCTGTTTCGCTCCCTTTCGGTCATTTGGGTCGATTTTGGGGTCTCCTGTGTCGCACTATTCGCGGAAAACTTCGTATCCTTCTCTCCCTCAATCGCCGCCGTTGTTGTTGTAGCCACTGGTGCTTTTACATTAAAACCTGCGTCTGAAATAGGTGGAGAGTAAGAAGCGCGGACTTTCAGGCTTAAATTATACGGGACATTTTCTTCGATTTTGATTTTCTTTTCCTTTGGCTCCAAATGAACAGAATCGTCGGTCTCTGGGCTACTTTGTCTTGAAAGATAAGATATCTTGTCCTCATTCTTACACCATCCTCTTAGCGTAGATTCCGGCACCCCGATATCTCTGGCTACAGACGCTTTACTTTCGCCGTCGTGAACTCTCCGAATTGCTTCTAACTTCTCGTGGGCAGTCAAAGAACGCAGCGGACGTTTACCGGCCTTCGCTGACATCGTGATATTACATACACTATATACTATAGCAAAGAAACAAAACCACTACACTTCCGGTCGTACAAGTTTGAAACACAGCCGCACAAAGCACGTGGTTTTGTTTGCGTGCGGTACAACGTTTGAGCCAATCAAAATGCAATGCGCGAGTCGTTGATTCGCACAGAAAAATGAGATAAAAACTTGGTTAAAAGTTTAGAGTCACGGTAAGCACACACCAGTGTCTGTAATTTGGTAACAAATAACTGCAGTCAGTCTTTATCATAAATCACTCGCATTTAAATTCTCGATGTCGCGATGAACACATACATAAACACAGTGCGTGTAAATTTTGAGACGTATCTTCGGATAGTTTTTTCGTATAATTATAAGAAATATAACTAACACACATAGATATCGTAGTATATACTTATTATCTTTGTCGGATGCGGTAAACGTTTGTGAAGCAACTAAACGCGAATGAGGCGCGCGGGTTCTCAGTCGCGACAATTAGTGGGGGATGCTGTTGCACGTCGGTGGTGTTTCTTGTGAACTGATGGTCAGTTTCCTTTGTCCGGTCGATCAATACGTACGACGGACTAAAACGGACTGAGCGCAGGCAGGGAGGTTCGCGGATCCCCGCGTGACGGCTTGACGTGACACCCTCCCACCCCCGGGGCCAGAGGGACCGATGGAACACTTGCGCGAAGTCTGGTTCACGCTGTACCACTATACTCTCTCAATAAAACGTTGCTGGCTCTCTACTGCTAGGCCGCTGTTACCGAGAATCACGATAAATAGAGATGGAAAGAGCGAGGTATATTCGGGTAATGATGAACAACAACGTTGAGTAAAAACCCGGGCCTCGGTACCACGTGCAAGAACAGCTGACGAAATGCAACCACGGTCGGCCGACTGACTCATAACTGCACTTCTTTAATAACGAGGACGGCCGCGTTGGTTGCCACTCTTCTTATTCCTTTTCTCGGGTGATGCTGGGAAAATTTCGAAGACCCTAAAATTACGGCGACCGTCAGACCCAAACTTTACCTGCTCTACAGGCCAAACGACAGTCGAAATTGATCAATAACAACAAATTCTATTTAAACACAACTATTACCAATACCTGCAATTAAGTTAAAAGCAATTCCACACATATAAACATTAATTTTCATATCGTTTTTTACTTTTTTAACTTTACTGATCACAATATTAAGGCAAACTTTATACTCGATATTTATTTTAAAAACCATTAAATAATTATTATAAGAAAGAGTTTCTACACTAATTTTACATGATGTTAAAAAGGTTTTAGACATGTTCTACAATTTGCATGCTTCTAAAACATACTCATATAATTTACGATTTCGTTAATAGGTTTCTTTATGTCTGTTTATTTACTCATTCGCTTTCATTAGGTATATCTATTATCGCTTAGCGAAAACTGATTTATTTTAAATCACTTTAGATTTTCTCTATTCTGATAAATATTTGCTTGAGCTAAAACAAATAATATTATATAAATTACATATATTGATTACTTTTAAGATTGATTATTTAAATGAAAGGAAAGATGCACATAACGTAATTTATATACTTTCCAAACTTTTTTTTTTATCTTTATCAGATATTATTTACAAAAATAGGTTCAAAATATACCTAAAATTTATATTTACTATACCTTAATGGGTTAATTGAATTACTTCTAGGGGATTATATAATTATATTTTGACAAAAAAACCGGTTTTATAACAGAATCGCCCTATGTTTTATCATGTAATAAATCAACTGTTTATTTTTCTATGCTTCTTTTCACAAATGATTAAGGAAAACTACCAAGCAACCCTAAATTAGTATAAGACCACATGAGATGGTGCAGATATACACTAGATCGCTTTGCCAATAGACCGTCTCAATATAATGGTACTTAAGTAAAATGACTTGTTACCAAATACGCGGTTGATTTCCTCAAAACATTCCTTTCGGTTTAAGACATGTTTGAAATTGTAGAAAATCACAGCTCCATAATGACTTTGTTTCATAGCATAACTTTTTGTGCAAAGTATTATCTTGCCTATGTAGTTTAAAAATACTCAAATATATTCTTCAACTGTCAAAGAGGACCTCCTGTGTCAAATAACAAGATTTATGAATTCGTCGGGAGCTGATGTAAATACATATACTAAATCTATTTTCGTTTATTTTGTTACTATTATACCTATCATTGTAGCTTAAGAAAAATCAAAATATTAGCAGATCTAACTTGTAGATTTACATGATTGGTATCCCAACCATGGAAATCTACAAGTATCACCTCCATTTACAAACTAGAATCACGTTCTCCTCCTTTGCGTACGTTTCAGTCGGACATTCTCAGGGCTGCTATTTATATACGAGGGGAGTTTTTTATGTTATCTACCCAGCTACGCAAGAAACGAGTTAGTAAAACAAAAAAAATATATTTTTCAAAGTAAGAACCATTAACACTAACACACCTATTCCAAAGTTTCTTTAATAACGCTATGCCTTCGATAAAAAATTATTTTGGGAATTCCACAAAATACGACCCCACAGCGTTTTCCATGCCGCCATTCGATAAAAGTCGACGCCTTCTCTTGCAAAGCCCTCTCCATTATCAAGTGTTTTTTGAGTTTTGGAAAGAGATAGTAGTCGCAGCAGGGGCGAGGTTTGGACGTAGGGTGGATGTTGTAATTCCCCAAAGCCGCATACATTGATTATTGGTTGAACAATTCGTGTCCTATGCACCCTGCAATTGTCGTGCAGAAGCAAAGTTTTCTGAGCAAAATTATGGGGTCTTTGTTCGCGCTCAAGTTCTTAATTGTGTTTTTGTAGACACATGCCATTATTGTAGTTCCTTTTGGCATATACTTAATTGTCACGCCCCGGAAAACTATGGCCATCATTTAAAAAAGGTATATAACCCCTTACCACAATTATTAGTCGTATCCTAAATACGTATTTCGACAACTAAGTTGTCATCATCAGTAGGTAAAAACTACTAATTAAAGTCACACGGGGCACAATAAAGTAAGATAAACGCTTCCGCACAACTACTATACACTGCAACCCTGTAAAGACTGTCTTTTAAATTATTATTTAACCACAGTCTCCATTGAAAGAATTTTTATGGCCATCACTTTTCCCGCAGAAAATTGCGTTTTTTTGCTATTTTGGGCGGCGGGGAGTCGTTATGACCCCATTACATGAACACTTGTTTCGTGAGAGAGTCCCAGTGATGTACCCAAATTTCATCCCCAGTTACAATTCTATTTAAGAAGTCTTCACCATGAGATAAAACAGACAAATTCTCTTCACAAACTTGTCATCTACACAATTTTTGTTCGGGAATGAGCAGCCTAGGAATCCATCGTGCTGGCACTTTGCTTACTCCCAAATCGTCGTGTAGAATTTTAAAAATACTAATTTCTGATATTCTTATCTAGCAATAATTGAAACTTTTACTCGGCGGTTAGTCAACATCAAATCTTCAACTTTGTTGATGATTTATTCAGTTCGTAGTTCCAAAGGTTCCAGAGGACACTTTGGTTCATCGTAAATGTATTCTCTGCCCTGCCCCATTTGAACTGTTTACAACAAAATTTGACTTGGAAATAGGATGGGTTACTTTCTCCATACAGTGCCGCCATTCTCTCATGAATATTCTTCGGGCTACTGTCTTCTTTTGATAAAAATTTCACGACGCTTCTGTGTTCAAGTTTCAAATCACTCATTTTCTCTTCTTAAACGAATGTAAAAGTAACAAATGTTGAGCAATTCGAACCAAACTTGGAGATGACACTATAAAATGTCACAGAAACTTGACATAAGAAAATTGTCACGATAAAAATCTATATAAGAGCAGACAAAACGTCAGCAAAAGAAGCAATGCCAAAGATGTAGTTCCAGGTCGGAAATTAAGACGATAGTATTTGCAAACTACCGTATAAAAGTTTATGTTTCGTAAATATATATTTTAGACGACGGAATTTAGCAAATTGATCAATTGCTAAATTCCAAAAACAGAACAAAAATTAACCTCTCTTAACAAAGCCACAAACACTTACAATATTCCAACCAGTGCGATCGGTTCGTTACAAAAAAAGGTCTCGGGTACCCGATACACATGTTACACAGAATGCGTGATTTTGAAAACCAAAAGAAACGGTGAGTTTTGTCATTAATTGTTCATGTAATGTAGTTTAACATCAAAAGTTTAACATCTCATTCATTTATACAGATTTAACCACTGTAATTTATCCTTACTCATTATTAACCTAATTTTAAATTTTAACTTTAATTGTTAATTTAATCGGTAATTCAGTCTTTAATCTAATTTTAATTCTAATTGTCAATGTAATTGTTAATTCAGTCTCACAAAAGCAAACACAACTCTCACGTTTTCAGTGTAGTAATTCTTGTTTCTATTTACCTTACTGTATTGTAGTTTAATTCAAATTTTTCTATTCATTTATACAGATGTAATCACTTTAATTGTCCTTACTCATTATTAATCTAATTTTAAATTTTAACTTTAATTGTTAATCTAATTGGTAATTCAGTCTTTAATCTAATTTTAATTTTAATTGTTAATTTAATTGTTAATTCAATCTCACAAAAGCAAACACAATTCTCATATTCTCATTGTATTAATTCTTGTTTCTAGATACTTGAAAAAGACTGAAAAATAATAAAAGTCGAAACGTCGTAGAATAAAACATCATAATTCAATAAAAGGTCGCTAAACCAATAAAAAGTCTATTATTTTTAATATTAAGACACGGCCAATAAAATAAATAAGAAAAATAAAATTCTTATAAACACTAAATATATATATATATATATATATATATATATATATATATATATATATATATATACCTTTAATCGCCGACTTATTAAGTTTACCTTATCATACCAAGGTCACGAAGATATTATATTTATATATATATATATATATATATAGTATGCGATTTGAAACAAATGACATTATTTGTTACTTTACTTGTATAACTTTAACAAAATTTGATAGGCTTGATTTACATTCAAACATTCAGCACGCAAAATTATTATTTCCTGTCAATTTCAAATTTTCGTCGACCAACACAATTTCTCGCCTTTCTTTTAGTGACGTCTGCAAAATACTTTATGCCATTGCTGTACATTGGTCTATCCGCCAAAGTGCATAACGGGCCGGTCATTAAAGATACATTGGTAAAAGTCGACACTGTGTCGGAGTGGTCAGTTGGCATATGTTATACCTGCCAGTGTATATCGCCGAGAGTCAGTGAGATACCCAGTACTTACATATTAACGTCAGGAGATAATCACTAAAGGGTCGAAATGAATTTTAATACATACATGCATATATCCAGTGATATTTATTTAAATCGCCCTTACTTAAACATTTACAATTTAATTTAATTTTAATGCCCTATTATATACAAACAAGCGGCTTACTTAAAATTTCATGAAAATTTAATAATCTACACCAAATAATACCTGCACCATCATTCAAAGATAATTATATAGTATGTCTATAATATGTATATACCTGGATATTGTGACAAATATAATACTTTAATTCCTAACCTTCAGTAATTTTATTTGACCTATAAGGTTATCTTTACAATCAATTATCTAAATAAGTCGAACTTCTAAATCAAAATAAAGAACCCAATAAACTAAATATAATAAGGAGTATTTCTTCAAAACAAATAATTAGGAATTTTACAAATTTTGCTATTAATAGGAATTTAAGATATTAAAACGAGTGGAGATAATGTTTTAGTCTTTTGTCCTAGAATACTTTCGGTTATTTTTCCGGTTCTACCGGAAATCAATATCAACTTCCTTATTTTAAATAGGAGGATATAGTTTTTATCAGTTGAATGAATTTTCACATAATTTGTAAACATCTTGCGTTAATATTTGAACTTTTCATTAAACTTGTTTTAAAATATTTTCGTTTGTACGAGTATTGAATTTTTGGACGTATTCAACATTAATACACTTGAACTAGTGGTACCAGAGTGTCATTACATCAGTTTTATAATCAATACCATCAAAGTCGTCAAAATACTGCTATACTTCTACAATAACTTCCTCGTCTGTATTGAATTTCCTTTAGTCGAGAAACAGCTTGAGTTTTGGAAATAAGTAGTAGGTCCGGCGAATAAGGTGCTTGGGCACAACCTGGAATCATAATTCATTCAGTTTTTCTCGAACAACTTTCTTTCGAGCCATTGCGAGTCCTTTTTTAGTTATGGCAATGTTCCGTTTGGCCCTCTGCGGGATAGTCAATAAGAAATATCTCCAAACTGTCGCGGACTTTACTTTTCCAACCGATGAAAACGTGTTGATCTTTTTTGACGAAGGGCTTCCACGATATCTCTACTGCTGAGCTTGCCTATTCGATTCTGGCACATAGTAGTGGAGTCAAGTTTCATCTACCGTAACAAAGCGACGAGGGGAGCTTTTTATGTTATCTACCAAGCTATGACAGAAATGAGTTAGAAAAGAAAAAATTTTCAACGTAAGAACCATTAACACTATCATCGTTTCTATAAAAACGCTATGCTTTCGAAAAAAAATTCTTTTGGGAATTCCGCAAAATACGACACGTCGTCATTCGATAAAAATCGTCGTCCGCTCAAGTATTTCTTGAGTTTTGGACAGAAATAATAGTCACAGGGGCGAGGTCGAGCCTGTAGGGTGGATGCTGTAATTCCTCAAAGCCGTATTCATTGATTATTTCTTGAAATATTCGTGCCTTAAGTACCCTGCAGCTGTCGTGTAGAAGCAGAGTTTTCTGAGCAAAATTATGAATTTTTTTCGTATATAGCCGTGTTCTTAATTGTGTCTTTGTAGACATTTCCCGTTATTGTAGTCCCTTTTGGCATATACTCTATTAAGAGAATCCCCTCAGCATCCCAGGAAACTGTGTCTATGTTCTTGCCTTCTTGGCCGATGGAGAGCCCTTATGAACCTGTTGCATGGACTCTAGTTTCGTGAGAGTGGTGTACCCACGTTTCATCTCCAGTTACAATTCTATTTAAGAAGTCTTCATCTTGAAACAAAACATTCAAATTCTCTTCACAAATTTATCGTTTACATAATTTTTGATTGAGACTGAGCAGTCTGGTAATCCATCCACTTTGCTCATTCCTAAAGACGGCAGACTATGTGCCCACACTGTTAAATTTAATAATACACATAAGGTGTATTAGATAAAAATGTAGATTTTACAAAATAAGGGCAACTTTTTACCAATACTGAAGATCCATTGTACAGATACAAAGAGCACTGTAACTATGCAAATATAACATCTCTCAAATATAAACATATATATATTAAATTTATTATATTATATTAAATTTGACAGTGTGGGCACATAGTCTGCCGTCTTTACAGTCATTCTCAAATATTCTGTAGAATTTTAAAAACACTCGTTTCTGATATGCATATTTCTCTAGCTATAACTTTTACTCGGCAGTCAGTCAACATCAAATCTTCAACTTTGTTGATGGTTTCTTCAGTTCGTGCTTTGAGAGGTCTTTTACACTTTGGGTAATTATAAATGGATTCTCTGCCCCATTTAAATTGCTTAAACCAAAATTTGACTTGGAAATAGGACGGGCTATTTTCTCCACATGCTGCCACCATTCTCTCATGAATATTCTTCTGGCTACTGCCTTCTTTTCATAAAAAATTTATGTCGCTTCTATGTTTACATTTCAAATTACTTATTTTCTCTTTTTATATCAAGTGTAAAAGTAACAACTATTAAGCGATTTGAAACAAACTTGGAGATGACACTGTATATTGTCACAACATAACGCAATAAAATTGTCACGATAGCATATTGTTTTCGTAGCTATGTAGATAACATAAAAAACTCCCCTTGTACAATCAGTAAACCCGCCACCCATCTGGCAGACAGCTTAGCCATGTCTAATTCGACATGCAAAATTGGTGTACACGTTTAGTAGACATGCCCACACTCTTGGCAATCTCCACTTTCGTTAACTTTTTCAATAATTTCTGAAATGGTAACACGTTTGACCAAGACATTCTTTATCTTCGAGACTCATATCGCCACGTTTAAAGCGAGCACCCCAGCGACAAATCATGACTTTCGAAAGATCATCGTTGCACAATGTTTGCTGCGTCTCCGCCCTCAGTTGTGTTCATTTTCCTAGAAAACAAGTACTGGATTGCACTACCTATAGCGATTTTATGCATTTTACAACTTTCACGAAACACGTCTTCTTCAAGCAACTTGAATCTGTTAAACTCAATATCAAACGATAGTAAAAATTTAAACAGGCTCTTGTAAAAGCATGGCCTCTTCGAAAATAGTGCCAATTTTTTTCACTTACAAACACTGATAGACGAGTCTCGCCTTCTGTCAAATCATCCTCCTACTTTAATTTATTATATTTTAGGCTCCTTTAAATTCAAGACTCATGAAGCAATTAAACAAAAAAACTTATATATTTTATTGAAGAAAATATAAAGTTGTGAACAGAGAGTTCCATCAAAGAATTTTTTATCCGAAAAAGATATTTTTTTTTAAATTCAAACCATGGTGTTACTGTTTTTAGAATTAAAGCAACTACATGTATAGTCTACATCGAAGTCTGTTGAAAATATTTAAATATACAGGGTTACCGCTGAATAGCGCCCAAGCTATGCGAATACACATGTAAATCAACTGAAAATTAAAAAAAAAATTGTTTTTGATTTTCAGTTAGACAGATTTTTTCATTAAAAATTTTCAAATTTTTAGGGCCAAAATGTAGTCCATATCTTTGTTTATTCTATATTTATCGAAATATAGCTGTAATTTAAGTTCATTGACCTGCAAAAAATCTATGAAATTCCTAGACGATAGCAGCTCCTATTCATTAAAATAGTAAATGATATATTCATATCATATGGTGCTTTTATTACGATGTTTTTTGTGGATATCAATAATAGTCGTTACGTCGAATATGTCGACAAGCTTATACCGCATTTAATTAGTGTGACTAAAATTAAATGAACGTTCAACTTCATTTAAAGTAATAATATTATACCAAAGAAATTTGAGTACATTAATACGTTAAGCACGCATTACGCATATGTTACAAATAAAACAGATATGCATTACACACATCTGTATCTGTACACATGGACATACACCTCGTATTTTTCAACATTTACATCTGCCAAAGACACGGGTTTCTGTCACAACAACAGACTTCGTCAGTTTGTCTAGTGAAGTAAAGTTTGATGGAACGCCTCACAGGCATAGCTGGACAGAAGAAAATAGCTATTTTCGGCATAATCTCTTTTGTCCGTCAGATGTACGTCACCTGATAGGACAAAATTTGCTATTAGGTGTTCCATCAAACTTTATTTCACTAACCAAACTGACGAAGTCTATTGTGACAGAAACACGCGTCTTTGGCAGAACTCAATACGAAGTGTATATCCATGTGCAAAGATACAGATGCGTGTCATGATAGAACAATATAATTAATCGGTAAAGAGAATTACTGATGAATTAGAGGTAGAAGCCGGTATTGTCGCCCGTATATTTAACTGCGGCAAGGCCAGACACGAATAAAGAAAAATAATTTTGTTGTTACTACGCGATTGGAACGCGATTTTTTGTATGAAGGCATTACTTACATATATACAACCCTTTCCTTTTAACCTTTTTTTTTGGGGGGGGGGGGCTATACACAACTGGCATTGTACATAATCAAAATATGTATTCTAAATTCTTATTTGTATTTCTTTAGTGTGTTATGAATAGTTATTTCTATATTAAGAGCGTAAAGTATTGCATTGTCGATTGAGAGATTGTTGCTACGACATTTTTTCGAAATCGGCAATGTACCTTGCACTCGAAACACACATTTTTCTGCAATCGCAACTACTACTACCTACTATTTGGACCAAAACAATATGATAATTTAAATTAGAAATTATTTACAATGTTAATATTAAAAGTACAATTGTTACAGTTTTTGAAAAGTAATGCATGCTTCGGAAGTATGTATTCTGGTTTTGGTGCATACGCGACTCATTCAATTTGTGCCATTGTCCTGCTAGGTCATATGATTTTGTAATTTTGTGTGCCATTTCAATTTTGTTGATAATGTTTTCTTCAACATAAGCTTTTGCCATAGTGAATCTTTCCCAACCACCGTGGCGTTTTAGCTGCATTAAAACACCTTCACCATTGACTAAAAAGGTGTCTGAAGTCCATCAAAAGCTATGACCAATGTACAATTTAAAGTCGGTCAAATTTAAATATTGTGCGATTTCGCTGGGTGTGTTGCCAATAATATTCATGTCTATTATTTGTTTGGTACATTTTCCATTACAATATCGTACGAATAATCAAGAGGGTTTGTCATCATATAAAAGCCTCAACGTAACATATTTTCTGTAGAAGGACAAAAAATTAACTCTCCGTCGTTGTTAGTTACAGTACAAATACTACTTTACTTTGTCTTTTTATCAGGAATTTTCAATATTGGCAGAGAATCCTTATCTTCTATATAATTAATGGTCATCTTGCCCAGCTTAATGCTCCAAATATACCCATTATTAATATAACATGTTGCCAAATTAAATTCCTTAACATGAACGAATGTACATCGGGCGCCTCAAAGAAGAATTTTAGTGTCTCTTCTTTGGCAAAACTTTTTGCTTTATTTGCCTTGTAGCCGAACGGACTGTGGTATCAAATAAGTAATTAATTTTTGTATTGATTAATGTTGATATTGTTCTTCATTGTTAATACTGATCCGAGAATTGAATAGATAGACCATAGGATAGATGATTTCATAGTTTTAGCTTCTTCAGAAAAATAAACTACCATTACATTCTCCGTATATTTTTCAACCTTCTTGGTTTAGCCTGTTATATAGTGATGCAAAGCCCAGTAGACTTCTCGAGACAAGAACAAAGAAAATTTAAGGTTTGGTGTTGATAGATCGTAGAAGTTCATAATGTGATGACTAATCCATCCACGCGTCGCGCGTCATACCTCTGGCATTTTCTCGAGCGTTCTGCATGCATCGAAAAAATATAAGCCACGATATAAAAGCCGTCGAAGAAGAGATTGGACCATTCCATACCGAATCATCGCGGATTAAAGTTACATAAATATAAATACATAAATGTGCTTATTGTTAGTAGTTAGGTTTTATATTGTTATACGTTTTATTATTAATATAGTGTGTGTCTAAAGTTATCGTTAATTTATTTAAGAACCCGAAAAGACAAACTTTACCATATATTCAAGAGGAAGTAATAATTAGAGTATTTCTTAAAATAATATCACTTTTCATTAAATTATAATTTCGTTTGCTATAGTTCTTATAAATAATATAGTGTGGAATTTCCGTTTCAATAGAAAATACATTAATAGATTACAATATAATTAGTGAATAATCAGTGTTATTGGTGTATTTGCCCATCAGTCGTTGTAACCTAACATATGAACAAAACACAAATAATATTAGTATTATTACTTTGAAGTTTTAAAATTCTATCCAAACAAACAAATCGGAAATACATAATACACGATGAGTCAGTCATAAAGTATTCCGTTCCTCTCAAAGAAACGTACATATACCTGTGGAATTTTTATATGAATTCATTTGCGGTCGATAAATTTAAAGGTAATTATTAAATAAAGTACTTGGTGGACATATTAGTTGCCATGTTTGCTACAATATACAGCGAATATAGAATAAATTAAAATTTGAACTACAACCACCTGTTAATAGGCATTAATATTGACAATACAAAATGAATTAAAAGGCTCCGGTGCGAGACCAGTTGCGTTTATTGAACTATGCTGTTAATTAATCTTTTAGCAAATATTTAGATGTCCCTAACGAATTTTTGTTCATTAGAAAATACGCGCTAATTCGTTATTCCTTCTGTATATTGATACAACGAACCATATATATATATATATATATATATATATATATATATATATATATATATATATATATTATTATATGTTAAAAGAAATAATTATCTTTTTTCACTAATATATAAATCTGACATGAATATACTGTCATTTATATTTTTAATTTCTTTAATAAAGGCACTATGAGCCGAAACATGTAAGAGTATTTTAAATATATACATATTAAAGTAAAACAGACCTGAAATCGCCAACTAATTTAATCTACTATAACATACAAAGGTCAAGAAATAATTATATATACAGTCAAACTCGGATATAACGTACCCTAGATATAGCGAACGCTCGGTGATAACGAACAAAAACAATTTCCCCGATCAAATATCCTATGCTCGCAATATATTTTGCGCTTGCTTATAACGAACTCGTTTGTAGCGAACTCCCGTTTTAAAGTTCAAGTTGTTAAGAGAAATATCTGCAATGGCGCTTGGATATAACGAACCATACCCTTATCGCGACGGTTATTCTTCGGTAATTCCCCGTTGTATATGTATAGGTGTACATTGTAGGATCGAGATGTTATTCTTGCTTTAGTTGTAGTCTAACTGTGATCTGATATACATACATAGATGCTAACGTTTATACATACATAAATAATAATGGTGAAACGAAAAGTGTTAACGATAAAAGAAAAATTATCTATTATTTCGGAATTAGAAGCAGGGCGTTCAAATTCAGATATAAGCCGGCAATTTAATTTACCAAAATCAACAGTGTCCACAATTAAAAAAAAATAAAGAAAAGTTAAAAGGAGCAATCAATTTAAATGTTAGTAAATTAAGAAGAATTAGAAAACCTATAAGAAAAGACGTAGATAATGGTTTAATAAGATTGTTTAGTTACCAAAGAAATCAACATGCATCGATTACTTCAGAAATGTTAAAATTTAAAGCAGAAAAGTTAGGAAAACTCCAGAATACTAATTTTACATGTAGCAGAGGCTGGATAGACAGATTTTAAAAAAGGTATAATATCGTTGCAGGAAAAATACATGGCGAAGCCGCAAGTGTGTCAAAGCAAACTGTTAGCTCCTGGATTAAAGACATTTGGCCGAATTTAAGAAGAGGATATGAAGATGTTGATATCTTTAACGCAGACGAAACAGGACTATTTTACAGAGTAACACCTGATAAAACTTAAAAATATCAAGGGGAAAAATGTGTTGGCGGTAAGCATAGTAAAGAACGCATAACCGTATTAGTGTGTGCAAACATGACCGGATCGGAAAAGCGAAAGCTATTAGTTGTGGGAAAGTCGAGGACTCCTAGATGTTTTAAAAATTGTAATCAATTACCCGTTTCTTATGCATCAAACAAAAGTGCGTGGATGACGTCTGTATTGTTTGAAAATGAGCAAAGACAATGGGACAAGGAATTAAAAAACAAACATAGAAAAATTTTATTAATGGTGGATAATTGCCCAGCTCATCCCCATATAGAAAATTTAAAATTCATTAAGCTGGTCCTCCTACCTCCTTGTACTACAGCAATACTACAACCGATGGATCAAGGAGTAATTTACTGCCTGAAATCACATTACAAAAGAATTCTTTTGACTCGGTTATATAACTGCCTTGAGAATAAAGAGAATTTAAACATTTCATTACTAGACGCTATAGTAATGATTAATGATCAATACTGCTTGGACACGAGTAACTTCAAAAACTATTGAAAACTGTTTCCGCCATGCTGGTTTTCTGCGTAATGCGTTATTTGATGAGGATGATGATCTTCCGTTATCACAATGGATTTTAAAATATGCTGGTGATGAAGATGATGATAACCTTCCTCTTTCAACGTGGATAGATAGAAATAACATTAATAATCCATTTAACAATGAAGATTTGACCAGATATACAAATGTTGACAGCGAATTAATAACTACTGAAGCTCCATCTGATGCAGAACTTATAACAAATTCTTTTGAAGATGATTTACAAGAGGTCATGGAAGATTCAGATAGAGAAGAAAACGCAGCGAGACTACCTACCATTGGAGAAGTGTATAATGGCTTGAATGTTTTATCAACTTATATTACCTTTACAGATGTAGATCATAGTATAAAAGACATGTTTAATCTATTACAAAGTAAGATTGAAAAAGATATGTTAACAAAAAAATCTACTCAATTAAAAATCACGAATTATTTTTTGTCTGAATGATATTTTTTAATACTACAGTTATACTTTCTTAATGTAAGTATGTATTTACTATGTTTATTTAGTTCTATGTGAAAATTAAATATGTTTTTCCACGGTCGAGAGTAGAAATCAGTTTCTATGACATCAAAATTAAAACAGAAGTAGTCGATTATTCCCAAGGGAGTATAATGCTCCCAAGGGAGTTTACATTATGGAGAACCTGATAATAGAGTTTTAGTGTGGAGGAGGCGTGGAGAACGGTATCTTGAAAGGAACATGGCCCCACGTGTGCCATTTGGAGGTGGGGGTGTTACGGTTTGGGGTGGCATAAGATTTAACGGTCGCACCGAGCTGGTGGTTTTGAGAAATCAATCCATGAATGCAGAGAGGTATAGGGACTTATGTATTTTGCCAAAAGTTGTACCATTTGCCCGAAATTTTGGAAGAAATTTCGTTTTTGTGGACGATAATGCTCGTCTCCACCGAGCCCACATCGTCGAGGATATCATTGTTACCAATAATATTGAAAGAATGATATGGCCCCCTAATTCTCCAGATTGCAATTGCATCGAGCATGTTTGGGACAAACTTGATCGACAGTTGCGATCTCGTGCTCGTCCTCCCATAACGCTAGATGAACTCACGGAAGCGGTGCGAGAAGAATGGGAAAGAATACCGCAAGAATTCATCAATACGCTAACAGAAAACATGCCAAGAAGAAGCTTAGCTGTATCACGAGCTCAAGGGGGCCCTACAAAATATTAAAATTGAAGTTGCCACATTTAAAGTTATTTTTTATGTAAAAAATGATTCCTTTTAGTTAAAACATTATTTTTTTTGAATTATCACTTAAGTTTATTTTTTAACAATTTATTCATTCTTATCATTAAGTTAGAGCTTAAATGGTTTTTAATAGTAAAAAAATACATATTTTGTTATATTCCTGCCGCCTTTTGCTTTTTTGTTAATTTATTTTGGAAAAACGTTGATTTATATTATTTTTTCATTAGTGGACCACTTCAATTGAACAGCAGTTTATATATATATATATATATATATATATATATATATATAAGTCTATTATTTTTAATATATATATATATATATATAACATTTGATAAATGATTGGAGTTTTTCGGCTTTATTATATGAAATATTTACAAATATTAAATTAGAATGTATGTAATTGCAGAGTAAGTGGGGATGTAAACATTGCTGTCTACAAATTCTACAAAGTCTGTCTACAAAGCAAATCATACGAAATTTCGTATGATTTGCTTTGTAATTTGTAGACAGCAATGTTTACATCCCCACTTACTCTGCAATTACATACATTCTAATTTAATATTTGTAAATATTTCATATAATAAAGCCGAAAAACTCCAATAATTTATCAAATGTTATATTTAATGAACGGCTAAGAAATTATCTAAACACTTATATATATATATATATATATATATATTAAAATAATAAGCTTTTTTTTGGTTTAGCGGCCTTTATTGAAAATTCAATTTATTTAAATATCGACGTTTCGACTTTTTTTGTGTATAATCAAGTCTTTTTCAAGTGATTTAGAACTAAAAAAATTACAAAACGAAAGGTAAGAATTATATTTACATTATATGATTCATATTGATTTCATATAATGTAAATATAATTCTTACCTTTCGTTTTGTAATTTTTTTAGTTCTAAATCACTTGAAAAAGACTTGATTATACACAAAAAAGTCGAAACGTCGATATTTAAATAAATTGAATTTTCAATAAAGGTCGCTAAACCAAAAAAAAGGTTATTATTTTAATATTATGCACACGGCCAATAAAATAAATAAGAAATAAATTTTAATTTCTTATAAACACTAAATATATATGTACATTTGTACATATAATAAAAAGTAATTGTTTCTTGGGAGTAGTGGCCAGGTAATTAAAACAATATTTAATTTATGTTGTCGTTTCGGTATGTACTGCCTTTGTCAAAAATTAAAATTGTGCTGTTAATATGTAATGTATTTGTTTTTGGTTACTATTTCTAGATAAAAAAAATCTTTTTTATGCTCGCCGAACGAAGTCCAGTCTGGGGTCGCCATTTATTAAATGCATGTATTTTTATTCGGTTTTACCGAATTCTGATATAACGAATATTCGGTTATATCGTGCCGGACCTTAGGCCGTGGAACCCGAAAATTCAGCTTCAATACTTGGCTGTAGCGAACTGAAGATTGAAGAACAGTTTGTTTACTTGATTTTTAACGAAAATAAACAAATCTCAACAAATCTATGCACTTCTTTGATGTGTTTTAATCTAGTATGTGGTGTAGATGTGAATATAATTCTTGTTGGCACAATAAAATATTCCAAATGCTTACAAAATTAGTTAAAAATCAATTTCTTTATCAGGTAAGTTAAGTATAATTCAGAAGATATAAAATTGTGCATATGTCCAAATTTGCCGTGATTACGGCGTTTTTAAGCCGATGACTATTTGGACACAAACAAATAAACATTTAAGTGTACACGACCATTTGGACACAAAGAAACAAACATTTAAGTGCACAAACAAATATAAGTTCATCTGTAAGAAAAGTACGCCAACCAAAATAACTGACGAGTCAGTAACTTCCTGATGAGAAAAAACTGACAGAGAAGAGGTTGAATTTTAACAGCAATCATTTTGGAGTTGAAATCTGCATGCTACGTGCAGCTTAGATATCCGGAAAATGAAGAATTTTTGACGGCAGCAGACTGCTTAGAAAACAATAATGATAAAAAGATACATATTGAGAAATAAAAAGTAGAAAAAAAAATATCCGTTTTTTTTCTAAAACTTGAAATTTCGCCAAAGAAAAATTGATTTATTGTTTTTTTAAATTTTCTGACATTTACAGCATAAAAATGTAAAATTTAATATTAAAAATGTAAATCGTACTTTCATGCCAAGAATTTTCCATTCAAATATGAAATTTAAGAATTAAAGTTCTGATGTACAGTGAAATCTGGTTATAGCGACTCCGCTTATAAGCACCAGTCGGATACAACAGCGAAATACCTAACACATGTTTGGAATTATATGTATATCAATGCAGAAATACTTCGGTTATAATATAATGACGTCGCTAATAGCGGCGAATCCGGCTATAACAGCGAGCATTGTTTGTTTAACTGACACCATCCTTTGGCTATAGCGACGATCGGAACAACGTGGACCGAACCTACTCAATAAAAACTGGGAATTACCGGCTTGTCTATGTATGTATTTTGTAAAACGAACGTTAAAGTACTATTCAGTTACACTAGTTTCGTGGATTGAAGTCGTTTATTTTGTAAGGGTCATAATATTTTGAAATGTCTTCTACACTGACATTAAAGCGTAAAAGCATATCTATAGAAGAAAAGGGTGCTATAATAGCAAGAATGGAAAACGGTGAAACTAACGCTAAGTTAGCTCTAGAATTTGGTGTTTCGCATTCAACGATATCAACAATATGGGAAAATAGAGCAAAAATAACAGACGCTTTTAATAGCAACGCCCTTAGATTGAAAAAACTTAGAAATACACAGCACGATGACTTGGATAAGTCTTTATTGGAATGGTTTAAAATTAAAAGAAGCAGAAATGTTCCAATAACCGGACCGATTTTAAGACAAAAGGCTAATGAATTTGCCCTACTGCTGGGCAAGAGTGATTTCCATTGTTCCGAAGGTTGGATCAATCGATTTAAAGTGCGTCATAATATCGTTTTCGGAAAAATATCAGGGGAAGCGGCAAGTGTACCGGCTGGTGTTCCTGAATCGTGGTTGCAGACTGTGTTTCCCGGAATTAGAAAAGGATATACCGATGATGAAATTTTTAATGCGGATGAGACTGGATTATTTTATAAAATGACGTATAATAAGACAATGAAGTTTAAAGGGGATAAGTGTATAGGAGGTAAAATGTCGAAAGAAAGGATCACTGTCATGGTGGCTGCAAATATGACAGGAAGTGAAAAGAGGAAACTACTCGTCATAGGGAAAGCCAAGCGACCACGATGTTTTAAAAACATTACAGATAAGAACCTACCTGTTATTTATGAACACGATAGAAGAGCCTGGATGACTTCAGAATTGTTCACCAAGTTTGTTCGTGATTGGGACAATAAACTTAAACAATCTGGTAAGAAAATTTTGTTAATTGTAGATAACTGTCCCGCTCACCCACGAATTGAAACTTTAAAAGCAATTAAATTGTGTTTTTTACCACCAAATTGTACTTCGGTATTACAGCCGATGAACCAAGGTGTAATTAACTCGTTGAAGGCACATTACCGCAAATTGAAAATAACAGAAATTGTTAAAAATATAGAACTTAAGAGAGAATGTGGGATTACACTCTTGGATGCTATATTTATGATATCTGCTGCATGGGAAACGGTATCCGCCAAAACAATTAGAAGCTACTTCTCACATGCGGGATTTATTACACCAAACACTGAAAATTGTAATTTAGTAGAAAAAGACAGATTTGATGAAGAAGACTACATTCCGTTAGCTCAACTAGTTAGTTGTACAACTGGCCAAACAATTACCAGTGATGAAGTACTAGAATTTGTTAACATCGATAAAGACTTAGAAACATGCAATAGTTTAAATGAATCAGATGTTGTGAAATATTTGTTTAGTGATGCAAGTGAAGAAATTGAAGAAAATGTAGACGAAGAGGAAGAAGAAAATGTAAAAGTCCCATCTTGTGCAGAAGCTCTCGATGCCGTTATCACTTTAAAAAGATTCTTTATATTTAGTAGTACAAGTGATAACAAATTGTCAGAGAGTATTGCCATTCTCGATAATAAAATTCAGCATTTATATTGTCAGACCAAATGTAATAAGCAGAGTCAAATTACAGACTTTTTTCCAGCAAATTAGTGTAACTTTATATGTTTTAATTATTGTATTAATAAGATTATATTCATAAAATATACATGTATGTTCATATGTCTAAATTATTTTATATTTTTTTATATTTCGTTAAGTTCTTCCGTTTATTACAACCATCGGTTATAACGTCGAGGTTCGCTCGGTCCCCATCGTCGTCGTTATAACCACATTTCACTGTATATATTTTTCTAATATCACGTTAACATTTAAATTTCTTAAGTGCTTGAATTTTGAGTTGGATTTTTACTTTATTTCGCAGTATTTACTTGACCACTCTTTCTTTACACTGTTTAAAAGCTCCCAACTAATCTTCTTTCGCAATACCTTCAAAATAAACGTGAAGTGCGGTATCAATCTCTTCTTCAGACGAAAATCCTCTATTCCGCAAATTGCGTTTAAACCCAAAAAATAGCCACACGTCGCACATTGCTAAATCAGGTGAGTACGGTGGATGTTCTATTGCTTTTATATTTTTCCAGACAAAAACTGGAGAGTTAAAACTGTCATATGGGACGATGCATTATCATGGTGGAGCATAATTCCCTTGTCTGGAACTCTACTGAACACTTCAGGCAAACATTTTTCAGTGTACCACTTAGCTGTAACTGCCTTTTATCCATCTAGCTCAATTACATTTACTAAGCCCGCACATCTGAAGAATATCGCATACGTAAACTTTTTCATAGCTGTCATTGTAAGAGTTTCCTCATCTTCGTGAATCCCTACATTCGAAAAAGGGAATATAAGTTTCGTCACCTCTCACTATTTTGGAAAAAAAATTGATGCCTATCATTATTTAAGAAATTTAAAGTTTCATGGCAAATTCTTACACGCTCTGCTTTTTGGATGTAAGAAAGGTGGTGTAGCACAAAACGAATTACCACTTTTTTTAAATGCAGATTAAAGATAGATTAAATGCAGAATTCCCTTCGCGTTAAAATTCCTTGTGTTATCGGTAAATAGTAGCCAAGGAAGGTGCTTGTTCACTAAAAACTGAATCTAAACTCACTTTGCACTCATAAGCGCTTAAACCTCTTTTAAAATCAAAATAAATTATGATTCGAAAGTGCTCTCTGGTTAATTTCATTTTCTTTTACTTTTAAAAAATAAGTAGCTGAATTACAACGAACGTAACTTCAACAACAGAACGTCAAATAAGAGATAAATAGTTGCTCTAAATAAACACTGTGTCTGATTGTTTTTCATAGTCTACTAGATTTTCTTATTCTCAATAAATTCGGCTTATCCCTCGTATTACATAATTTCACCAGCAATATATAACTGTCGTAAATTCTTCCCTTTTTTATCCATATATATAGTTAGGATCTACACCTTTCTGTATCAATAAAAACCGGCCTATTTATAATATATTTAATAATAGATATTGTCAGGTAAGAAAAAAGATATGAAATAGGAATAACATTAAATAAATAACACGTGAAATAAGTGAATAACAGTATTCATATATTACATACATAGTAAATCTGCTGATTATATCTTAGTGACCAGTATGTATTGTCTTTTTGTTATTTTCTTATCAGTGTGAGGTATTATTATTTACGTTTTAAATTTCAAAACAAATAATAACGTAATTTATACGGTCACTAACGGTGCACTATGAATATAGATCGCAAACCATACAAACATAAAAACATAGTAACAATGAGTGAAAATGTTTAAGTTAGTTAGTTAGGTTAAAAAATAAAGTAAGTCTTTGTATTTTAAATCTAAATCAATCGAAAATATCCTTATTTTTTACTAAAGCACGTGAAATTTTCTTAGTAACGTTAATATATTCGTGTAAGGCACGAAGCAGCTTAGTGCAAAGTTATGTATCTATGTAATCATACATAAGTTATGTATGATGTAACATAACAGTTAATTATCAAATGATAACAATACTGTTAACTAGTGCGGACGTTTCTCAAGTTGTTATCTTATATACTCGCTATATGCTGCGTATTATGGTATTACCTAGCACCTTCATTCAAGATATGGAATTGTTTTATAGCAATTTTTAATGAGAACAGGATGCTGAAGAAAGTGGTATTGATGATTATATACTGTATAACAACATACCAAGGAATTGCAAATCAACAACGGTTTAACATTAACGTCATTGGAAACATTGCGAGTGGTTGAAATAAACGTGAACTCTATTAGAGAAGCTCTTAAAGAAAGAATTTACGGAGATCTAGACCACAAATACGCTATATGTATATGGAAATCGAAAAATTATATGGCTTCCCAATTGCATAGAAATTAATGGAAAATACTTCTTTTTACTGATAACTTGTATTTGTTTTTACAATGACCTATCATCAAAAAAGACTGAGAAGAAGACGGGTATATAGGATACATGAAGGGCTCCAAATCTATACAGGTGCTTTTAATAATAGATATACATAACAGGCATTGAAGATATATGGGTTTATATAAGTGAAGGTCTGTTACGACTGGAGCATTTCGGTACACTACAATGGTAACGTGATTACTAGGGACGGGACACAAGAGGCCCATGAGTCATCGCCCACGGGCGTACTATTGAAAATTTATATTTTTAAAGAATTTTTAATTTTATTTATATAATTGGAAAACAAACGGGTGGTGATCTGTGAAATACAAAATGCATTTTTATTTGTTCATTTTGTAGTTCAAGATGAGTAAAGGAGTATTAATATTAACCAGCAATACTTTCTCAAGGTTCCCTTCTGTAAAATTGGTTCTCTTTGAATGAAATACATCTTAGTACATAGAAAACGTTCTTTCTACATTGCAACTGGTTATAGGTGCATACTGGAAATGTTCTTTTATTTCAGCGTATTTAGCAGTTAGATTTTGAGGTATTGTCCCCATACTCAATTGTTGCAATGTTATTAAATCTGGATTTCTATTAAAAACTGCGTGTAACTTTTGCCGAAGGCCGCATCCGAAGTTACTTGGAATATTTTTCAAATTATTAATAGCCAGATCTAAAGTGGTTAATCCATCGTTTAATTTGAGATTTTGATTTTCAAAATAAATGATTAGTTTTGGAAAATTTCCAAAGTCTTGACGAAAGTACAACTGATTTTTTAAATTTGGAATTTGTATTAGTTCCTGGCACTCAGAAATACTTCGAGCATCGTCATTTTGTAAACTATGGAAATTATCTGCATAAAAACTAGTAGCTTCCAAGCATGTTCCCAATCTAGTTATTACTGGAGAGGGAGGCAGTGACGAAGATGGAAGTTTTTCCCTGTAAAGAGCTACCCTCAATGGTGCTTTTCTGAAAACTTTTTTAAAAGCGGATGCAAGTCTATCAACTTCTGGAAAGGTATCTCTGATATATTCACAGATTCTGTGGAGAGCATGTGCTACACAAGTAATATCCACCATTTAATAGTCTGCCTGTTTTTAACATATATGCAGCACTGTCACTAACAAATAAAAGTATTTTTTCTTTGTACCTGTCGTTCGAATGAAGCCTTTGGTGCATATTCTCGTAAATGGTTTTAGCTACTGTTTCCACATCAACTGTATTTATTTGTAACTTTTGTTGCTATTACATATGCGTTATATGGAATAGTTGGATGTAGTACATCAGCTACAACATTTACCACACAGCGTCGTAAAATATCGATATTTTCGTCGGCGCTTATCCATAGGTCCTGCTTCGAAAGATGACTTCTAATGCGTTCTACAGCTTTCATGTAGCACTTAGAAAGATAATATTTGCGTAAGGTGGATTCGTCAGGAACATTTCGACCAGTATATTTTTGGAGAAATGTTTTGAAGGTGGGGTTGTTAAGTTTATTTGATGGAATATTTGCCGCCATTAAATTTTCATAGAGTTCTTCGTTAAAATTATTAGATTCCAACGGGTCTAATTTCTGTGTACGTGTTTGCGATGTTAAGTGACGTTTTACGAGCGATTTCTTGGAATTTTTTAACAATACAGATTTGCAATAAATTTCGGAATCACTGACAATGGACATACAATCAGTATGACCCTTATTCCAACTTGCCATTGTTTCACCATGCCATTCTCGACCTTGTTCCATATCAAACCTGAAAAAGTAACTTAAACAATGTTCTAGATCTAAATAAATAAAAATTAAAAATGTATGCGTATGTTATTGAAACTTAACCAGAAATTCACGAAATTACGAAGTATGTAATTAACAGTTAAAACAATTAAAAAAAAACTAACTCACCGTACTTTATTTATCTTACTAAATATAAACTTATAAATAAAATAAATTATAAAAACTCCTCACGCTTCTATCTACGCCCATGAAGAAAGGAATTTAAGTGCAAAATTGAAGTAATTTATATGGTCCTTCGTAATTTCGGCCTTTCGTGTCCGATCCTTAGTGATTAGCGCTACGCTTCAACTGTCCATTGTTACTCCAAAGCTATCTCGAGGTAATCATTCTACAACTTGAGTGCAACGCCATAGATGTTCGAATAGGTTCAAGAGTAGAATTCCACAACTTCCGGCTTTCGACCAATAAGGTTTTAGATATTCTTTTGAAGAGAAGTCTTGTTGTGGTGTTAATATATATTTACAAGCTAGCACATGCTGACCTCATTTTTTTGCAAAATTATGCTTTTAATGCTAAAAAAATATGTAAATAATGTTCTGTGAGAAGCTGTCGTTTTAAGGTATTCATCAACGGAATAAGAACAATTACTCACAAGCATTTATAAGTATAAGTCTAATTTAAATAGGTTTACAACATTTAGATTCCTGAGTAAATCTGGTAGCTTATTATACACCCTGATGCACAAATATGCCGCCGTTCTCTTGTATAAGGCCGTCCTACGCAATGGTATCGACAAACAATCCCCATGTCTAGTGATATATGATCGATTGATATCAGAATTCCTGATAAGCTTACTAGGAGGACTCTTGATATACAACACATTCGTATAGAGATATGGACGAGGCATAATTCCATCAAAAATATGTCAATAAAGCACTCCCTGCAATGGTTTTGTTTTAGACCAATACGTGTAGTTTATGTTTTTGTCATGCTGATTCTTAACCTTTAAAATTTGCTCCATCACGTCAGGATTTTGAAATATTTTCTTAAATAGTTTTTTTCCAAATATGCATTAAATTTAAAAGTTACTTTTATATAAGAGAGATACTACTAAGAATATTGTTGTGTTGAACATTGAGCGGACATGTCTCAACATGTCCTTGCATGTTTCCTACATCAGAGGAGTACTTAAGCGACGCCCATTTTTGTTCTGGAACCAATCAAATGAAAAATTGGTAGACATCTGTTATGTAGGTATGTAAAGAGCTATACACGGCTGTTTCGATTCAATGTTAGACGGTCTGCGATAGCTGAACATTTTCTTATTTCATAGTGTCGCGTACGTGTACAAATAATTCAAACAGTTTCTGTGATATATTTGAAGAATTTATTACCCACCAGCATAAGCGGAATATTACATCTTTATAGAAAAGTAATATCTTCAATATTTTGGTTTAACAATTGAACATCAAGACAAGCCATGGGCACCCAGCATTTGCTGCACATGCTGTCGTGTGGCTCTGAAGGGCTGGTCAAACGGTAAGCAAAGCGCTATGCCATTTGCAAGACCTATGATTTCGCCTGAACAAAGGCACCATTTGACTGATTGCTACTTTTGCAAATTAAAATTTATTGACCAGTTTTTGGGAGCAATAAATACTGGTACCGTTCAGCATTTTTTGTTAGAAATTTCAGCTCCTTTCGTTTATATCAGGGATCCACAGACTTATAGGGAACAGTGGCCACTCGGGAAAATTATAAGCCAAGGACGGGCCACTACATATAATACTCATTAACACAAATATTTTTATTTTTAAATAGTATAAATTATTACAAATGATAAAAATAAAAGAACATTCAAAAATGTTTGTTGTAATTATGTAATCGTAATGTAATCTAATCATTACAATGTAATATTTCATGTTTTATTATTTTGATGCATGGCATTGCATTGACCTAACAATTTTGTTTATGTTTGGCTTCACATTACTTGTCGCCACACGTAAAATTGCTTCCAGATTTTTATTTGCCAGACGGTTTCGATTTTTTGTTTTGTTAAGTTTCATCACTGCTCACATTCCAAATCGCTCGCAAATTTACGTCGATCCAAATAAGCTTGCGCATTTCAATGTATTTATTCGCTCGCAACTCTTTATAAGCGGTTTTGTCAACGCAACGGTAAAAGTTGAGTAAATTACTTTCATTAAACTTGTTTCGTAAATTATCATCATTTTGCATGTCTATTAATTCCAGCTGTATTGATTCCGGTGCATTTTCGGGTGAAATGTTGAAAGGATTGCTGAAAATGTCTAATAGAGGTTTAACTTTTTTGAAGTCTAGAAAACGATCATGAAAAGCTTGTATTAAAATATCAATTTTTTCAACATAAGCGAAATTGACATCATTTTATTGAATTTCTCCATAATTTTTTTGTAGTTCGGAAAATGTCTGTAATTGGCTGAATAGATTTGTGTCCTGAAAAGACTCAATTTGCATTGAAAGGACGAAACATGAGAGTATAACTGCGAAATCAATTGATCTTTGCCTTGGAGTCGCGCATTTAAGACATTCAAGTGATTTGTGATGTCTACAAGAAACGCTAAGTCACATAGCCAATCAGGGTTGTCGAGTTCGGAGACGTCCTTTTTCTTTTCCGCCAGAAATATTTTGATTTCTTCAATCAAGTTAAGAACCGCTCTAGTGACAACCCACGACTTAGCCACCTTACTTCAGTGTAAAACAGGAGATCACCATATTCGCTTTCAATATCCTCGAGAAATTGTGTGAATTGTCGGTGATTGAGACTTCGTGATTTTATAAAGTTTACAGTAGGTACTACAACTTTCATCACATTTTCAAATCCCAATAATTTTGAACAGAGGGCCTCTTGATGTATAATGCAATGAAACTGCATTAATTGCTTGGTATCTATGTTTTTAGTTTGTAAATACTCTTTTAACATAGTTATAATCCCAGATTTACTTCCAACCATTGACCATTGAAGGTTTTCCTTCAGTCGTAATTCCAGATAATTTCATTAAATCCAAATCCATTATAGAACATTTTTCCAGAAGAACTTTGAGCATGTCACTCCTCTTGGTTTGACTTGTCAAAGAACTCATACCAATCAGTTCTTCACTCACTTCAAAATTTTGCGTTACACCTCATAAAAATATTAAGAGTTGAGCAGTGGAACTTATATCTGTAGATTCGTCGAGTGCTATAGAAAAATACTCAAAACTTTTCGATTTCGCAGCTAATTGCTCTTCTATATTAGCTGCTAATAATGGTAAGTCTTCTTTGAACAGTCATCCGATTTAGTTGAATTTTCTCAAACCTCTTTGCATCTTTCGGACACATTTTTTTTTGCGGCGATATCTAAGCACTGCTTAACAAACTCACCATCTTTAAAAGGCCAACAAGTTTTCACTATTATTCGAGATATTTCAAAGCTAACTTCAGTAGCTGTTTCAGCATCTTGAATTGGTTTTGTAAACATAGCTTGCTGGCCTATTAGTTCCCTTTGTAAAGTAGAAATTTTTTGCGTTCGATTTTCGCCTGTTAATTTGGTAAAAGTATGATGCTGGATTTCATAATGCCTTTTTACATTATATTCCTTTGGAATAGAAACACCACTCTTGCATCTTAAACAGACACTTTTGTTATGCGATGAAATAAAAAAGTATTTTTCGGTGCAAATATCTTGAAACTGTCGATTTTCATCTTTAACCTTACGACTACGTTTTTTACTGGCGCCTGGTTTTTCCATATCAAAATTGATATTATATTGTTACGTAGGTAGATGCCAAGTTCGAACAACGAAGTATTTATTCTTCACAGATTACAAGTCAAACAATATAATAACGTTCGCTTGTCCGTAGTTAAAACTTAACTGCCCCGATAGCGGGCGATGCGTTGTATTTATACGAGTTACCTAACATCGAGAACCTACCACATTGTTCGGGGCTAATACCGACGTGTTTCGCGAATCTTCGAGTAATCTAGTTGGTTCGACAGATTTCTAGTCTCGTAACAATATGCTTGGAACGACGAGGAGCATGCCTTTCCTACGTAGTAAACCTGAACAAGAAAGTAGTAGGTACTTAAAGATACATATCTTACTAACAATTACAAAAATTAGAATAAAATAAAAAGTTAAGAAATATTGATTTGAATAGATTTTTACCTACTTTTGTAGTTTTTCGAACAATTTTTAAAATTCGTTGGTGGGCCGCATAAATATCGACAGTGGGCCGCATGCGCGAACCGCGGTATGTGCATCGCTGGTTTATATGTTACACGAAGACAAACTACAGGAAGGCTATTTTCAGCAAGATGGAGCTCGTGCATACTACCAATGCAAACATTGTTTTCATGCAGGAATTTTTTTGTTGATCGCATAATTAGCCTGAATACAGACACTATCTTTTTATGCACACATTTAAAGAATTCGATTTTTAAAAGTCCCGTTGGTGATCTTGACGATTTAAGGCAAAGTATCACTAACAAGATTGAAGCAATCAATGATACACCGTAAATTCATTAAATGTTCTTAGTTCGCTTGAAAAAAAATTACTCTCTGGCGTGATATGGGTGGTGGCCTATTTAATATCATTTTTACTTTTATTTTGTCATTCTATATTTTTTTGTTTAACATAATAATAAATCATATTTAGCTTTAAAAGTGTTTATTATTTATTTTGATCTGAGAAATATTACATCTGCTGATATTATTATTAAATTGAAAACTGTATTTTTAAAACAAATTAATTAGTTTGAACTATCATTAAATTAAAGAAAGTGACAGGTAGTAGAGCTACCTGTTGGTTCAATTGGATTCAATTTAGAGAGTTGAATCAAATTAAAACACAAGTGATTTTATTCATGGCGTACCCTGAAAAACTTTTTTCGGCTCACACATTATATTAAAAGATAATTAATAACCATTTCGGTTACATTTTTTAAGCTAAATTAGTTTTCGTCGTTATTGGTGTCTAGTTAAATAAGCTGCAATTTAAACCTTTTTCAGAATATTTAAGTATGGGATTTTTTGGTCTTCTATTTTTACTGTTAATAATATAAGCTATAATTATACAATTTCTATAAAAATTAATTTCAATTTCGAAATTATAAAATACGTATTAATATTTGAGTAAATTTTGGAAGTCGTTGAAATTAAAAAAAAAATATTTGTTTGTAGTTTTTGACATTACAGTACAATATAGATTATAACTTAGAATACACTTGAGGATTATTAGCGATCTGTCTCGCGTCACAGTTGCACTATTCTTCTTAATTATGATATCGATTGGCACTTCGACGAGATTTTGATCGTTTCAGCGTTTTTCTCCAAGTCAATATCGCACCTTTGGAAACCTTAATGGGTACCTCGACAAGATTTCGATCGTTTCGGTGTTCGTCCCAGTTCAAGCGTTGTACCTTTTGGAAAGTTTGATCCTCCAGGCCGTGTATAGTCTTTGTTGAATTCAATTGGTCGTAATGTCGTTTTTTGGCCCAAAGAATAAAGATTCACCCTCACTATCTTTGACGTTTTTAATTCTCCAACAGCGGTGGCCATATTCTACAGACTGCGCCAGTTAAATTTCGAAAGTCGTTGAAATTTAAAAAAAATATTTGTTCGTAGTTTTTGATATTACAGTACAATATATTATTATTAGCGATCTGTCTCGTGTCACAGTTGCACTAATAACTCTGCTTTATTAATGCATTGTCCATCTTATATATTAAATTTTATTTTATCTTACTTCACGTGTATCCGGCTAAATGATTGAAACTACAGAATCAGCGTCTGTAATATAATGAATGAATCTATTGAGGTAGCGTATATAACTTTTGACTGTAAACTACAATTTTTATTAGATACCCAACTGTACAAAATTTAAAAAAAAACATAACCCTGACAGTCGAGCATGAACTTTTTAATCTAGAACATATATATCTTACCTAGAATCAAACTTTAAAAAATAAATTATAAATGTTTTCAAAGTGAAACAAAAGATTAGTAACGTTTGTATGTTGTAGTTTGTAATAATTACTTTTTGGATAATTATGCATTTGCGTAAGTGCATATGCAAATGCATATTGTAGTTGTTGTTATGTATAAGTCCATATTTTGAATCATTTTCATTATAAATGCATATTTGACCCCTTTTCAGCAAAGTATTATTTTAAAACAGTCTATGACTTCACATAAATATTTAATGTTCTTATTAGTATAATTGCACTTTTACGATTTCTGTTGTTTGCATGTCTACCGGTTAGTATTTCTTAAAACTTTTTAGCAATAAGATATTTCGCATACTTGTAAAATAACACCCATTAACTAAATACCAAGCATGATTAGACACTTTTGAAGTAGACAATTAAATAATCTTCTAAACGATTGAATAGATAGGTGAAGTGAATAGCAAGTTAAAGCTAGATTTGCTATAAACAGCCAACACAATAGTTAGTATTTTGAAACCACAATACTTGGAAATATCAAGAGGATTGCTGGGGATTACCCGGGGGATCGAACAACGAGAAGTAAATATAGCGGGGATTTCCCTAATTCTACCAGTTCCTTTTACAGCAATCTGTATTAGTTGTGTACTAGTTACAATAGTATTAACATCCATCAAGATGCCAATAGAAAAAAAGTGTGTAATTGAATTTTAAGTCAATTTCTGAAGGCTTATAATGATTTTACAACAGATGGCCGTCTGTTATAAATAAATAAATACTGCGGCGTTCATGTTACGGCCACAAAAGTTTCAAGCCACTCAGAATCTTCAAATCGGAAAACATGCAAGCAATAAAAATTGTAAAAGAGAAAATAATGAAGGAAAAGTGTTAATTTTTAATTTACGCAGGGTATTCGATGAAGAACTTTATACAGCTTTTACTTGCGTTAACATTCCGTTAGCTAAATTAAAGAATGAAGTTTTTCGCAACTTTATGGAGAAGTATACAAAAGAAAATATTCCAGATGAAATGACGTTAAGAAAAAATAAGCACCAACTCGTGTACGAAGGTTTTCAGGAATTGAACATAGCACATAGTGTTATGAGAAAAACAAATGTTCTAGGAGATTTCATTTTTATTCGAGCTAATCTAGCTGCAATCTTTACGCTTGAAACTAAAGGATTATCATTACAAGACAGCATTGAAATAGAAAATATACTAGTTAAATGTTTAGCAAAACTCCAGAAAAATTGTTTCTACAATAAATTAAACGCAGTGCTGTCAAACAATACGAGCTATCAACTACTGAAGAGTATCAGTGAGGTGTTGCGAAATAAATCAACCCTTAATGAAAAAATGATCATTTAAATACCAGTGACATTGTAAAATATGAATTTGTACCAAGAGTGTGGTGTGACTTTTCACAGTAAAAAAAATATTGCAAGCAAATTTATTTATGAAAATTTGTTACATCACGTTGAAGTTAAATGTAATTATAATTTGCTTTTATAATTTCAATAGTTTTGAATCTAAAAAATTGCTTGTGTGTTTTAATGGAAAAATTAAAATGCTTAATATAAAAAATAAGTATTTATTTTTTAAAGTGCATATTCTGAATGTTTTTTGTGCATATTTGCATGTATATTTTGAAGTTTTTAAGTGCATAATTATTGTAAACCTAATAATAATTAATACTAATAAGAGATAATAATTCAGCATAATTTCAATAACGTAATAAATTTGAAGAAAGATGTTGTTTACAGCAATAATTGTTTAGCTTATTATTAGTGAATTCTAATCCATCTGAAGTGATATAATTAATAGTAAATCTAGAATCTAAATCTAGAATCTGTCGTTACAAACCCAAGATTCTAAATCAACTAAATCACGACCTGTGTAACGTGTATAAAACATTTTAACCAATAAAGTAATGGGCAGGTGTAATAAGCAAATATGTTGTTTCAGCTCTTCATCAATGACCTTCTCCTATTAGTCACATTGCCATTATTTTGTTCTACCGGAAATACCTTAACGACGTATAAAAATATCTTTGGATATATTACATTGATGAGCGGGCCTGAGAAATATAAAACAAATTTCTTTATAACCTAGGATATGTTTATAATATGTACAAATATGAAGCATACTTTTGCAGAAACTAACAACTAATTTAGTAAAAATAATATACCGTTATCATTTTTAAAGAAATTAAGTAAAAACATTTTGAAGTCAATAATGTATAAATAAAAATAAAAATTCGTTTCAATATTTTTTTAAGGCATCTTTGCCGGATGTGAACTGTACTAAATAAATTGTTTGGAATTTGAAATTTAAGATCTTTTCAAATCAGTTTTGCTACGTGCGATCTTCTCACTTTTAGGTCAAGATTATGTCATAAATGTTTAATTATAATTCTGTTTCATGTTATAGTGCGAACGCAAGCTTCCACATTTGCTTGAACAGGACAGGTGGTATGCAATAAAAGTAATCGATATGAGAAACAGCCTATAGGTCCGTATTATCTATTTTTGATTACAAGTAATAAAAGTATACGTGTATTATAATTAGAGACTGGACGCGTCAGGCCGAAATTACGATGGACCATATAAATAGTCTATAACATCACTAAGTACAACACGCAGTTATTGAACAGCACTATCCAGTCGGTTAACTGCACATCTGTTTTTTGTCGTTGAATTGTGACGCAATTACTTTTGGTACAGATACGTTGATGATATATTGATAGGATATATAGGTACAGATAGGCAGTTGAACACTCTTTATGAATTTATCAATTCCATTGATCCTAATATCACGTTCACGATAGAAAAGGAGCTTAATAATAGTATACACTTTCTGGATCTCGCTTTAAAACGTGTAAACAATAGGGTCCATTTTTCTATTTACCACAAAGTGGCTCATACAGATACCACGATACATAATAAATCTAACCACCCGGTCCAACACAAGGTAGCGGCTTTTCACAGGATGGCACATAGACTTATTAACATCCCGATGTCCAATGAAGACTATAATAAAGAATATAATATTATAAAACAAATCGCTCACAACAACGGATGTGACCCAAATGTAATAGATAAATTAATTTTTTAAAAATCTGTCAATAAATTATTAAGGGAGGTGTACCTGATCATTAAAGTGGAGCCAGACAAACAGTTTAAATCATTTACTTACATAGGTCAACAGCAACTTAAATTATCAAAATTCCTTAAAAAAGAAAACATTAATATTGCTTATAAAACTAATAATAATCTAGCCAAATATATTAAAAATAATAAAGAAAAAACTACCAAAGACAATAAATCAGGAGTCTATAAGTTATCATGCGGATCATGTACCAAAATATATATTGGACAGACAGGTAGAACGTTTAAAACACGAATCCAAGACCACTATCATTCTTATATCAATAAGAAAACTGACTCAACCTACTCTAATCATTTAATAGAGAATGAGCACGAATTTAATTTACAATTCGATATCATACATGTAGAAAATAAAGGTAGAAAACTAAATTGTTTAGAGTCTTTAGAAATTAATAAACTTAAAAACTCAGAAATGTTACTAAACGATAAATTAGACTTGAATTCATCCCCACTGTTAAATCTGTTCACCCATTGAAATATTGTTTCTTAGTTGCTTATACTATATTTTTATACTTAAACCTCACACAAGTAGGACATGGTATAGTTTTCAAAAAGCAAAATATAAATGTAATAGTTCCTAGAATTTTAACTTGGGTCAACTACCTGATTAACGCTGTATCTTGTATGTATCTTTAGTCTTAAGTTGAATTTGAAGAAGCTACTGTGTTAGCGAAACAGCTGTCATTATTTTATTAATAAAGTGTAAATCTAAAACATCTTATGTGTGTTTTATTTATTTGTGATATGGATTTACATCAAGCAAAGGTCGAAACAATTAAAGAATTACTTCAATATTATAGTTGAATACCTTTCTTCATGGGCGTATATAGAAGAGTGTGGAGTTTTAATAATTTATTTTATTTATTAATTTATATTTCGTAATATCGATTTTTACTTTATATTACTTTTTTCATTGTTTTAACTGTTAATTGGAAAACAAACGAGTGGTGATCTATAAAATACGAAATACACTTTTATTTGTTCATTTCGTAGTTCAAGTTGAATAAAGAAGTATTAATATTAACTAGCAATACTTTCTCAAGGTTCTCTTCTGTAAACGTTGTTCTCTTTGAATGAAATACTTCCTTGTAGATAGAAAACGTCTTTTCTACATCTAATCTAAAAACATCAAGGTACAGAAGCAGTTAAAGGAATTTTTTTAAATAAAGGACAACTCTATTAAATGAATAAATTCATTTTTATTTCTCTATAAAAGAATTTAGGAATAATCTCTTTACAGTTGTTTAAAAAAGGTATATAACCCCTTACCACAATTATTAGTCGTATCCTAAATACGTATTTCGACAACTAAGTTGTCATCATCAGTAGGTAAAAACTACTAATTAAAAGTCGCACATGGGGCACAGTAAAGTAAGAAAAACGTTCCCGCACAACTACTATACACTGCAACCCTGTAAAGACTCTCTTTTATCAGTCTTTAGCCTCTCATCGACTTGATTATGCAATTTATTTTCATCAAAAAGCAGAAGAAAATCATGATTTTATTCATAATTTAATTATGAGCGACGAAGCCCATTTCCAATTAAATGGGTTCGTTAATAGGCAAAACTGCAGGATATGGGCTTCGGAAAATCCAAGAGTAGTTCAACAGCGAGAATTACACCCACTTAAGTGTACCGTTTGGTGCGGTGTTTCGTCGGAAAGGATAATTGGCCCATATTTTTTTGAAAATGAACACGGTGTCGCCGTTTCCATCACTGGTGTTAGATATCGGACAATGTTGGAAAATTTTTTAAGGCCAGCCGTGGAAAGCCATCCGCAAGTATGGTTCCAACAGGATGGAGTCACAGCGCACACTGCGAGGGACACAATGGCTCGTTTACTCGACATCTTTGGTGAACGAATTATTTCCCGTACAAGCGATTTTAATTGGCCTCCGCGTTTACCGGATTTAACCGCTTCAGACTGTTTCCTTTGGGGTTATTTGAAAGGAAAAGTCTATATTAATAAGCCTCGAACCATACAGCAATTAAAAAATAATATACGCGACAAAATCAACAACATAACATATGAAGTTTTGCGAAAGGTTATGGAAAATGTTTTGGAAAGAGCACGAATATGCGAAGCAGAAAATGGCCACCAATTGCGAGATATAATTTTTCATAATTAATTAAAAATATTCTCCATTAATATACTGTATTTAAAATTAAAAAAAATTAATAATTATGTCTTAAATAAGAAGTTATAATGAACTCAAACCCCTTCGGTCATTTTGGGCCACCCTGTATATATACTTTGAAGTAATAAATCAGACCTATAATCGCCGACTTATTAAGTTTACCATATATACACATATATATATATATATATATATATATATATATATATATATATATCGACAAAGAATACAAACACATTAACATTTGGAAAAGAAAATATTCTTAAAAGCATATTAACATGGAGTAAAGCGAATTTTTAATAAGAAAATGGCAACTCTTATATGATAATCAGAAATTAGCAAATTAAGAGGATCTTAGGTCAGCTCGGCAGATAAAGTTTAGATAGTTAAATACACAAAAAAAGTACACAATGAAAACGAAATACAGTCGGCATAAAACTGTTAGACAAAGAACACAAAAACAAACATGTCTCAGTAAATGGCATTAGTACGACTTACTATCAGCAATGTTCACGTTTAGCAAGGATAATATTAAATATTTTAATATTCAGCACGACTAATCGTTTCATATTTTTAAATACGTATATTATGCAATAGCTCAGCTGTAATATTTGATTTTTATTCACTGTCGTTTTTAAATATCCAAACAGAAAGAAGCATAAATGAAGTGATCTTAATAGTCTACAATTCTAAATCTACAAATTTCTGCAAAATATTTATTTGTAACACGAGCTATATTATAATTTTGCAAAAAAACTTTATCGAATTCATTTTGTAGTTTGTGAATAAATATTTCGTACAATTGTTCATATCGTTCTGTACTAATTGCTTTTCCAAAAATATGAATATGTAAGTCACGCAATAATGTTTTATGTTAGACATGACGATTGTTAGCAAATCCCAATAATATCAGTTTGGTGAAACCTGATGAAGTTAAACCCGTTCGAGGAAAAGCTTATTTCTCCGCTTCTTAAATTATTAATTATAAAAAGTTAAGAAATCCCGAGATATAGTGGATGTAAGTTCTTGTCAGACTTGATAAAATTAAATAATTTTAGTTATATAAAAAACTGAATGTTTCCTTTTTCTTTGTGTGTGTGACCAGACTAAAAAAATATTCCAATTTATTGATTTTTACGTCAACTGGCACAACATTTTAGTGAAGTGTGCTTATTTGTGCATTGTCAAACACTGTCTCTCAACAGGCACTGTTCGTCGATCACGTAACTTGTGTCTTTATAGACACTCCCTGTGCCTTAAAATATATTGTTGAACAGATAAATAACCGGAATAGTTTCATCGATAACATTGTAGTATCCATTTTCAAAATAGCTTTCTGAAATTAACGCCTTACAATAAGCAAATTATCTGAAAAAATGTTCGTCGAAACATATTAGATGCTCTCAGCTAAAATAAGTAATTTATTTAATTTAAAGAATTTCTATTTTTATAGACTTTATTCAGAGTAGAAGGAAAAATAAAAACATTTTCAATAATCTAAATATTATTAAAAATCGAATGTGGAAAACACAGTACAAGTTAATATTTGTGTGAAAATTGCTTTCCACACATGCAGACACGTGTTTCGTCTTGCGATAGACAGTGCATGATGCTGTGAACAATGACAATGACAAATTTTACAACAAAAACACGTTCGCTACTAAAAGATTACAAAAAATGTAAGGACACAGCACCGCTCATTGACTAATGTCAATACCGCGAACGTCAAATCAACCACTGCCGTCCACATGACCAGTCTAGAACAAGCAAGTGATTTCCATCGGACAGTCACAGCTGTAACCAACGGAAACTATAACGTATAATATGTAAAATATGTATTTACTCATTAGGGTTTAACGCAAATATATATCGCGCAAGAGTAATGTTAGTTTATTTATTTAATTATAAATATCATATATAATCCACTTGCCTTATTTACGTAGCACAATTTGTATAAGATTTTGCTGAAATAACGGTTTATCGCAAACTTTACAAACTAATTTTGCACCATCATAATATAAATCCGGAAATTTAGCGATATACATACTTTTTTACATGATCAACTAACAAACACAAAATGTGACTGCTTCACTTTCTGCGTTGCGCGCGGTGATACGTATTGAATTCAGTCCTGATATGCAGACACGCTGTTACACTCTACTTGTGATTTTGAAAATACCGAGAGATAAATATTCTAAAAATTCTGCGTTTCTTTTGCATTTATACCTCAAATTAAATACTTTAGGTACCTAGTATTATACAGTATCCGCCAGCATAAGCAGTACCGAAATTAAAAAAATTTATTTTTTAAACTTTGTAATTTAAATGTTCAAAATGTTCACCATTACGACGCAAGCAAGCTTCATATCGATTTTGTAAGTCACTGAACATATTTATAAAAAGTGGTTGATGTAACTGCCTGAAAAATGTTTGAATTCTTTCTCGTAGTTCTGCAATATTCTCCGGCGGATTTTCTGAGCGAATTATTTTGTCTTTCATCATGCCCCAAATGTATGCATCAGGTGGCGTCAGATCCGGTGAATGAGAAGGATATACGAAGTCTGTTCTTCGGGAAATTATTCTATTATCAAAATGCTGACGGAGTAAGTTGAGAGTGCGCGCAGCTGTACGGCTCGTTGCACCATCTTGTTGAAACCATTGTGTGCGCATCCGTAAATTTCGTGCACGGCAAAAGTTCTGTAAATCTCTCACAAAAGGTATGATAATGTTCTCTATGTAACGTTCTTGGTTTACAGTAAGTGGATTCTGATTATCGTCTTCAATGAAATATGGACCAATTATTCCAGGACCAGAAACCGCGCACCAAATTGTAACTCGGACACTGTGGAGTGGTTTCTCTACAATAACATCAGGACGTTCAAATCCAAGGAATCGAGTTGTTTGTCGATTAATATAGCCGCTAAGATGAACGTGACTCTCGTCTGAAAACCATATGTTTTTCAAGGAATTGGAATCCTCGTAAATTAAGCTCAATATGGGACCACAGTAAATTTTCCTTGCATGTTTGTCCGCAATGTTTAGTCGTTGTCCAACTTGAATACGGTATGGATAACCACCAATTGATTTGAACATCCGACGTGTAGATGTTACACTGATGTTGAGTTTACATGCAGTTCTTACAAGGCTTCTTTGCGGTGACTGCACAACTTCATCAAAAACACGTCCTGTGTTTTCGTTGGTACACACTGTTTGTCGACGACCTGAAGAACCTTTACGTTGACACAATACACTACCAGTGCGACGAAATTTCTCAACAACAGCTAATATCACACTTTTACTAGGGGCTGCTTTATTAAACTGTTGTTGATATCTTACTACCACCTGTTGTAAGCTTGGACCATCATTGCGACCATTTCCGTATGAGCGAAAATAATGTTCTAACAAAAACACTTTTTCTGCTGTTGTTAAAACCATTTTCAATTCAAATTCAACTCCAGCGTAACATTCATACGTTAACTAATGACAATTAAGTCAATAATAACAAATGCATATTACATAAGCAACTCCATAGCACCTTAGATTTCGGTACTGTTTATTCTGGCGGATACCGTACTTTGTTGAAATCGTTTTAGCGAGGAAAATCTCAAAATGTAAAAAATACAGGCCGTTCTATTTAAAAAAGTACGTTACGTTTTTTTTTGAACAATCTGTATATTTAAAACTACTTCAAATGATGGCTCTTTTTTGCTAATTTTCATGCCTACAATTTTATTAGAATATCTTTTTTAATTTAACAGAAATTTAGAAGATTCCACACATTTACCAATATATGCATTATGCATATATGGATTTTGCATATTTTTGTAGTAACGCACTAGGTTTGTAGTTCAGTAAATCCAAGTTAAATTGCGTTTTGCAAAAGTTTCTATATTTTTAATTCCGCACGGGTGAAGCTAATTTGAAATTTTCAAAGAAATACAACACTCTCAAACGTGATACGCACTTTCGAAAATACCATTACAACCCTAGCAAATGCATTTGCGCGTTTCAATAGTTTCGAAATCGTAAAACGCAAGGAGACTTTCTTAGAAAAAAGACAAACGGAGATTGTATATCATGGCGGTCTTGAAATAAGATATAGACGGCCGATTTTTTAAATACAAAGGCAGGCCGCAATGCTGACCGTTACGTTCAACACAACATCCAGGCAAAAACTTAGAAATGGGCCGTCGATGTTTACATTGATTTAAAACAATGTATGTTCATAAATCGCTGCGCGACAATAAATTATTCGTAGTGAAGTTGTCCTATTAAAAAAGAAGTAAATTATAAAAGCAAATTAACATCGATAAAATTCAGTCAATAAAAATGAAAAAAAATCTTCCGCGATTTAATTTTTTTCAACGACCGTAAAATTCCAATCACGCATGTAATACATGTGTTTAATTTTCAAGTCTATTTACATACACTTACAAGGCTATGACTTTAATTTTTAGGCTTAATTAGATATAAATCAAGTCAGGCCATGTACAATTCAAACTCTTTTTATGACAATAAACTATTAACAGGAATTAAAAAAGATCTTTGCATATTATAAATGTGAGGATACTTCTAATATAACTGAAAATTTACTTATAAAATTTCTATGTACAGTCCATGTCATCCTAACTTCGAAGTATTGCTTTTATGGAGATTGCACTATACCTTCTAACATTAGGGTTATTTAGTTAATAGGTTGGCTATACGTAAGATGGATTTTTTCAATTTGACATTTAAAATTGGTGTTATTTACTATCATAACTCTGTACTTACAAGACGTACAATTTCATAGAAATTAGAAATCTTAATGTAAAAAGGGATAAATGTACATAAATAAAACAAACAACGAACTCGTTTGGACAATTTTTGTTTAAATCAATAACCTTATTTTACAACAAATGACAGACCGAAATTTTCAAGTAATTTAAAAAAGTGCAACGAAAAATAAAAATATTCTCTAGATACAAAGCGCGCCAAATGACTTGGCAACATAATTAGTGTCAAAAAAGATAGATACGAATGGGTGGAAGCTAATAAGAGAGGGTTAGACATCATAAGACCCAATACTTTGAAGTTGACATAGGCTATAGCAAACGAACATGTTGTATGTTAAGTAAAAGTTAATTTAAAGAATCCTCACCATGATATAGTTTTAAATCCTGGACACGGTATCGAAGGACATTTAGGTATCTAGATACGTAAATACCACTCGCTTCGAGATACCACTCGCTTCTACTCTTGTATTAGTGAGAGAATAAAAATCATGTCTGTTGAACCAAAGAGTTATAATCTACCCAACGTACGTTGGATAGATTATAACTCTTATATATAGATTATAGGCTTATAGAATAAGATAGGATTATAGGGTAAATTTCACCACATTGAGGTATTTAAGAAAACAACAAAACTTTTGAATCCTTAAAGCGATCTGTTAGTACATAGAGGTAAAATAGATACCACACAACTGCACCATATTCCAATTTGCTGCGCATAACACAAACAAGTTCGTATTAACAAGCCGAGGCAGCATTACGAATAGAAAAGTACGGGCGGTAAATTGAAGAGACACATCCAACAAAATCCTCAACTGCTTTATTTCAGATCTACGAGGAATTTCTATTTGGTTTATACTATACGCAAAGTGATATTGATTTATGCACTAGGTTCAAGTTGTTATCTAGCTCGTAACAATTTTCTATATTCGTAGCATTGTAATAAAATAGTGTTTTTTCATTAATGTTAGGCTTTTTTTATGCAAACTCCTTGTATTTTGCTAAAAAAATTGTACACGATGGAGCGAAATCGAGATAATTTTTAGATTCAGCGAACTACAAATCATAATTTTTATCAAATTTAAGATATCGTCTCTGATACTGACTGATGAATGCAGTCTATTGGCCGAAGCCAATAGACTTCATCCAGACCCTGTCCGAAGACAGGGTTAAATGGTCTGCTTTTAGTCACTGGATCGTCACAGTTACCATTGAGATCTTTAGATAGAAGCATATACCAGTTATTATGTAGAGGATATCCCGTGATAATTTATATTGTTGAGGTACTTTAGGATTTCTATGAATCCACACATTTTGCGGTTGAAATAATCCAAATTTTGGGCAAAATTTGGGCAGACTGAATTTAAATTACGGGCCTACATTGGTTTAAAAGCCTGATTTTTGTAGGAATTTAACATTAATGAGTTTGTATCAATTTCAAATTGTGTGCATTTCTAATTTATGCGAAACTTTATACGATCCACGAGGCACAAGAAGAAAACATTTAATACACAAATAAACAGTTTATTGTTTTTGAAAATATTCACCATTAAATTCTATGCACTTTTTCATTCGTTCAAACCAATCATTGAAACATTTACGCCATTCTGAACTAGGCATACTCAAAATGTGTGACTTGATGCCCTCTTCTGGACAGGAAAAACGGTCGCCCCGCATTTTTTCAGTCATTAATTCGATATCTTCACTTCGCAAATAACCCACTGTTGCACGAGCGGTATGGGAAGTAGCATTATCATGACGAAGGATTATCGCATGTTTAGGGTGGCTTTTTCGCCATTCGGCAATAACTTCGGGGAATCAAATTGTTGTATACTATTCCACATTTACAGTTCGACGATTCTCCAAAATAATTGTAGCAACATGACCAGAGTTTGCTATGAAGCACGCAATTATTTGTTTAGAGGTACTTCGCAAGAGAACAACTTTCGTTGGCAAAAGTTTACTTTGAAACGCCCAAACTGGCGATTGTTGATTTTTTCCGGTTCATAAGAATATATCCATGTCACCTGTAATGATGTCATGACATGTTTAGAGGATCCGTGATTGAATTTTTTTTTTTTGGAAAGTATTGCTTTGCATCATTTTAGACGATCGTCTTTTTGAGTCATGGAAAGATTATGCTGTATCCACTGAAAAAGAAGTTTACTCACGGCTAAATGAGCATGCAAAATTGAATGTATCGAGGTCCTAGAAATGTGCAAGCATGCCTAAATCTCATCATACGTTGCATGACGATCTTCTTCAATTACTCGACGTACAGCATCGATATTTTTCACTACAACAGATGTTGACGGACGCCCTGCCCTGCCCTTGCTTGATCTTGAAGCGAAGTACGCGCACACTTGAATTCTTGCGATTTCAGCGATATACGTTGTCTTTGATGGTGCTTCATCACCAAATGCAGAAATTAAATGTTCTATACCCTGCTAGCATGTGCGTAAGGCTTCTCTCTTTTGTTAATCCATGAATTATATCTTAGGGTTCTTCTTCTTGCTGGTGGCCGTTGAATTTCGCGATCGCAGAAATAGAACCACTTTAGGGAGTTAAATTAAACAATGTGGAACCGAAGGTCATCTGAAACCTTGCGCTGAAAGAATAGACGCCACCGCATTTGGCTTGGCATCGGCCTACGACGACGTCAGAGAAGGGTTTGGTTTCAATTTATGCCGTCGCTTTTAGCTAAGTTTCTTGGAAATTTAAATTAAAGATATTAAATGTTCTATACACTGGTATTGAGTTAAACCACAACAAAAATCATAATAAACCGTAGTGCGAACATTTTCACGAGTTAACCCCATTTTCAATACGATTTTCAAACTTTAAAACTGCACTCTGCATAAATTTAATCATATTTTGAGATAATCGGACAAAAATGTCATACTGCAGTATGCACTATTCATCAAACTAAACTGGGTCGCTAGATTCACGAAACTTCTGAACCGTCTTAAAATAAACTACAAGACAATTAAAAATACTAATTAGAAATTCTTGCGCAAGTATCAATTTTCATTTTAACTATGCGGTCATTAAAATAATATCTGCATCTAAAATATCTATTCTAAAAAAAAATATTCGTGATTTTTTATATTCGTTTATTGTTGAATAGACTTTGCACTAAACGAATATATAATATCAAAATCCTTCAACATAACTTCCATGAACTTTCATTCAAATGTATTATGCGGACCTTTTATCTGAAATCCTATAAATGCTCCGCTTAAAACAAACATCCATAAGAATGAAATGCTCGTTGTGCCCAAGTTTGAAGTTTTGTAAAGTACGCAGGACAAATATCTTGTTTGCGCGCAACAAGTTTTCTAAAGTTTTACTAAATTACCTTGCAATTTATCAAACATTTTGGAATACTTAACTGACACACGAAAAATTAACTCAAATCAGAGAAGCTATGTTCGTGTTACAAGGCTTTTATTATACAGGGTATATTTAAAAATAAAATTGTGTGAGTTGTAACGACGCTATTCCTTGATATTGATTTTAGTGAACAAGGAAACAAACAACATAATTTGAAAAGAGCACGAGCTGACGTATTAGATTTCATAAACGCATCTTCACAAAACTAAGTCAAGTAACTTTTTCTTCGTTCGACAATAATTATAATAGTTTATTATACGTTACTAGATAGTAATTAATTATAGCTTTGAAACTAGTAATATTTTTTTGTCAAACTGCAATTTACTCCCAAAGAAAGTTGTGGACTAGTTTATTGCAAAATGCTCCGATGGGACAGAAAAAATGGTAAATGTACTTCATGTGCTTCAGTCTTTAAGCATATTAAGAGTGATAGCCAGGAAGGTGTCAAGCTGATAAAAATTATTGATTCCAAATTCCGAAAAAAGTTCTAAAAATTTTTATAAACGATGCTAAAAAAAGTATATTTTGTTCTTTTTTTGGCATCGTTTGTAAGATCCTTTGGAACTTTTTTTTGAGGTCTGGGATGCACAACTTCTACCAGCTTGACACCTTCTTGTTCACCACTCTTATTTGCTTAAAGACTCAAACACACGAAATAAATTTATCTTTTTTCTGTCCAATCGGGGCATAAACTAATATCAAATCTACATATTTCCTTCTATCATCGCCACAGAAACTATACCGTGCTTCTCAAAAGTCCCCTTCCCCCCTCTTATCTTTGGAACGATTATACATACACAAGTGAAATTTGGAAACTGAATATTATAGGTTATAAACTTCCCTACTAGTGATAATAGATGACGAAATCTTCATAGATGACGTCACAAGGCCATTGTGACCAATAATTTTAAATAGAACGCTACTGCAAGCGACACCGCTTTTAAAAGGTATCGAAAAAACCTATTCAATGATACTAATTTTGTTTGTGTTTGAGGCAGTTTTAATGGCTCATTAGTAAAGATGAAAATTTAAATTCCATTCAGTATGATATTAAATACAGATTTAAGAAACAGTATGTACTTAAAGAAATTGCTCGAAGTGACCTCCATTTACTTCCTGACAGTAAAATATCCTATTTTTAAACTCTTCTCGAACTTCTTCAAATGTGTCTGCGGAAACAGCCTCACATTCTGCAACAATATGTTGTTTTAAAACGTCAATATTGTCAAGTTCAGTGGCGTAAACCTTCGATTTAAGATACCCTCACAGAAAAAAATCCAAAGGTGTGAGGTCCGTTGATCGAGGTGGCCATTCCGTTGAACCTCGTCGTCCAATCTATCTACCAGGATACTCCTCATGCAAATACCGTCTTACTGCACCGTAATAGTGCGGAGGAGCACCATCCTGTTGGAATGTTATTTCCTAATTGCCGAATTCATCTGGATTATCTTCCAAAATTTCAAGGATAACGGATCTATTGCGTTTTGCAACATCTCCAGATAAACCTCACCAGTTAAAATTAGTATTTAAAAAAAGAGGCCCAACGATGTGGTTTCCCAGGATACCTGCCCAAACATTCACCTTCTGGGGAAATTGGGTATGTGTTTCACGAAACAGGTGAGGATTTGCGTCACTCCAATACCTCACATTCTGTGTATTTACATTTCCATTTAGATAGAAAGTACTTTCGTCACTAAAACAAATTGTTTTGACGTAGTCTGGCTGTTGGTTAATTTTAGTTTCCATATTTTCACAAAATTCTAGTCTTCGGTCTGGGTCGTCGTCTGAGAGTTGATGAACCATTTTTAATTTGTATGGATGAAATTTGTATTTTTTCAACACCCTGTGTACTGTACTTCGACTAACTTCACAGGTAGATGCAACTTGAGTTGTTGAAGAAGTAGGATTAACTCTTACTTCGGCCAGTATATCAATTTTTTTCTCATCAGAAATTTGTGGTCTGCCAGATCGTTTCGCATCAGTAATACTACCCGTTGTTTCAAACTTACGAAGAAGCTCCCTTAAATAAGTCCTCGAAATGGGGCGATCGGGAAACCTCTCATTAAAAATGCGTTCTGCTGCATGAATATTTTGTCTAGTTTCACCAAGAATTAGGACCGCTGCTACTTTATCATCTAAAGCACGTACCATTTCGCTTCTTGAAGCACTTAAACTTTCGACTCACAACAGTTTAACAAATTATTAAAATGTACAAAAATATTAAAAGTACCATAAGCTGTAAAAACAGTGAGACGTTCGATCAATAATACACAAATTATTAAATGTACAAAAACTTGGACAATTACAAAAAAGTCGAATATTGGAGACTAACAAAAACGTCAGATTATTTGACAACTAACCATAGGCGGAGCTTGAATTTGGAATTTTAGTATTAACTTGACAATTTGACGTTTTAAAACAATGTATTGTTGCAGAATGTGAGGCTGTTTCCGCAGACACATTTGAATAAGTACGAGAAGAGTTTAAAAAAAGGATATTTTACTGTCAGGAAGTAAAAGGAGGTCACTTCGAGCAATTTCTTTAAGTACATACTGTTTCTTAAATCTTTATTTAATATCATACTGAATGGAATTTAAATTTTCATGTTTACTAATGATCCATTAAAACTGCCTCAAACACAAACAAAATTAGTATCATTGAATAGGTTTTTTCGATACCTTTTAAAAGAGGTGTCGCTTGCCGTAGCATTCCATTTAAAATTATTGGTCACAATGACCTAGTGACGTCATCTATGACGATTTCGTCATCTATCATCACTAGTAGGGAAGTTTATAACCTATAATATTCAGTTTCCAAATTTCACTTGTGTATGTATAATCGTTCCAAAGATAAGAGGGGGGGGGGGGGAGGGGACTTTTGAGAAGGACTGTATATGTGAAATTACACAAACTTGTAATTGTTGACCGCGTCTTTATAAAATCATATAAGGGATTTCACATATCTATAACTACAAGCATGAACTATCATCTCAAATATCTTTGTAAAAATCGAAATCAGAACAACCTGACGCTAATTTTGAGTGGAATCACCTGCATTAGATTTAAATATTGGTGTATTAGTGGTTACCATAGATAATTTTTACTGAGAGAGTATTTTGATAAATTTGATAAACATCTGTATTATTAGATTATTCGGATTTTATGTAAAAAACATTTTTTATTATTAGGAATATCATTCCAATATTGTGAATATATCCATTCTACTGTGAAATAATGCAATTAATCCTTTATTAAGCTTTAGTTCATATTTTTAGTTTGTGTGCATAAAATCTCATATTTTTGATCCGTTCATTAGTTAATAATATAATCAATCAGATGAGAAGTGAAATCATATAAAAAACATTGTATTAGATTTTGCTGAATCAGTTGAATCAATTATAAAATCCAAAAATTTATTCTAAAAACGCATTGTAGTTTTTTAAGTGGATTAATTAAAAAATTAGAGACTGATCAAACATTTTTATTAGAGTCAATTTCTATTGTAGAACATTGTGAAAATTTATTAAAAAATGTTCCAGTCGAACCAGTAAAGTTATACTAGATAAATGTTATAGTGTTACAACAAAGAATGATGGTTTTCAAAAGTTAACAGAAATATCAAAGATTTTATCATTAAGTTCGACTGTTAAAGATAATAATTTACATTTAGAGCCCGAACATCTGGCGTCATTAAACTATGCACCTATCACTTCAGTTGAAGTCGAAAGAACGTTTTCAACATATAAAAATATTTTAAGCGATAAAAGACAAAATTTTAGTGTAAAAAATCTAGAAAAGCACTTATTATTAATTGGGTCAATAAGTTAAGTAGATCTCATTGCGAAAGTGAATAGTTATTAATAATAACTATACATATAATTCTATGGATGTTACTTAATAACATAATAACTTATTATGTTATTAAGTTACATCCATAGAATTATATGTATACAAGTGTCCCGTATCGTTATGTTCAAATTTTAGGAGTGTAAAGTAGACTTCATTTCAACTAACAAAAAAACGCAAAACTTGTATATGCATTATTATTTGTTTCAAAGTTACAGATCTATGAATGTGATTGTCAGATCATGAAAAAAAATGTAATCCTAAAGTCAATACAAACTGATTTTATTTAAAGAAAGTTATACGATTCAATAACAGGCCTGGGATTGTTAACGTGGCATAATAAAATATCCTGAAATAAATAAACACGTGTCCTAGTGCATACAGTAATTTATTGGAGATCTACAGAAAAGAGTACTGGAAATTGATCTATGACAAAGAAGGTTCTTACTTATTTCGTAAGTACTGAACCATGAATATCATACAATAAACAAATGTTCAGATGACTGTTAACGTTGCATTTTTTAATAAAGGATTACAATGTGTTTCAGTTCATATAACAGCTTATTAGTGAGTGGACACGTTTTCTTTATTCAAAATACTTTACCGATTTTCTTCTCAAGAGTAAGCGGACATGCATTTTGTGTATGGCTACTGTAACGGCAGTGCACGTCAAGCAGTTATTAACCGACATCGGTTTCCCAATAGGCGCATTCCTCATTACAGAACGTTTCTGGAAGTACACAGACAATTTCGGGAATGCGGACTGCGTGACCATCTTTTCGACCGAGGAGTAAATTTGCCAGCAGACTTAGAGGAAGAAGCAGCAGATATTATTACAAGGGATCCAACTCTCAATGTACGTCGAATCGCTAGACAACTAGGAGTGACACGAACGACAGTTTGGCGAATTTTAAAACGTGAGGGCTTATAACTATATCACTATCGTAGGGGACACGGTTTGCTTGAGGCAGACCACTATGATCGTCTAGTTTATTCTACCTGGATATTAAGACAGTTATCATTTTAATTTCTTCAGAACAGTCCTCTGGACAGATGAATCTACGTTCACGAGAAGTGAATCTGAGAAACCTGCAGAGGTGGTCATCAGAAAATCCCAAAGCTATACGCCCATCTAAATTTCAATATGAACTTTCTATTAAAGTTTGGGTGACTCTAATCGATGACTTGTTAATTAGTCCTGTCGTTCTTCCTGGGAGGTTAAATGCGGACAATTACCTTCAATTTCTTATTGACGAACTGCCAGGTCTTTTAGAGGATGTCCCACTGAATGTTCGACGAGATATGTGGTTTCACATGGATAGGGCACCACCACATTTCGGAATTGCTGTCCGAAATTGGGTTAAAGTCAATTATCCAAGATGGATTGGTCGAGGTGGTCCTGTTGCATGGCCACCCAGATCACCCGATCTTAATCCCCTTAACTTTTATTTATGGGGGTACATGAAAAATTGTCTACGCGCAAGTTTCGAACACAAGAGAAGAGTTTTTGGATCCTTTTCACCTGGCTGCCGAGCAAATCCGACAAAACAAGTATAAAATTCGGATAAGTACTTCTTCTGTTGGCTTACGGGCACAAGCCTGCTTCGAAAATATTATTAATTGAACTTTTTTAAATAAAATCAGTTTTTATTGATTTTAGGATTACGTTTTTTTTCATGATCTGACAATCACATTCATAGATCTGTAACTTTGAAACAAATAAAAATGGATATACAAGTTTTGCGTTTTTGTTACTTGAAATGAAGTCTACTTTACACTCCTAGAATTTGAACATAACGATACGGGACACTTGTATAGCCATTACTTGTAATTTTTTACCATATTATTATGCAATGTTCTTATCATATATTATGTAATAATAATAATAATAATTTTCTATGTATAAATGTAATTTAGACTACTTTTTGTTGTTTTACCACACCTTCTTTGATTTACAGTAAGTACATTAAAAATAAAGTCCATACAAATGCATAAATGATAAAAATGAAGCATATATTTTACATATTTTCGGGAAGAACGTGACATATTTATGCACAGATTTATTTAAAGCATCTCTTGTGCATAAAAATACGAACTTTATTTATTGTTAATGGATGTGAACATAAATCTTTATCAAGTAAAGGCCGAATCAATTCAAAACTTTATGAGATCTATTATGAAAAATTATTATTATTATTATTATTATTACATTTCAAATATATAGTCAATGTAAGCTATTGAAAAGGAAGAGAGAAACAACTATTTTATGTTCGCACTGTATACTGCCTGTAAAATAATATAAGTTCATTATCCCGTGCATGTAAAAATAATACAGTGAAACAATTTACCTACCTGAGTAAACACACGATATTCTTTCCTAAATCTGATATAATTACAAACAATAAGTTACGGTTTAAAAGTTCCGAGAATTGTGACGTCAGCCATCGCGATTTTTACCTGGTCCCTAAACCTTTCCGCAGATTTGGTGTATTATACATTTTTCTACGTATGTATCTGGAAACTTTCTTATTATTACTTTTCAATGTTCTCATTAAGAGCATAGGTAGTTTAGTATATTAATGTATAATCTTATTAAGAAGAATTTAAGTACAATTTGTAGGACTATAATCCGTTGAAACCTACATAAAAGATTTTAATGCATATATTATTATCTTTCCAAGATTTAAATGAATTTATAATAAAATATAAATGCTAATGGGCATACTAAAACAAGCAAGGATGAATAATGTTGTAAATCCATGTAAATTAGTTTGCTTGATGTAAAAACAAATAGACCTTTAAATAATGAGTTATTTACAGATCCAAAGATGTCTTCAACCACTGTAAACGTGTTTACGTTTACAGTGGTTGAAGACATCGACTGTAAAATTCTTTTAAAAATAAAATTCTAAATTAATAATTTAATGTTAACGGTGTTGAAGAGTTAATAAATACTTTCTAGATATATACGCATGAATATCAATTACTTCTCGCTATTCTATCTGAACTATGCCGTTAAAAAAAAGAAGTTAATTTATTGTACTCCCAAAACGTAGATAATTATTTTTTCACATAAAACTTTTAACATCAGACACATTTTTTCCTAATAACTAAGTGATAAGACAACTTTCCAGTAAATTGACTTAACCATGACAGTTGTCAAAATTTAACTTTCGAAAAACGTTACTGTTTTACAGTGTCCGCAAATTTATATTGAAATTATAGACCACTCTAAATGAAAATTTAATTGAGGGCATGGTATATGTCAGGGATGAGTTTGACTGCCGAAACATCGGATTACTCAAATCATGCAAACGATCAAAATAGTCCACACAGCTACTAACGGTATGCTGTAAGTAAAATTTGATTGAAATGTATTTTACTGTTTATATATTGTGATTAGCAGAGAGCGGACTCGAGCGATTGATGATTCAGAGCCCATAGGCGTCTGCCTTGTATTCGTAATTGGTTTGTTTCTGTAAGCGATCTGTGAGTTTCGAACAATTTGATACGTGTGGTCACTGCATAAGTGGCGCATACATACATATGCAGTTAATATAGATTTTTCAATCGGCTTTGTGCGGAAATAATATAATATATTCAAATTTGGATTTCTGCTAAATATGGCATCAACTTTTTGTCTTAGCTTTTTTTCCAAATTTAGAAGGCATACTTTTCATTCGATCGGCAACGGTTTCTAATTTAAAAAGGTATATAACCCCTTACCACAATTATTAGTCGTATCCTAAATACGTATTTCGACAACTAAGTTGTCATCATCAGTAGGTAAAAACTACTAATTAAAAGTCACACATGGGGCACAGTAAAGTAAAATAAACGCTTCCGCACAACTACTATACACTGCAACCCTGTAAAGACTAAATTTAACATGCCAATCTCAAACTACGAGACAAACACTTGCCTCCTACGAAAAGGTTTTAAACATGTGTTAAATTATCGAACAAAGGAACGGCAGAAATTCTTCTCTAAAGAAGGCGCCTACTAAAAACGATTTTTAAAGCTACGATGACTACGATGATTAAACTAAATGAACCACCTTATATTTTCACAAAACACTAGTATATTTAACTATATGAATATTTCATGTTCATTGTACACATCAGTAGTTTTATAAACGTATTATTTCGAGTACAAGTACAGTGACAAAATCTATATTGGGTAGGGTGTAAAAATTTTCCATTACAAATGGTTAAAAAATATGGTCGTATATTGTAAAAGCCGAACTCTCATTGCAAATTCTGAGAAAGACAAAATTAAGAAGGGGCGTTACATGTGAAGAAACAAGACATCCGACTGTGTAGTGTTATATTAAATGAAAATCAATTCACGTGAAAAGGGTCTATGAATAATTGGATATTGTAGGAATATAATTTAAAAGTTAATTATAAATAGGTGACATGTCCTAGTTAAGGAGTTAAGCAATTTAATATAATGTATAGAATTCACACAGTCGGATGTCTTGTTTCTTCACATGTAACGCCCCTTCTTAATTTTGTCTTTCTCAGAATTTGCAATGAGAGTTCGGCTTTTACAATATACGACCATATTTTTTAACCATTTGTAATGGAAAATTTTTACACCCTACCCAATATAGATTTTGTCACTGTACTTGTACTCGAAATAATACGTTTATATAACTACTGATGTGTACAATGCACATGAAATATTCATATAGTTAAATATACTAGTGTTTGTGAAAATATAAGGTGGTTCATTTAGTTTAATAGTAGGTCATCGTAGCTTTAAAAATCGTTTTTAGTAGGCGCCTTCTTTAGAGAAGAATTTCTGCCGTTCCTTTGTTCGATAATTTAACACATGTTTAAAACCTTTTCGTAGGAGGCAAGTGTTTGTCTCGTAGTTTGAGATTGGCATGTTAAATTTAGTCTTTACAGGGTTGCAGTGTATAGTAGTTGTGCGGAAGCGTTTATTTTACTTTACTGTGCCCCATGTGTGACTTTTAATTAGTAATTTTTACCTACTGATGATGACAACTTAGTTGTCGAAATACGTATTTAGGATACGACTAATAATTGTGGTAAGGGGTTATATACCTTTTTAAATTATTATTTAACCACAGTCTCCATTGAAAGAATTTTAACGGTTTCTAAGTTAATTATAGCCTCATTTAGGTTAATATCTTGATTTTGCATGTAAGTAATCGTATCTGTAAGACACTGGAAATTAGCTTTAATAAAGTTTAGCTGATTTTGTAAATTTTCAATTTGTATCAGGTGTTTACAATTAGAAATGCATTGCATATCATCATCTTGAAGATGAAAAACAAAGTTTTTTAATTCATCCAAGTATCGTGAATAGAAAAATGCTAGTTCTAGCCATGTTCCTCACGTAATTAAACAGGAACTCGGGTAAAGGCAAATTTGCAAGTATTTCTCAATATAATGCCTCTCGTGAAGGTGCTTTGAGAAATATCTTTTTAAATGATGAAACTAACTTATCAACATTTGGAAAATGACCTCTGATGTATTCACATACTAGTAGTGCATGTGCTGCACAGGTAACGTGAAGCATATTGGGATAAGTTTGCTTTAATAACTTCTCTGTTTTTAGCATATAAGCTGCGCATCAGTCAAAAAGTAATAGCATCTTGTCTTTATATATATAATTTTTTAAGCGATTATTTCAAGGAAGTCTAACGAAATAATATATAAATGTATATTCCGTCTTACACGCCACTGTTGAATTGAATTTACGAAGGAATAGACACAATATACTATTCATAACGACGAAAATAACGAACACCTGCTCGAGGAATACAATCGAACAAGCAAATAGTGGGGCTGTTATAACATGCATACTATACATGAGACAGTTACAACGTTTCATCGGGGCAATCGCTTCAGTCCGCTCTCTTATGATTAGGACCCTAGAAATAGTCTATAACGTCGCAGTACAACACGCAGTTATTGAATAGCACTATTCATTCGGTTAACCACACATCTGTTTTTTATCGTTGAATTGTGACGCAATTACTCCAATTTTACAGTAATATTCCTTTTTTCATGGGCGTAAATAGAATCGCGGGGAGTTTTTATAATTTAAATTTAATTTAAATTTTATTTATTAGTTATATTTAAGATAAATAAAGTACGTCTCTTTTTAATAAGTTTCTTTTTTTATTATTTTAACTGTTAATTACATACTTCGTAATTTCTGCAATAGATCCTGTTTAATATCGTTTTATCGAATCTACTTCTCCCAATTATTTTGGCGTAAGTGTGCAGTGAATTCTGCTAAGTTCCAATAACTTACGCATACATTTTTAATTTTCATTTATTTAGATCTAGAACATTGTTTACGTTACTTTTTCAGATATGATATGGAACAAGGTCGAAAATAGCATCGTGAAACAATGGTGAGTTGGATTAAGGGTCAAACTGATTATATATCCATTGCCAGTGGTTCCGAAATTTATTGCAGAGTCTGTAAAATATCGTTAAAAAATTCCAAGAAATAGCACATAAAACGTCACTTAGCAAACACATACACAGAAATTAGACCCGTTGGAATCTGACAATTTTAACGAAGATCTCTGTGAAACGTTAATGGCGGCAAATATTCCATCAAATAAACTTAACAATCCCACCTTCAAAACATTTCTCCAAAAATATACTGGTCGAAATATTCCTGATGAATCCACCTTACGCAAATATTATGTTTGTATGTGCTACACGAAAGCACTAGAACCCATTAGAAGCCATCTTTCAAATCAGTACCTATGGATAAGTGTCGACGAAACTGTCGAAATGTTAGGACGCTGTATGGTAAATGTTGTAGCTGATATGCTACATCCAACTATTCCATATAACGCATACGTAATAGCAACAAAAGTTATAAATACAGTTGATGCGGAAACAGCAGCTAAATTCATTTACGCGAATATGCACCAAATTCTTCATTCGGAAGGCAGCTACAAAGAAAAAAAATACTTTTATTTGTCAGTGACAGTGCTGCATATATGTTAATAAAAACAGGCAGACTATTAAAGGAAAAATATCCTAATATGCTGCATATTATTGTGTAGCACATGCTCTCCACAGAATCTGTGAATATATCAGAGGCAGCCTTCCGGAAGTTGATAGACTTGTATCCGTTTTTATAAAAGTTTTCAGGAAAGCACTATTGAAAGTAGTTCTTTATAGCGAAAAACTTCAATCTTTGTTACTGCCTCCCTCTCTAGTAATAACTAGATGGGGAACATGGTTGGAAGGTACTAGTTTTATGCAGGGAATTTCGATAGTTTACCAAATTTCGTTACATGTTTAAATTACGATGCTCGAAGTATTTCTGAATGCAAGGAACTAATACAAATTCCAAATTTGAAAAATCAGTTGTACTTTCTTCAGGAACACTCTGAAAATTAGCCAAAACTAATCACTTATTTTGAAAATCAAAATCTCAAATTAAATGATTGATTAACCACATTAGATGTGGCTATTAATAATTTGAAAAATAGTCCAAGTGATTTCGGATGTGGCCTTCGGCAACAGTTGGACACAGCTTTTAATATGATTAAATCAAGATTTAATATCATTGCGGCAATTGTGTATGGGGACAATGCCTCAAAATATGCCTAAATGCGCTGAAATAAAGGAATATTTCCAGTATGCACCTATAAGAAGTTACGATGTAGAAAAGACGTTTTCTATATACAAGATGTATTTCATTCAAAGAGAACAAATTTTGCAGAAGAGAACCTTGAGAAAGTATTGCTAGTTAATATTAATACTCCTTTACCCAACTTGAACTACAAAATGAACAAATAAAAATATATTTCGCATTTTATAGATCACCCGTTTGTTTTCCAATTTTATAAATAAAATTAAAAACTCTTTAAAAATACATATTTTCAATAGTACGCCCGTGGGCGATGAGTCATGGGCCTCTCGTGTATTATGACACATGCAATTATTCGATTTTTATCAATTTACTTCATGCAATTCTAGCTATATTAAAATTCTAAATTTTAACATAGATTTTTACTGAAAAACACTTTTACTCCTATTTTTAAATAAGATATTATCAGTAATCAATTGTTCGCGGTACGAAATGGGAACCAATGAAGATATATTTTTGGAGCGTGGTAAAAACTGGACGGTAGGAAGTGGGCATAAGCCAAATAAGCGATTCCCTCCAAATATAATAATGATGTCCCTAAGATGGTTTGTCTTTGGAGCAAAATTTACTGAATTTCGTTTTCATAAATAAATAAATGGATAAATGGTTACATGTAAATTATAGCATCAAAACCATAGACATTCAGCTGATGAAAAGAAGTTATATTTTCTAGCAGCAATACGAATTTATCTCTACATCCGTTATACATAGTTATTTATCTCCAAGTTAATTAAATAAATAAATGTCTTTTTATGGATAACAACTACTTTTAGGATATTAATTGAATCATATATGTGATGTTCTGGTATTATCTGATATTCATGTTAAAATAAACATGTAAATACTCCATGGTAATCTCTAGATAATATTGGAATTCAAGAGTATAAAGTCTTTTTATTAAAAACTCTTCATAAACTTTTCATAACGCGGCTATAAGGTACTTCATTAAAATATTCGTTCTCGTTCAATGTAAATTGAAGTTGTATATTACATACATGTTACCCTAAACTAAAGATGCAAAAAGAAATATTTATTTGAATTCTTTTATCCGCTTTTAGCTATACAAGTATTTTCTGTGTATGATAAGTAGAGGTTTTTATTTACGACGTGCCGTTTCAGAACGGTCATCTGTAAATTTTTAATTTTTATATCTACTAATGTTAACACCGAATATGCAAATATCGTTTCACGGTCATCCTCTTTTCTTAATGGCCTCGAAAATATTCAGCCGATAGTTTCGGCTGCGTGAGTCGGGCGAACGATCGTCGGTTTGGGGTGGACAGGCAGGGCTGTAGGTCGCGGTCCGCGGCCCTCCAGTCCCCGGGGCGCGCGGCGGCCGCGGGGCAGGACGAGGGGTCGTGTTCGCGAACTACCTACCCGCGTCGCACACGTAAACAGCCAGGTCCGTGTGAAATTACCGGCCCCGCATATCAGGGAGAGAGGGCCATTAGCCTACCCGGTATTTGGATGAACGGTGACAGCATCGGTCGACCGACCGGCTGGTGTGTTGCTTGTTCTCTATCCTCTTCTCCGATCGGCCAGGCACGTACTCCACGGATGACAACACCCGGACGACGGTCCCTCCCCCCTTGTCCCCCTACAACGGGCATCCCCATGGTTCGGTTCGCGTTCACCCCAAACTCCTGAAACCCCATCCTCCTCTTGCTTCTACTATTGCCGCCGCTGCTGTAGCTGCTTGCGTTGGCTCTGCTATTCTGCCGCCAACGCCACGAATTCTAACCGTTTCTCTCTACTCTACACTCGTGCTTGTACTCCTCTATTCCTCCTCTTCGTAACTTCGTAGTCCTCTCTTTGTTACGTCAACGTTTGATAGACGCTTTGTTCTATTTCCACTTGGAGATGTTATCCAGGGTCGTTTGTTACACTCAGAGGAGATAGATTATGGGAATTCGTTAAAAACGATGGTGACGGTGTGGAATCGCGTCTGGGTGTATGCCTCTGGAGTCATGCCGATGACGTCGCGGCAACCTTCGGACGCCTGGCCTGCTTTAGACGGTTGCGTTGTTCACTTTTGATTAAAATATTGTTACGAGCACGCTCACATACACGGACACAATCACAAACATATACACACGCTTTCTTCGTCCGTTAGACTGTCGCCCCGGCGTAGTCGGCGACGAAAAAATTTTAATTGTTTCTGCTTGGTGCAAACGAACCGACACGCCGATACTTTATATTTTATAACTCAATGATAAAGTACTTGGATATATTTTGTAAACAACGCATGTTTATAAGAGAGCTGCGAGTTACATAATATGTGTAATGTATATACCTGTATACATAGTTTACTGTAAATTATATAGATTTTTATAATTATATTAAGTAAATGTTACATAATGGCTGCTTAATTTAAGAAACTGATTCATTTTTAAATAAAATGCGTTAACAATTCACTTTAATTTTAATTAAATAAACTATATAAGTATGCAATTCATTAAATTGTTTTATATTCCATTACGTATTGATTCTTTCTTAATAAGTTTCTGTTTTGTATATTTATTGTAGTATTTTATTTCAAACAATAGAAACGAAATAAAATGGTATTCAACAGAGCAATTAATACGATGTTAATAAAAAGTATTTTAAAGAAGGATATCGATTTCGTATCTAATTAATTTCGTTTTTCTCAAATACATTAAACGTTTTAACTATAATTAAGGATACGGACCTTATGGTGACAATATATAGTATCACAATTTACATGAAAGTTTATATGCACATAGTTGTTTTAGGATAATTACAACCATTCACAAAATAAAAAAGCGATTCTAAAAATGTTTATTACCGAGGCTAACTAGCTACATAATCTCATAACCCCAGTTTTGGTAAGCCCATTTAATGGGCGTAGAAAGAAGCAGGAGTTTTATAATTTGTTTTATTTATTTATATTTTAGTTTATATTTCGTAAGATAAATAAAGTACGGTGAGTTAGTTTCTTTCCTTCATCGTGTAATAGATCCTGTTTAATATTGTTTCAAAAGTCCAGTGTCCGTTAAGTTTCAATAACTTACACATACATTTTCTATTTTCATTTATTTAGATCTAGAACATTGTTTAAGTTACTTTTGCAGATATGACATGGAACAATGTCGAGAATGGTATCGTGAAACAATGGCGAGTTGAATTAAGGGTAAATCTGATTGTATGTCTATTGCTAGTGATTCCGAAATTTATTGCAAAGTCTGTAAAACACATACATTGAAATTAGACCCGTTGGAATTAATGGCGGAAAATATTCCATTAAATAAACTTAACAATTCCACCTTCAAATTTCTCCAAAAATATACTGGTCGAAATGTTCCTGACGAATCCACCTTACCCAAATATTATGTTTCTAAGTGCTACATAAAAGCTGTAGAACGTATTAGAAGCCATCCTTCAAATCAGTACCTGTGGATAAGTCCAGACGAAAATGTCGATATATTAGGACGCTGTGTGGTAAATGTTGTAACTGGTGTACTACATCCAACTATTCCATATAACGCATATGTAGTGGCAACAGAAGTTATAAATACAGTTGATGCGGAAACAGTAGCTAAAATCATTTACGAGAATATGCACTAAATGCTTCATTCCGATGACAGGTACAAGGAAAAAATACGTTTATTTGTAAGTGACAGTGCTGCATATATATTAAAAACGGGCAGGCTATTATTGTGAATATATAAGAGACGGAAGTGGATAGACTTGTATCCGCTTTTAAAAAAGTTTTCAGAAAGTTTTCGAAGTATTTCTGAGTGCTAATACACTAATACAGATACAGACTAATACAGGAACTAATACAGATTTCAAATTAAAAAAATCTGTTGTACTTTCTTCAGGAACATTTTGGAAATTTGCCAAAACTAATCACTTATTTTGAAAATCAAAATCTCAAATTAAATGATGGATTAGCCACATCAGATGTGGCTTTTAAGAATTTGAAAAATATTCCAAGTGACTTTGGATGTGGCCTTAGGCAAAAGTTAGATGCAGCTTTTAATAGAAATCTGGATTTAATGACATTGCGGTAATTGTGTGTGGGCCACAATGCTTCAAAATCTAACTGCTAAATACGCTGAAATAAAAGAATATTTCCAGTATAACTAGTTGCGATGTAGAAGGGACATTTTCTATCTACGAGGATGTATTTCATTCAAAGAGAACAAATTTTATAGAAGAGAACATTGAGAAGGTACAGCTGGGGGATTCTACGGGAAAGTAAACCTTGAAGTATTTTTTTTCTGCTGTGCTTTTCTTTTATGCTGTCAATTATTATATTTATCGATACAAAATACTTCTAATTTCACGCTACTATAAAAATTATTAGTATATTTATATATATATATTTTTATTAAGTTGCAAACATTGATTAACAAACCTTACGCAAATATGGGAAAATTTGTTTCAAGTTGGCAACACTGTGGCGTCAGTTGTGGTTTGAACTTGCAACTGTTATTGTTCTTAAAATTACTTGGATTGGATTACTAATTAATACGTGCTAGCGGATTCTAATAAACGTAAGTAATTCTGCTGTAAAATAAAAATAAAACAATCAGTGACTAAGTTGTCCCACCCGTTGCGAATACACACGAAAGTTTTGTTTTCCAATGATTGACTTTGAGGTTATGTTTGATATTTATTAATTAGTTCTAGTGTAATAAAATAAAACCATCGATATATTCATATCTTTTTTCTGTCAAATAAATTGAAAACTATAGGCTGGTGAATTTGGTCCCACCCGTGACAATTGTTTCGTCACGGGTGGGACGGTTGTATTTGGTGGAGTTACTTATGCATTGCAAATGATTTAAGAACGTATTTTATGCCTTTCTGGCCATTTTTTCACATGTTACCAATGTATTTCATATAGAAAAAGCTTGCGTTTTAGCACTTGGGTTTTTTTTTTTTGCTTTTAAGGGCAATGGGTAAAACAACGTCTACTCAAAGAATGAAGAAGTACAGAGAGAGACTTAAGAACAGTCCTGAAAACTATCAAATTCATTTATCTAAAGAAAGGGAGAGAGACAAGAAAAGAAGGGAGAACATCAAGATAAAAGAGAATTCTTCCGCACGACTAAAAAATAAAAGAAGAGTTAAAGAAACTGAAAGAAAAAGGAAGTATGTATAGGGAAAAGATAAAACTTTTAAAACAGGCAGATACTACTACGGGCGAACAATGGTCCTCGTCATTGGGATCATACTCTTGTAAGCAGAAGTTGGGTAAGACTGTAAGCAGAGTTAGTAGAACACTGCCTTCTAGCCCAACCAAGAAAATAGCAGTAATGCGCAAGCTTGACCTTGATTTTGGCATTCTAGGCGATATTTCTTTTTTAAGCAGGCCCTCCAGAAAAAGTAACGTTATACATGCCTTATCTGATGATCATAAAGGTTTAGTTACAGAGTTTTATCAACGTGGTGATATCAGTCGACAGGCTCCAGGAATCAAAGATGTGAAATCTGTAAAAGACCTGAAATCTGGCGACAGAGTTTTCTGCCAAAAGCGGCATATGAATATGACAGTGAGAGAGGCTTATTCTTTATTTATACTTGAATATCCTGACATCAAAATAAAAATAGCCAAGTTTTATCAGCTTCGCCCAGCTCACGTCTTTCTGACTAGTGAGATGCCGCACAATGTTTGTGTCTGTAAATACCATGCGAATTTTAATTTTCTGGTTGAATCTATAGCTAAAAAAATTACAGGGTTTCCTTCCATAAGTGGTGATTTACTGGAAAAAATTTGCTGCAATTCAAAAAGAGAAGAATGCATGCTTGGTCATTGTATTCATTTGTAAGGGCTATGATTTACGATCTCTTCTAGATAATAATGAGGACTTGTTTCAACCTATTGAATGGAAAAAATGGATTGAAATTGAAGGGCGACCTCAGGTTGTACCTGTGAGAGGGTCCATTGAAGTGGCTATTATCGAATTAAATAATCAGCTTGATCGTTTTAAGCAACACGTTTATAGAAAGAGAGTGCAATCACAGGCCTTTAACGACGCAAAATGTAATATGCAACCAAATGAAGCAGTTTTACAAATAGATTTCGCAGAAAACTATGCAGCAGTTACTCAAGATGAAATCCAGTCTGCTCACTGGAGTCACAAGCAAATAACTGTTTTCACTGCATGTGCCTGGTTGCCAAATGATAGAAAATATTCTTTTGCTCTCATAAGTGATGTGTTACGTCATGACAAACATGCAGTTTTTGCATGCTTGAAAAAATAATGACTTACCTAAAAGACAAGATTGAAGATTTGGAGATTATAAAAATATTTTCAGATGGTGCAGCTTCACAATTTAAAAATAGATTCACTCTATTAAATCTGTGTTACATGCCCCACGATTTTGGTATTACAGGATCCTGGTACTTTTTTGCTACATCTTATGGCAAAAGAGCTGTAGATGGGGTAGGTGCAATAGTGAAAACAGCTGTTTGGTGTCAAGTTAAACAGCGAAAAGTTGAAATCAACAGCGCTGAAGATTTTGTAGTGGCAGCGGGTAAGACTGTTAAAAGCATCAAGATTTTACATCTGTTAGAAGAAGAAATCGAGGCTAACAGAAAAATCCTAAATAGTAGATGGAAACTGGCCACTGGTATTGATAAAATACAGTCGCTCCACTTTTTCAAAGGCTATAATCTAGAAGACGTATTAGTGGGCACTACTGCTGGTTCGGATCTGAAAAGATGCAAAGCTGTCAAGCTCAGTGTTTCAAATATATACTCTGATACAGACTCAAGCATCTGGAGTGACTCTGATTATGAAACTTTAGCATCCATATTAAGAAAGAAAAATTATTGTCTCAAAGAAATATCGTAATTTGCATTAAACAGTTTAATCAAATAGCAGAGTTTTATTGAATATGATTCATGTGTAACAAGAATGTCAATTTTTTGTCCCACCCGTGGCAAACATTAACTGTCTTTTTTATTTTATTTAATTTTACATAGTGTTATCCTCGTCTCTACTGTAACTATAAAAGTACATCGATTAATTTGTTATTTTCTATATAAACCAATTTGATATCATTGATACAATTAGCATAAATTAGTCACACATACTGAAAATGAAGGTACAAGTGTCCCACCCGTGACGGTAGAATCCCCCAGCTAGTTAATATTAATACTCCTTTACTTAACTTGAACTACAAAATGAACAAATAAAATGTACTTCGTGTTTTATAGATCAGCACCCGTTTGTTTTCTAATTAGATTAAAATTAAGAACTCTGTAAAAACACAAATTTTCAATAGCGATGAGGCATGGGCCTCTCATATCCGGCCCCTACTAATGACTGACGAAATTAAATAAAGAAACGTCTAAAAACATGATTACCTTTAAATAATGAAAAGCAAATAATGCCTAATACAGACACAAATAATACATAGAATAAAAGCGAACTTACAAGAAAAATAATCATAAAAATAGAAATATGTGAAAAAGAGAAAACACGTGCAAAATCAAGAAAGAAACGGATAGAGAGAACAAAATAATTGGAAAATACCCGACAAAATATTTTAAAAGAAAGGAAAAGGGAATACAATATGATGCTTTAATGACAAAAGGATAATGAGAATAATAAGTAGTACAATAAATTAACTTATTAAATAAGCTTTTAAAATATAAAATATGAAAATAGTTATTTTTGTATCTAGAACGCGAAATGGTACGGTTGCGTTCGAGAATGGAATTTATCTTGCCGAGCTTTAGCGAGACAAAATATCCATTCGAGAACGCAAAAGCATTTCGCGTTCGAGATACAAACAATATTTTTTCGAAAACTGCAATAAAATAAGATAATTGTGTTATGCACAACAATTTAATTTATATTTGAAATCGTTTGAACCGTGTTTGAATCAAAACGGTTTAGGCGCGGTGACTATCATAACGATAGCAATCTAATAAACAATAAATATTAGTTGCTTGAAAAAGTAGTTTCAGAATTATATATTGTAATTCATATTCTAAGAGTGTCTAATTAGAAAGACGAAGTGAAGACCAGCATTTATTAGGGGAAGTATTGGAAGCGGCACAAAGTGCTGTCTCGCAATTAATCCCCAAAAAATCATAAATAAGTTTCGGAAAAAAGACAAATTATTTTGACATTTGTTTTATGTTCTAGAACGAAAAAGACTTTTTCGTTTTAGAACGTAAAAGTATTTCGCAGCTAGGTGACAAAAAAGGCAACTTTGGCAACTGAAAATTTAACGAAAATGTCAACATTTAATGACAGTTTTCGAAAAATATTATTTCGTGTTAGTATCTCTAAAGTTATAACTTAAGAAAATTCGTAAATATAGCGAAAGTAACAAAATGTAAATAAACCCGGTTCAATTATTATTTGCCACATTACTGGATAAGCGTTGAAATCATCTCCCAACTTCCAATCCAACCCGTATTTAATATTAGATTATTATTATTATGTATTTCTGATTAAATTAAATCTATTGCGCGTCTGTTAATTGGAGTTTAGGAAGTTTCAATTTTATTGACTTGCAGTATTACCACGAAACATTTAATTATATTTTTAGAATCGTTTAACGAAGTCATTCGATTTAATTTATAGTTTATTTCAAATTATAAGAATATAACTTTGAACGATTCTAATGCTTTTATAGCACCAACTTCTGTGATGATAATTATTATACCTGGTCTCCTTATTGAACGGGTTCGGTTTACCTATTTGCAACGTATGAATTTAGGGGCCGTATTGACTATAAATTAGGGCCCTATAATATAATAATAAAACGCTGTTAATTTCAAGTATATAATAAAAAATATCTGTACATTGGGTTTATATACAAACAAAAAAATTACAAATCGTGTGGCAACATGTGTAGTGGATACATATAGATATATAATAGATATTTAAGTAAGGAATAAACGATAGTTTTAATCCCGAGACAGTAAGTAATGCCTGAGCGACCGAAGGGAGCGAGGGCATTTTCTGTTGAGGGATGATAGACGTTTATTCCCGAATTACATACAAAACTTTTCTCCCGACCTTAAATGTAATAATTTATTTCATTATTAGTTTGACAGTTGATTGATAGATTGATCTGATGTCATTCAATTAAGTTGGTTTGTCATGAAAATGTGCATAGTTTCTGGTTACTAAGGTAAAACGAGTATGTTTGTGTCTTATTTTTTTCCAAAAAAACGCAGTCCGTTTAAGTTATTGTGCAAGAATGAATATTAATGGCAGTGAAGGAGATAATTTTTGCACAAGCACTACTGTAAGCAACCGCCAAGTTAAGATATCAGATGATTGTCCATATATAAATATTGTAAACTCATCTAATGTTACTATTACGATTACAAAATAAAATTGATTGATATATTTAAATGCTTCGTCAATCTAACAGTTAAATTAATTTTGACTTAAATAAATGAACCAAAAGTCATTCACTACAGTATTCACTTTATTCCCTAGGGAAAATCGAATATTTTACTCCCTAGAGAATAAAGTAGTCTAATATATGTCAATTGTCAGATGTATAAGATGACACTTTATTCTCGGTCGGCAGAAAAGCTAATTTATTTGTAATACACAATAAAATTTTTATGTGTCACCACATTTCATAAATCATCTGTGATTGAGTCGTCTTGCAAATCGGTGTCTGTGTCTGAATCGTATTGCAAATTTATAATCAAAGGTGCTACTATTTTGTACATGCGCATATATTCGTCCTCTTTTGCTATTGCGTGTTTAACAGCATTTTTCCAATTTACAGCAGTTATATGTTCCATAGCATTTGTTATGTGTGTTACACTGCTTTCACTAAATTTCGGTGTTTGATTTGTTCGTCTTATGGTATTCTTCAGTTGGGCCCATATCAATTCAATGGGATTGAAAATGCAATGGTATGGTGGTAAACGCAATATTGTATGTCCTGCTTCTTTGGCTCTGCTATCCACATAATAATCCTTTAAATATTCTTTTGTGTTCATCACCTCAATTAATTGGTTTTTTGTATAATGATCCTCAAAATATAAATCATTTGCTTCTAAAAATGTTTTAATATCTTTTTTATTATTACATTTTGTAGGAACTTTGGTTAGCTGTCGAGAATGATACGGAGCGTTGTCCATCACTATCATACTATCTTTTGGTAAATTTGGCAGCAAAGTGTCACAAAACCATTCTTCAAATAAAGATGATATCTTCATGGTAATCTAAACTTGAGGATTTAACATTTTTAGCAGATAATAGCGGCTGTCCGATCCATCCTTTTTCTGACCCAGCATGAAGAATGATTATTCTCTTCCCTCTCGAAACCAGCGCGTCCAACTGACACATACTTGAACTATCCACCCAACCTTTGCAAATTGTGTCATGGGTGTCATACCACGTCTCGTCTAAATAACATATGAACCGTCCTTCCTGTCTATACCTTCTAATTGCCGTTAAGTATTCATATCGAAGTTTCTGTAACCTCGGGTTTTCCATAATTGTGCGACGTTTGTCTATAGTGCCAAACTTAAAACCAGCTTTCTTTAGCGTCCGCCACAGGGTTGCTTTAGAACACTGAATATTTATAGGCTCATCACTGATTCTATTATGTAAGCAGTCAAGTGTAGATACAACATTTCCTCTATAGAAGGAGTATACTTACTGCCTAATAGTATCAATTTCATACTCTTCAACTTTTCTCGGTGCTCCTTTGTCACTTCTTTGCTTTCGAGGCCCTGCGTTATTCTTAATTATTTTATATATTGTTCCAAAAGGCACTTTGGTTAATTGCGACCTTCGTTGAATGTTCTGGGTTTGTAGTTCGTTATTTTCTTCCATCAGGGTATGATAGACATTGAAAATTATCTGTTTTGCATCTTCTGATATATGCTTTCTCTGTCGTGCTCCAACAGTATTATCACTATCCACATCATAATCACTAGAGAACGGATGCAATTTCCATAAAACGCAATCGGCAATTGGAATTGTGTATAACGTCGCTCAGTACATCCCGGCGTAATTCAATGAAATATTTGTTTGACTTACTCGGCCACCTGGACTCGCAGCGATAACAATGGACAACCCAGCTATTGTATTCGAAGAATATAGTGTTTTTCAGTGGTGTCGTGTACGTAGATAAAATAAATAAGTTTATCGTATTTCGTAAGAGAAATAGCACGTACATTCCTTTCCTTTTCATTTAAGCAACTTCTTCCAATTATTTTCATGTAAGTGTGCATAAAATTTCGTTATTTAATTTCGTTTATTTGGATCTAGAATATTCTTACTTTTTCAGACAATGGAAGAGCGTCGAGAATGGCATCGTGAAACAATGGCGAGTTGGATTGAGGGCCATACTGATTGTATGTACATTGCCAGTGATTCAGAAATTTATTGTGAAGTGTGTGAAACGTTATTGAAAAATTGCAACAAATCAACCGTAAAACATCACGTAGGATCGTTAAAGCACGAAAAAAATTGAACCCGTTGGAATCTGACAATTTTAACGAAGAACTCTGTGAAACTTTTATGGCAGCTAATATTCCATTATTTAAATTGAACAATCCAATTTTGAAGACATTTCTGAAAAAATATACTGGTCGAAATGTTCCTGATGATTCAACTTTACGCAAATATTATGTTTCTAGGTGCTATACGAGAACAGTAGAACGCATTAGAAGCCATCTTTTAAATCAATACATATGGATAAGCGCCGACGAAACAGTGGATATGTTAGGACGCTGTGTGGTAAATGTTGTAGCTGGTGTACTACATCCAACTATTCCCTATAACTCATATGTAATAGCAACAAGTGTTATTAATAGAGTTGATGCGGAAACAGTTGCTGAAACCATTAAGGAGAATATGCAAAAAATGCTTCATTCGGACGCCACGGACAAAGAAAAAATACTTTTATTTGTCAGTGATAGTGCTGCGTATATGTCAAAAACAGGCAGACTATTGAAGAAAACATATCCTAATATTCTGCATATTGCTGGTGTAGCATATGCTCTCCACAGAATCTGTGAATATATCAGAGACACTTCTCCGGAAGTTGATAGACTTGATAGACTTGATAGCTTTTAAAAAAAGTTTTCAGAAAAGCACCATTGAGAGTAGCTCTTTTCAGGGAAAAATTTCCATCTCTGTCACTGCCTCCCACTCCAGTAATAACTAGATGGGGAACATGGCTGGAAGCTACTAGTTATTATGCTGAGAATTTCGATAGTCTAAAACATTTCGTAACACTGCCAAAGGAGGATGCTAGAAGTATTGGTGAGTGCAAGGAGCTCACACAAATCCCAAATTTAAAAAATCAGTTGTACTTTCTTCACGAACACTTTGGAAAATTGACAAAACTAATCACTTATTTTGAAAATCGAAATCTCAAATTAAATGACGGATTAACCACATTAGATGTGGCTGTTAATAATTTGAAAAGTATTCCAAGTGACTTCGGATGCGGCCTTCGGCAAAAGTTTGAAGCAATTTTTAATAGAAATCCAGATTTAATTACATTGCAGCAATTATGTATGGAGACAATTCCACAAAATCTAACGGCTAAATATGAAGAAATAAAAGAATATTTCCAGTATGCACCTATAACCAGTTGCGATGTAGAAAGGACGTTTTCTATTTATAAGGATGTACTTAATTCAAAGAGAACAAAATTGACAGAAGAAAACCTTGAGAAACTATTGCTAGTCAATATTAATACTCCTTTACTCAACTTGAACGACAAAATGAACAAATAAAAATGTTCCAATTATAGAAATAAAATTAAAAACTTTAAAAATACAACTTTTCAACAAATACATATGTATTTCGTAATTTTATATCACCACCCGTTTGTTTTCCAATTATATAAATAAAATTAATTCATAAATATGTATTTCGTAATTTTAGATAGATGGATCACCACCCGTGTGTTTTCCAATTATATAAATAAAATTAAAAGCTTTATAAATACAACTTTTCAACAAATAAATATGTATTTCGTAATTTTATAGATCTCCACCCGTTCGTTTTCCAATTATATAAATAAAATTAAATATTTTATAAATACAGCCTTTCGCCAGTACTGCACTGGGCTTTGCGTCATGTGGTAAGCGTGTCCGTTCTCTAATAATCACTAACACTTTCAGCAAAAGGTCGCCACATGTTCGTTAAGTAAAGAGAGAAAAATCAAATAACGAGCGATCAAGATAATTTGTAATCGAGTCATTCATGAATCCGAAATTGTATGTCGATACTTGGACTGCATTTACATTACAAACGTCAAGTAAATCGTCAATATATAATATGCAATATATAACTATGCAACGGTTACAATCGGAAAAGACATACGGACTCAAATTCGTGAATGACTCGATTACAATTTATCTTGATCGCTCGTTATGTATACAGCAGTAAAGATTAACAATAAATGATAAATAGACTCAATATTAGATGTAATATATACCAACTTTCCTAACTATATTTACTTAAATTTTGTTTAATAAATACAAGCACTTATTTCAAAAAAATTTTGTTGGGCGCGGCTCGTGATGACGTATTTGGGAGAACGTGTACAATGATGCGGGTGCCTCGTGTGTTTTCGGTGTTTACTAAGAAAACGCTACAGTTAGTACACGAGAATACACGAAGCACTCGCATCATTTGTACGCGCCCTCCCAAATACGTCATCACTAGCCGCGCCTCCGATATTCCTTCATTTCGTAAGCAATTGTTACTGATTTTGAAATTCAATGATTGTTAATTACTTGTAAACCAATGTTTGAAACAATTTTTTGGAAATCTTTTAGGACTGCTTAAAATGTTAATAAAGTTACATAAGTTATTAGGGATTGCATCATCCTCTTCAAAAGCGCCATCGGGTGAACGCGCCAGAAACGCTAGTGTATTTATCGTGAACAAAGCGAAAATGTGTGCCATAATAACATCTGTTGTTACTGGTATTTCAACGTTAACTACTAAATTGGGCATGTAATCCAGTATTTCGAACACTTTTGTATGGATTTACTAACAACAATATTTATATTAACTCTTAAAATATGGAACAAAATAAAATTTTAGACTTTATAAATATAATATATATTTTGTCGCTACATATATATCTCCTCATTTGTTAATTATTACTTCGACATTCTTTTACAGAATACATCTTACGTTTAGTCGTCTAAGTGAGATGCTGGGAATCACAACTGACTGATTTTTCGTTTAATGTTACAATATGTAATTTTAAACCAATAACATGTGCGACTACTGCAACCTGCTACTTAGTTCACTTGCAATTCTTTTTACACGTTAATATCGTATTGCAAACTTTGATAATTTTAGTAATTCAAATAGGTGATAGTTAGTTTGTTTTTAACTAATCTATATTTGGTAGTGATGTGTAAAACTGCTATTTTTTCATTAGCAGTTACAAACTGCTACTGCTACTTTTCGTTAGCAGTTTAAAAAAACTGCTACTTTTTGTAGCAGTTTCTCCTATATAGCAACATACGTACTATATACTTTAAATAAAGCATTTATCATTAAATACGGCTATTTTTTAATATCTTATTGTCTTACATAATAACTAATAAACGTTAGAACATTTTCTGTCTTTTTCAATATTGATTGTTATTTGGTTTTGCTATAATCAATATAAATGCAACTAAATTCTGGTATTTGAAAAATGATTATATGTATTACCTTAGTATTAAAATAAACCATCCATTTTTTATTACTAATACGTGAAAGAAGTTTCTGGATCGATAGTTTATAAATAGTTCTAGGAATTTTGAAAAAAATGTATGGGTGTACATGCACCAGTATGCATATACTTGCCGGTAAGCGATTTCTGTATGAAAGGATTACTGTAGTAAATAGCAATAAAGAAGATATGCATTATATTTCGTTTAGAGTACCTAATTGATTTTGTTGAATGTTTCTGGACAATCGTTCTTTATTCCTTATTATCCTGGCATATGTTCTATTCCTATAACGAAAGTATAAAAAGTATCGTCTATTGTTCTGCAAACTAAATTTCTAAAAGAAAAGTATTGTGAAATGTATCAATTACTTCTTTGAGTGGATAAACACTACCTGCCTCTTATAATAAAATGTTTTCTAAACTTTAACAATAAACAAAGCGCTTAATTTTTGCATTTGCGACACTTTTGATTATACATTTGTATTTGTAACATCAGTCATCAGTTTATTACAAATCGATTTTTGTATTACCAGCAGAAAAATTCATATAAATAACCAGGCTAGCCAAAAATTAGAGTATTTTAGTTATCACTTACAGGCAAACTTCAACATTAGAATAAACTACAATCTGAAAGTTTAAGTTATAGTGCTTGTCAGTGTTTGAAGAAAATTCATATATTAAGTATATTAAGCGATAGTATCAATTGCACTTTAAATGTAAGTATACGAGAAAATATTATGAAATTGAGTTCCTAACATATCAGTTTATATGCACACAGATGGCTTCTAAAACAGAAAAAAAGGAAAACTTCTGAAATATGGAATTTCTTTAAAATTGAAAATGAGAAAGCTGTTTGTAATATATGCAAACAACTGCTTTCATACAAATCTTCTGTTACAAATTTGAAAACTCACCTAAAAAGAAAACATCCACTTATAAATCTACAGAATCTTGATACTAAAAGATCTACTATTTTAAATGAAGCCGAGCTTCAAGCATCTACATCAGCAAGAACTACAATAAATAGACTTGAAGCGTTAGTTGAAAATCAACAAAGTAAGTACCAAGAAAACATTACTGACTACTTGCTTCCGCGGAAAATTAATATTAGGGCTAAGAAAAAAATTGATGACCAGTTATTAGAACTGTTCACTCTAGATTTGCAACCATTTAGTATTGTGGAAGATAAAGGTTTTAAGAAACTAATTAATTTATTAAATCCATCATATACATTGCCCACCAGAAAAGCTATTAGCACTACATTTCTTCCAGCACTTTATGAAGAAACTTATCACCAGATCCAAAATATGGTAAATAATGTAGAAGCCTTAACAATTACCACAGACTGTTGGACTTCCATTAATAATGATAATTATTTAGCTGTGACCGCTCACTTTATATCTGAAAACTTCGAAATGAAATCAGTACTGTTAGATTGTAGAGTTTCAAATACCTCCCACACTAGTCAAAATTTGGCAACACAAATTAGAAGTATACTTTTAGAGTGGGGAATTAACAGAAAAATCATATTAAGTGTGTCAGATAATGCAGCAAATATTAAAAAAGCACTGTCAGAAGAATTGCAACTTAAGCATTTTGGCTGTTTTGCTCATACGTTAAATCTTATCGTAACTAAATCACTTACATTAGTTAATGAATTAGTCGAAAAGGTGAAAACAATCGTTGGTCATTTTAAAAGAAGCCCACAATCTAATGCAAAACTTTTAGATATACAAAAACAGGCAAATAAAGAGCCAAAAAAATTACGGCAAGACGTACCCACACGATGGAATTCCACATACTATATGCTAGAAAGATTTATTGAGCTTGAAGAAGTAGTAAGAACAACTGTAGCATTAATAGATAAAGATTTGCCAATTCTAACATCTACAGATTGGGAGTTAATTAAACAAATTGTTCAAATATTGGAACCTATGGAGGATGCTACTAAAATAGTAAGTGGCGAAGAATATCTGACTGGATCGCTGGTTATCGTTATAGCCAATGGTTTAAAAACCGTATATAACGAACTAAAACAGAAACAATTTTCACAAATTGGATATTCATTATTACAAGAAATTGGAAGCGGAATTGATATAAGATTTACTACTTTAGAACAGAGTAGCACTTTGATTACTTATATTTTCTTTGTACCTTTCCTTCAGTCATTAAAAGTTAAAAAAAGAAATTTACGGCATTTAGAAAACAAGAGGAGTGCGCAGTGAAACAGAATTTATGAAAAAAAAAACGCTACTAAAGTTTGGTATTAATAATATATTTAAAAGTCATAAAACCATTGATTTTATTACAAGTACCGAAGTATCTACTACAAAATTAAACTAATTGTAATATGTACATTATATACAATACTAAGTATTATTAGCAAATATGTATTATTTGCCATTATTTGGTATTATGGCAGTACGGAATTCTTTTTAACACTGCTACAACTCTATGGTACATGTTATGTACTCGACGAATAGATAATCTGCTGCATAAAAAATATTGCTAGCTTAATATTACTTTCCGTTAGAGCTGCTACGTCAGAAATATTTACATCGGAAAACTGCTACAAAAAGTAGCAGTTTCTTTTCATATTCGTTAGCTGCTACAAACTGCTAACGATAGTTAGCAGTTTCAAAATAGCAGTTTGCTTCGTAGCAACCCATCACTAATATTTGGGAACTTACACGACATAGTTTCCCTATAAAAAAATTAACCGAAAGATCAGTAACAATAATGATTCTTCCATAACAATCTATTGAGGATATATTTAATATCCTTTTGTAATACATATTTTAATATCACATTTTTTTTTATTAAATATAAGTAAATCTAAGATATAGAATTCAAACAATTTTATCAATATTTGAAGTTCATTTTCAAGTTAACACCACTGTACAAATATAATAATTAAAGTATAAAACTTTTTCTATATTCCAAGAAGCGACATCATTTATATTTGCAAGTTTATTATTTTATGAATTAGACCGTTTGTATTATTATCTAGTTTTATTAGTGAACGAATTCAATAGACGGTGTTTAATCTGGTCATTTATTTTTTAGTTCACATTTCATAAATAGGTATCAATAAATTCCATTACTAAAAAATGGAATTTATTGGGAACTGTTTACTTAGATTTATAACCAATATTTAATTAGTAATAAATAATATTTTATGATGAAATTGTTAACACCTTGAAGGGTATCGTTCCCAGTAGGCGCCATTACCAAGAATAATATATGTACTTGGGAATTTTCCCTAATCATATCATAATTTGGCCGTACAACCAATACGGCTCGCACTTAATTATGTAATAGTTTGTTACAGTAGTGGTGAATTTCACCTACTTGCCAGTGTTTTTAACACCAAGAAAATCATTCTCAATCAGAGTCTCAAGCTAGCAACAAGAGTCTAGACCAGAGTCTCATCATAACAGCTATAACTTAACAAGAGACACCAGTCTGTCTCAACAGCAGTTTTATGGCAGTATAAGTCGTTGTAGTCCAAGAATAGATGTATATTCATGTGAATAAATATATTTATATGAAAGTGCATTTATTCATTTAATAACAACCACCGAAGATTAAAAGAATTGAAGTGTATGCAGCCTTAGCACCTGTACACGGTAAAGTGGATCGTGATTCAAGTAACCGGAGTTGAAGCATCACCATCGGAAACCAGAATCATCCCCAACACAATCTATAAATTCGAAAATCACTTGGATTTTAAATGCCTACCGCTCAAAATTTCCTAATATGGGTTAGAAATATGTTAGCAATTTATCCTTTACAACTATAAATGCTGAACATTTGAAATTGCAGCTTTTTGATTTATTGAATTCAATTGAAGAAAAATAGGAGTGGACCCAACTTATAATAGTTATTTATGATACAAGTGTTAAAAATGGCATATTATTTTGTGAGTGGGGAAGACTGTGGAAGGAGCGTAGCTAGTGAAGCAACCCCACGAATGCGCAATCTCATTTGCAGTAAGTTCAACATGCTAAGTATATATACGCAGAGTATCGAAGAAGTCTGTCTGTCTCCAGGTTATCGTATGCCGACGAGTTACAATAAGAACGAAATGCATCCACACGTTCCGGGATAGATGCGACTTTCACGAATTTTTCATTATCCTAACAACCAGGAAGGTTGACGCCGCGACATGTTGCGTTCTGCATATTGGTACATACTTTGTGTGTCGAATTGTAGTAATTGACGTTACACATTAGACGACATTTGTATGTAAAGTGAGATTTGATTGTAATTAATTTCCATTTACAGTAAGTTTAACATATCTTTTGCAGATTTTGGACATATTTCCATCTATAAATTTAACTAAATACTTAAAACATAATATACAATTTGAAAGTAAATATATCTATTTGAAAATACCTATCAGAAGTCCTTTATATCCATATTTATACAAACATCAAATAGAAAAAATCAAAATTCTAAAGTAATTTTGAGTGTAAAATAAATTATAATTTGACATATATTATTATTTGGATATCATTTGCACTCTATGAAAGTATTACGTATATATATATATATATATATATATTTAGTGTTTAATAAGAATTTTCTTTTTCTTTTTTATTTTATTGGCGTGTCTTAATATTAAAAATAATAGATTTTTTATTGGTTTTAGCGACCTTTTATTGAATATAATAAAAGGTCGCTAAAACCAATAAAAAATCTATTATTTTTAATATATATATATATATATATATATATATATATATATACCGTATGGAACTGGGATGAGAGAACGGCGGGGAGGTAAACGATACCCCACCAGTACTCTAGATAAGAGAGAAGGGACGGTTGGAGCACCAGGCGCCAGGCGTGTTTGTGCCCAGTCTGATCAGATACGTTTACGATAGATGTGCAGAGTAATTATACATAGAACATCGATTGTAATATGTTTATTCTTTATTATATCATAGAATTGCATTTTTATTTTTTTTTTAGTTTTTTCGATGTAGCGGTTGTGCATCAGTACTTCTTCACCTGAAATCCATATTACAGGTTTATACAATTTACTAATAGGTACACAGAATTTTTTCTTTTCTTTGATGGAATTATGCGTGCATTTTCTCAGAATATTTTTAATTTTCTCTTCAAGTGCAGCATTTTATTTAGTTACGTTCACATAGTTTTAATTTTTTTTCATTTATTTATAGTCTCCTTGATGTAGTGTTTGTATATCACCGGAATTTAGTTATGTATGCAATCACAGGTTTATACTATTTATAAATACACAGATGTTTCTTTCGTTTTGGTGGAATTATGCGTTTGTTTTCTCTGAATATTTTTTTTATTGTACAACATTTGTGCATTTTTATCATTATTATCTGTGGAGCAAGACCTCTCATCTTTGAAGTACGTTGCGTATACAAATACGCAATACGGACGTGTATACCACACCTACTCCTGATGTATCATTGCTTATCTAATCATACGTATGTGTATACCACACCTACTCTTGACGTATCATTGGTTTTCATACGTATTTGTATACCACATCTACATCTGACCTATCCTTATGCTGACCTATGCTTATCCAATCAAATGCTACATTATACATTCAATAAACATATCGGGGAAGTAAAGCGGCGGGGACGGGTCTTGCGCAGTAGTGTCTTTTTCTTACCTCGTTTATACACGGTATATATGTAGTGTTAGAAGCAATTTCATATTTTCTTGGCCATAATTATAATACGAGATAAAAATAATATTTTTTAGCAGTAGTCGAAAAATAAAATAATATTTAATTTGACGTTTCAATACTATATATAGTATCTTTTTCAAAAACTGCAAAATTTATTTAAATATTAAAAAAGGTAAGAGACGATATCATAATAATATTTATTATGATATCATTCTTCAACATTTAAATAAATTTTATAGTTTTTGAAAAAGGCACTTTATATAGTATCGAAACGTCAAATTAAATATTGTTTTAATTACCCGACCGCTACTCCCAAAAAATATTATTTTTATCTCGTATACACACACACACACAAATATGTATATATAGATCATTATTTTTTGACCTTTGTATATTATAGTAAATTTAATTAGTAGGCGATTTAAGGTCTATAATAATAATAACTCATGGCTTGCCAATGTCCCCTATAATTGGCATCAAGCTCTTGGGGAATGCTATGCATGAATTATTATTATTAAACTGTAATGTATTTTCGAATAATATCATTTTTATCCTATATAAATATGGCATCTATATCTGTCATTTATAATTTAAATTTCTTTCAAAAAGGCATTATGTGCCATGTAAGATTATTTTAAATATATACATATCAAAGTAAAACACACCTTAAATCGCCGACTAATTAAATCTACTTTATATATATATATATATATATATATATATATATATATATGTATATATATATATATATATATATATATATATTTATATATTTATATATATAGTTGATTTAGATATTCGGCGATTTAAGGTCTGTTTTACTTTAATATAGAAAGGTCAGGAAATAATTATCTTATCCTTTGCAATATTATTATATTATTAACTCTCACTTTCTTCAAATTTCTAGAAAAATTTATCAAAAATCTAAAATGTAAATTAAATTTAAGTATACTAAATGTCTTCACAATCTGTTACTTTTTCTTTTATTTATTAGTAGATTATTACCAAATTTGGTACGAAAATTATAGGTAACATAAATAAATCAATAAACTTAGCAACCCAAAAGCTATTGCTACAATTGCAAATTACTTGTTTATTAATTGCTTAATTTATTAGGACGGTCACCGTAGCCTTATGAATTTGATTCGTCTTGATTTGCCAAATTTAAGGGACCGAAAATTGAAAGCAGAGATAAATTCTCAAATGCTTCTAGAATTATATAAATACATATATACAACCTGTGTTATTAAAGGCAAACTTAACGATATTCTCGGCAAAACTGTAAAAAGGCCAAGATTTTACTACCACATAAGATAATTATATACTATACCTATAAAGCTCATACCAAATTTAGTGATAATCGATTAGTAAATGAAGAAAAAAGGGGGTGAACAGATTCCGAGGATACTCGGTATTACACGAACAGAATTCATACCTGCTATCCTCAGTGATATGTTCAGAAGCTTGAGAAACTATCAACGTGAATTGGCTAATCCATTAAGCACACATAAAATAATTAAAGGACGCGATAACAGAAGAATTTATATACATTTGTGAATATGAGTGGCTAAGGCCGCATTAATCTAGCTGCCATACGTTTACTCTAATATGTTCAATATTTATTAAAGTCATATTTAAAAATTTAAATTTAAGAAAAACCGTATGTGCATATAATATAGATATGAAAACGAATTTTTGAAACGAATTACAATTGTTATTTTTTATAAAACAAAAAGATTTTTAATAATATAAAATATTATTAAAAATCGGGCATGGAGAACACAATACAAGTTCATATATTTGCGAAAGTATCTATCCATCCACTACAGAATCGTCAGTGCACTATCATCGTACCTTTTTTGTTTTTTGTTTTATCCAAAATTTGGTCAGGTTTTAGGACCTACTCAAGTATGTTTCAAATTACTTTGTGTTATTTTGTTTCAGCTTATTATATTACGTTCGAGTACTATGATTCCAAAAAATATCTTTTTAACAATTGATTTACAAAATTTAAAAAAATAATAATGGGACCGAAGTTTAAATAGACTTGATTGATTATCAAAAAATTATACATTACTCCATTAGGCCTAACAGAAAGAAAACGGCCTACGGATATATTAATTATGTTAATTATAATTATAATAATTCATTTATTTGAGGGTATATCAAATTTAAACAGGACTGTTTTTTTTTCAAGTCAGAGCTTTATTCTACATTATTTAAAATAAACATATTATTTTTCCACATAATATTCCGTCCTGGCACGCATTTTCTCAGCGGATTGGGAGTTTTCTAATTCCTTCGTAGTATTCGCTGACGCACGTAGCCACTGGAGCACAAACTCCTCTACTGCTTGGTTATTGTTGAAACACCGACCTCCAACTGTTTCTTTCAAAGGTACAAAGAGATGAAAATCACAAGGCGGCAAGCCTGGACTATAGAGAGGATGCAGCCCAGGCTGTCTAATTTTTGCCTTGTGACGTTTGCTGAATGCGGCCTGGCATTATATATATATATATATATATATATATATATATATATATATATACCGTGATATCATAAAGTTTCTAGGACGAAGATGGCTTTGTAATATAAATTGTATGTCTGAACTTAAGTTAGGAACTATAACTCTGTTTTGTAAATTATTTTGACAGTGACATTATCTGTCATCCATTAATGTGTTAGAACTGCTGAAAGCAAGTTTGAACGTCGAGTTTGAAACATAGCACATTCGAGTAAATTCAAATATGGTTTACAATATAGTGCAAAAAGCGTACATGATTGAAGCCTATTTTCGGAGTGGAGTGCGAATTGATGGAATTTGGGTGTACAGTCAACGTGCATGTTTGGATGATTTTAGAGAGCACTTTCCAGAGTTAGCTGTAATTCCCAAAGATTTTTATAATTGCCTTTCCAATTGTGTTGGTGTGTTTCGTGAGACTGGTTCTGTGGGTCATAAATCACGTACTGGTAGACCAACTGTTCGTTCGGAACAAGTTATAAATGATGTTCGTCAACGTATGGTAAATGAACCCACAAAACCTTTGAAACGCCTTTGTCAAGAGATTGGACTTTCTTATGGAACATGTCAGAAAATTGTAAAGAAAAACTTACACATGCATCCGTATAAGATGCAATCACATCAGGCTATTTTGCCGGTAGACTACCCTAGACGTCGTGCGTACTGCAAGTGGTTTGCAAATAACTTAATAGAAGATGATGACCTGCTAAATTTGTCATTTTTCTCTGATGAAGCATGGTTTCATCTTTCGGGGTATGTCAATTCCCAAAATACTCGAATGTGGAGTAGTGAAAATCCTCATATTTTTATTGAATCGTTTCTCCATAATGCGAAACTTGGTGTTTGGCTAGCAGTTTCTCGCCGCAGAGTTGTTGGCCCTATTTTTTTTAATTTCACAATTAATGCTGAGAGGTATAGAAACATTCTGAATGAATTTATTGAACAGTTGCATGATGATGAATTGCAATATGGATACTTTCAACAAGATGGTGCAACGGCACACACAACACGAGAAAATATTGCTTTTCTTCGTGAGTTTTTTGACGGTCGGATCATAAGTTTACATACGGAAGTTGAGTTTCCACCACGATCACCTTGTTTGACAATTATGGACTTTTTCGTGTTTCCTCACCTAAGGAATAGAATATTTAAAACTCCTGTTGCTAATTTGCAAGATATGCAACAAAGAATTATTGACGAATGTGCATTAATAACGCCCGCAATGCTGCAAAATGCCTTTAACAGCATGAAAAGGCGTGTCACATTGGGAATTGAAAATAACGGACAACAATTTCAACATTTTCTTTAATTTTGCCTTTTTTTATTAATAAAATTTTGAATACAAGCTGAGCTTGTTGTTTTATTGTATCTTTATTAAATCAAATGACATATTTATTGATGTCACGATGACACTATCAAAATAATTTTCAAAAATTAAGGTTAAGTTACCAATATGATAATATGGATAAAGTTCAGACATATATTTTCTATTTCAATGCCATCTTGGACCCAGAAACTTTATGATATCGCGGTATATATAACAATTGATAAATAATTGAAGTTTTTCGGCTTATTATATGAAATATTTACAAATATCAAATTAGAATGTATGTAATTGCAGAGTAAGTGGGGATGTAAACATGTAAACAACTCGATCAAAAAAAAAACAGTTGCCAAAACTTTTCCAGCTGGTAACCTAATCTTCGCTTTCACCGGAGCCCCTTCACTGCTCTTTCTCAACTCCATACTCGCCTGCTTTGACTCGGGAGTATAATGATGTACCCAAATTTCGTCGCACGTTACGATTCGATTCAAAAATGCCTCGCCCACTTGTCGGAATCGATTCAACAGACTCTGACAAGCCTCTAGCCGATGCAATTTCTGTTCATCCGACAGCAGCCGCGGAACCCATCTTGCAGATGTCTTGTGGAATCTCAAGTCCAGTGTCATGATGTACTAAGCACTAACTAATGCCAAGTTCCTTGGCAATATTCCAAAACGTTATGCATCTGTCGTTCTTCATGAGTTGTCGAACCGCCTCGATATTGGCTTCGGTCGCGCTTGTCCTGGGGCGGCGATTGTGTCTGTGGTTCTCAACGTTTCCACGCCCTTCAGTAAATTTCTTGTGCCATGCAAAACACGGATTCATAACAAGGCGTTGTTGCCGAACCGTGCTTGTAATCTCAGCAAAATTTCCATTGCTTTCACACCCTCCTTGACTAAAAAATTTAGTAATTATCCGTTGCTCCACAGAAACATGCACTTGTTGCTTACTCATGCTTTCTATAGTACTAAGGTGATCTGAGAGAATTCGAGTCGTTACTATCCCGTTTAGGGAGGGGAAAAGCTCCTAAGTAATATATTCTTTGTGTATCATCAAAGTATTTCTCTGGAACTTCTGGCATTTATTTTGCAACAATTACAGATATTTTTCAATTATTATGTTCATCATTAATCCTAAGCCTATTGCGGATAATATCACATCATATAGGTATTTATTTAAAAAATTACAATGGAAAGCAGTTACCAAATTTGTCACAGCCTGTTGCAGAAGTAAAAACTAAAAAAATATTTCGAAACATACTTGAGCAGGATAAACACCACCAAATTTAGAATAAAAAAAAAACATTTTTAGTAATATAAAAATATTATTAAAAATCGGTTGTGGAGAACACAATATAAGTTCATATTTATGTGAAATTATCGCTCCAGACATGCAGATACGTGTTTTATCTTACTATAGAATCATCAGAACATGCTACTGGAGAGATATTTTCATCATAAATACCACCATTACTATCTTACAAAAGTTATTAAGACACAACGTAGAAGAATGATCTTCTACGCTGTGTCTCATTCAACGCTGCTCATTGGCTAATGTCAACATCACAAACGCCAAAACAACCATCGTTGTCTTCATAACAAATGTGGGATTTCCATCTGACGGGCACAGCCGCAACTTGCGGAAACTGTATTTACGTGCCTGGCTAAGACTTACACTTGCTATGAAGACAGCGATGGTTGTTTTGGCATTCGTGATGTTGACATTAGTCAATGGGCGGCGCTGAATGTTATTTTACGCAGTGCCTTAATAACTTTTATAATGTAGTAAGGGTGTTATTTATGGCGAAAGTATCTCTCCAGCAGCATGTACTGATGATTCTTTAATAAGAATAACAGCATTACTATCCAATGGTTATCAACGAATTACAGGACAAACCAAAGAATGCATACACATATGTATAAAAAGCAGAAAATAAAAAGATAATTATATCTAAAAATAAACATAAAGAAATACATATACATATTGCTATGAATCTTTTCTTAAATAATATTTTAAAATTAATTTAAAATGAATGTACATAATTTGTGGATATCTGTGTATATCCGATATGTTATTTTATATGTACGAGAATAAAAAACTTGATTTTGGCAGGTCGACTTGATGTGAAAGAGATAGAGAGATATTGAGGGGGAGACCAACTTTTGCATTAACACGAGAACGTTGTGTTTAAGGAAATATATATAATTTAATTAGTTCGGGTTGATTTTGATAGTGTGCCCATAGTTGATGGTATTTCATATTTAATTCCCGATAATTCTTCGAGATTGTTATTCTCGTAATTTGATGATGTTTAAAGATTAAACAACTGTTCTCGTTTGTCTCTAGTAAATTTTGTAAGTTTTTATGAATTCATAAAACGTAAGTTAAAAATTATAGGAATATTTCTATTGTATTCAAGATTGTTATTAAAGAGATTTATTATTAGAAAGAATAAATAATAAAGATTATTATTAGATTTCTATGTTATAAAAAAATATTATAATTGTAAAATTTTGCACGGCGGGATTCAAGGTTATAGTTTTTACATGTTAGTTTGCGCATGTGTAATTTTGAACGTGTTTCATATTTGATTATACAATGTGGTTCTCTGGGGAGAAATTAAAAATAAACTTTATTATTTTTAGGTAAGGTTGTTCGGAGTAATTTAGAGGAAGTTTTAATTCACTTAGAGGTCAAATATACAGTGGATATTTTTACCTCGTTGTATTATTGTTAATACACAATCTTTATACTTTATAAAGATAGTTTTTTTTTCTTTTTTGATTTTTTTGTATTAAATATTCATTTAAATTTTATCTTGTGCTCGTTTCATTTCATATACCATTACTACTAATTAATTAATAAAATAAGTAACTCATAAAAATATATAATAAGTCAATATAAATGTTGTGAATTAGTCACTGGCGCCAGACTTATTTTAGTTTTAACACGAATTTCCGATTGGAACTCGAGAAGTTAGAAGTCTCATATTTGGAAATCAACCGGCTGAGTAACCTAGTTGGGTAGACTAGTTGTGGATGGTGGTACAGTAAATTCAACAAACCACTATTCATAGCAATATGTAATACATCAAAACAATAAAAGAAGATTTATTCTTAGTCTTTTTGTTCTTTATGCTATGGCATTGAAAAAAAATGTCTTCATAATACACTTCAGCAATTCAGCACATGGTCATGAGCGGAGAGGACAAGTTGGTCCTAGGAAAAGGTAAAGCAGAGGTAGGAGAGGGACGAGAGGATATACGAGGAACATGAAAGTTGATAGAAGAAAGTAAGTGAGGACAATCAATGGTACCACCACAATCTTCCACACAGAGTATCTCGGCGATGGCTTAAGCATTGTAAACCATGTCTTCTAAGTAGCAGATTGTAGTCCGTATTTCGCTCAGGATAGATGCCATCAATTTTAAATGATAAGTACTTTAAAAAACGACATTGTATCTTTGCAATGGACAACTGAAGATAAATATAATGAGGCGACCAAACAGGAGAAGCATACTCTAACTTATATAATACATAGTTCTGAACAAAGACATATAAGAGAAGAGTTTGCAGGTACGCAAAACAAAACCTAATGTTTTTGAAGCAGCGAGACATGTTATTGATATGTGGCACAAAAGTTAAGCGAGAGTCGAACAAAATATCAAGGTCCTTTATGTTATCAACCTTATTAAGAATTGTATCATTTACAAAATAACTGGAGTTAATAAAATTAACTTTTTTTGTGTAAGAGACGTAGCAGCATTTGTTGATGTTCAGTCTTAATTTACAAGTAGAGCACCATTGGGAGAGAATATTCAAATTACCCTACAAATGCAACATGTCGTCTTATGTTTTAATGGAGGAATATATTTTCAGGCAACTAGTAGACCAGACAGAGACGATAATAGATCATTTAAAAACAAGATAAATAGGAGAGGACCCAAATGTGAACCTTGTGGGACTCCAGATAGAGGAGAAAAATCAAAGGATTTATAGCCGTTATAAAAAACATAATGAAGTCTACTACTTAAGTAAGACTGTAGAGGAAAAAGTAGGGACTTAACCCAAACGCAGACAATTTCGTAAGTAAAATTCCATTGTCAATCACATTAAAGGCACTACATACTAAAGTCCGTATATATGATATCAACTTGACCAAATAGTCACAAGATTCGTCACTGTTGATCTTCCCTGCATGAAGCCGTGTTGAAATGTAGAAATGTAGGATTTGGTGTTATGGTACAGACAGGAACAAATTACACTTTCAAATACCTTAAAAAAATTCGACATTATTGATATGGGTCTATAGTTATCAACATGCGCATTATCGCTCTTTTTGAATACTGGACTTATCCTCGCTCGCTTCCAGAAGGTCGGGAAAGTAGAACTTCGAATTGCCATGTTAATAATAAAAGTTAGTGGTTTTACAAGGGCAAATGCGAGATAAAGCTGGGAATTGAATCATCACCCGTAATATTTTTTTTGCGGGAATTTTGCCATAATACTAAGTACTTCGTCTTCAGTTACAGATGCTAATGTAAAAGGAGTATAATTAGTGTTCTCTTGAATGTAAGTAAAATCGCTACTCAAAGAAAATTTGTTGCCAAATGCATTAACGATACCTTGAGGAGAATCTAGGAGGGTATCATTATGAAACAGAGTTTCAGGTATACGTGTCGTGCCCTATTTAGAATGAATGTATTGAAACACATGTTTGGATCAACCTGGAGAGATTGTTCGACTTCTCTGAGATAGGTGGCATAAGCGGCAGCTATATTACTCTTACAAATGGTCCGAAGTCGTTGAAATTTGTTATAAAAGAAATAGTTATGGGAAGACCTTCGTTTGCGTCGATAATATTTTTTTAATTTCAAGTTGAGATGATATTACTTGAGAACCATACAAGATATTTCGATTTATTTGCTTTAGCGAAATATTTGAGAACAGACTTATCCAAGATGTTATATAGAACATTGTAAAACTTCGTAAGTGCATAGTCAACGTTAGTAAAACCCTCCAAAAATGACCAATCTGCACGAAGTAGATATATTACAATTGAAAAAAATTCGCTCTACGAAAATTGTACCGTTAAGTTATTATTTGAAGGAAATGCGTTGTATGTGTTACACGAAGTAGAAAAAGCTAAAGAAACAGATAGTGGCGGATGATACAAATCGACTGAAACAAGTGGATGATTCTCAGGTGTTATCGTTATATTAGATGTAAAACTAGCAGTAATAAGATCAAGAAGACGATTGTTACAATTGGTTTAAGGTATTAAATTGTTTAAGATTTAAAAACCTGCACAAACAATTAAAAGCACAACATTTAGCACAGGATAATGGATCATTTATAAATTGCGGCAAGTTAAAATCACCAAGTAAGAGAACAGGCTGATCAAACAAAATGGTCTCAAGCGCTTCACAAAAACGATTAAAATCGTGAAGAAAAATTTTCGGTGGACTATAAACATCCACAAGATAAAACGCAGTTATGCCGAACTTACAATTACAAATAACTACATCAGTCAAAGGAACAACAGAGGAAAAGCAAATATTATCAACTACCTCATAAGAGATTGCATTTGACAAAGCAACAAACACACCACCATACTATAGTAAGATGAAACACGTGTCTGCATGTCTGGAGAGATACTTTCACATAAATATGAACTTGTGTTCTCCAGACCCTTTTCTTAATAATATTTCTATATTATTACAAACGGTTTTCTTTTATAAAAACTGAAACAAAATATTTGATTGATTTTTCATCTATAGAATGTCGAAACACACATTCATCCGTCATGTACTCACGCCTCCGTTGAACACTGTAACTAGGAAATCATCCGTTAGAAAATCTGTGATAATATTCTGCAACGGCAGGAAAGAAATTTGCACCGTAAAAACTATAGACACTAAATCACCATATTCGACATATATTCGTATTAAGATGAGTGCTTCCCAAAGCACAACTGAAAAAAAAACTCTCAATTAGTAAGCCACGCATAAAAGAAGGAGAATCAGATCGATAGGCGCGCGTAATTTTCTAGCACATATATCATTGACATCACTGAAAATAACAAGTATATTCATGTATTCTTTTTGAAATACTCTTACTGCTTCACTTTATACAGAGTGTCCAGAAACTCTCCTGACAAACGAAGACCGGAGTTTCCTCAGATAATTTTAAGACAATTAAACCCAAATTCACCTAGTCCGAAAATGCTTCCTAACGGAGCTAGAGTTCTTTGAAGATAGCGCCTTGTATTTATTTTTTTTTAAATTCCTCCAGAACGCTTCTATTTAGAAAAACAAAAACTGGTATGCTTATTTATCCTCCAGAGATGAATCGATTCCATCAATTGCGAATTTCTAGTACCGGTCATAGGCGTCCGTTTTGGGTAGGTCAACGGTTATTTTAAGGCATAACTTTCTTGTCTTTAACTTTTAAGCATTTGTGACACTAGATTATTAAATTTTCAGGTATTCCAGTACTAAAAGGTACTCTTACTTTAAGTCGGTAGGATACACCGTTTTCTAGAAAAATCGATTTGTGAATTTTTCGATTTTTCTTCATTAAAGTTCAATTTTTTATTTTTTGCAATAGTTAGCTCTGAACTGTCAACAGAAGTAAAACCTACGTTTTTCATTGTCAAATTGTTGTCAGTTCGCGAAGTTTATCTTTTCATTTTTAACTTTGTGTTATTCAAAAACAACGATTTCAATTTAAAAAAAAATGGTTTTTACTAATGAGGAATACGCCGATATGCATTTAGTTTATGGCGAAATGAGGTGTAACGCTCGAGCGGCGCAACGTAGATACGCTGAAAAATTTCCCAATCGTCAGAATCCCACTCACTCAATATTTACAGCTCTTCATCAACGATTAAGAGAAACAGGTTCAGTGGTCCCAAAAAAATAATGAAACAGGGAGACATAATGATGTAACAGCAGAACATGAAGATGTTATTTTAATGGAAGTTGAGGAAAATCCAGAAATTAGCGTTCGAAGACTATCTGCCATGTACCCCACAATTTCAAAATCTTCCGTAGGAAATATCTTACACAAAGAAAATTTATATACTTTTCATTTTACAAAGGTGCAAGCACTGCTAGAAGGAGATTTTCCTGCTCGCGTAGAATTCGCTAGATGGTTACAAAATCAGAAAAATCAAGATGAAGATTTCTTCAGGAACATTTTGTTTCGTGACGAAGCTACATTCTCAAAAAAATGGAATTTTTAATGTACATAATGCACATTATTATTCGTACGTTGGTGACAATCCCCACGTTGTTCAAGAATTTAAGCATCAGCATAGGTTTAGCATAAACGTCTGGATAGGAGTAGTTGACGATTATCTACTTGGACCTGTGGAATTACCTGCTCGTTTAAATGGTACTGATTACTTACATTTCCTGCAAAATATTTTACCTGATTTGTTAGATGAGGTGCGTTTAAATATTCGGCAAAACTTATGGTTTCTACAGGACGGCTGTCCGGCCCACTTTAGCAGGAATGTACGAGACTTTCTAGATAATAACTACGAAAACCATTGGATTGGAAGAGGCGGTCCAGTTGCTTAGCCAGCAAGGTCGCCGGATTTGAATCCTTGCGATTATTGTGTTTGGGGATACATAAAAGCATTTGTTTATTCCGTTCCGATACAAAATCGCGCACAACTCTGGCTAAGGATACAAGATGCTTGCAACGAATTTAGAAATAACTTTGGAATTTTTGCAAAAATTCGGCGTTCTCTAAGCAAAAGGGTAAACTTATGCATAGAGACTAATGGTCATCACATCGAGCAACTTTTATAACAATCTACCTTTGATACTTGTTCTTTTTTTGTTAGTTTCGTTCCATTGTAATAAATAATCTGTTTTTAATTTATTAAATTAATTTTCATCCATGCCTTGATAGTCCAAGCCAACTTCGTCGCTAAAAATAAGTAAGTACATAATAAATTGAACTTTAATGAAGAAAAAACGAAAAATTTACAAATCGAATTTTCTAGAAAACGGTGTATCCTACCGACTTAAAGTAAGAGTACATTTTAGTACTGGAATACCTGAAAATTTAATAATCTAGTGTCACAAATGCTTAAAAGTTAACGACAAAAAAGTTATGCCTTAAAATAACCGTTGACCTACCCAAAACGGACGCCTATGATCGGCACTAGAAATTCGCAATTGATGGAATCGATTCATCTCTGGAGGATAAAAAAGCATACCAGTTTTTATGTTTTTCTAAATAGAAGCGTTCTGGAGGAATTTAAAAAAAAATAAATACAAGGCGCCATCTTCAAAGAACCCTAGCTCCCTTAGGAAGCATTTTCGGACTAGGTGAATTTGGGTTTAATTGTCTTAAAATTATCAGAGGAATCTCCGGTCTTCGTTTGTGAGGAGAGTTTCTGGACACCCTGTGTAATCTAATTGTATTAACAACTTGCAGTGCAGAGATTTGTTGAAAATAACAAAATGAATTAATGAAGTTGTAAATATGCTTGTCACCTTGAGATATCCGCTTAGGTTCTCTACCTGCAGGAAACTTTTTATTATTAATTTCACGAAAAAAAATATTTATTATTATTATAAGGTATATTATCTACCATATGGATCTATTTAAATATTTTATTTATAACATAATAATTCATATGCTATTTTTGAGAGATCGATAACCTATTTTACAATGCAAACATTTTTTTGTCCGCCAGTTTACAAAAACACTGAAAAAAATTTACGAAAAAAAGTAAATAAACTTGGAATAAACAAAAAATGCACAGTCTAAACTTCGATATAATTTTTAATTTCCAGTAACATTTTCCCATTCCGTGTTGTTCTAATATTAAAAATAAAGGCTAGTTTTCTCTTAGGTCAATTTTGATTTTTTTAAATTTTTTACTACCTGTACATACTATCTCAACCTTGAATAGTTGAATATCATTCTTTTAGAAAGCAGAACTTTTTATAAAGTGTATTTTTTTTCGTAAAATTAATAATAAAAAGTTTCCCATACGTAGAGGACTTAAGCGGACACGTTGTATACAAAATCTAATTAGAATTAACATTATTTCGTGGAATTCTAAAAGTTATTGATATGAATTTTACGGTAAGTCTACTATCACCCATGAAAATATTTACTATTAGCACATAAATATACTTTATAAGAAGAGTATATGTTTAATTGACGCGAATATACCATGCTTTCAAAAACTTTCCTGATTATAGAAGGCTTCTTTTAAGTATTTATTTTAGTAAGATTAACGACACTGCGATATTAAATTGTGATAGGTGTCAGTCAAGGTTACTAAATGTATAAGGTTGCCTCGTAACTCTCCACCAAATATATTCTTACGCGGGAAAGCGCCACTCAGCGTGCCCATTCAAATTGAAATTTCTTTGACTTTAATTTTATCATTGGTTAAATAGATAGAAATCGAGTAAAGTAAATCACTGTTTTCTATAGACAAATCGATGGGTTTATGTACAATCTGTTCACATATACTTCACAAAGCACGTCGTCCTTAATTTTAAAATATTGCTTTAAGTAATGGTTAATGACTGCTAATTATTAGTGTGCGTATGGATGTAAAAAGTATTAATGTAAATATTTTTGCCAAAAAATGCACTTATATATTATAAACGAAAGGAAGGTGGTTGACTCAGTGAAACACCGACACATATTAATTAATTTAGTATTCTACTGCCACAACCCAGTTCTTTCAATAAACTGTTATTACTAGACTGCGGAAACGGCGCTATCCCGCATCAGCTGTGATTAATCGGTGCTAACAATGTGCAATCGATCAACTTAACATGTATATATGAATGTTATAGGGCGATGGTATTGATAAAAGTTGTCCGTTTGTAGGTCTTTTAATGCAAACGGATGGAGTTGTGAAATATATTTCACCAGAGTCGTAATAAAGGCAATGAAATGTATATACGAAAATTTATTTTTACGAAAATAAATAAATGAATTTAAATTAACTTGAATTGAAATTAATTCCTTATATATATATATATATATATATATATATATATATAGACTATTAAGTATTATCGACCGTACTGTATAAGTAAAAATTAATTAACGGGTGAGCGGTCTGTCAAGTAAAAAAAAACTCCTTTATTTCACTCTATATTTTATAATACAAAAGTATTTTTAATAATATAAAAAAAATATTATTAAAAATGGGGTGTGAAGAACACAATACAAGTTCATTTATGTATTTTTGAATGTATCTTCTCCAAAGACGTAGATACGTATTTCACATTTCTACATGTTCGTCGGTACGCCCCTGTTGGAGAAGAGACACATTCAAAACAACATAACTACGTTACTATCTAGCCGAAATTATTCAGACAGAGCGTGAAGGAATATTCAGCGCTGTCTGCATAATAACAGCCGAACTAGACGTGTTTTTTATAGTCGGTAACCACCGTATCTATAAAAAACTGTATTCTCGTGTCTTCACTACTTGTCGGCGTGAGCTGAATGTGTATATGACAACATAATTTGAAACATACTTGAGTGGGTAAAACCTCACTAAATTTGTATAATACAAAAGTATTTTTAATAATATAAAAAAAATATTATTAAAAATGGGGTGTGAAGAACACAATACAAGTTCATTTATGTATTTTTGAATGTATCTTCTTCAAAGACGTAGATACGTATTTCACATTTCTACATGTTCGTCGGTACGCCCCAGTTGGAGAAGAGACACATTCAAAACAACATAACTACGTTACTATCTAGCCGAAATTATTATTCATACAGAGCGTGAAGGAATATTCAGCGCTGTCTGCATAATAACAGCCGAACTAGACGTGTTTTTTATAGTCGGTAACCACCGTATCTATAAAAAACTGTATTCTCGTGTCTTCACTACTTGTCGGCGTGAGCCGAATGTGTATATGACAACATAATTTGAAACATACTTGAGTGGGTAAAACCTCACTAAATTTGTATAATACAAAAGTATTTTTAATAATATAAAAAAATATTATAAAAAATGGGGTGTGAAGAACACAATACAAGTTCATTTATGTATTTTTGAATGTATCTTCTCCAAAGACGTAGATACGTATTTCACATTTCTACATGTTCGTTATAATACTTTTGTATTATACAAATTTAGTGAGGTTTTACCCACTCAAGTATGTTTCAAATTATATTGTCATATACACATTCGGCTCACGCCGACAAGTAGTGAAGACACGAGAATACAGTTTTTTATAGATACGGTGGTTACCGACTATAAAAAACACGTCTAGTTCGGCTGTTATTATGCAGACAGCGCTGAATATTCCTTCACGCTCTGTCTGAATAATTTCGGCTAGATAGTAACGTAGTTATGTTGTTTTGAATGTGTCTCTTCTCCAACAGGGGCGTACCGACGAACATGTAGAAATATGAAATACGTATCTACGTCTTTGGAGAAGATACATTCAAAAATACATAAATGAACTTGTATTGTCTTCTTCACACCCAATTTTTAATAATATTTTTTTATATTATTAAAAATACTTTTGTATTATACAAATTTAGTGAGGTTTTACCCACTCAAGTATGTTTCAAATTATGTTGTCATATACACATTCGGCTCACGCCGACAAGTAGTGAAGACACGAGAATACAGTTTTTTATAGATACGGTGGTTACCGACTATAAAAAACACGTCTAGTTCGGCTGTTATTATGCAGACAGCGCTGAATATTCCTTCACGCTCTGTCTGAATAATTTCGGCTAGATAGTAACGTAGTTATGTTGTTTTGAATGTGCCCTCTTCTCCAACAGGGGCGTACCGACGAACATGTAGAAATGTGAAATACGTATCTACGTCTTTGGAGAAGATACATTCAAAAATACATAAATGAACTTGTATTGTGTTCTTCACACCCCATTTTTAATAATATTTTTTTTTATATTATTAAAAATACTTTTGTATTATACAAATTTAGTGAGGTTTTACCCACTCAAGTATGTTTCAAATTATGTTGCTATATTTCATAATTTTAAAAACTACGAGTTTTTAAAAAGTTGACGATAAACCAACATTATCTTAATTTAATGTTTTAAATTTGATTAATTTTAACATGTTTAGTGTCGTTGTGTGCTGAATTTTGACTCTCAATTACACTCCTGATGAAGTAACGAATCCGTTATGAAATATAGAGTGAAATAAAGGAGTTTTTTTTACTTAACAGACCGTTCACCCGTTAATTAATTTTTACTTATATATATATATATATATATATATATATATATATATATATATATATATACAAAATGCAGTTCGCACTTCATGATCAGTTATGAAATAAGGGCCGACAATCCCATTTCCAGAAACTTCACACCATATGGTCACTCTTTGTTCATGAAGTGATGTTTCAATGAATTCCTCTAACTAAACTCTAATGCTCTGAAACCCTGCCTGTTAATATGTCCAGAAACAGGTCCAGTGAAACATGGGACTCACCTGAAAACCAAACATAGTCAAGAACTCGTCATCTTCATAAATGTAAGCCAGGATGCGACTACAGTAAACTAAACGTTGTGTTTGACCATTTTGGTTCAGTTTATGGAATTTTTGCATTTTGTAAGAGAAACCACCAATTTCCTTGACCATTAAACGCACAGATTCTCTTTTTATATCCAGTTTTAGGGCAGTTATTCGTATGCTTTTTTCGGCGATTGTAAGATTTGCAGCATTACTCGTTCGTGATTTTCGTTTACTCGAACGCTTTTCTTTCATCCTTCCTTTCATCCACTAGTTTTGAATTTGTTAAAAATGTATAAAATAACACTGTTTCATGATTTAGAATTTTGAAACATCTGCTCATATTGAGATCCAACCCATTTAATGCTGGGTCCATTATTTCTGCCAAACTCGATTATATGCTTCACATATAAAAGTTTTTTCTTCGGTTGTGAGCATCTTATTCACAGACAGTGTTTTCTATACATATAACATATAACAGGTTAATGTTTATTTAAAATAAGTTTGCATAGCAGTGTCATTTTCGTAACAACTGTAAATAGAGTTATAATTTCGGTACTGTATATTTACGGTCATAGTGTATTTGAATTTTTCCATTTTTCAAATTTTTTTAAATTTTATACGCCGCTGACTTTATTTCAGTTGGGTGACATTTTATAAACTTCAATTTTTATTATTTGTCACACTGTCTGAGTTTGTAGGGGCCGCAGCTGTACATTTATTTTAATTTTGAGGCAATTAAATAAATATGAATAAATCATTTTAATATTTCAATAAATTTAGTGAAGGTGTTAAGTTTAATTTAAGACAGTGTTTTTCAACCCTTTTCATGACACGACCCCCTAGTATCTAAAAATATTTCCCGACCCCCGACCCTTTTTTTTCATGTATGTTAAAAATATTTAATCCATACAAAAATTTTAGGCGTTTACGTTATTAGGATTCGGATATAAATATACAATTAAGTAGGTACGTAAAACATATAATTTTAAATCGAATACGTGGCCAATTGATAACTAACAAACAAATACAAACATATTGTTAGGGCCGAGACTCCCAGCGCCATCTGTTGGAAACACTCGGAACTAGTACAGGTTCCGAGTGTTACCAACGGATGGCGCTGGTAGTCCTCCGCGCGCTCCACGGCCCGCGCTATAGGTCCACAAGTTTCGAGACGTTTCGTTACGCTTCGAGATGATTCTCGCTAGAATGCGCTGGCCTATAAATAGGGCGGTCGACCGCGGCCACGGCAGTTGAGTGCAAGACCGCGAAGCAAGTGGTCGTGTCGTCTGCTGTTTAGTTGTTTGAAGAGCGCGAATCACTTGTTTTACGTATTTATTTGAGTTGTTTGTTATAATTGAAAATGCATAAATTCCTGAAAAGATCATCAGAACCATCAACGTCTAAGTCTAGCGCCAGTAGTGGAATAAAGAAAAAACGTCTTTATGACGACAATTATTTGAAATTTGGGTTTACTGTGATTGAGAATAAACCGCAGTGCGTAATTTGCTTTGAAACTTTGTCAAGAGAAAGCATGAAGCCATCGAAGTTGGTACGCCACCTAAACAGAAAACATCCTAATGAAAAAAATAAACCCGTGGAATTTTTTGAGCGAAAATTAAAAGCTCTTGAACATCAAAAAACTGCTATAGGACAAATGTCCAACCTAAATGAGAAAGCGTTGCTCGCTAGTTATCGAGTAGCTTTTCGTGTGGCTAAACCAGGAAAACCTCACAGTATTGCCTAAAATTTGATTTTACCAGCGGCTTTAGATATAGCAGAGATTATGTTTGGCAAGCAAGAGGTCGAAAAGCTCAAAAGTATACCTCTCTCTGACAATACCATTCAACGCAAGATAAGCAATATGGCGACTGACGTTCGTGATCAAGTCATAGAAAAAATTAAGAAAAGTTCTTTTGCGTCCTTGCAATTTGATGAATCAACGGATATTGCGGGTTGTGCGCAGTTTGTAGCTTTTGTGCGTTTTGAATCCAATGAAATATTAATGGAAGAAATACTATTTTGCAAGGCACTACCCAAAAATACTACAGGTCAGTGCTTGCATGACACGTTCCTTGAAGCTACGCAAGATATGAATATCGATTGGGCACAAAAATGCATTGCTATTTGTAGTGACGGAGCAAAAGCCATGACTGGTGCGAAGGGTGGATTTATTGCTAGACTGAAAGAATAGATGCCAAACGCTTGTTAGATGCATTGATTTCTCCATCGCCAAGCTCTTGCAGCCAAAACTTTGCCACAAGAATACAGTCAAGTTCTAAATATTATTATTAACATTGTCAATTCTATTAAAGGAAAAGCGTTGCAGACTCGATTGTTTCTAATCATTTGTGAAGATATGGGGGCACTACACCGAAATTTGCTTTACCATACAGAAGTTAGGTGGTTATCAAAAGGCAAAGTACTAACCAGAGTTATGGAACTTCGCGCTGAACTATTAGTATATTTACAACAAGCCAAGTCATATTACTCTGAATTCATTTCTGACCTGGAATTCCTTTTGAAATTGGCTTTTCTTTCTGACTTATTTGAGCATTTAAATAACTTGAATAAAAGTCTTCAAGGGCGGGATGAAAATGTCATTACAGCAAAAGACAAACTCCATGGCTTTATAAAAAAAATTGAATTGTGGTCATCATCTATAAATCAAAACAACTTTGATTCATTTTCATCGACACCGTCGTTCATTGAAGAAGTCGGAAGCGAGATAAACATCAACTCATATATATCTGGTATGAAATTGGTGTTAGATAATTTGAAGAAAGAATTGTGTCATTACTTCTCAGTGCAGGAGATATCGGATAACACTGGGCAAAGATGGACCTTAAATCCGTTTTTTTATACCTTTTATACCTTTTGGTTAAAAAGAAAAACAGAATACCCGGAATTAACAAACGAGGCTTTGAAGTGTTTGATTCAATTTTCTACCTCGTACTTGTGCGAGTTGGCATTTTCATCAATGGCCCAAATAAAAAGTAAACTAAGAAATCGCTTAAATTTGGAAAACGATGTAATACTTAAAGTTGCAAAAACGGATCCACGATGGGAGACATTGATTGAACAAACTCAAGCGCAACCTTCATATTAAAATGAACGAGTACTCGAAGATTTTATTTTTTGCTAATGTGTTTGTATAAATAACATAGCGAGTATCATTTTGTTAACTTTTTTTTTAATATATCTACCTTTTTAAAATTTATTGATTTTTTTACTGAGTTCTCTCGACCTCTCGCGACCCCCCTACAGAGGCTTCGCGACCCCCCAGGGGGTCGCGACCCACAGGTTGAAAAACACTGATTTAAGATAACTAGATGAACTTTTCAATTGAACACATGATATATTGCTAATACTTTTAATAAAAAAATACTGTCACGACCCTGTCACCGTTTCTGTAAATAATTGATTCCAAATTCGTTCTGTCGTAAAACGGTTAAATATAAAAAAAAACAAACATGGGAAACTTTTTAAATACGTTTCTGATTTTATTGGAAAATTTTTTCTTTCCGTTGATATCATTAAGGACAGAATGTTATTATACGAGAGTGATTTGACTGGAGAGTGATTTTTTAATGAAATACCTATTTTAGCGTAAAAAATATTATATCTTATTTTTTCAATTATTCGATTTTGGAAAAAGAAAGTCACAGGGAGTCAAATCTGGCGAATATGGTTGAAGGGGTATCAATTCGTACCGTAAATCGACTAATTTTGCTGTCGCAATTGCTGATGAGTGGGTCGGGGAGTTATCATGATAGTACAGAATTCTTTTCTTTGCAAGGTGGCATCTTTTTCTCTTCAGTTCAGGTTCAGATCGGTTCAATAAATCAGTATAGTAGTGTCCCGTGATCGCCCTCCCCTTTTCCAAATAATCGATTGAGATTACGCCTGGCAAATCCCAAAATATCGTCGCCATAACTTTTCCAGCTGATGGAATCGTCTTCGCCTTCTCTAATGCACGTTCGCCAGGAAAAAACATTGTGGCAACTCACCTTTTGTTTCTAACGTGCAGTGATGTATCCATGTCTAATCTACAGTCACATAACACCGCAAAAATTCACTTGTATTGTGCTTAAACATGTCCAAATATTGTTTTGAAGTTATCACACGATTCCATTTTTGATCAATCGTCAGCAGACGCGGCATTTACCTCGCCGACAACTTCCTTATACTCAGTTTTTCGTAAAGGATATTTTGCGCACGTTTAATTGAGATGTTTACCATATTGAAAATCTCTCTAATCTTCACCCGGCGGTCTGCTAACACTATATCATGAACTTTATTGGTCATATCGTCACTTCAATAGGACGACTTGGCCGCTCCTCATTATGTTTGGCCATGCTTAAATTCATTAAACCAGTATCTGATGGTAATCATGTATGTTAATTGTTATTATAAACTGCATCCAACTTATCTTTGATTTCTGAACACGTTTTCCTATCCAAAAAAAGCAATCAAATCGCTGACCGGTATTTCATTTTCCATGATTCCACAAATACATAAACTTGCTCACTTTCAACACATCTCAAAGCAACACTACTAGATCAATATCTCCGAAATTTTAACAGACGTTAACTAAAGAATAGTATTCACAGAAGGTAATGCAGATTTTGATATGTCTCCAAACGCGAGTACATCTCATATCATCTTCGAATTTTTCTATTTTAAGTCACATTTGCTCAACAGTAAGTAAATGCAGCACCCATCTTGCAGTTAGCTTTTTCATATTTAAATGTTGATGCAAAATATTGTGTACCCGTTCAGCTGATTTCTCTACGACATTAGCTATGTCACGCACTTTCATTCGGCGGTCGCTTGCTACAATGGTGTGAACTTTATTAATAATTTCTGTAGAAGTTGCTTTAAACTTCTGTGACCACTTTCAAAAGTAGTCAACCACTTACAAATCATTCCATGGGAAGGAGCAGATTTCTTTTTCTTCTTTTTTGTGGTATGTATAGCGGGCCATTGTTTTAAGCCGAAAGCTTGTCAAGAGCTAAGGACCGCTTAGAGTGTATATTAATCTGTATATAAAGTGTTCCAATGGAATATTTTTGTAACTGTTTCTCCAGTTTCCTTAATAATTTTTACACGCAAAAGACATTGCTTAATTAACAAACAAAACCCTTTTTTCCCCATATAAAGTTTACTTTAAACGACAATAAAAACCTATTTGGCAGATTTGGGCAAATTTTTAAGACATGGCTATAGTCAGCAATTTCTTTAATAGGTAGTTATTTATATAGTAATTTCATTTTAGAATTTTCTTTAGAAATTTAGCGAAAATTATCTCAAAATAATATGAAAATTAAGGACGATAGTTGTATATTCCTTAAATAAACTTGAATAAATGTAATTAATTCGATTTGTCGTAAATTGCAAAATTTAAAAAATATCTTCTAAAGGAGATAAATTCTGTAATATCTTAGAATATGTAAGCAATTATCCCTAAAAATTGTATTATAACATGCACTCAGACAACCTTGTCATTTCTTCAAATTTATCGCAGGCTGATAGATTTATTCTGTATAACAATACGATAGATAATGTTTTCAATCCTAGTTAGTTTAATAAATAGCAAGACATTAAACTAATTAATTCTATAATTCAATTGACATGTGTCTGTTGAAAGTAGTTAAACAAATTAGAATGAGTTCTGCACCCTGCTTAATGGGTAATAGGCTTCTGCTATAACAAAAGATTAAATAACATGTAGATTATCACTCCAGTGAGTGATCTTATTATCTAAATTTAGAGTGTATTTGTAATTTTTATGTACATGTATTATCTGGGTTCTGTCCTCAGGTCAGATGGCAGCAGACATATCAGCCTACGTACTTTATTGACATCGCGCAGATTAAATTTTTAGTTAGCCACGTTACACAATTGGATTCCTTACATCCACACAGATTCTATGATAGCTTTATATAATAACAATTTGTTATCTAAGGATTTCAATTGAGCCAATACATTTGGCTTACCTCGAAACCTAATTGCTTTCGCTTGGGGAATACGTGTTTTTCCCATTTAAAACGTGGGACTAGACGCATGGCGAGATACTTGTCGTCTTCAGCTTGTGGAAGTTGACAATCGTTAATTCTTACAGGTAGACAGGCCACTCTGCGTGGTGTAAATGTATGGTTGGATTTAATTTCATTTGCCTTAATGCCCCATGCTTTTAACTAGTGATAAATTTTATTTAGGTTGGCATGTAGGTTATTTGAGGCCGAAGCAAAATCAGTGTGAGATGCCTTGTCGTTCAAAGGGTCAGCTGTATACACGATATATAATATAGGTCCAATAACGCTTCCTTGAGAAACACCTGAATGTATAACTCGTATACTGAATTATCAACTATTATGTTCTACAAGAAAATGCCTTTCTGTTAGTAAAATTTGAGTAGTGGCGATTGAAGAAATATTTATTTAATTTGACATGTAAGCCGCAATACCACACCTTGTCAAAAGCCTTTTATATGTCGAAGAAAGATATTGATCAGTATCTTTTGGCATTCAGGTCGTTGTTAATTTGGTTAACTAGTCTGTGCTCTTGCTTTATTGTTTCATAATTGTTACGGAATCCAATCTGATAATAATCTGGAATTATTTTCTTTACATCTATTATTATTTTGAGCCTCTGTGCGTATAATTTCTCAAAGACTGAAAATACAGAGAGTACATGTAGAGAAAAGCTCTTGAAGGTTGAGCAGAAGGTACTACTGTAGGTGGGTGTCTCATAAATAAACTATGTTTTGCAGGCAATACAACACTAATGGAGATCAATGAGAAACCTACTACCGGCACAAATAAATGGTGCAATTGCTCTTATTATAAAAAAACAAAATATCGCCTAATATTTATTGACTGGACAGAACCTTCAAGAACTCAATAACATCGAAATAACTTTGAATTTTGTCTAGTTGCACACAAAGGTAGATAAAAAACAATCTGCAAAACGAAGACGGGTAGGAAGTATAGAAGTATGTAGTTAATTCAGTTAGTTAATTATTAAGCACTTGAAACAACAGTGACATAAAGGATTAAAGATATTCTCTAAATGCCTAACTAAAAAAAAACTTCATTTGAAGTATCCAGAACCAATTCAATTTTAAGAGATAATTAAAAATATGTTATGATGATTTCTAAAAATTAGAAAGTTGTTAATAATACTGGAATTATTATTATTAACAGATTCATACCTTAATTCCCTTATTATTCATTATGTAGATCTTAACCTAAATAGATATTTGTTTATATTCAGTTTAACCAGAAGTAAAATTCAATTATTAAAATTAAAAAATGAAATGTTTCTTATATTAAAACTACTTCAACGATGAAAAGTAAATTAAATAGAAAATGAATTGTCTAAATTAAATTTTAGTGATGTACGTAGATCCTTTAATAGCTGTTCATAATTAGAATTAACAGGTTTGTTTAGTGCTGCTATTAATTTATTACGGAACATAATAAAAACAAGTTGACGAGTGTTCACATACACACATATACACACACTACTATACTTGCACACAAAAGCACAGGATAAAATACGTCATAATTCAACAGGTTGCTACTCAAATATATATGCCTTATAAAATCACTACAAATATCACATTTCCTTTCGTATATTTTATTCGCCTCTTTCTATACTGAACTCCCGTGAAAGAATGATATATTGTACGGCATGATTTAAGGTTACTTAATAAGCAATAAATATCGAGGAAAACAGATAAATATGGGGTATTATAACAGCAAATTCAACATCTATTCCAACTTGAATTTTAATATACATGTATAATATGTACATATGCATGGTTATTTAACAACATAAACGCATCTATTGCACACATATAATTTACGAAACATTTCATTTATTATTATTATTATATTATTATATTATTATTATTATATTATTATTTATTATTATTATGATTATTGTGTTCTATTTATATGCACGTACATAATTTAAATTCACAGTTATACTCCATCTAATTATAAGCAAGTGCAAATTGAATATAAGATACTTTATCAGAATATACTAAATTCTGTTAATTACTTCATGAATTCATTTTTTAATTATTTTGGCCAATTATTTTGACACAGTACGATAAGCCTAAATGTTAATAATACAATATTAACAATAATTTTTTTTCTGTAGACTTCAAGACAAATATGGTGATATAATAAATATATTCTTCTCTGTATTGATGACTTTAAAACTTGTTTTATTTTTATGTAAACTCTTTCCTTTTTAAAAAACAAAAAGCAATAAAGTTTGCAGTAAATTTCAGATCATTACCTTATACATATTATTAAATTGTAATATACAGGCTGTAAGCGAAATACACTTACATAACGAGCCATCGAAAAAATTCATAATTGGAGTAGACTGTGAAATTGGGTTGGTACTTTAACCACTTCCACATAATGACACATTACTTGATGCTTGACAGTTTCATTTGGTTTCATTGTAAAAAAAGGTTATGTCATTGAAATGATACTACAACAAAAAAGAAAACAAATAATTTATTTAATATCGAAATCATAATCAAAATTTACATATAGCTACAGAAGTTGTTGAACATGTTGTCCATTTACATCTAAACACAAACAATTTTCTTAATAAGAGTTTTGAAAAATTTGACATAAACTTATAGTTTCAATGTCAAATAATAAATGTCATTATGTGGAAGTGGTTAATGTATCAACCCAATTTCACAGTCTACTCCAATTATGAATTTTTTCGATGGGTCGTTACTTCAATACGTAATAGCTGTAATAATATTAAACTTAAAATGCTAATGCACTGAAACTCTATCTCGAACGAAGTCAAAGAAAAAAAAAATTAATAAATGTCCGTGTTCCGACCCGACTCTGTTAATTTAGTATTCTTTTATTTTATAACTCCAGCCCTACCCCTACTGAAGCTTTAATAGTGGGAGTTGTAGATAATGCAGAAGTCAGTCTGTTATCAACTTCCGTGAAGTATGACTTATTCAAATCACGCATTAACAGATACCGTCTGACTATACGGTGAAACAGGTGGAAATGTTGAAGAGCGGTTTCCTAATCGAAGATGTTAATCAAATGATTTAATTTTACAAACCATGTAGAGATCGAGAAATCCCGGTACATTGCATCCAAGTTATGAATGACCACGTCGGGTAGTAGATGCGGAGGAACAAGTTTTGGATATTGTATATGAAAATTCAAACATAAGTACCCGAGCGACTGAGAGAGAAGTAGACGTTTCTCACACACACAACAATCCATAACAATACTTCGAAGAAATTTGTTATACTACCATGTGCAGCTTGTCCAACTTTTCTTATAGCAACTTACGGAAACTGATCGCTTGCAACGAATTAACTTTTGTAAATGGTTCAGTCGAAACCTACGGTACTTACACAACAGTCGTACTTTGCCTCAAGGGTGTTATTTACCGATGAGCGTACTTTTACAAGGGACAGTATTTTAAATTTTTACAACCTTCATTACTGAGCCGATGCAAACCCATACATCATACATTAAAGTCGTTTCCAACACGTTTTTTCAATAAATGTGTGCACCGGAATTGTCGGTGATCAATCTCTAAGTGGATTAAGTCGAACTGCCTACACGACTTAACGAACTGACCTACTTGGATTTCTGAGAATTTGCTACCCGATTATCTAGACGATGTTCCTCCAGAAACACGAGCTCGTATGTGGTTTGTGAATTGTGGTGCGCAACTTTTTGAATCATTCATATCTTCGATGGATAGGATGGGGTGGTTGAATCCTATGCCTCCGCATAGTTCTGATTTATGTTCATTGGATTTCTTCTAATGGGGCTCCATGAAAGGATCAGTTTATAACGACACTGACCCTGTCAACAAAGACGATCTTCGGCAACGTATTTTTGAAGCTGCGGCCCATATCCGTGAAGACCGAGTTATTTTAAATCGTATACTTCGAAAGTTCACCGATCGTTTAGAAGCTTGTATTTACGCAAGTGGCAGCCACTTCTCTTTTAAGCATTCCACCTGTTTCGCACAAATTTACCATTTTTAGGGCCAAGAAATTAGTTAATTAATGAACATTACAAAAAGTGGCAAATAGAACGCAGAAAAAAATTAACATTCAATTAAAAAATTTAATATATTATTTCCGGCGTGAATTTAATATTAATACAACTGAATTACAAATTCTATATCACCACAAAACTGTTATATCGTTTAAAATTTTTAAAGAAACTCGATATTGTATTTTTTCTGGATATTACGACAGGCCGTTGGCCTACTTATAAATACTTAACAACAGAACAGCTGATGCAGCAGAAAATTTATATCTGGGAAATGAATGAGTACTTGTTTATAAAACTTTTCACACAAAGAACTTGAACAAATAAATGGCTATTTGCTTGTTGAATCGACAACATATAAACATATAATTTCTATTTATTTAGATTCAATCTGAATACAGGACTGTATTCGAAAAGTTCGTCCACCTAAATTTCCGCAAAAATTAATGTTTCGATAGAATATTTTTTTTGTAAATTTGATTGCTGTCTTACGTATCTGTTATACAGACAATGGGACATTAATACTAGGTTTTTCTCTTACAAATATTTGCTTGTTTGACTGACTGTGTGAAAACTCTCATTGTCACGAGAGATGATAGAACGAACATTTTAACGATGTAGTAAACTTTTGTTGCGTTCTTTGAGAATTTTGAGCCAAAAAGACTCAACAACTTCTTCCCCGAGCGCCCTGCAACTATTTTTCGGAGCTATCGTTCCAGTGTCTAATATATTTTTCATTCTCCATTTTCTTGTTGCGAAATTTTGTTTTTAAACAAGAAAACTATAGTTTTTACGACCAAAACGTGTTTACTAAACTTCACACTTAGAGTAGTCGCGGTTCGTGATGACATATTATAGGGGCACGTACAATGATGCGAGTGCCTCGTGTGTTTTCGGTGTTTACTAAGAAAACGCTACAGTTAGTTCACGAGAATACACGAAGCACTCGCATCATTGTATGTGCACCAATAATACGTCATCACGAGTCGCGCCTGACTTAGAGCCGGTTTATTCACCTTCCAGTAATGTATCAAGTAACGCTACTTGTAAGATAAAGCCTTAATTGACAGATTAAGTGTTTATTCACCGCCAAGTAAAACTTAACTTCCCAGTAATAATATATTACATACCGAGGCGGAAAGTAGTTCATTACCGTCGAGAGATTAGAAAGTTCTTAATGAACTTAATCTCGAGACGGAAATGAATCTTTCCGCCTAGGTTTGTATACTATTTTACTCACGATCGGTTAGTAATTTTAATTATTATATAAACTATTAAATCATTAAATTTCAAAAATATAATAGTATTAAATTTCATGGCATTTTGATAAATGCTTTTGATAGGTACTGTTGCTAGGCAACGTGATATATAATAGTGATATTTTCTGACAGATTACCAAATTACTATCCTAAGATTTTAAACGTGGTCTTTCTCTAACAGTAAAAAGTCATGGAAATTCTAATGTAGCAATTAATATTAATTCCAAAAGCGAATAAATTTTGTATTAAAACGTTGTTTTGTTATTTACTTAATAAAAATTTGTGAATAGTTTTATTATGACTTGATTTACATATTTAAATGACACTGACATTTCATAAATACTGAAATGGCATTACCTAGTCGAAAAAGTGAAATAAGCTGGCCGGTCAAGTGCTATTGCCTACCTCGCTATGTAATAGCGCATTTTCTAACCAGTTTGAAGGTTAGAAATATTCATTTTACTAACCTATAGTGAGAAAAATTACTTGGCGGAAAATTTACTCCTTGCTCATCTATCCTATAAGGTAGCAAGTAAGACTAAAATTGTGTTTTTCTATTTTGCGTTCGAAATGAACTCATTATGAAACCAAAAACAGTATCGAAATGAGCTCTATTTCGATACACTTTTTTTCATTTTTCAATGTTGGCGTTGTTCGAATACAGAAATAAATATCATTGCTGTCATATGATTTTAAGAATTTATGTACATTTGACAGATATGATATATGTTCGTATTTTACACAAACAACGTATGTTGTATACAATTGACAACAACATATATATGTTTCTATGTCACTCATGTTTATATTTTTAAATGAAATATCAAGTAATGTTAACGAAAATTAATAAATAATATGTAATATAATATAGTTCGCGGATAGCAAGATTTAAATTTGAAAATGTCAAGTATCAATGTGACCAACTGCATGCTTTATATAAAAATTAAACTCTGAACTTTCATATTAAATAATTCCAATTTAAGCAATTTATTAATGTAAAAAACGCAAAATAGAAAAAATAGTATAAAAAACTCGTTTCACTCGCTCTTTAGAAAACTCGCCGCAAGCGGCTCGTTTTCTAAACTGATCTCGTGCGGCAAAATGGTGCCTTATGAAACTCGTTTTTTAATATACTATTATGAACTGTCATGTAATAGAAAATTCAGTTATTGACAAGTACAAGTAAAATGGATTTATTTGAAGACATCGACGATATTTTAGATAATGATTTTGGCGATATTATTAATTTAGTGAATCAAACACGTAATCGATATCCAACAGAAGACAATTTTAATAAATTTTTTCTATTTTGCGTTCGAAATGAACTCATTATGAAACCAAAAACAGTATCGAAATGAGCTCTATTTCGATACACTTTTTTTCATTTTTCAATGTTGGCGTCGTTCGAATACAGAAATAAATATCATTGCTGTCATATGATTTTAAGAATTTATGTACATTTGACAGATATGATATACATATGTTCGTATTTTACACAAACAACGCATGTTGTATACAATTGACAACAACATATATATGTTTCTATGTCACTCATGTTTATATTTTTAAATAAAATATCAAGTAATGTTAACGAAAATTAATAAATAATATGTAATATAATATACTTCGCGGATAGCAAGATTTAAATTTGAAAATGTCAAGTATCAATGTGACCAACTGCATGCTTTATATAAAAATTAAACTCTGAACTTTCAAATTAAATAATTCCAATTTAAGCAATTTATTAATGTAAAAAACGCAAAATAGAAAAAATAGTATAAAAAACTCGTTTCATAAGGCCTTTTGCCGCACTCGCTCTTTAGAAAACTCGCCGCAAGCGGCTCGTTTTCTAAACTGATCTCGTGCGGCAAAATGGTGCCTTATGAAACTCGTTTTTTAATATACTATTATGAACTGTCATGTAATAGAAAATTCAGTTATTGACAAGTACAAGTAAAATGGATTTATTTGAAGACATCGACGATATTTTAGATAATGATTTTGTCGATATTATTAATTTAGTGAATCAAACACGTAATCGATATCCAACAGAAGACAATTTTAATAAATTTTTTCTATTTTGCGTTCGAAATGAACTCATTATGAAACCAAAAACAGTATCGAAATGAGCTCTATTTCGATACACTTTTTTTCATTTTTCAATGTTGGCGTCGTTCGAATACAGAAATAAATATCATTGCTATCATATGATTTTAAGAATTTATGTACATTTGACAGAAATGATATATGTTCGTATTTTACACAAACAACGTATGTTGTATACAATTGACAACAACATATATATGTTTCTATGTCACTCATGTTTATATTTTTAAATGAAATATCAAGTAATGTTAACGAAAATTAATAAATAATATGTAATATAATATACTTCGCGGATAGCAAGATTTAAATTTGAAAATGTCAAGTATCAATGTGACCAACTGCATGCTTTATATAAAAATTAAACTTGAAATTTCAAATTAAATAATTCCAATTTAAGCAATTTATTAATGTAAAAAACGCAAAATAGAAAAAATAGTATAAAAAACTCGTTTCATAAGGCCTTTTGCCGCACTCGCTCTTTAGAAAACTCGCCGCAAGCGGCTCGTTTTCTAAACTGATCTCGTGCGGCAAAATGGTGCCTTATGAAACTCGTTTTTTAATATACTATTATGAAGATTAATTTGTTCGTCGACATATAATTTCAAAACAATCTATTAAAAATATTGTAGAACATACTGAAAATCAACTTATTCACGACTCAAATAGGTATATGATGAAATATATTTATATTGACAGACTGCTTATACTTTAAAATCATATCAACCAAAATTCTTGATTCCTCGTTAGAGAAATTTGCTGATCTATCACGTTTCTTACTTTCCATTTTCTTTGAAATGAAACTGATTTTGACAATAAAATGCAAACGATGGCATTAAGTCATAATTTAGGTAATAATATAAGATACATTTTCTATATTAATTGATATTGTTTATGTCAACACGATTAAGATTTAAGGTTATATTAGATGCCATGGACTCATTTGTCATACCGGAAAGTAGAATTGTAAATTACATCCTTCTCTATCCCAAATGTTTGTGGTACGTTATATCTTTCTCTATTTTCTCCCAAACATACTCCTCTAGTAAAAACAATAGTTCTTTCCGGTAACTAATCGAATTTTTAAATTTTATGAATAAACCAAAAAATAGTAATGTGCTAACTAAATTCAATTGACAAGTAACAAGTAGATAATTAACTGGATAGTGAATAAACCGGGCCTTATACTGTATATAACAACGTGTTGCTTAGATGATTACCAAACAACTTTACCAATGCATGCTATAAAAACGACATTAATTATTATTAGATTATTACTAATAGACCTGATATAATACAACATAATAATTATTTTCTGTTAATTTATACTGTTACCCTGTACAAGTAAAGATTACAATTTTGACATATAAAATGACAAATTACAACGTATCTTCGATATGTCAAAAATTAAACTTTCGTTGGTAATAATTGTACTTCTGATATTATGCAATTTAGTGCTTTGCCGACAACAGAATGAATTTTCCTTTTTGATTAAAGTTTGTAACAGGCAACCTACTGTACTTTGCCTAGGAACATATATAAGAAGTAAGTGGATTTTGGCAACAGAACCTTGTGCGTGGTATGCCAATCCTATAATTCACAACACAGCATATTTAATAGCTGGAAATTCTGAGACATCTAGCTGTGAAGGCGGAGAACAAAGGAAACCAAAGAAAACCTATTTTGACTTGCAAAGCTTCAAACATGAAGATATAAAAAAGATTGGTTTAATAAAAATTGATAAACCATTTCCATTAGGATCTGCAACAATTTCCAATGTGACATTAAGGGAACAACACATTACTAAATGTACCGTTTTTGGTTATTATCATGACTCAGAAAAAATAAACAAACTAGAATTTCAAGTTATGGCTATGGATAAATGTAAAGATACATATGATAATCTCAATCTAGATAAAGAAACAACGAAATGTTTCAAAATTCCGAAAAATATTAACATTTTTAGTTCTCCCGTCGTTTGTAGTGGAGTAGTACAGGGTTTTGTCGTTGCAATAAAAGACAAAGTAGCAGCACTTATTCATACTTATAGTCAAGGAAATTGGATCAGCATTATAGCAGATGGAAAAACTTTAAAAGCTGCTCTTATATCTATTTCTAACGTATCGAAATTGAATTTAGGCTTAATATTTTGTTATATTTTATATTTTTCTTATTAATTTCTTTGATTATATTTTGAAAAGATGACTATTTTTTTTTTATTTGTAGGTAGAAATAACTATGGATCAGAAAATTCAGCAATGAATATACCGATAGGTCCAACTCGCAACGGGCCATAGGCAACAATAGACGTATGGAACGTAATGCGACGTGGCAACGTGTGTACGATGCCTATATTGAGTGACTTTCTTAAAATTTAAATTTATTTTGCAGAATTATTGATTTTTTTACTTTTATCTTTTAGAAAACGTTATTGTTTTTTTATTACTTAAAATTACTTTATATGAAAAATAGTATACCATAATTTTATTACCTACGGATATTCACAATTCCAAAATACGTTACAATGTTGCTTATTTTAGATTGTAATTAGCTGAATGCTGTCGCAAAACTGATCTCTGCATTTTTTAAAATGCCAGAATAAAATTAACCCCTGCCTTTATTATAATTTTACAAAGGAACAGACACGTACTTCAATTTCTACGAAAAACTAAGCCTACAGTTCATGTATAATACAGTGATAATGAAGACCGGAGCGTTTGTCGACCTACGAAGTTGTACTTTACTTGTTTATTGTTAATAAAAGGCTGATGGAAAATTACGTGAGATTTTGGTATCTGTATTATAATAACATCACGATACTAGTAGAAATACAAATATGAGCATATTACGAAAGCATCAGCTGCATAATCAATATAACAAAACACTACACCTTATTTGTTTGCTTTAAGTATTAATATTTTCCGATAAATATAAATATCTATTCATTCTAACAAATTTAACAACGATTGACAAATTCAATTTCATGACAATACAATTGAATGAATATTCGTTTCAATGTATACTGTCTTTGTTTACACTTTTATGGTATACTATTTTTCATATAATGTAATTTTAAGTAATAAAAGAACAATAACGTTTTCTAAAAGATAAAAGTAAAAAAATCAATAATTCTGCAAAATAAATTTAAATTTTAAGAAAGTCATTCAATATAGGCATCGTACACACGTTGCCACATCGCATTAGTTCCATACGTATATTGTTGCCTATGGCCCGTTGCGAGTTGGACCTATCGGTATAACAAGTGCTCATTTGAAAACTCAATCTAGGTTACTTTGAAATTTTGATTGAATAAGACGCAAATATATTAGTATGTGTTTGTTGTCAATCACAAATATCAGTTAGTGTATAAAATAATCGTGCGTCGATTCTGGTTTAAATAAATTGCTTCTCAGTTTTAAAATGGCTTTCACTTTAGAACATAAAATTTGTTTAGTCCAAGCTTATTTTCGAAGTGGTAATAAAATTGATGGTTTATGGGTTTATTCAGTTCAAGATTACATGGTAGAATTTCAAGTTGAGTTTCCACATTTTGTAATAGATTATATACAATTTAAGAATACTTTGGATAGAACTTTAAAACTTTTTTTCTGAAACTGGTAGTCTCTTAAGAAAATCAGGCAGCGGAGCAGTTAAGAAACGTACACCTCAAGTTGTCAATCGTGTTGAAGAAATAATGTAAAATGAACCACAAACATCTGTTCGACATTTAAGTCAACAAATAAACCTTTCTGTTGGTACAACTCGCAAGTTATTAAAAAAAGATATGCAACTTTATCCATACCGTGTCACAGCAGTACAAGAATTGTTAGAAATTGATTACCCACGTAGACTACAGTTTTGTAATTGGTTTGTAAATATGAAAAATAATGGAGAACTTTCGCAAAGAGTCATCTTTTCTGATGAAGCATGGTTTTATAAAACGGGATACCTAAATACACAAAATACAAGAATTTGGAGTAGTGAAAATCCACATGTAATTAATGAAGAATCGCTACATCCAGAGAAAATTGGTGTTTGGGCAGCAATAAGCCAAAGGCGAATCATTGGACCAATATTTTTTCAGGGAACGTTAAATGCTCAAAGGTACCGTACGGAAATTTTATAACCATTTGTCAATCAGTTGCATTATGATGAACTTCAAAATGCATATTTCCAACAAGACGGAGCACCTTGTCACTGTACTGCAGAATCTTTGGATTATTTAAGAGAATTTTTTGATGAGCGTATAATTAGTCGAAATACTGAAATAGCCTGGCCTACACGTTCATGCGATTTAACACCTTGCGACTTCTTTTTGTGGCCTTATCTAAAAAATAACATATTTCGAACACCTATATTGAATTTGAATGATATGCTACAGAGAATCGAACAGAAATGCATGGAAATTAATAACAATCCAGTAATGTTGTAGAATATCATCAGAAATTTTGAACGGAGGATTTTAAAGTGCATTGATCTTGAAGGACAACATTTTCAACATTTGTTATAGTTTTCAATAAATACCTATTATTTGTTATTTATTTGTATGTATGAAACTGTCAAAATATACGACTTCGTAGGTTAAGTAGTAAATTTTAATTTACGACATACTTCAAAATGTTCTCAGTAAATCACATGCTACTAGATTGACTTTTCAAATGAACACCCGTTATATGCATATATAGACATTTAATAATGTTTATAATTACTATACTACGATATTAATGTCTATAAGCTTTAAATGTACATATTATCACGTTTAAAGAAAGAAATATTGATAAAAGAGTAACTACATTAATTTAGTCATTACTTTTTACATTCACAGCGCTCGACTAAATGAAGAATAATGCTATAAAGCGAATGTTTAGCTTGTTTCATTAATAGAGCAATAGATAGAGATAGAGGGAAAATATCACTTGTTTGAGGTATTTTGAATTCAAAACATAATTTCCTTTAACAGGTGGGCGTGTTTACAATACCTTTTCAACCGTTATTTTGCGGTTTAGTGCGCTCGTTTAATATACATAGTTGCTGGTTCGTTCTCTCTAAATTTATGGATTCATTCATAAATTCGAGATTTGAATAATTGAAAACGTAGTATTATACAATTTAATAGGGCTATCGATCATACACGAACTCGTCACACAACATTAAACATTACATTGTGGAAATGCTTGTACGTATTATATATCAACTATGTGTACAAATTAATCTTCGTAATTAAAAATCTGTTTATTTACACCTTATTAAATTATTATTCTGTTCGAATTCTAAGAAGATTAGTTATACACTAATAATAACACTATATATGCATTTATAGACATTTATCGACATCTTATATATACTTAAATATAATTTTCAATAAAATCTAAGAATATTTTGGTTGCAAATGGTATTCAAAAACTCTTTAATTATAAAATACTAAATTTATATCAATTCTTCGTTTGTACATTATCGCCGACATCTAATCCTTCTCTATAGATGAATCGCATTGCAATTTCTTAAATGTACACCAAGGAAACGAGGTAACTAAACGCCGGTCGGCGTAGTTATAGTTCCCCATCACCGTGTATAACCCTATCACGTTTTATTGAATACTGGACGTACTACATACCACAAACGCATTAAAAAGATATGTAATAAAAGTAAAATGGCATTTAAATTTCATTCACCAACCGTTGACCAACGCTCTACCTACGAGAGGTGAACAAACTGAAATAGGTAGGGTATCAGCGCCTCCTACATCGTTCAGTTTGCTTGCTTCCACGGTGTATAATTCCTTGGCATACATGCACTGATATACACACACATACATATAAACACAAACATACACACACACACACACAGCATCTAATAACGACGAAGCGAGCCATTCCTATAGACATTTTTGGAATAGTCAGTTGATAGGAGAGACTGTCGGCTTTTTTTCTTGTTGCAGCTACCGCCACCAATGCGGGAATGAAAGGAAATTTTGGAAAAATATTTTGGGTTGAGTCTATATAATTTAATTTTTCCATTTTTCGTACGTTGTATTTTTATTTCAAGGACACCCGGTATATAATGTCGTATAAGGTTTCACGGCCAAAATGTGGCGAAGATTTATTTCGTTTTTTTTGTGTGTTTCCGTGTGTATGTTCCTTTGCCCTTTAAAAGCCGGATGTATGAGCAAGCTTTCAGCAGCCTATCTGCTACCATCATCAGGTTGTCGTTGCTACTGCTGTTATTCTTCGCTTGCAGTATCACTCAAAGAATGATAGCAGCAACAACGGAAACCTCAGCATGGCACCAGAGAAACTGCTCAAGGTTTTTTCATACATCCGTCCTTTAGACGGTGCAGGAACATCACATGACAAGGTAGTCGAAATAAACCTTCGAGAATATATATATATATATATATATATATTGAAGAAATTTCGTATTTTCTTGGCCGTTGTTATAATACCAGATAAAGAATAAGTGTTTCTTGGGAATGGCGGCCGGGTAATTAAAACAATATTTAATTTTGTTTATGTTTCGGTTCTATATATAGAGCCTTTTTCACATATTTTTCAGTTGTGAAAAAGCCTCTATATATAGAACCGAAACGTAAACAAAATTAAATATTATTTTAATTACCCGGCCGCCATTCCCAAGAAACACTTATTCTTTATCTGGTACATATATCTGGAAATTGCCATGGGAAGTTGCTCATTAAAATACAGTGCTGTCGCAATATCCTTTAAAAAGCATGTATTACGATGCCTACCACAAGTGACAAAGGTGCATGTACAGAAAGAGCGATTATCCATAAATTCTTACTACGTCAGTACATACATATAATTTGAAAAAATTAAACTATAATACATAGACAAATACAGCGACTGACATTCTATTAAAAATTATTAACATTATGATTAATAATATGATTAATAAGTTAGATGAACACTTAATACGTTTATTTATCATGGCTTTTACTGCGAATTAATATTAAAATTAGTTTTTAAAATTGATACTTTAACTATCTAGAAGTTTAATAGGTCAATAGTTTTGTTTTCATCCAACAATAGGTTGTCGTTATTTTTATATTTTACTTTTTTATATTATTCTTTTGAAAAATTAGCTTAAGTAATTGACACTTTTTCTACTAATACTAATACCTAATTTTTTTAGTCGTACCACTTAACAATTAAATTAATGATTTCATAAAATCGACTAAATAACTATTCATTCATTTTATTAAAATGAAGCCGCAAAACTATTTTCTTCATAATACTACATGAATTGAACAAAATTATTATTTTCTTTTGGGAATACATGAAATCTCTATTTAAAGTAATAGCCACTCAAAAAAAATGAAAACATTTAAATTATTTTAAATAAATGTTTTACTTACGATTAATGTAGGGGCTTCTAGGGGTTCATAAATAAGATGATCTCCCGCAAATGAAGCACAGTCGAGCCATTGCTCGATTTCAGTATGAGGAAGTCTTGTTGGACGTACTGTTGTACACACCATTTTCTATAAGAAAAAGATATTAAATATTTAATTTGAATGAAATCGTAATATAATAATTAGAGACCGGACACGAGAGGTTGTAACTCATCGCCCACGAGCGTACTATTGAACATTTGTATTTTTAAAGTTTTTAATTTTATTTATATAATTATACTTATAATAATAAAACGGGTATGTATACGGCTGCAAAATACGAAATACATTTTTATTTGTTCATGTTGAGTAAAGGAGTATTAATATTTACTAGCCATACTTTCTCTAGGTACTCTTCTGTAAAATTTGTTCTCTTTGAATGAAATACATCTTTGTAAATAGAAAACGTCCTTTCCACATCGCAACTGGTTATAGGTGCATACTGGAAATATTCTTCTATTTCTGCGTATTTTGCAGCTAGATATTGTGGCGTTGTTCCCATACACAATTGCCACATCTAATGTCGTTAAACCATCATTTAATTTGATATTTCGATTTTCAAAATAAGTGATTAGTTTTGGCAAATTTCCAAAGTGTTCCTGAAGAAAGTACAACTGATTTTTAAAATGTGGAATTTGTGTTAGTTCCTTGCACTCAGAAATACTTCGAACATCGTCATTTAAACATGCAACGAAATTTTGTAAACTATCGAAATTCTCTGCATAAAAACTAGAAGCTTCCAACCATGTCCCCCATCTAGTAATTGCTGGAGAGGGAGGTAGTGACAAAGATTGCCGCCTTTCCCTGTAAAGAGCTACTCTGCTTTTCTGAAAACTTTTTTAAAAGCGGATACAAGTCTATCAACTTCTGGAAAGGTGTCTCTGATATATTCACAGATTCTGTGGAGAGCATGTGCTACATAAGTAATATGCAGCGTATTAGGATATGTTTCCTTTAATAGTCTGCCTGTTTTTAACATATATGCAGCACTATCACTGACAAATAAAAGTATTTTTTCGTTGTACCTGTCTTCCGAATGAAGCATTTGGTGCATATTCTCGTAAATGTTTTAGCTACTGTTTCCGCATCAACTGCATTTATAACTTTTGTTGTTATTACATATGCGTTATATGGAATAGTTGGATGCAGTACACCAGCTACAACATTTACCACACAGCGTCCTAATATATCGACACTTTCGTAGCAACTTATCCAGAGGTACTGATTTGAAAGATGGCTTCTAATTCGTTCTACTGCTTTCGTGTAGCACTTAGAAATATAATATTTACGTAAGGTGGATTCATCAGGAACATTTCGACCAGTATATTTTTGGAGAAATACTGTTAAAGTGGGATTGTTAAGTCTATTTAATGGAATATTAGCCGCCATAAAAGTTTCACAGAGTTCTTCGTTAAAATTGTCAGATTCCGACGAATCTAATTTCTGTGCGTGTGTTTGCGATGCTAAGTGATGCTAAGTTGTACGTGCGATTTCATGGAATTTTTTAACGATATTTTACAGATTTTGCTATAAATTTCCGTCAATCCAACTCGCCATTGTTTTACGATGCCGTTCTCGACGTTCTTCCATATCATATCTGAAACAGTAACTTAAACAATGCTCTTGATCTAAATAAATGAAAACTAAAAATGTATGCGTAAGTTATTGAAACTAAACGAAATTCAATGCACACATACGTGAAAATAATTGGGAGAAGTAGATTCAATCAAACAATATTAAACAGGATCTATCACAAAAATTACGATGTAATTAACAGTTAAAACTATGAAAACAAGAAACTAACTCACAGTACTTTGTTTATCTTACGAAATATAATCTAAATAGACTAAATTATGAAAACTGCAGACTCTGCTATCTACGCCCATGAAAACAGAATATTAACTGTAAATATCCAACAAAAATCGTCGCAATTCTCGATGAAAACAGAAGTGCGCGCTAGCTAGATCAATAGTGCATTCAATAACTGCGTGATGTACTTACAAATGTAGACTATTCGTAATTACGAGATCATTTCAACCCGACGTGTCCGATTTCTAATAATAATAAAGGTATTTGCTAATAGGTATTGAACTCTATATTTAGAGCAACTTTTTATTTTCTTTTGAAGGTAAAAATGCAGTAGCCTATAGTAGGTGTCTTTGAAATTTAAAAAAAAAACGTACGAAGAATGGAGAGATTAAACTATATAGGGTGGGTCAAACTATATGGAACGTTTTTTCTCCAAAAAGCGTACTGCAAAAAAAGTAATATATAGATAATTAAAAATTGCTGAAGAGACTATAGTTCTATGCCGGATTTGGAGCCCCCGAAATAAATGTGTATTGCTTTTAATAAAGTCATCATAAAATCCTATAGAATTATATTAGATTGCTCAGTACAGCTTATTGGAAAGGTATTTCTTCCACATTTTAGAATCATTATTAATATCTATGTTTTTTTTTTAATTTCAGTGAAGATATGAGGTACTAATACATTAAAAAATATCCGGAAGGGACTCTTAATATAAATGATCGTTTTTCTATGATTTTTTTTATGAAAATATATTATTTTCCGCAAATCGTTAGGAAATTTTGACATTCCTGACAAAATTTCTTAAAGAAAAAGTCAACATTTCCTAATTGTTAGGAAATGTTGACTTTTTCTTATACATATTCGTACTTTTCTCTTGATTTCTTTGGCAATAATTCTAATGAAGCAGTATTCACTACCTCAACCAGCTCTGGAGGAGTCCCAGATATGGAAAATTCATCATAACTTATCATTTTACACTGTTTTGCTATCGAAAACACCAGCAGTTAAATTTATATGCGTCAAGTTTGACAATTCAACATTAATGCGTTTCCATAGTAACGCAACCAATTATATTACGAATTTCAAAACACCATTTATTTGTGAATAAAATTATTCGCGATTTTTTCAAAATTAATTAATATCTGTCGAATTTTAAACGATTTGCGGAAAAATAGTATGTTTACCTCGTAGGAAAAGCCACATTCCTGGACTCTGTGTTGCTAAGTCTCGGCTTGCGCCTCGACTTAGCAATCTTCACAGTCGTCCAGGAATGTTAGGCTTTTCTTACTCGGTAAACAATATACTATTTACTTACTCCTCATTAAAGTACATACAATTTTTAGGAACTTTTACGATCGATTTTATTCATTTTCGAAATCGTTTTGGTAGAAAAAACGACCTGAAGAAATCGTTATTTTGAAGGATTAAACAAAACAACACACTTTTTTAATTTTTAAGTTGATTTATTTTTAAATCTTTTTTCGACTTAAAATATGTAATTCCAACGATTTTTTAAAAAGAAAGTCTGTTTCATTGCTATTTAAATTTTTTTTGTTTTCCATTCTAGGTACTTTTTTACAACTTTCTAGCATGAAGCCACCCTATCTGAAACTAAAAATCTATCACACATCATAACAAAATTCAAAGTGTCGTATTTTTTAGTGTAGTTCCCTCGTTTCATTGGAGTAAATACTTCAGCAACTTCTTCATTTTCAACTATATCCACATCTGATTGATGTGGAATGTATGTTGGCTCATCATTACCCGTTAGAATTCTTGTTATTATTGTGGATACTTCATTCTAAAACGTCTGCCATATATTCAGTTATTGTCAGTTTTCTATCATTACGTTCATCATAATTCTTTTAGATGTTGTGGAATCAAACCACACGAGAATTTTGTTGTTTTTAACTTACAATTACATTTACCGATCTAAAAAAAATCGTTTATTGAATCTAGGAATGCTTTAAATTCTTTAGTTTTGTTCGAATTTTTTGTTTTCTTTTTTGTAGTATTTATCAAGCAAAACAGTTCATTTTTTTAAAATATTTTTTCTGTTAATGATTTCAATATTCAATTTCCTCTAGATATGATCCATTTATCTGTTACATGTAAGAGTTTTATGAAAGAACATTTTGCTTTCAAATTCAGCACGATCATTTAAGAAGAAATAATATTTTATAATATCACGATTAGTCGGCAAATTAAGATCATTTACATTACTTGATGAACCAAATACAAAAATCTGATAAGGTATATGTGACAATCTAGATTTAGAGCTTGCTGATGTTCTTGTTTCCATTTGCGAAGGTGCTGCAGACGAGGTAGATGGTTTCTACATATCAATAATAATTTTAAAAATTCAAATTGTTGTTTTCGTGTGACGCTATAGAACGAAAAAATGTTTTCATGAAAAAAAATCATTGAAAAATTATTTATTAGTTGAGAATCCATTTTAGGCTGATTGCACACAAAACATTAAAAAAACTCCATATACTTCGAATAGTTGGTATATACAGGGTCCCTGAAATCAAAGACAACTTATGAAAAATAGAGTCAATTACGACGCGAACCCCAAAATGTTCCGTCTATGAATTCAAAATATTAAGATTGTAAATATGTACCCCTATTGAAGTAACACACACACCGTATGTTTACATACATAACAGCTGTCAATGTTATAAAAAGTTATAACATCCTGTATGCTAAGGTCAATACATCGTACAAAATCAGCTTTTTATACGTTCAAGTAAATAATTAAAAATTAAGGTGTGTTACATTCATTTATAAACCGATTTTATGAATCATACTAAAATTTCATGTGTATTTCGAGAATATTTTTTTTTGTTAGAAGTAGGAAATATAAAATATGAATATCGAATTCAGAATGTCCCTATTGTATTTAAAGGCGACAATGTTTATATTTATAAAACGTATAAGTTTTGCTATGGTAAGGGTTCGATAACCCGAGTCAGCTGTTAAAAATGTATACTAAGATGTTATATTAAAAGAACATGTAAGATGTGTGCTTTACGGGCATTTAAGTTACATCTTTTAATGTTAAGAATTGATATCTACACTAGAATATTAAAATAAAACTTGTATTTTTAATAGTGGTTCTGAAAGGTGTCAGAAATACCTTTCCTGCAAGTCTATTCTGAGCAATTTACTATAATTCTGTTGAATTTTATTGAAAATAATATGCATTTATAAGGAAAATATCTATTTTGAAAATTTCTCTTCAGAAATTCAAAAATTGACTCACCTTAATATATATCCAAAAATTTTCCCGAAATTCCCTCTCATAAGCGATAAAAAGAATAACAATGATATTGTAGAAATTGTAGAATGCCACTGTGCGACTGAATATATCATAAATGCTATCGGAGACGATATCTTGAAGATGACCCACAACAACAACAGAAGTAGTCTTATTATTGTCCATCTCACTTTAAGTTTCGTTCAGTTGTCGATCGTTACGTACGTTCGATATAATTTTTCAATTAAAGATAGACTATTAGAAAAAGTACCTTAAATGCCCGTAAAAAAACATCTTACATGTTCTTTTAATATATCGTCTTTAAACTTTAGTTTCGTACCAGGTTATTGAACTCTTACCATAACAAAGCAGACATAATGTTATCGTATTTATAAACATAAAACATTAACATTGCCGTCTTTAAATTCAATAGCGGCATTATATTTCTTACTAATATTACAATCTTCAAATTTTATCACAAGGTCTAGTAGTTTGTGGCATTTGAAAGTGTCATTAAATAATTGTTGATTGTCAATAAGAGTTGAATTAAATGAAAAAGAAAGAATACAAATATTAATTATGATCGGTTTTGGCGATAGAACAATAACTCAACAGGAAGTATGTAACCTTTTTAATACAATACATCCCAATCTGCAGCCAATTTCGCGTTCCGTTGTTACCAAAACTTTAAGAAGGTACAATATAAATGGCGGTGTTCGCAATTTGCGAAGAATTTGTCATGCAAATTCTGCTACAAATAACATTAAAACGTAAGATATAGCCATATCTGTAGAGGAAAATCCTTTATCATTTATCTACAAACGAGCTGGCGCAAAGTCATGATATTAATCGCCGTTCAGTAGAAAGAATTCTTAAGAAAGAAAAATACCATCCTTATAAAATTCACCTCGTTCAAGAACTATCTGATGATGACTTCGACAGAAGGCAAGAGTTTTTTAAATGAATGAGGAAGATTTTAAATCGTGATAACAATTTTGTAGATAATCTAGTATTTTTGGATGAAGCAACCTTTTATTTGAGCGATACTATTCATAGAAATAGCTGTCGGTATTGGGTACAGAGTAATCCTCACTGAATACAAGAATACCCTAGAAAGCTTAACGGTTGGGCTGGTATTTGTAGAAACAAGTAATAATGAATTTTTCTATAGAAGAAACTCTAAATAGTCGAAGATATTTAGAACTTTTAAATAACCAGATAATATCTGCATTGAAGGAAAATGGCCAACTTTCACAAAACATCTGGTTTCAGTAGCATGGGACACCCCTTCACTATTCAGTATCGTTCGAGATTGATTAGATCGAACTTTTGCCCACAGATTGATTGGAAGGAGAGGCCAAAATAAATGGTCCGCACGTTCTCTCGATCTCAATCCACTAGATTACTTTTTGTGGGACTATCTATAACAGAAAGTGTATCTTACTCCACCTAGAAATTTGCAAGATTTGGCTGAAAGAATTCATCAAGAGATACGAAGCATTTCACCAGACATCATAGCGAGGGTTGCAGGAGAATTTACAGACAAATTGGCTTACCGTAAGAAAGTGGGTGGCGCCTATTTTGAAAAGCTTATTATCAGTTTATTTTCTTTTCCTTACCAATGAATAAATCAAAATACTTAGGCCACAAATGATATAGTTTGTTGAAATCGTGTGATAGAAGAGAATCCCAAAATATAAAAAATACAAGGCCGTTCAATTTAAAAAAGTATTTAATTGAGGGTAATTAAAACTACAAAGTCAAAGTAAAGCAATAAATACAATAATAAAGAATGTAAACACATCATTATTGGACGCAAAACATTGTATAATAATGAACACTGTTCTCAAACAATAGGTACATAAAAGTGAATTACAAGATAGCATTTAAATAAATCTTTTTTTAACACTGGATTACGAGACATTCGTAAAATTTACAATGCTCGATTTACTTCCTTGTTTTCTGGCTATTTTTAGTTAACGTATCTGCCCGCCGGTCTCGGTACCATCCTAATTAGTCTTTCTTGCGACTAGTGATCACTGCAGTTCAGCAAGATCTTGTGACGTTATTCGTCGTTTCAATCAAGCGTCGTAAATTTTACGAATATCCCGCGTTCCCGTACTAGATCTAATAATCGGAACGTAATTGCATATTTTGGGTTTTAGTTCGCACTCATAGGTTAATAATGCAAATATTTCCTTTTATATTTTTAGAATAGAAAATCGTATTTTTAGATAAATGGCGTCAAAAACAGCATTGTCAGAAAAGGAATTGCAAGATGCAATTCAGAACCTTTCGATGATAGTGATAGTGATTGGGAGGAGGATGCCGAGTTACAGAAACGATCAATGAAGTTGTTAGTTCTATTGGACGCAATTTCTTATTTGCTGAACGTAAAAATGAAGAAAATAGTCTTCCCTATTTACTTAGTTACTTCAGTTTTATGTTCATCTGAAGAAAATATAATATGTCCAAAAGAAATAAGGTAGAAAGCAGGCGCGACTCGTGATGACGTATTTGGAAGTGCATGTACAATGATGCGAGTGCCTCGTGTATTTTCGGTGTTTACTAAGAAAACGCTACAGTTAGTACATGAGAACACACGAAGCACTCGCATCATTGTACATGCACTCCCAAATACGCATCACGAGCCGCGCCTGGAGAAAGGCAAAATCTGTCATAGGTGGTTGTTAACTGAACTATGTAAAAAAAAAAAATTTGTTTTTCCTGTTCTAGCCATAAATGACGTATGACAACAACTTATTGTCAACAATGCAAACATGCAAATGACACTGTGATATTACCCCATATTACACCACTTGTTTTCACGGTGAAACCACCACCGTGGAAACATTTGTACTCTGTGTGGTGCAAATTAAAATAAATTCGTATTATTATGTATAATGTTAAAAAACAACTAAAGAGCGTATATTACTTTTCGTAGATTTTTAGAATAAAAATTATTTTGTATAAAACCAAAAATTTTTGAAGTAGCAGCAAATTTGACGATACTCATGTACGTACTGACGACGTGTAGCGTAAGTACTCCTAATCTGGGGTTAACAGTTAATACAGATAAATTAACACAGCAACTCACTCACAGAATAATATTCGTACATTAGGAGCATTTTTCAAATAGTGAATCTTTGATAGGTTTGCTTCTTAGTGCATTCCGGTAGCTTATCACATATTTTAAGATTCCAATAATCAACATAGTTTTGACCTATTTTGAATAGGTGTATATGTTAATTATTGTCATTTAGTTATCAAACTGTAGCGCAGTTTTATGTTAAATGAACAGATTTCTAATTAATCAAAGAATTTTTGCAGTTAAGAGTTTTATTACAAATCAATCAATTGTGCAAACTCAGAGAAGTTTTCGGCGAGAATTCAACGCAGTAAGATACGGACAAATTCCTAGCAAAAAAAATATTTTGAGATGGGAGACGGATGTCGATGAAAGAGGGAATGTTTCATCAAAATATACTGGAAGAGTACGCACAGTGAGGACATCGGCAAATATTGAAGGTGTCAGGCAAGCATTTCAACGAAGTCCGTTGCATTCTGCAAAAAACATTCAATTGCAAATTACTGTTGAGAATTTTACATGCTTTACACTTTTACCCCTACAAAGTTTAAGTCGTTTATAAGTTTCAAGATGGTGACCGAGATGCCCGAATGACTTTCTGCAGAAATATGTTGGAAATTTTGAATCAAGACCAAAATGCGATTATTTATTTGCTTATGTCCGATTAAGCGCATTTTTATGTCAGTGGAAGTGTAAACAAACAAAACTGCCGTTATTGGGCAGCTGAAAACCCACAACAATTACACGAAAAACCGCTTCATTATGGAGAAGTCACTGTATGGTGTTGCGTTTCACCATTTGGAATTGTAAGGAGAGAAAATCGAAGAAACTGTTACAGTCGCCTCAGAGCGTTACATTTTCATGTTAAAAACATTCTTATGGCATGAACTACGTAGAGTAAGACGAATAAATCTTTTTTCCAACAAGATGGTTCCACACCACATACAGCAAGGCAAACTTTGATTGCGTTGCGGCGAATGTTTCCGAACAGATTAATCTTATGGCTTGGAGACTTTTACCATGGTCGTCAAGATCCCCCGACCTGACTGCACCAGATTTCTTCCTTTGGGGGTATCTAAAAAAGTCTTTGAGAGACGCCCGCGGACAATTTAAGATGTTAAAGAAGCCATTGGAGAAGAAATACGTGCGATTAATCGTCCAATGTTACAAAGAATAATTTCAGAAACAGGTTTGAACAATCCATTGCAGTCAATGTGGTATACTCGAATGACGTTATTTTTGGGAATTAAACTTGCATATAATATAGTTCTCGTTTATCACAAATTTGTTTAATTTCGCCATTTTTTGATATTGTAGTGAATGTTTGAGAGTAGGTCATACCTATTAAAGGACATTGTATAGAATGTAGTAAACGGCTTCATTGTTTTTCAAAGTATTCGCTTTCAACATCAATTTATTATGCAGAAGCTCTAATCTACTGCCAAAGGACTTTTTCCATTCTGAAGCTAATACTTCGGAAACCAGTGTTTGGAATCTTTTAACAACTGTTTCGGACAACGAAAATTGATAGAAATGCAATTTATTTTTTATGCTTGAGAACAAATAGAAATAAAATAAATACCGGTAATTGAGTCATTAATTTAAAACTTTTGTTGCCTAAAAAAATAAATGGTTTGACATTCTAAGTGGGAGCTAGGTTGTCATGATGAAGTATAATTCTCCAACTTCGATTATTTCTCCTTATCTTATCGATAACTTTCAAACAACAATACTAATCAGCGTTCACGCTTCTTCAATTCTCTGAAGGTACGGTTGTCACATATCCATCAAAGCCGAAGAAACAAGCGCTAATTTACTTCACAGCACTACTTGGACGAACAATTTTCTTAGGTTTTGGATCGCTTCGAAAGACCGAAATGGTGAATTGCTTTTACCTTCCGGATCGTACGAATAAATCCAAGTTTCATCGCAATAGCTGAGCTTCACAAAATTTCTCCTTGAGAGTGGCGCATCTACGCTGAAATTCGGTAAACCAACCAAAAGTCAAATAAAGTCGATAGATGTTAAATAACATTTAAATTCAGTAAGAAATCTTGACTCAAAAATTTTCACACAACTACCTTCTTTTAAATGTTGTTGTGTAAGCACTTAAGTATGAACCAAAAATTTTCTTAGCAGTCCTCGTACTAAGTTTTATTTCGTATTTTATTTTTTCTCTTGCACACTGAACATGAAAAATTATATTTTTTTTATATTCAATCTAAGGGTATCTATTTCGCACCATGCCATTATAAATGCATGAGCATCAATATGTAATATCTTAGAGTATGAACCTGCCTGAATTATGCACGTATCAGCATGTTGACATATTCCTTTCCATTTCATTAAATTAACCATATCATTAACATCTACGACAAGAAGAGTAAATGTGTGTTTCTGTATTATTAATTGCACTAAAAATGTATACAAGTGTCCCGTATCGTTATGTTCAAATTTTAGGAGTGTAAAGTAGACTTCATTTCAAGTAACAAAAACTTGTATATCCATTTTTATTTGTTTCAAAGTTACAGATCTATGAATGTGATTGACAGATCATGAAAAAAAATGTAATCCTAAAGTCAATAACAACTGATTTTATTTAAAAAAGTTCAATTAATAATATTTTCGAAATGTCCACCTCCTTGTTGAATACAGGCTTGTGCCCGTAAGCCAACAGAAGTACTTATCCGAATTTCATACTTGTTCTGCCGGATTTGCTCGGCAGACAGGTGAATACGATCCAACAACTCCTCTTGTGTTCGAAACTTGCCCGTAGACAATATTTTTCATGTACCCCCATAAATAAAAGCCAAGGGGATTAAAATCGGGTGATCTGGGTGGCCATCCAATAGGACCACCGCCACAAATCCATCTTGGATAATTGACGTTAACCCAATTTCGGACAGCAATTCCGAAATGTGGTGGTGCCCCATCCATGTGAAACCACATGTCTCGTCGGACATTCAGTGGGACATCCTCTAAAAGACCTGGCAGTTCTTCAATAAGAAATTGAAGATAATTGCCCGCATTTAACCTCCCAGGAAGAACGACAGGACCAATCAACAAGTCATCGATTAGGGCCGCCCAAACGTTAATAGAAAATTCAGGTTGAAATTTAGATGGGCGTATAGCTTTGGGATTTTCTGATGACCACCTGTGTAGGTTTCTCAGATTTATAACACCACTTCTCGTGAACGTAGATTCATCTGTCCAGAGGACTGTTCTGCAGAAATTAAATTGAAGCCGTGACTGTCTTAATATACAGGTAGAATAAACTAGACGAGCATAGTGGTCTGCCTCAAGCAAACCGTGTCCCCTGCGATAGTGATAAGGATATACGCCCTCACGTTTTAAAATTCGCCAAACTGTCGTTTGTGGCACTCCTAGTTGTCTAGCGATTCGACGTACACGAAGAGTTGGATCCCTTGTAACAATAGCTACTGCTTCGTCCTCTAAGTCTGCTGGCAAATTTACTCCTCGGTCGAAAAGATAATCACGCAGTCCGCATTCCCGAAATTGTCTGTGTACTTCCAGAAACGTTCTGTAATGAGGAATGCGCCTATCGGGAAACCGATGTCGATATTCAATACCTGCTTGATGTGCACTGCCGTTGCAGTAGCCATACACAAAATGCATGTCCGCGTACTCTTGAGACGAAAATCGGTAAGGCATTTTGAATAAAGAAAACGTGTCCACTCACTAATAAGCTGTTGTATGAACTGAAACGTAATGTAATCCTTTATTTAAAACAATAAATAAAAGGCTGATGTTGTGGTGTTTATATGATGTATATAAACACCACAACATCAGCCTCATACCACCGAACGCATACCCACAGATTTGTGGGTAGAGTAAAATGTTTTCCGGCTACAGGCCAAGGAGGTGCGAGATAGCTCGACGCCATAATAATAATAATAATATTATTGTTTATTTACCCAACACCATATAATATGATACCAATTGCAGGACAAATACGAATATAAACATGTAACAAGTATTCACTTGAAAATTCAATCTAGGTTACTTTGAAATTTTGATAGAATAAGACGCAAATATATTAGTATGTGTTTGTTGTTCCGTAAACGTAAATCCAAATGACATTTGATAATGTCAATCACAAATATCAGTTAGTGCATAAATAATCGTGCGTCGATTCTGGTTTAAATAAATTGCTTCTCAGTTTTAAAATGGCTTTCACTTTAGAACATAAATTTTTTTTAGTCCAGGCTTATTTTCGAAGTGGTAATAAAATTGATGGTTTATGGGTTTATTCAGTTCAAGATTGCATGGTAGAATTTCATGTTGAGTTTCCACATTTTGTAATAGATTATATACAATTTAAGAATACTTTGGATAGAACTTTAAAACTTTTTTCTGAAACTGGTAGTCTCTTAAGAAAATCAGGCAGCGGAACAGTTAAGAAACGTACACGGTTTCAATCGGTTGTCAATCGTGTTGAAGAAATAATGGAAAATGAACCACAAACATCTGTTCGACATTTGAGTCAACAAATAAATCTTTCTGTTGGTACAACTCACAAGTTATTAAAAAAAGATATGCAACTTTATCCATACCGTGTCACAGCAGTACAAGAATTGTTAGAAATTCATTACCCACGTAGACTACAGTTTTGTAATTGGTTTGTAAATATGAACAATAATGGAGAACTTTCGCAAAGAGTCATCTTTACTGATGAAGCATGGTTTTATAAAACGGGATACCTAAATTCACAAAATACAAGAATTTGGAGTAGTGAAAATCCACATGTAATTAATGAAGAATCGCTACATCCAGAGAAAATTGGAGCGAATCATTAGACCAATATTTTTTCAGGGAACGTTAACTGCACAAAGGTACCGTATGGAAATTTTACAACCATTTGTCAATCAGTTGCATGATGATGAACTTCAAAATGCATATTTCCAACAAGACGGAGCACCTTGTCGCTGTACTGCAGAATCTTTGGATTATTTAAAAAAATTTTTTGATGAGCGTATAATTAGTCGAAATACTGAAATTGCCTGGCCTGCACGTTCATGCGATTTAACACCTTGACCTTAACATATTTCGAACACCTATATTGAATTTGAATGATATGCTACAGAGAATCGAACAGAAATGCATGGAAATTAATAACAATCCAGTAATGTTGCAGAATACCATCAGAAATTTTGAACGGAGGATTTTAAAGTGCATTGATCTTGAAGGACAACATTTTCAACATTTGTTATAGTTTTCAATAAATACCTATTATTTGTTATTTATTTGTATGTATGAAACTGTCAAAATATACGACTTCGTAGGTTAAGTAGTAAATTTTAATTTACGACATACTTCAAAATGTTCTCAGTAAATCACATGCTACTAGATTGACTTTTCAAATGAACCCTTGTTATTAAATGTTCAAATTGTAAATCCTAGGCGATTTGACAACGCACTAATCTCTCCTCAAATTCACGTAAACAGTTTCCTAAATGATCTACACTAATGTTCTGCACTTCCTGATGAATCCTGTCTTTAAATTCTTCAATATTTTGTTGCCTATTACTATTATTGCTATTATTACTATTGAAGAATCGCTACATTCAGAGAAAATTGGTGTTTGGGCAGCGATAAGCCAAAGGCGAATCATTGGACCAGTGTTTTTTCAGGGAACGTTAACTGCTCAAAGGTACCATACGGAAATTTTACAACCATTTGTCAATCAGTTGCATGATGATGAACTTCAAAATGCATATTTCCAACAAGACGGAGCACCTTGTCACTGTACTGCAGAATCTTTGGATTATTTAAGAGAATTTTTTGATGAGCGTATAATTAGTCGAAATCTGAAATTGCCTGGCCTGCACGTTCATGCGATTTAACACCTTGCGACTTCTTTTTGTGGCCTTATCTAAAAAATAACATATTTCGAACACCTATATTGAATTTGAATGATATGCTACAGAGAATCGAACAGAAATGCATGGAAATTAATAACAATCGAGTAATGTTGCAGAATATCATCAGAAATTTTGAACGGAGGATTTTAAAGTGCATTGATCTTGAAGGACAACATTTTCAACATTTGTTATAGTTTTCAATAAATACCTATTATTTGTTATTTAATGTATGTGTGAAACTGTCAAAATATACGACTTCGTAGGTTAAGTCGTAAATTTTAATTTACGACATACTTCAAAATGTTCTCAGTAAATCACATGCTATTAGATTTACTTTTCAAATGAACACTTGTTATGTACTATCGTGAGCAAAAAAAAGTGGTACAGTAGTGAAATTATATGTAAAGTCAATTTTTAGACATTTTAGTATTGTGACGTTGCGAAGGCACTTAAAATCGTAGTAACGTGCAAAAGTCATTTTTGACACTTACACCTATCTGTATATCAACGTATATGTTATTTGATACTTATAGGTTATTTGAATATTTAAATTTGACGCGTACATCTAATATATATCTACATTCACGCAGCCTAATTTAATCCGATTAAAATATGACTGTACCACTTTTTTTTGCTCACGATAGTACATACATATAGGGTTACCGCCGAATACCGACAAAGCTATGAGAATCTGAAGAATACGTATAAATGGGGTGTAAATCGAAAAAGAAATTTATTTGTAATTCATAAAAATTTGAATTTTTAGTGCCAAAATGTAGTTAAAGTGGATCCATAATTTTTGCTTATTCTGTATTTATAGAAATACAGCTGTAATTCTAGTTCGTTGCTCTGCAAAAAAAATTGACGAAATTTTCAGACTTATTTTGACTATAGGTTTAGCAATAAATTCCTATACATACGAATAGTGAATGTTTGTTGTTCTCTTACCTAGACATTTATGTCTGTATACATGGTGTTTTTATTGTAATTTTTTTTTGCATATCAATAATAGTCTTTACGTCGAATATGTCAACGAATCATAGTTAAATAGTTTGAACGTTATACTTCTTGTAAAAAAAAATGCAAAATTTATATGTAATTCATAAAAATTCAAATTTTTATGAATTACAAATAAATTTCTTTTTCGATTTACACCCCATTTATACGTATTCTTCAGATTCTCATAGCTTTGTCGGTATTCGGCGGTCGAATACCGACAAAGCTATGAGAATCTGAAGAATACGTATAAATGGGGTGTAAATCGAAAAAGAAATTTATTTGTAATTCATAAAAATTTGAATTTTTATGAATTACAAATAAATTTCTTTTTCGATTTACACCCCATTTATACGTATTCTTCAGATTCTCATAGCTTTGTCGGTATTCGGCGGTAACCCTATATGTATGTACTATCGTGAGCAAAAAAAAGTGGTACAGTCATATTTTAATCGGATTAAATTAGGCTGCGTGAATGTAGATATATATTAGATGTACGCGTCAAATTTAAATATTCAAATAACCTATAAGTATCAAATAACATATACGTTGATATACAGATAGGTGTAAGTGTCAAAAATGACTTTTGCACGTTACTACGATTTTAAGTGCCTTCGCAACGTCACAATACTAAAATGTCTAAAAATTGACTTTACATATAATTTCACTACTGTACCACTTTTTTTTGCTCACGATAGTACATAACAAGTGTTCATTTGAAAAGTCAATCTAATAGCATGTGATTTACTGAGAACATTTTGAAGTATGTCGTAAATTAAAATTTACGACTTAACCTACGAAGTCGTATATTTTGACAGTTTCACACATACATTAAATAACAAATAATAGGTATTTATTGAAAACTATAACAAATGTTGAAAATGTTGTCCTTCAAGATCAATGCACTTTAAAATCCTCCGTTCAAAATTTCTGATGATATTCTGCAACATTACTCGATTGTTATTAATTTCCATGCATTTCTGTTCGATTCTCTGTAGCATATCATTCAAATTCAATATAGGTGTTCGAAATATGTTATTTTTTAGATAAGGCCACAAAAAGAAGTCGCAAGGTGTTAAATCGCATGAACGTGCAGGCCAGGCAATTTCAGATTTCGACTAATTATACGCTCATCAAAAAATTCTCTTAAATAATCCAAAGATTCTGCAGTACAGTGACAAGGTGCTCCGTCTTGTTGGAAATATGCATTTTGAAGTTCATCATCATGCAACTGATTGACAAATGGTTGTAAAATTTCCGTATGGTACCTTTGAGCAGTTAACGTTCCCTGAAAAAACACTGGTCCAATGATTCGCCTTTGGCTTATCGCTGCCCAAACACCAATTTTCTCTGAATGTAGCGATTCTTCAATAGTAATAATAGCAATAATAGTAATAGGCAACAAAATATTGAAGAATTTAAAGACAGGATTCATCAGGAAGTGCAGAACATTAGTGTAGATCATTTAGGAAACTGTTTACGTGAATTTGAGGAGAGCTTAGTGCGTTGTCAAATCGCCTAGGATTTACAATTTGAACATTTAATAACAAGGGTTCATTTGAAAAGTCAATCTAGTAGCATGTGATTTACTGAGAACATTTTGAAGTATGTCGTAAATTAAAATTTACTACTTAACCTACGAAGTCGTATATTTTGACAGTTTCATACATACAAATAAATAACAAATAATAGGTATTTATTGAAAACTATAACAAATGTTGAAAATGTTGTCCTTCAAGATCAATGCACTTTAAAATCCTCCGTTCAAAATTTCTGATGGTATTCTGCAACATTACTGGATTGTTATTAATTTCCATGCATTTCTGTTCGATTCTCTGTAGCATATCATTCAAATTCAATATAGGTGTTCGAAATATGTTAAGGTCAAGGTGTTAAATCGCATGAACGTGCAGGCCAGGCAATTTCAGTATTTCGACTAATTATACGCTCATCAAAAAATTTTTTTAAATAATCCAAAGATTCTGCAGTACAGTGACAAGGTGCTCCGTCTTGTTGGAAATATGCATTTTGAAGTTCATCATCATGCAACTGATTGACAAATGGTTGTAAAATTTCCGTACGGTACCTTTGTGCAGTTAACGTTCCCTGAAAAAATATTGGTCTAAGGATTCGCTCCAATTTTCTCTGGATGTAGCGATTCTTCATTAATTACATGTGGATTTTCACTACTCCAAATTCTTGTATTTTGTGAATTTAGGTATCCCGTTTTATAAAACCATGCTTCATCAGTAAAGATGACTCTTTGCGAAAGTTCTCCATTATTGTTCATATTTACAAACCAATTACAAAACTGTAGTCTACGTGGGTAATCAATTTCTAACAATTCTTGTACTGCCGTGACACGGTATGGATAAAGTTGCATATCTTTTTTCAATAACTTGTGAGTTGTACCAACGGAAAGGTTTATTTGTTGACTCAAATGTCGAACAGATGTTTGTGGTTCATTTTTCATTATTTCTTCAACACGATTGACAACTTGAGGTGTACGTTTCTTAACTGTTCCGCTGCCTGATTTTCTTAAGAGACTACCAGTTTCAGAAAAAAGTTTTAAAGTTCTATCCAAAGTATTCTTAAATTGTATATAATCTATTACAAAATGTGGAAACTCAACATGAAATTCTACCATGCAATCTTGAACTGAATAAACCCATAAACCATCAATTTTATTACCACTTCGAAAATAAGCCTGGACTAAAAAAAATTTATGTTCTAAAGTGAAAGCCATTTTAAAACTGAGAAGCAATTTATTTAAACCAGAATCGACGCACGATTATTTATGCACTAACTGATATTTGTGATTGACATTATCAAATGTCATTTGGATTTACGTTTACGGAACAACAAACACATACTAATATATTTGCGTCTTATTCTATCAAAATTTCAAAGTAACCTAGATTGAATTTTCAAGTGAATACTTGTTACATGTTTATATTCGTATTTGTCCTGCAATTGGTATCATATTATATGGTGTTGGGTAAATAAACAATAATATTATTATTATTATTATGGCGTCGAGCTATCTCGCACCTCCTTGGCCTGTAGCCGAAAAACATTTTACTCTACCCACAAATCTGTGGGTATGCGTTCGGTGGTATGAGGCTGATGTTGTGGTGTTTATATACATCATATAAACACCACAACATCAGCCTTTTATTTATTGTTTTAAATAAAGGATTACATTACGTTTCAGTTCATACAACAGCTTATTAGTGAGTGGACACGTTTTCTTTATTCAAAATGCCTTACCGATTTTCGTCTCAAGAGTACGCGGACATGCATTTTGTGTATGGCTACTGCAACGGCAGTGCACATCAAGCAGGTATTGAATATCGACATCGGTTTCCCGATAGGCGCATTCCTCATTACAGAACGTTTCTGGAAGTACACAGACAATTTCGGGAATGCGGACTGCGTGATTATCTTTTCGACCGAGGAGTAAATTTGCCAGCAGACTTAGAGGACGAAGCAGTAGCTATTGTTACAAGGGATCCAACTCTTCGTGTACGTCGAATCGCTAGACAACTAGGAGTGCCACAAACGACAGTTTGGCGAATTTTAAAACGTGAGGGCGTATATCCTTATCACTATCGCAGGGGACACGGTTTGCTTGAGGCAGACCACTATGCTCGTCTAGTTTATTCTACCTGTATATTAAGACAGTCACGGCTTCAATTTAATTTCTGCAGAACAGTCCTCTGGACAGATGAATCTACGTTCACGAGAAGTGGTGTTATAAATCTGAGAAACCTACACAGGTGGTCATCAGAAAATCCCAAAGCTATACGCCCATCTAAATTTCAACCTGAATTTTCTATTAACGCTTGGGCGGCCCTAATCGATGACTTGTTGATTGGTCCTGTCGTTCTTCCTGGGAGGTTAAATGCGGGCAATTATCTTCAATTTCTTATTGAAGAACTGCCAGGTCTTTTAGAGGATGTCCCACTGAATGTCCGACGAGACATGTGGTTTCACATGGATGGGGCACCACCACATTTCGGAATTGCTGTCCGAAATTGGGTTAACGTCGTAAATTTTAATTTACGACATACTTCAAAATGTTCTCAGTAAATCACATGCTATTAGATTGACTTTTCAAATGAACACTTGTTATGTACTATCGTGAGCAAAAAAAAAGTGGTACAGTAGTGAAATTATATGTAAAGTCAATTTTTAGACATTTTAGTATTGTGACGTTGCGAAGGCACTTAAAATCGTAGTAACGTGCTAAAGTCATTTTTGACACTTACACCTATCTGTATATCAACGTATATGTTATTTGATACTTATAGGTTATTTGAATATTTAAATTTGACGCGTACATCTAATATATATCTACATTCACGCAGCCTAATTTAATCCGATTAAAATATGACTGTACCACTTTTTTTTGCTCACGATAGTACATACATATAGGGTTACCGCCGAATACCGACAAAGCTATGAGAATCTGAAGAATACGTATAAATGGGGTGTAAATCGAAAAAGAAATTTATTTGTAATTCATAAAAATTCAAATTTTTAGTGCCAAAATGTAGTTAAAGTGGATCCATAATTTTTGCTTATTCTGTATTTATAGAAATACAGCTGTAATTCTAGTTCGTTGCTCTGCAAAAAAAATTGACGAAATTTTCAGACTTATTTTGACTATAGGTTTAGCAATAAATTCCTATACATACGAATAGTGAATGTTTGTTGTTCTCTTACCTAGACATTTATGTCTGTATACATGGTGTTTTTATTGTAATTTTTTTTTGCATATCAATAATAGTCTTTACGTCGAATATGTCAACGAATCATAGTTAAATAGTTTGAACGTTATACTTCTTGTAAAAAAAAATTATTATGTTTATAATAAAACAAGAATCGTTAATCGTTAACTTTATGAAGCATCTAATACTTAGTATTGATTATTGTCCGTAAAAAAATTATTGATGAATTAGAGGTGGAAGCTCGTATCGCCGCCCGTATATTTAAACTGCGACCGGGCCGGACTCAAATAAAGAAAAATCATTTTCTCGTTACTACGTGAACATTGAGGCGCGATTTCTTGTTTGAGGGCATTACTCCTATGTATATTTCACCCCTTTTTTCTTTGTCGCTATACCGAACTAAGATTACATATACATATTCTCTGTTTCAAGTTATAGTGCGAACGGAAAGCTTCAAGTTCTGATGTGTAAATACTTTAATTAGATACCCTGCGCCGAGGGTTTAAAGAAATGCAAACAGTGATTACAATACCGGCATGAAAACCAGAGAAGTATTAAATATAAATTTTTATTATAGGAATTTGATTACTTTTATTGCATAGCACCTGTCATGTTCAAGCAACTATGGAAGCTTGTCGTTCACACTTTAACTTGAAACAGGGTATACACAAAAAAAAGCATTATTGTAATAACATCAAAGAAAATTAAAAATGGTCAAAGAATATATCTTCGTATCGACGATCAGCGAAGCGACATATATTTGTTACAGGAGAGTTCCCTAAAGCATTCGTTCTCACTGTTGGAAGACCGAAAGTTATGACTGAGCGAGTGGCAAGACAAGAAATGTGGAAATGTACATAAAATAAAATTTCAGAGCAGTCAATTGATGTCTCTCCGAGAGTAAATAGTAGTCGTATCTTCTCCAAGAGTAAGAACCATCAATTCTAAAATTCAAATATTTTAAGAAGCGGCGTTGAATTCACTCGATAGAGAGTTAAGTAACGCGGACCACCAAACAACCAATGCATATTCTAACTTAAGGTGTGTTTTACAGAACTTATTTGCATAGCTCGTTTAGCTCAGCTCGCATCGTTCAGAATGGTTTATTTCCATGAATTTTCTATTTGACAGTTGACGTTGCTGGCTATTATTAATTAACTACCAAAAATTCTTTCAAACTTGGTTTGTGATGAATCAATGACGAAGAAAAATTTCAATTTATTGTTATCTTTACTTACTGTAAATTGCTGAAGATGCGAAACTATACTAAAGCTTTTATTACAATGAGACAAATTAAGGATGCATTTCACAATTTAAGTTTAGAAATGCTGCTTCAGGACAAGGAACCATTTTTCACTAGTAAAAAAAGCGATCGAATTTAACGTGCCAGCCTTTATGTGCTTCGTCGACTTACAAAAGGCATTTGATCTGATGAAACTACACGACATGATAGCAATACTATAGGAGAATAACATACCAAACAGTTAATAAGTATAATAGAAAACTTAAACACAAAAACGAAGACCAAAATACAAACACGAAATGGGTTATCTAAGGAAATAAATAGAGGCTCTGGTATCCGATAAGGCGGTTCTCTAAGTCAAATGCTTTTAATCTTATTCTTATTATGAATAAACTCATAGACAGCGTGAAAAATGTCTATTTTATATTTTGCTGACAAGGTGGTGCTAATCGCACATACTGAGGACAACCTACAGGGACTTCTCCATCAATTCACAAGAATGGCTGCAAGATACAACATGCAAATATCCACAGAAAAGACAAAATCGTTAGTGGTCGCAAAAGAGCCTATAGAATGCAAATTAGAAATATGTAATAAAATCATCGAACAAATGATGTCCTTTATGTACTACAGAGAAGTACCATGAAATCAGCACGAGTGCCTGGATATCTAAGAGATGTCACTGGAAAAGTAAATACCTCACAACAAAGAGCAAAGTAAAAATATATAAAACCATAGTAAGACCAATAATGACGTATGCAGCTAAAACTTAGGTCGACAAAAATGGAATTAAACAACTAATGCGAACAACCGAAATGAACACGTTAAGAACAATAGTGGGGAAAACAAGAAGAGATAGAGTTAGGAACGAAGCTATAAGAGAGGAGCGTGGAATTGGATTCGTCAGAGGAAGGAGAAACGTATGGAACGAGCACGTCCAAAGACTAGATGAGACCGCTCCGATAAAAATAGCAAGAGACCAAGGACTAGTAGGAAAAAGAGATCCTGGGAGACCGTTAAAAAGATGGAAGGAAAGCTGGGTCTCCGCTTCCACTGAAACGCCATGATGGATGCGTGAAGAAAAACAGGTTCCAACCTAAATAAAAGAATTCATCCCAAAGCGAACTCTCATTCTTGCACGCAAGATGGCTACGCTGTCAACTAAATTAGTGCATTCAATATATCCTGCACAACATGTATTGTAATTTGCACGTCGATTACATTAGAGTTTTCGAGATATACATTTTTAAGTTTTCGCGCTGAGTAGGTACATTCGATTGAAAAAGTGTGACATGAAAAGGGAGCAACCAATCAACATCAAAGTTCACGTAAAGTTTGGCCAAAAATCGGTTGAAATTTTTAGAAAATTGCAAAACGTGTACGGCGAAGAATATTAATTGGGATCGTGTGTCTAGGATTGAGCGAATCGTTTCAAAAATGGACGAGAATTTGGTGATAGTAATGACTACAGACCGCAATGTTGAACATTAGCGTGTGTATCAACGGCTATTGTGGGCTACCATTTCGTATATTGTCAACGGAACTCGGTATCAGGTATCAACAAGGAAAGAGTTTGTATTATATTACTGACAATTTGCAACGAGAAAAGTGTCTGAGAAGCTGGTTTCCAAAGTATCGTCGATGACCAAAAAATATAGCGTTTGACGATTTCCCAAGTTCTGCTTCTTACTGCAGCGCATTGTGCTAGAGGAGCGAGCCGTAACTGGAAATAAATCATGGACCTTCCAATACGACCCTGAGACCCAGAAAACAGAATAGTCTCTGGATGGGTGAGGGAGAATCGCGATAGAAACATCGAAGTCGCAAATCAAAGTGATATCTACTCAACACTTTCTTTGATATACGAGGTATAATCTGTCATGAATTTGTACCGATTAGTCAAATTGTACGTTCTACATAGAAGTTTTGAAGCATTTAAAAGCCAGAGTATCCACCTTCGCTAGGAGTTGGCTAAAAGCGAATAGTTTGCACATCATGACAACGGCCTGTCGGATTCGGCGTTGATTATTCGTGAATTTTTGGTTTTGAAAGGCGTTCCTGTGGTTCCTTGCCTTCTGTATAGCCCTTACTGTATCTTTTTCTACTTCTTGCTCTTCCCCAACATGAAGGATCATATCAAAGAAATTCGTTACGACGAAGTTGAAATCATCTGTGTTCTTATGGATATAACTTTAGAACAGTTCCCAAAGCTGCTTTACGAGTTGGAAAGATCGTTGGAAGCGCTACTTTAATTTCATTAAATTGTTGAATATACATTTGTAAATAAAAAGCCCTGTTATTTAATTACCGCGCCTTGTTCGCGTAATCGTGTACTATCCATTATAAATTTCTATATACGCTTTAAATTTCAATTAGGTTTCACTACTCAAATTATTTCTACCGTTGCGCTAAGCAATTCCTACAGGTTCTACTTATATAATGTATACTTACTTGTTGACCACATTCGTTATCGGCTGCTAAAAACAGAGGTTTCCTGTGAGGATATATATGATGAAACTGCTTACGAAAATTTTCTGCGTAGAATAAAAGTAACTTTTCCTTGTTCGTATTTTTTAGATAGCTATCTGGAAAATTAGTTCTGTATTCAAAAGAAACATCTTTAATGTCTGGCCAACATAACTTTATTAAACCAAGTTCATTCGCAATTTGTTTCAGGTGCTGCAGGCTTAAGTCGACAGGTTCAGCAAGTTCTTTTGGGGCATCCAAAACATCGAAAACCGATATAAACAACTCCTCTTCTTCTTCCTCAGGAATTAACATTTCTTCTCCCTCTTGTTCACCATCTACGAATTCATCGTTATCAAAATTTATTCCGTGTGCGATTTCATCGTTTTGATCTTCGATTTGTGTAGCATTTTCGTATTCACTTTTCTCATCATCAATTGTAGGAGCATTTGAGCTCATAAAAGAGTGAGTTCCCACCGACACATTTTCTACAGACATTGTTACACAGTTTAACGAAAACGTATATGTTATATTTATTCGATATTATCAAAAAAAAATAACCTAAATACAAGACATTTACAACCGTTTCCATAGAAACATTTTTAAATTGATTAAACTCGCTCAAGACGACTAGTAATAATGAATTTTACAAAGTCAGGCAAAAGAAAGAACGCGGCAACTTGGTTATGAATTATATTGATTAATTCTTCCGAAACATGTGCTATAATGATGTTTTACTTATTTTAATTTATGTTTATGAAATTATAAATTACATACACCACTGTATTTAGCATAATATTAATAATAACTACATACTGATTAATTGTAAATTTCACGTCACCATCTTAAAGTTAATTCAATAAAATTTGTATATTCAAGTGCAGTATTTACTATTGTGTTAATTACAACACAAAGTTCTTATTGTTGAAAGTTATTTTCTAACTGGGAGATTAGAGAGCAGAGGACCAACAAAAGAATTGCAAATTGTATTGAAGATGCTCAACATCGAATGTCAATCTCACCTAAGCAATACATTGCGAAATTGTCACAAGGATCAGTTATCAATCGCAACATGCCGCAATATTCTTGATTACAAAATAAGAACTGATTGGTTTCCAATGATTTTTGGGTAACTTGTATACGAGGGATAAGCTGAATTTATTGAGAAGAAGAAAATCTAGTGGACTGTGAAAAACAATCATACAGTGTTTATTTAAAGCAACTCTTTATCTGTCATTTGATGTTTTGTTGTTGAAGTTACATTCGTTATAATTCAGCTACTTATTTTTTAGCAGTTTTTGGTGAACAAGCACTTTACTTGGCTACAATTTACCGATGGTATAACGAATTTGAACGCGAAAGAAATTCTCTTCAGCTTCAAAAAGGAGCAGAGAGTCCTCCTACGGCCATTACTGATAAAAAATTATTGCTGTTAAAATATATTTGAAGAGGACAATAAAGGCACTTATGCGGTAATAGAGCATCAACTCAAGATTGGATCTTCAGCTGTTAAAACACTTATACATGATCACATCTATTTTAAAGAAGTGGTAAGTCATTTTGTGCCGCATCACTTTTCCGACTTCCAAAAAGCAGAGCGTGTAAAGAATTTGCATGAAACTTTAAAATTCTTAAATAATGGCGGACATCATTTTTTTACCAAATAGTGACAGATGACGAAGCTTATATTCCCTTTTTCGACCTACCTACCCGCTAAGAGAGTCGTGGATGGATTCACGAAGATGAGGAAATTCCTGCAATGACTAAGAAGGTATGTGGTATTCTTCAGAAGTACGGGCTTAGTAAATGCAATTAAGTTAGAAAAGACAGTTACAACTAAGTGGTGCACTGAAAAATGTTTGCCTGAAGTGTTCAGTAGTGTTCCAGACAAGGGATTTATGCTCCACCATCATAACGCATCGTCTTTACTCGACGCTCATCAAACGGTTGACTTTTTCAACACTAACAGTTTTTGGACGTCCACTACGGGGTTCATCATTTGTGCTCATACGACCGCGCTTAAATTCGACAACCCAGTTTTTAACCATTGAAAACGAAGGAGCGGATTCTAATAGTGATGAATCCAGCTCTGCTTTGATTTCGGTTGGTGTTAAGTGTTTCAAATAAAAGTACTTTATCACTGCTCTCAACTCAGTTTCTTCCATTATTACAGAATCACACGAGACGTTCACTTAGGCGTACTGTCAAAAACAGACTATTTGGCAGATCGCTCTATACTGTCATATTTAACCTATTAAAGGATGATTCTATAGAATGGTAAATAAGATTCTTGCGAATTCGCGCCATCTCTGTGTTAGGCCATGTAGTTTTCGAATAATCCTCGTGTATCGGTTTACAAATTTCTATCGTTAACCGTTGAATGTACATAAATTTATTTGCTTATTGTTCTATAAAGTATTTGTTCATGTTCATTAGTTGCCTTTTATCTGTCCAAACCAGATTAATTTTGAATTTATGTTTTTCTTTCTATTTACCTCCAAATTTGTTTATGCAGGTATAGTTAACATTTAACTCTCAACTTAGAACTTGCTGGCGTATCATTTCAATTTATTACTTGAACGTTTTGCTAGGGTAATCAGCATTGTATCTATTGTAACACTAATTAAGTAATTGTGTAAAAATTTGTCATACACCAAATTGTTTTAGTATAAATAAAAGAAAGGTCGTCGTTTTTATAATATTTTATTAAGGCTTTAAATAGAATCGATATTTAGTTGAAGTTAATTTTATGATAAAAGTTAAGTTTTCCTTTTTTACTATTTATTAATAGGGTTAGATTCTTCAAAATTTTAAATAAAAATCCGAAAACAACTTTCATTACTATAATTTATATACATGAATCAATGAAGAATAGGAAATTAGGAGATTTCACGTTACTATATTAACAATTTTAACCTAATGGCATTAATATCTCAATATAAACCCAAAACGATGTTTAAATGATTAATTATTTAAATCAATCGACAGTTAAATATTAGACAGAAATTTGTTCACTCGCATCATTTAGCGCCATCTAAATGTTATTAGTAAAACAATACTCGTACAATCCTAGTTTCAAACATTATATTTTGTAAATATATAATTATGGTTTTGTATTTTTCTAATTTGTTCTTAAATAATAAATATCTAGGAAAATTTAAATACTTATTTTTATAGTACCTACTTGCACTTCTTATCAATGATCATTTGAAGTTTTGAATGCTTTTTAATCGTTTTTTAAATAAAATATTTTACATTAATTACTTGATTTGCTAATTGTGACTGATACAAGTCTCAGTAAATCAAATAAAATTACATTTTTTAATCAATACTAATATCTTGTATTGATAACTATAACCTACATTTTATTTACATTTATTTCCTAGTAATTGAAAATTGAAACAAAAGTTTATTTACATCAGCGACTACATTAATATTAGTATCTAGAGAAATCACCAAAACCACATTTAACATGATTCTTAAAATATTCTATTTATTTTCTCTTTAAATGTTCTCCAGTATCTTCAAAACATTTATCATAATTTCTCGTCTGTGTGCTATATTTAAAGACGGCAGACTATGTGCCCACACTGTAAAATTTAATATAATATAATAAATTTAATATATATATGTTTATATACTGAAACGGATTGTTCGACGTTGAAAAATGTTATATTTGCGTAGTTAAAGCGCTCTTTGTATCTGTACAATGGATCTTCAGTATTGGTAAAAAGGATGTTATATTTGCATAGTTAAACCGCTCTTTGTATCTGTACAATGGATCTTCAGTATTGGTAAAAAGTTGCCCTAATTTTGTAAAATCTACATTTTTATCTAATACACCTTATGTGTATTATTTATTAAATTTAACAGTGTGGGCACATAGTCTGCCGTCTTGCCTATATTGTATGAAATATAAAATTCTATTCAATATACTAGAAGAGGAAGTATGTTTTTTCCATATATGTACTAACACTGGTAAAGTTAAAAAAGTTAAGCAACTTTTTTCTTTCAAATTTAAAACTTTGCCATGGCAGGTCTCTAAAAGTGAAATAATTTTCCTAGACATTTTGGACGTTATACATACAATATTCAAATAAAATAATAGATCCTTGTATAATTCTGAATTCTTTCACGATAAGATTATCTAACACACTGAAAGAATTTATTGAATCTCACCTGCTTGCATTTTGCATACTTAGAATCGCCACATAAGTTGGCAAGCGGGGCGCCCACGAGTTCCACTCTGAACTAGGGCATTTGCAAGTAATTACATAGCAAAATTACTTTACTAGATATAGTCCAAAAATTACCAAATGCTCAACTTCCATGTTAAAAAGGAACCAAAGAAATATGGGCCCTTTCGAACGAAGTGAGCGAAGGAGAGCTTGTTTAGGTGGTAGTTCAGCGATGATACAAATATTGAAAACTTTGTCATGTTTTAAATATTCTGTGCATATACCGTCTGTAAACGTGGTAAGTTAACGACACTGTTACGCAAGACGCGTCCCCGCCAACTTTACCTCCCCGATATGTTTACTCAATGTATAGTGTAGCATTTGATTACATAAGCAATAGGGGTAGGTCAGAAGTAGGTGCGGTATATACATACGTATTGCCTATGTACTCGTATTTCTATCGTGTCCATCGTCGACGTGTCTAATCAGACTGGGCACACACACGCCTGGTATGGTACCTCCCTTCTCTCTTATGTAGTGTACTGGTAGGGTATCGTCCACGTCTCCACCACGCTTACAGACGGTATTTGTAAATAATTATATAAATTTTACATGCCCAGTTTTATCATTTTTTAAATTATATTTTTATCAAGTACATTACAACTAAACAGTTTCTAAACATGCTGCGAAATTATGTAGAAATTTCTATTATTTTATAAATGTTCAATTTGATATTTTATTATCTCTTTTTTTTACTAGAACATGAACACAACAAATATGTATTAAAAAATATATTTGTATATGTATTCATGATGGTTACTTTAACTTACAACCCTCCTACATTTCTTTCAATCTCAACTAATATCTGTTCGAGAGACAATTTTTGATCTTTGACTAATTCGAGTTACCGGCAATTATCTGGCTATAAGTTTTAGTTACGTCCCTTATTTATTTTGGAGGTTCTGTTTTTGCTGTTTTCTCCTGAATAGCTCTAAGAAATTGCTTTGGCGAACTAGGTTTCTTTGTTTGTTAATTATTTTCTTTTGCCAACATATACCTTGGATAGTTAGCAGAATAGCTCTCTCCGCAGAGGATACATTTGAGCTTTGCGTTTTTTGCACAATCAGGCGCTAAATGTTTTCCTAGACATCTTATACACTTGGGTTCTTTAGAATAGTATTTCCGTGTATGCCCCTAAGTCTGGCATTTATTACATTGATTGATTGATGTACCTACTTACTAACTTCTCTTCTTCTAATTGGGGGTTATAGCAAGTGCCTAATAAGATGGCGAGAGGTGGAGGTGCGAAGTAGTTATTTTTAAAAACGTGCACCCCTCTTACTCAAGTAATAGTGATAATAGTCAGAATATATTTGTCAGTGACGGATAATGTCTTACGTTCAAACGCGAGAAGTAGTTTTTAATGTTTACAATTATTTGTTAATATTGAAGATAAATATTTAGAATCAGAAATATTAGTTGATGAAACGACAGAAAGTTTAATTATTAATGTATATAATGAGAGTGACAGTGATGACAACTTCAGTTCCGAAGAAGATTAATTTGTTTAATCTATTATAAACTGGTGGACAAAAAACTGTCTGAGTAATTTTTTTGCATTGTAAAATGGGTTATCGATCTTTCAAAAATAGCATATGAATTGTTAGAGGTTTTATAAATCAAGTTTTTAAAAAGATCTATATGACAGATAATATACCTACACTGACATTTTGCATCTCAATAATCTTCAAAGCTTAAAAACTGTTTCACGACCTATAAATTTTGTTAAAATATTGTCAAATTAGACAGTTTTTTGTCCGCCAGTTTACTGTTAGTAATAAAGAAATTAACCATTTATAAATTAAATATTCGTTATACGTATGCAAAGCAAATGGATGGGTTTTGCGATATTCTTAACTATCTGTTTGTACACTTAAACGCTGCAATTCTGTACATGCACTCGTAATTTCGTAAAATTTACGATTCTGTAAGTTACTGTCGAATCATAAATTTCGAATTATCGAAAGTGCGATTCTGAACAGAGATCTATAACCTTGAAACATACGATTGTATATTTAGTGTTTACGATTCACTAGGAAGAGCACATAATTTCATGCTATTTCTAGTATAGATGCTATCAAGTTTTATTTGTTGGTTATTTGGTATAAAAATTATTATTTTTGTTAGATTTGTTGCCGCTGAAAAATGAGGTAAGTTACGATCCTAATATTATTTTCTGTTAACCCCGGAGCGGTCGCTAGCCCTACTGTTAACGTGATGGGTCGCGTGTTAGATTTTATCTAACATTGGGAAATAAATAAGAATCGGTACTTAAACTTATTATTGTTTACCAAATGAAATTGTATTTATTTAAAAAGGTTTTAAATGTAACTTAGAATCAGAATATAATAATTAAGTGTATTTAACAAAAAAATCTTAAGTAACAGAGATTCTTCACTCGAACTGCCACATTCGGTGCAAACATAGCTGGTTGTTTCAGTGTGTTCCTTACAAATTGGTGAAGCACAAGTAACACACTGATGTGTAAAGAGGTTCTTTCTTATCGGGCAATATTTACACCTCACTTTTTGCTGCTGCTGCATGTTTTGCAACTGTGCGTTCGCAGGAGTTGATTTTTTGCCAATAACGTTGGCTATTTTTTGGCGAAGCGGAATGGTCAAGTTTGCAATGGAAGAACGTCTGTTTAGATGAGGTAGTGTAACCTGTTTTGATAGCTCTGCAAGAAATGCTCTTCTCGTTTTTATCTCTCCGGTGTTCCATTTTTGAATTATTTGGGAATTTACTGCAGCAATATTCAATAGTGAATAGAACACTGTTAGTGGCCAACGGTTACTGACTCTCGCGACAGAATATTCGGATTTCAATCGATCTACTACGTCCACCCCACCTTTTGTGCAATTATAAAATGTTATTATTTCGGGTTTCTTTGCTTCATTGGTAGATGAATCTATAGCATCATCATCATGTAGAGTCGATAGCATCAGGACATTCTTATTTTTCTTCGGGGTGTAGAAAGCGAGAACACAGTTGTTCTCATCTTTTCCGTACGCAAACATACTACTGCACACAGGTCGAAATTTCACTTGAAGGAATTCGGGTGGTATTTCCCGCTTATTCTTCCGTGGTGTGTCAACCATGGTCAGTTTGTGATTTACAAGCAAATCATTAGCTAGTGGTATGGAAGTGAAGTAATTATCCATGGCGACATTCCTTCCAGACTTATCAATGGTGGATATTAGACGCTTCACGACACTGGAAGCATCATTTGGCAACTGATATGGGCCCTCTGGTTGCTTACCAGCATAGATTTCCATGTTATGTGTGTAAAATGTTCTTGCGTCTGCTAGGTTGTATATTTTAATACCATATTTGGCAGGCATATTAGCAATATACTGTCTAAAGCGACACTTTCCTCGAAAAGCTTCAAGCATTTCGTCTATTGTAACATACTCTCCAACAGTGAAGTTTGAAGAGCATGCGTTTACAAAATTCTCAAATATATCACGAATTGGAGCTAAATGATCGTATTTAGCTCTTTCATTTCTGGTATTGTGATCGTCGAATCGCAAAGCCCGCATAAGCACGTGAAATCTTCGTTCCGACATTACACCTGCAAAGTATTCAGGAGCCGTACCATCAATCTTCCACAATTCAAGTGTATGCAAGTGTTGGGCTTTTGTGACTCCCGCCATGTACAAAAGTCCCAAGAATGCGTAAATTTCCTCAAAATCGGCGTGAATATGATTCCCGCATGTCAGCTAATTTCTGGTTAGTAAATGTTACAATTTTGTCGATTTCTTCGCCAGGAAAAAATAATTTCCAACAATCCAAAGTGGTTGTAGCGCTTTTGGCGACGGCTTTCACTCCAGGTAGTTGTGTTATTAGGTTATGGCGACGTGTTTTTCTTCTAGGTGTCTCTGGTTTGTGCTTTAGCCACTCTGCAAGATTTTTACCTACAAAAATAGGTTCCCTGCGTATCCGCTGTGGCGGCTGTGGAACAGCAGCAATGGGTTGAGCAAGAGTAACCTCGTCAGTAGATTTCGCATCAGATTGTTCTGCTGTGACAGCAGCAATAGGTTGAGCAACAGTAACCTCGTCAGTGGCATTCTCGTCTGATTGTTCTGTATCAGTGCAATGCAAACTGTGTTCAGAGGAAGTATCACTGAGATCATGGTCGGAATCAAAGGGTTCTTCTGTATCCGTTGGCACTTCTTCAAACCATTTAAGAAGTTGTTCTTCCTCTTTCTTGTCCATTACAAAACCCTAACCCTAATAAAAAAATAGGGACAAAATCGCACTAAGGTGCAAACAAACATTAAGAAAAACTTACCAAAAACATAAATTAACACACGGTAAAGTAGCAAGATTTTAAAGACGTGATCGGTCGCGTAGTTAGATTTTTTCTAACAAGTTGGTGATCGTAATCGGTCACGTGTTAGAACAAAACTAATAATTGCCTTTACGTATGGCCATATTTCACTGAATGAAATGCCAAACGGCCATGCGCTAACATAGTGCCCTCTCCAGGCATTCCAGGAAGGAAAAGATTTTAAGCCAATATTTCATGTTTTATGAGCAATAAACGAAAATTGTTAGTTTTTTTCTAACATAGCGACCGCTCCCGGGTTAATAGATAATTGTATGTTATTCTATAAATTATTGGTATTATTTGTACTTAGTACTAGCAAAACCTCTTTCAAATATATCCTTTATTTTTCTAGAAAAGTAGGAAAAAAAGCGCAATCAAAATACTAGTAGTGAGCAATATTCAATTTATTTAAATTACATGGAGGAAGACTACCACTTCCGAAGTGGAACGATAAACCCATCGCTGAGAGAAAATTATTTAGAAAATAAATGGCGTGACTTAACTGCGCTAAATGCCTTAGGGGATGGGCATATTTTGTCAATAGAGGAATGGAAGGTTTGTTTATGAATTTTAAATTATGAATGCAATACTTAAGTTATAATCTATTATCTTTAATTGAAAAATTGTATCGAACGTATGTAACGATCGCCAACAGAACGATACTTAAAGCGAGATGGACAATAACAAAACTGTATTGTGGGTCAGCTTTAAGATATCGTTTCCGATACTATTTATGATATATTCAGTCGCACAGTGGCGTAACAAAATTTCTTTAAATATCTTTTTCATTTTCCTTCTCACTTATGAGAGGGAATTTATATATATTCTATAATTTAATATTTCCATTTTTCATACGTTGTCTTTTTATTTCAAGGGCACCCGGTATAACGGACCTTTTTTTAAATACATTTTTGATTTGTTACAAAAGGGAAACTTCTCGCTGAACTTCACGGTCGTTTAAATATCCATAAAAATAAAACTTCTGAAACAATTTTTATTGCACAGCAATAGTTTTTACATAAAAATGTTATTATAAAACCTAAATATCACAAATATATAAATAAATGAGGATCGAATAAAAGGCAACCTATTTTCTAATGTATGTAAGTAATGTGATAAAATCACACAAAAAGAAACTTAAAAATAGGGTAAACACAAAAATTATTACGAAATATTAAAAAAATCACGAACATTGTACCTATAATAGCAACATTCTTATAATTAATTTAATATATAAATCACATATAAAAATATGTATAAAAATTATTTCTTTCCTATCCTTCGTCAGATTTCCATTTTTCTATGGCTTCCCTCTTAATATCTGGAACTAATTGACTTCTAACACCACCTAATACCTTGTTGGTAGCCTCAGAAGCAATTATAATTGGCTTAACAATTGTAGGTGGGATTTGCCTTAATACACCTCCCACAGCGCCGCTGTAGCCTTTTTGCTCTCTTTCGTGTGATGCAACACGAACTAAATTGTCAGCTGTTTCACCAAGCCCCTAAATAAGGAACACAAAATTAATTATAATATTTTTATTAGAACTTATTCAATAAATGTATGAATATAGTAAATTGGCGTACATTTTAAGCATTTACGAAAATTATAGTGGTATAAAAATTCTGCGTTTTTAAATTATATCCAATGTATTACAGAAAGATTCATTCGAGTAACCAAAACCTATGTAAATAAATGATAAGGTATAAATTTGTTAAATACATATTTGGAATATCAGATATGTTTCCACAGTAATTTCCGCAAACCGAGTGCGTTGCGGAGAAAAGATGTGCTTATATGCAGAAAACGAACATTCTACATCTACTGATGTTATATTTGCATTATTAAAATAATATTTGAAACAACGTAACAGTTCTGCTGACGCACTTCATAAGTTTGTCTTAATATGGCAAACTTTGAATTTTCCTCTAAAACACTTTCAAACCTTTCTAGAACACAAACATTTCTTGCGCATAGCTGTGCGTAAACATGTTGCACTATTTACAGCGATTCCACTAAGGACGTCGAAGGATTTTCTAATTTTTTTATTGCCTCCATTAGTCCGACATAATTGTTCTGAATAATTTCTAAATCTATTTCAACCTAATTATCTTAAATTTTGACTGGCTTTCCTTGCTAGTTGAAGCTTCTTTGGGGTCGAATTTAAAAACCACGTTCTGAATATTATCAAAATATTTACGATAGTAAAACGCTGCTTGTATCCATGTCTCCCAACGAGTAAGAATCGGCTGTGGTGGTTTAGGAATATCGAGACAGTCTGTGAACTTGGCGAACACGCTTTGGGGATTTGAGTAACACAGCTTTTGTACTTGAATTAATGCATCTCCATCTGGATATCATCTACGAATAGTTTCTGCCACCATATGTAAAGCATGGATTTTACACTTAATATGTAATAAGTTAGCACAATCTTTTTTTACCTGCCTACAGAGAGCATGTTTGCGGCACCATCACTCATAAACATTAACACTTGGTTTGTTGAAAGTTAAAATTTTTCCAATGTATTTAGCACTAACACTGAAATTATTTCGGCAGTACATTGTTGTACTCTTCTGCAAGCTAGTAAAATTGAAGGTGACGATTGATATGGTTCCATTGTACGTACCATAACCAATCGTACGTACCAATCTGTTGTTTCACAGATAACCACAGGGATGGTAGAAAATTTAGTAATCTTTTCCGGCTAGGTAATGTTCCTTTACTATAGTGCCTCCAAAATTAACGAAATTATTCACTGTCAACTAACTTAAGCGGTACATTATACAGCGTGAAAAGTACACATAAATGAAACAAAAATGTCTCGCTACGTTTTTGCCATTATGCATTCCGTTATTTGCGTGATTCTTGAATAAATTAGCGGTATATCACACACATAACATACATACATAATCTTTACTTCCATATACCGGTTATACCAGTGTTGGATGATAAATTTTATATAATATAGATGTGCTTATAACCTACTATATTGACTCCAATATTTTCTCTAAATTGGGGGCTCTAAATTCCACAGACTTCCTCAGCTGCGCCTAATGTGATGACTTTAAATTTATTCCACATTGTGTCTAACGATATTCCTCCTTTCGTGTTATCCCATTCATCAAATTTTCTCTCTAGTATTTGTTTGTAGTTACTTTGGCGCTCAGCCTCCCTTAGTTTATAAAAGTTAATCCTAACTTGAGTTATATTATGTTCTTTGTTTACATAAACGCATACTTTTATAGGTCCTTAATATTGCTTTTAACATATAGTGGTCCGTATTTAACTCAGGGCCTCTCATGACCCTTACATCTTTGACAGCATCTCTATATGGTCTCTCAATAATTACATAATCAATTATCGATTTTTCTTTCCTTGTTGGTTGTTCCCTAGTAAATTTGTGAATTGACTTGTGGCTGAAGAAGGTGTTTGAGATTAGCATGTTATTATTCTCACAGAAGGCAATCAATCTTTCACCATTGTTATTAAGCATATTTTCACCATAGCGTCCTATAGCTGAATTTTCATCACTGGGGTTATTACCAACTCTGGCATTCAGATCACCCAGTATTATAATCTTCCCTTTCAGGCTCTGTATTATTTCTTGAAACTTATAATAATATATATCTTTGATGTCCTTCTTCTCATTTTCCCCAGGGGCGTATGTAATTACTATGTTGAAATATTCTTTATTTGGATTCGTCCAGTTTACTACTAGGAATCTGTCTGATATTTGATCCCATGAACTTACTCTGCTCTCAAATTTTTTTATTTATTACGCATCCCACTCCACTCTGAGCCCATTCATTTTGTTGTACACCACTATAGATCAGTATATGCTCATTTCCGATATCTATACAACCTTTTCCTTTCTATTTCGTCTCTGTTATTGCTAGTACATCCGTCTTGATTTCTTTTATTTCCTTCACCAGCTCGAATTCCTTGCCTGCTAAACCTCGCACGTTCCAGGTACCAATTCCTCATAATTTACCGTTTCCTTAATTGATGCTTTTTTCCTTGTGTTGGCCTCTTTATCTTCTTTATCCATCTCGTAATATCAATTTTCCCGCCGTGTCGTCAACCTGACATCCCGTCCTTCGTTTATCATTAGTTTTTTGGGTTCTGTACATTTGTGTCCTTCTCTTTTAATTGTTGCTCTGTCATATCCCATACCATTTCCTTCCCATTAATTATAAGTTTAAGGTGTCCGATCTTGACACACACCCAGAGAGAGACGCAAGCTGCCAGCAGCAACCAACACACAGGTTCATACCCAGAAAGAGACACAAGCTTCTGGCAGCGAACAACACATATGTTCACACCTTGCTATCTATTTTTTGGAATACTAAGGCATGATTTATTATTATTATTGGAATGTATCTTTGAATAATTTAAACCATAGCAACTTAATAATTTACATTTATATTCTGTCATTTATATTTTGTATTCCCTTGACAAAGGCATCATTGCCGAAACATGTAGGGTTGTTTTAAATATATATACTTTGAAGTAATGAACCAGACCTTTAATCGGCGACTTATTAAGTTTACCTTATCATAGCAAGGTCACGAAGATATTATATATATATATATATATATATATATATATATATATATATAGTAAATTCAATTTGTTGGCGATTTAAGGTCTGGTTTTACTTCAAAATGTATATATTTAAAACAATCCTACAAGTTTCGGAAAAACGGAAATTGAATTTACCATAATATACAAAGGTCACGAAATAATTATCTATCTATCTATATATGTATATATATATATATATATATATATATATATATATATATATATATATATATATATATATAAATGTTCAAAGATATATTTTCATGTGATTTTGAAATGAGTAGAATTACATATAACTGAAATACTTATGTTAACTCAATAGATAGTTATGCAATCATTATAGAACATTTATTACAAGGTAGATAGTCTATTCTTCAGGAAGTACGTAAAAACGGCCATATTTCCGCGTGCCGGACGTCTCTTTTGCGCGGTATATCTGTTAGTAGTAGTATGTGGACACAAGACAATACTGTGTCACTGATATGGACGCCAGAACATAAGTAGATTAAAGGCAATGAGATAGTCGACGAACTGTCCAGGGAAGCTTCTACGAGGAACTTCATAGGACTAGAATCTGTCTGTGAAATCACCAAGGATTCCGCTAGAAGGGAGATCTGGTTATGGCTAGAAAGAAAACACAAAAAGAAATAGAGGCTAACGGAAGGTCAACTCCATACTAAGACACTACTAGGGAAGCTGGACGCTAGGTTTTCAGCCAACCTACTTCGTAGTAATAAAAAATAAATTAAAATTATTACAGGCTTAATAACCGGAGATTGTCCATTAAGGAAGCATCTGTACAGTATGGGCTTGGCTAGCGAACCCTGGTGTAGGAGATATGAAAAGCAGAAGGAAACTAGCCTTCATCTAACATGCACTTGTGAAAAACTGAAGAGTCTCACTACGAGGGTACTCAAATTTCCCCTAAGGAGGATAGTAGCTTTTATCGAGGACACAAGACTACCAGAGTGGAATTGAGAGATCTCTTGGGGGTGGTACAAAGAGCAGTGTGCTCAAGTGCCTGGACTTACTGGCGTCCAACTCAAAGAATCAGAAGAAGAAGAACCTTCCATGTTCTTAAATTACTATATTGGTTATCGATCGAAATCGTGTATCGTTTGAACAACTTCTAACCGGTATCTACCAATCGGTATAATTTTCGTAAATGAATTTTAAATTATTTCATATGACGATACATTTTGATTTAATGCGTATATTAATCAAAAGTATTAAGAGCTATTACCTCTTTTACAAGTAGATATGCTTTTGTTACACCTTCTCTGAAGTCTTGGGGTTGATTATGTCGTACCCTCTTGACACTTGGTCCAGGTGACATCATGTCGTATGCAGTTTCAGCTGTGATCTAAAATAAAAACAATAATATAACTCATATACGTTTTTAAATTTGTTTCTACTAATTAATAAAAATCTCACCAAAACTAAGTGTATAATTCTCGATGTTAGTTCAAGTGCAGCCATCAATGTCGATTTAGTAAAACTATTTGCTCCGCGTTGTAGACCTCTAACAATTCTTCCATCTTTTTGGTACTGTTCAATTGGCAACCAAAACAAATCCTTTACACCTTGGACTTAAAAAGACAATAAGTAATAATAATGTGCAATAATTGCACATTAACGGTTGGTTTAATACATACATAATTGAACTAATGAAGGTATTGGTCCTACACCACCAATTAAACTTGGTAACTGATTACTCTTAATATCTTCTAACCATTCTTGAAGGCAATACGACATTAACTTCTCTATACCCAACAAACCATTACGATTGTGTAGACTTTTCAATCGTAGTTCTGAACAATTTAAACTAGCAAGTCCTAGTAATAGGCCAGTCAGTGGCCCGTGAGTCATATCCACACGTTTGCCATGATAATCCAGTCTTATTGGAACATCAGGAGCAAAACGTACAATTCGGAAATATATTGGAGAGGAGTCTTCATTCTCACTATTATTAACATCTACAGCCTCGTTCTGTTTCAAAACCAATTCATCTTCTTCTGTCAGTTGTAATAAATTCGCGTTGAATGATTCTTGGTTGGTTGACTCTTCTGTTCCACAAGCACAAACCGAAACAGTCATAACAGGTGGCTGATGTGTTGGAGTATTATGTTTAGAACATGGCGCAGCCTCGTCTAAATCAAATTAATATCTTAATAATAGGATTTAGTTATTTGTTTATATTTTATGGTCTTAATAATTAAGAAATTTTAAGGGTGAAAAATAAATAAGACGTTTACTGTAGTTTGTACCAGTTTTTCCACATCAACAAACAAATAATATAAATAAAAATCGGTTTATAATAATGCCTTGCCAATGCATCTCTTCATTGGAAAAGTCTAATATTTCCATTGCAACATGCATTAGAATGTGAGATATCGAATTCATGAAGAGTAACTTTCTAGTAATTAACTTCTCTGAAATCTCTTATTATTTGTAAATAAATAAGTCTTCATTTCAGATACAGTTCTGCTGCAATGTATATCTAAATTTTTCATTTTTATATCATTAATATTCTTTGAAACTAGGATTTTTTGTCGTAGTAAAACTAATACGAGCACCAAACGAATTTATTATTTTTATTGTTGTTCAAATAATTTATGTAGTATTCACTTCTGCAGAGTGAATGGAATCCTTATGTCAACCAAGAGAGCTCAAAATTTTTGTTAATATTAGACAGTTCATGTGGCACTGTTAATAGCATCTAAATGAAATTCATAATGAACCAAAGAACAAATAGTTTTTGCACAATTCATAATATTTTCTCGTTTTGATATAATTAGTATATTGTGGATAGTTTAACGCGTGTTAAATTGGCGTATGTGTATTTTTGCAATGTCAAACATTCTGTATACTTGCGAAGAAACTAAAAGATAATCTAATTTATGATAAATTTAAACGCGCTGTAAACGCATAGTTTTAAATTTGTACACATAATGGATCTCCTACAGATATAAACTACTTAATAAACGGTTACTTTCATCAAATAGTGTGACTATATTCAGTCTTCATACCCTTGAACTTCATTTATGACGAATATTTAGAATATAGCTAGAGTAAATACTAATACTAAGTAATAATCGATAAAAATTATAAAATAAAGGTATGACACTTAATAACAGAATGGATAAAAGATAAGACTCGTTCAAAATGTGTTCATTTAAAAATACAATAAGGATGATGGACAAAGAGATATACTCTTGGATATACAAAATAAATGTTACATTTCTAATATTGATCAGTTTTCTTAAGTAGTTATTCAATTTAGTATAGTTGGAAAAGTTGATCGTAGTTTAGACGATGTGGTAAAGTATTATGTAATCTTAAATTCATACACAATGACTAAATAACGTGTTAAGTATACTATGTTAAAACTGTTCTGTTAAACCAAGTCAGAGCACTTAAACCACGCCCATTTTTGCTCTGGAACCAATCAAATCAAGAATTGGTAGATATCTCTTTTTATTTCATTATGTCGCGTACGTTTATAAATAATCCAAACAGTTTCTGTTATGTATGTGCAGAATTCACTAACCACCAGTATAGGCGGAATATTACACCTTTAATAGAAAAGTTATATTTTCGCTATTTTGGCTTAACCAGTGAACATCAAGGCAGGCCATGGACTCCAAGAATTTGCTGCACACGCTATGCTATTACTCTGAGGAGCCGATCAAATGGTAAGAAAAGCGCTATGCTATTCGACTGATTGCTACTTTTGCGACACGAAAACTTCGAGTTTTCCAACAAAAATAATACAAAGTTAAAAAAATTTAAAAAAATTGCTTTATTGTAAATAGAAAAGTCACTGTTTTAATATTTTGTGGAGCCTCCATGGTTATTTAAAATATTTCGAAATCTTTTGGGAATAGAAACGATTAATGGTTTGGCATTATCTAGTTGAAATGCAAATATTACGGTGTCTATGCGGTGGTAGATATGGTACTGACAGTAATGACAGTCATGACAAATTATAAATATTGAGTAAACCACTAGATAAAGTCATATCAATACAGGAAAAGTGATAGTACATACCTAATTAATATTATTTCATTTACTTTTAAATATTATTTTTCTCAAAACCTGATCTGCCAGAATAAATTTGTTATTACTATTGTTAGAACTATAAAAGAAACAAAAATTGTATATAGTTTCTAAAGAAAAATAAAAAAAAAAAATTTTAATTTGTTGACCAGTTGATGAAATGAAATCGTCAAGTAGAAGAAAAAACGAGCATTTCCGACATATCTTTTTGTTAGAATTCAACAGAGCAGTTAATGCATAGGAAGTAGCTAGAACCAATTACAGGCAATTACAGCAAGAAAATTGTTTTTTCAATTTAAAGAGGTCCTTTTTCTCACAAAACGATTCTCTACGTGCAGGAAGACTATCGGACGTTGAAATTGGCGATTATAATGGATTGTAATCAATTGGCCATAATATATTTACATTCCATAGATAAAGTTAAGAAACCTGGTGTTTAGTTGCGACATGTTTTCAGCGAAAACAATAGCAATCAGTTTGTTCCATATTGTTACTGGTGACGAAAAATTATATCTTCTTGTTAATATCAAGAATAGAAAAGAAAGGTTCACCCCTAACAAAAGGCAACTCCCCGAGCAGAAGTGGGCGCATTCAAGAAAAAAAAAACTGGGAAGACATCATCAAGTTATTTTGCAGCATGATAACGCTCGTGCTCATACTGCTAACATTACAAAAGCGGCTACCCAAGAACTCCATTGGGAGACCACTTCACTTCTCTTGACCTGGTTCCGTCAAATTTCAAATTCTTTCGCTCTCTATCAAACAACTTTCGAAGAATTTCCTTCAATACTGATGTCGCACTTCAAAATTGACTTTTACAGTTCCAAACCAGTGGATTTCTTCAGGGGAGGAATCGAAAAATTGCTACATCGTTGAGAGACAATTAAATAATAAGAAGAATATATTCTTGATTAGTTTATGTGTTTTATTTGTTAAAAAATTAATAAATTTTAAGTTCATTAAAATCGATTAGAACTTATCGATCAACGCAATATATTTATATATTTTCAGTTAAAACTAAATTTAACTAAAATTAAATTATAACGAGCCATCGAAAAAATTCATAATTGGAGTAGACTGTGAAATTGGGTTGGTACTTTAGCCACTTCCACATAATGACACATTACTTGATGCTTGACAGTTTCATTTAGTTTCATTGTAAAAAAAGGTTATGGCATTGAAATGATACTACAACAAAAAAGAAAACAAATAATTTATGTAATATCGAAATCATAATCAAAATTTACATATAGCTACAGAAGTTGTTGAAAATGTTGTTCATTTACATCTAAACACAAATCAACTCTAACTTTTTAACTTTGAAATTTGACACAAACTTATAGTTTCAATGTCAAATAATAAATGTCATTATGTGGAAGTGGCTAAAGTACCAACCCAATTTCGCAGTCTACTCCAATTATGAATTTTTTCGATGGCTCGTTATAACGTAAGTAGTTTACACTGTTATACACTTACCAACTGCTGAGATATTATTACTGAGCTCAGTAAAAAAATCGATAAAAAATAACAAGGAATCTTGATCTATATTCAGTCTCAATGGCAACATCGAAACGCGCAAATGGCATTCTTGGGCTCTTAATTTCGAGTCAGGTCTAACATGTATAGCCTTAACTACAATCTAAAAGTAAGCATATATAAATATATAGAAGCAAGTATAATTATAATTACAATTTTGTTTGGAAAAGATAATAAATGTTATCAGTTTATCAAATTTAAAAATATCTTCAACGTTCTCCATACAAAAAAGTTTAGAACATATGGTAGCACAATAAGAATTTATGCAAGCGTGGATTCAACACTGAAAATCCTCATATGAATATGCAGTCTTGAGATGTAACGTGTGTTCATTTGAAAAGTCAATCTAGGTTACTTTGAAATTTTGATAGAATAAGACGCATATATATTAGTATGTGTTTGTTGTTCCGTAAACGTAAATCCAAATGACATTTAATAATGTCAGTCACATTTGTTATTTATTTGTATGTATGAAACTGTCAAAATATACGACTTCGTAGGTTAAGTAGTAAATTTTAATTTAGGACATACTTCAAAATGTTCTCAGTAAATCACATGCTACTAGATTGACTTTTCAAATGAACACCCGTTATATTCACATGCTACGCACAAGTACGTTAAACGCGCTTTCTCAAATGCAATGCATCCATTGCTTGTGGATACATGCTAGGTACAGTTGAACCGATTATCTGTACGTAGACACCAAAGTTGCTTGTAATGTCGATTTTTTTTTGCTAGTTTTAAATTTTTATAACATTATAGGGAAAATGTCGGGAAATATGAAAACTAAAGTCTATTTACGATTCTAGATGAGACACGTCATGTCAGTAATATCAGACGCAGTAACCTAAAGGTACAGTCTTGTTTTGTTATGCGAGCGAAAAGCACGTGTTAATCGTTGCTCCTATTTTCTCTTGGCTTTCCCTTTTGTATTATTCATTCTTATTGGTTATTTTCTCTCTCAGAATTTAAAGGATGGCGGTCGAGTAGTGCATTTTAATTTTTCTTTTTCATTTAGAGTTTGACCCCGTATCTTTATCATTGTGTGGAGGTACCGTGCGCATTTTCGCGCACTGTGTGTGCGGACGTGTGCATTGGCGGGGGGCAAATCACCCGACCGCTGCAGGATGCTTTTTAATACGTCTATGAATGTTTTTCCAGACACTTCAAGTGCCGGAGGTCACATAAATATCGCTAACGTCAATGAGCGTACTGATTTAACTGTAACTGACAATAACACTTTACAGTCTTTTGCGAAGGTAATTAAAAGTGGAATTGTAGCTAAATTTCCTTTCCTGAGAGAGAACAACCTGCAATTTTTGATGCACTAGAAAATGCTATTAAAACGATTATATAATTGATGTCGATGAATTGATAAATCCTAGAAATATAATTTTCACCTCCCGTGTGTCCAACAACAGAATATGAATTTATTTATTCTCGAACAAGGAGGCTGAATCCTTCATGAGTGCGCATAGTCGTACAATTAAACGATACCCTTATCCCAGCTCGCAGACCAGTATCTCCTGCTAAACGTATTATTCTTTCAAATGTTTCTCCGTCTTTACCGCATGAAATTTTGGAAAAAGAATTGAGACAGATAGAACTCAAACTTGCTTCTACAATTAGATTTAATGGAGCAGGTATTCCAAAAGAGGGGTATAAGCATATATTTAGTTTTCATCGTCAAGTGTATGTAATTTTCGATGAACATGAGAGATTATCCGATTCACTGCTTATCCACTTCCTAGGGAAAACCTTTAGGGTATTTCTAACATCTGAAGAAATCAGATGCTTTCAGTGTAAAAGAATAGGACATGTTGCGTCTAAGTTCCCATCAATTACCGACAACATTGTAGAGGTTGAGACCATGGATCCAAGTTCAGTGCAGTTACTACTCGATAGTTCCTGCCTTCGACGCCAGCGGTAGAGGGACAACAGCAAGAAACATCTTCAATTAAAAAATACGAAAGCACTAGATTCTACTCCTCCTTCTAAAAAGCGTCAGGTAGAACTATCTACACCATCAGATTCCGAGTCCAAAAGCTGTTTATCAATGTTATTTTGTAGTTTTTATAACATCGACAGCTGGTACAACACACTGTATGTAACACACTCACGCTGTAGCATGTGTGTGTGCGTGTGTGTAAGTCCAATAGAGGTATTATTTATAGACATTCTGAATTCATAGGTGACATAATACAATTTTCAACGGGTTTTTAATTTTGAGGTTTGCGTCGTAATTGACTCACAATTTTTTCGATTCATATTCTTATAATTCATATAATTACATCACTTCATTTTTCATATGTTGTCTTTTTCACTCAAAAGCATCTTGTATATTTTTTAGACTTGGGTTTATAAAACTTGTTGGAAATAAATGATTTATTATTATATTGTTTTGAATATGCTTCATATGAATATCTTCATATGTATAAAAACGCCCGCTTTTGCACTGTACAGTCTCTATAATTATATTAATTATATACTTACAGAAATCCTCAAATAAACAAACAGTAACAGTTAATATCAATAATAAGAATTCTACAATCAATCAAACTAGTAAATTTTCAATTTTACACACATAGCTTTACGTTACATTGAACAATTATAAATACAAAGTAAAATTCTATAACTTATTAACTTCTTCAATAAAACAGAGATACCATAAAATAAATAAAAGGAAACAAATGACAAACAACACAGGAATAATAACCAAAAACCGCTATTCTCGGTCTGCTCACAGAGGCGTGGATAAGCGCGAGGTTCAGGAGACTGGCTTTACCAGCTCTTCGTATGTATGTAGTACATGAATAGCTATCATAGTGTGAAGTTGTATATACACGTATTTACGAATACGCGTAGGTGTAATTCGAACGGAAAGCATTTTTCGAAATAACGCGCACTTTTCTATCAGTAAAGCCAACGCAGTGGCGCCGCTGCTTGCCTACCTAAGTGGCGGTCTTTAATAATAACAGTATAAAATTTGGAGCACATTCAGAAACATTACATCTAAAGGAATTATATCTATGAAAATAACAATGTGGGAAGTTAATAAATTATTATGATAGGGATATTACAATATAGAAGGTGCATCAACAAATCTGGAAATATTTTTTGCCAATTAGTAATTTTTAAGTATGCTTACCATATGTGCGTTAGATTGTTTTGGTCTATTTTCACTAATGTATTGATAAAGAAATTTATTCATTTGACTAGACTCAAGTCTGTCTCTGACTTCTAATTCTGAAACTAACAGAACTTGTCTAGATGCCTGAGGAGTATTATCTGGATATACTTCGTGTTGAAACTTTACCTAAAATAAGTGCATAATATTAATTAAAACCTTAACTATTAGAGAACATTTATATTTTAAAAATTATTTAAAAAGAATAATCAGACTGATAGTACGCATGTCTTTCGCAGAAGAAAAAATTTCGATTAATTAAGGAAGTGTACATTTTACAGACGTCAGATTTGGTACGATTTTTATCGCAATACATTGAAGGCTTTACTTAAAATAGACGGCAATTTCAATAATTAAGTTAATTGGTCGTTTTATTTACAAATAAAGAAGCCAATAAAATAAAACCCTTTTATTGGAACTAGCAAAATTTAAAACATTGTATAACATACTAAGAGAGCCAAAAAGACTGATATAGTTGGCAGCCCTTTCTAGTGTTTTTTATTTTGATATTTATGCTGATTACAATGACAAGCACTTAATATTGATGGTTAATTACACGGGGTAGAACGTAAATGGGAACAAACGAAACAATGTATGTATTTATTTTTCCGACCAAATACTAGAGGCAATTACATATCAAAACATTAGCGTTTTCCATATTTTTAAATTTCATTGTATTTTTTTTGTGTTTGCAGCACTGTAAATTATGCTAAAGCGTCCTTGTGTTACGATTTTATTATTATTAGTTCATATTTTGCGTTTACATTGTTGAGATTGATAAGTTGCTTGTGTATAAGTTTTTGTGCCAAGAAAGAGTGTTAGTCAATTTTTATTGAACTATATATTTTTAGAATAAGTATATACTAAGGAGAATTTATAAGAAATTATTGTTTCATAAATTGTGGGTTAGATAAGTCACTATAATAACAATTAAACATGCATTATTATTTGTACAATTTGTAATACTTTTAGAAGAGCGATGAGTAAGTTAAATTGCATGTGCAATATTTAGGTGCGAATGCATCACGTCACAAATTTCCAAATCCGGAAAAATTCCTGAAGAGATTCAACCAGTGGCTTGCTCTTTATAGCAATGACAACTTGAATTCTCTTCCACCTAGTGTTGTCTATACACAGAGTCCGCGCTAGACATTTTACACTAAAGATGTAAGTGTAAAGACCGCCATTTTCGGTCGGCTTACAGAGGCTTACGAGTGCGAAGTTCAGGAGATTCGATGCTGCTCTCGGTCCATGTCATGCTTCGCGTGCTACATGTATGTAGTAGTTGTTTATAGACGTATTTACGAATACGCCTAGGTGTAATTCGAACGGAAAGTATTGAAAATGTCGAAAGTTCGTAGAAATACATTAGAAAAAAATGCCTAATGGAATGAAAGTCGTGTACCATGGAAAATTTAGAACGAAAGCCAAAGACATATTGCTGAAGGAATGTTCTTCTTCTGTTTTGGGTTGGACGCCAGAACGTCCAGACACTTGAACACACTGCTCTTTGTACTATCCCCAATAGATACCTCAGTTCCACTCTGTTGTGTCCTCGATAATAGCCACTATCCTCCTCAGGGGAAGTTTGAGAACACTCAAAGGATCCAATAGATCTCTCCCGAAATATTTCTGTCTGAGTTCCTTCAGTTCCTCACATGTGCATATTACATGAAGGCTAGTTTCCTCCTGTTTTTCACATCTCCTACACCAGGGCTTGCTAACTAAGCTCATGCTGTACAGATGCTTCCTTAAAGGACAATGTCCGGTTATTAACTCAGTAATTATTTTAATTTCTTTTTTGTTACTACGAATTAGGTTGGCAGAAAACTTTCCGTCCAGCTCCCTTAGTAGTGTTTTGGTATGGAGTTGACCTTCCGTTAACCTCCATTTATTTTTATGTTCTTTTTCTAGCCATAAACCTTGATAGCCTTGATAAACGATTTTTTAAATCATGAATTTTAATGTCTTTCTTTCTTTTATTGTTATTTTGTTCTTTTCTCATTTATATTTTATACTAAATATTTCATTTCATAACGTATGTATGTATATACAGAGAATTTCACTTAAGATGCAATATACAAACATGTATAGGTTTTTTATTTCCATAGAAAATAGGTAATACATTCTTACATTGTCCCACGTAAAATGCAACATATCAATATAATTTGACATTAGTTAAGTCAAAAGTAGCAGTATTTCTATTTCGATATTAGCTTAGTATCAATCTTAAATGATATACACAAAGGAAGAGAGAACTCAGTTAGTGACATGGTATCTTTCGGGATTCAATTCAATAAACGATATTTATCGGAAATGTAGTTTTAATCCTAAAACACTACATTGAATTAAATAGGCTTTACTGTCAATAATTTGACAAAACAACCATGAAAGATATTATATCGATCATAACTATTACATATTGCATTTTATGTGGGACAGTGCAAGTGCATAGTATTTTCATATCTATGGTTACTACATTCATATATTGCAAGTTACATGAAATTCTCTGTATACATCAATAATAGTATATTACTATTTGCCCATTCGATCTCTTGACTCAAGTCATTAGTTGCGTGGCGTTATCACGGACATGGGCACCTGCAATGTATGTATTCTCATTTAATTCAAAGATCAATGATTAATGTTTGATTAAACAAGGATAAAACAGAAACGAGATGTGGGATTGTCTTCGCCGTAAGACCAATAAGATAGACAGAGATAACATGTTTTCATACGCCCGGCCTGTACTACGATAGTCAAATAATTAAATTTTGACGTTTGACATCGTACTTTGGTTTATTTTTGTTTTATTGTTTTTCTAATTAATTTTATTTCTATTTAGCAAATAATTGTTCTTTTCAAAACACAAAGAAGTGCTTTTAATACATTTTCAGTAAGTATTCTTATCACTAAGTTATTTATTGGTTATAGTTTCAAAATTTACATTTATTACAGATTTGCTAGGAAAGCTTCTGAATTCACAATCCCATCAACTTGTGTTGAATGTATTGGACTTTTTTGAAAGACAGAAACTAAATCAAGCACCTCTCATAAATATAAATGCAACTTTTGAGTTATTTATTATATTAATGTATTTTGAAATCATAATAAAGGTTTATTGAAAGTAAATAAAATCTGATGAAATTGTCAAAATTTTACACAGCATCTAAATATAAGCCTAAATAACATAATGTTAAAACACTGTGATGAAACATGATTAAAATTTCTCAGTTCTATTTCTTAACTTAATGTTCTAAAATCATAGGTTGTGCTAATTTTTACAATAAGCAGGCTGAATTTTATTTCGGTCTTCTAATATTGCATTTTAAAATATTATTTGAAGGAGATTTGATTATTTTAAATTTGCCAGGGTTCTTCTATATTAATAAGTGAATAAATACATTTTATGTGTTCTATATTCAGACTGGCACAATTTATTGTTGAATATTTTGGTTCTTTGAATAAGTACATAACCTACATGACATGAAATGAATGGTTGACATTACGAAAAATTTCATTCATAACTATTGATATTTTATTCAAATTCATTTTAATAAATATAACTAATTTAAGCTAATGAATAAAAAATGTTATAAAATTTAGAATTTTAGGATATAAACATAATCTTAAAGCAGTTTACTTTTAAATACAATTCTATTTTATAAGTAATTAATTAGAGCCAGAAGTGTTGATTTGGTTCATATGGATGAAAATTAATGCCGTAAGTCAAAAGATCGAATGGGTTGATAGTAACGAGTGATCATTAGAATTTTCGCTCAAGTAAGCCATGTACACAAAAAGTATGTCCTAACTTAAGTTATTAGAGGAGATCTGTCATTATAATTTCAAACGTCATGATTGTTAAAAAATAATTTGAAATGCTGACTTTTATATTAAACATATTTATAATTTTTATACAAAGTAATAGAATATTATAAAAAATGTGTAAAATGATGACCATTCGCCACCAAGCATAATCGCACTCTATTTCGTAGAGCATTGAAAACATTGATCAGTATTTGCGGTGAGTTATTGATGTGTTCACATTTCTCAATGATTTTATGTCTTAACTCTTGTAGATTATTAATTGGTGTTTCATAAATAATATTCTTTATATATGGCCACACAAAAAAATCCATGACTGTTAAATCACACGATCGTGGTGGATATGGAATCGCTGTATTTCTACTTATTATCCTATCGCCATAAAATTATTGCAAAAACTGAATATTTTCAAGTGTAACATGAGATGTAGCCTGTTGAAAATATTCGACCTGGAGTTCATCATTAGTCAATTGATTAGTAAAAACACTGAGAATTTCGTTACGATATTTCTCCGATGTTATCGTGCCCTCAAAGAATATTGGTCCTATTAACCGGTGACGACTCATACCTACCCATACGCCTATTTTTTCTGGACGTAGAGGAACTTCTCTGTAGAAATGAGGATTTTCACTGGACCACATACACCACATAACCTTTCAAATAAAACCAAGCTTCATCGGTGAAAAAAGTATGATTTAAAATATTGTCTGTCACTGTTTGAATAAACCATTGGTAAAATTGTGTTCTTTCTTCATAATCCGTAGGTAATAGATTTTGTACAAAAGTTAATTTATATGGATACATTGTGCAAGTCCTTTTTTAAAATTTTTTGACATGTTCCATACGAAAGCCCAACTTGTTGCGAAACTCTGCGAATAGATGTTTGAGGAGATTCGTTAATAATTTGTCTGACATTTTCAATTACGCCGCGACTTCTCTTGAGAGGAAGACCGCTTCCTTTTTTCCTTAAAATACTGCCTGTATGACGAAAAAGATTTACACAATGCATTAGCGTATCACGGAAAGTTTTATAGCTAGGAACAGTATTTGGATATCTCTCTTCAAACTCAGCAAGTCAATTTTCTATTGAATGCTGCCAAATACCATCAATTTTTTGAGATGTCAGGAAGTAACATTCTACCATAAACGCTTTATGCATATCATTAAAGGCCATTACTTTTTCTTTTGATGAAACTTTAAAATATATATTTGACACTGATAGATGTTTGAAATAACATCTTAATGACTAAAGCAACGACATAATTTTATACACGGCCAGCTACGAGTGAAAATTTTAATGATCGTTCGTTATATACCCAGGGACTAGTGCAGCATTTAATCTCACGAGTGGATTCAAGGATTTTAATCCTTTAATCCCAATTCAAGGGATTTTAATACTATAGTCCCGTGGTGTATACGCTATTTTTTGCACTTCCGAAATAGAGATTTTATCACCAAAATTGATAATTGAAAATTATGAACGTTATTGCAAATTTTAAATATGCGCGTTTGCCATGAAATTCATCATAGTTGCGGTGTTAACAAGCCCCCTTGCAAAAAAATGCAAAATGAATGAAAATTGTGAAGAATTTGATCTAGAAAAAGCTGCCCAAGAGGCGTTGGAAGAGCTACTGCCTTCCAAATCTTGTAAAATCTACGAACAACAATATGAAATGTTTTTGAAATGATGCCGTGAAATAAAAGTGATTTAAAAAAAGTGGTATTTTTTTATGAAATGGCAAAAAAAGGTTCTGCTTCTACGGTTTGGGTCCATTATTCAATGTTAAAAACCATGAAAGTTTAACTTACTAACTTAGCGTGAAGCGTAATATAGATAACAAGACCAAATATCAAGCCCTTCTACGTCAGCCCTAGGACCCTCCTATCAATCTCAACGACCTACCCCATCTTATGGAATTGCATCAAACATCGTTGATGAAATAGACCATTATTTGTTAATTGCACTAACATTACTATTAATATATCTCAAAAATTGTAATAAAAAGTTGTCAAGTTTGACATTGTTTTTAAAATCTGTCAATAAATTCTCTAGGGAGTTCAATTAATATTTGTTCCCTGGGGATCAAATGACCCACTTTAGTCCTTGCAAACAGGTATTAAAGTATCAACTTTAGTCCTGGAAGGGCAAAAATATTACTATTATTAAATGATAATGCTATACTGGATAAAACTTTTTTTGCTTTATCTGATTGGTTATGTGAACAGCCAAAATTATCGTACTTGGAATACCAATCAGTAACAATAAGTGCATATTGCCTTTCATTCAGAGAAAATCTGTTTAGGTTGCAATTGCCGGAGCTAAAATTATTTGAAAAATATTTTTCCAGCAAACAATAACTGCAGTGTTACAGTACATTAATCTTGCATCGTTTTATAAATCAGTTGGATACATTGAATCCGCGGCTATTTTCAACAGGCTGGAACAACAGCACAGACATCAAATAGAAGATTGGAGCAATTCCTTGCAGAGAGAATGATTAGCCAGGGTCTATACCTAGGTCTAACTGCAATGACTCTTTATTTAGGTATTTAAAAATGAAATTAACTTTTTGATCAACAATATTCAACATCCTTTAGAATGTGAGTGAAAATATGAAACGAAGACATAATTTGTAAGTTTTTGTAAAATAAGTTAATACGTTTATTAATTAACTTGTGTATTTTCATTAATTTATGTTTGAAACGTTTTAATTTAATGTATATGTCAATGCTTTGTTTATAAATATATCTCAATGAAGTAGTTGTCACATCACCATATACGTCACACGTTTGCTTTTGATGAAACTCGGAAAACAAATAAATTTAGAAAAATGATGTTTCTATTTCGCAACTTTATTACTACACTGTATTAGGTAACATGCAGTTGATACTCACTTTGTTCAATTGCAATTGCATTAACACGCTATGGTTTCTATTGACACCACCTTTCACTTGCCAATTAATAGGAGTTTTCTTTTTAGTTTGTACATTGCTGATTATAACTTCTCCAGCTTTTGAATTAATAAAACTCACATTTGTCGACATTGTAGTGTCAGAGAAATGAACAACCTTTTTGCTGGTATCTTTTTCCTTTTTCTTAAAATCATTACCCCCATACATATGCCACACTATAGTCATCTCTCTCAAAGTATATCTATATACAGGAATCGGAAAGTGTGCAGGAGACTTTAATATATCAGTTTTACCAACAGGTATAGCAAAATGATTATCTATGATATGTAAAGGCATTTCGTTTAACCATTTGATCTCTGGTAGCCCATCTTTTGGCTAAAAATAAAAGAAATATTAAATGTTAATTTCACAAAAATGGAATATCTATTTCACCAAAATACCAAAGCCACTTTCACGATCGACAAAACAGAATTCATCGTCTGTGTCACTACTTTTATTAGATCTATAAGTAATATCTCCAAGTTCAGTTGTGACTTGTGGCAAGGGTTTGCTATTATCTGAAGTTAAGTTGCTCTCGCCAGGGAAAAAAAATAATTCCGCCCCAGTATTTGCGAGTTCCACTGTATTATCTATAAAAAATAATGATATACAATTAATATAAACATCAAACAATAACCCAAAAGTATTAAAAATATTTAAATGCTGTCATAATAAATTAGATCGACTTACAAATTATTTGAAGATTATTTATATTTTTACTTATTTGTACACAAATAAGTATAATAGACATATTTATGAACCCCAAACCAAAACTATAGAGTCTCTAGTATACACAATCTAGTCACAAATACTGTAGATGTTACCAAATTGTACGATATTACGAGGTGCTACCCAGAAATTCCCGAAATTTGAATGCGGCGCGCGAAGGGACGATAGTACAGCTTTATAGCGCTAGATGGTGTGAGTTACGTATATATTAAGTCAGTCTATCAAACTACTTTGTTAGGTGATGAGTGATGACAAACAGTTTTGTGTTTACATTTGTTTGAATTATTCTGTAATACTACAATGTCTGATGTGAAACATAAAAGAACGTGTATCAAATTCTGCTTCAAACTTGGTTAAACAGCAACGAAAACTCTTGCTTAAATAAGCGTTTGGTGAGGATGCTTTAGGTCAGACATAAACTTATGCGTGACACAACCGTTTTAAGAAAATGGACGTGTGTCGGTTGATGATGATGAGCGTTTCGGTAATCTATCGACGGATAACACGTCACAAAATGTGGCAAAAGTACGTGATATTATTCTGCAAAACCGAAAGAGAAGAATCCGTAACATTTTTAACATTGTCAGCTTGTCGTATGGCGTTGGTCAGCGTATTCTATCCGGCGAACTCAACATGCGGCGTAGGATCCTACACCACGAAAATGCACCAACCAACACATAACTTGTGCATCAGTTTCCAGCCTCAACAAAAATGGCAGTACTACTCCACCGTCCCTACTCCCCTTGTAACTAACCTTTTCCTGTTTCCGAAGTTGAAACTAAAAATCAAGGAGCGCCGTTTCCAGACGATTGAGGACATCCAGACCGAATCGCAGCACTGCTTCCAGTCATGAACAAGTCGCTGAGATCGGTGTATTCATGTGGAAGGAGAATACTTTGACGGGTATGGTACTGAATAAGTTGTAAGAATAATTTATGGTTTTCTTCACATTCCGGGAATTTCTGGAGCACCTCGTAAGAGTCAGAGAATTTCGCAACACCATCAATGTATTGCCGAGGATATGCAATATGTCAGTACTTGTGCAGTAGCCGCTTCGTGGATACCACCTGTACTATAGGGTGGTCCGAATGTCATAACTACATCGCTGTCCTTGAATGTACAACAGCTTTAGCTAATTATTGGCCGTTTAATTTTAACGTACGCTTCGTATATCGTACCATAGCTTGTTTTCGAGACATTGGCGATGTCGTTCTACACGTACATCAATCACTAAGTTGTTCGTGCATGAATCACTCGAAATCCACCATGGAAGAAAACATTTTTTGTCCAATGAAATGAACATTGCACCCAGAACAATCTCTGGTATCATTAGAAAAGATGTAGACATGCAGACTTACAGAAGCAGCAAATATAATCTTTTAATACCAATCTTGAAGGCCACAAGAACCGAAAGAGGGTATCGCAAAATTTTATTCTCACACGAAAAAATCTTTACTATTGAGAAAAAATTTAACATATAGAATTATAGACTTTGCTAGAAGCCCGGAAGTTCGTAACAACGGTTAAACATGACCATCTCATCAGGTCTCAGTAATAGTTTGGCTGGGCGTTTCCTACGGTGTTTCTAGTGTGTACCAAGATACTGTGGTGAGGGCTCTGATATACTCTTTGCTTAGGGGAAACAAATGGGTGTTACGAAGTGAAAACTCAAACATGGTTAGAAAACTGCTAAATATTACTGTGTACCTTTTTTACCATTGATAAGAATAAGTTACATGCACTATAATATGCGAAATATCACATTTAATAATTCAATTATGTTCTTTAAGTACTCAGAATACTATTCTTATAGTTAGTATTCGAAGTTGATATAGTAACAGTTTACTGTTTATTAACGTAAAATAACATAACATATTTATTTATTACTGCATAACAAATAATATTTTATTTTGATTTCTTAATGTGTTATAATTTACAACTCAAACCGTGTCAAAAAATGAAAAATAGAATGAAAAAAAAGAGATTATAACATGACGGCGCTCCACCGAATTTTAGTAGGCAAACTATTGACTTTCTAAATTAAAATTTACCAGGACGGCGGATAGGCAGAGGGGGGCCTGTATAATGGCCTGGGCGTTTTCCCGACCTTTCGCCATTGGAATTTTTTTTTTTGAGTTTTCTAAAAAATCGTGTTTAATATAACGATAAGCCAAACACTCGAGAAGAATCGAAAGAATAGTTGCAGGTGTAGATTCCTTACGAAATAAACTTACAGATATTTACTGGAAACATAATATGTATGGCCCAAAGACTAGGCAACATGTTTAGAAAGAAGAGGCGAACATTTCGAGCAATTGTTATAATATTAGATTATTAGTTTCTTATGTAATTTCATGATTAATTACGTTACTGAAACAGTTTTATTCTTTTGTTGAAACCTAAAGATCAAAAAACATTAAGCTAAAATGTATATGAAGTTTTTTGTTCACAATCACCTCTAGAACACATTGTGTAAGTTTGTCGGTTAGCTCAGGGAGCATGCTGTATAAAAAGGTAAACACAAAATTATACTTAAAATTTATTCGGTGAACTTACCCTTTACTACAATACTTTCTTTCATAGCTTCTCCTAATAATTCATTCACTTGCTGATGTTGACTTTTAGATAATTTGCTTATGTTCTGCGGTTCTACAGTTACTAATTCCTGTTCCATTTGATGTCGTGGGCTAGAATAAGAACTACTGGGTGTTGAAGACGAATTCTGTAAATCACCATCACTAGCAAAATATGTTATCAACTGCATTAATGCTCTCCCACTATCAGCACATGTTCTAATGTGAAGTACATTATTTGATGCCCTCAAATCTATATGTGGGTTAATTCCAGTTTTCTGAAATATTGTCAAATAAAAAATTTCTTACCATAACATGCTTATACTTATATGTAGCTTCACCAAAATTGAATATAAGTACCAAAAGTAGTACTTTAGGTGTTAAGTAAATAATAAAATAAGATTTGCTATTCGATCAGCTTTTTCTTGTTTATCTTCATCACTGATCAACAAATTTTCATTTTTTTGTTTTCCTTTAGAAAACTAAACTAAGTACAATTTTCGTTTCTTTTATAGTTTTAACAATAGTAATAACAAGAAATTTATTCTGGCACGTCGCATTTTGGAAAAAAATATTGAAAAGTAAATGAAATAATATTATAATTAGGTATGTACTATCGTGAGCAAATGAAAGTGCACACTTTATTATGTTGGCATGTCGAAATTTCAAAATTTATCTAATGTATACAGTACTTTTGAAGTGTCAGTGTCAGCATTTAATCATAACATAAATGACATTAGCTTGACAATTTGGTAAAATTTACGCAGCTATAATAGTGCGTTTACTTTCAATTGCTCACGATAGTACACATATTATATGGAGCTGTATGGTATCATCATGTTAAAAATTATTTTCTTTTACTTTTCTGAACTTTGACTTCAAAAAGCTCAATTATAATAATAGAAAGTGGAAACTAACAGTAATCAGTAATCCAACGGAACTTAATGTCTTTTCTGAGACATTTTTGCAATCTGAAGTATTTAGGCATACGAATCTTTATTATTGAAAAACATTGTGAGACAATAACGCAAATATTGAAAATAAGAAATGACAGTAAGAAAATTAGAAGGCACTAGAGTACTGCCGCAAACGCACTTGACACAGTAACACTCTTACATACATTGATACGAATACTTTACTCGAGAGCTGGAATCAGAATAATGTAACAATATAGGTATCTATTTAAATGAAGTTAATATCAGGAACATTAAAATCTTCACCAATATCCTGGTCTCCTGTTCTTGCTAATAATTGCATCACTACGATGACAATAGAATTGCGATTTGAAGGAATGGAATGCTCGCCAGATTTTGTATAACAGTTCAAATTTATCCTTTATCTCAAAACATAAGTATTCAACAAATTGAGTGAATTTTTTGTTCAAACATCGTGGGTGTAACATCATAAATTTTCAAACGACTTTTAACTCAAGATTACCCGAATTTCATCCCATCTAATCGAATAAGTATCTCTTAAAATTACCGAGATTCTATTGTTGAAAATGAGCCCGTATAAGTGAGGAAGTAATATTATTGTGGTGCATTAGGAAGAAGCGATACCACAGAGTAAATGAATGTCCAATTAAGAAAATTCGAAACACGTGGGAAACATTTTGAAGTATTCAAATTCGAAATGTATATTAAAATAAAAATTAATTCAAATAGCTACCTTATCATTTGTTCTCAGACTCAACTCAAAAAGTCCTAATTCAATTACGTTTACGTAATCTCGTTTAAGATCAACACACGCAGTTGAAGGTATTCCATTGTGCGGTGGAGCCTTTTCGCTTAAAAACAGGTCACACTCTTCAGCAATAAAACGCAATGTTGAAGTATTCGCTTGTGCAGATATATGGGAAGACATACTGAAATTTCCAACTGTAACTACTGCTCGCAATGGCAAATATAAAGGCCTACAAGAAAATAATATAAAGAAACACAAATAAATATGAAAAATAAAAAATTTCTGTGTAATTTGAAGACGTAAATCTAAAGTGTTGTCGACTTTCGATTGTTTACTAATATTTTATATTGAAATAATTGAAGCAGATATTTCTTTAAATTTGTATGTTATATTTTGTTATAATATTTTATTGATTAGTCCCCATATACATTGGTGTTCTTTGTTAGTATTAGATTTAATCGATGTCTTAGTTTTCCGACGAAGTGCTGGAAAGGTCGATTTGCTAGTAACTTTTCATTTTTGTTCTACGACTATCTCAAGTTGCGCGTGTCGAATAGGCAAAGTCTTTTTAACATGAGGTAGGTGTTTCGTTGACGAAATTTTTGAAAAAATTAATAACCCCCGTGGTCGATGTGACTTCGTTCTAATCATCTAATGAAGGTATCAACGTTGGTTGGTAATTACACGGCAGTTGAATAAAAAAAAAAACCAAAAGACCCTCTTGGTAAGTTGTGTTTTCTTTTTTATTGGTGTTAACCCTCTTTGTTATGTTATTCATCGCTAAGTCTCATGGTATCTTTTCTTTAGGATGTCAAGAACATACCTAATAAATTAGGCAATAAAATTCTAGAAAACCACCCCGATGATTGTAGATTACTCTAACCCTGCATATTGACCACGTGTTTGTACCATTTTGACCGGCTAGACGTCGCATATTCCGTCAAGGAGTATTGTCAATTCCTGGATGAAAGTTAAGTGTGTTCTATGTTAATTTGTGTCCCGAAAGATAGTTTTATCCCTTTAAATCAAATATTAATTACCAATACAAGAAATACGAAGTTATCTCACGATGCGACCATTTTATGTAGTATTACTTTTTTTGTTGTAACTACCGATTGGGCTAATTTTTAGTTGTGTTTCCTGTAAATATTTATTATATTGTCCTAATTTGATTTGTTGTTTACGTAATTGAGACTATTTTATTGTACTAATTTTCAATTATTTGTTGAATAATTACTTAGTTATGCCATTTTGCGTTAAATTCCGCTTGGCAGTATTTTACATAATTAATATATATATATATATATATATATATATATATATATATATATAATACATATATTTTAATTTTTTTCATAATTAATATATAATTTCCACGTTTATTTGTAACATCGTAATTAATTGTATCAATTTTGCTATATAGTGAAGTATTTTAGTTTGCTTATATTATTCAAATTTTGATATATAGCGAAGTATTTAGTTTGCTTATATTACACAAGTTTTGAAGTATGATAGTTGCTCACTTTTTATTAATGATATACCATGAGTTTCAGGTAAAAGCTGTTTGTAAAAACGAAGGAGATCTCTGAAGTTTTTTTATGTTGTCGTTTATAATATTCTCGCTTTTAGACTAGACTATATGCAATTTATTTCCTTTAATGAAGACAAAGTTTCATTTCATAGTAACTAGTCGACTGCCATATTTGGTCTCTGAATAAATACAGGGTATGTACTCGGTTAGAGATTAAGTAGCTACTTTTGCTATATACATTCAATAATAATAAATTTAGAAGTAAATCCATTTATGTATGAGTATTCTTTGAGGTAGAGGCGGTAGTAGCTTCCTTCTTAATCCATCTTTCTTTTTACTTTTACGTAGTGGGTTACAATATTTTTCTACGATCTCCGTGTGGCGTAGATTACCGCTTACAAACCAACAAAGTATAATAAAATACACGGTGGCGTCCTTTTTCTGATTCAAGAGTTTGTTAATTTGTGACGTTTCGTAAGGAACCGCATGCCGTCTTCACTGACGCTAGCAAGGGTCTGGCTAGTTGGCTTGTAATTTTACTCTCGTAAAAGAATTACTCTCGTACTAGTTATTTAACGTTATGTTTATACGTAGCAACTTCTAACGTAACACGCAGCAGACGGATCTGGATGATTTGAGTACTCTGGTTAAATACTAATTTGGTTAATAGTTGGGGTGTGTTAAATTTTTTATATTTAATAAATATATATTATTTCAATTAGTACCTGTAATCGATAGCACAATCCCACAAATGCAAGTGTAATTCGGTTAAAACGTCTTTTGCATTGTAGCCCGGTATAGCGTAATCCACGACATTGAAGAAATCTATCAATTGTGTGATCCAAGTGTTTGGCCCAAGGCACATACGGTGTTTTAATGTTGCTTTATTCAATCCTAGAGCTACCCTGACAGTCTAAAAAAGAATTTTAAAGCATAATATAGTTTAACCGAAAAGCTAATTTATCAATAGATCCAAAACACAAATGTTCAGATTTCAGAATTATTGGAATGCTGGTTCACTAAATATTTCAGGATCCTATTTTATAACACAAAATTAATTTATAACATTTTACCTTAACGTGATGAGTTTCATGATTAGCTTGTATTTTGATGGCAACTGTCACCATATCCCTGTTACCACCATGATCATTGGTTGTTTGGATAATTCCTGATTCAGACTTAACAATTGTGGCGTGTAGGTGTTTCGGTATGGCAGTTCCTACTTCCAATAATGGAGGATTCCGACTTGGCGTCGACAACATATCTAAATTTGTAATGAAAATTAATTGAATTAACATGGCAAAGATAAGATGTAAAAAATTAAACTTAATAGAAATCCTTCACAAATGCATAACTTTATATGAAAAGCACTCGATTGTATATATAATGAGGAAACATATCTCAATATGTTACATATTACTTGTGTAGCACATGCTCTCCACAGAATCTGTGAATATATCAGAAACACCTTTCCGGAAGTTGATGGATTTGTACCCGCTTCTAAAAAATTTTTCAGAAAAACACCATTGAGAGTAGCTCTTTACAGGGAAAAACTTCCATCTTTGTCACTGAGTAATAACTAGATGGGGAACATGGTTGGAAGTTTACAAAATTTCGTTACATGTTTAAATGACGATGCTAGAAGTATTTCTGAGTGCAAGGAAATTCCAAATTAAAAAAATCAGTTGTACTTTCTTCATGAACACTTTTTTTGGAAATTTGACAAAACTAATCACTTATTTTGAAAATTAAAATCTCAAATTAAATGATGGACATTAGATGTGGCTATTAATAATTTGAAAAATATTCCAAGTGACTTCGGATGTGGCCTTCGGCAAACGTTGACGCAGTTTTTAATAGAAATCTGGATTTAATAACTTTGCGGCAATTGTGTATGGGGACAATAACCAGTTGCGATGTAGAAAGGACGTTTTCTATCTACGAAGATGTATTTCATTCAAAGAGAACAAATTTTACAGAAGAGAACCTTGAGAAAGTATTGCTAGTTAATATTAATACTCCCTTACTCAACTTGAACTACAAAATGAACAAATAAAAATGTATTTCGTATTTTATAGATAACCACCTGTTTGTTTTCCAATTATATAAATAAAATTAAAAACTCTTTAAAAATACAAATTTTCAATAGTACGCCCGTGGGCTATGAGTCATGGGACTCTCGTATCCGGCCTCTAGTCATCAGAAAAGGGTGGTCTTCAGGTGTTTTTATGATTCTTTACCTGTATCCTTCAATTATCGATATCATTGCATAACATTTTGGTGACGTTGCAATTCTGACTACAACTGTGTTCGAAATGCACGTTGTACCGTAAAAACACTTACGCGAACACTAGTCGTCATTTTGCAGCCTAATTTCGGTCTGTTAACCGAGTCTTTAAATGATTGGGTTTTAAAAAGTTTTACAGATATAAAAGAAGGATAAATGTTTATATCTGTAAAACTTTTTAAAACCCAATGCAGTAGCCATATATTTTATTTTAAAAGCTGTGTAAATCTATAAATTAGAAATCCACAAAACAAAAGGAATGTAACATTACATAAATAGATATTATATACAAGACTAATAATTCTATATTTTATTAAGAATCACTTACCACAGTGATGCAACTGGGCACTTTTGACTTGGGCACATACATATCCCAAGTTTGGATCGCCATTGTAACCATTAACAGTAAAGACGACGGCGTCCTCTACGCAAAAAACGAATTCGCCCTGTTGACTTGGAATAACATTAGTAGCTACATCTCTAACAGGAGTATTCATGCTAATAATTCCTAATGAAATTTGTAAATTTAGTACGAAGTCGGACTGACTCTTGGTTTCAACGAGAACTGCAGGACGTTGTTTTAATGAACGTTTCATTTTTGTTTCATAAACTGAATAATATTGCTCTGGATCATCTTCAGATTCTGAATCGCTATCTATATCAAACATTACATAAAAATAATGAGTTCACCTATCTATCGTTAGCTTTGTGAAATATTTACCATAATGAATACCACTTTTGCACATTGCAAATGCTTCGTTCTCGGGACCTAAAGTGGAAAAACCTGAAAGTAGGAAAAATTTGCAGTAAATTTTTACTTACTTACATGAATAATAAAATTAGGAAAGCTTTTTTAAGATAAACATATAAATTCAATCTAAAGTGAACTATAAAGGAAAAAGAGCAACAATATATAATTTTAAAGAAATAGTCAGTCTTCAATTTAATCAGATTGCTAGAGAAGAATCGTCCTTACTATATATTGGACCAGAACCTGCACTGAGAGTGTCTAAGTGAACTATCCGGAAATGAATATGACCCAAAGTACAGGGTGGGACAGAGAATGGTTCCTATCTTTAGAAGAGCATTGTGACCAAAGGACGGGTCGCAGAAGGGCGAGGATAGACTTAAGCGTCGCAATAATTTGGGAAGTTTTGGTTGGTAGGCCTGTCAGTCGCAAAAGTGGTGTGATCGAAGAAGCAACGTACTTTCACCAAAACAGATTTATCGTCGCGATGCGTACTCGCTACCATTTCCCTCTTCGAGAAGCAGTTCCGATCGAAAATGGATTCTGTTGTAGGTGGAAAACTTCCGTAGATGTGGGAATGTTGCGAAAAATGGAGTTGGCGCACAGAGGGCCAGTCTAAGACCGGAGAACATAGAGCGAGTGAGACAGTCGGTTCTACGGTCTCCTAGGTACTCTACTCGTAAACACGCGATGGCCCTCAACTTATCTAACTGCACTGTACATCGAATTCTTCACACTAAACTTCATTTACATCCTTACAAGATGGTCATTACTTAACAACTGTTGTAACAGGATTAGAATAATAGAATACAGGCATGTGAAAATTTGATTGAAAATCCGCCTGAACGCAGTGATTTTTTTCGGCATCGAGGCGCATTTCTATCTTTCCGGTAGCGTTAATAAACAGAACATACGTTATTGGGGTGACGTTAACCCTAGGAAAATTCAAGGGAGGCCCTTACATAGTGACAAAGTAACATTTTCGTGCCCCGTCAGCAGTGAAGACCTAATCCGACCTTACTTTTTCGATAACTTCTGAACGGTATGTACGCATGATCCAAGACTTTTTTGCACATCTTGAACATTTGGATATGGGACGTGTCTGGTATCAACAGGATGAAGTCACGGTCCACACAGCCGGCTGTTTTGAAAGAAATGTTCCCCGGCCGCTTGATCTCCAGGTTCGGTGACATTTCATGGCCACGCGCTTGCCAGAATTAATTTCGAGCGACTACTTCCTATAGGGCTACATCAAAGATAAGGTCTTCGAACATCGCCCTAACAACCTACACGCATTGAAAGACACAATACGCTTGGAAATAGGCCGCATACCGCGAGACATGCTTCAGATATCCGGTTGCAACAGTGTATTGATAATAAGGACCATCATTTGCGGGATATTTTTTTATTAAAACGTTATGAAGTAAACTTCCAATGTTGCTTTGTTGAAACAAAAAATAAATTTGTTCAACCTTTTCTAGTTTCTTTTTTATTAAGCTTCAAAGTTAGGGATGATTCTCTGTCCCACCCTATATGACACAGAATATACTGGGAGAACAGACTCAAATATAAACATGGCCAACTGTTTATTGGTGCTCTAAACCATAAAAAGGCTTCGTTGCATGAAACCCAACTAAGAAATAATAATAATAGGATATCTTACAGGTAATACGTTTGTAAAACATTTCTTGAATAAAATTGGCTGATATAGTCAAGACCTTACTTACACATTATACAATAAGGCATCAGAAACGGTCAATCATTTTTTTATAAGAATATGAGGCATTCGATCACATGAGGAAAAATCATTTAAATGATTTTCTTAAAATTACAAATTTACTTTCTAATTAAGATTTTAATTGGTTTATATTTATATATATTTTTTTTACTTTTTTGTAAATATTTTTCTCCTTCCTTGGAGGTACTTCGATCGCAATCCTTATTCCCTGTACTAATTTATACAGACTTAGAGTAGACTGACCGCTGTATATTATCGAGTCTACTTTGGGGTTGCCCCTTTAAATGATTTTTCCTCATATAATATACAGCGGTCAGTCTACTCAAGTCTGTATAAATTAGTACAGGGAATAAGGATTGCGATCGAAGTACCTCCAAGGAAGGAGAAAAATATTTACAAAAAAGTAAAAAAAATATATATAAATATAAACCAATTAAAATCTTAATTAGAAAGTAAATTTGTGATTTTAAGAAAATCACATTTACAAAATCATATGTATTGTAGTTGGTATATGTATTGTATTGATCAAAATATTAGCGATTATGTTAAAAACTAATTCAACACTAAATATTAGGGTATTGATAATTAAGCACGAACTGTATTAGGTTATCAGCTATTAACGCACATTTAGAAAATCATTACAATAAAAGTTATGTACAGTTATATACAGAAGAAAAGAAACTTTATTTAATACGGATACTTGCTATGTATCAAAAGTAAAAATATCAAACAATTTTAACTAACCTCCTAAAACTTTATTAAAAGCTGGCAGTTTAGGCTTTGGTGCACTTGGTTCCCATAACAACAAATCACTATTTATTCGATTATACAGTACCTCGTATATATGTTTATTAACCAGTTGCATTGAAACTATGGGTAAAATAATTTCCAGTCGAATGCGACTGTTTCGTGTTGTTAAATCGATAAAATCGTGTATTTCCTGTTTATCGCCGGGTATTATTAACTCTTCGGTATCATCTGAAACAAATTTTATATAAATTAGGATAATATATATTACATCACCAATAAAACTTAACAATAAATATTGCAAACATTTAGAAGTAGAGAAAATCATTGTTACATTTTCTCATCCGAAATGACTTTAAATATCTACTTTGAGTTTAAAATATAAAATTTTATTTAAAATAGAAATAAAACTATGGCTGAAATCTTCACTTTTTAATATTTAATCGTAACACGACAATTGTTTCGCCAGCACAGTGGCTTCCTCAGGTACTTAGAGCTAAAGAGTACGTTACAAACTCTGTAGCCACAATTTAATACGCGCGGCTATACGCGAAAACCCCACAATTTTGTTCAAAAAATTATGTTTCTGAACGACAAATGCAGGGTGCATAAGACACGAATTGTCCAAGCCGTTATCAATGAATGGGCCTTTGAGGAATTACAACATCCACCCTTCGCCCCCTGTGACTGTTATCTCTGTCCAAAACTCAAAAAACACTTGAGAGGGCGTCGATTTTTATCAAATGACGACGTGGCAAACACTATGGGATCGTATTTTGTGGAATTACCATAAGAATTTTTTTCGTTATTAATGAAACGTTGGATAAGTGTGTTAGTTTTAATGGTTTTTATATTGAAAAAGTTTTTTTTGGTTTTTTAACTCGTTCCATTCATAGCTAAGTAGATTCCTTTCGTAATGTATTAAATTTACTTCACTTTTGTTTATTTTTCTCGCATACGTAAATAATTGTTTTCAGTTCATTCAAAGGTTGTAAATTTTAACCAAATTACATCAATTGTTTTATGTTTAAATAAATTATGGAGAAAAAACATTGTTATACGCCGTTCACGATTCGAAGACGTGCACGCCATCAATGATGTCAAAACAATGTTGCGAAATCATTTGCAAAATCCATTGGCAAAAAGGTAGTAAACGCTTATGTCCAACTTGGAGTATTTAGGTTATAATTGCAATATGTAATATGCAATTATAACAAATTACAAATACAATTTTACTTCTCTCACAGTTCATAAGGGCAGCAACGGTCCATTATCGCGTTCTGCTTCAGTTTGCAATAGCGGATGCAACAAATCGATTACATTGCCTGCAAAACGCTTTCGGTATTTCAAACCAAGAGTAAACAAACACATGTAAAATATGACAGAGCGATATATGTCAACACTGGACATTCGCACCAACATAAATATGCAGTCGCAATTATGTTTATATATAAATATTATACTTCGTTTATGGTTTTTATGATGGCGGTTCCGAAAATACTGTTGATGTTGATATACTGTTGATATCTGGTGTTCATATAACCGAAAAATTTGGAAAACTATTGCTATAAAAAAAAGTGAGAATAGTTACAAATAAAAAAAAATGTTATGTTTCATTAAATTACTTGTGTTCGGAGTTTTTTTTAACTCTACTGTACATATTTTGATTGATAATTCTTATAATCCCCATTTTTATTCAAGGATGCTGAAATATTTCAAAAATTTAAAATTCACAACTGGTCAAGTCTATAAACCATAGATACATTGAATCTTTCATTAAGAGGAAATTTTAAATTACAGACAATATTAAGAATATGATTTAATTTACTTTACATTATCAAATATTATAAAGCAATGTATATACATTCTTAAATACTTACCATGATGCGATTTTACATGGGGGATATCACTTTCATGTATAATTCGTTTAGCGCTAAAAGGTCCTGGATGTTTCACATTTTGACCAATCAAATTTCCGTATATAGACTGACTCATAATATCAACTTCCGCCTCAGAGTTTTGTTCTAATACAACATCGATTTTTTCCTCGGGAAATATTTGTAAAATTAATCTAAACAGAAAACGAAAAACAATCACTATAATACTGTTTATAATTCTAAATACAATATATTTGTTTAAACAAATAAATCATCATCCTCAATGTAACAAAAAAATTGTCATGCTTGAGTCAACATTAAAAATAAATACAATTATAGGACTGTGTAATAATGGTGTGGTAAGTAAATAACAAGACTTTTTTGCGTTCATTGATTACAACATTGATGCGCAGTCAACTATATCGCTGCAGTCAGTTGACCCTGCGTATTGCAAATTTTTGAGATAGACGTGTTGAGTACCCCTAGGCGACAAAATGAGTGACGTAAAAACAGAGAATTAATCAACATTAAATTTCCCATAAAAGTTGATGAAAATCGTGCTTTTCTTTCAGCAGGACCTTGAGACCAAAAGACAAAGCAATTAATGCTGATGGATCGGGATCAACGAACGCCAGAATGTCGAAGTAGAAAATCAAGGACAGGTTCATTACTATTCTTCTGGTATTCGAAGCATGATCTAGGGAAATTTGTAGCGGCAGATTAGACAGTCGATTCTCGGTTCTACCTGGAAGCTTTAAAGGGTTTAAGAGCAAAGGCGACAAGCATTTGCCCGGAATTGGCTGATAGACACCGTCGCATTTATTGATGATTATTCGTGAGTTTTGGCTACGAAAGGAATTCATGTTCTTCCCAACTTCCCAGAACAGCCAAGTGAAGAGTTAGAAAAACGGAATCATTTCAAAAGAGGATATTCAAAAGACCGCTACGCGTGTTCTTAACAAGATGACTTCGGGATAATTCCAAGGCTGCTTTTCCAGTTAAGGTCGTCAGAAGCGGCGCGTCGAGTTAGAGGGGTCCATACAATCTTAATTTCATTATACTGTTCAATATACGTTTGTATATTATATTGTTTACTTAATGCATATATAGAACATTGGCGTTTTTTGTGTTTGTAATTAATTAATGGAAAAAGATTTCGTCATACTTCATGACATGTATGTAATTTTCAACAGATATTTAATTTACATATGATAAATTGTCTAGACGCATATGCAACTCAAAATGGCCAATCTGCAAAATATGTAGATTCAATCATTTATAGAGATGGTTCATTTAGCCGGCGCACAGTTATGCACCCGATAGTAATTCAGCTGGCGATGTTATATATTTGAATCAGTTGCTTTGCTTGTTGCGCATGTGTGTTTGAGCGTGTCGTAAAATAAGAAGTCAGTAAGCAAGGTGAGCGGAATTGATTCAGATATATAACACTGTCAGTCGAACTTGTACTAAACGCGCTACTATGCGCTGGCAAAATATTGTCATCTTTAAGCATTTATTACTTTCGTTATTAATATGTGCTAAAGTATAAATTAATGCTATTAACTTAAATCTTTTTATCGTTTTTTTTTTAAATTTATGTTAGTTATAATAAATATACCTAGGCCAATTACACTCATCAGTGTGCAAACTACAATATTTTTCATCAACACCAGCCTTGCATATTTGCAAAGAAAAATCATTCTCATTTTCGTAATAAAATACATCGATACTACGACTTTCTAAAGTGTACTTTTGGGATGCTTGTCCGGCTTGAGATGATGTTTGCATTAAAGTGTTGGTCAATTGAAACGATAGGAAATCTTGACGAACGTGTCTTTTCCACCATGGAATTCTTTGCATATCATGTTGTGGTCTAAAATCTGGCATTGGAAACCTGAAATATAGAAAAGTATACAATTATGGAAAATCACTACTACATGATCATAAATATTTAATAAATATTTTTTTTAGTTAAAAAAATGTGTTGTGTTAATATTTAAATATGTTCCAAATTAAAAGTTTTTTAGGTAATTCTGGAAGGATCACAAAGTAAATTTTGCAAATTAACTTTTTTCCGATTAAAGTTTTAATGACCCACAAAACATTAAAAACAAATTTATTTTTGAGCACATTAGATAAACCACCGACGTTCTGTAAAGTTAATAAATCAATTTACGAAATAATTCAATAATAAAATCGAAAGTGCTATGTATTAACTGTAGTAGAAGTAACACCAAACATTTATTCCCTAAGTTGAATATAACCATTGAACTTCAAACTCAATAGACCAAATAAATAATCAAAATAAAAAATATACCATCATTCCTCATTTGAACATGTACATAAATATCTATACTAAAACAATGATTAAATTAGTGTTATGTGGTAATTAACTGATGTTGCATTTACTTGATGAAAATCCATTGTAAACTTAAATACGAAACACAATTACGTGATTTTAAAAAATATTTTATAATACTTGCAGCAAGAATTGTTCGACCAATTTCTTCAGACTAATAGGGAAGGGAAATCTAATTACAGAACGGAATATTTTTATTTATTTATTTATTTAAACTATACATCCTTATACCGTTAGGTGTCGGATTTTATTACTACATTTCAAGTTACTATTGCATTTATTCTTTCCTTCCACAAGTTTCTATTCTGTGCCAAGTTCCTTGTTTCACACCATTGTATACCACGTTCTGCGGCTGCCTGTCGTACTTGTTCTTCCCATTGTATTCTAGGTCTTCCTATTCTGTTCTTTCCCTGTACTCTGGCTTCATACACCTGTTTAGATGGTCTATTTTCGTGCATCCGGTGCAAGTGTCCTAACCAACCCAGCTGTCTTTCTTCAATAACTCTCTTAACCGGTTTCAGGTTCCTTCTTTGTAGTATTACCTCATTTCTAATTCTGTCTTTCCTTGTAATTCCTTCAATTTTTATCAGGAATCTCATTTCTGCTGCTGTTATTCTACTTTTATTTCTATCTGAAATCGTCCAAGACTCACAACCGTATACTAGTGAAGGTCTTACTACTCTTTTATATATCTCTGTTTTTATTTCCTTTGATACTTCCTTTTTTCCAAAAAATGTATCTTTAAGCATGTTATAAATTATTCCTGTCTTTCCTATTCTCTCTGCTATTGCTTTATCTATCCTTCCATTTTCTTCTATTACTGTGCCTAAATAGTTGAAACTTTTAACTTGTTCTAGTTGTCTTCCCTCTAAGCATATTTTGTGTATCTTTTCCTTTCCTGCCATTATCATCGTTTTTGTTTTGCTTATGTTAATTTCCATGTTTATTTTTCTGAATTCTGATTGGTATATATTTAGATTCTGTTGTAGATTCTTTTCTGAATCTACTACTACAATCATGTCGTCTGCGAACAATAATTCGCGTAGGGCACTTTGGTGCATTCTCCAGTTACCCACTATCAGTTTCTCAGATCTCTGTTTACAACTTTTTATAACATCGTCCATTAACATCGTGAATAGAAGAGAGCTAAGAACACAACCCTGTTTTAATCCCATTTTTGTTTCAAATTCTGTTGATTCTTCGTTATGTGTTCTAACTTTATTTTTATTACCTTTATACAGGGCTTTTATTGCATCGATAATGTATCCTTCTATCCCCCTGTTTTCTAGAGCTTTCCAGATGTCTTCTCTTTTAATTCTATCGAACGCCGTTTGTAGGTCGATAAAGCAGATATGTATTTCTTTTCCTTTTTTCAGAAATTTCTCTCCTAATTGTCTAACTATGAATATTAGATCTTGTGCACTTCTACCTCTTCTAAATCCATGCTGTTGTTCTTCTAGTGTTGGTTCTATTATATCCCTTAGTCTCTTTTCTAGTATCCTTGTTAGTACTTTTCCAGGTATACTAGTTAATGCAATTCCCGATAGTTTGCGCATTCTCTCATGTCTCCTTTCTTATAAAGTGGTAGTATTATTGCCATGTTCCAATCTTTCGGTATTTCCTGTTTTGTTAATATATCGTTCAGCAGATTACAAAATTCAGTTGTTGCTTTATCTCCCATATATTTTATCATATCTGCTGTTATTTTATCCTCCCCAGGTGCCTTTCCCGATTTCAGTTTATTAATGGCTTCTATTACTTCTTCTTTTATAATTGGCTGAATATTTGTTTCTGTACTATATTCTACTTGTTTGTTTTTTTCTTTCTCATGCGCTTCGCTATTTGTTTCTGTTAGTTCTTTGAAGTGCTCCCTCCATCTTCTCATTATTAGTTTTTCCTCTGTTATTATGTTTCCATCCTTGTCCATTATATTTTTCAGTTTTATTTGTTTCTTTTGTCGTAGGTTCTTCAACATGCTATAGAACAGTTTCTGATTTTCTGCGTAATTTTCCCTCATCTTGTGACCAAATTCTTCCCATGACTGCCTCTTTGCAAGCTTAACCATTTTATTTACCTCAGTCCTTAACTGCTTGTATATATTATGATCCTCTTCTGATCTTGTTTGTATGTACATCTTCCACTTTCTTTTCTTGTCCTTTACTTTTTGCTGAATATCTGGTGTCCACCATTTGCTTTCCTTTGTGCTTATATTTGCAGTTCTTATTACTCCGCATCCAGCTTTTGCCGCCTGTAGAATAATTCTTTTAAATTGGGTCCATTTATCATCTATATTCTTTGGGGTATTGATCCTATTAGCTATTTCTTTATTTATATATTCTTGATATCTTTCTTGTACGTTATTATCTTTTAGCTTATAACACTTTATTTTGTCTTTTGTTACCTTCTTCCTCTTTTCTTCCTTGGCGTCTAGTATAATTATCGTGAGTTCTAATTTCACTAGGTAATGGTACAGAACGGAATATATAGTCAGCTAAACTAATTTAAGAGCGGGGGCGTTATACAATTACATGGAAATAAGTTTAGCAATGGGAATTATTCAAATCTTCTTGATCATTTAATAAATTATGATATATTTATTATAATAGACAAACATTTTGACTTCTTCTTATTGGATTCGATCACCTCGTCCTAACCATTGAGGACATGAATAATTTAAAAAGTTGCGCATTTCACGAGAATAATGGACAGATACACCATCATGCATAAACCACATACTAGCTCGTGTTTCTAGAGGAACATCGCCTAGATAATCGAATAGCGAATTCTCGAAGAAATTCAAGTAGCTCAGTCCGTTAAGTCGTGTAGGTAGTACATGCGGCCCTAGCAATTAATCGCCGACAATTCCGGTCCAAACATTTATCGAAAAATGGTGTTGCAAACGACCTTGGCCCAATAACGAAGGTTGTGAAAATTTGAAATATCATCCCTGGTAAAAGTGCACTCATAAATATAATAACACCCTTGACACAAATTGTTGTGTAAGTTTCCGACTTGGACACGTTGCATTTGGTAGGGCTGTAACAAATTCCTTCGAAGTATGTTATTGACTGTTGTGTGTGAAACGTCTACTTCTCTCGCAGCCGCTCGGATACTTACGTTTGGATTTTCATTTACAATATCCAAAACTTGTTCATCCGCATCTACTACTCCCCGTTGTCTTTCACGGCCACGGCCTTCATAACTTGGCTGCAATGTATCGCGATCTCTCCGACTTGGACACGTTGCATTTGGTAGGGCTGTAACAAATTCCTTCGAAGTATGTTATTGACTGTTGTGTGTGAAACGTCTACTTCTCTCGCAGCCGCTCGGATACTTACGTTTGGATTTTCATTTACAATATCCAAAACTTGTTCATCCGCATCTACTACTCCCCGTTGTCTTTCACGGCCACGGCCTTCATAACTTGGCTGCAATGTATCGCGATCTCTCAATCTGTACACGGCTTGTAAAATTAAATCATTTGATGGACATCTTCGGTTCGGAAACCGCCCTTCATAAACACGTCTAGTAGCCCTAACATTTCCACTTGTTTCACCACGATATCTGTTAATTCGTGATTTGAATAAGCCATACTTCACGGAAGTGGATAACAGACTGACTTCTGACTTACAGTATGCACCATCGCATCTACAACTCCCACCATTACGCTTCAGTAGAGTCGGGCCGAGCCACGCGCATTTATTAAATTTTTATTGTCTTTGATCTCGTTCGAGATAGTTTTCACGCATTAGTATTTTATCTTTAATATTACAGCTATTACATATTGAAGTATGTCGGCATAGTTAGTTTACACCCTGTATAAAAACTCACTATAATTGCATGATTTGCGGCTTATACAAACATATTACTTCCCAAGATTAATTTTTATTTTAATCATACTACTGATCTTTTGTAAAATTTTAATTTGTTAAAAATTTTACAAAGTAAAAGTCAAATAACCATATGTCATCTATATTAATATAAAATATTCTAACCAAAAAAGATAAATATAAAATAAATGAGGCTCACAGTTGTCAAATTAATTTTTTTATCATTACAACAAAAAACTATTACTAAAAATAAAATCATGAACGATTGAATATGAACTTGTATATACCAAAAAACAATATACATACCTCAGCTTTAGAGTTATAGAAGGCGAAGAAATTTTAACATCCATTTTATGCTCAGATTGGGTAGTTGTAAGACTTGTTGTTGATGGAAACTTCCATACATTTTGTGATGGTTTTGGTATTACACAGACTGGCAATGGATTCAGCAATGCACATATCCTATCAACAATTGTAATATCCACCTCTACTGTGCAACTGTTTAAGGCAAATCTGAATCAAACAAATTATTGACAAAAACAATATAACAAAGAATAATAGAATAGTAATCAATAATTTCATTTTACCGTTATAATTTAATGTACTATAGTAATATTTGTATATAAATTAAATAGGTAAACTTGTTTGAATACTTTACAAATTGTTTTATAAATATCAGTTAAGGTTATTTATTCTCCTTAATTTTTTTTAGGAATTAAAATATTACACAGTATGTTCAAATAGTTCTGAAACCAATTCCTTTAAAGGTTGATTTATAAACTTGACGTTGTTGTTGCAGTTCGATGTTGAGTTGTCGTTCGATTCCGTTCGTACATAACCAACTTTTATCTTTCGTCGTTGCCGTTGGATGACGTCGAACGGCAAACCAATTAAATAACAACTCAATGTCACATGACCAGTGAAGTAAACAAATATGTAGGACAGGACACAGCAGTTAGGTTATTTTTTAATTATTTTGATTATTTGTATTCCAAAAATTTACGTCCTCTCATTATATCCATTTTCGAAATGTTTTTTGAATTGGATAAACAAAGTAATAACTAGGTTATGTATAGGGGCGTACCGACGATCCTGTAGAAAGGTGAAATACGTATCTGCGTCTCTGGAGAGGAGATACATTCATAAATATATAACTTGTATTGTGTTCTTCACACCCCATTTTTAATTATTATTATAATCAATAAACCTTAAAATTGCCCTACGGGTGTCAAGCCCATTTTTAATAATATTTTATATTATTAAAAATACTTTTGTATTATACAAATTGGTGTGGTTTTTACCCACTCATGTAAGTTTCAAATTATTTTGTTATATACGCATTCGGTTCGCCCGACAAGTAGTGAAGACACGATAATACAGTTTTCTATAGATATGGTTGTTACCGTCTATAGAAACACGTTGCTTAGTTCGGCAGTTATTATGTAGACAGCGCTGAATATTCTTTCACGCTCTGTCTTAATAATTTCTGGTTGATAGCAAGGTAGTTATGTTTGGTTCAATGTATCTCTTCTCCAGCAGGGGCGTACCGACGATCCTGTAGAAAAGTGAAATACGTATCTGCGTCTCTGGAGAGGAGATACATTCACAAATATATAACTTGTATTGTGTTCTTCACACCCCATTTTTAATAATATTTTATATTATTAAAAATACTTTTGTATGTATACTTTATTTATATTTACTTACATGTCAACTTTCAACATCTCCGTTAGCAGTTGGCGCGAACAGAAAGTTTATAAATGCTATTTCTGAACGTACAAACAGAACGAACGGCAACTACCACCGTCAACGGTAACGTCAAGTTTATAAATCAACCTTAAAACCGTAAAAATAGAGTTATCTACATTTCGCCCAAGGTTAGTAAATAGGTAAGGTTGCCTCGTAACTAATGGCGATCGCCATATTGCGCTCATCGGGGGTGCCATGCGTTTCCTGTCTAGTTGACTAGTTGTCAAATTACCGGTCTAGATTGATGTTTGTAGTGTTTGTAGCTTTGTTTTCTAATTTCATAGTGTTTTATGTGCTTATATATAAATTTTATTTGACTATTTACAAGTGTTTTACATTAAAATGAGCAAAACAGTGAAATTTTTTTTAAAAATTGTGAATTAAAGTAGTGTGTTAACTCAATAAAGTTTTTTGTTTATAAAGATTGTAATTTTATTTTGATTATTTATAAGAAAACTGCATTAAATAATATCTTGATATCCAGTTAGTATTTGTATTTGTGAACTTATTTTTTTAGACAAAACCTTTTATTAACTCCGTAATAACAGTTTATTGAAAAAACTGGGTTGTGACAGTAGAATACTAAATTAATTTATATGTGACGGTGTTTCACTGAGTCAACCACCATTTCAAAAAAGGCAAAAATATTTATATTAAATACTTTTTACACCCATGAGTAACACCAATAACTAGCAGTCATTAACCATTACTTAAAACAATATTTTCAACTAAAGGACGACATGCTTTATGTAAGTATATGTGATAAACCAATCGTTTTGTCTATAGAAAACAGTGATATACTTTACTCGATTTATACCTATTTAACTAATACAAAGGTATTTTTAATAATATAAAATATTACTAAAAATCTGGTGTGAAGAACACAAATGCAGGTTCACTATTAATATTTTCTGTGAACGTGTCCGAATATATCCTATCCCCAGAGACGTAGATACGTATTTCACCTTTCTACAGGCTCATCGGTACGCCCCTGCTGGAGAAAGGATATTTCCAGACACATTCACAGAAAAGAACCACCTCGCCCTATCACCGTAATTATCCAGACCGAGCGCAGAAGTAAATTCGGCGCTACCTGTTGTCAGACAGCCGAAGTACCTCGCATACCGTCCACATAATTAATGTGAAGTAACGACGCCCTTCCAAAGGTTAGCACAGCCAACTCTCTAGAAAACTGCATTTTGTTTGTGCCTTCACTCATACTACGGCTTAACCGCATGTGTAATGTATCAGAATAATTGAAACATACATGAGTAGGTAAACCCCACCAGTTTTGTATAATACAAAGGTATTTTTAATAATATAAAATATTACTAAAAATCTGGTGTGAAGAACACAAATGCAGGTTCACTATTAATATTTTCTGTGAACGTGTCCGAATATATCCTATCCCCAGAGACGTAGATACGTATTTCACCTTTCTACAGGCTCATCGCGGGGCGGTACGCCCCTGCGTACCGATGAGCCTGTAGAAAGGTGAAATACGTATCTACGTCTCTGGGGATAGGATATATTCGGACACGTTCACAGAAAATATTAATAGTGAACCTGCATTTGTGTTCTTCACACCAGATTTTTAGTAATATTTTATATTATTAAAAATACCTTTGTATTATACAAAACTGGTGGGGTTTACCTACTCATGTATGTTTCAATTATTCTGATACATTACACATGCGGTTAAGCCGTAGTATGAGTGAAGGCACAAACAAAATGCAGTTTTCTAGAGAGTTGGCTGTGCTAACCTTTGGAAGGGCGTCGTTACTTCACATTAATTATGTGGACGGTATGCGAGGTACTTCGGCTGTCTGACAACAGGTAGCGCCGAATTTACTTCTGCGCTCGGTCTGGATAATTACGGTGATAGGGCGAGGTGGTTCTTTTCTGTGAATGTGTCTGGAAATATCCTTTCTCCAGCAGGGGCGTACCGATGAGCCTGTAGAAAGGTGAAATACGTATCTACGTCTCTGGGGATAGGATATATTCGGACACGTTCACAGAAAATATTAATAGTGAACCTGCATTTGTGTTCTTCACACCAGATTTTTAGTAATATTTTATATTATTAAAAATACCTTTGTATTATACAAAACTGGTGGGGTTTACCTACTCATGTATGTTTCAATTATTCTGATACATTACACATGCGGTTAAGCCGTAGTATGAGTGAAGGCACAAACAAAATGCAGTTTTCTAGAGAGTTGGCTGTGCTAACCTTTGGAAGGGCGTCGTTACTTCACATTAATTATGTGGACGGTATGCGAGGTACTTCGGCTGTCTGACAACAGGTAGCGCCGAATTTACTTCTGCGCTCGGTCTGGATAATTACGGTGATAGGGCGAGGTGGTTCTTTTCTGTGAATGTGTCTGGAAATATCCTTTCTCCAGCAGGGGCGTACCGATGAGCCTGTAGAAAGGTGAAATACGTATCTACGTCTCTGGGGATAGGATATATTCGGACACGTTCACAGAAAATATTAATAGTGAACCTGCATTTGTGTTCTTCACACCAGATTTTTAGTAATATTTTATATTATTAAAAATACCTTTGTATTATACAAAACTGGTGGGGTTTACCTACTCATGTATGTTTCAATTATTCTGATTTAACTAATGATAAAATTAAAATCAAAATCATTTTAATTTGAATGGGCACGCCGAGTGACGCTTTCCCGCGTAAGAATAATATAGATGGAGAGTTACGAGGCAACCTTATACATTTAGTAACATTGCATTTCGCATACCTAATTATTAGGTTTGGTTTCTCCACCAAATCCCCTCACCCCAAAAAAAATAGAGAAATGTCTAAATATATTCATTAGCTGTATCTATTTGAAACGTACATATTTGAACCTTCATGTCAGGATTTCTGCTACGGAAGAAATATGGAAAAAGCGCTACCTGAATATTTTCAATGAGCAAAAGGAACGTGCTGCAGGGTTGCCAGGTGTACTGATTTTTCAGTAGATCTACTGATTTCAACCTTCATCTACTGATCTACTGAAATTCTTGTCGATCTACTGAAAAATTTGTGGACTTTGGAAATTTGCAAAAACTAATCACTTATTTGAAAATCAAAATCTCAAATTAAATGATGGATTAACCACATTAGATGTGGCTATTAATAATTTGAAAAATATTCCAAGTGACTTCGGATGTGGCCTTCGGCAAGAGTTAGACGCAGTTTTTAATATAAATCCAGATTTAATAACATTGCGGCATTTGTGTATGGGGACAATGCCTCAAAATTTAACTGCTAAATACGCTGAAATAAAATATTTCCAGTATGCACCTATAACCAGTTGGGATGTAGAAAGGACGTTTTCTAGATATTTCTATCTACAAGGATGTATTTCATTCAAAGAGAACAAATTTTACAGAAAAGAACCTTGAGAAAGTATTGCTAGTTAATACTAATACTCCTTTACTCAACTTGAACTACAAAATGAACAAATAAAGATGTATTTCGTATATAAATAAAACTAAAAACTCTTTAAAAATACATATTTTCAATAGAACGCCCGTGGGCGATGAGTCATTCATTGGCCTCTCGTGTCCGGTCCCTAGTTATTAGTTTCAAATCACACAAAGTTGGTAACAACGCTTAAACCGAAATGTAACCAGAATTCACCAAAAACTTGATGAAAAATTAGTGCTGCTTCTAATTCGGCAATTCATTGATGAATTTATTGTTGTCAATAAATTCACCACAATTCTGTGTATGATACGTATGAATAAATTCAAGGTAAAAAAATGAATGAATTACTTCGACGATGTAAAGTCACCTTAAAATATTCGGATGATTTTCAAATTTTCATGACAGTGTTTAAATTACGTCGTCTAAATTAAATCTTCTCGAAATTATTGTGTAGTTTTAGTTTACAATACCGCCTCATTCTGAGCAAACGCAACGATCCGAATGTATGAATATTTCTCCCGCTTCGAATAAAAATCCCCTGAACGCTTTTAGCCAATCACAAAACAGTCTGTCGCGCAACCATTTGACAATTAATGTCACAAATTAGTGTCACCACTGTCACCCTATACGGAGTCTCTTAAGCGTTTGAATAGTGATCATGCCGCGTTATACACTAGAAGAGTATGTGACTTATTTGCCGGAAGGTATGCCGACAGGCCCATCCCGAACAAAGCTACAATTTGTAGACTCAAAAAGAAAATAGACATTACTGGTTCTGTACAAAATTTAAATCCATTATTCCCAAATCGCAGAGTTCTGCAATAGAACTAAATTCAAATTTGACACATAGCGATATTTCCAACGATTTAGGCATATGCTGCTCTTCCGTTAACCGCATACTAAAATTAAATGGTTTTCGTAATTATAAATATTCCAAACATCATCAATTATTTTACGGCGATGAGTTTAAACGGATGAATTTCCGTTATTATATAATTAATTTCTCATTATGAACAATTTATTTTATTATTTGTAAGAGTAAATTTTTCTTTACATTACTAGAATTTAATTTAGTTTTTATTAGTTCTGAAGTTTATTTAGTATACTATGAATAGTTTTTGTGACCTTTATTATTAAAATTTAATTTATTAAATCTCTTGATGCCTTATTTGCAATTTTCTTAATCGCTTATTAATAATATCATTACGCTTTGTGTGACCATCGTCAGTATAACGTATTGCAATTTACTCATTACCATAACACAGGACTAAACAATTTATAGTAATTAATAGTAATTTGGTAATCAGATAATTTTTCTTACGCGGCTCCATAATATGTAAGTATGTATGACATATGACATCGATGTTGACGCGCCTACAGCATTCAGGGGAATTGTATTCAGAGCGGGAGAAATATTCATACATTCGGATCGTTGCGTTTGCTCGGAATGAGGCGGTATATAATGTATACATAATAATATACGTATTAAGAAAACATAATTATATGCAGCAAAACATACCAGGAAAAATAGATTAATTTAGCATTTATTCTGAATTTACGTGAAATCAGAATGAGATTATTATTTTCATATAGTAATATATGAATAATGTCTTAATGTGAATCACAGTTTTCAATGTTGATGTCAATACAACGTTGCCTTCATTTGCTACTGCATGTGTTCAGAAATTTGACTATAGTTTGGTATATACGTAACATAATAATATACTCCAGGTCATTACCATGTAGTGTTTTTATATGAATTCCAATGCATTTGAAATAAAATAGTAGTAACACTATCTTTCCACCGATAAAAATATACAGAATATTACTTAAAAAACACAATTTTAGTGTCACCTAAACAACCCTGGATATTTCATTTTAGTCTATAATTTTATTTTACTTTTAATAATTAATTAAACTGCTAGATTTAAAATAACTAGGTATTTACATAAAATTAATAACTAATTAGATAATAGTTACCCTAATTCGGTTTTAGGCATCGACGAACGACGTGAACTTCCAGATTTTGCAGTCTTTTCTGTGTGTTTAAAGTCGAGCGTTATACATGGCTTAGAAGTAATTGGACTATTTGTTGAAGTAAATGATTTGTTAAATGTCAGCAACGTAACATAATCAAGAGGTTCGTCCTTACGGTTACTTAGACATTCTAATAGTTCTAAGTGAGATGCCGTCAATTTTCCTGTTACTGAAAATGCAGTCTGAGTTGTCGTTTCTTTTGCTTCTACTTGTATTGGTGTAGCCAGTAACCTAAAAAATATACATATACAAGTTGCTAAATAAAGCAAACTTAATATTGATCAAATTAAGTATAATAGGGTGTAATTTACGATTTTAAGCTAATCGAATTGCTTTAACTTGATGAAGATCCATAATTTAAAATAGAAATAAAACTAATAGTTAAAATCTTCATTTTAGTAATTATTTGTTCGTAAAATGACAATTGTTTTGCAAACACAGTGTCTTTGTCAGGTATGTACTTACTAGAGCACATTTGTAACGTGCTCTAGTAAAATGCATCGATATGCAAAATACATATTGACCGAGAAAATCTACGAACTGGACGCTGGAGAAAAACATACGATTTCTCGAGGTCCTCAAAATATCATTCGACCCAAATCTCTTACCACCGAGCCATTTCTTCATATTTGTAAACAGGAAATAGTCGCAGGGGGATAAATCTGGAGAATATGCCGGATGATGGAGCAATTCGTAACCTAATTCATGCAATTTTGCCATTGCGACTGCGGACTTGTGCGCCGGTCCATTGTCCTGGTGGAACAGAACTTTTTTCCTCGCCAAATGCGGTCATTTTTACTTCAAATCGGCGTCGAATCGATCCAACAGCTCTGATCGTTTTACCCTTTTCAAGCTAATCGATGTGAATGACACCGCGCGCATCCCAAAAAACTGTCGCCATGACCTTGTTGACCGACAGACCCACCTTGGCTTTCTTTGGCTTCGATTCGCCACGAGAAGTCTACTGTCTCGACTATTCCTTGGGCTCTGGTGTGTTATGATGAATCCATGTTTTTCGTCCACGGTTACGAACCGGCGCAAAAATTCGTTTGGATTGCGATTGAACATCGCCAAGCACTCCTTCGAAGTTGTTAAATGATCACGTTTGTTTTCAAATGTGAGCAAACGCGGCACCCATCTTGCTGATAGCTTTTTCATATCCAAATATTTATGCAAAATTGAAATCACTGATCGATGTGATATCTCTGCAACCTCTTCAAGTTCGCGCACCTTCACTCGCTGATCGTCCTATATTATACCATGGATTTTATCGACCATTTCTGGTGTGGTGACCTCAATTGGGCGACCAGAATATTGGCTTGTCACTTGTGTTGGTACGACGGTACCGATATTGAGTATACCAGTGCTGAATGGTTCCAATCAATGGTGAAGAGTCCCTATAATACTTTTCAAGCTTTTTTTGGTTTGCGTGATGTTGATGGTTCGATGTCTGTTTGAAATGGCTGTCACAACAGAACTATTATGTACGAGTAGTTTTATGTTCAACTGCTTTGAATTCTTAAAAGTAGGTAATAATTTTTTGAAAATTCCAGTGTTGGTTAATGATTTTTGCTGTTGCCATTAGTTACCCAGATTAATGTCAAGTTTAGTAATTTTGACATTTGGTAAAAGTAAATTGAAAATGAAGGAGTTTGAAGAAATAATTTCTGCCTATATAAATGAAATAGCGTTGAATGCTAAACAATTACTTTTGCCAAATAAGGCAAACACTTATACGAAGAGACATATAGTGTATATCGCAAATGGTGTTCAAAAAATAAACTTTTATTTTGACACTGACAGTAGAGTATTTTTTGTATTATATTATTTTACTAGTACAATATAGTACAGCTTTACAGCCGCAAAAATGTATCATAAAGCATCTGTTTCTAATGCAGGCATACATAAAGATACTTCTTGACAAGCACAAGAGGTTCTTCTTGACACACTCTCATGCTAGTCAACCCGTAGGTATCAATCAATTTAGAAAAATTCCCTTTAAAATTGCACAATTTCTATCGTTGCCGAGTCCCAACTCATACAAAGGTCATTGTTTTCGGCGATCATCCGCCTCTTTACTAGTAAACTCTGGTATCAATATTTATGCAATCAAACGTTATGGGGGCTGGAAATCAACTGTCGTTGCGGAAGGATACGTTAAAAATTCTTTAGCGAATAAAACGGAAGCTTTTTTATTACTTAATACTCACGCGATTTATTTATAGCGATTTATAGCACTCGCTTCGCTCGTGCTCATAACATCGCGTTCGGGCGCAAAAAGCTCACTTCATGCACTGTTTCATAAATAACTATTATTATAAGTCAATATTACTACCGTAAAAAATTTAAAAGAAAAATAGATATTGAATAATTTTAAATGGTATATAACAATTTTATTCAATTTAAAACAAGATATTTGAATTGAAATTAAAATTCCATACTTACCTCAATTGGCTTAAATGACATGCTTTATCAAAAAATGGTCTCACATTTTCAAAGTCTTTAGTTCCATAACCCGTTATGAAGGGTAAATTCTCAAAAAAGTGTTTGGCAGTATTTTGCATTTGTTGCACACTTGCAGGTACGACAGTTTGTGTATTGTCAGCGGAGTATGTTAAGAGATCTTCATGTAATAAGACTAGTGTGAACGATGCAATGCGTATTTGGAAATGAGAGATTTCTGCTGTAGGATCAGACTCTATATTGCTTGCTAAAAATACATGGGTTAAGCATTAATAATTACAATTAAAAAATATATCTGAAATACTTAAAAACTCAATGTACAAATTTTAAATAGTTAATTAAAATAATATTTCTAGTAATGTTATGATTGAAATCAGAAACTGATGTAAAAAATGTAAACCACTATTATAACTTCAAATTATTAATTGTACATCCTTCCCACCGTTCAACAAATAATGAATATTTTATTTTTACCTTTCCTTCTAGTTCTAGACGAACTATCTCCTAATGAACTTGTCATACTTGAGCTGAGGCTTGATTCCATACTACTACTAACTACCGACATGGCGCTATCATACATTGTGTTTGCTGTACTTTTCATTGGTAAAAAGTGATCATCGTTTTCTTCTGAAATAATTATTGCATATAATTCAATTAAATCGTAAATGAATAGGAAAAAATCGTTACTTAATTACCTAGTGGAGCTTTAGACCATCCCTCAGACATTTGACCTGACGCCTGAAAACCTGATAATGGCTGTATTTTATGTTGTAATTCCTGTTCAATTCTTTGATAGTCCAAGCCCGTCATAGGTTTTTCAGTGCACTTTTGTCGCGGAGGTACATTGCTATTGTAAATAATAATTACAACATTTGCGATTTAAAGGTTTTTTTAAGAATTGTTTACCTTGTATCTTCCAAATCTGGACTCGCCAAACCATTAGCCAGTTCGAGTAATATATGAACTTGTCTTGGTGACAAAAATACCGTAAATGATCCCAAGTTAATTTCTATAGACACTTTTGGACCATTCATATTTTCTGATTGCTTCATTCGTATTCTAATCTATAAAAAATGGGAAAATTAATACATAATTAATACATTATTGATATTAATAAATAACAAAATCAACAATGTTGATTCATGATCATGACACACCATAATTTTTTACAGTCGTTACTGTAAAGGATTGTGGTAGCATTGTTTTTTGGGTTTGGTGTTTGAAAAATTTTCGTTTGAATTGTTAGAATAAACTCTAGCACTTTTACCATCGTGTTAGGTCAAGTTTTTGCACCATACTCTACTACAACTTTAAGCAGAGCATGTGAAAATAAAGTTTAGCTTTTGGAATGACCACCATAAAGCCCATATATGAATTCCCCAAAGCATTTATAGGACAAATATAAAGCAAAAAGTAAGTGAATTTAATACAAACAGGAATTAAAAGTAGCAATTTTAAATATATGGCGAAATATTTCAGACGAAGCATGTCGAACATCAGTCTCTAATTTGCCTAAACATATCAAAGCCATTATTATAAAAGCACATGGAGTCCTATCTTGGGTGCTTTTTTTAGTGGTTTGATTTTTAGTTGGCAAAACTGTTTCTAGTGACAACCATTTTGACAATTGACAGCTGATTTCTGTTCTGCACGTTTTGCTATTTCAAAATTAACAGACTTACACCAGAACAACGTTTGAAAATTCATTTAGAAAATCGTGGTTTAGTTTGCGAAACTTACGGTGCGCCATGTCCATTTTAATGTCGACATAATCGTCAATCGGAGCAAATTCTTTGAGCAACCATGAAACGTTGTCGCACCACGCATACTTTAACTCTGATAATACGCATCCGCAGACGTCGTACAGTGCGTACCAAAGAAGTTATTGCTGTTGTAGAGCGCAGTGTTCTGGAAGCTATAATGAGTCTATAAGACGGCGCAACATGTCACAGAGCGCGCGACATAATCAGATCATTGCAGGAAACATTTGATGAGGGCATAATTTCGTGTAATGGTTCTGTGAATCGGCCTCCACGCCTCGTGTGATGTCGCCCCTTTGGATTATTTTCTATGGAGATATGTGAATTGGTCTACGCCGATGAACTAGACATGGGACATAATCAATCGAACTCGAACTGAAGATTTATCACAATGTTATATACTTTTTCTAGATAAATATTCATATCCTGTTTCTGATTTTGAAAAGTGTATAAGAAATTCCTACAATTTCTTAATATTGGAGTTAATAGATAAACCAACTCTACAAATGGATGTACATATTCTTGTTTATTTCTCTTACTTACAACGTCTAAAAATAAATGCATTAGATTTTACTCTAAATTTGTATACATTTAAATATATTTTCCTGTAGTTAATAGGTTTCATGAAATTTAAGACACAGTGTAATTTTGGTTCTTAAGCTGGCCTCTTTTAAAGGAAAAGATTTCAACAGAAGTAGATATGTAACAAGGATTTCTACCATCAGTAACTAAAAGTATACGAAGGCGGATTCCTGTGAAACTGGACTTGTTTATTGGCAAGTAATTATTGTCAAATTTTATACATCCACTCATAAATTTATAACGAAAAATTTGATACCGACGCAATATGAGGATGATTTGGTGGGAAGTGAAACTCGACTACTAGCACCATCTCTCGGAAAAACTTTTAATTTTGCCATTTTTTTCTGGTTACACAACTAATTGGGTTACTTTCTGACAGTTGCACCAGTGTGATTAAAGTGTCTAAATGAAAAGTCTTAAAATGCATAAACTCACAATTCATGGTGCAATCCAAAATTAGCTTTTTAAAGACTAACCACATTTGAAATTTTGGTTGAGATACGACATAATTTGGGCACAGCGCTCCTTCGAAAATCAGATATGAGCATTGAGGATAATATGCGACCAAGACTATCAAAAGCTTCGGAAATGGTCAAAATTAATATTATTTTGAACGGTCGAAGAATTGACATCCAGCAGAGTTATCGGATCTTAATTTAAATATTATAAGGTCAATTATTACCATTGCACCTATTATTTTGTACATCAAAGAAATAACATTTATTTATTCTTATAACAAATGTATAGGTTTTATTTGTGTTTATTACACGAAAGCTACGCCACTAAAAAAAATTGGAAGTGTCATTATATAAAATATGTACAACAGTTTATATAAAAAAAAACATATATTTTATCAACACTTCACATTTAGATATCAATTAATATTATTTGCAATCATTTATCATCTAAAAGGCATGTAAGACTGTAAAGGGTCTACATGTCATAATAATCCCTTATTAAACCTATACATGTTTCAGTACTCTTCGCATCAAACCCTAATTTATTGTAATGTATATTATATTTCATTGATATCAATTAAACTGAGATAAAGTCCGCACGTTTTCCACTGACACTTGCGCAGATACGCGTTTTGACCAAGAATAAGAAGGTATAGTTCATAAAGTATGTTTTCAGTTCAAGGTCAAATTCGAAGCATATGATTCAAATCAGTACTGCAGAGTCAAATGAAGTCAATATTCAATAGCGGAAACAATCGTTTGTCATCATAAAATATAAACGTCATGTTTTGCAATATTGTCAAAATTTTAATGTTACTTGCAATATAACCAAAGAAAGCATATACATAACCTACATGTTGAAATAATGTGTAAAATAGGAACATGAATAGTTTAAAAGTATTGTTTCTTTTAAGGTTCTGTATAAATATATTCTATCCAAGAAAACTATGCAGAAATTATTACTTTAATATTTGAACAAATTATTTTAAATGTTATTTATAATTATAAACTCACGAAAGTATTTGATCAAAAATTTATTTTAAAAAAAATATTTCAAGTCAGATATCATCAATAGTGAAATGCATAGGTATTGAGAAGATCTTTAGTGTTAAAAATGTTTGCATTATTAAGAATGGCACACCTACCAAAAAATTTTCTTGCACTATATCTGGGCTAAGAAGATTGGGAATGTATTAATTTCATGAATAATTTAGATTTCCACTTAATTTATATATTGTTTATATTTTAAATAAATTTAAATATATTTGAAAAGAATGTAAAAGTTATGTTCGTAACTCTTTAAAAAAGAATTAAAATCTTTTAAGAGTTGTCAATATATTTATATAAAATTATACATAAAAGAAAACATTTATATAGTCTACAATTAATATTTTATTGTTTCTTAAGAAGGTAATGGTATAATAATTCGTCTTGCAGATAATACAATCCAAATCCATATTATCCTTTATTAGATGAAGATAATATTTAACAAACACATGAGGATTTTCTGATAACTACATTTGATAATTTTGCAAGTTAATACACCATCAATAAGAAAAAACAAACTGTACACCACCAATAAGAAAAAAAACAACTTCAATCAAATAAAACTTTGCCACGAGATCTTTATCATGTAATGTTTCGTTGAACCAGTATATTTAAAACCAATATCTTTAAGCAATATTGCTAAAGTAGTTGTACTTGTATGAACAAATTCTTTCATAGCCAATAGCCAAAACATTGTTTAAAGTTTTTAAGGTAAGATGTTTTTCTGAAAAATTTTAACATGTAATAAATGTTTATAATATATTAAAAACATACTTTCTTTATACATGTCATAAACAGTATTTCGAACTTCCATTTTAGTTGTTTCTGCTAAGTCCTTAGTTTTTGGCTTATTACAAGACCTTTTTTTTACTAGGAGACGATAAGACTGGATTCTGAATGTTACGATGTTTAATAGTGTAGAGCGTTCTACTAGAAATATTAGGGGCTACTGCTACCCTCTAAAATAAAACTTAATTTATAACACCGCTTTATCTAACTGATTATGTGAATTACCTCATGAACACGGTCGATGGACATAAATGGTCCACCATTCTCTTTTTCTCGGTCAAAATACGCTGTAAGATTTAATAGAAGCTATTGAGCTTGAGAACCAAGAGGTTTACTTGGCATCTAAGAAATATTCTATAAAATAAATAGGTTAGAAATGTCAAAGTGATAATCAAACAATTTCGTACTTATTGCCATTAATTGATATTACTATTTATTATCAGTATTGTTCTCGAAAGATCAGATTCTGTAATTTTTCATAAACTAAATATTCAAATTGGAAGAATGCTTAACCTAGAAGTCAGAATACCGGAAACAAAGTCAATAAACATCAATATTGAAATAATTTGACAATAAGTCGAATTTCATAGACTATCTCCTAGACAACCTATCCTTTTTATTTAATATAATATTTCAAAGACGTACGTCCTAACTTAAAATGACAAACGTGTGTAGTTTTACAGCGCGTATTCATGTGTGTTAGAAAGAGATAAAGTACAATTTGCGGTTCACACTTGGGCAGTACGAACTGAAAACTTATACTTTATGAACTGTATATATGATTGAGATGAGATGAAGATATGAAGTAGCCGCTGTAAAAATATCGACCGAATCACGTAATTATTTTCGAATATTTCGCGCTAATTTAGCATTTCTCCGCCAGCTGTTTTGTATTGTTTATATTTGTTGTCATTTTTTTATCTTTACGTCATAATTTTCTTTTATTATATACAAGTTTTTTCAAAACTACACCGTATTGTTATTATGTTAAAAGGTAATATAATGCGTTATAGGAATTTCATGTATTAAATTGTACAATTTAATATTTTTAGAGGTTATAATGTTGCTCTTTCTAGCGAAGGCTCTGGTACGATTAAGAAAAAAAGTATTTCTCTCAAGATACTCGAGAAATAATCTGGAGCGTTTCCGATTATTTAAAAAAAACAGTCTACACCAGATGTCTTATTTATTTCAACCTAATTATAACATTTACTTTTTATAACACTGCCATATTTAGTTGATCAATATGGCATTCTCGTAAAAGTTGTCAAAACAACTGGAGTTTCAAATACCAGAGTAGTACGAATTGTTGGTGAAGCTCGATAAATTGAAACAGGGGGAAAAGATGCATTTCTGTCTCCATACACAACAATTCAAACAGTTTCTCCAAAATTCACAGCGGATGAATTTGCAGAGCAAGTAATTCGACATACAATATATAATTTAATGTTACTGAAAAGTAAAAGCTACAGAGCAAGGAATTTTGAACAAACTTGGAGACAACAGTGTTACTTTTGCTGAAAAAGTAACTTCATTGTTACAAAAGTTAGAATTTAGGTGTGTGTATTTAAATTAAATGTAAATACTTTTAGCAATAATCAATAATAAATGAATAGTTTGTATAATTAGCTTTAACAAAGTGTGTCCCTTACATGAATGTACATATTCCACATTTTAAATTCAAATAGCTGTGCTTTTTATATATGTATTATGTATGTAGGTATTTATTAACGCTTTACAATGAAAAAATATTGCTTATATTTGTATTATTTTCCTGTACAATTGTTTAGAAAATATATAGTTCAAATCTTTTTTTCCTTTGTTGAATATATGAAGAAACTTCAAATTATAAAGTATAATTATTTCTATAATATGCAAGTAGAATTTGTTTAATCCGTGGCAAATAATAAATTCTTTGTATTCAATAAAAATGCAAGTATATAAGTTTATGCATGTATTATACTTATAAAGTATATTTGCTTGTTGCAGAAGCAATTATTTAGTAATATATATATATATATATATATAACGAGCGTTCAACTAAATTTTACCTCGAGTTGCCTATGGAAATTATACGTATATCTTAGCTTTTACTTAAGTTCTTAATATGAATTTTGTTGGTTATGAACTATTTGAATGACATGATAAATGTCAAAATAATAAAATTAAAATATTTAACTAAATGAGATACGTTTATTTGCAACAAACAAGTAACATTTTATAAAAATTGTTGAAAGTGGCCACCACCTTGTTCGAGACATTTCTAACATCTCCAATGAAGGAGAAAACGTTTTGTAGTAGCATATCGTCGATTTCGTTAATTATTTCAGCAATTCTGATCTGAAGGTCTGCAAGATCAGGTATCTGTACCCAAAAAATTGAGTTCTTTAAAAAGGCCACAGAAAAAAATCACAGGGGTTAACATCACAAGATCTTGGTGGAAATTCATGTTCGATGTTTAAACTTATCAACCGATTTTGATAAATTTCCGTATCATATTAATTGTTTCACAAGCTGTGTGCACTCTAGCTCCATATTGTTGAAAGTAACCCTGATTTATTTCTTCTTCATTAAGCTGTTCAATAAATATCATAATAATTTCTTGTCGATACATTTCTCCTTTAAAGAAAATATGGCCAATGATTTTTCTTCGACTAATCGCACACCATACACTAATTTTCTGTGGATGAACAACATAACAGTCATGCGGTTTCTTAGTATTCCACATCCTTATATTTTGTGAGTTAACATATCCATTCAGATAAAACCATGATTCATCTGAGAAAAATTTTGTCAAGAATGTCATTTTCAAAATTATTTAAGAACCACTGACAAAATGTTGTTCTTCTAGGATAGTCGATTTCTTTGATTTCTTGATAATAGGCCATGCGATATGGAAGTAAATGTAAGTCTTTTTTCAAAATTGTATGACAAGTGCCAATTGAAACACCCACTTGTGGAGAGAATACTCGTATGGATGTTCCTGGTGTATCATTCATAATTTGCGTTACATCGTCAACTAGCTCTTCCGTACATTTTTCGGACGGCCACTGTCTTCTTTCCGTATAACACTCTCTGTTTCTCTGAAAACCTTAGTGCAATATTTAACTGTGTACCAAAAACTATCAAAATCAAAGACGAAGTTTGGAAACATATTTCTAAATTCCTCTAAGCATTCTTAAAGAAAATAGTGCCATTGTCCGTTAATATTACATCCGTTCCAAAAATAAGATTCAACCATGAATGATTTGTGTTGAACAGTGAAAACCATTTTAAATCAATTTTAAATTACAAAGCAATTTCAAAAAGCTCCAACTAAATATACATCAGAATAAATAGTCTGTCAAATTGACAACTGATGCAAATGTAAATAGTACAAGTTACGACAAACATTTTTATTGTCATGGACTACTAGAGGTAAAATTTATTTGAACGCTTTTTATATATATATATATATATATATATATATATATATATATATATATATATATAATAGTTAAGAACCATAATTTAGAAGTATAAATACATACATTATTTTCTGTATATATAAGATTATTCTAATTAAGAATATATTTAAATTAATCACTTATGAACGTATCCTACACCGATATTCTTTGGACTGTCAGTAGCACATGACGTTTATATTTTCGCGCAAGTTGGTGTCAACAGAAAACGCATGGACTCTATATCGCAAATAATCACTCAGTCTAATTTATAAACATATAAGAATAATTATATTAACTGTTTTGCAACCTATAGAACAAAAGCGTTGTACAGAGTAGCTAGTTTTCTAACTATAACTTACATGAAATTATGTTGTACGTGTTTGTAAACGACTTTGCTAGTAAAATGTAAATATAATATAATAACGAGTGATCATTAAAAGTCTCACTCGTAGCAGGCCGTGTATATAAAAAGTAACAAGTGTTCATTTGAAAAGTCAATCTAGTAGCATGTGATTTACTGAGAACATTTTGAAGTATGTCGTAAATTAAAATTTACTACTTAACCTACGAAGTCGTATATTTTGACAGTTTCATACATACAAATAAATAACAAATGTGATTGACATTATCAAATGTCATTTGGATTTACGTTTACGGAACAACAAACAAATACTAATATATTTGCGGCTCATTCTATCAAAATTCCAAAGTAACCTAGATTGACTTTTCAAATGAACACACGTTATGTCGTAACATAAGTCAATAATAAGTTAATTTAAACGTCTATCAATTTCAACTATATACATAGTTCGATCAAAAGGAAAATCATGGCTTTTAACGATATACATAAAGCTTTTATGGTAGAATGTTACTTCCTCACATCTCAAAAAATTATACAAATTAAAATCCAACATTTTAATTTATTGTATGACAATCATGACGTTTGAAGTCATATTGATTGATCTCCTCTAGTAACTTAAGTTACGACATGCTTTTTGTATACATGGCTTACTTGAGCGAAAATTTTAATGATCACTCGTTATACACAATTAACCAGGCGCGGCTCGTGATGACGTATTTTGGTTTGCAGTACAATGATACGAGTGCCTCGTGTGTTTTCGGTGTTTACTAAGCAAACGTTACAGTTAGTACACGAGAATACACGAAGCACTCGGATCATTGTACTGCAAACCAAAATACGTCATCACGAGCCGCGCCTGCAATTAACACTAGTTTATTTAATCAAAAGTAAGACTGAACACCTATTTATTAATAAAGATAACCTGTTTTCAATGATGTATTGAAAGGGATAATTTTAATTCCAATTTACATTAAACAAGTAACATTCGCAGGAAGTTTATATAAGGTTATAATCAAATATGAATTGTTCTTTCAGAAAAATTGAAAAAACCAATGACCCAACTATGTATTTGAGAAATTTTTTTTGTGTTGAAATAAGCTAGACCTTTGTTTATAAATATCTTCTTAAATTAAAAAAAAAATATGTATATAAAAGTTACGTACTTCTTGCTTTCCAGTTATTTTTCCAAACATTATAATATGTCGTTCTTCATCAACACTTTCCTTAAAAACATGTGAATCTTCCATTTTATTACTATCACTATTGATTTTGTTATTATCCCTATCTGTACTCTGCACCATTGTCACTAGGGAATCTTGTTTTTCCTCACTTTTATCAAATATCTGTGACTGACTTATAACAGATCGAGAAAATGTTCTGGCTCTGCTGGGAAATTCGATTGTAGATAAAGTGATACCCTCCAAATATAAGTCTTTACAGGTGAACGATGATACAATATACGCTTTATCGTCCTGTGTATTTTCAGCGGATTCATCAGGCGGTGGATCTTGCCCAGCTTCATCAAGGTATTCCATTCTAATATTGTACATAAAATAAAAACGTAACTATAAAATATAATTTCAAAATGAAAACGTTAAACATATACGTTGTTTTGTTTAAATTTATACATTCTATTACACGGCAACTTCAATTTAGAAAAGTGATATTCTTCCAGTAAAGTATATTATTGCTTCACGGGAAAAAGCATAAGTAGAAAATACATACATGAGAATACAATAAATCACGGTCATTTGTTTGTATCGGAAACCTCAATAGTCTCTTTAATAAGCAAATATTCCCTGTAAACCACGATATTTCTTGTTACGCGTATAAGCTATCAACCACAAGTATAGCATCAAACAGACATAGTTTACTACAATATTAATTCCACTAAAAGGACTAAGAAAATGAGTAAGACATATACTTGAATAAATTCCTTACCACTTTGTTCAAATTTTTTTGTTGCTGCTACAAGATTTTTCAAGCAGTAAACTATGAAAAAGCAATATGCTAATTTATATTACAAATGTCACAAACTGAATAAAAAACTATTATAAAATGATTAGACATGTTGATTTAAATATAAATAACAAGTGACAACAAAATTTAATAATAATCACTGACTACTAGGGCGGCTTTATATACGAGGGATGCCTTTTATGTTTTGCATACTGGGACATAGAGAGCGCCACTAATAAAATGTCAGTACTAAAAATTAACCTCCATCTTTAGTTAGCCTAAATCCAAAGTTTTAGTGCGATACCTGTAGTGTTGTAGCTACAACGAACTGTCAAAGTTGACAAGGAGGTTAAAAAATTGAATTAAACTGTGAAAATTTTCGAGAACTAATTTTTATAATTTTCGAAGACAATTATTTCAACAAGAATGCCCCGTAGAATTGGTTTCTGTCTTCAGTAATGAAACACTAGATCAATCAACAATTTCTCGTAGGTATGGAGAATTCAAACGTGGACGGATTAGTCTTAGCGACGATCCAAGAGCAGCTGCACCAAAAACGACAGTCACTCAGGAAAGCATCGATGATGTGGGCAACCTCTATCAATGAAGATCGACATGTGACATATGAAACACATGTGTCTGTATGTTGAAGTGACTATTGGTTAAATACGTTGCGTATTTCCATGTATACAGATACATATGTTTTTAACATATTTGTATTAATTTGCATTCACTCATCTGCTTAAACTGATGTTGTGCATGTGGTGGGAGTTATCTACAATGAATTTCTTTCGAGGAACGTAGCCATCACTGTGGAGATTTACTATCAACAGCTCCGCCAGCTTGAAGACGCAATTCAAGAAAAAAGACCGGGAAGACATCAAGTTATTTTGTAGCACGATAACGCTCGCGCTCATACTCCTAACATTACAAACATTACAAAAGCGGCTATTCAAAAATTTGGTTGGGAGGGCACTTTATCTCCCTTTTAGTCTCCTGATTTCGTTCAACCATATTTCAATCCGTTTCGTTCTCTATCAAATAACCTTTGTGAAATTTGCATTAATAACGAAATCACCCTTCAAAATTAGCTTGATTACTTCTTCATTTCCAAACCATCAGATTTATTCAGGCGTGGAATTGAAAAATTGTCAGATTCATGGAAGACAATTGTAAATGCTGAAGGCGAATATATTCTTGATTAGTTCATGTATTTTGTTGGTTAAAAAATGTATCAATTTAGATTTCAATAAAGAAGCAACGAACTTATGCATTAATCCAATATGTCTGGTAAATTCAACTAAAAGTTTTATAGAAATTTTTTCATTTTTACTAGCAAGTCTAAATTTCACTCCTCCTAGGGCTTTCTCAATGGTTTAAACAAATAGAAATCATAAAGAAAGAAATTCTGGCTATACCCGGTTTCACATTTTATTAAGAACTTAATAACTAGGTAAATTCTGAAACATATCTAAACACTCCCGCAATTATAAATTTATGTTTCAACTAAATGTCTTGAATTATTATAAACAAATCAACGACTATTTATGCGCGATAAAACGATCCATCTCATAACTATAAATGATTTGTCCAAACAAACCTTCTATAACAACCTTTAACAGGCATTAAAGGTTTGTTTAATAGTAACTACAACTAAAAATATTTTATGTACTTACGCCGCGATTTTAATTTGTACAGCCACGCCTGTTAAACTATTTTGTGGAACATGTTCAACTTGAATAACAGTAGATATGAACTTTACTTTCACACGCCTTAAAACTGAAAAAATACATTCACATATAATATTTATAACTGAAGTACATGTATAGTTCATTCATTTAGAGAAAGGTGCTCTGAAATCATCTGCGTGGTGAATGGGTTTTAATTCACGAACTATCCGCATTGTACAGAATAGTATAGGTTTGATAAGGTTAACAAATTCTTGCAAATACTTTCACATTCCCGCAGAAATTCATGAGATTTAAACATAAGTCTTTTCCTCTAATTGAATGAACTTTAAATACCTACTTGAATCTATTGTCTGAGCAAATCTTTCGATTCCTTCTAATGTTTGTGAATTATCTAAATTGCTCGCCGATTCTTGTTTCATGCATTCCTGTGCCAGTTGCATAGAATTTGACATTGAACTCCACATAGATTCGAACATAGATGTAGCTGTAACAAATTATAACACAATAAAATTTAAATATTTTATATGGTACTATGCAATCGGCCGCAAAATGAGAATTTAATTTTTTTATTAATAATTTTTTTATTATCTGTATTATAGCTTGACTACATATACACCGATAAATCATGAAGAATATAATTCTATAGTTTTGAGTATGTTAAAAAAATTATAAATAAAGTCATGGTCACGTTTCCTTAGTATCATTTATTTCGCTTTTTAAACCTTTCTGTAAAAAAATATTATTAAAAGTAGTACTACATATGACACTGTGTCCGCTGTTACGATATTTTCGTGGGTGGTGTATACCCGTAGCGCTTTCGCTATCCTGTCGGACATGCGTGAATTGCTTCGCAGAGATAATACGAGTTGGCGGGGGGACTTCGGTCACTACCGTTGAAAACCTCGGCTAGACAGTTGTCTTTTTATTTGTTTGCCGCTGTGTGGTTATTTGTAACGAGTAAATTTACACCGAAATAGACGGTTTATTTGGCGGCATGCAGTGTTTGTTGAACCTCAATTTATATAAATGGATTGGCGTTATTGTCTATGCCGCAGGTTGATTGTACCCTCGAACATCTGTTTTCCCGCTAATTTTCTTTGTAACATTGTGACGCCTCAATCTACATATTTCGCTATTTCTAATGCACACCATCTGTAGGGTTCTTGATTCCTGGTTCCTGCTACCGGCTTCTGTAGCTAATTGATAATAAGATTTGCCGTTAAGTTTTAAATCATCGGAAATGGAGAATCTGTTGAAGGAGTGAATAAAATCACGTGGACTGGAAGTTTCATCGAGGACAAGTGAAACGGAAACGCGTCCATTTGATGAGATTTATAACCGAACCCTATCTACAACTCGAAAGGTAGTGCTGTACTAATTACGCCGTTTCGACTGATCAAATATTCCTCAAAAATTTGCATTTCTGCTATAAATAATAGCATATTTATCGTCACATACCGAAAAATAAAGAATCATTATTTTAACCCCTTTTGTCTTGACCATTTAGTAGTAATTTCTTTGCTCGTATAATAGTTGAATATAGTTCACTTTAATTTATTTTTGTCTTGAACATTCTACGATCATTTAAAAGCTTAGTATTGTTAATATCGATTTGTCGTTATTTTTGTGTATTTAATATTTGCGTTGATGCATATAGATTATATTAAAAATTTGTCAACTCAATTTGGTTAAGAATAACGTGCCTAAGGGTGTATGTTTTTTTATTTATAAAGATGTACTTCTTTTTTTTCACTTATAATTAGCGTTATAGAATATGTAGCACTAAGTTTTTATGCCTAAGGCTTAATTTCGTTTGTGAATGCGTACCTGAGATCTCACGTAACCATATGCCGTTTTCTAGTTTTTTTCATCATATACAGCCTAATGGTATATAAGACCGTGCCAGGGTTTTAGTTCTTTTTTCATTTTGGAATTAATAAGTAGAAAGTGTAGATGTTTGACATTTATATATTTATTTAAATTATTAGATACCTTATTTAATTATATACATGGCTTCATCCACAGGGGCGGCTCTTGATGACGTATTTGGGAGGGCGCGTACAATAATGCGAATGCTTCGTGTATTCTCGTGTACTAACTATAGCGTTTTCTTAGTAAACACCGAAAACACACGAAGCACTCGCATCATTGTACGCGCCCTCCCAAATACGTCATCACGAGCCGCGCCTGTTAATCCATCCACATATTTTGAAACAATACGCGATTTTCTTTTCTACTGTAACTTGTAAATTTTATTTTCTACGGAAACGTTCATAATAAACTTTTTTTAATGTGGGACGTTTTCTTTTACTTCATGTCATCTCCTGTCTTCGGACTTTGCTCATCTCCTGTGTTCGGATTCTTTTTCTTAGTGGGTTCGTTAGCGTGTTCTCCGCGTGACCTCCACCAAATTTGTCAAATTTTCGAATGGTACATGGTGCAAATCGCTCAACTGGCCTTCGAATGGCACGAACACGGCGATCATTTCCATTACGATAAGGAGGAATCTGGACTCGTCTGAAAGCAAAACGCAGTTCCACTGCCCCTCGTTCCAACTTTAATGATTCTGGCAAAAGTTTAAGCGATTGTGCGTAGCTGTGAGAATTGGACCGGTGGTTGCTGGTTTTCTGGTAGACAAATTGATTTCTTTCAGTCTTCTTGTTACTGTTTTGGTAGAAATTTCTTTTCCAGTGGCTAATTGAAGATCATTTTTTTAACTCACGAGATGTTACAAAACGTTTTCTTAAACTCTGAAGTTCGACATAGCGATTTTCTCTGACTGTTGTTTTTCTTTTAACACCTTGTCCGCGTCTTATTTTGAAAGTACCTATGCTTCTGAAGCGTGCTGCGGCCCTCTGTACCACAGATTTGTTGTTATTTAGAATTTCAGCAACTGCTCATTGTGAATACCCTTCACGAAGAAGAATAATCATTTGCGCTATTTCTTCTGGTTTGCAATGGCGTCTAGGCATATTTAACTAACTTAATGCAAACAAATTCACTAATTTTAGAAACTAAAAACCACGCTTTATTTAATTAAATGACTTAAAAAGGTGTCGAGAATTAGGCCTTTTTTCCCTAGTATGTAGTTTCATAGTAGAGACTGCTAGCTTGCTATTGTTAATTGTTTCATGCCACACTATTTGAATTGTGTTTAATAAACGTCAAACCATGACGTGTGAAAAGTCTATTAAAAATAACTTGTAAATTGGAAAAGTTATTTGGTGGTCCTTTCATTTTGTCCAGAAGTATATTAGAACCTTTTTTTAGTAATTGAATGAAATGTATTGAGCATGCTTAAATATGTTGCTATCATTTGGTAACCAACGAAGTAAAACACCTCGTAAACCATATGTTTCCTAATAAAATATATTCACTGTGTATACATACGTACAAATTTAATACATACTTTATATTTCGCCATCTTTATTCATTCTTTGGCAAATACTAATTAGTGTAATTAAAATTAAGATTACAATTATGAGTTATTTATCTTTACTACAAGGACATTAACAAAAAAGAATTCATGATTTCCACAGGCGACTGTTACTTAATTTCCTTTAAAGGTACATAAAATGTATATATGTCCATATTTGTTTGTATACTTTAACTTTAATATCGCGAGTTAATTACGCATAAAAAGATAAAATCTTTGAATTTTCTAAGCAATTAGATTTTAGACAAAGCGAATAAATTACAATGCAATATTTTAACTGAATAATTGATGATAATGATAAAACATTGTCATAGTAAAACCATAGTTTATTATTAAATTAATTCGACAAAAACTAATACAAACAGGAATAATTTGCATAATTATATTACTGTAAAATTATGAAAGAGCTCCAACTCTTAAGCGAACTATACTAACAAAATATTGTTATTGCAAGTAGTATCGCAAATATTAATCAAAGCACGTTTTGGTAGTAAATATTAAAATATTTATAAATATATGGTTTCTTATCTGAAAATTTAAAATTATTCAAGAAATATAAATAAGCGAATAAACAATTGATTTGAATTTTTGTTTAAGGTTATAATACTTATAATTTATAATGCATAAATAACTCCTATGGCGAAGAAACAAACCTAGTTATTTATAAATAAGATTCTGTTAAAAGACAAACGAAATAATATAGAAAGTTCACAAATAAAACTAACAAACTGCAAGATTGTCTTGGTTTAACAAATCTTAAATTAGTTGTAATAATTTATTTTCAGTAATTTTATCAATTACAATTTTGAATGTAAGTTGTGTAAAGGTACAAAATTATAAAAAACACATTTAAGATATAATCATTCATTACTAAGCCATGATTATATTTACCCAAACAGGCAAAATGTAATGCACAAGAATTATACATTTAATAAATTTATATTCCTAAAATATCTTTTAAAATAAAAATAGCTTAGATATATGCTTCCAAATCGACAATGATTATTGTGTCATATTATCTTGGATGTAAAATCAATTTATGCGAATGCGAAGGAATTCCGCGTTTTCTAAGTGTCTTATGACAGTTATGACTTATGACCAGGCATCGGCACTTAGGGGTTCATTCCAAGAACGGACTTAAATGGATAATATAATTCGAAATTGGGGAGAGTAACAACAGTAATATAATAATACGCGACAAGCTGTAGATTTTACCTATATGTAATGTTGTAATGTACATATTATCCGAATTTGTCCAACTCGGGTTTGTCAAGCGGCGCAGCTGACTTCCCGCTCCTCGCCGTCAATAACTATGTTTACAAGTTACGATATGTATGTATAAACTTAGTTGCATCTATTGCGCCGCAAGTATTGTAGGCCGTTTGTAGGAGACCGATATATTGTTTAGTTTTATTAGTGAGTTGAGTTCTATTGCGTAAATATGTCCTGTCCATATCCGTTGCGAGATACTGTTGAACGGTTGATAAGAAATTTGCCTGCGCTAGAATTCGACGATATTCAACTTCTATGCAAAATTTGTAATGTAATACTGTCGTGGCGAGTGAAAACCTGCGTAGTAAAACATGTGTCGTCGGATACCCATAAAGTACGTATTGCTGGCTGGCATTTCAACTGCTTATAAACGGCAGAAAGCATTTAATTCGGATGTACTTAAAATGCTAATAGCGTGTAACATTACACAGAATACGGTGAATCGTTCTAAATTAACTCACGTTTTGCAAAATTGTATTAACGGGAAATATAGTGACTTGCATGTACTCGCAGAATCTACCTTGAGAAAATATTATATGTCCCCGATGTACGATGAAATTATGACTACAATTGTCAATTACATAAATGATAAACATATTTGGGTGTCAGTAGATGAAACCATTGTCGTTAAAGGACGCAATATAGCAAATGTTTTGGTTGGGGTAATGGACAAAGACCCCGACAATGTCTACACATCTACTTGGATCTAAGAGAATCGAAACTAATGCAAAATTTATTAACGCAAGAATTTATTTAGTGAAAAACTGCCATATATGCCACTACCACCAGAACCTGCTACAACGCGCTGGAGCATATGGATAGAAGCAGTATCCTAATATTACATACATTTTGACGAGGTTAAAAGTAGAATACTGCTGCTGGATCCGAATGATGCTGCTTCTATTTTACCTGTAAGCATCCGCCATCTACAGGTTACTCCGACCAACCTTCAACATTTTATAGCTAACGCCGTGAATATTGTATATGATCTTCGTAAATTCCTTTTACAATTATCTGGAGCTGATGCTGATAATGTATAAAAAAAAAATTAAGCAGTTCTAAATAACAATCTAGGATTTCGTACTGTACGCCGAATTGTTAACTTGGTTGATGGCAAAGAAGTAGATTTTTCCGAACCAGGGATAAATGTGCCGTCACTAAAAAAATTTTATGTAGTTTAAATATACCCCTATTTCATCAGTGGGATGTTAAACGGTCGTTTTAAATGTATAAATGAATTTACGGTGCCAGGCAATTATTAATACATATGCAACAATTATTGGTCACTTGAACGCATATGAACGGTGAACAGTCAGAATGTGTGATATGTTTTATAAACACTGCAATATTTCTCCTGGAGAAGATGTATTTACTCTTACTTGGTAAGTACTTGTTTCTCTACACGTATTTTGATTTGCGTGTGAAAAATGTTAAATCGGGATTCATGATGTCCTCGCTCCGTCACTGGTATTTACGTCATGTACCCCTGAATGTCGATCCCTGCTTATGACACATATTCTTTATGTGATTTTTTTCTAATTTGCTAATTATGACATTTGTAATCGATTTAAAATTAAAATTTGTCTTTCTATTTTCTATTAAATATTTTATACTTATTAAATTTAATGCACAATTAATGAGAATTTTAGATGAACACCAACTGAAATTACATAAATTGCTGGAAACACTATAAATAATTTACTTCCCATTAAATCTACTAGCAATTATGAGAGATCGTTTATGATATTTGAATAATGATGCAAAGAAAATAAACTAGAGAATGTTTTAATTGTATACTTTCAATTACAACATTCTAAATATAAACCATCTACTTAACAATTTATTTATGATTATTCAATTGACCACGTTTGTACTATTTGACAATTCTACCCTACCTCACATATTTTGTCGTTTGAATTTGGTATAAAACTACAATTGACCAACGTTGAAAAGTAAAACTGCACTAAGCTGAAACAGTTTATAGATTATAAACGTATCGTTTTCGGTGTTTCAATGGCGTTGTTATAGCAGTAAATTAGAAAAATAATTATAAATTACATATTTATTATTTTGTATTGCATGTATGAACATGTAAAAACATAAATGACTTTGAAGGTTAGGTATAGTTAAGTTTCATTTAAAACATGCTTTAACTTGTTCAACGTATATCAAAGACTAACTGAATTTTCAATTGAACACATAGTATTCATCATTATTACTTTTTTGTTCCTTAAGAAAGAGAAAAGATTATAATGAAGAATTTGTATAATAATTAATTAAACAAAATACACTCTAGAAAATATGTTTGATTATTTTTAACAATTAAATACTCTTTAAAATTTTGAGTATCTATTTCAAAATGATTTCAAATTAAAGTATTTAAATTATCAATTGCTAATCATAGTACAAACATTTAATCACTTTTTCAAAAATTATAAAAACACTGGCCATTTACAATAGGAGATATCATATAATATTGATATTTGCTGCTCCTTAATTCACTCTAACACAATTCACATTTTTTAATACAGAGAACATTTAATTTTAAAATTCAAAATAATTTATAAATTATTCTTCATGATGCCTCAGTTCGAGAAACAAAAGTGTATGCACACATTACTGATTGATAAAACTAGAGATATTAAAAATCTATTAAATATTATACAAAATAAAATAATAATCAGCTAATAAAAGATAAAAATATACGATATATTGCACATGTAGAATTTCAATATTAATTTAAATGACATTTTCTTAATTTGGTATCTCATTGTGATTGCACCTGTAGATTTTCCATATTGTATTAACATGATACATTAATTAAAAAGATAATATATTCCGATATGCTAATACAAATAGCAACTACTTCAACATTATTGTTATATTTGAAGACAATGGGCAATTTTAAAGCACATAAATTACATTTTACTTTAAATATGACTTACCATTTTCTGTTCGTTGTTTTGGCTGCACAGTTAATTTTAGACCCCTAACTTCCACGAAACTCGAATCCTTCAACAACGATGTCCATGGAACATAAACACTTAGTTTTTCCAAATATCCATCTACAAATTCCATTGGCCAGTTCTGCTTTTCACCCAACTCATTAAGAGCCTAATATAATATACAAAGCAATTATTAGAATATAAAGCAGTGTTTAATCAGAAATTTTAAAAAACAAAAATGTAAACAAGTCTTCATAATAGCACATTGTTTTTAAGGTTATATTATTTAAATATATGTTTTATGTATTGCGTAATTGGCGTTTTAAAAACTATTTTCGTATATTATCTTACGGTATAACTATCATATATATTTATTTGAATTGCGAACTTACTTGAACGTCAAGGCTGACGGCCTCAACCGTCCCTGTTCCATTGTATAGATCGACAGACAATTGGTCTAAAGTTAATTTTTCTTCAAAAAATTGACCCAAATATCTCTGAAGAAGGTACATACAAACTCTTTTTTTTAAGCCCTCCGGAACGTATGGCAAATACCAAGGCATTTTGATGCCAAAATTCAATGTTTGAAATTTTTAGTCCATTACCTTTGTTTTGTTGTGCACGCTCTAAATTTGACAATTGAAATGACAGTCAGCTGTATGGTGGGGAAGTAATTTCCGTGGTTGCGCCTTAGATATTGGATATTAAAAGATATTAAGGAAGTAGACACTAACTTATCTTTTTCATGACTTTTGGAAAAATTTATTCTTAATGTAATAATAACGTCAGCTTATTCAAAAATATAAAAATATATACATTATACAGTGATAAATATATGATTTAGAATATTTTTCAGTAATTTTCTTTTTTGTTAAGAAAAATATTGGCGTTTTTATTTCCAAAATAAAAGAATTTAAAAATCATATACCTAATAAAGTTGAGAAAATAAATTTTGAAAACCTATTAAAATTTAATGCGAAAATTTGTTTTAGAAATTACTTAAAGTATAAGTTCTTTAAGCCAGAAATACTTGATGCAAATCTAAGATTGATTATCAAATATTAGATTATTAGAATACATTTTTAACTGACAACTTCAAGAAGTGACTTTTACTCAAAAGTGATGTGATTTATAAGAAAAGTGGATATTATCATACTATATTTTATTTCAGATCACTGGGAGAATTTGTAACAAATTGCATAAGAACTTACTCAGCAGCGAATTACCGAGAAACTGTCAAGATGAAAGAAGAACCGTGAATTAGAAAAATAGACTTATAGGGAACAGGGGCCACTAGGGCCACTCTACAAAGAATACTTATTAACACAAATATTTTTATTTTTAAATAGTATGAATTACTACAAAATAAATGATAAAAATAAAAGAACATTCAAAAATGTTTGTTGTAATTATGTAATCGTAATGTAATCTAATCATTACAATGTAATATTTCATATTTTATTATTTTGATGCATGACATTGCATTGACCTAACAATTTTGTTTATGTTTGGCTCCACATTACTTGTCGCCACACGTAAAATTGCTTCCAGATTTTCATTTGCCAGACGGTTTTAATTTTTTGTTTTGTTAAGTTTCATCACTGAAAACGTTTGCTCATAAATATACGTCGATCCAAATAAGCTTGCGCATTTCAATGCATTTATTCGCAACTCTTTATGAGCGGTTTTGTCAACGCAGCGGTAAAAGTTGAGTAATAAATTACCTTCATTAAACTTGTTTCGTAAATTATCATCATTTTGCATGTCTATCAATTCCAGATGTATTGATTCTGGTGCATTTTCGGGTGAAATGTTGAAAGGATTGCTGAAAATGTCTAATAGAGGTTTAACTTTTTTGAAGTCTAGAAAACGATCATGAAAAGCTTGTATTAAAATATCAATTTTTTCAACATAAGCGAAATTGACATCAGTTTTATTGAATTTCTCCATAATTTTTTTGTAGTTCGGAAAATGGCTGTAATTGGCTGAATTGATTTGTGTCCTGAAAAGACTCAATTTGCATTGAAAGGACGACACGATGAGAGTATAGCTGCGAAATCAATTGATCTTTGCCTTGGAGTCGCTTATTTAAGACATTCAAGTGATTTGTGATGTCTACAAGAAACGCTAAGTCACACAGCCAATCAGGGTTGTCGAGTTCGGAGACGTCCTTTTTCTTTTCCGCCAGAAATATTTTGATTTCTTCAATCAAGTTAAGAAACCGCTCTAGTGACAACCCACGACTTAGCCACCTTACTTCAGTGTAAAACAGGAGATCACCATATTCGCTTTCAATATCCTCGAGAGATTGTGTGAATTGTCGGTGATTGAGACCTCGTAATTTTATAAAGTTTACAGTAGGTACTACAACTTTCATCACATTTTCAAATCCCAATAATTTTGAACAGAGAGCCTCTTGATGTATAATGCAATGAAACTGCATTAATTCCTTGGTATCTATGTCTTTAGTTTGTAAATATTCTTTTAACATAGTTATTATCCCAGATTTATTTCCCAATTTACTTCAATCAGTTCTTCACTCACTTCAAAATTTTGCGTTACACCTCGTAAAAATATTATGAGTTGAGCAGTGGAACTTATATAGATTCGTCGAGTGATATAGAAAAATACTCAAAACTTTTCGATTTCGTAGCTAATTGCTCTTCTATGTTAGCTGCTAATGTGGTAAGTCTTCTTTGAACAGTAATTCGATTTAGTTGAATTTTCTCAAACCTCTTTGCATCTTTCGGGCACATTTTTTTGCGGCGATATCTAAACACTGCTTAACAAACTCACCATCTTTAAAAGGCCGACAGGTTTTCGCTATTATTCGAGATATTTCAAAGCTAACTTCAGTAGCTGTTTCAGCATCTTGAATTTGTTTTGTAAACATAGCTCGCTGGCCTATTAGATCCCTTCGTAAAGTAGAATGTTCATTATGCTACAAAACTGCACGGTTAATTCAAAAGTTTCTCCATGCGAATTATTCAACAACAAGCCCTTAACTCTTTCGCGTAGGATTTTTATTTTCTGAAAAAACATTAGGTACTTTTTTGCAATTGGCCAATTTTTTGCCAATTATTGTCTAGTAGGCACATCATTAAACAGATCGGTTGGTTAACATATATATTTTTTCAAATCCGAAAAGCCCTTACTGTTTCTCAAAACGGGACATCCTACTGTACCATTAGTCATTTTTACTGGGACAGTTTATCCAAATAATCTTAGATGTCTAGCAGTGATATTAACAAAACAATATGAAACTAGTTTTCTTCAATAAAATTTATTCTAAACCTCAAAATACAAGTAATTATAACAAGTGTTCATTTGAAAAGTCAATCTACGTTATTTTGAAATTTTGATAGAATAAGACGCAAATATATTAGTATGTGTTTGTTGTTCCGTAAACGTAAATCCAAATGACATTTGATAATGGCAATCACAAAGATCAGTTAGTGCATTAAATAATCGTGCGTCGATTCTGGTTTAAATAAATTGCTTCTCAGTTTTAAAATGGCTTTCACTTTAGAACATAAAATTTTTTTAGTTCAGGCTTATTTTTGAAGTGGTAATAAAATTGATGGTTTATGGGTTTATTCAGTTCAAGATTGCATGGTAGAATTTCAAGTTGAGTTTCCACATTTTGTAATAGATTATATACAATTTAAGAATACTTTGGATAGAACTTTAAAACTTTTTTCTGAAACTGGTAGTCTCTTAAGAAAATCAGGCAGCGGAGCAGTTAAGAAACGTACACCTCAAGTTGTCAATCGTGTTGAAGAAATAATGGAAAATGAACAACAAATATCTGTTCGACATTTGAGTCAACAAATAAACCTTTCTGTTGGTACAACTCACAAGTTATTAAAAAAAGATATGCAACTTTATCCATACCGTGTCACAGCAGTACAAGAATTGTTAGAAATTGATTACCCACGTAGACTACAGTTTTGTAATTGGTTTGTAAATATGAACAATAATGGAGAACTTTCGCAAAGAGTCATCTTTACTGATGAAGCATGGTTTTATAAAACGGGATACCTAAATTCACAAAATACAAGAATTTGGAGTAGTGAAAATCCACATGTAATTAATGAAGAATCGCTATATCCAGAGAAAATTGGAGCGAATCATTAGACCAATATTTTTTCAGGGAACGTTAACTGCACAAAGGTACCGTACGGAAATTTTACAACCATTTGTCAATCAGTTGCATGATGATGAACTTCAAAATGCATATTTCCAACAAGACGGAGCACCTTGTCAGTTGTCACTATACTGCAGAATCTTTGGATTATTTAAGAGAATTTTTTGATGAGCGTATAATTAGTCGAAATACTGAAATTGCCTGGCCTGCACGTTCATGCGATTTAACACCTTGCGACTTCTTTTTGTGGCCTTATCTAAAAAATAACATATTTCGAACACCTATATTGAATTTGAATGATATGCTACAGAGAATCGAACAGAATGCATGGAAATTAATAACGATCCAGTTATGTTGCAGAATATCATCAGAAATTTTGAACGGAGGATTTTGAAGTGCATTGATCTTGAAGGACAACATTTTCAACATTTATTATAGTTTTCAAGAAATACCTATTATTTGTTATTTATTTGTATGTATGAAACTGTCAAAATATACGACTTCGTAGGTTAAGTAGTAAATTTTAATTTACGACATACTTCAAAATGTTCTCAGTAAATAACATGCTACTAGATTGACTTTTCAAATGAACACTTGTTATGTGATATGGCGTCAAGCAACTGTTACACAACGGAATGTTACAGGGTTTGCAAATGGTTTTGGTGCGTTTTCCTATTTTATTAATTGAACGTTTGAAACATCTCCTTCTTTGGTGTTGCAAAATGGGCATGTGGTCACCTACATTCTTCATTATTTTTTATTTTTTTCATGGTCGTCCAGATGTTGAACGTCGTTTTACAACCACATGCAGTTTCCCATTTTCAATAAGATCCTCCGCCAATCACCAGGAAATCTAAGAATGGTGTTTTCTTACGTTTGAATTTGTTATAAATTATGTAGGAATTTCTGCCTACCATTTTGCGCTTTTTCTGTTAAACTCGTAAAAACTAGCACCATTCCTCTGCATTCTCGCAACTGTGGTCATTTGATGTTCATGGCAATTGCTAATTGCTAAAGCTTCCTTAGTATCTTACCACCTAGTGAACATTATTCCGTGATTTGTGCACAAAAACTCACCTTGGTTTTTTCAATTTTTTTTTTGTCATCTTTAAGTATATTTTTTCGTGTTCTAAATACATGTTTCCACTGCCGCATATGGTAAACTTTTCATCAGTGTTACATAATGATGTAAAAAATCTGTCAAAACATAGTACAACGTCTGGTTCTTGTTTTTTTCGCTGTATACATCTATATCATAAACATAGGTTGTTTGAGAGTCACTTCTCACGCACAATTTGATATAGCGTTTTAAGGGTTTCAAGGGTAAGTATTGATTCAAGCTGGAGCGACCCTTGAATTTTGCTATAGTTTCGTCTATCGATTGGTAAAGTGAATCCGTTCTAGCTTTGTGATATGTGTGCTTGAAACAATCGAGAAGCGGTTCAACATAATAAATTTTACTAGAATTCGGAGGCTTTTTCGGTGAGTTGAAATGAAACACATTTTGGAAATTAGAAGTTTATAGCGATCTCGGGACATTGCATTTTTTATTGCTAAATTTCCCATTGATATATGTTTCGACTAGCAGCAGTGGCTATTTGGTATAACATCGCAGGCCATTACTAACATACTCTCTGTCATCATAAGTTCAGAATAATCAACAAATTTTTGTTTTTTTCCAAAATGTTCAAACGTTCGTTGGTACATTGCGCTATGAGCATATACAAACTTTTTGGAAATAACTTCAAGAAAAGGTCCAATTCAGTTGATTAATAATTTATGTTGTGCAAGAGAATCTTCGAATTTCTGGCGTTAGGTATCTACTTGCATTCGCGAAATATAGTTTACCAAAATAGAACACCATATTACAGTTCGTAGATTTGAAGATGAAGGTTGAGAAGAATTTCGAATGTATATATCCGAGTTTTCTTCAGTTTCAGAAGACACTATTTTGCAACTCCGAATTTCTTTCATTTTCGCTCTCCAATTCGTTTTTAGATTCTGTATTGACCCATCCTCGCCGTTATGGTACGATTTAATGGCTGTTTTTGGCTCATACTGAAATGATATTGGAATTGTTTTGAACTACTGGGATAAATAATCCTGCATGCACAGCTTACTGAAGCGTATTGTCCCACAAATATTGATAACCTTATTTTGTAACAAAGAAGCTGAAATTATTATTTGTACAAATAACAAAATACTCACTTTGATATAAAATGATACAAAATGAAGGTGGGAAATATCTATAAATGTATAAAAAAGCGTGAACTAAACATGTGAAAATTTAAAGTTATGCTCGATTCTTGTGAATCACCGATTGCTGGCATGACTACGAGGATTGAGAAGGAACTGGTTATTATGTACGTATATTTGGGAAAAAAATATTCTAGTAATATATTCGCAGAACATCTTGCGACAGTGTCCCGTTAAGCGCGAAAGGGTTAACTACCATGTATGTATTTAAAAAAAATGAATTAGCAGAAGTAAATCAAAATGTACATGAAAAAACGCTAGAAATAGTGCAGCATAATAATAATCCCGTTACAAAGTTAAATTTCAGACAATTCATAATTGTTTTACCTAAAAATTTCAAAACCTAAGTAAAAGTTTCTGAAGCTTATCTATCAATCAAAATTGAGACCTCTTAATTCTAACAAAAATAAAAACCAAGACATGTTAAATTAATGTTAAGTCAAACTCGGAAGCGATGATTCTATTTACACAAATGGTATTGTGTTTTTTGACGAGTTTAGCCAAGGTACTAAATTCAAAAAAGATTGTGACGAAATGGACTTGCCTTAATACAGAATGTCCTGGAATGTTTTCCACTTTTAAAGAAGATATAACTCGGTTAATAAAAAGCATATTCATTTCAAATTAATTTTATCTTAAAATTAAAAAAAATTGGAAAATTATTTCTGGAAAGTAACATAATCATGATGTCGTCCTTCGCGCTGCAGCAGTTTCTCAAGGCGGACCCCAAAATGCGCAACGACTCGTCTACATAAGTCTAGATTGATTTCCCAAATTTCATTGCGGATTCGTTGTTTTAACTTATTCAATTTTTTTGGTACCGTACTGTATACCTTTTCCTCTAGAAAACCCCACAGAAAGAAATTGATTTAGGTTAAATCGGGACTCCTGGCTGGCCAGTTAATATCCTCCCGCTTAAAGATCACTCTTCTCAGGAACATAGCCCTGACGATTTCCATCGAAAGGTTTGCAGTATGTGAGATGGCGCCATCCTGTTGAAACCAAGCGTTCTCATTAAATCTAGCAAAATTATCTAGCTCTGGTCTGAAGAAATAGTCTAACGTGTCTCTGTATCGCTGAGAAGTAACCTTGAGTGCATTTTCATAAAAATAAGGACCAATAATTCCATATGGGTTCATTGCAGCCCATACCGTAACTTTGGGAGAGTGAAATGGTCTTTGATGCTTCTCCGTAGGGTTCTCAGACGACCAGTAGCAGCAGTGTTGTCTATTTAAAAACCCGTCTAAATGAAAGTGAGCCTCATTGCTGAATAAAATGTCGTCAAAGGTTTCAAAATTGTCAAGTAATCTATCTGCGAAAGCAGATCGAACTGGATAATCCTCAACTTTCAAAGCCTGTATCACTTGAATTTTGTATGGGTGGAATTTTATCTCCTTAGTCAATATGTTGTGAACAACCGTTTTTGATAAATTCAATGCCACCGCATGTTTTCGGATCGAACACCGAGAATTGCGCGTAACTGCGACACGAAAACGCTCGATGTTTTCAGGATTTTTCGCGGTGCTGCGTCGACCTGTAGGGGTCCTTTTGGTGGTAGTGCTTTCTCTTTCAAATTTCTGAACACAAAATCTTATTAATCTGGATGAAGGTGCTTGATTTATGTCATGAAGGTGATAATGGGCACGATATATACGTTGAAGTGTCACGAAAGAATTGTTTTTCTCGTAATACCCGTTGACACATATAGCACATTGTTCACCGAGGAACCGCTCCATGGTATCTAATTTTCCAAGCAGTGACCGTAATTTATAACATGTGCTGGACTGTTACCCCAAATAACGTGTGTTCATTTGAAAAGTCAATCTAGGTTACTTTGAAATTTTGATAGAATAAGACGCAAATATATTAGTATGTGTTTGTTGTTCCGTAAACGTAAATCCAAATGACATTTGATAATGTCAATCACAAATATCAGTTACTGCATAAAATAATCGTGCGTCGATTCTGGCTGCTGGATGCTTCTCAGTTTTAAAATGGCTTAAATTTTGAACGGAGGATTTTAAAGTGCATTGATCTTGAAGGACAACATTTTAAACATTTGTTATAGTTTTCAATAAATACCTATTATTTGTTATTTATTTGTGTGTATGAAACTGTCAAAATATACGACTTCGTAGGTTAAGTAGTAAATTTTAATTTACGACATACTTCAAAATGTTCTCAGTAAATCACATGCTACTAGATAGACTTTTCAAATGAACACTTGTTACTTTGTGAAGTATTCGACAAATAAATTGAGAAAACTTTCCGGGAAACCCTGTACTTACAGTACTATAGAAACTTCTATTTCAATTGAACACCTTTGCGAAAATTTATAAAATTTGATACCATCATTTTCTAACGGTAATCAAGACTAGGTACCTACCTACTTCGATGAACTGAAGATGTTCAATATTGAACCCTGCTCACTATGGAACAGTTATTGTACAATATTAACATAATTAATTTTGTTTTTGGCCATACATTTTTTAACGAAAAGCTTCATACAGACTATTCAGAACGTTCAAAAACATTGCAACTGTAGGCAACATTATTGAGTAAAATCATCATGATACTGTTTACTCGACTCAAGCAATATTTATACATTGATGTAAAAGCGGACACAATTTTACAAGATCTTTTGAATATAGGAAAGCTTTCCAACAACCACAGAGACTCCTGCACGTTTTCCACATTGAATCTTTATTTGGCTTATATCATAACCAGAGACCGGATACATCGAGCTGAGATGGACGTCATTACGGCGGACGATATAAATAGTCTACATCTGTAAGTACATCACGCAGTTGTTGAATAGCACTATTCATTCGGTTAACTGCACATCTATTGTTTATGTGCGGTTAACAGAATGAAGAGTGCTATTCAATAACCGCGTGATGTACTTACAGATGTTGTAGACTATTTATATCGTCCGTCGCAATGACGTCATTTCAGCCCGATGTGTCCGGTCTCTAATCATAACAGACGACAAAATTTAGATCTATGACCTCGAAAAAGTCGTAACAAGAAAATTGTAACACTTAAGTATTACAAAGTAAATTGCAACTATAGCCTTCGATGATTATAGTATGGTAAATTCTGGATAGTACACTATGCGGCGCTTGCTCGAAACAAGAAGATCCGTTTTAATTATCCAAAAAGAAGGCATACAGCATGATAAACGCCCACTCACATACCGTCGTTTGTTGTGTAGGTTAAATAAGTCTTTTGTCTTTATATTGGCAAGATTAGTGAAAGTACTCTGAGATAGGAGCCAATTTGAAATTTTATAAACACTCATAGATATGTTTTCTTTATTTAAAGTATACATAACAGGTGTTTAAAAAGTCCTTACATACGGGCTGCCATGAACTGCAAATCGCATTTCTCTACTTAATACTATTCAATGTAACGTGCCTACAAAAACTTTCCTCATTAGAGACGGCCATTCTAATTCAAAATTATAAGTTTGTGACAGATTACGTGCACTGTCGCCAACCATGACCAAAAAGCATGTCCGTCTCTAATGAGGAAAGCTTTTGAAGGCACGTTAGGTAACCTTAAATAAAACGTCATTCAGTCACATAGAAAATTGACATTTATTATACTTATGAGTCTTATGACATTTAAGAAAATATAGTATCTATGGGTCTATTACAAACATATATTTCCAAGTCCATAGCCGTCCTGGACGCAAACACTTTTTGAACTACTTTACTTTAAATGGAATATCCATAGGATACTTAAATAAAACGCTTTCCAAACCTTTACTCCAAGGCGTGAAATAAGTTATTTTTTTTTAAAAACTACCTACGACTTTCTCATGATTATAAATTACGAAAAGGTATATTAAAATATAACGAGACTGCTGCTATAACTTCTTACCCAACTAGAATTTTATAACACAAAGAATTAGAACATGAAACCCCCATCTCGAATGCACTTATTCCAAGTAGACGTTAATTTAGCTTTTGATGTTTATTACAGATTAATTACTGAATTGTCAGTGTTTGTCGTACCCATCAAAAAAATGAGAGTGGAGCAAAACTGAAACTTTTGATGATTAAAACTGCATACCCGGATGATGGTTTAGTAAGATGTAGAGTGTTTGAGAGGCATAAGAAATTCAAAGACGGTTGTGAATCAGTGGCAGATGAACCTCGACGCGGGCGATCACCAACTACACGGATTGATTCAAAAATTGCAAAAATTAACGACTTGAACCAAAATGATTGTCGGATTGGCATATATTGAATTTCTGACATTGTTAATTTGTCTTATGATTCCACTCAAAAAATGATTCATGAAGATTCAGGGTGCCTAAATGTCGCGGCAAAATGGATTCCAAAACGGATTACCGATTAACAAAAAGTCAATCGAGTAACAATTTGTTGGCAGTTGAAAAGGCAACTGCTACATAATCCACAGTGTGTAAACAATGTGGTTACATGTGACGAGAGTTGGTTTTATCATTACGGCCCTGAATTAAGGTCTCCAAGTATACAATGGAAGCACAAAGGAAGTCCAAGACCGCAGAAGGCGAAAACTGTGAAAAGCGCTGGTAAAGTGTTGCACTTAATTTTTTTTGATAAATGGGGCGTTATTTATGATCACATTGTACCTAGAGAACATACAGGAGTATAGCAAACGCCAATTAAGTTGGCGCGTGGAGGGGTAAGTTCGCGCAGGATTAGAAGTAGTGGGGAGATTTGTATTTGGTTTTACATCAAATGTCAGATAATTCTAACCTCTGAGCGTGTATGATCCCCTAGCAAAGACATTACAAAATATGTTCTGTCAAACGTCAATGACAAATGTATTCTGACAATTACTTGAGTAGTGGGGGTAGACGTTTTTAAAAGCGGCTTCTGCGCACCCCCTCCTCGCGCCAACTTAATTGGCGTTTGCTATACTCTTCTAATGTATTTCGAGGAACCCTATAGACAAAATTAAAGAAAAACGGCCGCTTTAACAAACATCGGGTGGATCCTGCATCACGACAATGCTCCGGCCCACAGATCAGCAATTTGTTAACGAACATTTGAAGAATTGGGGATGGAAATTATGGTTTATCCTTCCTACTCACCTGACCTTGCTACATGTGACTTCCATTTGTTTCCTGAAGTCAAAAAAAAATAAGAAAATTTTAGTCAAATTTAGAGTTCAACAAAACGCGGTGATGGATATACTAAATAGACTCCCAAAAAATGGTTTCTCAGATGTTTATGACAAGTGGACAAAACGATGGGACAAGCGTATTGCAGAGAATAGAGAGCACTTTGTAGGATAGTTTTTGAAGTTTTCTAAATATATGTTTCATATTTGTACTAGACCATCGTCTCGTTTTTTTATATTTCCTCGTACAAGTCTACAGCGCAAACAACGCTTACAAGTACCTACATACATATTATTTTAGAGCTAAACAGTGCTGATATTTATGGCTTTTAAAGCATTTCGATTGCTTTTTGACAAACGCGTTTTCATATTATGTAAATAATAAAAAGAACTCATGTACAACTTATTGAATAAATAAAGGATTGCGTCTTCTAGTTCTATCTTGTTTTTGAGTAATCAACATTACCCTTATTTTTCTCTGTGGTGAAAATTGTGCTTATATCGTGTATTTCTTAAGTGTTCTGTTTATTTTATTGATTCTTTCCCTAATGTTTCGATTTAACGAAACTTGTTCATTTGTATACATATATGTTAAATGTAAGATATAGAATTTAAAAAATATTTCCATTTTTATCAATATTTAACGTTCACTTACAAGTTGAAACTATTATATAAACAGAATTCATTACAATATTTGAATTGTAAAACTATTAATTATACCTTTTATATTTGCGATTAGTCTTTTCATTAGACAGTTACACCTACCTCTACCTTGCCGTGTTCAATACACCGTTTGTAAGCTTCATATCTTCTCTTAAATTCACGTTCACTGGATACTCTACAATAAATTCCATTATGAGCAATGCAACAATTATATACTTCATACTTAATTTTACAAGTATGTATACAATGAATATAGGTTGCAGTAGGCACAATTTACCAAGATCGGTAACGATGAAAATTTTTCGTGTTATATCGTTATCTAGCCGTGCAGAGTCCAACTTTTAATAAATATACAATAGTTTAAATAGTTAATTGGCGAAGGAGATACTTGTTGAAACTTCATTATAACGCTAAGAAATAAGTAATTAAACTTCTAGTTTCAAAAATTATTTTATTGTAAATACCACTACAATATTGTATTCATCCACCTGATGAAGCCATTGTATGGCGAAACAATATTGTAGTGGCATTTACAATAAAAGAATTTTTGAAACTAGAAGTTTAATTACTTATTTCTTAGCGATACAATAGTTTGTTGTGGTAATAGTAAATTTTGCCTAATTGTAGTATGTACTTTGACTAACAATAGAGTCTTATCTTAGACAGTGGCGGCTAGCGCATAAGCGCTGCAGTGCTGCAGAGCTCCCAAAAAATTGGGCGGGCGAACCTGTATTAGTTATAACTAGTTTTCTCTTACATAATTTTTCCACATTTCTGATGTTTATAAAAGCGTAACATATTGTTGTGAAAATTCTCCACCTGTATATCAAAAAATTTGCATATTTTTCTACATCATCCTGTAGAGGACATCAAACCCTACAATTTGACACCTCAATCATCAAAATCCGACCAGTAGAAGCCGAGATATTCGCTTCCGAAATTCCAACATAAAATGAAAGCAAAAACATCAAAGTCGCGTTGGTGCAGCAATTCGACGATCGCCGGTTATTATCAAATAATATTCAATAGGCGACCAGTGGAATAACCAACCTAATTCGCGCGATCGCTCACTTGTTCCTTATCTGGTCCACACGAACGTGCTCTCAGAGCTCTTTCAAACACCCGCGCGCACCCCGCTACCTCCGCGGCTGTTTAAAACCAATGCGTGATTTTAGCAGGCCTGTTCGCTGCATTTAGTCCAGCGCGGAGGGCGATATGATTCGGTAGATTTAATATGTTCGCCACTATTTTTACGGTGCGGCGAGTTTAACGTAAAAACAATAATATTAGAGTGCGCGTGCTTCTGTTTTTGTGTATTGTTGACAATTTATATAAACTCTGTGTATTATGGAGGTGGTCTTTAATTTAATTAATGTGAAGAGATTCTTTAAATATTCATCCGAAGAACAGATAGAATTAAAAGCAAAAGGTAGGTCATTAGTAGATATCACTATTGAAAAAACTGGTGTAAGTAGAGGGAAAAATTATACACGTAAATTTAGTAGCGTTATTTATTCAAAAAACGAATGGATTTGTGGATGCAACAAAAAAAATGCTTTATATTGTTTTCCCTGTTTACTTTTTGGTGGCGATAAAGCTTGGACGGAAATAGGGGTCACGGATATAGAGCACTTGAGTTTGAAAATAAAAAGACATGGGAATTCTAAAAGCCATCTTCATAATTGTATGGAATTTGCGTTACTAGGGTCAACTAATATTATGACTCAACTAGATTCTGCTTATTGGGTAAATATACAGAGACATAATGATAATGTGTCAAATAATCGGTATATTTTATCAAAAATTATTAATTGTATAAAATTTTGTGGAGCTTTTGAATTGGCCCTTCGAGGACATGATGAGAGCGATATTTCCGAGAATCCGGGGATATTTCGTGGACTTATTAATTTTTCGGCTGAATTAGATACAACTCTAAGTGAGCACCTAAAAAATTGTTCGGTATTTAAAGGCACTTCCAAAGAAATACAGAATGATCTGTTACAGTGCATACTTGAAGTCTGCCTGCCAAGAACAAATAATTGAGGAAATTAATAATTCTCCGTTTTTGGCGACCATGGCGGACGAAACAACGGATGTTGCTGCAAAAACTCAAATGGTAGTTATTTTTAGATATGTTTGTGATGGTGAGCCAATTGAACGTTTTTGGAACTACGTCATTCCTGAAAAATGTGATGCAGAAACACTTAGCAAAACAATTTTAAGTGTCATAGATTCTTTAATTCAAAATTCACCTAACAAACTGATTGCACAGAGTTACGATGGAGCAGCGGTGATGAGCGGACAACACGCAGGCGTTCAAGCATTGATAAAAAAAAAGTACCCTTTTGCGCACTATGTATTGCTATGCCCATCAATTAAATTTAATTATATCTAAAGCTGCTTCTGCAAATTCGCAAGTACGTGTATTTTTTGGAAATCTACAAGACATTCCCGGCTTTTTTAATAATTCACCCCAACGAGTAGAAGTGTTAAACAAGATTGTAAACAGAAGGATCCCCCACGGCGCTACAAGCCGTTGGAATTTTAATATCAGGACCATTAATGTTGTGTACGAAAATAGGGCCTCTCTCATTGAGTGTATGGAAGAAATAGAAGAACAATTCTCCAACAACACAGTCTGTAGTGCAGCCGCCTCTATGTGCGCTGCTGCACGGATGAGACTACTTCGAACTATTTCGGAAGATTTCGGTACGGTTACTTGCTTCTCTATATATATATGAAAGCTTAAACGAAGCAGTCTCATCCGTGCAGCAGCGCACATCGCACGTCATCAAGAGCCGCCACTGCATCATGTAATGCCCCATGTACATATCCTGTTTAATCAATTGCAGCAAAGAAAAATTGAACCCACTCTAGTAAAAGACGCTATCGAAAATTTTGAACGCAGTATAGGCCAAGTTCGAAATAATATTGACAACATCATAAGTGAAGCATCAGATTTAATAAGCGATGAGCCACCACCAGAAAAACGCAAACGTCCAAATAACAGCAGATTTAATCATCGAATTTCGGCTTTAGAGGTGTGTGATGTTATTCTAAATTGTGCAAAAGATCGATTTCATTTTAAAGAGCATCTAGTAGTGGCATCACTTTTTTTTCGGAATGCTTTGGAGAGTATTGCAGTAAATTTTCTGAGGACAAACTCACTTCCGCATGCTCCTATTATCCCACCCTTGATAAAGAAAGATTACGAACTGAATTGTCTGTTATTTACTCAAGAACTGATTGTAGATCTTTAGAAGGCGCACTACCTCTTCTAAAATTTTTAATAAAAAACAATCTGGGAGATACGTTGAAGGAGACTAGAAAATTATTAGAAATTGTAATAACAACTCCCATGACAAGATCAGAGGCCGAGCGATGCTTTTCAACACTAAATCGAATTAAGACGTTTCTCAGAAATTCAATGACCGAAGATCGTTTAACATCTCTTTCCATGCTATCTATCGAAAAAAGTTTATCTCCGAAATAGACAATTTTAATGACAAAGTGATAACAAAATTTGCAAATCGAAAAGAACGTAGAATAGATTTAATTTATAAAAAATAATTTGTTAGTAAAGTAGTGCTTAGTGACTCTTATTTTTTTGTGTGACAATTGACAATCGTTCCAGAAATCCATTACTTCAGTGCGGAAGGCGAAGAAAGCACGATGAGATCGATGGGAGACAACCTCTTACTGCCCGTGCAAGGTAATTTTTTTGGTAAAACTTGCAGAACACCTTAAAATTTTTAGCACGAGCCGCCACTGTCTTAGCATCAAGAGATAGTCTCATCATCTTAGTATCAAGAGACGCCAGTCTCTTAAGTGGTTTTATTAAATAAATAAAATACTCAAGAAAACACGCCTAAGTTTCTATACAACTGTCACCAAACAACACAAAGAAAACTTATACAGAAGTTACACTCCGTGAGCGGTGGATCAAGATAAATAGTTACACCTAATGTACGACAGGAATGTTCTCAATGTTTCGTTTTCTTGATCCCTTCCATGGAATGTCCGCAAATATATTATTGGATAACCACAAGGATCAACATGAGAAAAGAAGACAGATTATAGACTTTAACAATACAAAGACACCAATGATTATTAGAAAAAAGAAAGGAGCAGAAATTGGTAAGATCCAAAAACATAATCAAAAAGGAATACAAATGAGATAATTAATGTAAATTTTTCAGCGAAATTTGGTATTTGGGTGTTTTGAATGATTTGTTACAACTTTTCATAATACTTTTTAACTCTCTCTTAATGGTTACAATGACTTTACTTGAAACGCAATATTTTATTTTTATCATAGTTAATAAAAAGTCTGTTCATACAAAAAGATATATTGTCATGGCCTATACAGACTGATTCATTTTTGACCCTCACCATGGGGATCTCGCTTATTATTATTGGTTTAAATTTGGCAAAGTTGCTAAAGTAGCCAAAAACCTATAATTAGAACGTTTATAAAATAACAAATATACATAGGTGCATGTGTTTTACCTTAATGTTATAAGAAGTCGTTGACTTGGAGATATTGGTCTACGAATACTATTCTTGATTAGATGTGGACCAATAAGGTTTACAAAATTGTCAAATAAAGTTGACGTCATCCTAGTATAGGCAAGAAACCATTCCTTGTCATGCATTTTCAATTCTAATATTCTTCTAAATTCTCCCCGTTTTTCTCTATTTACATTTACAGGTCTAACCCACCAACGCCTAATTTTTCTGTCATGTTTGTTTTTATTTGCATTGGCTTCGGCTTGACGTCTTTTAAATAATAACAGCAATAAAAGCTGACTTGTTATTATATTAGTATCCATGCTAATTACCACAGCAATTAAAACTTTTGATTGCAACTTCTAACCTCATACAAAAACTTGAAATTTAAATTTCTGAAATATCATTACAGCGCTTGCGCGAACACGTAAATCTTTCGGTCATTGTGAACATTATTCCAATTTTACGTATTACGCATGTCTTACGTTTTACGTGCTTCTTATGTACTACGCTCATTGTGAACAAGAAAGAAAAATAATATTTCATTCGATTAATTTCTGTATTGCAATCAATATATGTAATTTAGAACCCATTACATAAACTTCTTAGACATAATCAATGCAGAATTTAATCGAATGAAACATTCTTTTTCTCTATACTCTATTTAATTCTTTTCCACCTTCTTTAATATCTTCAAAATATATCATAAAATGTAAAGTCAAATGAAAATTACAAACAAACGTATTATAATTCGTATAAAAATATTTTTAGGATCTATACCAACACTTATGCCAACTGAATTTAAAGAAATACAATAGTATTTTCAAAAATTGTATAGTTTGACGTTTCAGAATATGACACTATCCAGTTAATATTAATCTAAAAAATCTACAATTAATAATATAAAAAAAGGTAAAACTATAGGTACACTATTACACTGCACAACAGCATTTCTGATGATTGGGTTATGTTACATGATATTAGTCCAATTTTTTATGACGATTTCAATTCCGTGATTGAAATTTCCGTATCAGCTCTAGTTAAAAAAATATGACACGGGTGTTTTTTTTATAATACAACACTATAAATTTAGAGATAATTAATTTATTTAATTCTTATAATGAAAAAACTTTTTTTTATATGATTTTCTTGCTAAAGCTGAAGGCAGAGAGCTATTCTGAATGCTCCAACAATAGTCAGCCATCATGTGTGCGTTCCAGTAACCCTGATAGCGTTCCTCCATGGTACGGAGGTCCTGGTGGAATCGCTCGCCCTGTTCTTCACTTAGGTCCCCAAGATTGGCGGGAAAATAGTCCAGGTGGTTGTGAAGAAAGTGTAACTTGATGCTCATGTTACATCCAAGCCTTTGAAAGTGACTCATCAGTTGTTCGACGTGTTGAGAAAATTCAGAACTTTTCTTATTTCCCAAAAAAATTTTAACAAGCCAAACAAACTCATTCCATGCCGTTTTCCCAATCTCTGTCATAGTGTCCGTAAAATTTGAGTCTTTTATTAATGATCTTATTTGTGGCCCATCAAAAATTCCCGCTTTTATCTTTTCTGCACTCAGTTTTGGAAACTTTTTTGATAGGAAAAGGAAACAATTTCCATTTTTGTCAACACCTTTTACAAATTGTTTTATAAGTCCTAGTTTTATATGTAACGGAGGCAAAATTATACGATCCCTTGATACTAAAGGTGGGTTTATCACGTTCTGTTGTCCTGCAACTAGCGCTTCCCGAGGAGGCCAATCTTTTTTAATCCAATGTTGATATTTAGCTCTACTGTCCCACAAGCAAAGAAAACAGGGATATTTTGTATATCCACCTTGTTGGCCTAAAAGAAAGTTGACCATTTTTAAATCAACACATATGAGCCAATTGTGTTCCACATATTTAATTTTGTCTAAAACCAGAGCAATAGTTGTATATTCTTCTTTTACTTTTGTGGAACGTGCAATAGGCAACGACCCTAATTTATTCCCATTGTGTAAGAGAACACATTTTAGACTACGTTTTGATGAGTCTATAAATAGACGCCACTCACTAGAAACGTAATTTTGAAGTCCCATTGCAGCCATTAAACCATGTATAGCAAACGCCAATTAAGTTGGCGCGAGAAGGGGTAAGTTCGCGCAGGATTAGAAGTAGTGGGGAGATTTGTATTTGGTTTTACATCAAATGTCAGATAATTCTAACCTCTGAGCGTATATCACTTTATGATCCCCTAGCAAATACATTATGTTCCGTCAAACGTCAATGACAAATGTATTCTGACAATTACTTGAGTAGTGGGGGTAGACGTTTTTAAAAACGTTTTCTGCGCACCCCTTCCTCGCGCCAACTTAATTGGCGTTTGCTATACATCTTTACAAAATACGAAATCATTTTCTTCAGCAAAATATTTCAGGAGATTTTGTTCTCTTGTGCGGTAATAAGAAATTTTCGTTTCTTTTGTTACTAAGTTTCTTTCTTTTAGTCTTGAAGCCAAAATTTCTGAAGGAGTCTTTGACAGTCCCAGATCTCTGACAAGGTCGTTTAAATCATCTTGATTGAATAGTTTTGACGCTTTCAGGTCACATTCAAAGTCACTATCACTACTGTCAGTTTTCGACTCAAAATGCATAGCCTCCTCCTGTGAAGCATCAGCTTGAGGTTCAAGTGATATTTTAGGACTTAAAACACGTCTTTGTGCTGACCGTATGGAAGGATATTCCCATTTGGCTCGATTTTTTCGGTTAATGCCAGTTATGTTCACCAAACAAAAATAACAGTCGTCGTGGTAGTTCAAGGGTTCAATCCAGATCATAGCGGTTTCGTACCTAAAGCTATTCCTTTTCTTATTTGTCCACAAACGTAGAAACTCAACGCACGTTTTGCATACCTTTTGCGGAATCCAAGGCTTGTCTTTCATTTCCAGTGTGTGACCAAAGTAATTTTTGTAAGCCTCAATCACGAACGTTGTCACATTCAAACGGTATTCTTTAAATATATACTCTCCGCAAATGAAACAAAAATGATTTGAATCATTGACACAAACTCTTCTTGACGATGCCATATCAAATTATATTAAGAAAACTTAATATTTTCTTAATTACATGCAAATTAACACACTAACACAGCGATTTTTTCGTGAAAGCTATATCTCGTAAATAAGAGCTCTTACAAAAAAACTGAGGGTATATTTGAAATCAGCGACGTCAAATCAGTAAACATCACGTGATAAAAGTCAATCATCAGACAAAAGTAGTCATATTGTTGTGTGGTGTTATCCATAGTCCTAAATGCTACTTACACAAACAAACAATAAATTCAACAAAAGTTTATAACATATAACACGGGCACAAATCACAAAATTTAAATACGGCGAATACTAATCGACCAAGATAGCAAACATTAAATTTTTCGTTAACGTATGAAATTACTACCCCCAAACAACTTCTAAATGCAACACCACTGCGATGTTCCATAACTAATTTCCTTCTCCTCACGTTGTTCGGATGCCTTGCCCCGCAAAATTATACACGGATCGCCTATCAAGCTACACATCTATATATGTGATTTGCGGCGTTTTTTTAAAATGCCGCAATTACCAAAATTACAATTAGCTTTTTTTATAAATAGGTAGGTACTTACTAACTTTGGAGTAAAGTTTTGTATTGATATTCGAAATGGTATTTTTGAAATTTAAGTAGAGCAGGACACTATCTAAAGTTTTATTAATAATTTTTTTAAATTTACTATTTTTGTAATATATTTTGCATTCTACGCTGACTGGTTTGAGTAGCGTTTAAAAAAAGTTTACATCGCTTAAAATGTTTTTGTATTTAAATTTTCAAGGGCTGCAACTGTAAATGAACAGCCATCATAGTGTGAAGTTGTTTATAGGCGTATTTACGAATGTAGGTGTAATTCGAACGAAAACCATTTTTATAAATAACGCGCACTTTTATTTTAATAAAGTGACACCGCTTTCCTAAGCAGCGGTCTTTACGATGATTGCTTTCAAAATAAAAAGTTATTTAGGTGTCCGCATGAAAAATGATACACATTGTACCAAGATATCAATAATTACCTTGGTCAACGGTGGTCTTAATTTACACCTTTTTGAGAAAATTCTGAAAAATTTTTAGGTTAAGAGTCATACTGACATTAAGACATACGACAAATATTGACAAATTTTAAGGTCAGGACGACACAGCCTGAAAATTTAATCAGAATTTTCTCAAGAAGCATCAGAATTTTCTCAAAATGATTATATAAATTAAGACAGACGTTTTTCACTACATGGCCACCGTTGACCAAGATAATTTTTGATATCTCGGTATATTAGAATGGAACAATCTTTAGTTAGTTTAATTGAAATTTGTTTTAGATTATTTTAAAAAAAGATGAAAAATTCGGAAACTGGAGTTTCAATATGTCGCCAAATGAGTTCCTTTATTTGAATTTATAAAATAAGAAAAAAAACTTCCAATTGATTTAATGTTTTCGACAATAAAAAAATTTGTTTGATATAATACAATACTCTATTAAAATAATTATTATGTGCCTAAAAATATGTACAAAATAAAATCCAATTAAAAATTAATTTAAAGCTTAATATGCAATGTATATATATTACAATCACACACCAGTATTCGTATTCAACTTTCTCGGCGTCATAAACAATTTTAATTCCTCGTCTGTAATTTTAGCTCTTCTTTCTTGGTGTTGCAATATTATTGGTGTAATGGTTTCTGTTAAAATCTTTTTCAGTTCACCAGTTAGCAAGGCTCCACTTGTATAATCATCTTTAATTTTATGTAGCCTATCATCATCTTCTAAAAAGAATGTTAGGTATTTGTACGAAACGTCAACATTACAATTTCCTCCTAACTTCCGATGTTCTTCAATGGAAGCTTGTCCTCCGGAAAAAGCGTGTTTATTCACTTTATTTTTTATTTGTTTCGCCGTATCTGTCAGATAAATGGTAGAATTCGGATCGGAAGCTGACATTTTCGTTTTAGCTCCTTGCAAGGCAGGAAAAAATACTGAATGAATTAAAGCGGGTTTCATGAAACCCAATCTAGGTGCTACATCTCTAGTCATTCTGAAGTACGGATCCTGATCTATTGCACATGGAATTAAACATGGTAATTTTCGGTTACCAAATATGTGTGGGAAAGTTGTCGAAAAACAAGGTGCTGCTTGAATGGCGGGAAAACTAATTTTACCAATTATGTCACTATCATTAAATCCAAATATCCCCTTCACTTGATTGAACGTTACACATTTTTGAATTCGCACAACGTTTTGATAAAATTCTGATGCTTGCCTAAAAGCGTAACAAGTATTAAAATGAAGTATTACAATAATTATAAATAAAAAGTAAGGATATAACAAGATCAAATGCAAAATGTTACGTAATTTTTGAATCAATAAGAAGCTATAATTAGGAGATGTCAAAATTGACCTTAATTATGAGCTATTGCTTTGAATTAATATCGTATGATCAAAACGTTTTTGGATCGCTATTGCCGTGGAATTTACGAAATATCTATGAAATTATTTATTTCAATTAGTTTTGACATTTACTTGACAACTTTCAAGTCAGCTTTATATAAAATATACATAAAATACAACTAATTACCATAACCTGAAATCTATTTTATTTTTGACTTGTGTACTTCAAAGTACAGAAGTAAATAATTCTATAGATGGTTTTTCCACTTCATGGCTATCGCGATCCAAAGTTTTTTTGATCATATATTATTTACAGTATTATTAAAATTATTTTGATTTTTGTGATTATTTTAATAATAAATGACATACTGGTATACAGTAACGCGCCAAGTATCTTCGGCGCCGTCGTGCGAAATACTGATAGGCGCCTTTACCCTATATGTATTGAGCCAAAATTACCAGCCACTCTCCCACAGTTCAACATTGAAATTTATGACGAACTCTTTAGACTTGTTCGTACTGGTAGGTATTTTTTATTTGAGGCAAACAATAGGTTCACATACAAAAAAATATTATTAAAATTTTTATTGCACACTGAAACAACAGTAACAAAAAAAAACAGTATTCCAAATTATTAAAAAACAAAAGGTCAAGTACACTCTTTGAAGTAACAATAAAATTATTGCTGTCAATGCTAAAATAATTGTAATAATTGTTTTATGTAAATTTGTTGATTTGTTGTAAACTTTCAAAAAATGTTTTTAATATTTTTAAAATTTAACTTATCACAAGTGGCCCTAGGCGCCTTTAAGGCCTTGGCGCCGTTGTGCGCTGCACGACCTTGCCCATATGGACGGCGCGTCACTGCTGGTATATCAAAGTATTTTGAATATAAGGTATTGAAGATATTTTTTAGAAAATTATACTTGTGAATTGCAACTGATAACCCTACAGTGTTCTGTGAATACATCAATGAATAAATTATATCTGAATTATTAATGAAATTGAACGACAAACAGAATTTTGACATTATCTCCTTTTGTTAAAAACAAGAGGAAATCATTCAGATTCTTTTAAGAAATTTTACAAGGAAATGAATCCCGAAAAAGTACATAAACAATGATTTACTTCAATAAAGGCCAGAAATGCCTGTTATGAAAAAAAAACATGGAAATTTCAATATGATGATGGAACAAAGATTATTAAATTTAATTTGAAGATGAAAGCATCGCAGTATTAGATGACTGAATATCTCTCTAGATGTCAATATTATTGAAAATTTATGGTGCTGGCTGGTGGTATGCTCTTGCAGACAAAATTATTTTAATTTTTATATTTAATGTTAACAAGCCAAACTACAGAAAATTTGATTTCTGTAATTTACAAAGCATTTTATCAAGTGCTCCAAACTATAGATTTCAGGATTTTTGAAGTGATCAATAAAAATGGATCAGACACACATTACAAAATTGTTTATTATTCGTTTCATTAAAAAATTGCTTTTTTTCTGATTATTTTCAAGACTGTAAATGATCAGTTGTCAATATTTAATTGCTAACCCTTTTCCATTTTGATTGACCAAAATTGTTTATATACAGAAAAGGTTAATTATCTTTTTTAGCAACATTAAACTATTTTCTTAGAAATACACAAGTCCACAAATTTAAAACTTTATTGATAAGGCTAATCAATTGTTGTTGAATGTAATATTGAAAAATTGTAGAGAAATTTCTTAAGCAAGTAAAAAATAAATACTTTTCTTATTTTCTATCCAACAGGACACACAAATGAATTTAAAAAACACTTTTAAATATTCTTATTTAAAAACAGATAATAATTCACGTATAATTTTCTCATCATTTTTACTAAATAACTTTTGGAATTAAAAATAAACAAAAGCACATATATTTATTCCTACTGATGAGGTCTTTTATTTAGACTCCGAATATATTAAAAAAATCTATTAAATTCATCTAATTATTTATACTATATAAAAATAGATTGAAATTGCTCTACAATTTTTTAAATTTTTTAATTTAAAGTTTTATTGTGGATTTTCAAAATTTAATCAAGTAATATAAGTAAAATATATTTTAAATTAGGATCCTTACCCCATATAATCAAAATTAGAGAAAATAAATGTCTTGTTAACATCAAAACCAACAGCTATAATATCCTTTACATTTTCGTAAGTTAATTTTCTAGCTTCTTCTACATTTAAGTCTTTCCATAAGGTCTTTTCATCATCTGTCATTTGAATTACTAAAGGAACATCAAATACATCTTGTAACCATTTACAAAATATAAACGGTATCAAATGACCTAAATGCATTGAGGAAGATGATGGACCTCTTCCTGTATATAAATAAAATGGTTTTTTTTCCTCGTATAGTTTTAACATTGAATACATGTCACGATGAGAAAAGAAAATATCACGTCGCAAAAAATGATGGACTGGCTGTCCGACAACTTTTTCAAAATAATCAATAAGGTTTTTATCTATTTTACTGCTTCCAAATCTTTCTAAAATCAGTTTGTTAAGTATAAATATTAACATATGGTATGTGAAAGTAATTACACTTATAGTTTTTAGAAATAATATAATAATAGTAATAAATACCTACTAATTAATTTATCATAATCAACACCATCATCTGATTTTCCTACAACATTCCATGGATCTACAATATCATCTTCAATTCCATTCTCGTCTAATTTGATTTCCGAAATATTTTCTATATCTGTAGCCATCGTTTAATACAATATGTGATATAAATATAATATAAATTATGGTTAGAATATTGGACTAGATTAACTAAATATAATTAACATAACCATTAACACATGCTCTGTAACTTGTTACTTATGTCTTAATTAACGTGTAATCACTGTCACTATATAGATGAAACTGTCACTGTCACGTTACTATAACAACTTTTAACTACAGTAAACAACAATATGGATGTTGGCCTACATTTAATTTCATTTACATTTAACTTTTTTAATACTATTTAATAACAATAATTTGACATAATTTTTAATTCCATTTGTCAATCAGTTATTGGTTTAAATATTGTTTGTGCTATAAATTTGATGTTCAAGTTGTATATACGGTGAAATCAATTCAAGACGATCGAATTTTACACTAGACTAGTGTATTTTACTTTTCTACTATTTGCTACCCTGTTGCTTTTGGTTTACATTATTTACGAACAGTCATCTAAGTTCTTGTGTTGTTAAATCTGCAATACATATCTGGTTTTATTTAGATTTTATGACTATAATGTTATTAGTTGTAATATTTTACACAACAATAAAAGTTATAATTCAATTTAATGACTTATCTGATTGTAATAAAATATTGAAAATATTCCCAAATATAAACGCCAACATGACAATAGCGTAGTACACTGCCCGACAAATAAAACTCGTACACTAACATATTATCAATGTAAGCCAGGCTTATCAAATTTGACATGTCTTATCAAATTTGACTTAAGTTAGCCCTGATCGCGTATGGAATGGATTTTTTCGAAGATAATTTACTAATTGGTTCTCCTGCTGTTGAGTTGTTACTTTTTTTACGGGCGGTTCCTTATTTCCGTCCTATTACACCAGTCTTATTAATTTCTTTTTTCGCGAGTACGATGGTCTTCTTATTAACTCCGACCTCATGCGCAATTGCCCTTATGCTGATCCCATGCAGCCTAGTTCGAATTCTAGCTTTTTGAAGCTCGTGTATTTGTGGCATATTAACATGACAATATATGATAGATTAAACTACATTAAATTTAATTTTGACATGCTACAATCCAAATCAATCAACCTAAAACTAACTGTATCAGTTTTCTATGCAGCCGATGGTACATATAAAGCCCGACATATAAAACCCGTACACTAACATATTATCAATGTAAGCCAGGCTTATCAAATTTGACATATCTTATTTGACTTGCCAAATTTGATTTAAGTTATAGATATTAGCAATGTATGTATAACCTATGAAATCATAAGTGACAGTATGAATACATTTGTCCCGTTTACGCAACTAAAAAACTCTGATTTGATGCTCATCTCATAAGAGTTGTACGGGTTTTATATGACGCGCAGTGTACAGTTGCGGCTCTTGAAAACTTACTTAAACTTACTTTTTTAAACATTACTCAAACCAATCATTGACGTAGTTGTATTTAAAAGATAGTAAATAAAAAAAAGATTAATAAAATTTTGAATATCGTAGTACAAAACTTAATATATTTCTCTCAATCTAGGTTTGATAATAGATGGGAAGAGTCTTTCTTTGGAGACTGTGGTTAAGTAAAAACTCAAAAAGGTATATAACACCTTACCACAATTAATAATCGTATCCTAAATACGTATTTCGACAACTAAGTTGTCATCATCAGTAGGTAAAACCACTAATCAAAGTGTCTGTCGCACATGGGACACAGTAAAGCTAACACTTATAAACGCGCAACAACTTTATACGGCGTCCACGTATACACTGAATGTATACGTGAAGGTTTCAAGGGCCGTAACCGTACTTATAGCAAACAACACTAATTGTTTCGATTTTAATAATCTTCTTCGACAAATATCGAATGTATAGGGTTACTCTAAACGAAGTTCCCAGTTTGAAATGGCCATAAGTTTGGCAAATTTTTAATATAGACTATCGCGTTCATGGAAAAGTAGGACAATAAATTGTCTTAGTTTAAGACGGTTTTTTAAATTTTAGGTAACATTCATATACGTACTTACGATCGTAGAAACGTAACTTTTAAACGTCAACGTAATAATTCATGAATCATGATTTAAGAAAATTTGTGTGTTTACTTTTAAGTTAAATAACGAGCCATCGAAAAAATTCATAATTGGAGTAGACTGTGAAATTGGGTTGGTACTTTAACCACTTCCACATAATGACACATTACTTGATGCTTGACAGTTTCATTTGGTTTCATTTTAAAAAAAGGTTATGGCATTGAAATGATACTACAACAAAAAAAAAACAAATAATTTATTTAATATCGAAATCATAATCAAAATTTACATATAGCTACAGAAGTTGTTGAAAATGTTGTCCATTTACATCTAAACACAAACGATTTTCTTAATAAGAGTTTTGAAAAATTTGACACAAACTTATAGTTTCAATGTCAAATAATAAATGTCATTATGTGGAAGTGGTTAAAGTATCAACCCAATTTCACAGTCTACCCCAATTATGAATTTTTTCGATAGCTCGTTATAATCTAAAATTCTATTGATGAATAAATTTTATGGAATTTATTACATATTATGAAAATCATACAACTACTAATACTTCGTCATTTCTCCATTAAATTGTATAACTTTCAGCAATTGTTTGGGCATAGATGACACTAACTGTCTGGTCACGTCTGGTAAATTCAGGTGAAATTTGCGCCCATGCTTCATATATTTTCTGTTCTAATTCGCCAACATTTTGTGGTCTGAAGTTGTGTTGTCTTACAAATTTGAACATTTTCCACCACACATTCTCAACGGCATTCAGGTCCGGTCTTTTCGAATACCACGGCAATACATTTATTCGCTGTTCTTGTACGTATACACGGACACAATGCGCGCTCGATAAACTGGGCAATTATCGTCTTGAAAAATAAAATTTTCTTCAAAAATAGGGCGAACAGATGGCAGCAAACATTCCCCTAATATTCGCTGGTATACAATAGCATTTAGTCTCTCATTTATAATAATGCATACACTCGGACCTCTGGCACTAATCCAGTACCACACATTTCCTTTGAAATGACCAGTTCTGTTAATCTTTCTAGTATAACGTGGGTCATATCGGGTTCGACTGGGCCGGTAAACTTTTAAATTTAATTATGGATGGATTGGAAGGTTTTCTCGTCAGAAAACATGACGTTCTCCCAGACACTATTTTGACGTGTTACATACTCTAGAGCAAATTGTAATCTTTGCTCTTTATTTTCGGCAGTTACGCAAATTTTATTCGTAGCGTATAATCGGGTTTGAATCATTGCTTTTTGCATACTGTTTAGTTGCGGCATTATAATTTGAAAAATAGTTTCAGGTATTCTATAATGACAACTGACAAAATGGCACATGCATATTTGACACCTATGGTTGTCTCTACATTCATGCAGGCCAATTTAATGCAATAAAGATAACAAGTGTTCATTTGAAAAGTCAATCTAGTAGCATGTGATTTACTGAGAACATTTTGAAGTATGTCGTAAATTAAAATTTACTACTTAACCTACGAAGTCGTATATTTTGACAGTTTCACACATACAAATAAATAACAAATAATAGGTATTTATTGAAAACTATAACAAATGTTGAAAATGTTGTCCTTCAAGATCAATGCATTTCAAAATCCTCCGTTCAAAATTTCTGATGATATTCTGCAACATTACTGGATTGTCATTAATTTCCATGCATTTCTGTTCGATTCTCTGTACCATATCATTCAAATTCAATATAGGTGTTCGAAATATGTTATTTTTTAGATAAGGCCACAAAAAGAAGTCGTAAGGTGTTAAATCGCATGAACGTGCAGGCCAGGCAATTTCAGTATTTCGACTAATTATACGCTCATCAAAAAATTCTCTTAAATAATCCAAAGATTCTGCAGTACAGTGACAAGGTGCTTCGTCTTGTTGGAAATATGCATTTTGAAGTTCATCATCATGCAACTGATTGACAAATGATTGTAAAATTTCCGTACGGTACCTTTGAGCAGTTAACGTTCCCTGAAAAAATATTGGTCCAATGATTCGCCTTTGGCTTATCGCTGCCCAAACACCAATTTTCTCTGGATGTAGCGATTCTTCATTAATTACATGTGGATTTTCACTACTCCAAATTCTTGTATTTTGTGAATTTAGGTACCCCGTTTTATAAAACCATGCTTCATCAGTAAAGATGACTCTTTGCGAAAGTTCTCCATTATTGTTCATATTTACAAACCAATTACAAAACTGTAGTCTACGTGGGTAATCAATTTCTAACAATTCTTGTACTGCTGTGACACGGTATGGATAAAGTTGCATATCTTTTTTTAATAACTTGTGAGTTGTACCAACAGAAAGGTTTATTGGTTGACTCAAATGTCGAACAGATGTTTGTGGTTCATTTTCCATTATTTCTTCAACACGATTGACAACTTGAGGTGTACGTTTCTTAACTGCTCCGTTGCCTGATTTTCTTAAGAGACTACCAGTTTCAGAAAAAAGTTTTAAAGTTCTATCCAAAGTATTCTTAAATTGTATATAATCTATTACAAAATGTGGAAACTCAACTTGAAATTCTACCATGCAATCTTGAACTGAATAAACCCATAAACCATCAATTTTATTACCACTTCGAAAATAAGCCTGGACTAAAAAAATTTATGTTCTAAAGTGAAAGCCATTTTAAAACTGAGAAGCAATTTATTTAAACCAGAATCGACGCACGATTATTTTATGCACTAACTGATATTTGTGATTGACATTATCAAATGTCATTTGGATTTACGTTTACGGAACAACAAACACATACTAATATATTTGCGGCTTATTCTATCAATATTTCAAAGTAACCTAGATTGACTTTTCAAATGAACACACGTTACATTCATGCAGGCCAATTTAATGCAATAAAGATACTATATTATGACCACTTTTTATAAGTGGTGGCTGTGAATTACGTATATTTCAAAAAGGTATGTCTTAACTTAATTTACTTACCTGTCAAATGTGATTAATTTTAAATGTCAGAATTCTGGTTCGCTTGAATATAGTATGTATTAACGTTGGGAGTAACTTATTATATTGAATTAATTGATAACTAACAAAAAATGGTATTTACTGATCAACAAAAAGCATTCATTCTTGAGTCCTATTTTCGCAATGGATATATCGAAAATGGTGAAGGGACGTACAGAAGTCAACCAAGTTTACAAGAATTTCTTTGAAATATCCAAACCTAATAATTGATGAAGCCGTATTTTATAATAACATTCGTTATATAGTAAGTAAATATCGAGACACTGGAAGTGTTCAACGAAATAAATGTAGTGACAGACCTACAATACGTACTCATGATGCTGTTGCAGATGTGCAACAAAGGATGTTAAACAACCCTTCTTTATCTATTCGGAGACTGTACCAGGAAGTTAATAAGTCATATAGCACTTGCCAAAGAATTAATAAGATAGATTTAGGATTATATCGTACAAGATAAATTTATATCATGAACTATTGCCTCCAGATTATGAAAGCAGAGTAGCAATTGGTTTAACAATATAATGGACGATGATAATTTTAATTTAACATTCTTTACAGATGAAGCATGGTTTCATCTGTCTGGTTATATAAATACACAAACAATGAGAATATGGAATGCTGATAATCCTCATTATTTTAGAGAAACACCACTGCACCTTTTAAAAATAGGTATTTGGGTAGGTGTTTCAGGAAGGCGAATTATTAGACCTATTTTTTTCGATGAATCGGTGACAGACGCGCGATACAGAGATAATACTTTAGAAATATTTGTCAATTAGCTGCACGATGATGAATTAACCCAAAGGTATTTCCAACAAGATGGTGCAACACATACGGCACAAACTACTCTCCATTATTTAAGGGAATTTTATGACAACCGTTTAATTAGCGCTAGAACAGAAAAGTCGTATTCACCTCGGTCACCTGATTTAACACCATTAGACTATTTTCTATTTCCTCATTTAAAAAATACAGTTTATAAAGAGCCTATCCATAATATTGATGAATTAAAAGCAAACATTGAAGAAGAATGTAATAGCCTGAGACGCTTATAAGGGTTTTTGAAAATATGAAACGTCGAGTTAGATTGTGTTTAAATCATAATGGTTATCATTTTCAACAGTTCCTTTAATATATGTTCCTTTTTACTCTAATTTTAAATTGTTCCTTGAACATTTTTAATAAATAATTTATATATAAACAGAAGATTTATTATTTACTAATACAATATTCTGATATTTAAAATTAATCACATTTGACAGATGAGTAAATGATATTAAGTTAAGACATACCTTTTTGAAATATACGTAATCCACAGCCACCACTTGAAGAACATAGATACATACATGTTTGGACACATTCACAAAAAATATTAATATTGAACTTGTATTTGTGTTCTTCACACCAGATTTTTAATAATATTTTATATTATTAAAAATACGTTTGTATTATACAAAGCTGGTGAGGTTTTACCCACTCATGTATGTTTCAATTATTGTGTTACACTACGCATGCGGTTATTCCGTAAGTATCAGTGAAGACACAAACAAATACATTTTCTAGATACAAGGCAGTGCCACCTCTGGAAAAACTTCGTTAGTTCTGAATTGGTTGTTATGTTGACAAAGGGAGAGTACTTCGGCAGTCTGACAATATGCAGCGCTATATGTACTTCTACGCTCGGTCTTAATAATTTCTGTGAGATAGCAAAGTCGTTCTTTTTTTGTGAATGTGTCTGAAGATATCCTTCCTCCAGCAGGGGCGTACTGATGAATCTGTAGAAAGATTAAATACGTATCTGCGTCTCTGGGGAGGAATATGTTTGGACACATTCACAAAAAATATTAATATTGAACTTGTATTTGTGCTCTTCACACCAGATTTTTAATAATATTTTATATTATTAAAAATACTTTTGAATAATCCTATATATTGTTATTCATATAACAAATAATAGTTTATGTCACTTTCATGATCAAATTTTATATTGACATTTTTGTATTTGACTATACTAATAAAATCGTGTTGTGTATTACCACATGTTTGCTATGAAAGTATTGTTCTATTTATCTATTTTCATATCAAACGTTTGTAAAATCTACTACATTACCAAACTACACTTTTACTCCAGTTGAATTTAATAATCGTTTTTGTTTACTGAACTACAGTTTTAGGGCATATTTTCACAATACTCCTTTCTGTACACTGTACAACTACATTTTTGTGTTTAATTGAATAATATCCATCATTATAATTATCACCACTCACCACAGAACGGAAAAAATCCGTGTCCAAAAAATATTTCACATGATAGTGTCTCTTAATTAATTACATACCTAGTTTATAATAATTCTGAATAATCTTCGACTTGTACAACTATAGTGTATGTATATAGGTATGTATGTATGTAATCATAATGCTTCTCTACAAATATGAGAGTATACAACAGTAAAACAAGGAGACTTTTCAGTTAGGGTGTTGTAATTAACCGGGAGTCCAAATACAAATTTAGATCAAACTCTCTCTCCGCATCAAGAGAGTCCGTGCTAACTTTGCGGCGCCGTTTTAGCGTCGCTCAGTTTTTAGAAGACGACATTTAGACGACAGTGATGGTCTTTAGTTGGATTCCAGTTAATTTACGTATAATTTATTCTATTTCGTATAATTCTTGTCTAGACGCTTGTGATGTGTTTTGGGTGATTTCCTTTCGTATTACGCGCGTTTTTTATGTTTATTGTAAATTGTATAAGTGAGATAAGAACTTGTAAAGTCGCTTTGTTATTTAAAGTAAAATGACCCATCTCAATGTTGCTGTAAGAGTGAGGCCATTATCAGATAGGTAGGTACTATTGTTATTATTTTAAGAACATAATTATTGTGTTATAATTCGACAGTCTTAAAACTTGAAACTACATCTATTTAATTTAATAAGAGCACGAGTAATTGATTTATGATCTGATTATATGTCATTTTCTCCCATTCCATACTTATCAAGAAAGAATATTCTTGTTTCTATGTCATTACTTCTTTTAAAGTATTTTAAGTACTATCGTCTCTTGCAATTGAAACAAAGTCCCCATATATTTTGTTTATATACAAGATATGCTATTCTTTTTGTTTCAAAATTTAGATTTGTTTTGATTTTTAGTACCTAATACAATTTATTTAGACGGAAACGAATTACCTAAAATGTTTTCTATCGTGTGATATTAAATGCATTTCTTAATCGTTTAATATTTTTGCATCTTGTGGTAATATAAACTAAATTTCGTGAAATTAGTAAACGAAAAATATATACAGAGATACAAAAGTGAGAATAGATACTTTATTGACAACTAGACGATATTCTAAACATCAGATAGCAAGTATGGATAAAGTTTCATAAAGAAATAGTTAGCAGAATTGTACAATTAATAAAAAAAAAGAACCACGAAAGTCTACTGACTGTCAATATTGCGGACAGAATTGATTAATTAATAGTTAACAGACATTGCTATCAAACAAAATGCAAGTATCTCAGAGAACATTGCGGTCCAGATTATGTGCCCCTGGTATTAACTAACTAACAATGAAGATGAAAAAAGCGCAGCTAAAATGGGCAAAAATTACATAAACACGGAAGGAAAAAAAAGGAAAGTTTTTACAGAGTTTTGTGTTATTTTATGCAGATAATATTTAGCATTTGGAGACAGTTAAGGCGAATTTACACGTATCAAGTAGCTAAATGAAGTAACTTAAGTAAGTTACTAGAAAAATTATGTTTAGTATTTTACTGTAGTAAATAGAAATTGTTTCTATTTACTGGATCAAGTCGTTTATTAAATGCATTACTTGCTTACATACTAAATCAAGTTATTCCTATACATGATAAAAGTATCTTAATTTAGGGACTTGATTTAGTTACTTCCTTTCGTGTAAATTCGCCTTTACGGAAACTCGCCCAAGTACATTAAAAGGAAACCAAAAGAGCGTTTCTATGAATTTACCGTGATAAGAAAGAACTATTAAATATCTTTCCAAGGTGATCATTTGGTCCTGCAAGACATCTTTTCTATAATGCACCAAGTCCAATATACAGCTGTCCTTGAAATAAAAAAACACGTATGAAAAATGGAAAGATGCAATTATATTGAATATGAATTAAAAATACCAGGCGAATAAACGATCTGACAAAGTGCATTTGCTCATAAATAATGAATATAATAAAAAATGCATATGCTGTAGTTGATAGGGTTGCTATTGCTGCACATTCTAAAGATGTGCAGACTTATACAAAATGTTCCGTAAATCGCTGGCACAAAAAAAGATACATTTTTTTTTTAAATTGAATGGCCTGTATGTATATGTCTATTTTTTTTTGATTATACGTTAAATTTGGAATATTTTTTATTAAGGATATTGGGCAGCTAGAACCAATAGTTTTCGAGATATTTACAATTAAAGAGAAAAGTGACATTTCTATGCGCCAATAATTCGAGAGTACCATGGCATAAAATAAAATAACCTGATATGGCGTTTGTACAAGGTGTGCCCTGAGATAGTTTTGTACGGAAATTATTCTAATGTATACTGGATATTCACCAAGATTTAATAAAGTGAAGGAAATTTGTGCTAAAAAATTAGGTGTATTTTAAATGGATCGCCCTATATTTTTGTAAATAGTCATATTAAGTGCTTTAGCAGCTATCTTTTTTGTTAAGTATTTCCTATACCTATCTTTATATTTTGGAAGATATTTAATTTTCTTAAAAGAATACCGTTTCTCTATACCGTTTCTCTATTTAAATAAATCTCATAGTGAAACAAGCCAAGTGTTTTAATTTATTTTTATTATTTACTGTATGAAGTTAAAATGTTTCACCAAGAAGTATCTGCAACAACAGCTGAGAATGTTTCTCTATACATTAAAAATCATAGAAGCCATGAAAAAACATAGTAGCTATGAAAAAAAATCCGTCCCAAACGTTTATCGAAAATATGTACTGGAAATGATTACGACGAACAGCATAAGGATTTTCGACAGCCCGGGTATGAGTATTACGACAGTTATTTATGCCGTTAAGTGAAAACGTTGCTTCATCAATCGCCAATACAATGGAAGATAAGTTTGGAATTTCAGCATGTTTTTGTAGAAACCGTTGGCATAATTGTGAACGTAAAGGATGATGTTCAGGTTGTAACGGCTGTACTTTCTGTACATGGAAAAGATTCTCGCGCAGTGTCCGCCAGACAATTCGATTTGATACATTTACCTGGCGAGATATTTTTCGAGTACTACTAGAAGGATCTTCTCCGACAAGATTTAATCACCACCCCGACCTTGACGTGTTTGCAGTACACCAGTTTCTCGTGCACGGATTACTAGAGCGGTGATTTTTTGTGGTATTTTATGGTATAGGTGTTGGCCTGTTTCGCTCAGCGTACAATTGCGGCATTAAAAAACGCGTACACTTGAAATTTTTTCGTGTAATTGTGTCTTTTTTTTCATAAGTCAACCATATTTTATATTGCAATTTAATCGGGATATAAATGTCATATTGATATGCCGCAATTAAGTATTGTCCAAAAAAATCCAAATAATTACTTTATAGGAGAAGGATGGTCAGCCAGAAGATTAGCTGTAAGATTTATGGTTAATAAAAGCACCATTCAAAGAGTTAAAACCAAGTGGGAGGTACAGCGAACTCTTCAAAGGCAAAGGGGATCTGGCCTAAAGAAAATATCAACTCCTGATGAAGATGTAAATCTGTTAGAAGTAGTAATAAACCATCCATTTGAGACCGCAGTAAGTGCGGTTCATATAACTAATTTTCCTGGGCGTGTACGCACTACAAGGAACCGCATTAATAAATATTCAGATTTAAGAAATCAAGCGGCTGCTCTAACGGAGTGGAATAAAGAGCAAAGGATTGGTTTGGTCTTCCTTGGAATTTCTTCCCCATAACTTAATGTTTTGGGAAAATGTAATTTTCTCTAATGAGAAGGTTTTTCAATCCACATACAATGGAAGCATTCGAGTATACAGACCACCGAATTCAAGGTTCGAACAAAATTATATCCAAAAAACTAATAACAGCGGAAGATTCTCAGTAAATGTTTGGGCGTAGATTTATGTGCAAGGCCCAGGGGTCTGTTGAAGAATTGAGTACAGATTTACTTACGATACGTATATTACAATCTTACAAGACGTTTTCCTGTCATCTGCAGAAATTTTATTTCCTGATAGAAATTTCATATACCAAAATGATAATTGCCCTGTCCATACATCTATAGCAGTTCCAAACTGGTTTAGGGAAAATGACGTGACGCGTTTACCGTAGCCTTCTAAAAGCCCGGATTTAAACCCAGTGGACAATGTATGGGGTTATATCACGTAGCAAATGTAGAACAATAACTTTAGACCTGCGAATGCGCCGGAATTAGCAGACAAGCTTGAAGAAATTTGGAGCGAAATTTCTTCGGCCTATATTCGTTCATGCATATATGCCATGCCTCAGCATTTGCAACGCGTAATAAATAGTACTGGAGCTGCTATAAAATATTAGGTTTTTTTAAAATTGTATGTTATACACTTTTATTAGAAATATAACGTGTGTTCATTTGAAAAGTCAATCTGGGTTACTTTGAAATTTTGATAGAATAAGACGCATATATTTTAGTATGTGTTTGTTGTTCCGTAAACGTAAATCCAAATGACATTTGATAATGTCAATCACATTTGTTATTTATTTGTATGTATGAAACTGTCAAAATATACGACTTCGTAGGTTAAGTAGTAAATTTTAATTTACGACATACTTCAAAATGTTCTTAGTAAATCACATGCTACTAGATTGACTTTTCAAATGAACACCCGTTAGATTATGTTAATTTATATGAATTTTTGTTTGACGTCAAAAAAAGTCAAAACTGACATAGACTGATTTACTTTATTAAAATATTGCAAAATGTAGCCTAAAGAGTTGTATGCGCTTTTTAATGCCGCAATTATACAATCGATTTGCAGTGGCAGAATTCTTGCGTACTTCCCCACAAATTAACAACATGTCAACGTTTTCACTGTTGATGCGATGGACCGTTTTTACTTTCCTTATAAGATTTATTCGGAAGAATTGATGTTAAACCAGCAGTGCAGTGACAACTGATGAAACAGCTTGACATATAGGAAAAGTTACTGACATCACCTACTTAGTAAAAAATTCACTGATAACCTATAGTTTGAATTTACATTTACTTTGCACAAGTTGTTGATCAATTGTTTTAGCGTTAATAACTTTTTTCGAGGTGTTTAATCACCCGTTAAAAAAAAAAATTAAAAAAAAATTGACCGTAATACCACTCTTATTATGCAATTTTTGTTAAGATATTTTTACGTTAATGACCTAATTTTAAGATGTTAATCACCCCTTGAAAATAAAATCACAAGACCGTAAACATCCTGGATACAGCCATTCAATAAAAAAAATGTATCTTTTTGTTCCAGCGATTTACGGAAAATTCTGTAGAAGTCTACACATTTTTAGAATGTGCAGCAATAGCAATCCTATCAACTCCAGCATATGAAGTTTTTATTATATTCATAATTTATGAGCAAATGTACTTTGTCAGATCATTCCTTTACTCGGTATTCAGAATGTAAATATGTACCTCTACTGAATTTACACACGTATGTATACATACGTAACACCTGTCGACATTATAAAAACTATAACATCCCGTATACTTAAAGTCAATACCTCATACAAAATCAGTGTGTTACATTCACTTACAAACCCATTTTAAAAATTATACTAAAAATAATCTGTGGACTTTTTGAACTGATATCATTTCATGTGTATTACGACAATGCTTTTTGTGTTAGGAGAAGTAAAAAATATAAAATATGAATATCGATTCAGAATACCGATATTGCATCTAAAGGCTGCAATGTTTATGTTTATCAAAACGATAACATTGTGTCTAAGTTTTGTTATGGTAAGGGTTCGATAACTTGGTACGAAAGTCAGCTGTTAAAAATTTATATTTGCATTGAATTTTGAAAGTAGAACATATTTAAAGAACATATAATGTATTCTCTACGTCCTATTTGGCAACAGCACTCTATCTTTAATCGAAGACGTAAATGTAAATCATATCGTACGTACTGAATCGTAGACGAATCTTAAAGCTGACGAGCAATAACAAAACTATTCTTTTTGTTATTGTCGGTCAACTTTAAGATATCGTCTTTGAACTTTTTATGATATAGTAGATGGCACGTGGTGTACCAAAATTTTTTTAAATATCTTTGTAATTTTTTCTCCCTTATGAGAGGGAATTTTGGAAAAATATTTTGGATTTGTATTCTATATATGTAATCACATCTTTCCATTTTTCAAACAATGTCTATTTCAAGGACACCAGGTAGAGATATAGCCGAAGGGTGTTAAGAAAGGTTGTCGGACGTTTTATCTAATTATAGAAATGGTCGTAACAAACAAAACTCTTGAACCCGTGTTGACACACGGGTCCAAAGAAATTCTGATGACAATGTACATAAAGCAAAAGATAATTTATGCTAAAACTAAAAAAAAAATAGTTTACATGTCTACCGTTCATTTCTACGCACGCTGCACATTTACTTATGAAAAATTGGCACACCCCTTCGATAATTACTGACATCCTCCGAATTTTCCCACAACAATTTACGCTTCATTGTATGACTTCTTCCAAATTGTTTATAGATTGTGCGTACACTAATTATTTTAAATGTCCCCAAGCATAGAAGTTGAGAGGTGTTAGGTCGGAGGAGCTGACCACCCTTCCTATCCATCTCCCGTTGTATTCTTGATTTAAAAAATTCCTTGCTATAATGGGAAAATATGCAGGAATTCTATCGTTTATAAACCGCATGTCTAATCCCTTAAAAAGTGGTATGTCTTCCAACAAAACGAATAATTCTTTTCTTAAAAATCCAAGCATAGTTGTCCCGTTAAATAATTAGGGAGAAATACTGGACCGATTAAAGGGTCACCAAAAATAGCAAGCCAAACATTTACGCCCGGTTTTTCAGTCTCAGCTCAAGTTCAAGTTCAAGTAAACCTTGATCTTGAAATTCGTGTTTGGGCTTTCCGTATGTTTCCTAAACCAGTTCAGTTGAAACCAAAATGCAATTATTGTGATGTGAACATCCGAATGAAAGTAGGGCTGTAATTTTATACAGTGCTAGTAGCCTACAATATTTCAATTAGTATCCAATTGAAAATTGCTAAATTTAAACAAATAAATACTGCAAGTCAAAGAACAGCAACTGAAAAATCAGTTAATAAGAATAGAAATGAAAAAAAATGTAAATATGTAATAAAAAACCAAGAATACGACCTATTTCTTTAATTTATTTTTGCAATTAACGTTGCTAAGAAACCTATTAAAACACTCAAAATGAGTGTTTTTATAAATCATTAAAGCATCGAACATTTAGCGGATTCAGTTTTAAGTTGGTTTTAAATTATAAATATGACTAGTGTAAGTCATAGTGATAATTTAAGATTATGATTAAAATGACAATTAATAAACATTTGATTATACGGTAATTATATTTACAATACAACAACAAATATTATAAAAAACACGTTTCATAAGACATTAAAGCACTCATTCATTAATTTGTAATCAAGTCATTCGTGAAACCGAAATTGTATGTCGTTATTTGAACTGCACTTACATTACAAACGTCAAGTAAAGTCAGTCGAATAACAAAACTTGACGTTTGTAATGTAAGTCAGTTCAAGTAACGAAATGCAATTTCAGATTCATGAATGACTCGATTACAAATTAGCTTGATCGCTCGTTATAATGTACTATCGTGAGCAATTGAAAGTAAACACACTATTATAGCTGCGTAAATTTTACCAAATTGTTAAGCTAATGTCATTTATGTTATGATTAAATGCTGACACTGACACTTCAAAAGTACTGTATACATTAGATAAATTTTGAAATTTTGTTTGAAATTTGTTTCAAAATTACATTTGTCAATTTTTGATATCCAAAATGGCAAGAAAACTGACTACGGCCGACAAAGTACAAATTTTGTTAAATTTGGAAAGTTGCACGATTAAACAAGTCACAGAAGAATTTCATTTGAACAAATCTATAGTACTACAAGTTAGAAAAAGATGTGAAAATGAAGGCAGTATATGTCGCAAACGAGGAACTGGTCTTAAAAGAATATTAACTGATGCAGAAGATCACAATTTGTTTGAATATTTGAGAGAAAATAAAAAGAATGACGAAGCAAATTCATCGATCTCGTATAAGATTTACTAATAGGGAACAACTACGGGAATCTATTGAAAATACCTGGGAAAACATTGTTGAAAAACATTTTTTAAGGAGTCTAATTATTCTGTACCTAGAAGATTAAGGGTAGCAATTGATGCAAATGGCGGATCAATAAAGTAGGTATTAGTTTATTTGTGTTTTCTAAATTGTATTAAAAATTACTTGACATTTGGTTTGTCTTTCAAAAAAAGATTAATAAACACTAAACAATATTAGATAATTTTGACAATTTTGACAATTTTGACAAGTTAGGTTCTACTAGATTGATGTGAGGTTAACAGTACAGCTTGACGCGTATTATTGTATTACTGCTGTTACTGTTTTCAGTTTATAATTACATTATTCATTTAAGTCCACTTCTGGAATGTACTCCTGAGTGCCGATCTCTGATTATAACTTTACCTGACCAGAATTTTAAATTTCCTTTTTGTTTTGATATAATTTGAAGTCGTCACTCTAAGTAACCTGATATATTCGTGAATACGTACGGATACATTATCGGCAATGATATTTTTATTGTTTAAAATGAAGATATTTTGTACGTAAACATTCCACATTCAAATATCGTTTGGAATAACATCTCGCGTCGTTAGATATTGCGTGTGCTTTTGGCTGTTCACATATTGTGAGGTGATACAAAACATTTGGAGTTGACACCACAAAGTATACTGGAATATGAATAAAAGGCAAATGGCCATATTCAGAAAAGCTTGTACGTTCCGTTAAGATTAACGGAGAGTTACATATTTATTTTTGCATTCATAATGTTTCATTACGTTAAATACCTTGTTAAATGCATCGTTAAAATAACGTGAATTTTTTGACCAATAAAATGATTTAACGAAACGTCGTTGTTAAAATCGTGTATATTAAATAGTAAATTGGACCAAAAGGAAATTATATATGAACATGCTTAAATCATATATGATTTCTTATGATTTTACATTTTAGTATGGATTCATCCTTTGAGGAATCTTATATAGAATTTGTTGAAGTGTTGCAGGCAATGCCACGGCCAAGAATAATTAAAGTTAGAAATGATCAATTTCAAATGTTTGATGATACATATTTTAAGATGTGTTACAGATTTGAAAAAAATACAGTAAGAGAGCTTATTAATATAATTGGGCCACAATTAGAAAAAGCTACACAAAGAAATAGAGCAGTGTCTGTTGTAAATCAGATTTTAATTGCATTACAATTTTAATAATAAAATGTTTCTGTTATTTTCTCCCACGCCTTAGCCTTTTTTTTGCACGTAACACCGTCCGTTTTCTTACTTTCAATAAATGTTACATATTGTACAATAGTGTCTATTAATAAAGATATTTCCTGGTCAGAAAAGTTCTTTCTCTTGACGCGTTTTTTGGAATCCATTTTTAACTTTCACAAGAAAACCAAAATTCAATAATTCAACAACAAACAACTCGCAGGTACCACAAGTCTTTAGAGCCCAACTCTTCCCTAATTTTCACGCACATATGCACATGCGTCCCTGACGTTTTATTATATATTAATCGCAATGAATAATAATAATAATATGAAAAATAATAATGGACTATTTTAATGGACTACATAATTTGAACATTGAATTCAAGAATATGGACTTTTCTTCGCGCGAAGAATTCCACAAATGGCTATGTAATTTTGAAAAGCAAACGGTTGCTAAATTTATATATATTTATAAGAATAGCCAATACGTTAATCATTTCCATGTTTAATAATAATAAAACTTTTCCACGCAGTTGTTACTTTTTTGTTTTATTTTTTTTCCTACATCAATTTTAAATATATTACATCTTCATTATTAGAGACCGGACACGAGAGGTTGATGACTCATCGCCCACGAGCGTACTATTGAACATTTGTATTTTTAAAGTTTTTAATTTTATTTATGTAATTATACTTATAATAATAAAACGGGTATATATATACGGCTAGAAAATACGAAATACATTTTTATTTGTTCATTTTGTAGTTCAAGTTGAGTAAAGGAGTATTAATATTTAAGAGCAATACTTTCTCAAGGTTCTCTTCTGTAAAATTTGTTCTCTTTGAATAAAATACATCCTTGTAAATAGAAAACGCATTTTCTACATCGCAACTGGTTATAGGTGCATACTTAATTTACGCGTATTTTGCAGTTAGATGTTGTGGCATTGTCCCCATACACAATTGCCGCAATGATATTAAATCTGGATTTCTATTAAACACTGAGTCTAACTTTTGCCGAAGGCCACATCCGAAGTCACTTGGAATACTTTTCAAATTATTAATAATCTAATGTCGTTAAACCATCATTTAATTTGAGATTTCGATTTTCAAAATAAGTGATTAGTTTTGGCAATTTTCCAAAGTGTTCGTGAAGAAAGTACAACTGATTTTAAAATTTGGGATTTGTGTGAGCTTCTTGCACTCACCAATACTTCTAGCATCCTCCTTTAGCAGTGTTACGAAATGTTTTAGACTATCGAAATTCTCAGCATAATAACTAGTAGCTTCCAGCCATGTTCCCCATCTAGTTATTACTGGAGTGGGAGGCAGTGACAGAGATGGAAATTTTTCCCTGAAAAGAGCTACTCTCAATGGTGCTTTTCTGAAAACTTTTTTAAAAGCGGATACAAGTCTATCAACTTCTGGAAAGGTGTCTCTGATATATTCACAGATTCTGTGGAGAGCATGTGCTGCACAAGTAATATGCAGCATATTAGGATATGTTTCCTTTAATAGTCTGCCTGTTTTTAACATATATGCAGCACTGTCACTTACGAATAAAAGTACTTTTTCTTTGTATCTATCGTCCGAATGAAGCATTTGGTGCATATTCTCGTTAATGGTTTTAGCAACTGTTTCCGCATCAACTGTATTTATAATTTTAGTTGCTATTACATATGCGTTATATGGAATGGTTGAATGTAGTACACCAGCTACAACATTTACCACACAGCGTCCTGTCGATATATTCGACAGTTTCGTCGCCACATATCCATAGGCACTGATTTGAAAGATGGCTTCTAATGCGTTCTACTGTTTTCGTGTAGCACTTAGAAACATAATATTTGCGTAAGGTGGATTCATCAGGAACATTTCGACTAGTATATTTTTGGAGAAATATTTTTGAAGTGGGATTGTTAAGTTTATTTAATGGAATATTAGCAGCTATAAAAGTTTCACAGAGTTCTTCGCTAAAATTGTCAGATTCCAACGGTTCCAATTTCTGTGCATGTGTTTGTGATGCTAAGTGACGTTGTACGTGCGATTTCATGGAATTTTTTAACGATATTTTACAGATTTTGCAATAAATTTCGGAATCACTGACAATGGACATACAATCAGTATGACCGTCAATCCAACTTGCCATTGTTTTACGATGCCGTTCTCCACGTTCTTCCATATCATATCTGAAAAAGTAACTTAAACAATGCTCTAGATCTAAATAAATGAAAACTAAAAATGTATGCATAAGTTATTGAAAGTGAACGAAATTCAATCCACACTTACGTCGAAATAATTGGGAGCAGTAGATTCAATCAAACGATATTAAACAGGATCTATCACAAAAATTACGATGTAATTGACAGTTAAAACTATGAAAACAAGGAACTAACTCACAGCACTTTATTTATCTTATGAAATATAATCTAAATAGACTAAATTATTAAAACTCCACACGCTTCTATCTACGCCCATGAAAACAGAAATTTAACTATAAATATCCAACAAAAAACGTCGCAATTCTCGATGAAAACAGATGTGCGCGCTAGCCAGACCAATAGTATTCAATAGCTGCGTGATTGTACTTATTGATGTTGAAGGCTATTTATATCGTCCGTCGTAATGACGACGTCATTTCAACCCGATGTGTCAGGTCTCTGTTCATTATCATTAGTAAATAATGCACATTCCACAGTACACTTATATTGCATTCTATTCCAAGCAATGAACGCAACAGGTTAGGTATTTCCGTTGGGTCGAAATTTTTTTACATGTCTAAAATTAGGAAATTGTTTTGCACAAGTAACACACATACAAATGTTATTACTATTCATATTGTTATTATTTATTACTTTTCATATTATTATTATTCGTTGCGATTCATATATAATAAAACGTCAGGGACGCATGCGCATATGTGCGTGAAAATTTGGGAAGAGTTGGGCTCTAGAGGCTTGTGTAGGTATACCAAACGCCAATTAAGTTGGCGCGAGGAGGGGTAAGTTCGCGCAGGATTAAAATTAGTGGGGAGATTTGTATTTGGTTTTACATCAAATGTCAGATAATTCTAACCTCTGAGCGTGTATCACTTTATGATCTCCTAGCAAAGACATTATGTTCCGTCAAACGTCAATGAAATGTATTCTGACAATTACTTGAGTAGTGGGGGTGGACGTTTTTAAAAACGGCTTCTGCGCACCCCCTCCTCGCGCCAACTTAATTGGCGCATTATAAATCGCAATTTATACTACATAAAAACATGCGACAATAATAATCGTGAAGCATGTTTTCCACCAAATTCACAGTAAAGTGTTACTCAAAGTTTATGTATTGACATGTTGAGAAGCGATCCGTCAAAAATTTCCCCGTTAAGTTTATGAATATACATAGTATTTCACATAATGACTGTTTTAATTTAATGAAACGTTACGAAATCAGCCATTACCGAGTCTTTTATGAATACGGCCATAAGAGTAATAATTTTTACAACGGTGAATATATATAAACAAATTTTTAACATTTTTAATAATTTATAAATTATGATTTAATAATTTTGATTTAAGTTATTGACCTTAGTCAATGAGCATTAGGCATATCGCAAATGAAATAAATGTTGATAAAAACACGATAAAAGTCAATGATATATTGCCCATGCCAATACTTTTTAAATAATTAATACCTTTGACCACCTACTTGTTTTGCTTCTACAGATTTAATATTCTCATCTTGCCGTGGTTTTTGAGAGCTTCCATCTTGAAAAATCCAGATTTCATCAAGAAAAAGAAACTCAAATGCATTTTCATTTTAAAAACGCGTATATTTTTGCAAAAACGTTATTTGCATTTGAATTTTTCCATTTTTCAATTTTTTTATTTTATACGCCACTAACTTTCTTTCAGTTAGGTGACATTTTATAATCTTCTATATTAAGATCATGTTACAAAGCCAACATTTATTATTTGTCAAACTGTCAGGGTTTGCAGGGGCCGCAACTGTACATATATGTACACATTAAATACCGCAAAACACATGAGAATTTTATTCCTTTTTGTTTTTTGAAATAAATAATTTAAATAAAGATAAAAAATATATATATTTATTGTATCCTCCTCTATACACATATATGTGAATTTTATTATATGACATCAATTAATTAACCTAAGAGAATTCTGCTATTTGTGCTATCTTACAAAAATACAAAATATTTGTTTTATCTAAGTCTGTACTTGAGATATGCAACATTTCTTTTTTTCATATTTATACGTTCCTTTCTAAAAGGATAACTTCATAAGTAATGGTGAAACCTTTTCAGTCGCCTTTCCCGTATACTGAATACCATCAATTCCGTAGCGGATGTAACGTTATTTTTGGATTGCAGTATACTAAGCGAAAGTTTTTTCCTCTACTTCTTCTGTTTCTATTTCTGCTCGTTCTTTAACAACCACGTTGACGGTGGTACGTTCAAGAATCGATAGTCTAAACACCAAATTTTGCTCCCTCGTATTTTAAGATTTCTCGATGTAAACATTTTCTGAAATAGATAACTTACAGAGAGAAATGTTTGGTATTCATAAGTTCTTGAGAATTGCCCAGAAATGATAAACGATTATTTATTTAAACAGAATTGCTGAATCATAATCAAATACATATGATCTTATTATGTAGTATTGTGTCTTTAATATTCATTCATAATATTATTTACTTACTCTCAAATTATTCACTCTCTCAAAAGTATTCACTCAAAAGTTTTCTTCGATATACAAGGTGTCTGTCAAAGGTCTTTATTAAAACCTACTATATATTTCTTACGCCAAAATAAGCCGATTTAACACAACTTACCTTGGTACAAAGTTGCTTAGCTTAGGTGCTATATGGGGCTGAAGTTACAAATCTGAAATAGTTTTTTTATTATAAATATAAAACGACTGACGCAAATTTGCTGAAATTTGGTACGTTGACATAGTTTTATGAAACAAAAAAAAAGCCTATATCAAAATTTTGAGAATATGCGTAGAACTTGAGTTTTGTTAATAATTGCACATTTAAAATTTATACGCCAATGGAAGAAGAGAGGTTTAAGCATAAACATTGGATTGTGTAACTTGTTTACTATAGAAAAGGTACTCTCTGTAAGACTAAGATTACTGTCATAGTTTTTGCGAAATTTGTATTTCAATAATTCCCAGTACTAAAAACAAAGTTACCAAAAAGTAATTTAAATTTATATCCGATATTCTCTTGATAGACTTTTTACAAATGCGCTTATTCGTATCGGCGTATTCCAAATTTGTTTTCCATTTTTACATATTTTTTATCGGTACAATATTTTTTTAAAGCTTTTACCGCTTTGTAGATAAAGATTTATATCAAGTTTAGTTCATTTTATTCGTTAATTTCTTTGTGATCCTGGCTACGCCATCTAGAATGGGTTGTGTGCACTGAATTTTACGCTTCGGACGATGCGATTTTATGGGATGATCCTGTTAGACGTGCGAGTGTGTAGAGTTGTTTTCTGGTGCGCTCCGTAAAGTGAGATAAAAAGCCATGCTATACCTTAATTTTTATGGTAATTTTCGCTGTCAGTCGGTTTCAAAAGGGTGTGTGTGGAAAGCCTGCTACCGTTAGTGAATTTGGCCGTCTTACTGTGCAGCAATTAGACATAATTATGCTTAGGCTGTCTTTGTCCGCCAAACGGGATATATATATATATATATATATATATATATATATATATATATATGAACTTCATGTGTATGAGAATTAATAATTATTAAATCTCATTTTACATGCGATTGTCGCTATAATTTGTTGCATTTAATTCTACAATTCGGCAAATCACTTTTGCCCTAGATTGTAGACGCAACAAGCCGCGACATCAACTGTACAAGTTGTCAGCACAAATGAAAAATTTTGTGAAAAACTTATCTGCGCGGAATGTGCATATATCGATATTTCACTCTTTTTTACAGATCATCAGTGCACCTTACCGAAGACAGACATGGTATTCACTTCTATACTACGTGTATATATACGAACTGTAATGAACTTCATGTGTATGAGAATTAATAATTATTAAATCTCATTTTATATATACACGTAGTATAGAAGTGAATGTCATGTCTGTCTTCGGTAAGGTGCACTGATGATCTGTAAAAAACAGTGAAATATCGATATATGCACATTCCGCGCAGATAAGTTTTTCACAAAATTTTTCATTTGTGCTGACAACTTGTACAGTTGATGTCGCGGCTTGTTGCGTCTACAATCTAGGGCAAAAGTGATTTGCCGAATTGTAGAATTAAATGCAACAAATTATAGCGACAATCGCATGTAAAATGAGATATAATAATTATTAATTCTCATACACATGAAGTTCATTACAGTTCGTATATTTACACGTAGTATAGAAGTGAATATCATGTCTGTCTTCGGTAAGGTGCACTGATGATCTGTAAAAAACAGTGAAATATCGATATATGCACATTCCGCGCAGATAAGTTTTTCACAAAATTTTTCATTTGTGCTGACAACTTGTACAGTTGATGTCGCGGCTTGTTGCGTCTACAATCTAGGGCAAAAGTGATTTGCCGAATTGTAGAATTAAATGCAACAAATTATAGCGACAATCGCATGTAAAATGAGATTTAATAATTATTAATTCTCATACACATGAAGTTCATTACAGTTCGTATATATACACGTAGTATAGAAGTGAATATCATGTCTGTCTTCGGTAAGGTGCACTGATGATCTGTAAAAAACAGTGAAATATCGATATATGCACATTCCGCGCAGATAAGTTTTTCACAAAATTTTTCATTTGTGCTGACAACTTGTACAGTTGATGTCGCGGCTTGTTGCGTCTACAATCTAGGGCAAAAGTGATTTGCCGAATTGTAGAATTAAATGCAACAAATTATAGCGACAATCGCATGTAAAATGAGATTTAATAATTATTAATTCTCATACACATGAAGTTCATTACAGTTCGTATATATACACGTAGTATAGAAGTGAATATCATGTCTGTCTTCGGTAAGGTGCACTGATGATCTGTAAAAAACAGTGAAATATCGATATATGCACATTCCGCGCAGATAAGTTTTTCACAAAATTTTTCATATATATATATATATATATATATATATATATATATATATATATATATATATAAGGTAAACCTAATAAGTCGGCAATTAAAGGTCTGGTTTATTACTTCAAAGTATATATATTTAAAACAACCCTACATGTTTCGGCAATGATGCCTTTGTCAAAGATATAAAAAATATAAATGACAGAATATAAATGTCAAATAATTGAGTTGCTATGGTTTAAATTATTCAAAGATACATTCCAATAATAATAATAAATCATGCCTTATTATTATTGGAATGTATCTTTGAATAATTTAAACCATAGCAACTCAATTATTTGACATTTATATTTTTTATATCCTTGACAAAGGCATCATTGCCGAAACATGTAGGGTTGTTTTAAATATATATACTTTGAAGTAATAAACCAGACCTTTAATCGCCGACTTATTAAGTTTACCTTATCATACCAAGGTCACGAAAATATTATATTTATATATATATATATATATATATATATATATATATATATATATATTTCGCAACGAGCAAGACCAGGCAAACAACGGAGACAGAAAATCAAGCCAACATCGTCTTGACTGAACATTTGGTCACAAGAACACTTACCAGCTGTGAGTCCATCCACCTCCGTCGCACAGATACAGAAGATCGATGTTATATTCGTATATATGTATATTTGGAACTTTGGTAAATTATCATGTAATTCATGTATTTATTAAAAGAATTTATTTGATTATCATACAATTTTAAAATTAATTATCGTACATATATGGTTATAGAATTTATTTTTAAAATAATTTTGTATTTAAATATTAATTTTAATTGAGTCGATTTCACATTATTAAGTAATTTTAACGACAACTTTGTGTAAGATCCTCGAAATATATTGCATTGATTCGTCACCACGCAAACCATAGACGTGCTAGAAGATTTAAATAAATTGTAATTTCTGTTAAATTCATAATTTTTCTTGATACCATTTTACCAATGCTTAGGTAACATATTATGTGTAATTCCATTGTAAAGTTCCACTACAGATCTGAGGTAGAACTAGACTTTTTAGGTATAAGTCAATTCGAAATCGCTTGAATAACTAAGCTGTTATATTTTTGGAGCATTTTGCGTTTAATTGAAATTATTATATTTTTGGAGCATTTTGCTGATACGATACAAATTTAGTGTAATATTTTTATTTGATGTTTGATATATATTAATGCCATAATATACCGAGTATTCTTTTTCAATTGTCATTCGATTACAATGTAAATTCGTTTGCGGCTTGAAAGCCACTTTGTTAATACTTGTTATAAGAATTAACAATTTTCGATTCCTTATTTTGAATTTAGGTACCCCTCCTTTAGTTTAGTTCGCCTCTGTACATAAAACTAAGTGGCGCTATCTACCATCTGTTTAGTCAACCCATGACCGACTTCACTGACTAAGGGCATACACAATAAATAGACGCTCCCTTTTAATTTGTGCGTTACGACTACCGATCTCGACATTTTGCCGAACATCTTCATTACGCCAAGACTGTGCGCCTGCGCGGGTACGGTAGCACTATGTAGTACCTAATACATTATAAATATGCTTTCTACACTTACGATGCTGTTTTATTCGAATTTTTCATAGAAAAAAAATCGCCCTTAAGTAGGATTCGAACCCACGTCCTCTGGCTTGCCGGATCATTGCTCTACCACTAAGCTATTAAAGGCCGTGATTTCGAATCTTTGTGGGGATGTCTTGAGTCACATCAAGGAAGCAGATGATATATATCTTGCCCGTAGTATGGCAGTTGTGTAAATTTATTGCATTTTCGGGAAGTAATGTAATGTAAATATGCTTTCTATACTTTACGACGCTGTTTTATTCGAATTTTTCATAGAAAAAAAAATTCGCCCTGAAGTAGGATCCTAACCCACGTCCTTTGGCTTGCCGGACCATTGCTCTACCACTAATCTATTAAAGATGCAATTATATAGAATATGAATCAAAAATACAGTGAGCTAATTCCGACGCGAACCCCAAAATTAAGGACCGCCTGAAAATTGCTTCATGTTCCGCCTATGAATTCTCTCAAACGTTTATTGCTTTTATAATTTTTTTCTTTGAACACTAGCGTTTAAAATGAGATTTTGCGCAACCCTAGAAAACCGCGAAATGACATATTGAGGTTAGCAAGTACAAAAAAAATGTTATAGGGAAAGATTTTTCCTATTTTGTAGTAAATCCATGGGCACAGTACATATACAGGATGTTCTTGAAATAAAAAAGACAACGTATGAAAAATGGAAAGATGTAAGGGCTATGCGACGCGAACTCCCAAATTAAAACCCCCCTGAAAATTGTTTCATGTTCCGCGTATGAATTCAAAATAAGTTGTACACATACACACACATATGCGTCACAGCGTGTGTTTGCATAACAGCTATCGACGTTATAAAAACTGTATGCTAAGGTCAATAATCTCGTACAAAGTCAGCTTTTTATACAGTCACATGAAATGATGTCCACAAATTATTAGTTATTATTAAAGTAAGAAATAAAAAAGAATATGGATATAAAAAGTTAAATTTTGCGAAATTATATTAGTTGCATTTTTAGTAGAGCGTAACTGAAAATGTCTCTAATTTAATTTCACAAACTTCAACTTTCTCCGTTAAGATTTTATGCCTATTATCACAATATAAATTTATATTGTGTCTTATCTATGATCCTATTCTTTAAGTATGAGTATACCACACGTATATCAAGCGCCAAGTAAGTTGGCGCGAGGAGGGGATGCGCAGAAGACGTTTTTAAAAACGTAACCCCCACTACTCAAGTAATTGTGAAAATACATTTGTCATTGACGTTTGACGGAACATAATGTCTTTGCTAGGGGATCACAAAGTGATACACGCTCAGAGATTAGAATTATCTGACATTTGATGTAAAACCAAATACAAATCTCCCCACTACTTTTAATCCTGCGCGAACTTACCCCTCCTCGCGCCAATTTAATTGGCGTTTGCTATAGTTATGTTGACTTATTTGACGCTTTGTATTATCTATAGTGAGATCAAGTTTTTTAGTTGCGTAAACGGGACAAATATATTTATATTGTCACTTATAGACTTCAAATTTGACAATTTAAATAAGACATGTCAAATTTGATAAACCTGGCTTACATTGATTATGTGTCGCCTATTCAGACGAATTTCAATCGTTTCGAAAACTAGAACTAACTGGGTTCGCTTATAATTTGCGGGATGAACGGTTTGACATTCTACTGACTTCACTATAAAACATAAAAATCAACACCACATTGTTTTACGAATGCTTAAGTAATTAGACATAACCTATAAAAATATAATAACAAGTAATTAATTTAATGAGTTAACCTCAAAGTGTTATGATAAGTTTGCCAACGTATGTCATATAAATATTATGAAGATAGTAATAAATACTTGATTTTCAATTGACTTGAAATCAATTTCAAGTACGCATTTTTCAAGCCAATAAGCGCCTAATTTCAAGAGATTATTTCACTTCAAATTGGCGAGATAAAGATAATAAATGTCTAGAATCCAAGTACTCGTAAATCATCATCAGTTGAGTAAATTTCATAGAGGCTAAATTATTAGTCCAACGGAAGCCGTTTGTTGTTTACTGAAACACGAAACTGAATAAATTAGAATCGTTTCACTATTACAAGATGTTGTCCAATGTGGTTTAAGAATAGTCAAACACGTGGAAAAAGAGGTAGCGGAGTACAAAGAAGAATAATTACTTGTCGTTGCCTCTAAGAGATCGATTTTCCACTATCAAGTCAATTACTAAGGTTTTGTTTGGTGACAAAGGTCGTTCAATAATCTTATCACGGGTCTAACCTCTCGCATCGTTTGCACCACACATTGCTGAAAATTATATAAATGTGAAATTATAGCAACAATATATTTTTCTATCATTTCAATGCTAGTACTACGAATAGAATATTTTGCTTTATTAACAATTAGATGTAATAATTATGACTTAACGGTAAAAACATGAATATAAAGTTTTTTAAGTGGTCTTATATTATTTATAAAACGAAACTATAAAATTACAATTTTATGCTGAAAATAATTTTTTTTTTCAGAGAAAGAAGTCTGAAGTCCATACCAGTAGTTGATGTTAGAGAGAATTTGGTTTCCGTAACAAATTTAAAGGTAATTTGAGCACTATTTCAGTAAACTGGCGGACAAAAAAACTGTCCGATTCATTTTTTTGCATTGCAAAATGGGTTGTTATTAATCTTTCAAAAGTAGCATATGAATTATTATAGGTTATAAATCAAATATTTAAATATATAGATCCATATGGCAGATAATATAGGTACCTACTGACATTTGGCATCTCAATAACCTTAAACTTAAAAACTGATTCACTACCTGTTAATTTTGTTAAACTATTCTCAAACGTCAAAATTAGTCGGACAGTTTTTTTATCCGCCAGTTTATATAAATGAAATTTTTGCATTGTCAATAAGTACCGTCGTAAGGGGTATACAGTGTGGTCATCAAGTTTGGAACCAAGCTTATAACCGCATTATTTTACATTTTTAGGAAAAACGCTCGGGCACGTAAATTTTCATTTTTAAAACGCCATCTTTTGATATACAATTTTTTTCTATGACGTCATTGGTTTTCGAGTGATGACGTTATCAACACTTTCTTTAAATGGCCATATTATTTTTTTCTCGTTTTTGGTAGATCTTTATATCCACCAAATAGTGATATAAAACAATTGGTATGTTGCATCACAATTTTTTTGAAAAAATGATATAAATTTAGAAAAAAATACGAAAATTTTATTTTTGTACAAAATTAAAATTAAATTAAAAAAATACATCTGAACTTAAATTTATTGTAACACTTAACGTAAATTTTCAAAATGGACCCCACTAACCAACTGACACTGTCCCAGCCGAGTGTAAACACTTCGTATACTCGCCTCAATTATGTCTGGGGATATTTGTGTAAGTTCTACGCGAATTCGTTCTTTTAAATCTTCTAAATTGTTCGGTTTGTTAAAATACACTTTCGATTTCAAATAACCCCACAAAAAAAAGTCTAACGGAGTCAGGTCAGGAGAACGAGGTGGCCATTCTATGGCGCCTCTCCGTCCAATCCATTCATTGGGAAATATTTCGTCAAGATAGTGGCGAACCTCTACACCATAATGGGGAGGCGCCCCATCTTGTTGAAACCAAATATTTGGATGGTGTACATCACCATCCTCGTGATTTGGGAAAATAACAGCGAGCGCTGGAACCAGTTCAAACCTTAAAAATTCTAAATACATACATATTGCACAGCAGTCAAATTTCCTTAAAAAAAATATGGTCCTAAAATGCGTCGTCCAATCATTCCAACCCATACGTTAACTTTTCCTCTGCGCTGAGTATGACACGCTTGAGTCCAATGCGGATTGTTATGCGACCAATATCTGCAATTAAGGCGGTGAACAGATCCATTTAGGCAGAACGTAGCTTCATCTGAGAAGACGATGTTTTCCAAGAAATTTGGATTTTGGTCACAACGTAACATTACGTCTTCACAGAACTGCAGTCGACGATCTTCGTCATCCTCATGTAATTCCTGTACAAGTTGAACTTTGTAAGGACGATAGTGTTCTTTTTTAAATAAGTTGACGACAAATGAGTGAGCCACCTGATTGGCTAACGCAAGTTGTCTGGTGGAAACATGATGCCTTTCTTCTGCTTCTAGAAGCACATTTAATTTCACATCTTCTCCTACTTGAGGTCTACCTTGCCGTGGTCGATCTTTTACGGATCCAGTTTCGGTAAACTTTCCAACTAGTTTTGTCACCGTAGACCTGGTAATTGGAGGTCTATCAGGGTGTTCATGGTTAAACAAATCGCATGCTTCTGCATGCGTTCTTTGTCTGTCCCCATACCCAATGTTAATTAAAATTTCGATTCTTTCTCGCTCAGATAAATGTGCCATTTCTTATATTAGCGAAAATGAACAATTTTTACGCAATATCTCAAAAATTTAACGTCAAAAATAGAAGTAAATAATTCAACAATGTTGTCGCCATAGAAACAATTTCAAACTAAAATTTTTGTACATCAATTGTATAAAAAGAAGCAAGAATGTCATAAAGAAATATCTTGCAAAAAAGTGCGTGTTTTTGTTTTTGTAATTTTTTTGCATAGTAACATGAGTACATGTGCTTTTGACGATCCGGTTTGTTCAAGAAGAATATTTAAGTCCTCACACGAGACAGAAGTGTGAAAAAAACTTACTTACATATTTCAGTAAATTTTGTAAGCTTAATTAGTTTTTGAAATCTTCAATTTTTGGGCGATAATTTTAATTAAGAAATGGTCTGCCACATCATGTCAATTTTTTAAATAAATTAAACTTCTTTGGCCCTTTTTTGTGAAACTATTTAATGTTAAATAAGATTTTTTAATAAGTAATTGGCCGATTGGGAAGACGAATTTCTTTTGACCTGGAGCGAATAACGCAGATTACTATTGATCGCAAAACATTTACACTCGGCTGGGACAGTGTCAGTTGGTTGGTGGGGTCCATTTTGAAAATTTACGTTAAGTGTTACAATAAATTTAAGTTCAGATTTTTTTTTATTTAATTTTAATTTTGTACAAAAATAAAATTTTCGTATTTTTTTCTAAATTTATATAATTTTTTCAAAAAAATTGTGATGTAACATACCAATTGTTTTATATCACTATTTGGTGGATATAAAGATCTACCAAAAACGAGAAAAAAATAATATTGTTGCCATTTAAAGAAAGTGTTGATAACGTCATTACTCGAAAACCAATGACGTCATAGAAAAAAGTTGTATGTCAAAAGATGGCGTTTTAAAAAAGAAAATTTACCTGTCCGAGCGTTTTTCCAAAAAATGTAAAATAATGCGGTTATAAGCTTGGTTCCAAACTTTATGACTACACTGTATATGGAACGATTTTTTTTTTTTTTTTTTTTGAATAACTACAACGGTTCAACACAATTTTCTAGTGACAACTACATTTCAACCGAGTTTGTTTAGCTCAAAATTTCCACTATTTAAAGTATTGAAATTGTTTTTACATGTCCCCTTTTTTGTGTTTATTTTGTCGTTTCATATAACCCAGATATTGGGGATATATGGAACAATATTTCATTTCCCCGTATTTGGCTAGTAAATTGTATTGCATTCCAAATCACCTTCGAAAACAGGGTTATAAATAAACGGTGAAAAATGAGTGTTTTTAAGGATCTAATATTAATTAAAATATCGTTCCATATTAAACCTTTTATTTATAAAAATACAAAAATAATCCCATTCCGCTGCAATAAAAACATTTAAATAAATATTAAAACTCTTGAAAACATGAACAAAACATGGGTAAATATTGCAAAAAAAAATTATGAACAATTCTTTAATGTATGTACTCCTCTTCTAATATTTGGAGGCATTAACTTACATTTTATTTGGTTCAGTAAAACATCACAGTTATCAATCACATCAGGAAAAACAAAGGCATTAGATTTGCCTTTATACAGTCATACAATTTACAGATATTTTGCTTTTTCTAGTTTTTGTTATCTGAGCAACAAAATTGTTTCATTTTTGAAGATTTATTGTAGATGAAGCTTACAACAACAAAATCTGGTACTGAAGTTCGTATCCCTTTCGGCAGTTTTTCCAGCTCTGTGCACACTTACTTAGCACAAATTTCGCAGCAATATGCCGCATTTTGAGTTCGCCGGACAGAATACGCTGACAAATTTTGTACGACAAGCCGGCAATGTTACAAATGTCATCAATTGTACTTATTCGGTCTCGCAGAATAGCATCACGCACTTTTACCACATTTTTGAGCGCTCATCATCATCAACCGACACACGTCTATTTTTGAAACGGTTGTACCATTCATATATGTGAGTCTGACCTAAAGCATCCACAGCAAACTCTTGTTTAAGCATTTTTAAAGATTCCGCTGCCATTTTACCAAGTTTGAAACAAAACTTGATGGGCGTTCTATGTTCTTTCATATCATATATTGTAGTGTTGCAGAATAACTTAAGCACAACTGAATAGATATAAACACAAAAACTGTTCGCCCCTACCTAGCAAAGTATAGAGTTGTACTACCATCTCTTCGCGGACCACATTCAAATTCTAGAAATTTCTAGGTAGTACCTCATATTTTAAGCAGCTTGCTTATCCGCCTAGAACCTCACACTTATCCGCATCTTTCTGACCAGGCTGCATGAAACCATATCTGCGATAGGCATTTGCTACACTTTGTGCTGTATTGTTAGCAACAGTAAAGTTCGTGTAGAATATCCATAAATTTATGATCTCATAACGAGGAAGTTGTTAGCTAGCGATATCATAATACATAAGATTAAATATACCGAAAAAATAACTCTATAGTGACTACTGAATTGAAGAAAATGTGTTCCTAGAGCACTCCACGAATTACGATACATGTGCGTGAGCGGAAAACCGTGCAGCAAGTTGGTCCTGAGGAAAGGAAAGGCGAACGGAGGAGATGACCGAGAGAATATATGGGGTACGTGAAAGTTAGTATAGAAAACTAAATGGGGACAATCAATGGCACCACAAACTATCTTCCACATAAATCTCACTTTTAGGCAGGCGCGGCTCGTGATGACGTATTGTAGGGGCACGTACAATGATGCAAGTGCCTCGTGTGTTTTCGGTGTTTACTTAGAAAACGCTACAGTTAGTACACGAGAATACACGAAGCATTTGCATCATTGTACATGCCCCAGCAGTACGTCATCACGAGCCGCTCCTGCTTCTAGGGTGTCCCGACGATAGATTGTACAACATATCTTCTTGTAAAATGTTGAAAAATACGAGTAATAAATCCTCGTTTATATGCCAACCATGTTGTACATACCGTAACAGGCAACAGTATCGAGGAGTGGGACGGCACTTAAGATAAACTTGTAAGAGATAAGATGATAATTATGATTTATAGACACATAGTTTATCTTTTTTTAAATATATTCATTAATATTTCAGTTAATTAAACCTGTAGAAATAGTTTTGTATTAGCTTTATGTGTTTAATATATTTCTAATATTTCATTGAAAACATAAGTAAATTATTACATATGACTTGATTTTGTATGAGAACCTAGCCCAATAGAGGAAAACTGACAACAGACTTGAATTTAGAGTAGGTCTTCATATTATATATATCCAGGTGAAAAATTAAAAAAAACACACGAAAAAAAAGTATTAAAACTGTTAATTTCTATAACAGCGATTTCTGAAAAAATGTAGCCTGAAGAAACAAAACTAAGACTGGTTTGAGAGCTTCCACCAGGTAAAGAATCAGAAAACATCAACTGTTTTCATTCAGGAAAAATTGTGTTGATCTATGCACAGGCCAACACCATTTTTTAATTATGTTAATTATAATTAACGTAGTCTCTTTATCGCCGTTCACCTTTTTTTAATTAGGATTGTCCACCTAAAATTAGTCATAGTATCGCTTATCCGCCTAGTTGGATAATGTGTTTAACTAAAAAATAAAACACACATAAGATGTTTTAGATTTACACTTTATTAATAAAATAATGACAGCTGTTTCGCTAACACAGTAGCTTCTTCAAATTCAACTTAAGACTAAAGATACATACAAGATACAGCGTTAATCAGGTAGTTGACCCAAGTTAAAATTCTAGGAACTATTACATTTATATTTTGCTTTTTGAAAACTATACCATGTCCTACTTGTGTGAGGTTTAAGTATAAAAATATAGTATAAGCAACTAAGAAACAATATTTCAATGGGTGAACAAATTTAACAGTGGGGATGAATTCAAGTCTAATTTATCGTTTAGTAACATTTCTGAGTTTTTAAGTCTATTAATTTCTAAAGATTCTAAACAGTTTAGTTTTCTACCTTTATTTTCTACATGTATGGTGTCGAATTGTAAATTAAATTCGTGCTCATTCTCTATCAAATGATGAGAGTAGGTTGAGTCAGTTTTCTTATTGATATAAGAATGATAGTGGTCTTGGATTCGTTTTTTAGACGTTCTACCTGTCTGTCCAATATATGTTTTGGTACATGATCCGCATGATAACTTATAGACTCCTGATTTATTGTCTTTGGTAGTTTTTTCTTTATTATTTTTAATATATTTGGCTAGATTATTATTAGTTTTATAAGCAATATTAATGTTTTCTTTTTTAAGGAATTTTGATAATTTAAGTTGCTGTTGACCTATGTAAGTAAATGATTTAAACTGCTTGTCTGGCTCCACTTTAATGATCGGGTACACCTCCCTTAATAATTTATTGACTGATTTTTTAACAATTAATTTATCTATTAGATTTGGGTCATATCCGTTGTTGTGAGCGATTTGTTTTATAATATTAAGTTCTTTATTATAGTCTTCATTGGACATCGGGATGTTAATAAGTCTATGTGTCATGCTGTGAAAAGCCGCTACCTTGTGTTGGACCGGGTGGTTAGATTTATTATGTATCGTGGTATCTGTATGAGCCACTTTGTGGTAAATAGAAAAATGGACCCTATTGTTTACACGTTTTAAAGTGAGATCCAGAAAGTTTATACTATTATTAAGCTCCTTTTCTATCGTAAACGTGATATTAGGATCAATGGAATTGATAAATTCATAAAGAGTGTTCAACTGCCTATCTGTACCTATATATCCTATCAATATATCATCAACGTATCTGTACCAAAACAAAATGTTCTTCACGTATCTGTCATTATGAAAAATCGTATTTTCCAGGTAATCCATATAAATTTCCGCAAGTAAAGGAGAAAGAGCATTTCCCATGATAAGACCTTGTTTACAGAGGTAGAGTTTGTTATTGAAAGAAAAGTAATTTTGTTCTAGGCAGACTTTTAGTGAATCTAAGATCTCTTCTTTTATTACGGGGTTAGTTCTATTGTATAATAACATTTTATCAATTAGATCTATCGTTGTAATGTGTTTAATATATTTCTAATATTTCTATAATTGAAGACCTGCCTTGAATTAGAAAATTCAAGGCATGTTCGATGTAGTTTCTTTATGTACGAGAGATAAGCTGAATTTATTGAGAAAAGAAAATCTAATAGGCTGTGAAAAACAATCATACAGTGCTTAATTAGAGGGTGGAACTGGGAGATATATTGGGAATAGTACAAAGAGCAGTGTGCTCAAGTGCCTGGACGTGCTGGCGTCCAACTCAAACCAGAAGAAAAAGAACTCTTTATCTGCCATTTGACGTTTTGTTGTTGAAGTTACGTTCGTTATGACTGAGCTACTTAGTTTTTAAAAGTAAAAGAAAATGGAATTAACCAGGTATCACTTTCGAATTATAATTTATTGATTTTAAAAGAGGTTTAAGCGCTTGTGAGTGCAAAGAGAGTTTAGATTAAGTTTTAGTGAACGAGCACCTTCCTTAGCTACAATTTACCGATTTTATATGGAATTTGAACGCGAAAGGAATTCTGTTCAGCATCAAAAAGGGCGTCTACAGCTGTTACCGACAAAAGTGTTATAAAAAACTGTATTTTAGATCATTTCAAAATTGTGAGCTAACCCTCGCAAAAAATCTAATATATTTCTGTTATTAAAATCTTCTACAATTGTGAGAATCTGTCGGTCTGTCCTAATATAAACGTCTTTTTTTTATTGGGTTCATTTCCAGCAACTAACTTTTCGTAGAAAATGTCCCTATTTTATTGAATCTTCTTCAGTTCCGAAATGAATTTCCAAATTGTGGGGTGCTGCGAGCCCAGTTGTGCTTGAATTCTTCTGTGCGCAGCCTCTACTATATTGTTAGTTTTCTAAAAAACACATCTTTTATTATTTTTAATAATTTTGGTTACATTATTTTACCTCTATTGCATTCAAAACCCGGTTATGCAAGTTCCAAGTTTCTGGTGGAAAATTTGGAATACGTCTACCATTTCCCCTCCTATTGCGAACTCCCAAATACTTTGTTTCAAACCAGTTTACAACAGGCAATAACGCTTCTTCCAGATGATCATTGAGTAAGTCGAATGAATCACTTAGATTTGGAACAGGCACAAAAGCCAATGCAGTGATCATTCTAGCTTGTAACGCAAAATCTCCATTATTTCGATATTCTCTAAAAATAAAAAAGTTAAATTTTTTTTGTTTATGTAAAGTTACTATAAACCTTGTTAAGTGTTCTTGTCCAATAACTTTTTTCAAAATTTTCACAAGGTGGAAAAAGCATCCATCAATAGACATTCCTGGAAATATTGCACGGAAAGCATTGTGTATTGCAAGCTCAAAATCGACTGACACTCTTGATGGATTTAATAAAGGCTCTAACTCGATCAGCATTTGGAGCATTTTTTCATAACTTCTCTGTCTTTTATCTGGTAAAAGTATATACACGCAAGGATGGATGCCTCCATACTATTCATCCATTATAACAAACACCTGGGCAAATAACGTCGGTGCAACGCTAAAGGTGCCATCAACATACCACCTTGATGATGTTTTTAAAATGTCAATTCCTCGGCGTCTCCCAAATATTAATAAGCGTGGTAATTCTGGGTAATTGTCTGCTAGTAAAAAACGTTCTGTTGTGTTGCCACCGTCTGTGGAGTACTCTTTATACTCTTGAGAAATTTCTAGTTATTCCAAAGAATTAGGTGACACGCATGATTGATTACCTTCCGTGCTCATTTTATTTGCATCTTTAAACTTCGATCAGATGGGCAAATTCCAGTTGCAGAAATGGTAAGTGTTTATTGACAGTTATTTATGATCACATTAGCAGCTTCTTGGCTTTCAACTGCTCTCTTTTTAAGGGATGTAACCATTTTGGACACCTAAATTTATAAAATAAAGATGAATTAAATTATCTAGTTAAGATTTCATGATAAATCACTTATTTAAAAATGAAAGGATTTTACAAGTAACTAATAAATTAAAACATATTATATTTACCTCTACTTTGGCGGCTGAAGCATCATGTACGTGATATCCAACTTTTTTAATTATTTCATTATTTAATGATAAGTGCACTCTCGCTTTACATTGTAAAGCAACGTCGGCAACGAAAATATTGTTTTTCACCATTTGCACTCAAAGAATCAAAAATATACATAAAACCGTCTTCGCTAAAAATTCGGCCACTTCTTTTAGTCTCCATGACTGGCACTGCACTAAACTTGATGCAAAAGGTAACTAATAATTTTAGAAAAATTCTGCACTTAATGTAGGCGTTAGTAGGCGTGACTTACATTATATGCCCTCTAATACCATTTGTTGGATATCCCCATTTGTTGGATATCCCCATTTGTTTATCGGTTAATCCGACAACCCTTCAAAGTAGAATAGAAAGTTTCTCAACTTTAATCTGATTTTGGGTTTGCAATTCGTTCTACCTAGTAAGATTACTGGGAAAAAGACATTAACATTGTTATACAAGCTTAATTATACCTATTTATCCACCTTAACTCTGCTTGATGGTTTTTTTTTCTGTTGTTTCTTTCTGTTGTCTTAATTTGTGGGCACAATATCTGTGGAAGAGATAACTAAAGGAACCCACCGGCGTGAGGTCGGCGAATCGTGCTACCGGCGAAACATTCCCGGCGAAACATTACAGGCGAAACGTTACCGGCGAAACGTTGCCGGCGAAACGTACCGTTTCCTGATAATACATCGTCCCATACGGCAGTTTTAACTCTCCAGTTTTTGTCTGGAAAATATATAAAAGTAATAGAATAACCGCTGTATTCAGCTGATTTAGTAATGTGTGACTTTTGGCTATTTTTTGGACTTAAACGCAATTTGCAGGATAGAAGGTTTTCGCCTGAAGAAGAGACTGATACCGCAGTTCACGCTTATTTTGAAAGAATTCCGAAAGAAGATTGGCTGGGAGCTTTTAAACAGTGGAAAGAAAGAATGGTGAAGTGTATCATTGCTGAAGAGAATTACTTTGAGCATATTTAAAATAAAATTGTAGAAAATATTAACCGTGTATTTTATTCTCAATAATTTCAGCTTGTCCCTCGTACCTACTTATAATCAAAAAACTTTATTTCAAATATACTGTTTCCTTGGAGGCGAAAATACAATTATGTTTCGATTTTAATGTAAGAGTTAATTTTTATTAAATAAATACATGAAAATAGTAACGTGTATAAAGTAAATAAATAACCAAGACAAATAAGAAATCGTCTTCGTAATAATTCCGAAGCTTATAAATAAGTTAACCTGTGTCCAATTGAATCATCGTTGTAACAGATTTAGTAATTCACCCAGGTAGAGCTTTCAATAAAAAATGAACTATAAATATTGTACCAACGGTGTCTGCACATCTATAATGGTTATCAGTTCCAATAGCGCGCAATAATAAGAGAGTGACATCCGTCGTGATTCATTTGCTTCTATTGTATAGTTCTTGACATCGTAATAACGAAAATAAATTTAGCGACGGCACTGTTGCCCGTTACACATTAAATTTAATAAGGCAGACATTAAAGTGTTAATGACGCGACTATAATATCTACTGACAATAACAGCTGGATAGGTAGAAAGACGTAAGAATACGAGATTTTGGAAAGAGGAGATATCACGCCATAAGCAAATTTTGCTGAAAATGGATTGACTAAATTTAGTATTTATTTATGATTTGTGGTATGAATAATATATTTAGATTTGTAACGAAAACAAAGTTATTAATACGTATGTATATAAGACGCCTCAAAGTATATACAACAATAAAATACTTATGCTCGATGAAAAAATATAAAGCGTAGTTTTCGCAAACTAAATTTATTTATCTACGAGGGGGTGTTTTCAAGCTCGCGGAATGGAGGGGGTTGGATGGTAGTGGGAGAGCTCTTTCATGTCCTAAGGTGACTTATTACTGGGGACCGGACACGAGAGGCCGATGATTCATCGCCCACGGGCGTACTATTGAAAATTTGTATTTTTAAAGAGTGTTTAATTTTATTTATATAATTGGAAAACAAACGGGTGGCTATCTATAAAATACGAAATACATTTTTATTTGTTGATTTTGTAGTTCAAGTAAAGGAGTATTAATATTCACTAGCAATACTTTCTCAAGGTTCTCTTCTGTAAAATTTGTTCTCTTTGAATAAAATACATCCTTGTAGATAGAGGACGTCCTCTCTACATCGCAACTGGTTATAAGTGCATACTGGAAATATTCTTTTATTTCATGGTATTTAGCAGTTAGATTTTGAGGTATTATCCCCTTACACAATTGCCGCAATGTTATTAAATCTGTATTTCTATTAAAAACTGCGTCTAACTTTTGCCCAAGGCCACATCCAAAGTCACTTGGAATATTTTTCAAATTATTAAAAGCCACATCTAATGTGGTTAATCCATCATTTAATTTGAGATTTTGATTTTCAAAATAAGTGATTGTTTTTGGCGAAGAGGAAAGTACAACTGATTTTTTAAATTTGAAATTTGTATTAGTTCCTTGCACTCAGAAATACTATAACTATCGAAATTCTCTGGATAAAAACTAGTACGCGACCAATCGTAGCGACCATGTTCCCCATCTAATTATTACTGGAGAAGGAGGCAGTGACACAGATGGAAGTCTTTCCCTGTAAAGAGCTACTCTCAATGGTGCTTTTCTGAAAACTTTTTTAAAAGCGGATACAAGCCTATAAACTTCCGGAAAAGTGTCTCTGATATATTCACATATTCTGTGGAGAGCATGTGCTACACAAGTAATATGTAGCATACTAGGATATATTTCCTTTAATAGTCTGCCTGTTTTTAACATATATGCAGCACTGTCATTGACAAATAAAAGTATTTTTTCTTTTATTTTTTCGCATGATCTGTATTTAAAACTTTTTTTTTGCTATTTCATATGCGTTATATGGAATAGTTAGAGCTACAACATTTACCACACAGTATCTTAATATATCGACAGTTTCGACGGCACTTATCCATAGGTACTGATTTAAAAGATGGCTTCTGATGCGTTCTACTGCTTTCGTGTAGCACTTAGGAACATAATATTTGGTAAAGTGGATTCATCAGGAACATTTCGACTAGTATATTTTTGGAGAAATGTTTTGAAGATGGGATTATTAAATTTATTTAATGGAATATTTGCCGCCATTAAAGTTTCGCAGAGTTCTTCGTTAAAATTTTCAAATTTCAACGGGTCTAATATATGTGTATGTGTTTGGGATGCTAACTACGTTATACGTACGATTTCTTGGAATTTTTTAACGATAGTTTACAGACATTGCAATAAATTTCAGAATCACTGGCAATGGACATACAATCAGTATAACCTTTAATCCACCTCGTCATTGTTTCACGATGCCATTCTCGACGTTGTTCCATATCATATCTGAAAAAGTAACTTAAACAATGTTCTAGATCTAAATAAATGAAAATTAAAAATGTATGCATAAGTTATTTAAACTTAAACGCTCTTATCTACGCCCATGAAGAAAGGAATTTAACTATTATATTGAAGTAATTGCGTCACAATTCAAAGACAAAAAACAGATGTGCGGTTAACGGAATGGATAGTGCTATTCAATAACTGCGAGTTGTACTTAGCGATGTTATAGACTATTTATAACAAGTGTTCATTTGAAAAGTCAATAGTAGCATGTGATTTACTGAGAACATTTTGAAGTATGTCGTAAATTAAAATTTACTACTTAACATACGAAGTCGTATATTTTGACAGTTTCATACATACAAATAAATAACAAATAATAGGTATTTATTGAAAACTATAACAAATCTTGAAAATGTTGTCCTTCAAGATCAATGCATTTTAAAATCCTCGGTTCAAAATTTCGGATGATATTCTGCAACTTTACTGGATTGTTATTAATTTCCATGCATTTCTGTTCGATTCTCTGTAGCATATCATTCAAATTCAATATAGGTGTTCGAAATATGTTATTTTTTAGATAAGGCCACAAAAAGAAGTCGCAAGGTGTTAAATCGCATGAACGTGCTGGCCAGGCAATTTCAGTATTTCGACTAATTATACGCTCATCAAAAAATTCTCTTAAATAATCCAAAGATTCTGCAGTACAGTGACAAAGTGCTCCGTCTTGTTGGAAATATGCATTTTGAAGTTCATCATCATGCAACTGATTGATAAATGGTTGTAAAATTTCCGTACGGTACCTTTGAGCAGTTAACGTTCTCTGAAAAAATATTGGTCCAAACACCAATTTTCTCTGAATGTAGCGATTCTTCATTAATTACATGTGGATTTTCACCACTCCAAATTCTTGTATATTGTGAATTTAGGTATCCCGTTTTATAAAACCATGCTTCATCAGTAAAGATGACTCTTTGCGAAAGTTCTCCATTATTGTTCATATTTACAAACCAATTACAAAACTGTAGTCTACGCGGGTAATCAATTTCTAACAATTCTTGTATTGCTGTGACACGGTATGGATAAAGTTGCATATCTTTTTTTAATAACTTGTGAGTTGTACCAACAGAAAGGTTTATTTGTTGACTCAAATGTCGAACAGATGTTTGTGGTTCATTTTCCATTATTTCTTCAACACGATTGACGACTTGAGGTGTACGTTTCTTAACTGCTCCGCTGCCTGATTTTCCTAAGAGACTACCAGTTTCAGAAAAAAGTTTTAAAGTTCTACCCAAAGTATTCTTAAATTGTATATAATCTATTACAAAATTGGAAACTCAACTTGAAATTCTACCATGCAATCTTGAACTGAATAAACCCATAAACCATGAATTTTATTACCACTTCGAAAATAAGCCTGGACCAAAAAAAATTTATGTTCTAAAGTGAAAGCCATTTAAAACTGAGAAGCAATTTATTTAAACCAGAATCGACGCACGATTATTTAATGCACTAACTGATATTTGTGATTGACATTATCAAATGTCATTTGGATTTACGTTTACGGAACAACAAACACATACTAATATATTTGCTTCTTATTCTATCAAAATTTCAAAGTAACCTAGATTGACTTTTCAAATGAACACACGTTATGGTCCATCGTAATTTCGGCCTGATGCGTCCGGTCTCTACTCGTTACACTGGTGAACAAATTTTGATTTTTTCGTTTTATTTGGAAACTATGTGCAATTTTCGTTACCTTTATAGTTCTAAAATAGTAATATCAACAAATTTATTATGGAACCTCAGGTTTTGAAAAAGAAATATTGAAAAGTAAATAAAATAATATTAATTAAGTATGTACATTGTATGGAAGTGTATGGTATCATCCTGTTCAAAATGTTTTTCTTTTTACTTTTCTTTTATACTCTTCTTCGGCAGTTTCTAATATCAATATCCAACAATAATCAGCAATCATTTCACTGTTCCACTTGCCCTGATAATGTTTTTCAATAAGAGAAATGTCTTGATGAAACCTTTGAAACCTTGATGAAACGTGAGTGATGAACAGGGCTCATCACTCACGTCACCGAGGTTCGGCGACGTGATTTAGGTTCATGTTACAGCCAAACTTATGGTAATTTTTAGGAAGTTCATTAACAAGCTATATAATTGTCAGATTTTCTCGTTCCAAGAAAATTTTGGGTAAAATTTCTGAAAGTATTCCAAGCAACACGCTCCAATTCACTTAAGGTTTCTTCAAATTTTTTATTTTGTAGTAGAAATTTAATTTGGGGTCCTACAAAAATTCCCTCCTTAGGTGAGGTGCATCTGAGATTTCGAGAAATTTTTGTTTAAGGTATTGGAATCCACGGCCATCTTTATCCATTGTTTTCACGAAATTTTTCATCGAACCTAATTTTATGTGTAATGGCGGTAGAAGTATTTTATCAGGTTTAACTATAGACTTATGAAGTATATTCTTTTATCCAGGAATATATTGTCCAGTCTTAACAAAGAAAACAGCAATTCGTTGTATACCCTAGTTGTAAACCGAGTAGAATTGCTATAACTTTAAGGTCTGCGCTGATATACCATTTGTACATATTGTAAATAATTCTGTCTAGAAGAAAATTATATTAATATTTTCAAACGTTTCTTTTAAATGGATTGCGTGGCCAATAAGGATGGATAGATAAACGTTTCCTATGTGAAGTAGGACAGCTTTCAAACTCAATTTCGAATCATCGATAAAAAGACGCCATTCTTCGGGATGGTATTGGTAACCTAAAGCCAATATCAAATCGTCGACATTATTGAAGTATGAAAGACCTTCGTCGGTTGAAAAATACTGTGATAGTTCTTTCTGACGGTTACGATACACAGGAATATGTACGCCCGGAGCTAACAGTTTCTACTCTTGGAGTCTAGATCCTGGTATTTCTGCTTTAGTTTTTGACAAATTCAGGTCTCGAATAAAATAATTTAATTCTAATTTTGTAACATCATATTCTTCACTCGAAACACCTATCGGTTTTGGTACTGGCAAAACTTCCGAATGAGGTACTGGACGAGTAGCAGAGGGTAGACTAGCATAACAAATGTTTTTCTTATTTTTGGAAAAGCGCTATGCCATTTCCAAGAGCTATGATTTATCGTGAAGAAACAGATCATTCGATTGATTGCCTTTTGTTACACGAAATCTTTTGGATTTTCCAACAAAATAAGAAAAATATTAGTTAGGCTACTCTTCCAGTACCTCACTTGCCAGTACCAAGACCTATAGGTGTTTCTAGTGAAGAATATGATGTTACAGAACCAGAATGCAAGTGTGAAGTTATCGACCAGCTATGATGAATATTTGCTATGTGAAGAGGATGGACCACACCTAATAAATCAGTTAGAATTAAATTATCTTATTCGACACCTGAATTTGTCAAAAATTAAAGCAGAAATACTGGAATTTAGACTTCAATCATGGAAACTGTTAGCTCCAGGCACACATGTTTCTGTGTATCGTAATCATCAGAAAGAACTGTCACAGCTCTATATAATGTACATACCTAATTAATATTATTTCATTTACTTTTCAGTATTTTTTTTCCAAAACCTGACGTGCTAGAATAAATTTGTTGATATTACTATTGTTAGAACAATAAAAAAAACGAAAATTGTACTTAATTTCTAACGAAAAATTAAAAAAATTAAAATTTGTTGGCCAGTGTATTTAGTAATAAAGAATGACTAAACTACTATTAGTTTAGTTTTATATATTTTATAATATGTATATTTATAATTGAATTTTAAGTAATATCAAGTAATTGAGATTTAATTCCCTTTACGTCTTCTCTATATTTGTATGCTTTTTGTTGGAATCTGCAACTTAAAAAATTCAAAATATCTCGCATGCCGACGCGACGTGCCGTCCCTTAAAAAATAAACAAAACCCATCTTTTAACATATGTAAAGCGTAGGTATGTATGTATTTACACAGAGACGGATATTCGCATCACGCAAATAAGCCTACATTTTACGCATACCGTAAATATTATTAGATTCTCCTAGTTTAATTATGGACAATATGATCTTCACGATATTCGCCATGATAATGAAACACATGGAGTGTGCCGTTTGCGATTAGAAAATAGTAATAATTTAAGGAGCACTCTTATCTCTTTTGATTTACAAAATTGATATATTAAAATGTTTCATTTTCTGACAACTTGTTCTTAATCGTGTTGTCACGTATTGGTAGACAAATGAAATAAGTGAAACTGCAGAACTTAGAGATTTTTTTATTATTTTATTTATTGCTTCTTGTTGTTGTTGTGCCATTTCTTTGCGATGGCATATATTTCCGTTTCTCTTATTTGTATCAGTGAGCATTTTTTAAAAAGTTTGTTCTCACGAAGTTTGTTTAGACTATAAGTTTATAATGTGTTCAAAAATTATTGCAGTATATCCATTCTTAACTTATGATTAGAGACCGGACGCATCGGGCCGAAATTACGATGGACCATATAAAAAGTATTTCATCCACCTGATGAAGCCATTGTATGGCGAAACAATATTGTAGTGGTATTTACAATAAAATAATTTTTGAAACTTGAAGTTTAATTACTTATTTCTTAACGATATAAATAGCATTGGCCTACAACCATTTTGGTGCTGGAGATTTTAGACCCGATTTTAAGTATGTCTTACATGGCGATATCAAAAATGTTACCCGTTTTCTTCTGTCAGCTCTAGTTCCCGAGAAAAAAAAACACAATTCACGAAAAAATATATATTTTATTGACATTAAACATCAAGATATTGTCTTTTGAGTGATTTTCTAGAATGAAACTGACTCGAGCAATCTCGCATGATTCCCCAGCAATAGTCAGCCATCATATGACTGTCCCACCTTCCTTGGTATCTATTCTCCATTGTTTTTAGGTCTTGGTGGAAACGTTCCCCTTGTTCTTCGATTAGATCTCCTAAATTGTGTTGGAAATGATGTAGATGACTATTGAGTGTACTAAGTGTAATTTTATACTCATATTACAGCCTAAATCTTTGAATCGCACCAGCATTTCCTCTACTAGTTCTACATAGTTGTCAGCCTTATGATTTCCGAGGAAATTTTGTGCAACTGCTACAAAAGATTGCCAGGCAAGCCTCTCCACATCATTCATACAAGTCTCAAAATTAGTTGTGTCTTTCATCAATTTACGTATTTGAGGTCCATCAAAGATACCTGCTTTTAGTTTTTCAGTACTTAAACCAGGAAATTTGTGAGAAATAAACTGGAAACATTGACCATTTCTATCGAGAGCCTTAACAAATTGCTTCATTAGCCCTAATTTTATATGCAATGGCGGAAGAATGATTTTTTTCTCTTGAAACTAAGGGTTCATTTATAACATTTCTTTCCCCAACAACAAGAGCATCTCTCACAGGCCAATTTTTTGCAGTCCAATGACGTGATTTAGCTCGACTGTCCCAGAGACAAATAAAACATGGGTATTTAGTATAACCACTCTGTTGACCCAATAAAAAATTAACCATCGTCAAGTCGACGCAGATCACCCAGTTATGTTCAATATATTTTATTTTTTGTAAAAGATTTGAAATTACCTCATATTCTTCTTTTACACATGTTGAGTGAGCAATTGGAACGGGAGCATATTTATTTCCATTATGTAGAAGAACTGCTTTTAGACTTCGTTTACTACTGTCAATAAAGAGACGCCATTCATTGGGCTGATAGATCGTTAAACCCATGAAAGCCAGCAAACCACTCACATTACAGCAATACACAAAATTTTCATCAGATGAAAAAAACTTCAATAACTTTCCCTCTCTCGTGCGATATGTAGACACTCGAACATCTGAGGAAAGACAATTTTTTTCTTTTAATCTTAACGCTAGTAACTCAGCACGTTCCTTCGAAAGATCTAAGTCTCTGATGAGGTCACTAAGCGCATTCTGCGAAAATAGCTTAGGATCTGATGTTATTCCGCAGTATTGAAAGTCATCATCTACTTGGGAAGAAATAGGTATTTCAGCTTCATCCTCCTGAGATTGCTGCACTACCTGGTGAAAAGCTGGTATTGGAACATTTTCTGAATGAGGAACAGGTCTTTGTACTGAAGAAATATTGGGGTATTTCCATTTATGGCGATTGTTTTTGTTGATGCCCACTATATTAATCATACAAAAGTAACAGTCGTCATAATGATTTTTTTGTTGTCGCCATATCATAGGCACTCCAAACTTCAAAGACTTACGTTTCCCTCTCTCCCATTGTCGCAAATGTTCAACGCATATTTTACAAATACTATGAGGCACTCACACTTTATCTTGGTGTAGAATTTCAATACCGAAGTAAGCAAAATACAAACGACGCACTGTGTTTGTAATCGATTTACGCTGATTTTTCAGTATGTATTCACCACAAACATAACAAAATATATCAGGATCGTTAACACAACGTCTGAACGTGCTAGCCATAATGAAATAGTAACACAAACTTTATCGATGATATTGTAATAATGACTAGTTACGAACAAGACCATAACAAGACCGACAACAATTCACAATGAGGGTAGTAGGTAAACTAGAGCTGATGAGTTAAAATGACGTATGTCAATATACTGTACATTACCTACTTTATCGACAATTCAAACAAACAGATGCACTAAAATAGTTATTTACGAATTAAGTGCGTGAAATCATATTTCGCGAATGAGTGACCAGTTTAAAGCGCGAGCCGCAGGCGAGCGCTTTATGGACACGAATTCGCGAAATATTTCACGCACGAAGTTTGTACAATATTTTTTGTACGAGAACTATAAACAATAATAATATTTATCTAAAATATAAATATAATTTCAAAATTTTTATATTTATATGTATTTTTAACATTATTACTAGTATGTGTCAGTATGGCCGAGCGGTCTAAGGCGCCAGACTCAAGGTTTAGCTTGCCCGTTATACGGCTTCTCGAGCGTTCTGGTCATCTCTGAGGGCGTGGGTTCGAATCCCACTTGTGACAATTTTTTTTTTAGTTTTCTATAAATTTAAAAAATAATATTTGTTGCTGTTCTGACATTGAATTACATACCTTCCAAATATAACAATTTCTATTTCATTTCCTTTTATTTTCATAGAAAAACAACGAACTGGGTAGCATATTATTAAGGTTAGGGATTTATGATTTTAAAATGTCACTAAATTAATCAAGTTCCAGGAAGTACCAATTTACTTTTACGCACTCGTGCGTAAAGTGACTTTTTACGCACCCAAATCGAATCGTGAAATGACAGGTTTTGATAAGCGAATACAAAAAAAATTTTTTTTGTAGGCCTGTGTAGTCTATAACATCGCCAAGTATAGCAAACGCCAATTAAGTTGGCGCGAGAAGGGGTAAGTTCGCGCAAGATTAAAAGTAGTGGGGAGATTTGTATTTGATTTTACATCAAATGTCAGATAATTCTAACCTCTGAGCGTGTATCAATTTATGATCCCCTAGCAAAGACATTATGTTCCGTCAAACGTCAATGACAAATGTATTCTGACAATTATTTGAGTAGTGGGGGTGGACGTTTTTAAAAACAGCTTCTGCGCACCTCCTCCTCGCGCCAACTTAATTGGCGCTTGCTATACTTATTTTATATTTACTTGTACACTGACATGTTTTCATGTGAATCTTACAATAAATACAAAACCATAAATATAAACTTATAGTACTGGTGTACAAAAATTATATTAATATAAGTTATGATTATAATTTAAAAATATTATTTTTTCTACCTTTGAAGCAGATAACCTACTTCTTCGATCTGTTAGAGTTTGTCCAGTTTCTGAAAATATTCTTTCACAAGGAATAGATGTAGCTGGAATACAAAGTCGACCTTTCATAAGGGTATATAAATTTATATAAGCATTTTTCCTGCCTTCCCACCATTCAAGAGGATTTTGATTCCTAGCTAATAAGGATTCATGAACATATTTATCAATTTCACTAATTGCTTCTGCAGTAGGGTTGAATGTTGTTCTTATTTCCGAAATCTCATTATCAAAGTTACTCTATATGTTATCGTCTGATGTATCTACACTTTTTTCTATTGCAATAGGCTAACTCCGGTTTGTATTTTTCTTTTCAATTAAAGCCGCTATTTTCTGTATGATTGTTTGATAGGTATTATTATATGCTGACTCATTACTAGAGAACGGACATTCTTACCACATGACTAAGTTCTCCGAATACAATAGCCGTTGTCCATTGTTAACGCTGCGAAAATCAGGTGTCCGAGAAAGTCAAACACAAATACTTCATTGTATTACGCCGGGATGTACTCAGCGAAGTTTATAAACATTTCCAATTGCCGATTGCGTTTAATGGAATATATCCTCCGAATACAATAGCTGTGTTGTCCATTGTTATCGCAACGGACCAGATGGCCTGGTAAGACTAACAAATACTTCATTGAATTACGCCGAGTCATGTGGTAAGAATGTCCGTTCTCTACTCATTACTGAAACCATACTTTTAAAATCGCGGATCGAGAAATGTGGACTCGCTGTAAATTTGATTATCTGAATGTTCAAATCTTTTAAGTAATTCAGCTAATACAATTTCGCACATCTTATCTGCCTCACTTGCTTCGACCGTAACCAACTGCGTTTTCATTTTGGATATATAATTCACTAACATTTTACGAAATACTAAAATTTTTGAAATTGTCACCACTATTTCACCACTTAGTTCTTCTGTTACATCTTTGAAACGTTTTAAGATTTTGCAGCATATAGAAAGAACTTGCTGATTGCGAAGGATCTTTCATTTTAATAATTCTATCAAACATATCATAAGTAGAATTCCACCTTGTGCTTACATCTTGTTTCAACTTAAGATGAGGAAAATCCATCTGTTTCTGTAGATTTTGAAGTTTTGCTGTTGCAAATGGGCTCTGTTTGAAAAATTCGACAACGGCTATAGAAAGAACTTGCTGATTGCGAAGGATCTTTCATTTTAATAATTCTATCAAACATATCATAAATAGAATTCCACCTTGTGCTTACATCTTGTTTCAACTTAAGATGAGCAAAATCCATCTGTTTCTGTAGATTTTGAAGTTTTGCTGTTGCAAATGGGCTCTGTTTGAAAAATTCGACAACGGCTTTTACTTTATGCTGAATGTCCCGAATTACATGTAACCCTTTCTGTACTATTAAGTTAAAAGTATGGGCAAAACATGATATGTGCTGGTGCTGCCACCCTGAAATGGAACTGCTGCTGTAATATTTGCTGCATTATCAGTAACAACAGCACACACTTTGTGGGACACTTCCCATGTGTCTAAAAGGCTCTTCATATTATTAGACAAATTTCGAGCTTTCGATACAGCAGCATCCTAATAAAGCTGATGTTAATTTACTGTCCTCGGTGAAGAAATGTGCAGTTAGCGCTTGATAAGACTAGTTACTAATAGAAGTCCGTGCATCAGTGGTGAGAGCAACATAATCCGTCAATAACAAACACTTTTTTACAATTTCATGTACTTTTACTGTTACTTTTAAAATTATCTTGGAAATAGTCTTTCTTGATGGAAGATTGTAATTTGGATTTAGCAATTTAACAAATTTTCGAAATTCTGTATCTTATACCAAACTAAGTGGCTGGTATTCAGCAATGATCATAGTATACAGTTGTTCATCTAACTTGTCAAAGTTGACTGATACACTTTCCTTTTCTTTGCAAATTCGGTATTCACCTCAGTATTTTCACTTGTTATGGCAGATGCAATTTCTGCAGTAGCAGAAGCAACACTTCCACCGGCCTTGGATGTAGAAGATTCGTTTGGATCGGTATGCGTATGCGACGTATATTTCTCAGGTTCTTCTACTAGGGAAAATGGATGGTTCCTTTTCAAATGTCGGGTTAGATTTGCGATTGCCCCTCCTTTATGTGAAAATATTGAATTGCAGAAATTGCATTTAGCTGAATGATCATTCACGACAGTAAAAAAATTCCAAACTTCACGCGCTTTATTTTATCCATCGCAATACTTTTTACAAACTTGAATAATAATATGAACTTGATACTAATGAAATCTAAACTGAACTATTAAAATAAAAACATTGAACCCCCTACTCATTTTACACCAAAAAGATTAATTGTTTGTTATATATTTGTCTTTAAATCCTAATAAGTGCAGACACTACAAACATATAAATTCAAAATCCAAAATAAACAAACGTAACATATATTTCATTACGAGTCTTTACTATTGAAACAAGCGACAGACTATTGATGGAGTAGATAAGAGCCAAAAGTTAAAATAAACATAAATAGAGAGACTCATGTCATGTATTAATGATTTGTTTACATTATGAAAAAATACATGGACAATATTTACATTTATAATTTATATCTTAGTAAGCAAGTATATGGAAAGACCGACAAATGCTTGACGACGTGCCGTTCTATCGTGGTTATAGATTGAATAATCTCGATGGAACGAAATAAAGGAACGACATACAGTTACAATTTCGGATTCGTTCCAATTCGTTCCACGGATGGATTCGTTCCTTTGTACCGAATCCATCTGGATCGACACGTCACTAGTAAGCTTTACTGTGCCCCATGTTCAACACTTTGATTAGTGGTTTTACCTACTGATGATGACAACTTATTTGTCGAAATACGTATTTAGGATGCGATTATTAATTGTGGTAAGGGGTTTTATGCATTTTCTGAGTTTTTACTTAACCACAGTCTCCAAAGAAAGACCTTTTATACGAACAATTAATCTGTTTCAAAATTATTGTAAGGCAATTTTACAATAATTTGTTGAATGTTAATGAATATAACCTGAAGATGAATAAAATCTTTGCTTGAAAAATTATTTCTCTTAATTGTGCATTTTCTTTTTACGTATTATCACAGATTAGACGAGCTTTATTAGCAAAGAATGAACAGCATATGAATCGGATTAGATATTTTCTTCCAAAGTATGGCATCGCATGAAGAGATGTTAGTGTTCAGCAAGAATTCTCTAAAATATCAAAACGATTAATTTTAAATTTAAAAATTAATTATTCTAAAATCATTACTTGACTAATTTCTGTTAATTTATATGGCATTTTAATGGAATATCTTTTGACTAAAACTGACATTTACGTGTATGATAACCAGAGAGCGGACTGAAGCGATTGAATGACCAATTGCCCCGATAAAACGTTGTGGCGCTATCCAGTATAGTATGTATGTTATAACAGACCCACTATTTGCATGTTCGATTGCATTCATCGAGCAGCTGTAATTATTTCCGTTGTTATGAATAGTACATTTTGTGTATTCCTTCATAAATTTAATTCAACAATGGCGTGTAAGGCGGAATATACATTTATATATTATTTCGTTGAAATAATCGTCTAAAAAATTATATCCGCTAATTTCCAAAGTATATTCTCATGTTTACATGCTGTTATACGTGCATATACATATATGTATTTATTGTTCTTGAGATAATATATTTTCTATTTTCATCTATAAGGGATTGTTTCTGGTTTCGTTGAGTGTTATTTGGTTACAATGTTTAGTATTTTAAAAAATCCGTTTTATATTGTTATATTGTATATTTATCCTATAATTTATTATAAATATTAAGTTTAATTTACTACCTTATTTTTGGAGTAGTTTTTGTTTCTTCTTTTTAGTCCATTTCCTCTGTTCTTAGTATTTCTCCTTATTTTCATTAACTATGGAGAATTCTCGTTGGGCAACCATGGTAGGATGGATTAGAGGCCATACACATTGGTTGCATATTCGTAGTTCACGGTGTTCACAAAAGTGTAATGTGCAAAGACATGTTTCTTCGAAAACTCATCAAAATAACATATGACAATCTGCACCTGACACCTTTAACAAAGAACTGTGTGAAGCTTTCATGGCGGCCAATATCCCATTCAAAAAGCTTAACAATCCAGTTCTCAAGAGGTTTCTTACAAAATATACTGATCATCATATACCAGATGAATATACTTTAGGTAAATACCAGTTACCAAAATGTTATTTGGGAACCATTGAAAAAATACGAACCAACCTACTTGGTCATTATCTTTGGGTAAGTCCAGACGAAACACCGGATGTAATGGAACGATATGTGTTAAATGCAGTTGTTGGTATTCTTCATCCGACAACTTCATACCGATCATACTTAATTGCAACTAAAATATTGCCAGTCGTAAATAGTGAAACAGTTGCAGAAGTAATTGATCAATGCATTAATAATATTCTGTCATCGGAGAACAACTATAAAGACAATATGCTATTATTTTTGACTCGTGCGGCAGCTAATGTTAAAAACAGGGAAGTTATTAATGCAATCTTATCCCAATATGCTTCACGTTACCTGTGCAGCACATGCACTACACAGAGTATATGAATACATCAGGAGTCATTTTCCATATGTTGATAAGTTAGTTTCATCATTTAAAAAGATATTTCCCATAGCTGAGACAAAAAGTCGATGTCATATTTAGCAGAAATCCAGATTTGAATATATTATATCAATTCTGCACAGAGCCTATTGAAAAATCTATACATTCGGAGTATGGTGCACTTTTACAATATTTTAATCATACATTCATCATCAGTGGTGATGTAGAACGGACATTTTCTATTTTTAAAGACATTTCAACATCTAAAAGAAATAATTTAACACAGGAACACCTTGAACAAATTTTAGTTGTTCATAGTAATGCTTTACACTTTCAATGTTTCACAGAAAATACAAAGTTTTGAGTTTTGTTCTTTGTAAATTATTTTTATTCAAAATTCCATACGCAATTCGCTTGTCATACTTTTGCTTCAGCAGTAGTTGCTGCCGGTTACCAAACCGTTGATTACATTCGCTCTGTTGTGCATTGACAGGTACATATTAACTGCATATGTAGGTAGGTGCCATTTATGCAGCTCGCCACACGTATCAAATTGTTCAAAACTCACGGATTGCTTACAGAAACAAACCTATTGCGAATACAAGGCAGACGCCTATTGGCTATGAATCATCAATCGCTCGAGTCCGCTCTCTGATGATAACTTATAAAATTGTGTTAAGTAAATAACGTGTCTTCAAAAACTTTTTCATTAGAGACGGTCATGCTCACTCAAAATTATACGTTTGGGACAGATTACGTGCACCAACCATCATCAAAAAGCATGGTCGTCTCCAAGAACGAAAGTTTTTGAACGCACATATGTTCAAATTTTCAAGGACAACTTTGACTTCGAATTTTTCTGATTATTTTACACATACAAATATAAACCAATCAGATTCGCGTATTACTGAAGCAACTCGAAATTACAGCGGTAATTTATCGATAATTTTCATAGTAGAATAATTAGGCGTTGTTATATAAATGCGGTTAATAAGGATAGACATTTCTAAAGTTCTGTCAAAAAACTGGTTTCATTGTCACAAAACAATGCTGAGATTTGGGGAAGAATCAGTTGTAAACATTGATCAAATAGTAAAACAAGCTGAACCGGCTGATACGAAAAAGAGTAAAGCGTCAATTTGGCGACAATTTTGTGAGTTTTGTGATGCGAAAAACTACAGCATCGAACAAAATGTTACAGAAGAGGGACTTGCAGATATTCTGAAAGACTGGGCCTTCAATATGAGGAAGGTGAATGGGGAAGAATATAAAGAAGGTGTTGCTAAAACGATGTGGAATGTCACGGCAAAATTGCTACAAGAGAAGTTTAATAACGAATATAACAGAAAAATTGATCCTTTTCAGGGCATCGTATTTAAAGCAGCCCGCGACGCAAGGAACTCCAAAAGGAGAATTCTTCAAGTGATACCTGGTAAACGGAAAATGAGTTCTGCAGCTTTACAGAAAAACGAATATGAAAAAATGATAAATGCTTGGGATGAAGAAAATCCAGATGGACTACAAAAGAAATTTTACCTGATAGTGTCGATTGAATTGGCATGGCGAGGAGGAGAAGGCGCGGCATGTTTGATTCACCATTTCCGAGAAGAAATGAACGATACAATACACCGACTGGAGAATAGAGTACAATCCCATATTCACGAAAACTACCCAAGGTGGAGCACAAAAATGTGCTGACAGTAAATGGTTGATTCCCAACAAAGTAAAACCAAGTAATTGCCCAGTCAGACTTTTTAACAAACTCATTTCAAAGAGGACAGAAAACGCTCGTATAAAAAGTGATAGACTCTTTTTAACTGTCAATCCAGCGTGGAATAAGAAAAAAGGTAGCTGGTATAAAAATATGACTATTGGAAGAAATGAAATTTTGAAATGGTTTAAGAAAAGTGCTGAACTCGCTGGTTTCAACACAGAAAACCAAAAAATAAGTAACCATTCTAGTCGCGCGACAGCTGTCTCAAATTTAGCAAAAGCTGGTGTAAATGAGCAACAATTAATTAAAATTTCTGGCCATAGTAGTTCGCATTCTATTAAGCCGTATCTACAACTCGATAAAGAACACCATGAAACTATTATTAATCAAATGCTAGGAAATAGTTACAACAGTGCAAATATTGATTCAAGCACATCCAATAAAAAACAGAATGTATATAACAATTGTATCTTTCAGTGTACTAATTTATACATGAATTAATAAATAAAGAGTTTAGATAAATTTCATTTTGTATTACGTAAAATAATCTAATCAAATACCATACGAGCTTTGAATTTAAATCGATAATTTCACTCATACTTCCTGCATAACGACTTCGACTCGTGTCAATTTGACAATTAAACCACTCCAGCCCTACGGGCTGTCGTGATTTAAATGCTTGTCAAACTGACACTCGTCTTCGTCGCTATGCAACAAGCATTCGTGAAATTATCGATAAATTCAAAGCTCTTATGGTATTACTATTGAACATCCGTTATTAAAATGTTCTAATCTAGGGATTTTGATGCAGCCAACTTGTGAAATAAGAAAAATATTAATTGCTATTATTAAATAAACTTAGTTTGAAAGCTAGCGAACAATATTTAAAATGAAAAATTTCGAATTAAATAATTAATAATATTACGATGATGTAGTTAATAAACATATTTCCCACATTATATACTTCTTTTGCTTGTTACTGTAGGATAATTACTGTAACTCATTAAGACGATTGTGTGTTTATGTTTCTACACTTGTTTTTGTATTATTTTTTCTTATCAACCAATTAAGAGAATGCGGCCGACGGGCTGGCTGCAACACTGACAGATGTCATACACGGTGTAAAACACAGGGTGCAGAGACAATCTTTGATCTAAATTTGAATTTCAGGTACCCGAGCACTATGCAGGCGACAGCAGGGAGCGCGTTAGGAGATTTTCTTTCGACTACTGTTTCGATTCGTGTTCTACACAGGATGATGTGAGTATCTAATTAAATTAAATCTCAATACAAATTATCGTTTTCTGTTCTGGCGTATATTTTTCGTTGTGTAAATATATTTGTGACTGACGAGCCAGGAACGATGAATGAATAGAATGTATAATACGAGATATACATACAGTACGTATGTATATTTATAACTCGATATATCATAAACAACGAAATGTGCCAGAAATACATGCAATAAGCTATTCTTATGTTCAGAAAACAGTTTAATTTATTGATTCATATATTTTCATTGCTGGTAACGGAATTATTATTTTGAAATATCTAATAATGGTATTTGGGTATTTAAAAATTAAAAAAAATAAAATCGATATCTTATTTTTCTTCATAAAATCCTTATCCATTACTATATTGTTTCCACTCTAAAAAAATAATTGGTATGATTACGATTGGTGGTCTTTATACTTCTACAATTTAAGATAGTATTATAATTAGAGAACGGACGCAATTTCCATAAAATGCAATCGGCAATTGGAATTGTGTATAACGTCGCTCAGTACATCCCGGCGTAATTCAATGAAGTATTTGTTTGACTTACTCGGCCACCTGGTCTCGCTGCGATAACAATGGACAACTGAGCTATTGTATTCGGAGAATATAGTGTTTTTTAAAGTGTTTTCATGAGCGTAGATAGAAGCGGGGTTTTCATAATTAGAGAACGGACGCAATTTCCATAAAACGCAATCGGCAATTGGAATTGTGTATAACGTCGCTCAGTACATCCCGGCGTAATTCAATGAAGTATTTGTTTGACTTACTCGGACACCTGGTCTCGCCGCGATAACAATGGACAAGCCAGCTATTGTATTCCGAGAATATAGTGCTTTTTAAAGTGTTTTCATGAGCGTAGATAGAAGCGGGGTTTTTATAATGTATTTTATTTATTAGTTTATATTTCGTAAGATAAATAAAGTGTTGTGAGTAAGTTTCTTGTTTTCATAGTTTTAACTGTTAATTACATCGTAATTTTTGTGATAGATCCTGTTTAATATCGTTTGATTGAATCTATTTCTACCAATTATTTCGACGTAAGAGTGTGCATTGAATTTCGTTCAGTTTCAATAACTTACGCACACATTTTTAGTTTTCATTGATTTAGATCTAGAGCATTGTTTAAGTTACTTTTTCAGACATGATATTGAAGAATGTCGAGAACGGCATTGTAAAACAATGGCGAGTTGGATTGACGGTCATATTGATTGTATGTCCATTGTCAGTGATTCCGAAATTTATTACAAAATCCGTAAAATATCGTCAAAAATTCGTCACTTAGGATCGCAAACACATCTGAACTCTGTAAAACTTTTATGGCGGCTAATATTCCATTAAATAAACTTAGCAATCCCACTTTAAAAATATTTCTGAAAAAATATACTGGTCGAAATGTTCCTGATGAATCAACTTTACGCAAATATTATGTTTCTAGGTGCTATACGAGAACAGTAGAACGCATTAGAAGCCATCTTTTAAATCAATACATATTGCAATGAATTTTTCCCCGAAGAAAAAAATTAAAAGAAACTATAAAAGACTATATATTTATGTGTATTTTATTCCAGAAGAATATTTGAAAATATTTTATATTTTATGTAAATTTTATTATGTGTATTTTGGTCCACGACTGTATATAGTGCGAGCGTGCCGCAGAGGTTTGCAGTTCTCGCTATGTAGGAAGATTTTGTCATTGTCGCTCTTTTGATTTATTTTAGGTAGGGTGATGATGCCATTTCCGTGAAGAAGGAGAGTTAGAGATTAGCCAGCTATTGAACAGATAGGTCTAATTAATTGTTTGCTGGATAAAGACTTCTTTTTTAATCAGTTCTTTATAATTTCGGTTTATGTTTTAGTGTGGTGATATTGATGTGTTAAAAGTTAATTCTCGATTTATTACGAGTCTTTTATACTTGTAATTTTTGATTTATGCGGCCTATCTGAAATCTCTCATGTTAATATTTTTTGTGAAGTGTGACGACTACATTAATTAATGTACGTATATTTCTGTAATTATATGCATTTATTTAGAAATAATTTAGTTATATTATTTGTATAATATTGGAGCTCGTAGATTCAGTAAAATTTGTAGTTATAATATATATTTAGAGTCAGATGAATATTAAGGAAAATTTTCATATTTTTTTGAGTATATTTTTTATCTGTAATATTCTAGAAGGTTATATTTTGGTGGGAAAAGTATATTTGTACCATGTTGAATGTGCGCATGGGTCAGAATTAGTGCGTGCGCATACAGAGATGTTCTGTTGACGTTTTAGTTAGGGATAACGTAATTAATGAAGATTGACAGTTTTCCTCAATATTTAATTAGGTTAATTTTGCTCGCGATCATTTAGTGAGGTTTTTTCTCTTCTACTGTCATTTTTATCAAAGTTTTCCTCACCCCTGATACACAATAGATGTTTCAGTACGGCTTTATACTCGATAAAGTCTAATTTTTTTTTTTTTTTTTTTTTTATATTAAAACTTCATGGGGAATCTTTGTTTTCTTTTTCTAATACCTTTTGTTTTATTATTGTGTCACGTACCCTGTGAGGGTAACCCTGAAGATACAAGAGCTCCTGCAAGGCGAACCCGACTTGAGATAGACCGGCCAAGCTACTATGTATTGTGGACCAAGTTAAATAAGCAATTAACACCACAATTCACTGCAATATGTATAAGCGCCGACGAAACGGTGGATATGTTAGGACGCTGGTGGTAAATGTTGTAGCTGGGGTACTACATCCAACTATTCCCTATAACTCATATGTAATAGCAACAAGTGTTATAAATAGAGTTGATGCGGAAACAGTTGCTGAAACAATTAAGGAGAATATGCAAAAAATGCTTCATTCGGACGCCACGTACAAAGAAAAAATACTTTTATTTGTCAGTGATAGTGCTGCGTATATGTTAAAATCAGGCAGACTATTGAAGAAAACATATCCTAATTTGCTGCATATTACTTGTGTAGCACATGCTCTCCACAGAATCTGTGAATATATCAGAGACACTTTTCCGGAAGTTGATAGACTTGTATCAGCTTTTAAAAAAGTTTTCAGAAAAGCACCATTGAGAGTAGCTCTTTTCAGGGAAAAATTTCCATCTCTGTCACTGCCTCCCACTCCAGTAATAACTAGATGGGGGAACATGGCTGGAAGCTACTAGTTATGCTGAGAATTTCGATAGTCTAAAACATTTCGTAACACTGCTAAAGGAGGATGCTAGAAATATTGGTGAGTGCAAGGAGCTCACACAAATCCCAAATTTAAAAAATCAGTTGTACTTTCTTCACGAACACTTTGGAAAATTGCCAAAACTAATCACTTAGTTTGATAATCGAAATCTCAAATTAAATGACGGATTAATCACATTAGATGTGGCTGTTAATAATTTGAAAAGTATTCCAAGTGACTTCGGATGTGGCCTTCGGCAAAAGTTTGAAGCAATTCTTAATAAAAATCCAGATTTAATTACATTGCAGCAATTATGTATGGCGACAATTCCACAAAATCTAACGGCTAAATATGAAGAAATAAAAGAATATTTCCAGTATGCACCTATAACCAGTTGCGATGTAGAAAGGACGTTTTCTATTTATAAGGATGTACTTAATTCAAAGAGAACAAAATTGACAGAAGAAAACCTTGAGAAACTATTGCTAGTCAATATTAATACTCCTTTACTCAACTTGAACGACAAAATGAACAAATAAAAATGTTCCAATTATAGAAATAAAATTAAAAACTTTAAAAATACAACTTTTCAACAAATACATATTGCAGTGGAATTTGCTTTGAAATTGCTTTATTTAATTTTAATTCACATTACAGCTTATATCGCCGGCTATTCAGTCTAGTAGAATCCTTGAGCTTACGTCTCTGGGTCGATCCTCACGGATACCGGTACATTAAATTAAAACACAAGGTGTCAGATAATTTATACGCACATATTTTTCTTACATTAATATATATTTCAAAAATAAAAAAATCAAAAAAAATCCCTCTACAAAGTGTATAGGGTGCTAAAGCATCATTAAACAGTAGCAATGAGGAAACACTCTTTGTGAACATTGACTCGCACACAGAGAAAAACCTCTTGTGAAACACGATCAAATATAAAACTAATAAATATTAGTGAAATCTGTCAAGTTTAACCTCTACTGTGACCCCTTCAAACAAATATCAAAAACAAATTAGTTTTTAAAACTCACGCTAGTTGAAAATTTATTCATGCAACAAATAACATGATAAGATCCATCCCCACTACAATCTCTCCAACCTTAGATTCAAAAAAAAATGTTCTCGAAGTATAATTTTAAGAAAAACAACTTCCCTTAAACAAAAACATGACAAGGTTTCGCTAATATCCATATACTACTTTCAAACACATTATTATTACAATAAATACAAAATTTATAGCACTGAAAATAATCCTAAAATCTAATAAATAAATAATATAAATTTTATCAACTTACATTAAGTTTTTGTGTGATTTTAAAATACACGAGAGGCATCTTTTTACACAAGACTTCAAATAACTATGAAAAACTACGCAAAAATCGAATTAAGGTTTACTTGCACCTTATACTAAATGCAAAACAAAATACAGACCGACTTTATAAAACAAAGAACAAAATTTATTATTTTATCCTTTTTATCTAAACACTTTAACAGTCAAGATACCTCTAAATCTAAAATGAAAAATTCTTCATATCCGCCTGGCTATCCCTTCCATCTATCAAATCAAAATATACAGACAATACATCTTATCAAATACAATATCCGAAAAAGCGGCAAATTCAATTCCTTAGGTCCACCTAAATATACGAGGGCTAATCATAACTTCATACATTAAATATCTTATTTATAAAAATATTATACCTATCGATCCCCATCTGAAATAAATAAATATACAAGTGAAATAGCTAATTTTTTTTTTTATAAATTGTCCCTAGTACAGAGTTCACTAATAGTTCAATCTTTTTCCTTGCTTGTCCATGGAAAATCCATGACAATATGTATTTCGTAATTTTATAGATCACCACCCGTTTGTTTTCCAATTATATAAATAAAATTAATTAATAAATATGTATTTCGTAATTTTAGATAGATAGATCACCACCCGTATGTTTTCCAATTACATATATAAATAAAATTAAAAACTTTATAAATACAACTTTTCAACAAATAAATATGTATTTCGTAATTTTATAGATCACCACCCGTTCGTTTTCCAATTATATAAATAGAATTAAATATTTTAGAAATACAGCCTTTCGCCAGTACTGCACTGGGCTTTGCGTCATGTGGTAAGCGTGTCCGTTCTCTAATTATAATCGTTGTTGAATGATTCGCCGCTAGTTTAACATAAGTTCTTATTATAAACATAACAAACAAGCCTGATAGCTATGATTGCATTTTTTCTACAATCAGGACAGTTAATGGATATTTTAGCATGGAATAGTAGGACCATAATGTTGATGGCTTGACTTGTTTTGATTTATTAGAAAAATGTGCCAGAAGCATATTTTCACTCAGGTCTTTTTCATATACAATTCGCAATTTTTGGGACAATACTTTCAATGCCGCCTTATGCGCCTCTTCTTCTACGTCTAGGTTTCAAAATAATTTCTTCGTCCATTTACTAGCTACTTCGTTTAGAGCAAATGTATAGTTCGAGCGAAACAAAATATTTCTTCAAACAATGAACAAACACCGTAGTAACCGATCATCATAATAGTTCTTGCTATTGAGATTTTAAACTTCGTTAATTAAATAAATTTTTAATATCTAAGGTGAGGATTCAAGGATTCCGATGATCCTAACTGATATGCCCTTTGAGTTTAAACGAATTCAATTTCCGATTCGTCTTGCATTCGCCATAATGATTAACAAATCACAAGGCCAATCCTTGAGTGTTTGTAGTCTGAATCTAGAAAATGCATGTTTTTCTCATGATCAATTCTACGTGACATGTTCACGTGACGGCAAATCATCCGCTTTATTTGTTCTTGCGTCTGATAACTAATAAAACGAAAAATGTCGTATACCACGAGATCCTTCATTGATGAGAATCAACCCGAGTGCAACCCATGCAGCAAAATACATAGCTTCAATAAAAAAGCAAATGTCTTGCTGACACGCCGTTGAAATACTTGATTTTAGAACTTTTATTGAATTTTTATTTTCATTATATATATATATATTATCCTAGTAAACTATTGAACTTAATAAATTTCATTTTATTACGTTAATAAAATCCTAAATTAAGTTTAGCTAAAAGTTAACACATTTATTGACTGTTAGGCAGTTCAAAGTTCGCCGGGTCAGCTAGTATAATAATAAATCCAAAAAAATGTGAGTATGTACAATCCGTATTTTTGTTTTTTAACATTCCCGCACTAGTGAGGGAATTGGTCATTTCCCGCCCTCAATTTGCGTGTGGGAATGTTGAATTTCTTAACGATTGTCGAAAAAGTATATTTTTTAGCCTGAAATAAGTATTTCATCGAACAATCACTCGTCAAATTATCCTCGTACGCTCTCCTGATCTATTATAAAAACATACTCATTTAATAGCTTCGATTAACTGATAATTTACATATTTTTCTTTAAATGCATCCTATACATTATTTTATGATACGTTATCTGATACTTTCAAGGGTATAAAGAATTTATTAAGAAGAAGATATCGATTTTATTAAAAAAAATTAATATCCTGAAGAGAAATTTTAACATCGTTTTATATTAATAGCTAGTCGTTCCCAACATGTGCAAGTCGTTTTGCTGCACATAATTTATAATTATTATAGTGTTAATATTGTCGCTTTTATTCCGTGATATTCTCACGATCAGTTATAGTTGCTTTTTGATATTTCAGGTATTCAACACAATAGACAATGTGATAGGAGATGCGGTCAAGAAAAAATTTCATTCATGCATTTTAGCGTATGGTCAGAGTTCCTCTGGAAAAACTCACACCATGATGGGATTCAACGGAGACCCTGGACTGACACCGAGATTGTGCGAAAGAATATTTACTTATTTAGAAACTCATGGCTTAGATGAAGAAGATATCAACAATGTTACGATAAGGTAAAAATAAAATAAAATTTCGAATATTTCTTAGGTATAACAGAAAGAGAGTTGTGTTTTAGTCATAACTAAAGACCGGACGTATCAGGCCGAAATTACGATGGCGCATATAGATAGTCTATATCATCGCTAAGTACATCACGCAGTTATCGAATAGCACTATTCATTTGGTTAACTGCGAATTTGTTTTTTGTCGTTAAATTGTGACGCTATTACTTTAATATTACAGTTAAATTCCTTTCTTCATGAGCGTGAGGAGTTTTTCTAATTTATTTTATTTATTAGTATTTATTGGTATTTAGTTGCCAACTAAAAATACTGAGATAAAGTCAGTAATTTTTTAGTTTTAGAATTGATTACCATGCACAAGGAAGTGCATGAATAACAATAAAAATTTGAACAAATTTTTTATTTATACTTTCTGAGATCTAAGAAGCCTGCTGCCCGGAAATTCATTAACCAAGAAGTTAGCACGTCAAACTCGTACATTTCTTTCTTATACCGTATGGAACTGGAGTGAGAGAACAGCAGAGAACCACCAAGTACACTAGATAAGAGAAAAGTATTTTGTTACGCTAGCAAACTTTTTACTTTTTCGATGTAGCGGTTGTGCATCAGTATTTTTTCACCTGAAATCCATATTACAGGTTTATGCAACTTACTGAAACGTACACAGAATTTTTTTGTTTTCTTTGATGGAATTATGCTTCCGTTTTCTCTTCAAGTGCAGCATTTTATTTAGTTACGTTAGCATAATTTTAATTTTTTTCATTTGTTTATATTTTCCTTGATGTAGCGTTTGTACGTCACTGGAATATTATGTATATAATCACAGGTTTGTGCTATTTATAAATACACAGATTTTTCTTTCGTTTTGGTGGAATTATGCGTTTGTTCTCTCTGAATATTTTTATTTTCTTTTTATTGTACAGCATTTGTGTATTTTTATCATTATTACCTGCGGTGCAAGACCTCTCATCTTTAAAATACGTTGCGCATACATATACATAATACGTATTATATGTATACCACACCTACTCCAGACGTATCATTGCTTATCCGATCATACGTCGTATGTGTATACCATACCTACATCTGACCTATCCTTATGCTGACCTATGCTTATCCAATCAAATGCTACACTATACATTCAATAAACGTATCGGAGAAGTAAAGTGTCGGGGACGCGTCTTGCGCAGCAGTGTCGTTTTCTTACCTCGTTTACACGGTACACAGTTACACGGTATATGATATTGTTTATTTCATACAATATTGCCCGCTTATCCATTAATCACATATCAGGATGATGTTAGAGCTCAGCTAAGTAATGAGATAATAAGCCGATAGCGTCTATAGACATAATCCGACAGGTCTATGACTCATCTGTGAGTGGCAGCGGTTTATTGAAAACTGATAGCGCTAGAGCCGTTTTGACACCGGATTTGAGATTTCGAAGGGCACCTGGAGAACATAAAAAAAGTTTCATAAGGTAAAGTGTGTATCTTACACTTTCTTGAGAAGCAGATTGCTGTATTTCGCTACCCCGCTAACAAGCCGTTTTGATGTCATCCACCCACCCACCGTATAATGACGTACTCCAAGGTCTCCATGTAAATAACCCCATGCTGATAACCCCCATGGCTTACGGTTCCTTGGCGTTTGAATTTCGCGCGGGTTGTGGTCGTGGTAACGTGATAGCGTCACGTGAGGTAGGTAGTGGAGGGGATAAAAAAGCAAAATTAGACCCCTGTGTTAAGTCTTATGGGCTTTTAGTCCCGAACTCTCTTAGCTATACTACTAACAACAAACATGCAAATATAACGGGTGTTCAGAAACATTCGAAGTCAAAGTAGTCCTTGAAAATATGAAGTCATGTCTGAGATAGATTGATTTTAGACAGACAACAGTTGACATTTAATAATTATTATAAATCAGATACTTAAATAAAGATATACGATTTTTTGTTCAGAGCCCACTTGACTTCGAATGTTTCTGAACACCAGTTACAATAAAATACAAATTTGTGCCGTGCCATGTCCGGTCCCTAGCATAACATACCAGAGCGGGTTGATTAATTCGCCCGATCGTACAGAAACAAAAGAATAATTTAAATTATCAAACTTTATTTTGGCTTGATTAAATATTGAGAATAAAACACTTGATTATAATGTATGTCTCAAAAGTTTTGACGCAAACTTATTTAGAACATTTTAAAAAGTAAAAATGGTTTTACGGCAATTTTTCAGAACAGATATAATTAACAGCTTTATTAACAATATTTTTATTTTAATTTAAATGTAAAGGCCCATAGTTTCAAAATACGCAGTCTTCTGGGAACATCTCGCATCAAGCGGTGGACCGTTTCAAAATCAATTTCTCGAATTTTTCTAAATTTTCTAAAATTTCTTAATTATTGCTGGTTTTCGGCTTCCCAACCTTCGTACAATTTTTGAGACAAAATAGCCAGAAATCTTCATTTGGCCGAGTCTGCGGCAAATTTTCCGGCAAATGGTTGTCGTTTTTCGGCACAAACGGTATGTTGTGAGCATTCAGCCAATTTTTAGTTTTGCGTCCATAATGGTAGGAAGCCAAGTCCGGCTAAAATATATAATCTTGAGCATGCTTCTGGTGGATAAAATTAATCAATTTTGTTAAGTAATTGTTAATATAACTTCGACTATCCACATCTTCGCCTCTAACTCGCCTAACATAAGGTCTGGAAGTCCCACCAATTAATATCGCGCTCCAAACTATATATTTGGACTTTAGCTTGTATTTTATATTGTATCGACATTCTTCTATATTGTCGGTGTAAAAACCGTCGTTTCCTTTAATTTAGGAATTACTTAGAGTAATTTTTTTTTTACTATCGCGCCTTAAAGTTCGACATCACGATATTCTAGTTAATTGAGTGGCGTATATTTAGAACATTTCTTTCTTTTGCGATATTCTACAGCTCTTCTGTTCAGTTCTCTGGAAATTGTGGTGGCAACGTTCCCTTGACCGGCTACGCCGGTACAGAAGAGAAAAAATACGTATATAGGTGTAAGTCCATTAACACGATGCCAGATGGCAGTAAATATACAAAAAAAGGTTTAAGTAACGGGTGTTCAGAAACATTCGAAGTCAAAGTAGTCCTTGAAAATATGAAGTCATGCCTGAGATAGATTGATTTTTGACAGACAACAGTTGACATTTAATAATTATTACAAATCAGATACTTAAGTAAAGATATACGATTTTTTGTTCAGAGCCCACTTGACTTCGAATGTTTCTGAACACCCGTTATATCATTACGTTAAGCATTTTCGGCATAGTCTCTTTCGTCTGTCAGATGTCACTAGATTATATGGTGCCACCTGATAAGACAAAATTTGCTATACCTTGTGAGGCGATTTGTTTAAGCTTTACTTACTTCACAAGCTTAACTGATGAAGCCTAATAGTAGATGGCAGAAACACGTGTCTTAATCTCAGAAGTAAATGCTGGAAAATACGAGGTGTATTGTCCATGTGTCAGTTACAGACGTATATATTGCACGTCTGTTTCATTTGTAAAAGTATGCTCGACTTCAGAAAAATCGCGTACATACACTTCAATAATCAAGCAATATAGTTTTGAACGTATTTTGTACTTGGTAAATGTGGATTTTGAGATTCTATTTGCAAATAGATTATAAACTGTTATTGTCACTATTTTATTTGAAAGCAAGTTACTTATTTATTGAAACCAATTTATAAAATCGTTATTAGGTAAATAAAATACAACAACCAACAATTTTGATTTAATATATTTTATAAAGAAATACAAGGTGTGTATAAATTGGCGGACCCACTACACGTGGAGACATTCTTGGTCAAATTTTAAGTTAAAAGTCCTAATCCTAAAACGATGTATCAGGCTTCCTTTGTCTTCAGAATGAATTTGACAGTAGTAATGTATTTGACTAGAACAACATTAGGCTGCCTACTTATTGTTTTACAATGTTGTCAGATGTGTTTTTCGTCAAAATAAGTTAATAAACAAATATTATAAACACACTTTAAAATCAAAAAGAAAACTTTAACGAAAGGATAATAACAACAATTCTTCTTTCTTCTAAATTGTAGCTCTTTCTGTCAACAAATATCGAGTAATAATGCTTATTTCAAGACTGAAAGTCCGAACTTTAGGAACCTCGTGCAAAGATATGGAGCATGTCCAACATTTTCGTATTAGGATTTTGGACTCCGAATTTAACGAAGAACATCGCCGCGTGTAGTGGGTCCGCCAATTTATACACACCCTGTATAGATAACGGACTAATATTTTGTCATTGCTCCATTAACTTCTAAAACCTAATTTAATCTTGCAGGCATTGATGAAATAAGGTCCCTCCAATAATTTTCATCCAAGCTCAATTCCTCCCAAGTAGTGTCGATAGCTGTCCACAATTCTTTGTCGTTTTGAGGTCGGAAGTTTCGTTTATAAATTTTTTTGACTAATAATAATAATAATAATAATAATAATAATAATAATAATAATATTCATTTATTTACCCAACAGACCCCAGAATCCAGGTACAGGGTAACATTTGTATGATATATAAATCTATAAGTTAATAATTAACATAGTACAAAAAAGTAAATAAGGTAATTATTTAAACAAACTGAACAGACTAATTAAGAAAAAAATAAATTATTAAATTAATTGAATGAAAACAAAGAACAATAGTAATAATAATAACTGCACCTTCCAGAACGGATCGAGATATAGCCGATCAGCATTACAGCACATATGCAGCAATGGCGATTTTTTGAGTACATTGCCTTGGGTACATAAAATGTATCCGATGACCTAATGTTGTACTTTGGTACTAGAAAATTGATTTGTCTCAGCAAAGAAGGAGAATCTACATCATAATTCACAAGTTTAATTAGAAACTTGCCGCTTGCTTCATCTCTTCTTTAAACTCCAAACGTTCTCTATCGGGCCAAGGCATTAACTAGATGTTATTTATCCCAAGCTACTGCGTTATCATCCTAACTGTATGAACGAGGCAGTTATCTTGTTGGAAGATGAAGTTATTGTTGGTAAATATTTGGTCCACTGAAGGAAGCATATCGTTTTCCAGCAAATCTTCCAGATCTGTGGATATCATGAATTGGGTGGACGGTACACACGGATACGGCCGTCATGACTAGACTGGAAAACCTTCTCGATGAAATTACATTGCTTAAATGGGATACGTGATTGCTTCTGTCCTTCCGTCAATATAATTTTCCTAGCATTTGCCGAGTTTTTAAAATTGAAACATTTAACCCTTCGACGTACCGTTGACTGGGAAGCCGGGAAGTTTGGTTGCAATTAATGCATCCCTCGTCGTTTCAAATGGATTTTCCATTGAATAATTTAAGACAGCTTCATCTTGACCACTGGTCGAATTTTTTCTACGTGCCGAACCTTCTTTTCTTCTTACACTTCCTTCATGTTCCCAGCTTTTCTTCACTCTCATGACTGTACTTTTATTAATACCAAAATTCATTTAATACTCTTTTTATAAACCATCTTTCTTCTAATTTTGAAAGTACTAAAACTTTTTAATTTTCCGTTAATTTTCTCATTTTAGTTGTTTGGTACTGACAAATAATAAGTCAAAACCAGTCTAAACCAACTTAATATATCAAAAAATAGGTGTACGTGATTTTTCTGGATACCACCGTACTTACTTTAAATTTTTGAACATTAATTAAACGTAGATATTATACAACAGAGTAGTTCAGTTCATTATACGAACTGGACTATACTTCTGTATTTACATATATGTATGTATCTATCTGTTGAAGTGCGTGTATTGACTTTGCTTTATCTGTGCAAACGCTTTGTTGCGTTCACACAATTATCGTGCAGGCAGCAAGGTCGAAAACAATTACCTTTACATTACTTCCACACTTGACGAAAGAAAAGCTATTTCCCTGGCTTTACATAACAAGGAAGGTATCAATTGTATGTATATCTAAACCTTGACGAAGATTGAACTTTAAATTGCTTTTAAAGGTTAACATATATACCTATACAAAGTTAATCAACGTTATTTATAAAATAAAATTGATCTACCAAACATGACTAATAAGAATTGACATACATGTGTGAAAATGTGCTGAGGAACAGATATTTTGTCACACAAATTATATTTAGAATACAGAAATTGTATGGGCTATTAAAAGCATTTATTATTTAGGTAATAATTTGTGAAATAGGACGTTTATTTCATATTGATTGCAGTGCTTTGAATTGAATGTAGGTTTTCATTACTTTCTAAGAATGAAAAACTAAACATCTTTCTCCTAAAATGTTATGGCAATATACGGAATGTATTTTTTAACTTGAAACTTTCAAATATCTCGAAAAAAAAAGCAGTTGACGAAAAAATATCCAGATTTAAAATTTAATAATTTAATAATGGAGGAAAATATATTAGTGTTAGAATGAGTCTCTCTCTTTACTTCAATGTAGGTAGGGCGGGTGTAACTTTGAAATTTTAAATAGGAACCCGTATATTTTACAGATTCGAATTCTACTAGAAAAAGTACGTAGGATTTGTCTGAAACATTTTTTTCAATTCATGATAGATGGCGCTGTAATTGATGAAATTCAATTTTTTTTCAATTTCTCGCACTGAGAACCTATGAATACGATTCTGCATTTCGTTTTCCTTAAAAAGATTACCACGAAAAATGATTTATCAAGAAAGTACTATTATCATAACCCAGGAACACACTTGTTCAGTATTATTCCACTGGTCGTTGTGGGTGCATGTCAGCACACACATGCTTAGAAAATGTCGCATTTAGGTTTCGGAAACGACGTGTTTCGAAGAAACTTGAAAACGTAATAGCGAGTATGCCGGATTTAGAATACGATAGGCGATATAATTAAATGTGTAAGGTGCGACGACTGTTTCACATGTACCAGCAGGTGGAAGTGTGAACGCCACCTAAAAAGTATAAAACATTGTTCTGCAATCCGTGGCAAACGATACAGCGAGCAATTAACATTTGATATAGGATATTTGAAAAATATTTATTCCGCACGCCGTACTCATTTGACTGAAACAAGTGTGGAAACATATTTAATGATTCAAATATTTAATAGATGCCACCCAGGTTGTGACTTCATGAAAGCTTTTTAAAACAGTAAGTGTTTCAGAACGTTATATAATATATTTTTTATCATTATTTTATGTGTAAACATTAATGCTTCCGCATCACCTATGCTCACTCATGAAAGTCCCAAACATAAATGATGCGAGTACGTAAACGTTACTGAACGCTCGCCTTAATACGGCCCCTCCATGTTGTTCTCCGCACTGCACTGAAACTTGTCCCTCTTTGCCGACTATAATAATTAGTACAACTGAAGGTGCGTATAACATTTGTGAAGTTGTCTATTACAAATATATCTCATATTTTCCTGTAAAACTTTCAAGATTGCTTGTATTTTTTTTAAATTCAATAAAATTTCACATAACCTCAAATTTTGTTTCAAACTTAATCAGTCTTTTTTTCTAGACCATGGAAGCCAATCGCTTAATAAAATTTTATATTATTTTAAAATTGTTCAAGAACCACAAGAAAATGCATATAATAGTGGTCATGTTGAAAAACTGACTATGTACGTTAGCTTTTACTGCTATTTAACTTATACAAAAGCAGATATATACAGTAATATAATTTTTTAAAAAATGTTTTGGCACGTTGAAGAAATGTTAGGTTTCCTCAAATTTAATAACTTGTTCGACTAATTTACAAATACAAAAAATAAAACGCGAAGTATTGTTTTTTTTTAAATTTATATGAGTATTACTATGTTGCTATGTTCCTTTATCAAACTTGAGATACCTTCTTCATATAGTGATATAATATAATTTATATTTTACATTCCTTGAAAAGGCATCATTTGCCGAAACATGTAGGATTGTTTTAAATATATATATTTTGAAGTAAAACCAGACCTTAAATCGCCAATAAATTGAATTTACCATATATATATATATAATATTTTCGTGACCTTGGTATGATATGGAATTCAATCAGTTGGCGATTAATGGTCTGGCTTTACTTTAAAGTATATATATATACATATATATATATATATATATTTTATATATATATTTATATAGAATAAAATAAATTAAAAGCGGGCAAGCGGTCTGTCAATTAAAAAACTCATTTATTAATTATCCCTATATTTCGCAACAACTTTGTTGTTTCTTCCGAAGATACTACAAGATTAATGAGAAATAACATTAAATAAATAAGAGTATAAAGCAGTAGTAAAATACTTACAAAATGTAGAGTTGAAAAAAATAATAAAAGTGACGTACAAGGACAATAAAATTGATTAGATTTAAAACTTAAAGTAACTAAAGATACAAACCTTTAAAACCTTTAAAAAACATGTATATGTAAAAGTTAAAACATGAAAAATAAAAAATATAAAACGAAACATATAGCAAAAAACTAAAGTCACAAGAACATAAAAAAATAATGCATTATAAATTTAACAATATATGGACCAAATAACAAAACAATTTTTAGATGGTCAACTAACCGTCAAACCGAGTATATTAAAATAAATTATACTTAGTCCGTTAGTATCAGTAGTATCAGATCTATAATTTACGTTATTTGTGTCTGTTAATGTGGACCATTTCTAAAAAGGTTCTTTTTTAAGGTTATTTTCAACGTCTAAGATCTTAACGTCAACAAAATTGAATGTATGGTCACGATCAAGTGGATGGCACAAGATCTCTTTCCAATACGGACATCACTTTTATGCTGTGTGATGCGCTGTTTTATCCATTGTGATGTCTGACCTATATAACCGCCACAACAATCCGAACATGCTATCCTGTAGACAACATGACTATTTAAAAAGAAAGGTGTTATGTCTTTGATTTTACTATACAACTTCTTCAAAGTATAGGTGTTGTATTTAGCTATTTTAATGTTATTAAATTGTTTGAAATGTGATACAATTGTATGAGTAAGACCAATTGTATGGGATTTTTTTGTAAATCACACTGTCTGAAGGAACGTCTTCAGTAGTGTCATCATAAAAGTTTGAGCTATGTATCAATTTATTAAGTATGTGCTTAGGATAGCCATTGTTCACGAAGATGTTGAAAAGTTCTTTAAGATTGTCATTTAGAAAGGTTTCATGGCATATAGGTGCTATTCGGTTTCTCATAGCTATAACGGTGTTATACTTCTGATTGAGAGGATGATGAGAGTGATAATTAATGAACCGATCAGATGAAGTTGGTTTTCATACCAATTCAAAATGATACACTTATTATCGCCACGATTTACTAAAACGTCCAAGAAGGGCACGCTATTGTTACTTTCTTTTTCCAAAGTAAATTGTAAATGTTTGTTGTAGCTGCTAAAAATTTTTAGTGTTAGATCTATTTGTTCTTGTGGCACAGAGCAAACAATGTCATCAACATACTTGTACAAGAACGGTAATGGAAATGGTAGCTTAGCCATCACACTCTGTGCCACAAGAATAATAAAATGAAACTACTTTAAATCATTAACTTTATTGTAAGATATTTACAACAAAAAGTAAAACAGTAATTCACTTATTGGCATTATTTGTAATCTGGAAACTGAAAGTACAGTTTGTACAGTCTTTAATAATAATTCCTGATCCCGTTGGAATATTAGGGCTATATTCTGATGTGCTAATTTCTTGAGTATTATGTTCAACATAATTACTTATTAGGACATTCGATGGTCCCGGTAAAATTTTCTTTCCTGTTTCAAGTTTTTCATTTATATTATCATCTATATAGCCTTCGGGAATTGTGTAACTTTTCCATCCCCCGCTTTAATTATGTGATGTCACCACCATTTACTAATAAAGTGGCCGATGTTCGGCGGAAGAAGTGTCCTGTGTATAAGGGGCAGTCTTGTAGGTTTAAATATTTAGCAATTTCACTCGATATTTTGGCAATAGTGTTCATTCCAACAACTTGATTAAAACACGTTCCTTTAGGTTCCTTCTAGGTCTTAAAGCAACGTATTTTCTATAAAAAGATAAATAATCAATTAAATTTTCTTGGGTGTTATTTGTCACAGTGAAAATTCGAGTCCTTGTCTTTGAATCAGGAATAGTAACTATTGAAAGAGATTCTTTGTCATCGATATTTTTTATAGACATTTTTACTAATTCGTCACGCCTACAGGTACCTGCGATTCCAATAATTAGGACAACCTATAATATAGAAATCTTTATTAAACTCTAATATTAAATAAATATATAAAATTTACCTTGTATAATAAGTGTATTTCGTCAGGGGCTTCGCACAAAAATTTGCATACATATTTCGCTCTGTAAAAAGGTTTTTGATTTTTTGGGTTGTATCCGCTTCTTTTTTTAAAAACGCGGTCAACTTTTTGAACTGACATAAATCAATATTATTTTTTGTAGACAATGTGGTTTTTAGCATCGAGTAAATCGACCAGAGTGATGACGATTTTAGTGTCTTGACTTTCTCAGAAAAATAGGCAACAAGTACTTTTTCCGAATATTTATATATTTTCTTCGCATTACACCATGTTATGAAGTACTTATATTGTTTCTCATATAATGTCTTTGATTTTTCTGGCAACAAATTCAAACTTACAGCTTTTGCAGCAGTTCTGATCTCAGGAGGTGTACTGTCATTATTTTCCATAATTTTCTTCAAATATATTTAAGTTAACGCGTAAATTGCGAGATATTAATTATTGTGCTTTTAAATGTGTTAACTTAAATGTTACATACTGGTTGCTATTGACGACGCGCAATTTTGAGACTATCGCGCTAGAGCGAAAAAATGGCGGTCCTCAGTAAACATCAACTTTTCGTTACCAATGACAAGCAAAACAGCATTCTTTATCAAGTGATTGTAGAAAAAAAAATTAATAAAAGTAGTGAAACAGTTCATTAACGGTCAATCATGATATTTAAATGTAATTTATTTTAGCATTTGTAATTTTTTCAACTGATTTTCTTAGTTCTGAGAAGACTTGATGAATTTTTTAGTTTTTAAAGATCTTATGGTGACACTGATTTTAGATATTTGATATTTTGACATTTTAAATTTGTATCTTCACGACCTTGTCTTCAACTTTAGAAATTTTGTCGGAATCATGGCGGTCGACGAAAAAGTATGGCACAAAACTCGAGTTCTAAAGCAATTACGCACTCGTGGAATTATACACTCGCCGATACGCAGCTCGTGCATAACTTTTTCCACCCATGCGTAATATGCTACTTACAACTCTAGTTACGTAATATACTATTAGTGTTTTAGAACGGTAAGTAAATTGAGTTAAAATATGTATATTACGCAATTTATATTGTTACGCTACGCATATAAGAATATTTTAATTTATTTTTAAATAATATATTTCTTCTGTAAATATCTCGATTTTAAAATATTTAAACTTAAGACATTTTTCTATACATATCCATTTGCAAAGAGAAAGCATTTCTTTTGTTATATCCTAACCGAGACCCTTCGTTTTCTACCTGATCGTCAGCAACTCAAACGTTACTGTGAAATTTCTTTCTACATACATTTCATTTTAGATTGTTTTAATTCAATTATACATCCCTATGGTGTTTCATATCATTAGAAAGCTTATTTCACAAGCGATATTTTAATAATATTTATGCCATCGATAGAACATCTCTTCAGGTCGCGCTTCTTATTAATTATTATTCAAGATATCGACCCTCTCTTCGACTCAGGTCATAATAAAACAGACTGTTTTCAAAAACCAGTGTTCTATCGAAAAACTATCAGTCCGATCTTCTCGTTAGAACTCTCGTAAGATCCACATCTTACCCGCGGTACTGTTCAAGTGCTGGCCACGATGCACGTGCCCCTGCATCTCAGCGCAATTAAAAGGTAATTGTGTATTGTTCAATATATATTATTCTTTTAAGCGAATCCATATTAATTTAACTAATTAATTTCTTATTCCTCCGGCCAAACATCGCTCTACATATACTTAACCAAGGTATCGAACTTCGAAGGCCACGTGACCATCGCCGCAAATCAAAGGTAACTCTGTATTGTTCGATACAGAGATTATTTTATATTAATCGTAATTAATTAACATCTAATTTACTACTCAAGTTAACGTTCGTTTTCAGTGTACATTGTGTTAATTTTCAATTACTTATTTACCGCTCCTCGTGTATATATTACTTTTGTTTTAATTACTTTTAAATATATCAATTTCAATTTCTCTTATGCAAATATAAATACAAACTTTAACGACAACGCTTTTGTGTTTTATTTAGTAAGTAAGTTGTAGTATAGTTATTTAACCAATATCACGCACGTCCTGGCACTTTGAAGAAACTTCACCAGCACCACTAATTATTTTATTTATCTTAGAATAATTTCATTATTATTAGCACGGCACATCCACATCCCGATATCCAGCAAAGCCCCCGTTTGTAATAATATAACAACGCAACCTACGAATTGATATCATGGCAATATGATTTGAAGGTTTAAAAAGGAATGACATTAGCAATACCCACTGTAATTATTGTAATATTGAAAAATTTATAATTTAATCGCCCAAAAAAACGTCATAAGCATCACGAACGGTAAGTAAATACCGCGATATCATAAAGTTTCTGGGTCCAAGATGGCATTGAAATAGAAAATATATGTCTGAACTTTATCCATATTATCATACTGGTAATTTAACCTTAATTTTTGAAAATTATTTTGATAGTGTCATAGTGACATCAATAAATATGTCATTTGATTTAATAAAGATACAATAAAACAACAAGCTCAGCTTGTATTCAAAATTTTATTAATAAAAAAAGGCAAAATTAAAGCAAATGTTGAAATTGTTGTCCGTTATTTTCAATTCCCAATGTGACACGCCTTTTCATGCTGTTAAAGGCATTTTGCAGCATTGCGGGCGTTATTAATGCACATTCGTCAATAATTCTTTGTTGCATATCTTGCAAATTAGCAACAGGAGTTTTAAATATTCTATTCTTTAGGTGAGGAAACACGAAAAAGTCCATAATTGTCAAACAAGGTGATCCTGGTGGAAACTCAACTTCCGTATGTAAACTTATGATCCGATCGTCAAAAAACTCACGAAGAAAAGCAATATTTTCTCGTGTTGTGTGTGCCGTTGCACCATCTTGTTGAAAGTATCCATATTGCAATTCATCATCATGCAACTGTTTAATAAATTCATTCAGAATGTTTCTATACCTCTCAGCATTAATTGTGAAATTAAAAAAAATAGGGCCAACAACTCTGCGGCGAGAAACTGCTAGCCAAACACCAAGTTTCGCATTATGGAGAAACGATTCAATAAAAATATGAGGATTTTCACTACTCCACTGTCGAGTATTTTGGGAATTGACATACCCCGAAAGATGAAACCATGCTTCATCAGAGAAAAATGACAAATTTAGCAGGTCATCATCTTCTATTAAGTTATTTGCAAACCACTGGCAGTACGCACGACGTCTAGGGTAGTCTACCGGCAAAATAGCCTGATGTGATTGCATCTTATACGGATGCATGTGTAAGTTTTTCTTTACAATTTTCTGACATGTTCCATAAGAAAGTCCAATCTCTTGAGAAAGGCGTTTCAAAGGTTTTGTGGGTTCATTTACCATACGTTGACGAACATCATTTATAACTTGTTCCGAACGAACAGTTGGTCTACCAGTACGTGATTTATGACCCACAGAACCAGTCTCACGCAACACACCAACACAATTGGAAAGGCAATTATAAAAATCTTTGGGAATTACAGCTAACTCTGGAAAGTGCTCTCTAAAATCATCCAAACATGCACGTTGACTGTACGCCCAAATTCCATCAATTCGCACTCCACTCCGAAAATAGGCTTCAATCATGTACGCTTTTTACACTATATTGTAAACCATATTTGAATTTACTCGAATGTGCTATGTTTGAAACTCGACGTTCAAACTTGCTTTCAGCAATTCTAACACATTAATGAATGACAGATAATGTCACTGTCAAAATAATTTACAAAACAGAGTTATAGTTCCTAACTTAAGTTCAGACATACAATTTATATTACAAAGCCATCTTCGTCCTAGAAACTTTATGATATCACGGTACCTATCTCAGACAACAATTGGAGTCGTCGCTTCCCTCCTCCTCCAACAGTTGCCCTCGATCGGTAAAAGTTCCTTACGTTCTTGATACTTAATATACTAAAGGATTATTCAAAAGTAAGTTACATTTTGAAATTGTCGTCGTTTTGTTAAATAGTAAAGTATATACAAAATAAAAACATATTTGTGTTCATAAAATAATGGGATTTACTCATTACTCGTTTACATATTTTTTATTTCCATTGCCATGGCAACAAGTTTGATGATAAAAATAGAGACGTTGGCTTTTCTTACTGAATTTGACAGATATTCACCCTGTGAAAAATGGTTTTGACGTTGCAAAATCGTATAAACCTTGTTCAGTGCTACTATGAATGTGCAAGAAGTTTAGTAGCGGGTATAAGAAAATTCAAAAAAAAACAATAACTTGAGAAACAGGCCGTGCAGTTTACAGGCCCACCCCAAGCTAATCCGTAAATTTGAAGAAACTGGTTGCGCAAAATCTGACAGACCTAAAGTAGCGAATAATATTACTCCTGCTGAAGTTTTAAGTGTGGCTGAAGAAATAGCCTGAAATAATAACTACGGAATATGTAGCGCTAATCAAATTGCAAAACGTCTCCAAATAAGTTACAACACGGTTCGGCGAATTTTCAGAAGACATCTAAAAATGTATCTGTATAAAATGCAAGTTTTATTTTAACTTAAAAAAACCGATAAACCAGTTAGGTATGATTTTGCTCTTCGTGTATTAGTACAAATTAAAAAACTCAGCAGTGGCTGGATAACGTTTTATGGACTGACGAGACGCATTTTCAACTGAGTGTGGTTGTTAATACGCACAACTGTAGGATTTGGTTGGAAAATTATTCGCATACTGTAATTCAGCAAGAAATTCATAATTTGAAAGTAACCGTGTGAATTGGGTTCACATCCCGATTCATTTTAGAATCATACCTTTTTGAGGAAAATTAAAAACATTTACAGTTACTAGAGAACGATATTTTACCATGCCGCGAAATTATGTTATCTCAAGATTGCACAATTACGATATTGAACATTCATCTTCTTGCAAGATGACGCACCCCCCCCCCCCTCATATTTACACTCCAGTAAAAAAATCTGTTAATTAACACTTTTGGCAATCGTATCATAAGCAGAAACTTTCCCAATCCTTGACCAGTGCGTTCTCCAGATATTAATCCGGCAGATGGCAGATTATTGGCAATTTCACAACAAGTGGCAGTTACTCCAGTTAATTTACTCCACGATGTTGTCCACAGTATAGAAGAAAGGCTGCTTCTTGTTGAAGAATAAAAAGGCGGACATATTCAAAATTTGTGCTGAAGTGATTTGTTTTGTAATAAACCCCATTGATTTATCAATAAAAACATGTTTTTAATTTGTATATACTTTACTTTATATGGAAGTTAAAGCAGTTTCAAAATGTAACTCACTTTTGAATAACCCTATATTTCATACCTTATATACATACCTATAACAAAAAAAAATTCATATTCGATATATGGAGATTTACATGTGTTTGCATCCAGTGACGATTTGTGACGTATTTACTAAATGAGCGTATACAGCTGCATATCGTAAACTCATTGAAAGAGTTAATAACAGTAATAATAATATACTTTAATACCCAACAGGCTAGATCCAATTACAAAATATATTATAATTATAATTATATGACATTGCAGTGCAATTAAATAAAATATGGACTTAAATAGTGCTGTCCATCCGCGAGCCATCCTCAAGCAAACAGATCCAGAATTCTGTTGGCCACGTTGGAGAGAATATAGGTAGGAGTCCGTTTCAAGACTTCATAAATGTAACTTCGTACCTGGACTTCATACAACCAAAAACGACATTCGCTGGCAGTCAATAATGTTTTTCATCAGTTTAGTTAGGAATTTCCTACAAATATTCTCCGTTCTCGTAGAGTTTAACGTAACATCCTAAATTGCGTACTTTATAAGGTAAATATTGATAAAAAGCCCATCATTACCTGAAACGTCTTCACGTGTACACTTTAAATTATTGAAATGAATATGGAGGGAAACATATCAAATTCTGATTCAAACTACTCAATATACAGGCTGTTTCTGAATGGATACGAAAGATTTCAAAGAGTGATTCTTTAGCAAAAATTAAGGGGGTCTTTCATATAACTTTTTGTTCAACACCCTTTTTCCTCCAAGTTACAGTCCTTTAAAATTAGGTAAAAAAAATTGTTTTTATTTAATATGTCCACTTTGGAAAAATTTAGAAGAATGAAATTTGGCAGATAACTGATGCTAATAAAATGGCAGTTTTTAAGTGTTTTTGTTACCTTAAAATGTAATCACAAGGGGCTGAAAAAAACAACCCCTATAATATTTTGAATCAGAACTTTTTAATGCGCCTATATTTTCCTATTTCAAGAATTGATTTAAAAAGACAGACTCAATCTGCAACTTTTTTATGTCTTGACTTTTTATCATAAAATTGTTAGTTTGTTCACAAAAAAATAAAATACTGCTCAGACTCTTTTCCCATAAATTCACAGAGAGGTTATTATTTATTAAAAAAAAAAACAAGTAAGCTGCTGTCAAATGAAGTCATATGACAAAGAGTTTTATTGTCCTGATTTTCTCTAATTTCTAGACAGTTTTATGAGGACTTCAAACATTTTTTACAACTAAATAAAACTTTATTGAAAGAATGGCATTTTTTTATTTAGTTGAAGAATATTGTAAATTAGAACGGATTGAACAATAATTGTACTACTAATAACAATTAACAAACTACAAAAAAACTAATAATAACGTGGACAAAATTTCAATTACAAAAATCATAATAAATGTTGAAAATGGCGCCCTTCGACCAAAATGCAGGACTCTACTCTTCGTCTAATTGAATTCCGTATTCTTTGAAATAATCCTGGTCTATTTCTAATAGTCTCACGTGCTACGATGATACGATCCCTTAAATCATCGATATTTTCAACGGGAGTGGAATAAACCAGTGTTTTTAGAAAACCCCAAATGCAAAAGTCCAATGGATTCAAATCTGGAGATCGGGCAGGCCAATTCTGGGTGCCTCATCGTACTATCCAGCGATTTGCATAAACTTCGTCTAAGTAGCGACGAGCGTTATTACTAAAGTGGGCTGGAGCGCCATCATGCATGAACCATAGTTCTTGCCTAATTTGCACAGGAACATCATCAAAAAGTTGGGGTAACTCTTCTTCAAGGAAATGGCAGTATGCGTCTCCATTTAATCTTATTGGGAGAAAATATGGCCCAATTAAATAATCATCAATAACACCAAGCCACACATTCAATGAAAATTGATGTTGAAATTTAGATTCAGCAATTTCGTGTGGGTTTTCATCTGCCCATATTTGATTATTATGGAAATTTCAGATAGATTCCCGAGAAAAGCTTGCCTCATCAGTAAACAAAATATGAGATAAGAACTGCGGAGCTTGTATGATCATTTGAATTATCCATTGACAAAAAATTAAACGAGGTAGAAAATCTCGAGGTAAGAGCGCTTGGACTCGTTGGATATGGTAGGGATACAGCATTTGTTCTTTTAAAATTCTAAATACTGTGCAATGGCTCACATTTAATTCTCGGTCAATTTGTCCTTGTTCCGGGAGATTCTTCAATTAAATTAAGAACAGCCTCCTCTAGTGCTACAGTTCGTACTTCTCGAGAACGTCCGCAATCGACGGTTGTTCTTGAAAAATTTCCTACTTTTCGTAAACGTTGATGAATACGGGCGAATACGCTATGATGGGGTAATGTTCGTTCTGGATATAACTCACCGTAAAGCCTCCGAGCTCTTAATCCATTTCCATTAGCACGACCATATAAAAAATGCATATCTGCCATTTCGGCATTTGTGTAATTTGCCATTTTATTTACTTAATTAGTTTTAGTTCTTCAGAGATTAAAGAATAACACAGAGAAAATCAGGACAATAAAACTATTTGTCATAGGTATGACTTCATTTGACAGCAGCTTACTTGATTTTTTTTTTAATAAATAATAACCTCTCTGTGAATTTATGGGAAAAGAGTCTGAGCAGTATTTTATTTTTTTGTGATCAAACTAACAATTTTATGATAAAAAGTCAAGACATAAAAAAGTTGCAGATTGAGTCTGTCTTTTTAAATCAATTTTTGAAATAGGAAAATATAGGCGCATTAAAAAGTTCTAATGCAAAATATTATAGGGGTTGTTTTTTTCAGCCCCTTGTGATTACATTTTACGGTAACAAAAACACTCAAAAACTGCCATTTTATTAGCATCAGTTATCTGCCAAATTTCATTCTTCTAAATTTTTACAAAGTGGATATATTAAATAAAAACAAATTTTTTTACCTAATTTTAAAGGACTGTAACTTGGAGGGAAAAGGGTGTTGAACAAAAAGTTATATGAAAGACTCCCCTTAATTTTTGCTAAAGAATCACTCTTTGAAATATTTCGTATAAATTCAGAAACACCCTGTATAATTTGTTCGGAGTTTGTGCCCTCTTTTGAAATTAGAACACCAAAGGCATTTTCTAGAAATAATGTATTTTCTGTGCGTTACCATCGAACAACGTATGTACTTAACAGTCCAGTAAATTTAACCACTAAAGAACTTACCATTTGACTTAGATTTATTTAATTGTATCAAAGGTGTATTTTTAAGGTATGCAAATAATGTAGATTTTTATTATTAGTAGTGGCTCTTTCTTATAGACATATTTTAGGATTTAGGTGTCCCGTAATGTCTAAATAAATAAAAAAATATAACCTATTTTCAATATAATTAAGCAACTTCAGACTTTCAGTCTACTCTGTATACCCATTGACTTGAAATATAGATTTGAATTGTTGAACATTTATTCATCCTCCAAATAGATGACGCCTTTTCTTTCCTATAGAATTTGCATAATTCAAATTATTTCTTTCTATTTTGCTTTTATGATGAAGTGTTGTGGTTCAGAAATTTCCTTTTAACTCGAATTTAATTTTAAAACTTTCAAATGAATCAAATGAATCGAACCGTGCAAGTGGTTAATTTTCTGTGTTTGGTTTCATGAGTTTTCGCGTCACGAAAGTACTTTTTAAACTTTTCACCGTTTCTAAACTTCCAAACAGTTTAACGTGTTTTTTTTTTGTAGGGCTTCAGTTTGAAAAGCTTACTACTAATGTGCGCACAGTTCTACATTTCCTACAATCTCCAATATCAGTTCATATTCGCGACGACGCCATACAGACGATTACAACCACCTGAAACGTGCTGAGTATTTATACAGTTCGCGTCTCCGGGAAGCTCCAGTAAATAAACGAAACGATTAATTTATCGCGGTGCGGTTTCGTTTCCGAAAAAGTTAACAGTGTTTTCGCAGAGTTTTGAGGAGCTATTACCTGCAAATTACGGAGCTACTTTATTAGTTTTTGAGTTTCGCAAAGAAATTTGAACGATAAGTGTCTATTATCGTATCTTAATTTCCGATATATACAGTTAATATTCCAGGGGTTCAATTGTGAAATTTTGTGAGTTGATAAATTATTATTTATTTGAGAATATTCTTCATAAACTTATTCAATTTGTAATTTAAAATAGTAGCTATTACAAACGTAATTTTAAGGCTCTAGTTTTAATACATATTCAATCGGTAGATCTCACTAAATACGTTGACATCTTCAGCAATAACTAACAGAGTGTTAAGAACTACAAATATTTGAATCCTATAACTTACATTTTTAAATAATTTCTTTAAATAATTAATTGAATATTGAGCATAATTTAATATTGATATTTAGTTAAAATATGGCTTAGAAAAAAGCAATTGGAGTAGAAAACAGTACCTATATTTAACTAGAATTAGCATTAGCATAGCATTAACTAAAATCGAAAAAAAATATTTATAACTACCCAAATCTATTTTCATTTATTCACAATTGCCAATTAAATCGTATAAACATATAAATTATTTATCTTCAAATCATCCAACAGGGGCACACTTGATTTTGAATAATAGATTCTCTCAAAGGACGACTTTTTTCTTGTATTTTTATACTTTACTTCCATTCTTTGTTATCCCCCTACTACTTTTCTACATACTGCGTCAAGTTAACATATTCAGAAATCAGTATGTTATTATCAGAGAGAGGACTCGAGCGATCGATGATTCATAGCCCGTAGGCATCTGGCTTGAATTCCCAATAGGTTTGTTTCTGTAATCGATCCGTGAGTTTCGAACAATTTGATATGTGTGGCCACTGCATAAGTGGCACATATCTACATATGCAGTTAATATGTATCTGTCAATGTACAACAGAGCGAATGTAATCAAACGGTTTGGTAACCAGCAGCAAGTACTGCTGAAACAAAAGTAATGCTGACACGCGAATTACGTATCGAATTTTGAATAAAAATAATTTACAAAGAACAAAACTCCAAACTATGTATTTTCTGTAAAACATTGAAAGCGTAAAACATTACTGTGAGAACAACTAAAATTTGTTCAAGGTGTTCCTGTGTTAAATTAGTTCTTTTAGATGTTAAAACGTCTTTAAAAATTGAAAATGGTCGTTCCACATCACAACTGGTGATGGACGCGTGATTAAAATGTTGCAAAAGTGCACCATACTTCGAACGTATAGATTTTTCAATTGGCTCTGTGCAGAATTGATATATTCAAATCTGGATTTCTGCTAAATATGGAATACATTTTTTGTCTCAGCTTTGAGAAATATCTTTTTAAATAATGAAACTAACTTATCAACATTAGGAAAATAACCCCTGATGTATTCACATACTCTGTGTAGTGCATGTGCTGCCCAGGTAACGTGTAGCATATTGGGATAAGATTGCTTTAATAACTTCCCTGTTTTTAAAATATAAGCTGCCGCTTAATCTGTTAAGAGATCTCCAAGTACTTCATTTGAAGTCTCCGCCAAAAAGTAGGGTCTCTGAGGGAGGAATACATGTCATGTTGTCGGCTGCCCTGGTTCCACTGGTTTAGTCGGTCTGTCGCTGGTGGTACATGAAAAACTCTTTGTGAATTTTAATTTGCTTACCATGTGCTGAATGATGATCATTAGATGAAGGAAATTCAACAAAATTTCGTTTGGAGAAATTAAAAATCAAAACAATATTTATTTATTTTTACGATTCTAAGAACATCCACAAAGAATTAGTTTCAAATTGTAGTATATTGTATTGTATATGGTAGACACTATATATGTTTTACCATGCTATGGTTTCTTTATGTGACAAGTTTCAGTGTACCAACAAAAGTAAAGGGTTATTCACTTTTAGGTTTCAAAAAAAGCAAAAAAGGGCACATATAAAATTTAATTTTTGATGAAATTTTTTTTTTATTATAAAGTTTGGACCTTGCCATTATGTGTGAAATACAATATCATTCAAATGGCCGCCTCGGATTTGTGGCTACACTCGATTCTTTTGAGGTAATTTTGGACCAGTTTTCGGCACATTTCGCCCGGTATCTCGGCCATCAGTTGACGAATGTTGTCTTTCAAATGCTCTAAAATTAGAGGATTGTTCGCATAAACACAGTCTTTTGCATAGCCCCACAAAAAAGACTAACGACAAATCGCATGATCTCGGTGGGAAATTGACGTTACCAATACGTGAAATTAGACGACCAGCAAACTTTTCGCGCAATAGAGCCAAAATCAGCGGTGTTGTGCGGCTTTTTGCACCGTCTTGCTGGAACCACATATCGTCCAAGTCCATATCTTCAATCGCAGTCCAAAAAAGTCTGTTATACCATACCGTTCCGAATTTATTGTAGCTGCTCTTCCCTTGTCATCTTCGAAAAAATATGGCCCTTCGACGCCTCCAGAACATAATGCGCACAACACAGTCCCTTTTTCTGGATGTAACGGCTTCTCTTCAATTATTTGAGGATTTTCAGAGCCCCATATGCGACAATTTTGCTTATTTACGTACCCACCAAGTTAGAAATATGCCTCATTCGCTGAAGAGAATTTTGTTCGAAAAATCATTATTTACGGCCTGTTGCTCAAGGACCCATTTGATGTATCTCCTGCGTTGTTGACGGTCAGCAGGTTTTAATTGATGAGTGAGTTGGAGTTTATACGGATGTAGGTGTAAATCAAGGTGCAAAATTCACCATAATGAGCCGTAAGACGCCGTGGAATCGACAAATTGAATACGTTTGAATCCCCACTTTTTAGTAGGTTTTAACAATTTTAACGCGCTTTTCTGTTATTTTTTGATGCATTTTTGTAAATGGCAAACATTCAACTAAAAATTGGAACATATGTAATATGTAACATCATTAAGATTATTAACTGATTAGTTTCATCTGCAGCAAGATAATGCTTCTGAAGATATGTTAGGGTTAGTTCCAAAGTAAAAAATCCAGACTGACCTTCAGCATCACCGTATATCAATTCAATGGAGAGGGTGAAAGATAAGTTGAACAAAATATCAGCGAACGTTGTAACACAACCTATGCCAGCTCTTATTTGAAGATTGGCAACATAATATTAAACCTTTTCCAAAAAGTTTTGTTTAAATTAAATGGCATATTTAAAACTGTTGTAAAGATCACAAATTAATGGAAATATTAAGTTATACTGCTGAGATCACCATATTGCCTTATTATCTGACCCATATACAGAAGAGGCTATTCGAAGTGTGTGAAATATTTACAATAACGGCCACGAATTGCCTCTGTTATATTATAAAAACTAGCTGACCCGGCAAACGTTGTTTTGCCTTCAAATTTTATTTATATTTAAATAGCTGACCCGGCAGACTTCGTCATATATCATGAAGATGGCGTAGTAAAATCACTCCCTACAAAATGTATGGGAAAATGAATTTTTTTGATAATTTTTTTTTCCGCGATAATTCGGGAATTTTCTTGGGTATTATTCTTGTTTGGCCGGAGACCAATCCGAATTGGTGCGAGTCTTCGAAATCGGTCCAGGCGTTCTTGAGTTATAAGCGTAGTAAAATCACTCCCTACAAAATATATGGGAAAATGAATTTTCTTGATAATTTTTTTTTTCGGGATAATTCGGGAATTTTCTTGGGTATTATTCTTGTTTGTCCGGAGACCAATCCGAATTTGTGCGAATCTTTGAAATCGGTCCAGACGTTCTTGAGTTATAAGCGTAGTAAAATCACTCCCTACAAAATGTATGGGAAAATGAATTTTCTTGATAATTTTTTTTTTCCGGGATAATTCGGGAATTTTCTTGGGTATTCTTCTTGTTTGGCCGGAGACCAGTCCGACCAGTTCGAATTGGTGCGAATCTTCAAAATCGGTCCAGGTGTTCTTGAGTTATAAGCGTAGTAAAATCACTCCCTACAAAATGTATGGGAAAATTAATTTTCTTGATAATTTTTTTTTTCCGCGATAATTCGGGAATTTTCTTGGGTATTATTCTTGTTTGGCCGGAGACCAATCCGAATTGGTGCGAATCTTCGAAATCGGTCCAGGCGTTCTTGAGTTATAAGCGTAGTAAAATCACTCAACACAAAATATATGGGAAAATGAATTTTCTTGATAATTTTTTTTTCCGGGATAATTCGGGAATTTTCTTGGGTATTATTCTTGTTTGGCCGGAGACCAGTCCGAATTGGTGCGAATCTTCCAAATCGGTCCAGGCGTTCTTGAGTTATAAGCGTAGTAACTAACGCCACTCTCTTTTATATATATAGATGTTGGTATATCGCTTATAAATTACGGCCCTAAAGGGATATGGCTAAATATGAAAGGATTGTTTGCAAAGGAAAAAAGAAACGAGAATCTTTACTAAGTTGATCTAATTTTCATGACTACATCAATTAAATGAAAATGGTGTGAGATTAGCTCGAAAAAAATGTTGTTTTACAAAGCTTGATTTTTTCTTTTATAAATAATGTACAATATAGTCGAAATATTGAAATAAATTAGTAATCGTCCAATAGCCATCTGTTTTGAAACTCGAGCGATTGTTGCTTTTTCGTATCAGCTAATCTCTTGAATTCTGACCAATGTTTCTTCGGGTATCTAGATTTGTTGTGAAAAGGTCTGTGGGTACTTTAACAGTGTGTTTTACAATGCGCTTAACAATGCAGAGCTTTTGTAAAAACTAAGTTCTTGTCCGAGGTATCTAAACGTAGAAGGAACTTTTATAACTAAAATTCGGATTACATGCATGAAAAATAGTAAAATATACACATATGTATTACATAATTTGATAAAAATATGCTCCAATTTGCGTCAATGTGCTAAATTTCTTATAACATGCTAATAAAAAACAAATCCGTTCTATGAAACAAAACTTTATTTTACATTTAAGATCTGTTAAATTAGGTAACACTATTAACAATATATTTCCCCTTTCAAAATATAAGAAACGTTTACAAGAATTTTAATTCCTTGATTTTTTCTAATACTAAGTTTAGCTTTTTAAAAATTATTTCTTTAGTTCCTGTAATAGTCGGTCATGTGTTATGGCATTTGTTTATTGAATTTACAGATTCACTCAAAAGCAGTTCTCTTGCTTCTAATTTCAATTTATTTCTGCTAGTATAGAAAAATTTGTTGCAATAAATGCCAATTGATTTGATATATTATTTTTTAAAGACTCTTGCTTTTTTATAGCATCTGAATCATCAGAGAACTCTAAAATAAAATTTTAAAATTTCGATAATTTTTTGAATAGAAAATTGCACTATTTAACCATGTTCCTCACCCAGTGTTAACTGGTTGTGGAGGTAATTGTAAACCGGGAAATGATTCTTTGTATAACTGAACCCGCAATGGCGATTTTAAAAAGATTTGTTTTACATTAGAAATTAATCCCCAAGAAATTAATTCACAAGAAGAAATTGATTTCTGTTTTCTTCGCCTACTACAAGTTGAAACCATAATTTTATTACAATATTTGAATTGTTAAACTTTATCCATATTTTAAGAAGCGGCATATTTTATATTTGCGAAGCTTTATTGCTTTATCCATTAGTCAGTTTGTATTTATACCTTGCTTTATTAGTGCACGAATTCAATACACGGATCTCTTTCCACTAAGACATTTTTTTCAAGTTTGTGAACAAGGAAAAATAACAGAGAGCCAGGTGTGGTGAATATAGTGGATGCGGCAACACGTAACCTGATCAGACAAACTAAGCGATTACCGGATGCATGAGAGGGCGAGCTAATGTAATAAAACTTTTTTCTGAAAAAATTCAATCGTTTTTTCTTCAGTTCTGCGTCGAAACGTATCAACGCATAGGCGTAATATTGGATAGTTATTGTACTTCTTCCATCTGAAAATAGCCAATAAAGATTAAGCCTTTGAAATCTCAAAAAATCGTGTCCATAATCGTATTGACTGATAAACGGTTTTTGCCTTTGTTTTGAGCACATTCATCAGGAGATATCCATGGTTTTGACTGTGTTTTTGTCTTTGAAGTATAGTGATGTATCCAGTTACGGTTTCAATCTCTTAAATTTCGATTGAATTTAGCCATACAATTATTTGAAATTGTAACACGAGGTCGCACTTAAAGCATTTTATTAATGAATTCATTAACAAAATCATAAAACAAAAATTATATCAACACTACAACACAAATAAAATAAACACCACAAAAATCAACGAAAACAACTCCCAAACTACTTATAAATATGTTCCAATACCTGACAAACTGTCAGAAAAAAGAAACAGAATCTTAACACCATATAACATAAAAGTAGCCCACAAAAATTTTAATAATCTCAACAACCTACACTCAAAATTAAAACACAAAATACCTACAAAAGAAAACTTGTTATTTATGAAATTACATGCAATGACTGCGAAGGCGTATACACCGGCCAAACAACACAATATCTGTAAGAATGTTTAAATGGACACAAATTTTCAATAGTACAGCCCTTAAAATACATATCACACAAACAAAACACACTTTCAATTTCGATAAAACCTCAATAATTACATCTGAAAAAAACAACAAAGCAAGAAATATATTAGAAAGCATCCTCATACAAAAAAATAGAAATTCCATAAATGACAGAACAGATTTAGAAAATCTGTCAGCAATATACCTGCCAATTATATGTATAACGATAATATAAACATCACAAAAATAAAATTAAAATTAAAAAAAAACATGTCCGATAACAGTTAACCCTCCCCCGCATGTGTCGACTCAAACAACATTCCTTCTGCCCGTAAAAATAGACACATGTCCGAAAAAACGGTCTACCTGCAATGCAAAAGTTTTAGTCTTACTTAGAAATGTGTTGTAAACAATCACAATATGTTAAAACCACAATAATTTCATGTAAGTAGATTATATATATATATATATATATATATATATATATATATATATACCGCCTAATTCTGAGCAAACGCAACGATGCGAATGTATGAATATTTCTCCTGCTCCAAATAGAATCCCCCTGAATGCTGTAGGCGTGTCAACATCGATGTCATATGTCATACATACTTACATATTATGGAGCCGCGTAAGAAAAATTATCTGATTACCAAATTACTATTAAAGGACTATAAATTGTTTAGTCCTGTGTTATGGTAATGAGTAAATTGCAATACGTTATACTGACGATGGTCACACAAAGCGTAATGATATTATTAATAAGCGGTTAAGAAAATTGCAAATAAGGCATCAAGAGATTTAATAAATTAAATTTTAATAATAAAGGTCACAAAAATTTTTCATAGTAAACTAAATAAACTTCAGAAATAAATAAAAACTAAATTAAATTCTAGTAATGTAAAGAATAATTTACTCTTACAAATAATAAAATAAATTATTCATAATGAGAAATTAATTATATAATAACGCAAATTCATCCGTTCAAACTCATCGCCGTAAAATAATTGATGATGTTTGGAATATTTCTAATTACGAAAACCATTTAATTTTAGTATGCGGTTAACGGAAGAGCAGCATTTGCCTAAATCGTTGGAAATATCGGAACTCTGCTATTTCGGAATAATGGTTTTAAACTTTGTAGAGAACCAGCAATGTCTATTTTCTGTTTAAGTCTACAAATTGTAGCTTTGTTCGGGATGGGCTTGTCGGGATACATTCCGGCAAATAAGTCACATACTCTTTGATAAGAATTATCAGCGTGGTACCATTTCATCATTTCGGCTTTCTCTTCTAGTGTATAACGCGGCATGATCACTATTCAAACGCTTAAGAGACTCCGTATAGGGTGACAGTGGTGACACTAATTTGTGACATTAATTGTCAAATCGTTGCGCGACAGACTGTTTTGTGATTGGCTAAACGCGTTCAGGGGATTTGTATTCGGAGCGGGAGAAATATTCATACATTCGCATCGTTGCGTTTGCTCAGAATTAGGCGGTATATCGTATATTATATATTTATCAATTGATAAATTCTTGCAGTTTTTCGGCTTTTACATGAAATATTTACAAATATCAAATTAGTATGCATCTAAACATATATATATATATATATATATATATATATATATATATATATATATATATATATATAGTAAATTCAATTTGTTGGCGATTTAAGGTCTGGTTTTACTTCAAAATGTATATATTTAAAAGAATCCTACGTGTTTCGGCAAATGATGCCTTTTTCAAGGAATATAAAATATACATGACAGTATATTAATGTCATACATTTGTTGTTGCTATGGATAAAATTATTCAAAGATACATTCCAATTTAATAATAATAAATCATGTGTTAGTATTCTAAAATAGATAGACAACAAAAACAGGGAAACGCAAGACATGAGTTATTATTATGTATGCGCCCGTGGAGCGACGAGATGTTAAGCTGTCAGCGTTCGGCTTAAACAATAAGGAAAACCACGAAAACCTACTCGGACAGCCAGACAGGAATCAAAACACGGAACTGTCAGCATGATAAGCACATATATAGATATTTAAATAACATAAGATATATAATTATATAACAGCAACATATATTATGATGATAAATTGAATTTACCATAACATACAAAGGTCACGAAATAATTATCTTTATATATATATATATATATATATATATTATAATAAAAATATTAATTGAATATTTATTGAAGACACTAGCTTTAATTCGTTACATTTCTGTTATTGGGATTTCTTAGAAGGTTGGAAGTCTATTATATTTGTATTGTTTTTTTTAATTTAGAGTGTCAAATCTATAATTAAATTTCAAAAGTATATGACTCTCTTACATTTACTAAAATTATAGAACTATGTAAATTTAGTTAATTTTGTATACTATTGTTAATGTTTGGTATTATCAAAGGTTATGTGTGAAGGAAAATTTAATTGTAAACCAAGAAGTTCATAATATTAATTAAGAATCAAAATTATAGTATATGTCAAATATTTTGGAAAATTATGTATAATTAAACCGACCAATGAGCTTCAAAAACAGGAAAAGCTGTTGGGTTGCCATAGTGAGTTATTGAAACAATTGGAGAGAATAATTTTTGCACTTGAATTAAGGGTATGTGTTTTTAGATAAAACGAATTTTTTTGAAAAATATAAATAAATAAGCATGATTTATATTACCAAGATTTGAATTGTTTTCATCTAATACTCCGCTATCATTTAATGAGCCACAAAAGATGTGTACCAGTTTTAAATAAATATTGGGAAACATTACAAGGCCTTATATTACCAGGATTGTGACCGTAAATTAGAAAAGCAGAATTTAGAAAAGTTTGTTTACCTTTGAATAATCGGGGGATCCTAACCTACGAGATCTGCCAGAATTGTGACCGTTGTACCTGAAGTTTAAATATACCAGCCGTACATCAGGGAGGCAAGACTTAATTCCAGTGACTAGACGGATAATTGTGATAGAATATTGAGCTAAGTTTTAATTATTTGCATTTTTATTTTAAGTAAAAAGATACATTTACTTACCGAAGGTAAATAAAGATCCCTTTAATGACCATTTTGTTCAAAACATTGTAAGTAGGGAGGTTATATACAAATTCATTTATTCAGCAATTGATTTATCAGAATCAATTTGTTTATGTAGCCTAGTATGTGTCTCATTTTCGTAAATTCCATTTTTAACCTATAAGAAATTCCACATAACCAATAAATTTTATAATTTTAATTTTCAATAAATTAAATTGGTAACTATTGTTTATTCCGAATGTTTTGTAAAATGTACCTAATTAAATACATATTCACTTATCAAGATAAGATTTTCCTTTTAATAAACGGAATTTAAGAACCAAAACAAGTCGTTTGAATTCTATTAGTTTATCATTTTAATACTGAGCTAACATACCTTTTAATTTCTTTGTCAGACAGAATCTTCACGACCCTGGAGATATTAGAGGATTCATGTTCGTTGTTTTATATTAAATTTCAAACTTTCTTTTAAGACCAAAGTACTATTTGGTTATAGAGGTTATAATTAGAGAACGGACGCAATTTCCATAAAACGCAATCGGCAATTGGAATTGTTTATAACGTCGCTCAGTACATCCCGGCGTAATTCAATGAAGTATTTGTTTGACTTACTCGGACACCTGGTCTCGCCGCGATAAGAATGGACAAGCCAGCTATTGTATTCCGAGAATATAGTGCTTTTTAAAGTGTTTTCATGAGCGTAGATAAAAGCGGGGTTTTTATAATGTATTTTATTTATTAGTTTATATTTCGTAAGATAAATAAAGTGCTGTGAGTAAGTTTCTTGTTTTCGTAGTTTTAACTGTTAATTACATCGTAATTTTTCTGATAGATCCTGTTTAATATCGTTTGATTGAATCTATTTCTTCCAATTATTTCGACGTAAGAGTGTGAATTGAATTTCGTTCAATTTCAATAACTTACGCACACATTTTTAGTTTTCATTATTAGATCTAGAGCATTGTTTAAGTTACTTTTTCAGACATGATATGGAAGAATGTCGAGAACGGCATTGTAAAACAATGGCGAGTTGGATTGACGGTCATACTGATTGTATGTCCATTGTCAATGATTCCGAAATTTATTACAAAATCCTTAAAATATCGTCATTTATCATATTAATACTGAGCTAACATACCTTTTAATTTCTTTGTCAGACAGAAGAACCTGGAGATATTAGAGGACTCATGTTCGTTGTTTTATATTAAATTTCAAACTTTCTTTTAAGACCAAAGTACTATTTGGTTATAGAGGTTATAATATTTAACTACAAATGTTTATATTCATTGGACCTGCGCAGAAGTGTATCAGAATGCGGGGGTAAAAATTAGAATTTTAAATTCATTTTCTGCTTTAAAGTTTAATATTTTGTCTTTAAAAACACTTTTTAGTAAACGTTTGACTCAAAGTTTGTTACAATATATATATACAGGCTGATTCATTTTCGGCCCTCACCATGGGGATCTCTCTTATTATTGGAGATAGAGTATAGGTTTAAATTTGGCAAAGTTGTTAAATTTTGTGTTTGTTATAAATCCGTAAAGAAAATAGACCTGTGACAAATGACCTTCTTTATTTAAAAAAAAACGCGAAAACCCCATTTTCTTCTTTTACCTGTAGCACCGACATTTGGCCTTGTAGAGAAAATATAAAAACACATCCTTGTGGCCATTTCTAAACCTCTATCCAGTGGTGTACTCTAAATTTTTATATGACGTTTCATTTCTTTCTGGCCATCATCAACTATCTAATTTCTTATAGGCGCCATATTGGATTTAGACATCTTCAGAAAGAGTTTTCTTTCTGATTTCAACTATGTACCACATGCTGACTAAAGTTTTTGACATTATGTTTATGTTTTATTTGAAAGAATAAATTATAAGATTAAATAAGGTAGCCATGGAATTTCAATCTGTCAAACATTTCATTTATTGTTCATTAAAAATACAAAAATGTCGTACACTAACGAAGAGAAACGAGATATGATAAGTATTTCTTATTCTTCGAACCGAAATTCAACAGTAGCGAGTACAAGATATCTACAATTATATCCAGAACGACAACAGCCTCATCGTACCATTTTTATAGATCTCGACAGAAATTTGGTCGAGAATGGATCGTTTACTAAGCCGCGTAATGGTCAAGACAACAGGAATTTAAATGAAAATCGACAAGATATTTTACAAATGGTAAATTAAAAGCGTGTTTTCAAATTTCATGTTAATCTTGTATTTTTATAGATAAATAATAATCCATCAATTTCTACACGCGAAGTAGCGTCAGAATTAAATTTGTGCCAGTCCAGAGTTTGGAGAACTTTACATAAAAGTAGGTTTAAACCACACAGGATCCATGTTAGTCACACTTTACTGCCTGGAGATAATTTGAGAAGGCTAGAATATTGTAATTGGTTAATGAGAAGGACAGAAAATGACGAAAATTTTTTAAGCAAAATCATCTGGTCAGATGAAACAAAATTTACAAATTCTGGAATGTTCAACAGAAATACGGAGCACTATTGGGCAGTACAAAATCCCCGACAAAACAGGGCTAGAAGACCACAACATCGTTTTGGAATAAACGTTTGGATGGGTATTTTGGCAAATCGTCTCTTAGGACCAGTTATGTATGAAGAACATTTAAATGGAGAAAGATATTTAACATTTTACGTACATACGTATCTGACTATCTTGACGACAATATCCCATTAAATCAATTACAATATTTATGGTGGCAACAAGATGGCGCTCCAGCACACAATGCAGCTGTTGTTAGAAATTTCTTAAATCAAGAATATATAAACCATTGGATTGGAAATAGGGGAGTTGTTGAATGGCCTGCGAGATCACCTGATTTAAGTCCGCTAGATTTTTTTTTATGGGGATATGTTAAAAATAATATTTATAAAGTAGATGCGCCACAAAACATTGAAGAATTACGAGACAGACTTCAGAATGCCTTCGATGCAGTTCCTAGAAGAACTATACAAAGGGCAGTACAAAATGCCAGAAGGCGTGCCCAATTGTGCATTACCGAAGATGGCCAGATAATTGAACATTTACTGTAATTCTTTATTGTTTACTTTTCTATGTATTTTTGTTAATGTTTTTGTTATCTTGTACTCGCTACTGTTGAATTTCGTTTCGAAGAATAAAAAATACTTATATCTCGTTTCTCTTTGTTAGTGTATGATATTTTTGTATTATTAATGAACAATAAATGAAATGTTTGACAGATTTAAATTCCAAAGGCTACCTTATTTAATCTTATAATTTATTCTTTCAAATAAAACCTAATGTCTAAAACTATAGTCAGCATGTGGTACATGGTTGAAATCAGAAAAAAAAACTATTTCTGAAGATGTCTAAATCCAATATGGCGCCTATAAGAAATTAGATAGTTGATGATGGCCAGAAAGAAACAAAACGTCGTATAAAAATTTAGAGCACACCACTGGATAGAGTTTTAGAAATGGCCACAAGAATGTGTTTTTATTTTTTCTCTACAAGGGCAAATGTCGGTGCTACAGGTAAAAGAAGAAAATGAGGTTTTCGCGTTTTTTTTTTAATAACGAAGGTCATTTGTCACAGCTCTATTTTCTTTACGGATTTATAACAAACACAAAATTTAACAACTTTGCCAAATTTAAACCTATGCTCTATCTCCAATAATAAGAGAGATCCCCATGGTGAGGGCCGAAAATGAATCAGCCTGTATATAACAATTGATAAATAATTGGAGCTTTTCGGCTTTTATAAGAAATATTTACAAATATCAAATTAGAATGTATGTAATTGCAGAGTAAGTGGGGATGTAAACATTGCTGTCTACAAATTATAAAGCAAATCATACGAAATTTTTTTATTTGAAAAATATTGTCTACGTTGGGACTCGAACCCAAGTCTACAGCTATCCGGGCTGTCGCTTTTACCACTAAGCACATATAAACATCTAAACACTCATATAGCTATGGAGTAATAATTAGCATTTCCAACATTCAAATCTGACATCTGCTCTCAAAATACTGACATCTGCTTTCAATAACTCACATCTACTTTCAAAATAGGCATCTGCTTTCTAATCTGACGTTTGCTTTCATAACTGACACCTGCTTTCAAATCAGACATCTGCTTTCATTAACTGACATTTGCTTTCACTAACTGACATCTGCTATCAAAACTGACATGAGCTTTCAAAACTGACTTCTGCTTTCAACTTGACATCTACATTCAATAACTGACATCTGATTCATTAACAGTGTTACTTTATAATTCATTTCTAAATAGCTTGAACCTGGGTCTATTGTGGCTTAGTGGTAAAAGCGACAGCCCGGATAGCTGTAGACTTGGGTTCGAGTCCCAACGTAGACCATATTTTTCAAATAAAAAAATTTCGTATGATTTGCTTTGTAATTTGTAGACAGCAATGTTTACATCCCCACTTACTCTGCAATTACATACATTCTAATTTGATATTTGTAAATATTTCATATAAAAGCCGAAAAACTCCAATTATTTATCAATTGTTATATTTAATAAACGGCTAAGAAATTATCTAAACACATTCTTTGGAATGGCGGCCGGGTAATTAAAACAATATTTAATTTTGTTTACGTTTCGGTTCTATATATAGAGCCTTTTTCGCAACTGAAATATTTATTTAAATTTTAGGAAGTAAAGGTGTTATATTAAATGTACTTAGATTATATTGTATTGTTTGATTACATTTCAACTATGACTATTTTTTGGTTATTAAATTGTAAATGCGAAGTTTTAAAGTTACAGAATTTTGGAATTAAAACTAATTTCTTACATCTAAGGAGGAATATTCTTCTGTTCTTTAATTTGACTAGCTTTTCTTCTTCTTTAGAATATTTTTGAATAGTTGCGAGGTTTCATTTCCATATGTATCTTTCACCTGTTTGAATGATAGTGTTTGTGAAAAATACATATGGAAATAAAAACTCGCAACCATTCAAAAATATTCTACTAGTCTTCCATATATAACACTAGTTAAATTAAAGAACAATAATTTCCTCGAGTTCTCGCGTAGTGGTTCTGTGTAAAGGCTATGTAATTATTTGTATTTTTTTTAACAAAACCAGAACGTGATAAATACCCAATATTCTAAAAACATCAAATTCACATAAAGAGTATAGATTTCCCATGAAAATTCTAAATTAGTAACATTATTAAACCTATTTAAAGTTTTATTGTGTATTTCCGCCTAAAGTTTTATAATCAAACTTGTATCGAGTACAAGATCAAATCGGAAGTTTTATTGTGCTGAATTTTAACAGAGTGGAAAAAATCGCGAAAGAAATATTTCCACTGTCTATATTCTTTATCATTTCATTGATCACATATTGAATTCCAATAGTATATGTGTGACTGTGTGTGTGTGCATATGCGTTATACAATAGTCAGTTTTATAAATATATTTCCATTCTACTTTTATTTTTATTTTCTATTTCTGTAGATGAATATTTCTTAAGGTAAACCCATGCATATAAAGTATAGCTATATTTTCACGAAAGACTAAGGAGGATTGGTGCGTTTCAAACCTCTCAAGATGCGCAAACTGAAATTAAGCAACTTTATTTATAGAATAATATAAACTAGATACATTTATAAATGTTTTGAACTGATTCATATTTATTTTCTTTATTTGTCGAGTATACAGAATGGCAGAAAAGAAACAAATGTCCTTAATTATTACCAAAATAAATACGTTCACCAAAAGAATTAAACGAAATGCTACTTAATACGAGGGCGGATCAGTTATTAGTTAGCTTGACGAAAGAGGGCAGCACTAAAAAAATCTTATGTGTTTTCAAAGTTGGGTTATTCTTCAAAATATAACTGCCAAATTTGAGTGCATTTCAATCGTTAGGACTCTTGTGATTTGAGTCAAAAGACAACTGTTTTTAACTTGCTTCGAAAGATGGAAAAAATAAAGTACTGATCGAGGATTAAATTCTTATTTTTAAAGAACATATCAAACTATGAAGTAAACGTTGAGCTCAAATATGTTTACGGGGACTAATCGACCGCACGCATAAAACGATGAACAGTTGAGTTTAAATGTGGCTGTACCAGGGTATTTAACGATGAACGCAAACTCCAAACTCCTGTACTCCAGATATGACTTTAAAAAGCACATGATATGATACTAGATGACCGTCGAATAAAAGTGTGCGAAGTAGCAGAGGTTCTACAGATTTTATCTGGATCAGTGTTTTGGATTTTGCATAATGAATTGAGTATAAAAAATTATGTGCATTCCTCAATTTAGCGAAGTTAAGACATCATTTGAAGGACTTTTGGCGCCGGGTAATAACGTTTAATGGAACCTGAATACACCATTATATACACGAAATGAGGCAATAATCAAAACAATGGACTGTCTGGTGCGAGTATTCCGAAGAAATCGAAGAACATACACTAGCCCTGAAAGGTTACGGTTATTGTCTTTTGGAATTGCAGTGAGATCCTTTTTATCAATTACCTTTGAAAATGTAAAACGATAACAGACAAATACTATACACTAAAATGCAAAAAAGACCCCACTTACAGAATAAACGGGTAAAGGATAAAGCACGTGTTCATAGAATTTGAATTTATTCTGATACATAGAATTTTTGTCATTGAAATAGTCGAACTGTTGTATTCTACGTATTAAACATAAAGGGTACCATACTAAATAACATGCATTACATTCGTGATTCCCAAACTTTTACGATTCCATCGGTTTTGCTGAAATATGATTTTCCCCAAGGCTTCCGATGTCAAATACGTACAATACACTTTGCGAAAAGCGAATAATTGTTTTTAATTAAAGGGTTAGTTAGCAAAAGTAAATGAAACATTTTAAATTACGAAAAAATGAAATTGTAAAGTTTAATCCGTGATTGCCTAAGGCGCCGCAGCGCACATATTGGAAACCATAGCCTTATGTACGAATTACGAATAATATGGGTTTGATAAAGGAAGTCGTATATTTTAAAACAGCTGCTAACTATTTCATAAATGTTATTATTAATGGAAAGTTTTGGGTCAGACAGAATACCTAAATCTTTAATTGACGTGGAAATGTTTAAAATGCATTGGAAAAGGTGATCGTATTAGGCAATAGGATGAATTTTTCTTGTATATGTAACAACCATTACTCAATCTATGACCTACACGTGAATCAAATTGAACACGTTCAGCGTAAATTTTTGAAGTACTTGAGTTACAGGCTAGAGGGAGTCTATCCAGTATGAAATATAGATTACGGGGATTTGATTGTGTGGCATAGATTGGAATTGCTAGCGGTGCGAAGACAAAGGAAGAGCGCATTACTGGTGGCGAATCTCCTGAATAACAGGATCGACTCAGCATCGCTGTTAGCTCGAATAAATTTACTAGTACCACGGCATTGCTGCTAGACACTCCCCGTGTTTTGTGTTTTCAACACCAAGGATTAATATATTGTGCAGGGCTTCATTCGTGCATTCACCGAGAAACGCAAATGATTTATTTAACGATGTTTTTATATTTTTTAATTATTTATTTATGTATCGTTGTGTTACCACATAGTCAAAGTTTTGTTGTCCTATTTGGATTAATCTGTTGGGCAAAATAAATCATTATTATTATTATTATTAACCATACATTTTGAAATATTTACTAATATTGTTTTTATTATAAAAAGCAGTCTTGTACGGAGGTAATCGCTGAAAAAAGTTTAAGGCGTCACGAACATTAATCTCTCACAACCCAAAATATTTAAAACGCTATTTATAAAAGACCAAAAATAAGAGAGGACTGTTGGAACGCGGAGGTACGCTTGAAGTTAATTCAAATTGGCAGGATTACGATTATTTTAATTAAATAGGAATTCAAAAGTGTAACTAGAGTCAGAAAAACCGTGTAAATGCAACTTATGAATTAGAACACGGTGGTCGATTTGATCAAAACCTTTCTGAAAATCCAAGTATATTATACCAACCACCGTCATCGATAACCTCGAAAACTAGGTTTGTGTTCGTTGATTTATTTTGTAGAAAACCATGCTGTCAAATGTTCGTAGAGACTTAATTATTTGTCGCAAATTAGATTCCTTTCTTTACCATTTCGTTCTTTTAATTTTGAAACTACCTGTAGATATCCTTTTGTACTAGCTGTCTTTGTTGCTTCCCCGTTTGATTGTCGAGAGCGGGGATATTTGTGGTGTAGATGTAAGGTCGACACCGATATCTATTAGTTTAATTTAAGGCCGTAATTAGTTTTAAAAGATTACGAAATTTCTTGTGTAGATCCGTTAAAATACTTTGAGTGAGAAATTACTGTTTAATCTATTTTTAACTTATAGACATTCAGAGTTAACACGTTAATCAATTATTTTTTTTATATTTCTCTTACACTACCTAATTTAATTCATAATCTTATTTTAAATTACTTTAAAGCAACATTACTTATTTCTTTTTTCTTTTGCTATATTTCAAGGTTTGAAATAATTCCACTTTTAAGAATACAACGTACATCATTTCATTCATGTAACTTTTTTTTCGTTTTTAAAAGAAAACGGCCTTTCCTGGTAAAATCTAAAGTGTTCTCTGCAGAGTTTTTTTTATTTGCGCAAGTCGTCAACGGATCAAGGACACGTATTTCTTTCACATCGAAGTTTAAATAAATTCTTTTTTCTCCTAAGATTTACGACTTTAAATTTAGATATATTGTCTCTTTTATTTGTTTGTTTAAATTAAATAATCAATTCATTTTCAAGATATTGTTGAACCATTGTCAAACTTTGTTTTGTTCAATTTATGCCAATTTTCACACTCCCCGAGAGTCCGGAAATTTTAACTTAGGTTCGCCTTAAGACGTATACAGGGCCTGCTCAATAGATCCGGCTTATAATTTATATACACGTTCACGCACACAGTATGCGAACCCTGATAAATACGTATTTTGATGGGGGTAGCAAACAGTTGCCCAAACTGCACTGGTTATAATAATTTATTTATTAATTAATTATTTACAATATATTTTTATTATAGTCATCTGTTTGTCGTACATATTACAAAATTATAAATTTGCAGTATTTATGTAGCAAATTAATTCTAGGATTAAATATATATTCCTAAATCCTACTTCTATTAGACGTAATTTTATCTAAAATATCGAAATAAATTCAATTTATTTTCATTCTTTTTTTGAACACCAATATTTTTAATATATTTACTTGAGAATTTGAAATTTGATAACTTTGGGACGACTTGGTTGCGCCATTTATCCGGCGCTTGGTGCAGGCCTGCCATAATTTTGTATCGTGTTTTCCGGATTTGCGGCGTCTAGCGGTGCCAAATTCGGTGGCGCCCTTTTCGACCTTTCTTTTTTGTACCTTTGGGTATCGTATCCCCACCCCTGAACGGAGGCTACATAGTAGCCGAGTGGGCCGCTAATCGTTGGCAGGGGCGGGTAGGGGGAGCAATCGTAGTTGCCCGAAACCTTGTTTTTTTTTTCCTCTTCCTTTTTTTGCAACGCTAGCAATAAGCACCTAACGGTATGATGGCGCGACCGAAGTAGCTGATAAAGGGATATAAAATTTGCTGATTGAAAAATATAAATGTATGTACAGAATGGTTTCAAAGGCTTTAGAGAAAATGCGAAAAAGTGATATCGGTCAGAAAATATGTACTTCAGATACATCACTCTTTTTTAAAGCTGGTGTTATATAAGCAGTTTTCCAAACTGATGGAAATGTAGAAAACTTAAATATTATATTAAATTTGCAATATAATGCTGAAGCGAATACTGCAAACACAGTGTCGTAAAGCTGACTCAGTTTCATCTTTAGATATAATTGGTATACTAATTGTAACATTAGTAAGGCTACAAATAATTGGAAAATTTTGATCTTGGAATATAGCGTACTCTCTGCTATAATATTCTCCAAATGTCTTAATAGATTCTGGCGTGTCATACTCCATTCCATTATGTTTTTCCAAATCTGGAATCCTAGAGTGTTCCCTTTTGCATTAACATATGCCCAGAATTGTTAAGTATTAGTAGCTATATTATCCACAACATTAATCATATAATAGGCAGAATCAGTCATTTGCTTGGCTTTACAACGTAAATTACTGAATCGTTCATAGAAACGATGCTTTGAATTCAAGCGTGTAATAATTTCTTAGTCGAACTAAGGGGGAATATGTCTGAGTTGCCTGAAAAATTATTTAAGTGCAAGCACTGATAAAGAAAAAACATTATATTTAACCCACATCGTAAAACCCAAGCAATTTTATAATTCGTAGATGAGTGAGCTAATTTTATGTCTGAAGCTGTATGTATTTACTATTAACATTCAAATAACTTCTGTAGTTAGAAAACAAATTCGAAACACATAGGTATCCGAATATTTTGGAAGAGCAAAGAGATAATCTTGCTGTAATTACGTCTAATGGCTTCTTATTATTTTTAGAATTAATTTATTTGATTCAGTTTTTTTGCACTGTTACAGTTATTTGGAAATATACAACGAAAAAGTAAACGATTTATTGATTTCCGCTGACACTGAAACCACTCCGGCACATCGTTCACCATGGCAGACCCTGAGAGTGCGTGAACATCCAACTAAAGGAACCTACGTTCAAGGTAGCTATTTGTAGGCTTCGTTATTTGCCTTAAATTAAAACAAATATCCACTGTAATTGTTTTCAGCTCAAATCAGTTTTCAAAAAAGAACATGCCAAAAATTATTTTCAATTATATTCTTATGACTTGAATAAAATTGACTTTTATTATTTACATTTAACTGAACGATAAATGATATTGAACTGAGTTAAGTAAATCTGATGATCCTAAACTGTTATTTTAATTAATTAGTTTTTTTCTTAATTCTTTTTTAATCATTATGGTACGTTTGAAAACTTAGCTTTATAGTTTTGTAATAAAGCTGCAACAAGGGTAAAAATTATTTTGTAATTAATGAAGGTATTCTAAATAACTTAATAAAGTAGCAAAATATTTAAAACATCATCAAATTTCGTGATAAATTTCAGGTTTAACGGAACGCCGTGTTAGAGATTCCGAAGCCTTGTTAGATTGGTTGAGTGTCGGCAACACTAGAAGAAGAGTTTCAGCTACTTCAATTAATTCTAGATCTAGTAGAAGTCACTCTGTAGTCACCATAAAGTGTTTGGGTGGTGTCAAATTGAGTTTGGTGGACTTGGCTGGAAGCGAAAGGACTGGAAGTAGAACTTACACGACTTCTACGTTCAGAGAGGGCGCTAACATTAACAAGAGTTTAGTGGCTCTGGGAAATGTTGTGTCTGCTCTAGGTGAGATTCTTTTCTACATAAAATTATAAGTAAACCAAAATACTGGATTATTTAATGCAATCAAATCAGAAAATATTTTTAATGCTATGAAAAGACTTGATTTGAATAAAAGTCAGTACTTCATTCCTGTACGAGGTCCGTTTCATTTTTCTCTTCGGTAGAGGCTGCTTAGAATCTTCAAGATTAATAAGTTTTGAATATTTGATAACTTTATCAAAGTTACAAAACTCATTTATTTTCGATCTCTTTATATTTCACAACAAATTTGTTGCTTCTTCAGGAGATGCTAAAAGATTAATGGACACAAGACATTCAATAAATTAATGTATACAGCAATAACAAAAAGTTAAAAAATGGAAATGACGTACACAGACATATTAAAATCTATTAAATTTAAATTTAAAACATTAAGGTAACTATAGATGCATGGTTTCACATCAACGTTTTAAAAACATGTATATGTAAAAGTTAGAATATAAAAATATAAAAAACATAGCAAAAAACAAGTCACAAAAATATCAAAACCAAAAACAAAACACTATCATTTTAACAATACGAGGACCAGTTAACAAAAATTTTTAGATGGTCAAGTAACTGTCAAACCAAGTATATTCAACATAAATTTTGCAAAATACAATGGAAAAAAACACCATTTTATTGCAATGAACTAAACAATATTTCTTTTCATTACATAACCAATTTCTTCATGAAATGCAGGCACATTCCGTATTCATACTTTTTGTCTATAAAGGCCATCTTTTCTTCTTTTTGATGCTTCTCCGAACATGCTTCTGCTTCCTATTTTCTTGAATTTAATTGGAGTGAGAAATAGCAATTATTCAAATCTCCTCTCACATGCAATTGTCGCTAAACTTGTTGCGTTTAATTCTACAATTTGACAAGATTACTCCTGCCGAAGAACGTAGACGCAAACACGTCGCGACGTCAGGAGTTCACGTTCTTCGGCAGGAGTAATCTTGTCAAATTGTAGAATTAAACGCAACAAGTTTAGCGACAATTGCATGTGAGAGGAGATTTGAATAATTGCTATTTCTCACTCCAATTAAATTCAATATAATTCGTACATATACGCGAAAGTATAATAATAAAATCATGTCTAGGTCAGAATATCGTGTACTGATGATCTGTAACGACAGTGAAATATCGATATATGCACGTTTCTGAACGGATGTGGTTTTTTTTTTTTTTTTTTTTTTTTTCGTACAAAGGTTCCTATTTTCTGTTTCCTATTTGAGCATTCAACACATATTGATGTCCTAACTTCCTAGGTAGCATCTCTCGATATCACAGATATTCTGGTGAAATTTTTCATCCTGTTCTTCACCGAAGGCTCCTAAGTTTTCGGGAAAGTAGTCGACATGGGAGTGTAAGAAACTTTTAAGCTCATCTTGCATCCTTGAACTTTATACGTAGCCACAATAGTTTTGTGGTGAGGGTCTTTAGTATTACCCAAAAACTTGTGCACTTCGTCTTTGATAGAGTCCCTTGCTTCTTTTTATTTTTCGCCCATTGTTTTTGAAAAGAGGGGATCGGATAACAGTTTTCGTATGTTCGGGTCAGTAAAAGTTCTCTCTTTCAACTTGGCTCATTTTATCTTTGTATTTATTCTTGAGTCTCACTCTAATACAAGGGCCGCTGCTTAAATTCGCGGAAAATTGTGAAATAAATCAAATTACGCTGTAAATCGCTTTATTGTTTCTCAAAATACTCCCCTTTAAGATGCATACACTTTTGCATCCTATAAAACCAATCTTCAAAACACTTTTTCCATTCTGAGCGAGGTATCTCCAAAATCAGTGATTTAAATCCTTCAACAGACTCTTCAGGCGATGAAAACCGCTTTCCACGCATTTTATTTTTGATGTTTCGGAATAAGAAGAATACATTGGGCGCTAAATCGGGCGAATATGGGCAATGAGTCATTAATTCGATTTCCCTGTTGGTCAAAAACTGGACAGTTTGTCGTGCTGTGTGAACGCTTTTGCATTGTCATGATGAACAACGATTTGTCGGATTATGTTGTTTTTTTTAATTCATGGATAACTTCAGGCAAACAAATTGACGTATACCAGTCAACATTAACTGTTCATCCATCATTTTTGTTGGTTTAGGTTCATTTTGAAACACCCATACAGTCGATTGCTGTTTAGTTTGAGGCTCATATGAATATATATAGGATTCATAACCTGTTACAATGTTATATACAGAATATGAACGACCACAATCAAATTTTTTTAACATTTCCTTGCACCACGTGCCTGTTTTTGCTCATCTTTTAAATTTTGAGGGATCCAACGACTGGAAAACTTCCTGACATGTAAATGATCGTGTAAATCGTATGTACTTGCTTCGCCGCAATGCCTAAGGACGCTTCTATCTCATTGTATGTCACATATCGATTTGATAAAATAATTTCACGCCCAGCATCGATATTTTTCGCAACAACAGAGGTATATGGACGCCCTTCACGAAGATCGTCACCAAACGTTGGTCTTCCATGCTTGAATTCTGCAAACCATTTGTAAACCATAGTTTTGGATGGTGTTTCATTCCCAAATACCGAACTAAGCTTTTCCACACATTGCTTTGGTGTCAAACCGTATCGAAAATCGTAAAATATCATCATTCGAAAATCACGATTTAAAATTTCCATTTTTAACACAACTATTACATTGTTAAATTCTGTTGAAACAAAACTGTTCGGTTTTAAATCGAACTGTCAACTGAATTATAGGTTAAAAATGTCAAATTTTACGAATATAATTGTGGAATGCTGGTAATTCAAGGAGTACTTGATTCCTCGAATTTTAGCAGTATCCCTCGTACATATTAAATGAAAGTAAAAAATCACATTTGCATAAGACTTTTAGAATTAAGATTAGGATACCAGATTTCGGGTTAAAAAGGCGTTTTACTCTAAATTAAAATTACAAACACGAATTTTGCAAGAAAACCTGGCGAGATGGAATTTTTCGAGAATTTTCCCGGTTTTAGTGAGTAAAAATCTATAGAAACAGTATTAAAATATTGTGCAGTTTCTTTGTTGCAAACCTGTGTTATTGTTCCTTACATTCATCCAATCTGGCCCTCTGTTTTTATTCCCGAATGTGAATAAATGGTCCAACGGACAAAGATTTACTTTGGCTGAGGAGGTCGCTGTTAAAACAGAAGACTATTTTGCATAGTTTCAAGTTCCTATTTTTTGTTGAAATGTCGCTGGTTTGAGAATATATAGGGTGTTCCCTGAGGTAACCGACAAACTTACACAATGCGTGCTAGAGGTGATTCTGAACAAGAAAGTTCATATGCACTTTAGCTAAATTTTTTTTTGTTCTTTAGATTTCGACAAAATAAGAAAACTGTTTCAGCAATGTATTTAATCATGAAATTACACAACAAACTAAAAAACTAATATTATAACAACAGTTGCTCGAAATGTTCGTTTCTTCTTTCTAAACATGTTACAGTCTTTTTATAAAATATGTATCATGAGCGTCGGCATGTTTTATCAACATGACGGCGCTCCACCGCATTTTAGTAGGCAAATTATTGACTTTCTTAATCAAAATTTTCCTTGACGGTGGATAGGCAGAGGGGGCCCTGTATTATGGTCTGCGCGTTCTCTTGACCTTTCGCCATTGGACTTTTTCTTTTGGAGCTGTCTAAAAAATCGTGTTTACTCTAACGGTAAGCCAAACACTCGAGAGGAATTGATCGAAAGAATAGTTGCAGGTGTAGATTTCTTACGAAATGAATTTGCAGATATTAACTGGCAACAGAATGTGGACCAAAGACTAGCAACATGTTTAGAAAGAAGAGGCGAACATTTCGAGCAACTATTATAAAATTAGTTTATTAGTTTGTTACGTAATTTCATGATTAAATACGTGACTGAAACAATTTTCTTCTTTTGTTGAAATCTAAAGAACAAAAAAAGTTAAGCTAAAGTGTATATCAATTTTTTTGTTCAGAACCACGTCTAGAACACATTGTGCAAGTTTGTCGGTTACATCAGAGAACACCCTCTAGAGTTTGAAGGATGTAGTACAGGGAAACGTTTTTGGTACTAACAAAAACTTATAGTTTCTCACTTTACATGCAAATGTCGCTAATTTCTACATTTCGACAAACTAAGTTTGTACCAGTATGCAGAAACGCTACACGTTACGTCGCCATCTTCCTGGTCGTTAAGACAATGAAAAATTCGTGAAAAGTCACACCTTAAGATATAATCACTGGAAATCCTCAATAGAATGTTTAAGTTGAATTTCTTGAAGCTACATGCTCCGGTAACTCATCAATGTCAAAGGGACAGTATAGTTGAGTATCATCCGCATATAAATGTAGTGCGCAGTACCTCAAAGTTCTATAAAAATCCGCAGTAGATAAAATAAAAAGTAATGGTACTATAATATATCCCCTATGGGGCACCAGAAACGACACTATCCTCAGTCGAATAAGTGTTATTGACGCAAACCCTCTGGCGCCTATCTGCAAGGTAGGATGCAAGAAATTTACAGGTATCCCAGGGAACCAAGTAGCGAAGTTTTACAATCATCATTTCATGGTGCAACGTCTCAAATGCTTTCGAGTGGCCCAGAAGAACCAGTGCTGTAACTTTATCCCTATCAAAACCAAAGGTTACTTCATTGATGGTGTTGACAAGTGCGCTCGATGTGCTGAGGTTCGGTCTAAAGCCTGACTGATACCCCGGTAACACATCTGCTAATTGTAAAAATTGTCGAATCTGCTGTGCCATTGCTTTTTCCATAATCTTTGAAAGCACATGCAAAATACTAATAAGTCGAAGATCAGTGAATCGCGCATTGAAAAATAAAAATTATAAAATTTCCAAAATCATATTAACATATGGCGTACTTTATTAGTTTAAGTTTAAAACAAAATTCTTTGGAAATGTGATTTCCGTCATTAAAATTCCATTTTAAGCATCATTCTATATATTTTCTGTATTATTCTTATATAATTCCATAGTAAAAAAAAAACTATTAATTTATTGTATTTTTAGCGGACCAATCAGCGAAATATTCAAGAGGCTTTAAAAAACGATTCGTGCCTTACAGAGATTCCGTTCTGACATGGCTTTTAAAAGACACTCTTGGTGGAAACTCCCAAACCATTATGATAGCGAGTAAGTATTGTAAACATTTAACGGGAATGCCTTTCTCACAACATACCTGATGTATTACACGAGTGTATGGTTTCATATATAATAGAAATAATGCGAAATATATGCGGGTGGCATGCATATTTACTGAGCGTATAATTTATGTTTTGCAGCGATATCCTCTTCGAGCACTTGCTACAATGAAACGGTTAACACGCTGAGGTTCGGGCACAGAGCCAAACAAATCGTAGCACAACCCTTGGTCAACGAAGATCCCAAACAGAAAATTATTAAAGATTTGAAATGTGAAGTGAACAGATTAAGGGAATTACTATCATATCATAATGTAAGTCTATAAAAATGAAATAGAGAAATGACTATTAAGATTTGTATGTACCTATCCCTTAAAGTGTTTATGTAAGTATACCTATATATATAGAAATGGTCCCTCCTTTGCGTGACTAAGGACAAAGTTAAAAATGCCTGCACGCAAAAGAATATATTATAGCGTTTCAGTGTGATGTGATGGTTATTATTTTATTCGTCTATTTCTGTGTTATATTGCCTGTTTGTTTAACGCAAAAGGTGCAAAGATTCGCACAGCTGTTACGTGAATGTCATTGCCGTTGACTTTCTTCTTTCTTTCCGCTTAAAACCGAATAGATAGTAGTCGATATTTTATATTTACTGTATCCATTTTAAGTGTTATGATTATAAAACAAAATACAAAAATGTACATAATTGTCTTATTCACGAAAAGAAAAACATATAATAAATTTGAAAATAGATATAATGACTTGTTATTCCCGCATATTGCTTGGTTAAATTACTTTTCAAAAAGAACTGCCAAGACGCATTAGCAATAATGCAACAAGTTTTCAATAGAACTTAATTCATACTGCATCAAATTATATTATAGCTGCAATCTTATAATTCAAGGTTAAGCTATAAAGCCTTTTATATTTCAAATATTATTTATTTTAAACAGTTACTTATAACGAGCTTACGTATTTGTTGTAATTGTTAATAACAATAATAACAAATACAAAAAGTAGTAATATTAAATAAGAACCACAATAGTGATTTTCACATGTACAGGGTCCTAGAATTCGCGTCGCAGAGAAAAAAAAGAGAAATCGCCTTGAAACGGCAAATAAATAATGTCAAAGAAAAAAATTCCTATTGTTGATGACTAGAGAACGGACACGCTTACCACATGACGCAAAGCCCAGTGCAGTACTGGCGAAAGGCTGTATTTCTAAAATATTTAATTTTAATTATATAATTGGAAAACGAACGGGGGTGATCTATAAAATTACGAAATACATATTTATTTGTTGAAAAGTTGTATTTATAAAGTTTTTAATTTAATTTATATAATTGGAAAACACACGGGTGGTGATCTATAAAATTACGAAATACATATTGTAGTGGTTTTTTTCCCCGAAGAACAATTTTAAAAAAGACATTTAAGTATATTGTTCACTGCATTTGTTGAAAAGTTGTATTTTTAAAGTTTTTAATTTTATTTCTATAATTGGAACATTTTTATTTGTTCATTTTGTCGTTCAAGTTGAGTAAAGGAGTATTAATATTGACTAGCAAAAGTTTCTCAAGATTTTCTTCTGTCAATTTTGTTCTCTTTGAATTAAGTACATCCTTATAAATAGAAAACGTCCTTTCTACATCGCAACTGGTTATAGGTGCATACTGGAAATATTCTTTTATTTCTTCATTTTTAGCCGTTAGATTTTGTGGAATTGTCTCCATACATAATTGCTGCAATGTAATTAAATCTGGATTTCTATTAAGAATTGCTTCAAACTTTTGCCGAAGGCCACATCCGAAGTCACTTGGAATACTTTTCAAATTTTTAACAGCCACATCTAATGTGGTTAATCCGTCATTTAATTTGAGATTTCGATTTTCAAAATAAGTGATTAGTTTTGGCAATTTTCCAAAGTGTTCGTGAAGAAAGTACAACCGATTTTTTAAATTTGGGATTTGTGTGAGCTCCCTGCACTCACCGATACTTCTAGCATCCTCCTTTAGCAGTGTTACGAAATGTTTTAGACTATCGAAATTCTCAGCATAATAACTAGTAGCTTCCAGCCATGTTCCCCATCTAGTTATTACTGGAGTGGGAGGCAGTGACAGAGATGTGGAAACTTTTCCCTGAAAAGAGCTACTCTCAATGGTGCTTTTCTGAAAACTTTTTTAAAAGCTGATACAAGTCTCTGATATATTCTCAGATTCTGTGGAGAGCATGTGCTACACAAGTAATATGCAGCATATTAGGATATGTTTTCTTCAATAGTCTGCCTGTTTTTAACATATACGCAGCACTATCATTGACAAATAAAAGTATTTTTTCTTTGTACGTGGCGTCCGAATGAAGCATTTTTTGCATATTCTCCTTAATGGTTTCAGCAACTGTTTCCGCATCAACTTTATTTATAACACTCGTTGCTATTACATATGAGTTATAGGGAATAGTTGGATGTAGTACACCAGCTACAACATTTACCACACAGCGTCCTAACATATCCACCGTTTCGTCGGCGATTATCCATATGTATTGATTTAAAAGATGGCTTCTAATGCGTTCTACTGTTCTCGTATAGCACCTAGAAACATAATATTTGCGTAAAGTTGATTCATCAGGCATTTCGACCAGTATATTTTTGAAGAAATATTTTTAAAGTGGGGTTGCTAAGTTTATTTAATGGAATATTAGCCGCCATAAAAGTTTTACAGAGTTCAGATGTGTTTGCGATCCTAAGTGACGAATTTTTGACGATATTTTACGGATTTTGTAATAAATTTCAGAATCACTGACAATGGACATACAATCAGTATGACCGTCAATCCAACTCGCCATTGTTTTACAATGCCGTTCTCGACATTCTTCCATATCATGTCTGAAAAAGTAACATAAACAATGCTCTAGATCTAAATAAATGAAAACTAAAAATGTGTGCGTAAGTTATTGAAACTGAACGAAATTCAATGCACACTTACGTCGAAATATTTGGTAGAAATAGATTCAATCAAACGATATTAAACAGGATCTATCACAAAAATTACGATGTAATTAACAGTTAAAACTATGAAAACAAGAAACTTACTCACAGCACTTTATTTATCTTACGAAATATAAACTAATAAATAAAATACATTATAAAAACCCCGCTTCTATCTACGCTCATGAAAACACTATAAAAAACACTATATTCTCTGAATACAATAGTTGGGTTGTCCATTGTTATCGCTGCGAGACCAGGTGGCCGAGTAAGTCAAACAAATACTTCATTGAATTACGCCGGGATGTACTGAGCGACGTTATACACAATTCCAATTGCCGATTGCGTTTTATGGAAATTGCATTCGTTCTCTAGTGATGACTCACCCAACGATATGTCACGTATAATTCCTTTGGCGCCTTCACGAAACATTTGGAAACGGAAAGACCGAGACTAAGAAAAACACGAGAGAGTGCCGCGGTCGATATGTAAGCCGTCGAGGAAGGGATTAAATTCATTCGATACCAAATTATCGCCGAGTGAACTAACAAATATAAATACATAAATGTGCTTATTGTTAGTAATTAGTTTTTATATTGTTAATCGTTTTTATTATTAATATAGAGTGTGTTTAAAGTTACCGTTAGTTTTATTTAGAACCCGAAGAAAGACAAATACTTCACAGTATTTTAAACGGCATTCATTAAAAGAATATTTTAATTCAACAAATCAGAGCGTTGTAAGCCATCCAGGCGAATGTTTCATAGTTGTTGCTAGGTTAAATATTTTATTACGTTGTCAATAAACTGGTCGACTATGGAATTTATAAGAAATTTTATGAATTTTATGAAATTTTGCGAATTTAGTGATCCTCAGAAGATAGTTGATGGTTTTACAGACGTTTTTTCCGGTGTTTTTCTTCCTGAATCCATAACAACTGTTCCAGATACTGCCACAAGCATATTGTTCTTTAGATTTCACCCTGTATCTCTAACTGAAATTGAAAAAATTATGTCTGCTTTTCCAAATAAGACAACAATGTGTGATGATTTAATACCCAGTTGCTTTATTCGTAATACCAGTAAAGTGTTAGCAAAGCCTTTACAGATTGTTATTAATTTGTCTCTGAAAACCTGTGCTTTTCCTGGTCGATGGAAGAAAGCTATAATTACACCGGTTCACAAGAAGGGTGATGTATCGTGCTTGCAAAATTGTAGACCCATAGCGATTTTGCCAAATTTTAGTAAAATTTTTTAGCAGATTTTATACAACACTATTCTTTATAACACTCGTCTATACATATCCAGCAACCAACATAGATTCTTGCCGTTGCGGTCTACCGTTACTAATTTAACGATAGTGACCCAAAATACTTGATATATTCAATACCTAATTATAATGGTCAACTAGACGTTGTATACACTGATATATCTATAGCCTGCAATACTATTGACCATCAGATTTTATTAAACATTGAGTGCTTTCGGCTTTAGTCTATCTGCGTTAGAACTTATTGCCTTATACATTGTGAATAAAGTTAATTATGTATTTTATAACGGCTTTTACTCTTACCAATTCTTTTCAACATCTGGTGTGCCTCGGGGTCTAATCTGGGACCTCTTCTTTTTCTACTCCTCATTGATAATATCCTCATATCTTTCAATTGTTCTGTGCTGGCCTACGCTGATGACTCTAAATTATACTTATCCGGCAAATCACAGAATGATGTTGATGTCTTGCAAGATAATATTAATGAGTTTGCGTATTGGTGTAGTGAAAACAGGATAAGGATTAATGTGAACAAATGCTGTGTCATATCTTACACGCGTAAAATGAATAAAGTGGAGTCATCATATAGTATTAGTGGCCAAAAGTTAGTGAAAAGGAACTCCATCAGTGATCTCGGCGTCAACTTCGACTCGGATATGCCCTTTAACTTGCACCCTTCGGATATCATCTCATTTGCTTCTAGGATGTTGGACTTTGTTATGAGGTCCAGGCGCGGCTCGTGATGACGTATTTTGGTTTGCAGTACAATGATCCGAGTGCTTCGTGTATTCTCGTATACTAACTGTAACGTTAGCTTAGTAAACACCGAAAACACACGAGGCACTCGTATCATTGTACTGCAAACCAAAATACGTCATCACGAGCCGCGCCTGATGAGGTCTATCAGCCAGTTTCAAGATCTAATTGTTTTGAAATCACCGTACCAGGGTTTTGTTTAGAGTAGATTGTAGTAAGCGTCGGTAATATGGTCTCCTTACTACTCGACGCATGACTCCTCATTTGAACGGGTTTAGAGAAGATTTCTGAAATACCTTTCCTTCAGATGTAATGGTAGATATCTAGAAAGAAATACAGACTACAACCACCTTCTAGACAGACATAATTTCAAATCCCCAAAACATCGTCGAGACGTTAATGCTGCGCGAGTTATATGTAGGTTAATTGATGGTCGAATTGACTCGCCTGAAATATTAAACTGTATAGCTTTTCACGTGCCTCAAATGACGTCAAGATCTAATTCTACCTTTTACCCACCAGGAGCTAGAACTAACGCGCTACTAAGAGCTCCAATTAATTTTATGTTGTGCGGATACTATTTATAGTGACATTTTTACGGGAGGTGTTTAGATTTAAGTTTTTGTTTTAGTTTATTGGTGTGCTTATTTTATTTCATACATTTATATTTTGCATTTTTATATAATTTAGCACCCATCTGTTTCTTTCTTCTCTATTTTCTTTTTTTTATAAATTTATCCTAGAAATGGAATTATCTGTTGGCCAATAAAGATTATTATTAACAAAACGTCAGTCTTTAAGATTCTTTCAAATCCCTTCGAATTGCTTTAGTACCGCCGTCGTGCTCAGCCGTGCTCTTTTATTAGATATACTCCCGCGGATTATGTGGAAAGATTGATAATTTACCGAGAATGTGGACAGAATGCTAGAGAGGCAGCAACCGTTTATGCTTAACGGTTGCCTAACAGGAGTCATTCCGATCACAAAGTGATCCTCAGGACTATTGGACGAATAGTCGAGACAGGTCAATATTTTCATAATAGAAAGGCGATTGGTGGTGCGCCTAGGACTGTACGCACTATTGAAAACGAAGAGGCTATTTCAGAAGCTTTTGAAGAAGATACTAAAAGCATTAGAGAAGTTGCACAGGAATTGAATATTTCGAAAACTTCTGTATATCGAGTGATGAAGGTTGAACAATGACATCCGTATCATTATACGCGTTTGCAGCATTTGCAGCCAGAAGATTACCCTGTCAGACGGGAATTTTGTACATGGCTTTTAAATCAAGAAGAAAACAATCCTAATTTTGTATTTGGGATTTGTTTACTCATACATCAATTTTCGGCAAAAAAGGATGCTACAATGCGCATAATTAGCACGTCTGGGCAGAAGAAAACCAACATACTCTATTTTCAAGGGTATTTCAAAAACGATTTTCTATAAATTTATGGGCTGGTCTATTAGGGAATCGTGTATGTTTTCAATAGAAATTAGTTTACATGTCATCTAACTTCTCTCTTTAGGTAGGACCTTTTAAATTCCCTGCACGGTTAACGTGACACATTTATGCAGTTTATGCAGAATCGACACACAATATTTTAGATTTATGTTGTATATAATTTTATCTTTCCGTTCATCATACGTTGTCTCTTTATTTCAAGGACACATGTATAGTGTTTTTTAAGAAGAAAATAATATTTATTTATATATACTGCATTTGTTTACCTTTTTATTAAACAAAATAACGATTGCCAGAATTTTATCCAAATCTTCTTCAAAAATGATAATACGGCCACTAAAGACTATACAGACTTTTCACGTAACCCGTTCTTTAGAAGTTTTCTATGTTAACGCCTTAAGACACTTTTGAAAATTTGTGGCACGTAATCTTGATCCTTGGTGTGTTCAAATAAAATATCTACACTCATGAGCCACTTTCGGTTATAACAGAAGTCATAGCCAACTTTAATATTTTAAATGGGAAGTTATATTTTTTATTGCTTTTTTTAGATTCCTTATAAAATACTAACAACTTACATTAAGGTCTCTTTTGTAAAAATTAACCGTTTTGTGAAATTTTTTGTTTTTTAAATGTACTTTTTAAAACCATATATTCTAGGCGTATTTGATTTGAACTACGTCATATTTCTACTGGGGACAGTGAAAGGTATAAGATTCGGAGTAATGTCTAAACATTTAAGAAATCTCTTACGTTCGAAATTTATTGATTATTTAAGTAATCTTCAATTACATACAAATTTGTTTTCTTTGAATGGAACACTCTGTAGATAAGCACGCCATTGTAAGTAGATAAACATTTTGCATCGTATAATGATTATTTCTTAAATTGCGCATGATCAAGAAAAATCGTAGTAGTAAGCCTTGAAAAGTAAATCTAATCTGTCAAAATTGTCACAAAGTTTATTTCGTGTATAACTGGTTTTATATTGTTCACAAATATGCAAGACGAATTAAATATTTATTCTAATACAAAATAATACAAATCTGTATAAAAACAAATTTGTATCTGTATATACATGGTCACACAGCACGTATTTACCAGCGTTTGCTTCAACCACCAGACGCATGCGTTTCTGTCTAACGACTTTGTCAATGACGGATTTACGAAGATCAACGACTGTAGGTACACTTCGCGGTCATGTAGCAAATTTTGTCCTATCAGATGACACCAGATAACCTCATGACATGAATCGGTTACTGAATTTTCCGTTAACAAAAGAGAGATATGAAATAGAACTAGATTTCATTAAAAATATTGCGACATACAATGGCTTTGACATAGAAATAATCAATAAATTAATTAGAAAAACAAAAATAAAAAATACAATTCGCGAATCCACAAGTTTGATATCTCAAAGTAACCAGGAGAAAAAGTACATGTGTTTACCATACCACCCCGTCACGAAAAACATTAATAAAGTTGTGAAAGAAAGAGGTCTCCAGGTAGCTTTTCGGTCCGAAAACACTATCAAAAGTCTCCTAGGGAATACTAAAGATAGAGTTAATGTCAATTCGAAATCAGGTATATACGAAATTAGTTGCGGAGATTGTAATTTGAAATATATAGGCCAAACTAAACGACCAATAATAACCCGTTTTAAAGAACACATATCACATATTAAATACAATAGACCCGATAAATCGAATGTCGCATACCACGCTTTGAGCACACTGCACAATGTATCGATTACAGGGTTGAAGTTAGTAAAAGGAATTAATAAACCCCACGAACTTGATGCTTATGAAAGTATGCATATCGCGAAAAATAAATATAATTCAATGAATAGCGACAGGTCACCGATCTCATTTAGTTGTCTCTTTTCATTTTTATTGCCCTAACTGTGTCATCGTCGTTTTTAAAATTGTATGTATTGGGACATATATTTTTTGCCGTTTCCCTTTGGATAGGAATGTTGGCCGTCTCTCGGTTCGACATACTTCAACTCGAAGACTTAACATGTGTAGACCTTTTCCTTAGGGATAAGTGTTTTTTGAACCTCCCGTAGTTTACCGACGTAGTTTAGAATCGCATGTTTAAAATTAGTCTATACGTGGACAAGGTGTAAAGTAGTTATTGCGTTAATGCGGTTCTCTCGCTTTACTGTGCCCCATGTGCGACTTTTTAATTAGTGGTTTTTACCTACTGATGATGACAACTTAGTTGTCGAAATACGTATTTAGGATACGATTAATAATTGTGGTAAGGGGTTATATACCTTTTTTAAGTTTTTTACTTAACCACAGTCTCCAAAAAAAAATTTTAACAATGAATAAAACTAAATTCAAGCGAATAGAGTCAAATTTCATTCGCTTTGGTATTCAAGTCAAGAAGACAGTTCCAAAACCGATTACGGGCGACGTAGGAAATGAAATCGTTGTTTTGGGATATATTCATGCGCGTCCAACCAGTTCTATAGCGGCGGCGTCTGCAGATGTGGGAATTTCATGGACAGCAATCCAATCTGTTCGGGCCTTTCGTCCAGGAGATTAAGATAGAAGAATTCAGTTTTGCGAGTTTATTATAACTAAAACACAATATCTCAATTTTTTATTTAAAATTATCCGGACAGATGAAATTTAACTGTGAAAGGATTTTTAGTAGAAGAAATTGTCACCATTGGGCACAAAAAATCCACATGTAGAGAAACAAATTTTCTAGACAATTTTAGCTTTAATGTTTTTGGAATGATTATACATAACCACATTGAAAACAAAATTTATAATTAAAATTTAATAAGCGTCAAGTATCTACAATTGTTAAGGGAATTAGTATGGCCATTTTTGAATAACCTACCATACAGTCTGATACGGCAATGTTGTTTTCAACTCTTCACATAAGGTATATCGGGAATTAACCAATATCTTTGAGGATAGGTGGATTGGTCGCAATGGACCTTGGTTCTAGCCACCTAGATCCCTCGATCTGATTCCTCTTGATTTTTATTTATAAGGACACATAAAAAGTGAGGTTTATGCGTCTCCTATGTAAAACAAAGAACAGCTTATAACTAGAGTAAAAGACGGTTTTTGAAACTTTAACGCTGAGCAAGTAAGAAAAGCAACTACAACAGACTTAAGAAGAAGAGTGATGCTTTGTTTAGATCGTAACGCAGATCATTTTGAACATTTGCGAATATCATTCTTAACGCATTATGTGTCTTTAATATGTTGATTTTATTCACTTTTTTGCTTGTTAATGTATGGTTATTTTTGTTATCTCATATGACAGAAACTTTTCTCAGTTTTGCAATTTATTTTCTTTTCTAACCTTTTCGCAAAAAGTTTGATGAATCTAAATACAATCGGTATAATTCCAAAACTATTTAGATTTTTTTCCAAAGCTTTCTACTACTATGCTTAATTTAGAAAATAATGATTAATAACTCTAAAACTATGACAGATCGGCATGGGGAAACCTGTACTTGCACGATACTAAATGTTTATCTAGATTATTTAAATAATCAATAAATTTCGAACAGCCTGTAAGAGATCTCTTAAATGTTTAGACATTACTCAGAATCTTATACCTTTTGCTATCTCCAGTAGAAATATGACGTAGTTCAGTTCAAATGCGCCTTAAATATGTGGTTTTAAAAAGTACATTGAAAAAGCAAAAAATTTCACAAAAATCAAAACAATTCAAAAACGGTTAATTTTTGACAAAAGCAACCTTAATAAAAAGTATTATAGCACTTTACAAGGAAACATTGCATTTAAAATATCAAAGTTGGCTATGACTCTATTAAGATGACATACCACAAATGTGTTCTAAGGCGTTAATATAGAAAACTTTTAACGAACGGGTTACGTGAAAAACCCTGTTGAATTTCTAACCACTTTTCCTTCGCTACTTTGTCAGTAATTTTATTACTTTTTATACTTTTAATTTTCCGGGAATATTATAAAATGACCCCCATGCAATATCATAACCTGCTAAAGAGTATACATAAAAGATTGCGTAGACTAGACTAGTTGGTTTATTAATAAATTTAATTAAAAATATTTTTTCACAAAATATCAGAAGCACCTAAACATATAAACGACGATTTTGGCAAATTTAACTTATTAATTATATATTTTTTTCACAGATAAATATCGATTGTATATTAATAGAAAATCTTAAAAATACAAGAGATTTCAACGAAGACGAAGAGCTAGTAGCAATTAATGCCGTACTTTCAAAAAATTCAGTTCAAACATTTGATAGATCAACGAACACAGAAATCAATTTGACCGATGTTCAAAATAGCATAATTCCGCACTCCCACGAGGATTTTCTTACTCAATTTAAAGAAATTCTACTACAAAGCAAAATAATTAACAATTTTTGCAAGAAAACATCAAAACTCGATCAATCGAACTTTTCTAATAAGTTAGATATCACTTATTATAACGACATTTACAAAGCCGAAAATTATAACAATTGGGGAAAAAATTTTAATGCTTATAGTTTCAGAGATATTTCCCCAGTTATTATTGAATATTTTGTGAACGAATTGATTACCAAAGATATTGATAAAGATTTAAAGTTCCTACCATTGTATCAAGTAAAAAAAGTCGATTATATGAAAACCTCCTTGGAAAATCGGAAAACTAATTTTTGGAAAGGTGATCTGATAACGAAACATCCTAGTATTTTCTGTTTTAAAACAGAAAAATTGATACCAGTCATGGATGTAAGTGCAAATTCTAACAGTGAAAAGCCAATAGTTAAGTTGCGACGAACTTATAGTGTTTGTTCGGATATGGACGGTCAGAAGGCGAAAAGGTTCGGTTCACATGAAGCTTTGGCGAGTGCTTCCACTTCGAAATTGGACAAAATGAAGAAATCGCAATCCACGACTTTAAGGAAAACTTCTCTGGATAAATCGACGCAATCACTTAAAAATTTACTTTTAAAAAAAGATGACGATAAAAAAATATTATCGAAAATTGAAGCTAGAGTAGATTCTATTAGAAAATCATCGGTAAAACCAAGAGCGGAAATTGTTGCGGCCGTCACACAAAGACTATACGCTAAAGTCAAAAAGAAAGAAGTCAGTACCGAAACTGAAGAAATCGTTAAAGAAAATAAAGGCACTATGGCACGTCCTAGACTTCAGGATATCACGCAGCGGGCGATTAGATATTACAAAAGAAGACACATGGAGACACAAACCGATGCTGATCCTGTGTTAAGAGTTAAAGATATTTCAACCGATGTGGATAATTTAAAAATCGATTTAATGGTATCCAAACACGCCAATGTTTCAACTGATGTGACAAGAAGTAGGGATATGGGTATAAGCTGTAATTTCCTGGGTGGTTTTGAAAATCACGATATGAATTCGTTGAAATTAACCTCTTCTTGTGGTGTACAAGTTGACGGATCCAGCCTTGAAGAAATCAGTGAAACCAAAGAGTCAAAACTAAATAATAATATCCCTTCGTCGAATCATTTGATATCTTTTACTAAATATTTAAGAAGCAACGATAACAAGACGCTGTCGACGAATTCGTCAAATCCAATTTACACATCTTCTGTGAATATTAATGTCTCACATAATTATATAAATGGACCTAACAGTAACGACGATGATATAATTAAAACTAACAAATCCGGTGGAAGTGTATCTGGCGACAGTCTAGACGAACCAAATTCACAAAATGTGTGTTTCCCAACACCTGATTTATTAAGTAACCACAGCTCGTTGGAACAGCAACAGACTCTACAAGATACCAAAGATAATAAGGATCAATTAAGTTATGCTAAAACAGATGACATTCCACTGCAATACAATGCTGTTAGCGAGGATTTCGAATCAGGGTTTGGAGAAAGTTGCAACGCACGTTGGTCTTTAGTGCCTGAACTCATAGAGCAAGTCGGAGTAGATATGGCTACTGTATATGCACCGGAAATACAACTTGTGAAGAAGTCTGAGAGATGCAACTTTTTAAATAACTCCCAGCCGACATTTTGCAAACCTAATATCATACACGGTGAGTAATGTGCTTACTATATCTTTTATCTTTAAACAGATCTTATCCATTTTAAACAATTACTGTATACAGATTGTTTTCTTCGGAAACATCCTCAAACTATGAACTTAATTTATAATTCGGGCGTCAAAGTGATAACAAAATAATATTCACGATTTGCAATTTTTCTTCTAGAGAACAACGCCAGTTTTGGAGCTGCTACAATAACCGTGAAAGAACCCCAAATTCTAAAATCCATCATGAAGCACAACAATTTACAATGCGAGGAACAATATAGTTCAGATAGTGAATCTACAGACATTTCAGCTGATACTTTTGATAATGTACCGGATTCTTTGAACTACCACATAAATAAGAAGGTCCATTTTAATGAGGAACGCGGAAGTGACGGTCACATGTTTGAAGCTATGACTAATTTTCTTAAAGAAGCTACCAATCTGATGAGCAACTTGTCTTTAGTTGCCAATAAATTGGACAAGAGTTCCGACCAAGGATACGAAATGCAGGTTACAATAAATGATATTAATAAGTTGATGCCGAACAAACAGAAGAAAAGGTAAGATGGACATTTATTTTATATGCATTATGTTAAATTAAAATAAGTAAAAGAAATTCATTGATTTAATCTTTAATCTTCAATCTTATGAGAACAGATGTAAACAATTGTTTCTTATTAGTTAATAAATTAGAACACAAGTTTAGATTATGGATAAAGATGGTCTTCAGAAATGCTGAAAAGAGAATATTTCTTTGAACGACTCGAAGTGCATGGTCGTTGTCTTTGGCCATTCACATTTTGGGCTATATATTTCATCTTCATTACAGCTTGTCGATTTGTGACAGGCGCGGCTCGTGATGACGTATTTGGGAGTGCAAGTACAATGATGCGAGTGCCGCGTGTGTTTTCGGTGTTTACTAAGAAAACGTTACAGTTAGTACACGAGAGTACAAGAAGCACTCGCATCATTGTACTTGCTCTCCCAAATACGTCATCACTAGCCGCGCCTGATTTGTGACCTATATAAATTAAACCTATGGAAGAGTAACTTTTCAAAAGTTGGGAAGACTTCCAAGATCTGAGTATATTGTTGACTTCAGTCATCGCAAGATGGGTGCTGCGTATGCTTGATGTACTATCTTTTACTTTTATTTTTGACAAAATAACTATAAACTGTGGTCGATATTTTCTTCTTATTCTCATAAAATTTCAATGCGACTTATATTCCTTAAGCAATAATTTACTATTTTTTCTTTAACTTCTTTCAAGAATCGTTCTTAAATTTCTTATATTCTTTGTATTTATGCTAGCAAAACTGTATAATTTTAAAAAGTCTTTATTTGGAGACTGTGGTTAAGTAAAAACTCAAAAAAGGTATATAACCCCTTACCACAATTACTAATCGTATCCTAAATACGTATTTCGACAACTAAGTTGTCATCAGCAGTAGGTAAAACCACTAATCAAAGTGTAGCGCATGGGGCACAGTAAAGCTAAAGACATATGAAAACGCACCAACTTTACACGGCATCTACGTATACACTGACTTTATAAAATGCGATACTTTGATTAGTGGTAATTTTAACACATTCTCACTGTATTTACACACAAATTTATAGTACACCTTCAAACAATAAATAACAGATTATAACATATTGATTGAAATATTTTATATAAGTCTAATACCTTGCATTTGTATATATTTGCCGCTTCTTACTTGAATAAAATTATTAAAATCTAAGCTTTCTTAATAATAAATATGTTAATAAACAAACGTAAAATCAAAAAATAATCTTTTATATAGGTTAGTAGGTATATAACCTCATATATGAAAATTTGAAATTCCTGTGTAAATTATACTCAAATTGCAGCGCCATCTAGTCCATTCTTATTTTAAATGGACATTAGTTACAATAAATACTGTACATCCCTCGTAGATAACTAGATATCTGTTATCTACGAGAAGAACATGTACTAATTTGTGCTTAATTCGTGCGATTTATAGAGACTTGGAAAGGTTTAGTTGTTGAAAAAATAAGGGAAATGAAATTGATGTGAAACGTTACAGTGTCATAAAGGTAAAAAAAAAAAGGTAATGTCCCGCATATTATTCGCGAATGAAGCGTTGCTGTGTATGGGGAAGAAATTTTATATTTTTCCCCATATTTAAATTAAATTTTGGTCTACACTCTTTTGTTTCGATAAAAAAAAAATCAATTAACGAGGTTCCAAAGTTAGAACGGGAAATTGAAATTAAATTCTTAAAAATTGAAATGTTTGATTTAATTTAGTATTAACTAAGCACTTTTTAAATTTAGATAAATTTTATGTATATTAAAATTATTTTCAGGTACAAAAAGAAAATTGCCAAAAAGCCTGAAAATATATATCACACCGTCAACACTTATTACGAGAATACTTCTTCGCAAACTACTCCGAAGAAAACCACCAATAAATATACTGAAACAGAAATTCCAGTAAATAAGTTCGAAGCTTCCGTGAGAGAAGCTTGTGATCGTTTGGAGCAATGTGCGAAGAGACTTAACAAACGAACGTCGATGGAAGAAAGCAGTTTGCACAGATTTCCTCAGCCGTTCTCCGTAACGGACTGGAATGATTTTTCCTCCCTACAGCCTGAAGATTCAAGTTTAGAAAGTAACCCTACCTATTCGGATTATGGCAGTTTACCCAGACGAAAATCAAAGCATAAATCCTTCTTGAGTCCCAGTGCGTATTTAAAACAATTGACCAGTATGCGAAAACATATTATAGACTCTGCTAGAGATGAACTGATTGATAACTCTAACGTAGAATAAAAGTATATAGATTTTATAACCCGGAAGATATTTTTACAGAAATAAGTTTAAATATAAGTGCAGACATATGCATATCAATGAAAGTTAAATTTGAATATAAGTTGATGGGTTTTATTGATCCGGTATTCGTATTTTTCTAGTAATATAAAGTATGCTATAAGTTTGCTTGTGAAAGTGGGTACAACAAATATAATTAAATATTTTTTCCTCATACTAATTCTCTAGACATTTTGTCTATGTGAATGCAAGTAAATCGTTTTAACATAAAAAATATATTCTTCTGGATTCTTTAGTCGTGTTTCTATGTATGTTTGTGCTATATATAAATCCAATTGGAAGTTTATAATGAAACTTCTTTTAATTTTACTGTTAAAAAGTCTTTGTTAATAATAGCGATTTATGCAAAAAGTACATAATGTAGGACTTTATTAATGAACCGAGTTTATTAGCCGAGCGAGCTTCGCGAGCGAGGCTAATAAAAAAGGAGAGTCAATAAAGTCCATTATGTACGAGTTGCATATACAGAGAATTTCACTTAAGATGCAATATACAAACATGTATAGGTTTTTTATTTCCATAGAAACTAGGTAATACACTCTTACATTGTCCCACGTAAAATGCAACATATCAATATAATTTGTCATTAGTTAAGTCAAAAGTAGCAGTATTTCTATTTCGATATTAGCTTAGTATCAATCTTAAATGATATACACAAGGGAAGAGAGAACTCAGTTAGTGACATGGTATCTTTCGGGATTCAATTCAATAAACGATATTTATCGGAAATGTAGTTTTAATCCTAAAACACTACATTGAATAATAGGCTTTACTGTCAATAATTTGACAAAACAACCATGAAAGATATCATATCGATCATATTCATAACTATTACATACTGCATTTTATGTGGGACAGTGCAAGTGCATAGAATTTTCGTATCTATGGTTACTACATTCATATATTGCAAGTTACATGAAATTCTCTGTATAGGTTTATGTTCGACTGCTTTGAATTCTTAAAAGTAGGTAATAATTTTTTGAAAATTCCAGTGTTGGTTAATTATTTTTGCTGTTGCCATTAGTTACCCAGATTAATGTCAAGTTTAGTAATTTTGACATTTGGTAAGAGTAAATTTAAAATGAAGGAGTTTGAAGAAATAATTTCTGCCGATATAAGTGAAATAGCGTTGAATGCTAAACAATTACTTTTGCCAAATAAGTCAAACATTTATACTTCTTCTTCTTCTTCTTCTTCTTTCTCTTTCCTGAAGACTTAGTCTTGTTTCTTCTACTATTTCAATTTTGTTCAGCCTCTTGGGAAGCAGATGTCCAGCTCTCGCACCATCTCTTGGGAGGTCGGCCTGGAGGTCTCCTTGAGTTCGGTTTTTCGTTCTTTGCCCATTTTGCCCATCGGTCCCCCGTCATTCGGTCGACGTGGTCTCGCCAGTATCTTCGTCTTTTTCTCGTAAATTGCACCATGTCTTGAATTTTAAGGTCTGTTCGTATATCCCTGCTTCTTACATGATCTCTCAAGCTTACTCCTCTGATATTCCTTAAGGTCCTCATCTCCGTTGCTCTCATCATGCTCTTCGTTTTTGTTGTGTCCGCTCGGGTTTCCACTGCGTATGTAATCACCGGTCTCACGGCTGTTTTATATATGCGGACTTTACTTTCGATGGACATGTATTTATTCCTCCATATGAGGTCCCTTAGGTAGCCAGAAATTCTTGAGGCTTTATTCATTTGTGTTCTGACTTCCTGTTGTAGGTTTTTGGAGCTTGTTATCTCGACTCCCAGGTACGTGCATCGCATACATTGTCGGATGGGTTTGTCATCTACAGCCAATTTACATCTAGTGGGTTCTTTTGCTATGACCATTGATTCTGTCTTCTCCACTGATATCTGCATGTTAAGGTTCTTTGCTTTTGTTTAGAACCGATATAGCAGTCGCTGAAGGTCGTCCTCGTTATCCGCCATCAGGATTGCGCGTCAGCGTGCACAGTATCCGCATCGTTTCCTGTCCCATTCTATATCCTCCATCCACTTCTTTTACGCCGTTGATTATTTGATCCATGATGAGGTTGAATAGTACTGGGTTCAGGCTATCCCCCTGGCGTACGCCCGTCAGTACTGGTACTTGTTCTGTGAGTCCCTTTGGTGTCTTGATCTTGGTTGTATTACCTTTACTGAGGTCTTTTATTATGTTAATGTACGACACGGGTGTCTTGTTTTGCTGGAGAATATCTATGATGTCGGCTATTTGTACTCTATCAAACGCTTTTTTGAGATCCACAAAGCAGAGAAACAGCGGCTTGTTGTATTTTAGGGATTTTTCGATCATTTGTCTAAGGATCACTAGTCATACATTTATACGAAGAGACATATTGTATATATTGCAAATGGTGTTCAAAAAATAAACTTTTATTTTGACACTAACAGTAGAGTATCTTTTACATTATATTATTTTACTAGTACAATAAAGTACAGCTTTACAGACACAGAAAAGTATCATAAAGCGTCTGTTTCTAATGCAGTCGTACATAAAATAGATTTCGAGGCAGTGGCGGCTCTTGATGACGTACGATGTGCGCTGCTGCACGGATGAGACTACTTCGAACTATTTCGGAAGATTTCGGTACGGTTACTTGCTTCTCTGTATATATGAAAGCTTAAACGAAGCAGTCTCATCCGTGCAGCAGCGCACATCTTACGTCATCAAGAGCCGCCACTGTTTCGAGGGTAACGTAGAAATGTTTTGTAAAATCTAGCTTTCTATGTCATACTAGTTCATTATCGTATCTGTATTGCTTAGATACCAAGTACATAATAGTATACTTTATGGCCCGCGTGGGCATAAAGGCACAGAAAAAACAGTTTTTGATTAAGTTTTATTAGTCAAATTACAAAATATACTGACATTATTTAGTCGAATTCACATAAAACTGGCAATTCTGGAAGGACTCGGTGATAGTCAACGTTGGTTCAGGTTTCACTTTCTCGGTACCACTTTTCTGTAAGGAAAAGCCAGATCCAGTAGGTATATCTGCCAGCATCCTCGAAACCTTATTTTTGGAAGATATACTGTTCAATAAATATCCTTCAGCAACCGATGTACTCTTCCATCCGCCATGGCGCTTCAACGTGGTCATACTGGCTCCAACCTCTGCCAGAAGAGTTGCCCATGTCCGACGCAGACCTTTATACTTGTCAGAATCGCTCAAACCCAGATATTTCGTAATGATGAACAGGATTTTTCCCAATGTGTTTTTTCCAACTGACTGTACAATACAGCGGCGTTTATAGGTCAGAATTTTTTTTTCTGAATAACCATGTGACCGTAAATTCATGTCGTAGGCGTCTCTCGATTTCTTCGGTGACAAGTTTTGTGTTACTTTTTCAGCTTTTTTTTACAATTTCGTTTGGAATTTCAAAACTTTCCTGCATTTTGACTTTTTAAGTTTGATAGCATTTCTCTAGCAACGATAATGTCTACTATGATAAAATGACAATGCTGTTAAAATCAAATTGAATTTTCGTTTTTTTTTAAATATTTATATTATGGATGCAATAACGAACAAGTATGACATAAAAGTGTGTATGCACCGCGGGTATTAATAGATGTGTGACTAGCTATGAAATGTAAAAACCACCTATAGAATTATTTACTTATGTACACTTGTGCTCATAAAAATTGCATACATTTACTATTGGACTTTGTAAATGCGGTTTTAGACCGTACACAAATATCACCGGTATTACATAACTAAAATATTACAAAAATCGGCTATAAGTATTGTATGCAATTTTTATGAGCACAAGTGTACTTTGAAGTACACATAAGTCACAAATAAAATAGATTTTAAGTTATGGTAATTAGTCGCATTTTATGTATATCTTTAACCAGTTTATTATTAAATAAAATTAGGTTGAAAAGCGGTAGAAGCCATAAGCTATGTAGATTATTTTGAAAAATTAGTAAAAGTACAATAAATTCACGATGAAAAAAGAACACTTGGTTATATGTTTCACTAAATTTTATTTACATAAAATAAGACAATTGTTTCGGACTCTGCAGTCCATTTTCAATTAACATAAGAATAAATTTTCTAAAGTATAAATAGATGTATGTAACTACAAATGGAGAGGGGATAACGTTACTAACAAATTTTCGTGCAAATGGAAAAGGGGGGTAATTTAAGATATAATATAATTATTCAATAACTAATTAAATTCAAATAGCTGCCCTCATTATCGGCGAAAGTCTAAACTCTGTTAGCTCGTTTACAATGTTTAACGACTTATTTTTCGCCTTTGAAATTTCTAATATTTCCAGGAGATTTAATCGTAATCCTTTTGAAGAAGAGTGTAATATATTAAAATTGTCCGATGAGATCATATGGTTGTTATCAATGCAGTGTTCTGAAATCACTGAGCATTTCCTAGAATTTAAAATGGCTTTTCTGTGTTCAGTAATACGAGTATGAAAACTTCTACCTGTTTGCCCGATATAAAACGCATCACAGGTCATGCAATTGACTTTGTATATTCCACATTTTTGTGTTTTTTCAAATCTATCTTTATTGTTGGCCCATAATTTACCTAAATTAAATTTATTTACTGAAATAGTTTTTATGTTGTTTTTTGTTAATCTATTAGTGATTTTATTCGAGGTCCTACCTATATAATTTATGAACCTATGTTTAGGAGATTCTTTTTGAGAAGAAGCATACAAAAAACTATTAATTTGTTGACGTTTTTTCTTTTTGATAATATTGTCTATTATGTCTGGGGGTGAAGCCATTATTTATAGCCAAACACTTCAGGGTATTGACTTCTTTATCATAATTTGGTTTAGATAGAGGTAAATGTAAAAGTCTGTGTATAAAGCTGTTAAACGAAGATATTTTTATACTGTTTGACTGATTGCTATCTGCTGAAATAAGGGTATCTGTGAAAGTATGTTTTCTATAAATGCTATAATCTAATTTATTATTCAGTTTCTTTACCGTGAGATCTAAGAAGTTTAAGCAGTTAACCTTCTCTTTTTCTATTGTAAATTGTATTTTGTTATTGATAGTATTTAAATGATTGAAGAAGAGATCTAACTGTCTATTTGTACCTGTCCAAACACATATAATGTCATCTACGTATCTAAACCATTTGTGAATGTGACGTAAATGTGGGATATTTGAAATAAACAAATTATCTTCAAAATTTGACATAAAAATTTCCGCTAAGAGGCAAGATAATGGGGAGCCCATTGCTAGGCCATCTTTTTGACTGTAAAAGGAGTTGTTAAAGCTAAAGTAATTTTGTTTAATACAAACATTTAGAATATTACGTAGTTCTACCTTACTGTCACCTGTTAATGTACTCTTGGCTATTAAATCATTTAGAATTACATTTAGTTCGTTAATAGGGATGGAGGGATATAAGCTACAGACATCAAATGAAACCAATTTAAAGTTACTTGGTAGACAACCTGAATCTAATTTCTTCACTAGATCTAAAGAGTTTTTTATGCTAAATTTAAATTTAAGTTGTAAAAGATTGTAGTTGTAGATTCAGGTGTTATCGGTTTGTATTCTAAACTAAATATGTCTGTCATTTGTTTTATTTTAAACTTTTGACCATTCTGCTCGGACACGTGTTTATTTTTATACGTGTGGATAATGTTTACAGTGTCGCTGAAAGAGAGTGGGCAAATATATTGTTGAAAGATTATTTATATCCGTTCTGTGATTTATGGTATTTGTACTTTTTTCAATGTGAATACTTTCTAATATATTTCTGGCTTTATTATTTTTTTCGGATGTAATGATTTTTATTATTTTAATGAAGAATTTAAATAATAGTTTTGGAGACCGAATATCTGAAGAAGCACAATCCAAGAATTAACAATTCAAAAAAAAGGAAACACATCATTAAAAGAACACGGCAAGACATTTTTGTGTTTAAACGATTTATATGCATCTATTTTATTGCAAATAATTGTTTCTAATGAATGTTGCAGTCGGTTCTTGGCGAAACGTTGTATTTAGATTTACTTAATACAAACTCGCGCATGCTCTCTGCGCATTGGCGCATAACGGTGAAAATTATAACTAAGAACATGAACTATGCGCTTATTGAAGTAGACATACAGTTTTATATACATACATTTTAGTTCTTTAAATTACCATTAGAAAGAGAACATGCGCGGGGAGGCATGTGCGTATTACGGATTTATTGATTTATTTCAAAAGATGAAAGGTGCCGACAAGAAGCGAAACTATTAAAAATACATATATGCAGTTCATAAAGTGTTTCTTTGCAGTCACATGACCAAATTAAAGGCATGCGCTTCGCTTAAAATGACATACGTGTATAGTATTATAACGCGAATTTATGTATGTTAGAAGGAGATAAAGTACAATTTGCGGTTCATACTTGGACAATACAATCTGTAAAGAAACACTTTTTGCCACTACATTTAGTTGAATAAGATCTTTCTTTGAGAATGGTAGAAATTACTTGGTGTTTTTTATTATAATTTGTATTAAGTATATGTAAATAATTATTTATTTTACAGTTTTAAGACAATGTTTCAAAAGTCTGTCGTTAACCCGAAATTTTTTTACTACATTAAGTTACTTTTGATGGGCGCTATATAGGAATTCAGTATTATTTTTACTTTTTTTAAAAAACATTTCACTCAAAATATACGTAAATTGGGTAATACATAATAATAAGTTAATTTAAACAGTACTGCTGTCTTTTTAAGGTATTTATTATAAATTATTTAAAATTATTTATTTTAATAGGTTTGTAAGCAACTTTTAAAGGAATTTAATGTCTTTCTTCATGCATTAAATAAATATACATTATAGTAAAGAATGATTTTAATTTTCTACATATACGGAATGTCTCTTAATCTATTAAACGAGAGAGGTCAACTGCTAAAACAATCAATTTTATGAGCTCTGTCCCATATGAAGTTTTTAAAAACTTTTTGTTCAAGGAATTATTTTCTTTTCTTGTGAAAAGATAAAAAAAATAACAAAAAGGGTATAATAAGGGTATTGTATTAATATATATAATGTATGTAGAGTAAGTGCATGGAATATCGAAAGACACCAGTGCAGGAACGTATCTTAAACTTAAAACGTAATAAGATGAGGGTAAGAGTGGGATGAAAATATTACAAATCATCATGATGATTTGTAACTGACCTACGTATTGATATATTCTTAGCCTACTATTGAGACAATTTGAAGTTGGGCATATTTTATTATTCAACATCGTCTGCTCTTAAATTAATACACTTAATACAGCGATCCTGCAACACCTTTAACGCTTCTAAAAAAAATTATTCTTCTTGGTGTCTATAAACCAGCCGTCCACCGCTTCTATTACCTCTTCGTTACACAAAAATTGACGTTTTTTTAAACTTTTTTTCAATCGAGAGAACAGATAATTGTCTGAGGGGGCTAAGTCTGGGGAATAGGGCGGGTATTCCAGTAATTCGAACCTTAGATCACTTAGATCAATTGTATTCAAGGTAATGAGCGATTTATGTGCAGAGGCATTGTACTGCAAAAACAACACACCTTTCGCTAACATACCACGTCTTGTTTCCATAATTTTCTCTCTCAGGGTGGTTAGTAATTCAGAAGAAGAATCTTCAGTAATGGTTTGACCCTTTTTTTAGGTAATCGATCATAACACAAGCCTACAAAAAAAAATTTTTTTAGGTGCATCTCTGTTTGTTTGAATTGTCGATAAAGTAGTTAATGTACAGTATATTGACATACGTCATTTTAACTCATCAGCTCTAGTTTACCTACTACCCTCATTGTGAATTGTTGTCGGTCTTGTTATGGTCTTTGTTCGTAACTAGTCATTATTACAATATCATCGATAAAGTTTGTGTTACTATTTCATTATGGCTAGTACGTCCAGACGTTGTGTTAACGATCCTGATATATTTTGTTATGTTTGTGGTGAATACATACTGAAAAATCTGCGTAAATCGATTACAAACACAGTGCGTCGTTTGTATTTTGCTTACTTCGGTATTGAAATTCTACACCAAGATAAAGTGTGGGTGCCTCATAGTGTTTGTAAAATATGCGTTGAACATGAAGATGGTTAATTTTTTATTGGGTCAACAGAGTGGTTATACTAAATACCCATGTTTTATTTGTCTCTGGGACAGTCGAGCTAAATCACGTCATTGGACTGCAAAAAATGGGCCTGTGAGAGATGCTCTTGTTGTTGGGGAAAGAAATGTTATAAATGAACCCTTAGTTTCAAGAGAAAAAATCATTCTTCCGCCATTGCATATAAAATTAGGGCTAATGAAGCAATTTGTTAAGGCTCTCGATAGAAATGGTCAATGTTTCTAGTTTATTTCTCACAAATTTCCTGGTTTAAGTACTGAAAAACTAAAAGCAGGTATCTTTGATGGACCTCAAATACGTAAATTGATGAAAGACACAACTAATTTTGAGACTTGAATGAATGATGTGAAGAGGCTTGCCTGGCAATCTTTTGTAGCAGTTGCACAAAATTTCTTCGGAAATCATAAGGCTGACAACTATGTAGAACTAGTAGAGGAAATGCTGGTGCGATTCAAAGATTTAGGCTGTAATATGAGTATAAAATTACACTATCTCAATAGTCATCTACATCATTTTCAACACAATTTAGGAGATCTAAGCGAAGAACAAGGGGGACGTTTCCACCAAGACCTAAAAACAATGGAGAATAGATACCAAGGAAGGTGGGACAGTCATATGATGGCTGACTATTGCTGGGGAATCATGCGAGATTGCCCGAGTCAGTTTCATTCTAGAAAATCACTCAAAAGACAATTTCTTGATGTTTAATGTCAATAAAATATATATTTTTTCGTGAATTGTGTTTTTTTTTCTCGGGAACTAGAGCTGACAGAAGAAAACGGGTAACATTTTTGATATCGCCATGTAAGACATACTTAAAATCGGGTCTAAAATCTCCAGCACCAAAATGGTTGTAGGCCAGTGAATTATTCCACGAATATCCTAAAAAAATGAAGCAAGAACTATTCCAGCCGATTTTTTCTCTTCTCGAAACTTCTTAGGCCTTGGAGAACTATGATGCTTCCACTCCATCGATTACTGTTTTGTCTCTGGGTCTTAAAATGGACCCATGTTTCATCCATAGTCACAAGACGGTTCAAAAAGTCTGGATCTCCTTTAAAACGGACACAGATTGACTGTGATGCTTTCACTCTTGCTCGTTTGTGTTCGGCGTTCAAGCATTTAGGAATCCATTTTGCAGAAATTTTTTTCATTTCTAAATCGACGTGAACTATACGATGGACGTGTTCATATGAAATTTTTACTGCATCATCTATATGTTTCGGCCCAATTCGACAGTCTGATAATATCATACCATGAACTGCGTCAATACTTTTGGTAGTGCACACCGAAATTGATCTTTCTGGTCGCTTCTCATCTTCAACAGAGTTCAAGTTTTCCTCTTTTGAATGACGTAACCCAATTTTTGACAGTCGCATATGCTGGGCATTGAGGCATGAGGACAGTGTTAAGCATATCTTCGTAAATTTCCTTACCACTTAACCTCTTCAAATACAAATATTTGATGATGCCTCGATACTTCAATTTATCGATTTTCACATTTGCATTCGACATGCTTTCTTTAAAAACTTACGGCACAGCAATACTTCAACTTCTGGACGTAAGATTTTACAATGACACTTTTAAAATGTCATTATTTCTTGTTATTATAACAAGATTTTGTTTTGTTCAAGGAAATTGGCCTAAGGTAACTAGATATTAATACCGTCTCGTATTTACCGCCAAATCAAATAATAACAACATAATTTGAAACATACTTGAGTAGGTAAACCTACCAATTTTGTATAATACAAAAGTATTTTTAATAATATATAATATTATTAAAAATGGGGTGTGAAGAACACAATACAAGTTCATATGTATTTTTGAATGTATCTTCTCCAAAGACGTAGATACGTATTTCACATTTCTACATGATTATCAATACGCCCCTGTTGGAAAAGAGACACATTCAACCAAACATAACTACCTAGCTATCTCGCAGATATTATTAAGACAGAGCGTGAAGGAATATTCAGCGCTGTCTCTATAATAATCGCAGAACCAGCCGGGTGTTCCTTATAGTCGGTAACCACCGGATCTATAAAAAAAACTGTATTATCGTGTCTAATATTCTTTATTTTGTGTGTGTCTGCCTTCGCAAGTCGGTGTCTCAGTCAGTCTCCATTTAAAGAATGAGCAACGACAGATACCGTGGGACATTCTTCTTGTATTATGTGTCTTCTATTCATGGCAAGGCAGCTCCATTGCTGGTAAGGGTACGGTAGGATCGGTGATATGGACCGCTTGAGCGAGTTTCAAGGCTTCCCAATACCCTTCGTCATTTGGGTTGAAATTTTTTACTATAAGTAGTTCTGTTATCAGTAGTGGAAGATATCTAGACTTCAGTCTCAACAGGCCTGCATCAGAGAGGTCACTGTGTACTGGGATGTGGGGATTCGATATTATTTTATTGTATTCTATATGGCTTAGAACATGGAATCAGGGTAGAGGGATACTTTTCAAACAACCGCTAAGTATTCTCTTGGTCTCATTGAGTTTGACGTCGATCATCTTTGCATAGCAGCTGTTCAGCCATACTGGAGCACAGTATTCAGCTACCTAGTAAACAAATTGATCCGACATGTTTTGACAGTTTAGCAAAAGGAACTCCGACTATCAATTTCGTTGAAGTTGTGCGCTTCAGATAACTATTTTTTTTTTTGAAAAATATCGAGAAAGATGACACTTGGACCTATGAGTATGATCCTATAGTAAAGATTCAGCACACCAATCAATATCTAACATTAAGGTGATGTTGATTACGTTTTTTGACTTTTATGGAATTTTGTAAGCTGAATTTGTGCCTAGGAATACTATCGTGAGCTTAGAGTATTATAAACTTACTAGACCATTTAAGAAATGATATTTGTAGAAAACGACGCAAGAAATGGATAAAATATTTCATCCTTTTTTTATAACAATGGTTCACGTCACACATCGTTTCTCGTACGGCAGTTTCTGTTAAATAAAAACATTATATTTATCGGCTTTTTTCTCGTTCTACTTTTAGCTCTTCTAGGCAAAATTTTTGAATCTATTGAGGATCAAGGTCATTATGATAGCTCAACTAAAGACGATACCGACTGACAATTTCCAGAATTGTTAGAAAGTGGTAAGAGTGGTGGGATAAGTGTGTTCGAAGCGATGGGGAAATGGGGAAGTACTTTGTGAGGGGACCTATAGTTACTCTAATATTTTTTTGTTTATTGAAACATTCACCGAATTTTTGATAACATAATCAAGTAAGTTTCTTCAAGATCTGTAACATGCAAAATGCTTTATTAAAATGAGTATATTATTAATATAATATAATTCATAAATTAATTAGAAAAACTAATTCAAAACAAAAAATCCGCGATTCCGCTTGTTTGTTACCTCAAGGAAATTGTGGCAAAAAGTTCATGTATTTACTACATTATCAAATTATGAACAACCTAAAGAGCGTTGTTAAATATAGGAGTTTCCAAGTTGCTTTTCGGTTTGGAAACTCAATCAAATCTCTTCTGGAAAATACAAAAGATGAATTAGAATTGAATTAGATATGAAACAAAAATCAGAAATATATTAAATTAATACGCTTATACGAGCACGAGCTTGCTCGTCTAAGGTAAATGGTGGACTTAATAATTTCGCCTTGATTTTACAACTGATCTTGAGGCGGGTTAGAACATATACTCTATAAGCTTAAAAATCAATGTAAGTGTCGATTTAAACTGAATTCGCTTGCTTCACGTGACTTTGAAGATGACGTTATACTAACGGGTCTTTCATTAAGCGCTTCCTATCTTTAAATTTAAATAAAACAAAGTGTGTGTGAGATATCATCGAAATTTTTTATTCGTTTGAAAAACCTATTGATGCCATTATGTGTGGAATATAACATCGTTCAAATGTCCGCCACGGCTTCTTTGGGTGGAGCGCATCCGAAATGTCCAATTTTCCATGACTCTGGCGCATAAATCAGGCTGAATTTGACCGATGGCATGGGTTATGTTGGCTCTGAGGACCGCTGTGGTTTGTGGCTTATTCGAATACACCTGCGACTTAAGAAAACCCCACAAGAAAAAGTCTAACGGGGTCAAATCGCACGATCTCGGTGGCCAGTTCACATCACCTCAACGTGAGATGACCATGCCCTCAAATCGCTGGTGCAGAATATCCAATGTGGCATGAGCTGTGTGGCACGTAGCGCCGTCCTGTTGAAACCACATGTCGTTGGTGTCCAGATAATCCAATTCAGGCCAAAAGAAGTTGGTAATCATCGACCTATAGCGCTCGCCGTTGACAGTGATGGCCTGGCCAACGTCGTTCTCAAAGAAATATGGATCGATGACGCCGCCAGCCCAAAATCCACACCAAACAGTGACTTTTTCGGGATGCATTGGACGCTCTTGGATCTCATGTGCATTGGTATCGTCCCAAATTCGACAATTTTGTTTGGTCACGTACCCATTCATCCAGAAATGGGCCTCATCGCTGAAGATGATTTTTCGATGAAAATTAGGGTCAGTTGTCAACTGTTCCAGAGCCCATTCAGCGAGCACACGTCGTTGTCTATGGTCGTTTACCTTCAATTCCTGGGTCAGTTGAATTTTGTACGGGTGCATACCCAAGTCACGACGCAAAATTCGCCAAGTTGTGGTCTGCGAAAGGCCGAGTTCTTGTGAGCGACGCGAAATCGACTGCCTCGGATTCTCCTGCACACTCTCACGGGCAGCGGCAATGTTTTCGGCAGATCTTGCGTTTCGTCGACGTACGGGTGTTGGTTGATCGTTTACTGAACCAGTGGACTCAAATTTATCCACCACATTGCGAATAGTCCTCTCGGTAGGACGATTATGGCGACCGTAAAATGGGCGAAGCACCCGGTACGTTGCCCGAACAGAACACCCATTTTGATAAAACAATTTTATTATTTGCACGTGTTGTTGAATGCTATATCCGTCCATGGTGATTTGGCAAAACAGACTAAATAAATGACAACTAATTTGACAGATGTAGCTTCAACAAGATGACCGTTATCAACTGTCAAAGTTCGCAAGTCCCTGTTGGAAGACACATTATATACAACGTGTAATCATATCTACAGGGAATCCCAAAATTTGTATAGCTGAAGTAATTACAAGAGTCGCTACGTTCAAACTCAGTTAATTGATGAAAATTCGCACGTTGTCGAATAGGAGGCATTTCTTTACACTCTACTAGTATTGAATAAAGCTATAGATATACTTTATAGTTACGCTTAAGTAAATAACGTCAAGAGAAAAACAAAAATATTTTTTAGTTCATCGTCGAAGCTACCTTGAGTAATCGGATGTATTTTTTTCATCGTTGATTAGTACGAACAAAATCCATCTTTCCTGAAAATTACACGAAAATATATCGACGTTTACTGGGTTTTCATTTATTTGTGGCAGTCAGTATATTATGTTATTTCAATAACTTAGAAATAACTTTTTTTTAAATTCGTATATCCATGATATTCAGATGTTCTTAACAGACCATAATTATCACTAATGCAATAGAGAAATGTTTTCGGGAATATATATTCCATTTATATGTCAGCAAAAATAAATGTTAAAACCCATCTTCTTTCAACGTTTAGATATTGCGTAAGTTAAAGTATTAAAGTATGTATTAGTAAAATTTTGTTTATTATAACTTCATATAGGACATAACTCTCACATAAAACGTTTGCTAATCTGCCTAATCCAACTAAATAATCTGCCTGAAACTTAATAAATATAGTGTGATAAAACAACAAGCATTATAAAATAAAATTCTGGTGTTCATTGGAACTCCACCTGAAAATTTATATTGTTTCAAGGGTTATATAAATACATCTAGGTTCACAATGTTTTACTTACAGTTTAGACTGTCCAAGTCTGCGTGAAAGAAGTAAATATTTATTTATACATTAAGATGTGTGAGGTTAAATGAAAAAATTATAGAAAATGTTATATATCAGAATAATTGAAACATACATGAGTAAGTAAACCCCACCAGTTTTGTATAATACAATGGTATTTTTAATAATATAAAATATTATTAAAAACCTGGTGTGAAAAACACAAATACAGGTTCACTATTAATGTTATATAACATGAGAGGAAAATGAATTGAGGTAGTAGGAGGCTGCGGTTCGCTGATCGTATTTCGTGAATTATAAAGTAAATAAATCTTACTGACAGCACTTAAATGTCTCCTTGATACAAATTTAATTTACAACTTAAAATATTTATAAAATGTCATACAAATGTCATGTTTTATATTTTATTGAAAAGTTTACAACAATTGTTGAAACTGTTGTCCCTCGGCATTCAAACATAAATTTACGCGCCGCTTCATGTTTTCAAAAACCTTTTGTAAAATAAATCCGTCTACTAACTCGCACTGTCGCACGATATTGTTCCGTAAATCGTCTATTGTACGCACTGGATTTTTAAAAATAGAGTTTTTTAAGTATGGAAATAAAAAGTCATCCACAGGAGTTAAGTCACACGATCTTGGCGGGAAACAGTCAACACTAATAATTCTTTCATAAAAAAATTCACGTAAATAATTTATTGTTTCACGGGCAGTGTGTGGTCATGCGGAATCTTGCTGAAAGAAACCTAACTGTAACTCGTCATCATGCAGTTGATTTATGAATGTTTCCAGTATATTATTGCGATATCTTTCACCATTTATAGTTCGTTCGAAAAAGATCGGACCAATAAGCCTTCTACGTGACATGGCACACCAAACCCCTATTTTTACAGGATGCAACGTTGTTTTCCTATAATAATGCGGATTGTCTGTTGCCCACATACGCATATTCTGAGCGTTTATGTAGCCGTTCAGGTGAAACCACGCTTCGTCGGTGAAAAACGTTTTATCCAAAACATCGTCGTCGTTAAGATTTGCATTAAAGAAACGACAATAGGCAACTCTTCGAACGTAATCTGGCGGCAATAGTTCTTGATACAATTGAACCTTGTAAGGATGCATACCAATATCGCGTTTAAGAATACTGCGGCAGGTTCCATAACTTATATCCAACTGTTGTGCCAGTCTTCTGACAGATGTTGTAGGTTGTTCTCTAATTGCGTTTCTTGCATTATTAACAACATTTTGGGTCCTAACTCGAGAAGATCTTCCCCCTTTCCATTGTCTTTTTACAGACCCAGTTGTTCGAAAGTTATTTATAATTCTCAATAGGTCACGAGAAAAGTTCTTACTTACCAAAACAACTTCAGGAAAACGTTGTTGGAATTCTTCCTTGCACATTTCTATTGAATAATACCATTCGCCGTTTGGCAAACGTCGACCATTACGAAAGTAACAATCTAAAATTAACACCATTTGTTCTTGAGTAAACATTCTGAATGTGATTATACTGTTTTTTTTAAAAAAAATTGTATTGAAAGAATTAATAATTCACACTGACAGTCTGTCATTAAATGTTTGACAAAAAAATATTGTGAATATAATTCACAAAATACGATCTACGAACCGCAGCCTCCTACTACCTCAATTCATTTTGCTCTCATGTTATATAAAATGTTATAAGTCATAACCTGCTAGTAATCTAATGTGACATAAAATTTAAATTTGGAGATAGACTAATTGAGACAACTAGTAGCATGAAAAGAGAATATTATGAAGTTATCGTAGTGGACGACACCTTGATGGTCTAAATCCTCCACTTAATCCAAAAAAATTCTGGTAAGAGCCCGACCTAGTACATATAATCGATCATTTCTTCTTACCCAATATCGGAGGCGTATTAAGAACAACGATAATAGCAATGTTTACTTTCTGACAATTGGCATCTTTCCTTTGTTACATTTTTTCCTACTTCGCATCAAACAGGACAGTATAAGACTAATGGCATGGGAGATCTGTTAAAATATTTTTATTCGTAGGTGTAAGGGGAAGTCGACGTCGTTCTATTGTATTGGAACGACATCCTTATGCCATAGGTAAAGATAGAAAGTCGTATAAGTGAAATTTTTGTCAACCGGCTCAATAGATAGCTTCATCAACATCCGTACATAGGCAAAGTAGGTAGGCAACGTGTGTAGGTGAGCGGAATTTTTAGGAGTGCCCAGTTTACCGAGCCGACCACTACCAGTTTGGTTGGGGAATCCTAAAGCTGGTCAATATTAGGAGGTTTAAGAGGTACCTGAGGCAATGACCAGTCTGGTGTCATAGGTATGAGGTACAGCTCCGGTTCAGCCGCTGTCCATCTTTCGGTAACCTACACGGGCCAGCAGTACAGACTCCACAGTTTGGTTGTTTGTCCCCGTCTGACCTTCCCTATACCAGTAAGATCAGTGCTACTGGGGCAATTCGCAATCCTGGGCTATTCAAAGACTGAAGTAGTTTTTCGGGAGATCGGGCACGACGGTGATATGTTCAACATTGAGGAATCCGTGTAACTTGGGGACTACAGAGAAGTGAAGCCCACCGGCTGGTCGGTCCATTTCATCCATGTATTTGACTCGTACTGACTTCAACTTTTTCGTCTCATAATTGAACTGATACCTCAGATAGAGGACAACTTTTCTTTGAATGGTATGGGCGAAAGCCTAGAGGTTCGTTAAGGAAAGCGTAATACCGTATATCATTTTGAATTGAATATCGTTATGTTGATTGGGATGCATAAATGTACGTTTTAGGTCCCGAGTTTAAGATACTTGTTCTACAATATTCGCCATGTATATCTGATTTGTTTCTAAACAGTTTATTTTGGTTTTTTAAATTCGCTGTCCACAGACTTCAAAATTTTAAATTTTATTCATCCAATCTGGTATTTCATATTGTGATGTGAGTCATGCATTGATGTCACCCGCCGTGCGAAGTCAACACGGCCTAGACTCTTCTGGAAAGCGCCGATACCTTAGTGGACGATGTCACAAGACGCGTACGACCGAGAAATTTTCAGTACATAAAATTCGAGAAAATTGATATTACTATAAATAGTGCTTGACAGAGAGGAAGCATTCATTCTACGAGAAATCGCCATCGTGTTGATATTGTATTGTATAAATATTGAAATAAATATTTTTATTATTAGTAATTAGTTATTGAATGTTATTTAGTGTGTTTTATTATTAATATAGTGTATTTTACTATTAGTTTTATTTAAACAATCCCGAAAGACAAGTTTATCACAATATGTACCAAAGAATAATATTTTGGAGATGCATTGTCGGTATAGTGGATGAAGATATTGAGTGAGCCACAAAAAAAGTTTTCAGAGTATGCCATGGATTAAATCAATTATGTCTTAGATTGATTAATAATAGGTAAAACCGTAACTTGTCAATTTGACTTATGATTATTTACAAGTGACACTTCGTCAATTTTCTAAGCTCAGACGTGACTTATATGTCTATCTCAGTCATTCATGGTCTACCTAGGATACACATTTTGTGGTTCGCTTGATACTATAGCTTACAGCAATGTAATTTTTTTTTACAGAGAGCCATATTAATATTGGTAAACATGTCAAAGACATATGCCTTATATGGAATTAGACAACGAATGCCATATATTTTAACCTTTCATTTGAGATAATAATCATGAAATAACTTAGATGGGAACAGAGGTGTTCTAATCACGGTGGTAGGGTGACAAAATTATTAAAAGTATGGATTTTCTACGAGTGACATTGACATAGTATCTATTGTTTACAAAATCTTAATATGTTTACCTGGTGGGTAATATAAAAGACTGCTACGTCTGACATAGCCTGTACCAGGAATATTAAGTTCGCAGAAAATCAGTGATCCATATTCTAGTTGTGATGTCTTTATTGTAGAGGTCACTAATAAAGAAAATTTTCCGCTTGAATGTTTTTTCGTAATCCATTCTACGCTGTCTAGATCACTCCTATAGAAATAAACAAACACATATCATTGTCAAAATTGATCTAATACTTACGTCTAATACTTAATGGCTAATGTAATATATAATTTCATATGTAATTAAGAACTAAGAACGTTATTCATCGTGGTTTCATTTTAATTTTTAGAAGTTCCTTAAAGTTTTTTTATCGAAAATTCCCAGAGAATAATTTTTAAGGATTATATTAAGAATAAGAGTTCATTAAACTGTTCGTAATTGCATGAAAAAGAAACATAAAGAAATGGCTGCGGTTACCTCATAAAAGGAGGGAAAGTGGCGAATACGCAACAATCCGATGATATATTTTAATGATCACACTGAAATAAAATGCATTTCTATTGCTAAAATATTTATATTTCTAAAATATAAATAAAACTAATCGTTAAAATCTTCACTTTATTAATATTTGTTCGTATAAAGATAATTGTTTCGAAGCACAGTGTCTTCATTCTGGAGTCTATAAGTTAACGTGTGGATGCGGTAAGATATATGTTGGTCAAACAGAAAGATCGTTTAAAAAACGTATTGCTGAATATTGTTCTTCGTTTAAAAATAAAACACAAGATTGTACTTCAATCATCTATTACAAGAAAACTATACACTCAAAAAGAATTTTCGAATTCTACATTTACAAAATAAAGGCACTAAATTAAATTTACTGGAATGTTAATAAATTAAAAATTAAAACAATTACAAATTTTACTAAACAATCAATTAGAGTTAAAAACTCACTTTTGTTAAATTTATTCATTTAAGCAACCGTTTAGGTGATAATAGAAATGCACATTTAGTTTATTAAAAAATTTTATTTGTAAACATGTTTAGTACCCAATAGTATTAACAGTAAAGGCTAACCAAATAGGCTACACATTTTTACTACAATATTTGTATAAATTCTCATATTGTAAAATAATATTAACATTTTTTTATTTATACCAATGTTAGTTTGTAAAGTGCTCTAGTAACTACGCGATTAAGTGTTGGATATTATAACAATTCAACACACCCTATTCAACACAAAGTAGCAGCATATAATAGTGTGATACATAGGCTTATAAATATTCCACTTACAAAATTAAACTATGAAAAAGAACTGAACGCGATAAAACAAATCGCAATAGATAATAACTATAAACCATAAATAATTGATAAAATTCTCCATACAAAATTATTCAAGAAAGCTATTTCACAAGTCTATCCCATAATAAAAGATACCCAGAATAAATACAAAACAATCACATATGTAGGTCGCCCTAGTGAGAAAGTTTCTAAATTCCTAAACGAGAACAACATAAAAATAGCATTCAGAACAAACAATAAACTATATAAATTCATTAAGAGATTAAACCCCCAAATTCCAACAATCAGGAGTCTATATGTTGAAGTATAGCGACTGCCTTAAGGCTTATATTAGTCAAACTGGAAGAACTTTTGAGAAAATAATGTCAAAACATTTAAGATCGTTCAGATTGGGAAAAAATGATTGGTCGTATGCAAACCGCCTTTTAGAAGAAAAACATAAATTGATAAAGGATGCTAGAGGACAAAATTATTAGACAAGTCTTGGAAACAAAAAAAGCAGATCAAAAGGAAGACCTGGAAAAGTATGGATAAAAGGTAAGAGAAGCAGTGGTATAAAAAAAAGTATAAAAATGGCAGACTGCAATTCTGAGCGAACTCAGCCAAGACTGAAATAAATAGAAATAAATTTGGAGAAGAACCCCAGGGTTGACCAGTTGACGTGAATGACGACCGATCATTTACAACATGGGCCAATCGAGAATCCAACACAGCATACTTCACCCACGGGAACATACGAACATATATACCTAGGTAGATGATAGGCGAATTGTTTTGTTATTAATTCTAACAATAACAAAACTGAATATTTATAAAAAAAAAAGAATACTGGGTGATATAAACAACGTTCTATTTCGTAAATTTTTAACTTTTGTGGTACCGAAAATATTCCCAGCAATTGATAAATATTGATTGATATTTAGAGAATAATAAATAGCTGATGTTGGTCAACAGAAAATAAATTGATTTTGAAAACAAAATGATGTAGGCCTTATATTTCTTTGATAACTAAAAGAAAAATAGATGAATCTGAGAAGTTTTCTCACATTCTTCGTCGTCTTCGTAGTGGTGTCATCGGCGTTTTATTTCTGATATTGGCAAAATCTTTTTAATAAAAAAATGTTTTATACTAAGCAGTAGATATTGGAAGTTACTCAAGACAAGTAGAAGCTTATTCAAAATAATAAATACGTTTCCAATTTGGTATACAATTCATTGAACAAAATATAATTATAATATAACCTATAAGATTAAGTTAAACAATTTAAGAAGTTATTTCATCAATAAACTCTTTTAAACTCACAAATATTTCGAAATAATATATGTATTTTTGGGAATTAACTAGATATAAATTAATAATAACAAATATATAAATCAGTGGCGTGTTCAAAACATCACAAAAGGGGAAGCTATACAGTAAAATAACGCCTAAGCAAAAGAAATTTTTTGTGGAAACGCAAAAATATAAAATTTGTTACAAACCACAATAGAATCCTACCTTACTTAAAATGAGATGCCTTACGTGTATTTTCTTTTGCAAACTCATCTATGACGTCATCATAAAAACATTTTTGGCGAGAATATTCTTGCACTAATTCCTTTTCAATTGATATTAATCTCAAAGCAGAGAGTCTTTCTTGTTCTGTAGAATTCCTATCAAATTTTGTATTCGTTTAAGCGCAGAAAAGAAACTTTCTGCAGACGCACTTCTGGCGGAGATAGTGAGTGTTAATTCACATAGTTTAAGAATTTCAGCGCAAACACGATCTAGTCCGCAGTCATTTCCATGAGTCACTAACCAGCACTCGTTTTATTTATGCCTTCTGAGGTGTTGTAAATGACGGAACGTAATGCAGGAAAGTCAAAATATTGTAGATAATTTTGTTTTTAAACGATTCCAAGGCCCCCTTCAGAAACTGTGGGTTTATCGCAAAAATTAACTAATTCTAGAAATTTAAAAGGTGTTGAAGACATTAAATCTGGCGTCTATGTGGGCGGAAATATTGTCGATTATTTCAAAGAACTTACGGAATCGTGATTTTTCATCTGTTCTGTGTTCTTCGGCAATATCGGTGAGTATTCTGTTTCTTTGTGGCTGAATATTTAAACGCTCAAATTTATTCCACAAATGATCAAATTGTTTTGTCTTAGAAAAAACGATGGATTTGAATTCCTGAATTTTTTTATACAAAAATTAATGTTGCTAGTTTTTTTTATTTTGTAAAACAGCAAATAAAAGTTGTCACAAAATGGAAATATCTCGGAAAAAAATAAGTAACTAAAGATTAAAATTAGTTTCAGTTTCTAACGTATTAAAATATTCTTTAGACCAAACTCGAGTCTCATTATCCCATTCTTCCTGGTTATCCATAATATTTTGAAAAAATTAGTAAGTGGTTATCGATATTCAAATATAGTTTGTACTAATCTACCGTTGTAATTTCATCGAATGAGGGCTACTTTCATTAATCTTTTATGAACCTCCATATCTAAAACACTGTTTTTTTAAAGAATTGGAAAAAATGCTGCGAAACCGTTCAAAGTTTGAACAAAAATCTTACATTCCTTTATTATATTAAGAGACTGTTGTAAAACCAAATTTAGGCGATGTGTCATACAATGTACAAAAAGTGCGGTTGGATTCGTTTCTTTTACTTTAACCTGTAACCTCCCCTAATTCACCTGCCATTACTTCTGCTCCATCATAACTTTGATCTACTAATTTTGAACCAACCACAATTATAATTATTCACTATAGTACGAACAATACAATATAAAGCAGAAGCTGTTCTTTGCGTGGAAACACTTAAAAATCCTATAAAGCGTTCCTTAATTTCGCCTTTTTTTGTTACATAACGTAAGACTTTTGTTAACAGACTTATATTTGTCACATTTGTAGTTTCGTCCAGAATTATGGCTAAAAAAGAAGCTTCTTCTACTTAAAATTTTATTTTTCTTAATATTACCTTTTTGTCCTCCTTAGTAAAAAGGCAGTATTTGCGTAATTAAAAAAAAATATCAGAATAATTGAAACATACATGAGTAGGTAAACCCCACCAGTTTTGTATAATACAAAGGTATTTTTAATAATATAATATATTATTAAAAATCTGGTGTGAAGAACACAAATGCAGGTTCACTATTAATATTTTCTGTGAACGTGTCCGAATATATCCTATCCCCAGAGACGTAGATACGTATTTCACCTTTCTACAGGCTCATCGGTACGCCCCTGCTGGAGAAAGGATATTCCCAGACACATTCACAGAAAAGAACCACATCGCCCTATCACCGTAATTATCCAGACCGAGCGCAGAAGTAAATTCGGCGCTGCCTGTTGTCAGACAGACTTTTTAAAATTGTATCAAATATACAAGTGTCCCGTATCGTTATGTTCAAATTTTAGGAGTGTAAAGTAGACTTCATTTCAAGTAACAAAAACGCAAAACTTGTATATCCATTTTTATTTGTTTCAAAGTTACAGATCTATGAATGTGATTGTCAGATCATGAAAAAAAATGTAATCCTAAAGTCAATAAAAACTGATTTATTTAAAAAAATTCAATTCATAATATTTTCGAAATGTCCACCTCCTTGTTGAATGCAGGCTTGTCACCGTAAGCCAACAGAAGAAATATTTATCCGAATTTCATATTTGTTTTGTCGGATTGGCTCGGCAGCCAGGTGAATACGATACAACAACTCTTCTCTTGTGTTCGAAACTTGTGCGTAGACTAAATTTTTCATGTACCCCCATAAATAAAAGTCAGGGGGATTAAGATCGGGTGATCTGGGTGGCCATGCAACAGGACCACCTCGACCAATCCATCTTGGATAATTGACGTTAACCCAATTTCGGACAGCAATTTCGAAATGTGGTGGTGCCCCATCCATGTGAAATCACATGTCTCGACGAACATTCACTGGGACATCCTCTAAAAGACCTGGCAGTTCGTCAATAAGAAATTGAAGGTAATTGTCCGCATTTAACCTCCCAGGAAGAACTACAGGACCAATCAACAAGTCATCGATTAGGGCCGCCCAAACGTTAATAGAAAATTCATGTTAAGATTTAGATGGGCGTATAGCTTTGTGATTTTCTGATGACCACCTGTGCAGGTTTCTCAGATTTGTAACACCACTTCTCGTGAAAGTATATTCATCTGTCCAGAGGACTGTTCTGCAGAAATTAAAATGAAGCCATAACTGTCTTAATATCCAAGTAGAATAAACTAGACGAGCATAGTGGTCTGCCTCAAGCAAACAGTGTCCCCTGCGATAGTGATATGGATATTAGCCCTCACGTTTTAAGATTCGCCAAACTGTCGTTCGTGGCACTCCTCCTAGTTGTCTAGCGATTCGACGTACACTGAGAGTTTGATCTCTTGTAACAATAGCTACTGCTTCTTCCTCTAAGTCTGCTGGAAAATTTAGCCCTCGGTCGAAAAGATAATCACGCAGTCCGCATTCCCGAAATTGTCTGTGTACTTCCAGAAACGTTCTGTAATGAGGAATGTGCCTATCGGGAAACCGATGTCGATATTCAATAACTGCTTGACGTGCACTGCCGTTACAGTAGCCATACACAAAATGTATGTCCGCATACTCTTGAGAAGAAAATCGGTAAGGCATTTTGAATAAAGAAAATGTGTCCACTCACTAATAGGCTGTTGTATGAACTGAAACGTAATGTAATCCTTTATTAAAAAATGCAACGTTAACAGTCATCTGAACATTTGCTTATTGTATGATATTCATGGTTCAGCACTTACGAAATAACTAATAACCTTCTTTATCCTAAATCAATTTCCAGTACTCTTTTCTGTAGATCTCCAAAAGATTACTGTATGCATTACGGCACGTGTTTATTTATTTTAGGATAACATTTTATTATGCGACGTTAACAATCACAGGCCTGTTAGTGATTCGTATAACTTTTTTTAAATAAAATCAGTTTTTATTGACTTTAGGATTACATTTTCTTTCATGATCTGACAATCACATTCATAGATCTGTAACTTTGAAACAAATAAAAATGCATATACAAGTTTTGCGTTTATGTTACTTGAAATGAAGTCTACTTTACACTCCTAAAATTTGAACATAACGATATGGGGCACCTTGTATGTATTTATCTCGTAAAGCGGTGTTATTCAAATTTTGTAAATTGTTTTACTATATTTTTTCAGGTAATTTCGAAACTGGAAATTTCCATTAACGAAATAATATTGCAATATTTTCAAGCGGGTCACACTTTTATGAGTGCCGACAGCTTCCATCATAAACTAGAATTATCTCTGACAAAGCAAGGAAAAACATACGACTTTGCAGACTTTGCTGGTGTTGTAGAAGCCGTCAGTACAGGAAAAAGCAAAATGCCGGTAAAACAAATGAATCACCTTGACTTCTTTAACCAGCAAGATTGTAAATCTCAACATAAATTAAATAAATCCACTGATCGCACATGCTTAGCAAAGGTTGTTTGTATAAAAGCAGAAAGGGAAAAATTTATGCTGCACTACAAGACGTCATTTACAAATGTATTCTTTAGTGATTTGTATTTTGTATACAAAAATAATATGAGAGGAAACGGTAAACTGAGAGCTTTATCAGATCCTTGTGAAGTGCTCCAAGAAAAAAGAGAAAGATAGAGAGAAAAAAAGTGTCCTAACTAATTTGAGACAGGTATTGTCTAAGAATCGTAGAGCATTTTGTGAACAATTACCGCTAATAATAAAAAAAAACATTTTTTCTAATTTTGCTTTAATGTTATTTTGATTTCTATTAACACTTAAGTTAATAGAAACAACATAAAAAAAATAAATCTAGGCTTTTATTTATTCTACATTATCTATGTCAGTGTGGCAAAAATATTTACTAAATACATTTATTAAATAAGTTTATATTCTAGACAAAAACGCCATATCCACATGCTACTGCCTCATACCTAAGTCGAATCTTTCGCTTTACTTTGCTTTACACAAATTTGCACTATATGCTGCATTTTCCAAAAAAAATTCTGTTACCACGAAACTATTTTTGTGAAGTAAAAGTTGTAAAAAAGCAATATTTTCCATTCCTCTCAGTGTATTACTTCCGCTAGAGCTTCATCGAAAATGTAAAACTGCGTTTAACTCAAAACTAGCATTTTGTTAGTTACTGCCTTTTCGTTAAGTAGGGGATCGTTTTGTATTAATTTAGAAGTATTTCTGATCCTTGTAGCATTACCCAAATGAGATTGTAATATTTTGTCATACTTTGACAATAAATTTACTAAATCTACGTAGTTTCCCTTACTTGAAGATTGTTCAATTCCACAATAACCGCGAAATGCAAGTTTATGTTCTCCCATGAAACAAACCACATCTATCAACGTCTTAAATATTTCAAGGTTTCTTCGTATTTCTTGATTATGTTTCTCTGTATCGATTCTGAACTCATTGTCTAATGTGTGTTCAATTCTGATTTTCCCACAAGTGTTTTTTCCTTAATTATCGCATATAAGTGTGGTTGACTCAACCCATGTCTTTTTATTAATTTATGTGTATTATTTAGAGCAGCAAATCCACTTTATTCCACAAATTTCTTTCGCTTGAAAATAAAATGTATGATCAGCAAAACAAAAGAGACTTATTGTCACAATCAGGCAACCATTCACACTTTTTGTAATTTTCTTTTTGAAAATGTCTTACAATTTAGTTTGTTTTGTTAAAGTAGTCAAAGTTGGAGTTGGCCTACCTTTGGCAATAATTTGGTTTTTTCATCGAAATTATAACATGAAAATCCTTTTGTTACTATATTGCATACAACACATTCACAATCAAACACATTTCCGCACGAATTTTGTTCTGAAACTTCCGAACGTCCAATCTTCATGCTTATAATCTACACGAAAACAGCTTGCACAATGAACTATTTTAATTCGATTATCAAACAAAATAATCGATAAAAACGAAAGATTTTTGCGTTAACACAGTATTTGTATGGTCTATACATATTATAAATTAATAAACTAACTAATTTCATGTGCATAATTCCACAATAAAACTAATAATAAAAGGTATTTATTTTAGTTTCTAATATTCATAGAAACGCCCATTCAAACGCGATGCTTAAGAAACTGCCTATAAAGCCGTAAGCTGTAGATATCTTGCTAATTAGGTCGTTCTTTCAAGCATGGTTCGTCGCCCTTCGCTAACGTCAGCATTTGAAATACATATGGGCGCGCTTTAATTAGTAATATTAGGTAATAATTTAATATATAATATTAAAGTTTAATATTAAACCTTTTTCATGTAGGGGAACCTGTCCTTCCCTATCTTCCACGGTATACACGCCACTGATATAAATAATATAAACTTCGATGTTAAGAATCACATATTTTGCTTCAGATAAGGAAGACAAATTGTGACTATATATTGTTTCTTGCAAATTGTTCGTTTAAAAAGCGATAGTTTATATAAAAATAGAAAAACATATTTTTAAGAATATAAAAATATTATTAAAAATCGAATGTGAAGTCTGTTGTCTTAATAACTTTTGTAATGTAGTAAGGGTGATATTTATGGTGAAAGTATCTCTCCAGCAGCATGGACTGACGATTCTATAGTAAGATGAATCATGTGTCTGCACGTCTGGAAAGATATTTTCACACAAATATGTACTTGTATTCTCCACACCTGATTTTTAATAATATTTTTATATTATTAAAACTGTTTTCGTTTTATACAAATACAAAATATCTTTATTAAATTTAGAAACCTTACCGATAAACAGATAAAACAAAAATAAATATTACATAGTTTTGGATGAATTATAGAAAGGAAGCTCATAAAAGTATTAATGTAATCTTAACATTCAGCCGAATAATTCATATTTAAACCTTGACTAAAAATAACATTACACTGTTTATTGTTTAACTATTTTGAAAGTATATGTGACTGTCGAAATGTTATCTGGATATGCTAAATTCGTTTGCGATAAGATGCATGACACTTATACATAGCGAAAATAACTTACTTATCGTAAGTATCTTGGTGACCTGTATTTTTGTAGAGCAGCAACTTTGGTTCTGGATATACTTCAGACGCTTGACAAGTAAAATTTTGGTAAGTACCGTCCGATCTTCCTTTTTCCAGTATTAGAGTTTTTTCAGGTTCTTACGACACATGTGAAAAAGAAAAAAAATATATTTATGTTATATGTCAGATTACAAAGAAGGTAAAAAATCTACTACATTTAATATTTTAAGTGATAAATTTTATTACAAAAAGTTTATTGGCCATTACTTAAGTCATTTTAAAAACATGTTAATTCTCCAACAAGTTTTATTTTGTTGCAAACTATAATATTACAAAAACCGTTTGAAATTCTTGAACTACAATAAGTGAGATTATTTCTTTCCAGTTACAGACTGTAATTCCATAGAGGTAATATAATTTGCTTGTGACATAATTAGTTTAAATATAAGGATGACTTGGCAGGGAAAGAAAACTCAACTACTAGCGCTATCTTTGGAAAAAAAAATTTGGCTAATACGCAACAAACTTTGAGTGGCAATGCTCTTTCGAAAACAACAATTTGTTGCTGGTTTGCCCAACGTAACCATGGTAATACGAGCATGGAAGATGATGTCTCGTCACACATTATCTATTCCTACATATATACATAAGTATAGCAAACGCCAATTAAGTTGGCGCGAGGAGGGGTAAGTTCGCGCAGGATTAGAAGTAGTGGGGAGATTTGTATTTGGTTTTACATCAAATGTCAGATAATTCTAACCTCTGAGCGTGTATCACTTTACAATCCCCTCGCAAAGAAATTATGTTCCGTCAAACGTCAATGACAAATGTATTCTGACAATTACTTGAGTAGTGGGGGTGGATGTTTTTAAAAACGTTTTCTGCGCACCCCCTCCTCGCGCCAACTTAATTGGCGCTTTCTATATATTCCTAAATATACAAGTGTCCTGTATCGTTATGTTCAAATTTTAGGAGTGTAAAGTAGACTTCATTTCAAGTAACAAAAACGCAAAACTTGTATATCCATTTTTATTTGTGTCAAAGTTACAAATCTAAGAATGTGATTGTCAGATCATGAAAAAAAATGTAATCCTAAACAAACTGATTTTATTTAAAAAAAGTTATACGATTCAATAATAGGCCTGTGATTGTTAACGTCGCATAATAAAATGTTATCCTAAAATAAATAAACACGTGTCGTAGTGCATACAGTAATTTCTTGGAGATCTACAAAAAAGAGTACTGAAATTGATTTAGGATAAAGAAGGTTCTTACTTATTTCGTAAGTGCTGAGCCATGAATATCATACAATAAACAAATGTTCAGGTGACTGTGAATGGTACTGTTCACAAAATTCCCAAAATTGTCGATGGTGGATTGACGTAAATCCCAATTTCACGATACATACTCGTGATCAATATTATTTTAAAACTAATGTTTGATGCGGAATATTTAAAGATCGAGTAATTGGAACGGTATTTTTTCGACAAACATTAAATAGCCAACGTTTAAATTTTTGAATAATTGTTTGTGTTTTCCTAAGAAGCAGAGGTTTTTTAAAGAATAACTTTTTCGTAAAATTAATAATAAAAAAGTTTTCCGTTTGTAGAGAACTTAGGCGGACACACTGTATTAAGAGGTATTTAATGTAACAAGTGTTCATTTGAAAAGTCAATCTAGTAGCATGTGATTTACTGAGAACATTTTGAAGTATGTCGTAAATTAAAATTTACTACTTAACCAACGAAGTCGTATATTTTGACAGTTTCATACATACAAATAAATAACAAATAATAGGTATTTATTGAAAACTATAACAAGTGTTGAAAATGTTGTCCTTCAAGATCAATGCACTTTAAAATCCTCCGTTCAAAATTTCTGATGATATTCTGCAACATTACTGGATTGTTATTATTTTCCATGCATTTCTGTTCGATTCTCTGTAGCATATCATTCAAATTCAATATAGGTGTTCGAAATATGTTATTTTTTAGATAAAGCCACAAAAAGAAGTCGCAAGGTGTTAAATCGCATGAACGTGCAGGCCAGGCAATTTCAGTATTTCGACTAATTATACGCTCATCAAAAAATTCTCTTAAATAATCTAAAGATTCTGCAGTACAGTGACAAGGTGCTCCGTCTGGTTGGAAATATGAATTTTGAAGTTCATCATCATGCAACCGATTGACAAATGGTTGTAAAATTTCCGTACGGTATCTTTGAGCAGTTAAGGTTCCCTTAAAAAATATTGGTCCAATGATTCGCCTTTGGCTTATCGCTGCCCAAACACCAATTTTCTCTAAATGTAGCGATTCTTCATTAATTACATGTCGATTTACACTACTCTTCTTCTTGTATTTTGTGAATAAAGGTATCCCGTTTTATAAAACCATGCTTCATCTGTAAAGATGACTTTTTGCTAAAGTTCTCCATTATTGTTCATATTTACAAACCAATTACAAAACTGTAGTCTACGGGGGTAATCAATTTCTAACAATTCTTGTACTGCTGTGACACGGTATGGATAAAGTTGCATATCTTTTTTTAATAACTTGTGAGTTGTACCAACAGAAAGGTTTAATTGTTGACTAAAATGTCGAACAGATGTTTGTGGTTCATTTTCTATTATTTCTTCAACACGATTGACAACTTGAAGTGTACGTTTCTTAACTGCTCCGCTGTCTGATTTTCTTAAGAGACTACCAGTTTCAGAAAAAAGTTTTAAAGTTCTATCCAAAGTATTCTTAAATTGTATATAATCTATTACAAAATGTGGATACTCAACTTGAAATTCTACCATGCAATCTTGAACTGAATAAACCCATAAACCATCAATTTTATTACCACTTGAAAATAAGGCTGGACTAAAAAAATTTTATGTTCTAAAGTGAAAGCCATTTTAAAACTGAGAAGCAATTTATTTCAACCAGAATCGGCGCACGATTATTTTATGCACTAACTGATATATGTGATTGACAGATTGACATTATCAAATGTCATTTGGATTTACGTTTACGGAACAACAAACACACCTACTAATATATATGCGTCTTATTCTATCAAAATTTCAAAGTAACCTAGATTGACTTTTCAAATGAACACACGTTATAGATAACTATTAATCAAGGATTAGCATTAAGGCATGCACGTATTAAATAATTAAAAACTCCTATTTCCTATTTAGAACTCCAAAATTACTATTTAGAAGAACACCAACTATATACTTACGGTCGGTTTATCAACGTATTTAAAAGGACATGTAGTACATTAAATAGTGTTTATGTTTAAATGAACATTTAACTCTAAACATGCATTCACACTTAAATGCTCAAATTACCAGGCGCGGCTCGTGATGACGTACTGTTGGGGCACGTACAATGACGCGAGTGCTTCGTGTATTCTCGTGTACTAACTGTAGCGATTTCTTAGTAAACACCGAAAACACACGAGGCACTCGCATCATTGTACGTGCCCCTACAGTACGCCATCACGAGCCGCGCCTGCAAATTAGACTAAAGGAGAATTAACGCATGCGTATTTATACTGTATATGCATGATTGTATGTATAACTTCTGTACTCCGATATACTTACATAACCTCGAAACTTCTGTGTGCTTACATCCATTATAGGCTATATATTTTATGTTTAATATTAATTTCTCTACGAATAAATATTTTCAATTTTTTTTTGTAATTTTTTTAAAGAGAATTTCATTGTTGTATAAATTTTTTACTTCTTGCAAATACTATATATATATATTAGAGTGTCCCTTATTTTAAAATTTTTTGAAATGTTGAAACGGTACCCTCTCATTTTTTTCCATTGGACTAGAAAATAACTCACGTAAAATTTTTCGCCTCCCCGACCACGCCTTCCCTAAGCGACGGGGCTCTGAAGATAGCACTATGAATTGTTCGTATGATTTCGATTTGTTTGAATCTGCAATGCTTTTGTTTATTGCTATGATGAAGAAATTTAAATTAGTAGAACATAGGTGGAGGTAACCCCATGTGGAGTGGGCTATGACGCCTGCAGATCAATTTTCGCTACACAAGAAAATCGGCTGGATCTGCTTATAAGCACTGGAGTAGACCTCATTTAGCTGTTTTTAAGTTTTTTGTTTTCAAATTTTTACGGTGCTCCACCATTTTTTACTATTTGACGTAAATATAACTCATGCAAATTTTTACGCTCGCACGACCACGCCTTCCCTATGGTGCGGGCCCTAAAATGTGCCTTTATTCTTTTATAACTTTTTTTAAATTTTGAACTATATCGGAGAGTTGCCAATCATTTATTGCATTTAGTACAGCTGCAGCCTGTTCTTTTCCACTTGCATGATCTAATTTAGGCACTGCGATAAGTTTCTCCTCATTTTCTTATGTGATCACAATTGGAAGCCGCACTTCTTTAACATTTTGTGCATTTATTGCAGGCAATAATTTCCCATCCCAATGAATAGTGACCATTTCAGGAACATTATTTTTAAAATCTGTCTTAATTTGTTCGGCACGTTCTTTTCTCATCTGTGTTCTTATTCTTTGCATGGAAGTTTTATTTATTATAAATTCGTTTACATTATGTCCAAGAGCTTCTAATGCTGCTTCCAGAATATAGACGGAGTCACGCATACTCAACTCGCATCTATCGAGGGCAGCCACAAGTTTCGGAGAAAGAAAATCCTTTTTCCCCTTTTTTGCAAAGGCAATAAATTTTCTTCCCAATGCTGTGGACTGTGATCTCGATGATTTTCAACTGAATTCATGGATGACGAATCCGATGAGAAACTAGAATTAGGTGATTTGGCTGTTGTTTCATTTTCCTTTAGCTGCCTGTTTCTTTCTGTTAATAACCGCGATTTTTTCTCTCTTCTCTTCGCCATAGATTGTAATCTACTCCTACCAAAGAACCCGGTCTACCAGGTTCCCGCTGCCGTTGCAAAAAAGTTTTGTCTTCTTCGATTTCCATTATCTCTAAGGCATCAGCGTGCGCTATGTCGAACAGATTGTCCAATGTATACAGAAAGAAATTTTCTTTATCTTTGAGAACTTGAGTGGTCTTCTTCGAATTTTTTTGCAAATTTTTCCAAACTCCGTGTAATTTAATTAATTTTTCCAAACTATTTCTGGATATTTTAGTGGGTATTCTAGATTCTTCCCAGAAAATCATACATTCCTTTATAGTTAGATTAGCACTTTCTTGCACTGTTAATTTTCCTTGGCGAATATTGTAAAATAAAACAGCAAGCACTTGTCGGTTTGAAGGAAGTTTCCTGCCCGTGATTTGGTGATTAACATTTCCAATTAAATACACTTTATATTTATTACTGCTACGTAAGTCTTGCGACATTTTTTTTTGTCTTTAAATTTATAACCACAAATTATTAACTTTATTACTCAAAATACAGATTTATTGTTTGCTCTCAGTTATTCTGTCGCACTGTGCTTTATGTAATGCCAAGTTTATTTTTTGCTTTGTGTCGTTTTCGGGGAAACCCATTTCTTATTTATTCTTTTTCTTTTGTTTGACTGTTTAAATAATTTCTTGTTGCATGCAAAGTTTACAAACCAAAGAAAAACACAAATCCACAAATTGGATAGTAGCTGTAGGGTGACGTTCTTATTGTTCTAAGTAATCGTAGTAATAATTTTATTTCTTCTCCGATTGAAAAGAAGTAAAGCTCGTTTTTTTCTAATTCTTTTATTTATCATAAAAATAAACAAAACAAAAATTTTTAAGTCCAAAAATAGCTCGATCATAGAAGAAATGCATATTTCGCATTTTAAGGCCCCGTCGCTTAGGGAAGGCGTGGTCATGAGGGCGTAAAATTTTACGTGAGTTATTTTCTATGAGAGGGTACCGTTTCCACATTTCAAAAAATTTTAAAATAAGGGACACTCTAATATATATATATATATATATATATATATATATATATATATATATATATATATATATATATATATATATATATATATATATATATATATATATATATATATATATATATATATATTGATGTAACTGTTACATAAATAATATTCATTTTTTGATATATTAGTTCAACAAATCTATTAATCTTTTTTATTAATATATATTTTTTGATATATAAAAGTAAAGTATACAAAACTATGTAATTAAAACCTTTATGTTTTACAACTAAAACTTAATTCTAAGGAAACATACAACAATATTAAAGATCTGCTCTTAATTTTGAGTTGATAGGAACACAAGCCAAAGCGAGGCCAGGCACAAACTGTTCAAATGTGCTAAATTCGTATATTTTGTTCTAAAAGTACTGCCAACCTTCCTAAATATCAAATTTAGTTAAATGCTGTTTAAATCCATTTCATAATACAGAACTCCTGATTTAAGGAATACTTAATTTAAATGTCTTTTGACTAAAACTACTTTAAATATCAGTTGATAATACCGGCCAATGAATTACATCTTAATTAGTGCTGTCTAAAGCGTACTTACCGAAAACAATCATAGTTCTGATACTGAAATCTTCATCCACGAAACTTGAGACGTAACATTTATATTCTCCAGCTATATCAGTTGTGGGATTGAGTATTCTTAAAGCTCTATATGCTCCTTTAGGATCACTACTTGCTTTAAAATGCAGATCTAATCTGTCTTTCAAAGCACCTAAACTTTGAGGGTGCTTAGGCGGCACCCATTGATAAACCAGATCGTCGTTTAAAAACCATTTCACAACCAATTCTGTATCGTCCGGTCTGATTGAATAATTACAGTCCAAAATAATGCTATTTCCTGTGTTATTCTTGATCGCCTGAGGTACCTTCGTGTAATTAATTTGTATGCAAAACGAATATCTTGCTAAAATTAAAATAAAAATTTTTAAAAATACTACTACGCATATATGTATAATAAATATCATCATCACACTGTTCGAGTAAATTCTAAATGCAAAACTAACAAATGCGATAGAAAGGATCCTGTCAGTGCCTCAAACTGGATTTAGGAAAGACGAAAGTGTACACCATATATTACCAAATAATCAATAAAATCAGAATGTTGGAAGGAAAAGCTTATATAGCATTACATATTTAGAATTAGCATTTAGCATTTAGCATTTAGAATTAGCATTACATATTTAGAAAAATCTTTTGACAAGGTCCCTAGAACAATAGAACTAAATAAACATAATTAATTCAAAGCCTATATAAAAACACTTCAAATTGTTTCATTAATTAAAATATAATAATACAAGTACTTAGAACACAAGAAAGTTTAGAACGAGGTGGAGAAATGAGATCTATAGTTATTAACAATGTTCATGGACTGCATCATCATACTTATCATCATACTTATGCATATAATACTGTAATTATGGCAGAAACTGAAAAAGAATAGTAAATAAATTTTGATGCATGAAAGAAAAAAATTAGAAGATAATGACATAAAGCAAATACAACAAAATAAAAGTCATGGCTATAATACAAGAACGACAAAAGCTAAATATACAACGTGTTTCAAAGAATTACATGAATTTCTCCTATAAATTATGATGTTCTGCATTCTTGAAATGAGGATATAGATTAAATGGTATAAAGGTTATCTACCTGTCACTGTCAAAATTGATCATCGAGCGATCTGGTGATGAAATTAATAACAAGTACGATTAGATTATTAATTTATTTAAACAACCAAAGTAAATAACTAATTTGTAGAAATTTTAATTATTATAACAAGTATTCAAAATGGTCACCATTTTGTTGAATGCATAATGCAATACGACGTTTCAAATTGTCGAAAATATTCTGCAATACATTTGATGTTATTTCATTACATTTAATTGTAATTGTATTCATCTAGTCATTTAAGTTATTAATTCTTGTCTTATATACTTTATTTTTGAGAAATCCGAAAATAGCAAAACCTAACGGAGTAAGGTTTGGTAACCGCGTGGTAACACCTCTGCTTGTAACTTGATGAAGGAAGTAGTATTCTAAAAGCGCTAAATTTTCACGAGTTGTATGTGCAGTAACTCTATCTTGCTGGAAGTAACCCCCATTGAATTCGTCCTGTTGCACTTGAGTTAAAAATGGTGTTAATAACTGTTCTCGGTATCGTTTGCTATTAATGTTATTGTGAAAAAATATTGGTCCGACGAGATACAGCTAACCATGCTCTAACTTTAGCAGGATGTAAAGGAACTTCGATGTGATTGTTTGGATTGTTTATAGACCATGTTCTGTAATTTTATTTATTTACAAACCCGCTTAAATGAAACCATGCTTCATCAGTAAAAAAACTTGGATCAGGAATTTCGTCTTTACTTAAATTTTCTTGATACTATATATAGGCGAAGTATAGGAGTGAAAAGTCATGTGTGTCCAGGATACTGTGTGTTGACAAACTCCAATAAGAGCGAAATGTATCCACACATTCCAGGATAGATGTAACTTTTCACGAATCTTTCATTATCCTAACAACCAGGAAGATAGCATCGAGACGTGTAGCGTTTCTGCATACTGGTACAAACTTAGTTTGTCGAAATGTAGAAATTAACGCAGCACATTAGGCGGCATTTGCATGTATAGTGGAATTTAATACTCGTTGGTTCTCATTTACAGTAAGTTCATTATATCAAATATATTGTTTAAATTCTGTCGCACAATTGCAACATTATGAGCAGGGCATCCATCTTGCTGAAATCAATCATCATTTATGAAAATATCTGATATGATTCGCACACAAAACGCATATCTCTGCCAAAGAAGTAAATATCTTTGTGAGTTCAAATTTCCTTCAATGTGATATGGTCCCCTAAAAGTTCTGTTCGAACATTAACCTTTACGGATATTGTGTTCGTGGGTCTTAAATCATAAACTTATTTTCCTTAGAACAATACCGCACAATAGCAAATATAGTGACCATGTATAGGAAACTGGATTCGTCAGTAAATATATTTTCAACAAAATTTTAATCAATGTTATAACCTTCTAAAACTGCTTCACAAAACTCAAAGTTTTCGTATTCGTCGCTTGGAAATATTTCATTTCATTTGGTTAACATAATGGGATTTTTTTTAACTCTACGGACAGTATTGTCTGAGACGATAAGTTGCTCATCAATTTTTCTGCTAGATTATCGCGGTTGTTCTTCTACTGCAGCACAAATGAGAATATCTCATTCTTCATTTCGTAAAGGTCTTTTCTGTTTACGTTGTTGGGGATATAAGCAACCATAATTTTCAAAATTATTAATAATGTGACGCACAGTCTCACTCTATGCTTTTTGTTCAAATTTTGTATGAGACGAACGTATACTTTGTCTGATTGACTAGTGAATATGATCATTTAATAATAAATTGCTTTTTTAGAAACGAACAAATTTCCATAGCTAGATATGAAATTAGTTTCAACGGAAATAATTATAAATATGCCGAAAGGAGAAAAAAGTAACCGTTAACAAAAGAAAATACTAGATAACTGCAAACGATAAATAGAATTGCGACAAATGTGAATCTACGATAGATGCATTTCACTAGACAGCTAGTACGGAATTGAAGCTGGTCGCATTGTCCACATGTGTTTAGTTAGTCGTAAACCTGAGCTCCCTCGCGCCCCTCTATTTCCGAATGTTACATACTACTAATCTAGGTGACTACAAGATGCTCGCTCATACGGTATATTTTTGGAAATTGATCGAATTCCCATTGTAAAGATAAATTAACGTTATTCTTTAAAATGTCGAAATATATAATACTGGTATTGTTTATTTATCTAGTGACCATAAATAAATTTAAGTGGGTAATTTATATTTATGAAAAAACAAAAATACATGTGAATCAATAGGAAATACATTTCAAAAGCAATTCTCAGAGATTCTGAAAGGTCAAAGAAAGCAGAATTAGAAAAATAGCCGTATACAAAATAAACTAAGTGTAAGCTTTGATGACCCAATGAATAACATAACATCAAAGTGTGCGTTTAAGCTTAGCGAAAGGTCACCGGGGTAGAAACTAGAAACTTACTGATGATAACACCCAGAATATAATTTCTATATGAATTATACAAAATGATTTTTTTTTGTTTATCAAGAATACTAAATTAATAATTTAATAAAATCTGTATCTTAGAAATGTTAACTTTATATATAAAACATTTAAATTATTGTTTGAAGAAAATAGGAATACTAAATAACTATTTAAATATAAATACAACCACATATATTTTATTTTGAATACACAATTGAGATTTAAATAATCTTACCTAATAGAGTTGATATAGACATTAATATTAACGTTTGCACGATCATTTTAAACTAAGTTTTAAGTACGTTCTTACTTCTGTAAATTCAAAATTAAAATAGAAGTAAAAATAACTATCAACGTTTAATGTTGTAAGCGACATCTATAAGAAGAAAATGTACACACTACCGTTCTAAAATTTAAAAAATACTTTAGTTAAATCACATTTCGTATTACTTTAAGGTACATATTTTGTATGTTTAAATCAAAGAGATTGAAATATATTATATATTTCAATCTCTTTGGTTTATATATTAATTAAACTTAATATTTGTGTAAATACAAAAACTTTATAGATTTCTGTAATTCTGAAATACAGCCATCTATATTAAGTATTTATAAGTTTCTGAAAAAATTTAATTTCATTTCAATAAATATTGTTATTATAAAATACCGGTAATTTTTAAACAGCCATCGCCATCCTTGTTCATGTAGTAGATTGGTGTATATAACTCCCCAATGACAACAATTTTTAGTTATTGCATATCTGTTACGGTAACATTGAAGACGAACTATATTTTTATTGTGATTATTTGCGTAAGTATATTGTACGCTGTACTATCATTTGAAATGAATAAATTTAAAAAAAATCGTTTGATATGAATATATTTTTTTATTATTTATTTTAGATATTTTTTTAAAATACTTCTACGTTTAATTGAATTGATTCGGCTTTCACTTGATAAAGATCCATAATTTACTTTTCTATTTTACTTCTATGATTCCTAGCAAAAAATAAGAACGTAAAATTAAATATAAAATGTGAACACCTTTTTTAATAAATCTGTTAAAGGTTATTGGAAGATTATTATCATTAATTATTAGTAAGCTCCGTTAGTAAGGCTTTAGTATTCACCATATTTATTACCACAAGTGTTTTCATAAGATTATTTATTTAATTTAAAAATATCTACCATGGTGCAATTTGGATTTATAAAAGAGTTTTCTAAAATATTGATGCCGCGTAAAAGCAAAAGTTTAGATAACAATAGCAAGTGATAACTGATAACCTACATTTATTGATTTATTTATGTTGGTTAAACAGTTAGAAATTAGAAATATAATACCTATGTATTTATCATATCGAGTATTATTTAAAATAATTGCTATAACAAATAATAAATAACCCACAGAAAAACTATTATATTTCTCAAAATGTAATTTAAATAAGACTAATAATATGTATTTTCCAAATAATTTCCTTCATATAACACAAAAACAATACATTCAATTATGATCGCTTTTAAATCTGCATATTACTGTCAATTTCAAGATAATTAATTCATTCTTATTAACATTATTAAAATCATTTGACTTTGTCACGTTAGATGTGTTTCGAATAAATTTTGTTAAATACCAATACGAAAGGAATGTTTTACGCATTACATGTACTAAAGTATTTCCCAGTGACCATTTCTTTTCTATGAAATTTTAATAGATTTAAATTAAAATTATATTTGAAATGTCTTTTATTAGTGGTTGTGAAATTATTATAGCATTTGTGCGCATGTCTATATTTTTATGAAAGTAGGCTACAATACAATTACCCTAATCACGATAATCACCGAGTTTATAGTTGATATGTTTCTAGCGCAGTGTGTTTCTAGTGCAAGGAAATTTAAAATGTAGTTGAAGTAATATAGCCATTTATTTATTATATTTGGACATTAGAATATTTATTATATGAACTTGGGTAAAAATTTATTGGTTACTTGATGTTTTGTTTATAATTTTATTTATTCCTTTTAAAGAGAAATTGAATTCTAACCTAATTAAACGTCATCTATAAATTTCTTTTTTTTTAGTTTATAAAATGCATTCTCTCTATGTAAGAAATTGTGTAAGAAGAACAATTGGCAGATATCTTACAAGTTCTTTAGCTAGGCCAAAAGAAACCATTGATCCTCTACAAGAAGCTGCCTTAAAAGAAAATTGTTTTCTAGTCAATATCAATGATGAAGTTATTGGAACTGCTTCAAAAAAAGTGTGTCATGCAGTCAGAGAAGACGGAACCATTCCATTGCATAGAGCATTCAGTGTGTTTTTGTTCGATAAAAAGGGAGATTTGTTGTTACAAAGGAGAGCTGACACAAAGGTGAGTAACTTTACCTGCTGCATAAAAAGTTATAAGTATAAATTTATATTTTTGTTTTATTTTATTTATACTAGTTTATTTTATAATTATCTATAAATGATTACAGTATCAGCAAATTTGATTTATATAGTGTAGATATATTTTAAAACTTATATATGATAAGTGTGTTAATTTTAAAAAGAAAATTTTTAAAAGGTATATTTTGCAGAAAAGGTAATAAAATATTTCATAAGATACAATAGGTGTTACTGTATTTGAAAATATTAATAATCTGTACCCTTTACCTATTAAATAAAGTAATCATATATTAATATACATTATTTTAATTTGCACATAATTAAGTTACAATATATTGAACTGTTGGAGTATTTTGTAAAATAAATTAGGAAATTTGGAGAAATAGTAATAATCAGAAATATCAGATGCAGTAGCTTGAAGGAAACAAGTTGTAACATGCAGATCCTGTTATTACTGCATTTAAGATATATTATGTTACTTATCCTTCACAATGTTGTCAGAGTGTTATATGTCGTAATCATCATAATCTGTGTTGCTTTCTATCGTTTAAATTTATCAATCATAATCAAAAAGCACTTAATGAAAAAATATTAACTAAACTTAGCAACATTGTGCCTCGTCTGTTATTCTTAAATAAACCATAGTTTTTTTAATGGGTGTCTGTTAATGATTGAACCTGGCAGTATGTGTCAAATTTTGGTTAAGTTAGCACTACTGCATTTGATTTCGACCGCAACATTAGCGTCCTATCACTTTTGACGTAAATATAAAAATTCATAAAATCAGTTATTTGTGACAGTACCCTTACTTTTTTAACTGTTTATTGCCAATATTATTACAATTATTTAAGAAATTGGGATAGATTGTGCCGATTTCCAAGCTAAAAATGTTAATAATAAAAGTTAACGGAAAACAGGCATGTACGACTATGACAAGAGATCTTAAACACCAATTGTCAATAACTATAATTTTCAGTGTAGCAAATATTTGTAGCAAAAATTTGACAAATGTCAGCTTCAAACATTAATGGACACAAAATTTTAATTTTCTGTGTCAAACTTACATCTCAAAAGAGGTTAGGTTACTTTAATTACAAATTGAGATCAGTGTTGCTAAGACTAAGAAATTTTATTCCATTTAAGACTACTAATTCCACCTGAGATCCACGAACTTTTTTTTATGAAAGCTTCCAATAATATTACTATCGTGAACAAAAAAAAACGGGACACTGTTTCTGCGTGGGTTTAAATTGTGACTACTTAAGTGCCTATCTTTACTCATAATAGTAAGTCAGGAATTGTCAAAAATGTGTGTCTTATTGACATTTATTAAACATTTTTAAAATAAATGTAAATAAAAATTACTAAAAACGATAGAGAAATATTATTTATTAAATTAAAATAATTATTACATTAAAATAATTAGTATTTCGTCATTCCACCGATATTATTAAATGCATCTAATCTTGTAGACATTGAAGCGACAATATTTTGTACAACATTTATAGAAATTTGATGCCAAGCATTTTGAACAATCTCCCAAAATTCTTCCTGGGTAGAAGCTCTATCTCATTAATCCCCATACATTTTCAATGGGAGTTAGATAACGACTGTAGGGCTGGATATTTCAAGTTTAATTGTGTTACACATTGTATTACAACATGAGACAGGAAATTGTGTTGTTCTTATAGCTTCCTTTAATTTTTTAAAGGGTTGTGCCTAATCTCAATAACTAATGTTTCGGCTTCCTGCATATTAAAAATTTTGTTTCGTCCGAAAATTATTTTCCAATTTAAATTATAAATTATGTTTTTCATATAATGCTTTATTATAAACATTACAAAAACAGAACTTTATCATACGTAGTGCGTAAAATAGACGTCTTTATATTGTAAAGTTTGTCTTTTCGGGTTCTTAAATAAAACTAACAATAACTTTGACACACACTATATTAATATTAAAACGTATAACAATATAAAACTAACTATTAACAATAAGCACATTTATGTATTTATATTTAGGTATCTATATTTATGTGTACTGCGCGAGACTCTAGGATTCAATGAATGTCCCATCCCTTCTTCGACGCGGCTTTTATATCGTGGTGAATACTTTTCTAGAGCGTTCCCGTAGGCCTCGAGAAAACACCAGAGGAATGACGCGTGACGCGTTATTGGATGAGTCATCACAATTTAAACACATAATTGCTTTCATTACAAAAATAAATATTGGTAAATACTAAACACTAATGTATTCAGATAAATATAGCAAGCGCCAAATAAGATGGCGAGCGGAGGGGGTGCACAGTTGTCGTTTTTAAAAACGTGTGTTAAAAACTGCACGCCACTTACTCAAGTAATTGTCAAAATATATTTGTCAGTGACGGAACATAATGTCTTTGCTAGGGGATCATAAAGTGATACATGCTCAAACGCGAGGTATGGTTTTTATTGTTTCCAATTATATTTATAAACATAAAAGTACTTCATTGCTATTAAGTGAAATAAATATTTAGAATCAGAAATATTAGTTGATGAAACGACAGAAAGTTTAGTTATGAGAGTGACAGTGATGACGACAACTTCAGTTCCGAAGAGGATTAATTTGTTTAATCTATTGTACTGTTAGTAATAAACGAATAAACCATTTGTAAATTAAATATTCTTTATACGTATGCAAGCAAATGGATTTGTGTTTGGCGATATTCTTAACTATCTGTTTGTACATTTAAATCTCATTTCATATGTATATTGTTTAATTAATAATAACATCAAATTGCTTCCTCTATAACATTACAATCTCATTATTACTGTCAACACCAAAAAAAATGGGAAATAGAAAATTTGATCGTGTGCTATTAATTGTTAGCTTATGTCAGTTTTTTTCATGTCCAACGGTTGTCAAACGTTACTATTGGTTTTAGTTTTAAGTATGCCAAAAGCCCGAATCTTAATCCAATTGAAAATTTGTGGGCACATGGAAAAAACAATGCGTTGTAATAATTTTAGACAGACAGGAGTTGATTAATGGCATAAACAAGTGTTGGAAAAATTTAACTGCACAATATTGTGAACCTCTAATTAGATCTATGAATAGAAGGATTAATTTAGTGATAGAAAGTAATGGCAATGCAAAAAAATACTAAAGTATTATATTTCTGTTAATAACTACTAATAAAAAATATGACCTTTATTTTCTCGCCGCATTTTATTTTACGATGTCTAATTAAATTATTTTGATTCATCATTTGGATGGCAATGTCAGATAATTCTAACCTCTTTGAAAAAAGCCATAATTAAACAGATTAAAAAAACATAAAACACAAATTTCTGTGTACGTCAATTTCCCATTTTTTTTTGGTGTGAAGCGTAATATCATTTCGTTTGGTAATGAACGTATATGTATATATGTCATTATACTCATTATACATATTGCTATGAACTGTGGTTTTTATATTTGCTGTACCACCGTTCACGACAAATCTATCCAACTAGGATATTCAGTCGGTTTATTTCCAAAAAATGGAACTGCTTTCCTCTCAGGGTTCCAATCGGAAACGTGGTTGAATCTTCTACAAAATTTTTAAGGCGCCAGTAAAAGAGTATTGACAAATGTAATAATTATAATATCTTTAAGTTACTTATAAAACTCGTAATGAAAGAATGATTAAATTAAAGATCACAATATAAATTTAAAATGAAAATTTAATACAAAAATCAAAAAAAGAAAAAAAAAATATCTTTATAAAGTATAAAGATTGTGTAATGTAATATATTACACCCAGAGGTAAAAATTTTATTGATATTGACAGCTAAATGAAATAAAAAACCCTTCTATTACATCCGAACAAACTTATATTAAAATAATAATAAAGATTATTTTTAATTTCTCCCCAGAGAAAACACACTGTATAAATTTGACAACACGATGAAAATCTACTACATGCGCGCTCACATGTAACAAAAAAATTCCCTTGAAAACCAAACGAAATAAAATTTTACAATTATATTTTTTTACGTAGAAATGTTAAAAATCCTCTTTGTTATCTATTTCCTATTAATTAAGACTAAATCTCTTAAATAACAATGTTCATAGAATTGAAATACAATATACTATTCAAATCTTTTGAATAAATAAGATATCTTTTAAAAAATATATATATTTTAACTTACATAAAAATAATGTGAGACACATTTAACGAGAAAGCGTAATAAATCAAAAATTACGAGATTAACAAACTCGTAGAAAGTTCGGGAAATTTAAATACAAACACATCAACTATTAAACTCAAAAACAACCCGAATTTACAATAGATAATTATTTATCTATCTTAAATAAAAATGTACGTTCTCGTCAACAGTAAACTTGCGCCTCAAGGTCAAATCATCAAGCACGTAGGCTTCGCATAAAAATACAGTTTTTCTTCACATAAATACATACGGATATACACAGATATCCAAAATAATATTACATTCATTTTTAAATAAATTTTTACTATTTGTTGGGGAAAAATCCATAGCAATATGTTTAATTGTTTCTGATTTCACAATAAATCTATACTGTTAAAGAATAAGTGTATATATTTTACTCTAATAAATTATTAATTTATTAAGTGTCGATGTGTAGTTTACGCCGTATCATGCAATTTTATGTAAAACCAAATCTACCCACTACTTTTATGCTGCGCGAACTTACTACCACCGCTCGTTATCTTATTTGGCGCTTAATTTAAAAATTCAATAGTTGTATCAAAATGCTATTTTAATTAGTTTCATTGGTTTTGATTTCCTTCAAAATATTTGATGATATACTGATATATCATAATTATGACAAGATTCCTCATTTTGCAAAAGGCATAATAGATCGTAACATTAGGAACTGCACTCTATTCCTTAATTTGGATTTTAATTAATTCATTTGACTAAATAATCTTTCAACTTCTGTGTTGAAATGTAGCAATACTACTAGAGAAAAGAAAACTAAATCTACCAATTCTTTGTAGTTGTTTTCTTTGTTACGGTTTTTATATGAAGCTGCTTCAGCGCAAAATTTATCGTACCACCGATGTATTGCTATTCAATTAAAGTAATTTTTCTCCATTGACTTTCGATTTAGTCAATAAGTTCAGTGTTGTAATTAAAATGCACTAATAGTTCGATTAAACTAGGTTTTATTACAATTAAAGTATGATCTACCGAAAATATAAATATCTGTTTTCGAATATCAACATTATACGCCAATCATTGCTTAATTTCATTTATTGATTTTATTAAAAAATCAATACATCTAGTTTGCAGTATGTGGTCTCCTTTAAAACCCACTGCCTTCATATCTTGTACTTTTCCTTCAAATAAATACTTTTAATAATTAGATCTATTGACAAAATATTGTCTTGAAATAACTTAAATTTCGTGTTAAAATTCTTCTGTTTTTTGTGGGGTTGGAGGCCAGTAAGTCCAGGCACTGCACAGTGGCTCTTTGTACCACCCCCAATAGATCTCCAATTGTTCCACTCTTAGTCTTGTCCTCGATTAAAGCCAATGTCCTCGGGGAAAATTTGAGTACCCTTGTAGAATCCCATAGATCTCTTTTGAAAGGTTTATGTCTGAGTCCCATTTTTCATTTTTCTTATTAGCTACGCCAGGGCTCGCTAACCAAGCCCATGCTGTAAAGATGCTTCTCTGAAGGAGAATGTTCGGTTATTAAGCCAATAATAATTTTAATTTCTTTTTTATTTTTACGAATTAGGCTGACTGAAACTCTAGCGTCCTGCTCTCGTAGAAGTGTCTTAGTATGGAGTTGACCTTCCGTTAATCTCTATTTATTTTTATGTTCTCTTTCTAACCATAACCAGATCTCCCTTCTAGCGGAATCTTCCTCATCTTCTCTCATTGCTTTTAATCTCCTCATGTCCTAGCACCCATATCAGTAGTGACACAGTATTATTTTATACCAGTCGGTTGAGGACCTATTTACAATGTTTCACCGGTTTAGACCTGGTAGATGGATTCATAATGACTAATGAATTTAATAGCTGCCTGACTATCAGTCATTATGTTGATTTTGTTGTTGATTCTTGTTAAGGCGTTATTACTTTATTTTTAATAAAAATAAGAATTTTCATATTATACCGAGTGACTATAAATGATTGAAGAAAATATTTGATTTTGCAAACCTGAGAAATTGATTTGCCTGGTTATTCGTTTTATATTTATCTACTTGGTTGATTGAGAAGATACGTGTCAAAACTCCATTACTATAATTAATAACACAACGTTTAGGTTTCAAAAAAGATAAAATGTAGACACTATATATTGCTGTGTTATTTATTATTTAAATATGACATGTAAATGTATAATTTGTTGTATGAGTTTTCACACAAACGTATAATAAAATGCACAAAACATGATACATAAAATATGTTAGAATTTCCATAATTTGTTCGCTCACACTGTGGCTTCATCAAGTATGTAATACTAACCAAGGAGCATGTCATATAAGAGTGCTACATTTCATGTTGAAAATTAGACCCTCACGCTAGCGCCTCTGATGTTCATATGATAGTACTAGATTCATAACCAACCGCGATGGCGGCATTTTTAAATTACTGTTTTTTTTTTTGTTCTAAATATGCTGTAAAAACATGTTTCGATCTTTTTTTGACCTCATCAGTGCGACATATCTATAAATTTAGAGATTACAGACACGTATTTACGTGCATATAAATAAAAATTAATTCTGTTAAAAAATAAATTTAAACTCTATGTAAGAAAAATAAATATTTAAAATTGAACAAATATATAAAAAAATGCAAATTCTAGCAATAAAACAAAATAAACTATATACTCATAACAATAAATAAACAGAAATTCTAATAAACACCAATTTAAAATAAGGACAATTCTTCATATACATAACAGATTAGAAAATTCGAAACTTGCTAACGTACCAAGGAACCTAATTTATCTTTTGCAAATGCATCAGGTGTCTAATTTTTCTCGAGTTTCGATTCAGAGATCATCATTAGAAGACCGACAAATGTCATCATTAAATTTCCTAATAATTAAACTCAGATATATTTAACAACTGCCCTTGAACTAAAGTTTGTTGATCCGATATAGATAAAACACAAGTATACCATGAAAAAATAACCTTCTGCAAAGTTAGCAACATTTTCTTGTGAATAGCATTTACAGCGCCAAAAGATTCTAACGGCACAACCATCTTATCGTAAATGGTATTAACATATAATGCCAAACTAAGAGTGGGATAAACAAGATTATTTGATTCACTAAATTCCTTAAACATTGTAAATGTGTGATAAGGTTCTACATTAGCAGAAAATAAAGAAGATTTACAAACCTCACAATCGGGTAAATTAAGCTTTTTTAGGAGGAATCCATATACATAGGTCACAGCTTGATAATTAAAATCATCATCACAATTGATCCTGATGGAATGAGAAGCCGCTAAATTATTTAGATGTTCAAAATGATCATATTAGTTTTGAATTCGAAGAAACATCAATACCTGAAAATTTTTTAATCGAGTTCAACCATACCTGTTTTCTACCATCATCAGAAGGGAGAGCGAAGAAATGTTTATTTTGATAACTCAAATCAGGAAAAATATTGGAATAATATCGATTTTTGCGACCTGGAATTTTACATTTATATTTGTGCGTACTTGGAAAAGTCATTACAAAAGTAATTTTTTATGCAAAATATTAAAGTTAATTATTACAATAGCAATTAATCATTTCAAAACAACAATTAATAATAATCGAACTTACCCAAAAACTTGTTCCTCTTCAAAACTAATTTTCATTGTATCCTGGGTACCGTGCACTGTTGCTATGTCGCACACTCTTATAGTTTCTATAGTTTTTCTTATAGTAGATTTCTTAAGAATATGAGCAACGAAGACTTTTTGGTGAAAATAACGCTAAAAACTATCTCATTCTTCATACCAAAACCTTCTTTGTTGTTTGATTATAGTCCGTTGGAATACCAAACCTTTTAAAAAAATTACGTGATTTTTGGGTTATAAAATATTCGATTCTCTTATTAAGATATTGGCTTATAGTATGAGGATCTACGATCAATTTTTTGAATTCGCAATCAGTAGGGTTATCCAGAGCTTGCACCATGATTCTTCGACTCATATGTAACATTTGGATCGTAAAAAGACAACGCTGCTGTTTCTAGGGTTAAATACCACAAATGATTACTTAATTTGCTTAGTGACGCACGACTAATCTTCTCATCAACAATTTTATAAGCATGTAAATCTTTTAGCAATCTTAAATCCTGCATAGGGGCTTCTGCTGCAACTGGTGCTTGTATCCAATTTTTTAAATACACCCTTACAACAAAGATGCAAATGTCATGAATACTAGTTATCTCCAATTGTATCATTTTAAATTCCTTTTGAAATAAATATAATTTAAGGCAATAAATAGCTTTCGACATCCAACGGGCGTGATGAAATGCTCCAGGCTTTTTGAAGGTAAATTCCGGAACTGTACCACCAAGAAAAACTATACTTAATTGAAGAAGCTCTTTATAATCATCACGTGGTTGTTTTACTACAAGATTTTGAAATGCAAATTTTATAATCTCGGATACACTCCCAACTGCATCCTCCACTTTCTGATCTTCAACACCACTCATAAAGTTAATTTTGTCAATTTTGATCCAAGCGTCTCTAAACTTTTGTCTTAGGTTTGCGGTCATTTTATTACACTTTTTACACAAGCTTTTATTTTTAACCCTATTTCTGTTAAGTAACACACTTTTCTAATTGACAATTTTAATCAATTGTCATTTTATAGGGGGAAGTCCCTTTTTAATTTTCTTAAATGCTGCACCACAGTGATGCCAACTTTTCTCAACAAAAACGCGTAAGAGTATTCGAAAAAAGGGATAAAAAAGCTATATTTGGAACTCGTTGGCTTAAAAAAATATTTATGCTTGTAAACTATTATCAGGATATATAAATAATTTAGTTGCCGCCACAATTTCTGAAATTTGATTCCAATTTAATTTTTATAATCAAATTCTTGTTACAAATCGTGGCAGTAAATTTAAGTAAGTTATAATAATAAAGTTATAGGTATATTGTATACTAAAAAATATAAATGCATAAAAAAAATTATATTTCTGTTCATTTTACCAACAGGAGCCACCTTGAGAGGCGGTGCGCCACGCCTTGCCTTTGTTCAATACCCATAATTTTTTGCATACCGTATTTTTACACAAAAACAAACATTTCTAGAGGGAGTTACGGTCTATAACTTAAAAAATTTTTCTTCCATACATCTAAAGACCACCCTAATATATATATATATATATATATATATATATATATATATATATATAAATATATAGTAAAACAAATATGTTCCTTCTAGGAACAAGGAGAAAAATAGTGAAGAATACATTATGAAGTTGTAAATTTAAGTTAGTAAGAACCAATATATATATATATATATATATATATATATATATATATATATATATATATATATATATATATATATATATATATATACTGTAGTAAAACAAATATGTTCCTTCTAGGAACAAGGAGAAAAATAGTTAAGAATACATTATGAAGTTGTAAATTTAAGTTAGTAAGAACCAAACCGTACTGTTGCGAGCAATAAATTCTGGTTATCAAACTCATGCTTTGACGCAATGGCAAATGCTCCATTGTATAACCGTCGTAAATGTCATAACCTATAATCATGTTGCATAACAATAATTTGTAAAGCTTCATTCATGTTGATAGTTCATTGACATATGCATTATCAGGCGTGGGAAATTATAAATTTGTGACAATCTAATCAAATTTTGAAGTGACATTGGCGACCAGAATTTATTGCTCGCGACAGTATATTATAAGTGTTAAATATCAAATAAGTTAATTTCGCGTTTTTATTTTTGTAAATTGTTTCATTATTTTTATAAAAATTATTATATCTCATTTATGTAATAATATTCATTCATAATTTTGTATTTATTTACCTTATTTGATTGCATTAATTTTATGTAACAAACCCTTGATTCAACTGTACCGATCAGTAGCTTTTAAATGTCTAAATCGCAGGAAGCAAGTGACATGTAAATATGTGCAAATGAAATAACCTGTAAACTATGTTTAAATTATTATGAAAAATTTATCTGAAAGTTATCTGAACGAGTATTTTATATAAATTTAGTTAATCAGGAAAATAAAATAAATATATATTAATAAAATATTTATTGCTACAAAATATTGGACGAATTAGAGGCCCGAAGAAAAAAGTTGAAAGTTGGCGTCTTTTCCTTGAATCGGTGGTAGTAACGTATCTTTTCGATATCTCCAATTTAAAAATTAAATAAAACTAGTGACTTACTAGTACTTACCTGTAATTTATAACACGGTGAAGCAGAATAAATAGTGCTACCATTTACAACAGAAATTGTACCTCAACTGAGTTTTATAGGTTATACATATTCGAAAACCAACCCAATTTCTATCAATTCGAGAACCTTTCAAAAGACCCAGATCCTATACACCGTCCTAGGAACAGTTCCTGTCTATATTAAGAATCGTTCCTGTCAAGTCAATATAAGTATTTTAACAACTTTTCCCAAAAATAAACATTTAACATTATCACTAACATATCCAACCGTTTAAATACGTTTTAAAATTTTAAAATTCACTGGTCGTTCTTAAAATAAACATACCTGATAATATACAAAAAGGTTGTGTTTATGTATGACAATACGTTATGCACGTATAAAGCATTTGTTACAATATGAAACAGGCATGTAAAAAATTTTACATATCTGTAACTGTACACATGGACAATACACCTCGTAATTTCAGCATTTACTTCTGCTTAATACATATGTTTCTGCCATCTAGGCGTCATTAGTCAAGCTAGTGAAGCAATGTGATACAAATGAAACAAATCTTTATGAATAGATTTGTATCTGTATATACATTACATTGAAATCGCCTACAAGATAAAGCAAATTTCATCCTATAAGGTGGCACTTATTTCATAAGTGACATCTGACGGACGAAAGAAACTTTGCCGAATTGAATAGCTTAGCTATTCAAGCGAAAGGCCGCCTTTTTCGGCAAAGTCTCTTTCGTCCGTCAGATGTCACTTATGAAATAAGTGCCACCTTATAGGATGAAATTTGCTTTATCTTGTAGGCGATTTCAATGAAATGTATATACAGATACAAATCTATTCATAAAGATTTGTTTCATTTGTATCACATTGCTTCACTAGCTTGACTGATGACGCCTAGATGGCAGAAACATATGTATTAAGCAGAAGTAAATGCTGAAAATACGAGGTGTATTGTCCATGTGTACAGTTACAGATATGTAAAATTTTTTACATGTGTTTCATATTGTAATACCTGATAATGTGCGGTTTTCTCTTAATATCAATTTAGCGTCATAAGTCTATATATTTTCGTTTATAATTCAATGATTATGCTTGTGAGAATCACTTTTGTAAAACACACGTATTAAGTCACATGATCACAGCATTTATAACTTTCAATTACTGTTTTTCTTATAAAATTTGAGATTTTAAATATGCACCAGTTAATTGTTTATTTATACACCTATATAGTATTTTTATTATTATTTAAGTTGAGTTTTCATAAGTTTTGTTTGTGTCTCAATAAGTTGTAAATTTTTATAGTAATAATAACGGAGGTTTGTTTTACACATTGGGACCGACTACTAAGATCAAAAGTAAGTAATTTATACACTGAGTTAGCTTGATTAAACTTAAAAAGAACGAATACTATGTATAGAAAAAAATTGCTTACTCAATGTAACACGAAGTGACTTTAAATACGGATTTTTATACATTATTTATAATAAAAATTTGTTCGCACGCAGCGACATCTTTGAATAATTTGAGCAAATAATCTTATGATACCGAGATAACACTCTTATTTCCCAATATATTCAAAAAAATCTGTTAGATTCACTTTCATTATTATTAATTGTTATTAAAAAATACAACCCTCAAGGTGCAATATTATTCCGTATAATTATATAAAAGGCAAGCTTCTGGAACAGAAGAACACGATGGTTCTAACAATGTATTTATAATGATTAATACGATTGAGAAAGTAATTATTAATTTTAAAATGTTTTTACAAAAAATAATGCAGAAGAAATCTTTTTATTGTAATTTAAAAACTTTGGGTTTTTTCTATTGGAACTAATATAATTTGCGTTTTCTGCCGATTGAAAACTTTGCTGAAATCTGGTTTTTTAGATAACATATCCCAACCATTACACCAACACATGCTGTAGTCATCCAATTTTCGACATTCCTGGTGAACAAGAAGAACAAAACGCTTCCGGTGTGATCAGGGCTGCACGCCGGCGCTTAAATTACGAATTGGGCATAGACTATTCTCAAATACCACACGATCTCTTCTACTACATGACACGTATACATTATATGGATCGAGGTAATGGTATCTGGGGTGAACACGAAATAGATTATATTTTATTTTTACAAACTGAAGTCGACTTGAAACCGAATGCCAACGAAGTCTCCGAAGTCGTATTCGTTAACAAAAAAAATTTTAACAGTTTTTTATCTAAGTTGGAGTCACCCTTGACGCCATGGTTTCGAATGATTTTGAAGTACAAACTTCCCGAATGGTGGGATAATTTGAGTGCTTTAGATCAATTCAAAGATCACAATAGTATATTTAAGATAGAAAAATGATGCTTTCGTTATAGTATATTTATTTTCATACAGTTTTTTTTGTATAAATGTATTTATAATTTATTCTTCGAACATTTATTTATAAAAAATTTATAACGTAATTGTATATATACATTAAATTAAAACTAAGAATAACATTACCAAAGCATATATATGTTTAATTAAATAAAAAAAATGAATAAAGAATTTTTTTAAATGTTACGTATTTTATTTCATTGTTAACTTAGAAATTGTTTATACAGAGAATTCCATAATGCACTGATGGTTTTTGAATTTGTTTACGGTTTTTAATCAAGACAGCATGGTAGTTGTTTGACATTAGGTGTGATTAGTTGTCATGCACAATTACACGGTTCAACAGCGCGTTTCTAGTGTTACGCATTGTTGTGTGTGTGTGTGTGTAAACCTTGTTTGTTTTTTTCAGTGGACTGCATCTTTTGGTATTACAACTAGTTCATTGTTTTGTTTCGAAGGACCATGCAGCTTTCGTTAATTAAATACAATGAGCATTCGTAGAAACTATTTATATCTAAAATAACAGCAAGCATTCACTTCACAAACTAACTTTGTCTCTCACGTAAGGTTGCAGTGTATTGCAATGCTTTATACTTGCCGCACTATGTGCGACTTACTGTTGTAAATGTATGAATTATTTAGAGAACGGACACGCTTGCCACATGACGCAAAGCCCAGTGCAGTACTGGCGAAAGGCTGTATTTCTAAAATATTTAATTTTATTTATATAATTGGAAAACGAACGGGTGGTGATCTATAAAATTACGAAATACATATTTATTTGTTGAAAAGTTATATTTATAAAGTCTTTAATTTTATTTATATAATTGGAAAACATTCGGGTGGTGATCTAAAATTACGAAATACGTATTTATGAATTAATTTTATCTATATAATTGGAAAACAAACGGGTGGTGATCTATAAAATTACGAAATACATATGTATTTGTTGAAAAGTTGTATTTTTAAAGTTTTTAATTTTATTTCTATAATTGGAACATTTTTATTTGTTCATTTTGTCGTTCAAGTTGAGTAAAGGAGTATTAATATTGACTAGCAATAGTTTCTCAAGGTTTTCTTCTGTCAATTTTGTTCTCTTTGAATTAAGTACATCCTTATAAATAGAAAACGTCCTTTCTACATCGCAACTGGTTATAGGTGCATACTGGAAATATTCTTTTATTTCTTCATATTTAGCCGTTAGATTTTGTGGATTTGTCTCCATACATAATTGCTGCAATGTAATTAAATCTGGATTTCTATTATGAATTGCTTCAAACTTTTGCCGAAGGCCACATCCGAAGTCACTTGGAATACTTTTCAAATTATTAACAGCCACATCTAATGTGGTTAATCCGTCATTTAATTTGAGATTTCGATTTTCAAAATAAGTGATTAGTTTTGGCAATTTTCCAAAGTGTTCGTGAAGAAAGTACAACTGATTTTTTAAATTTGGGATTTGTGTGAGCTCCTTGCACTCACCAATACTTCTAGCATCCTCCTTTAGCAGTGTTACGAAATGTTTTAGACTATCGAAATTCTCAGCATAATAACTAGTAGCTTCCAGCCATGTTCCCCATCTAGTTATTACTGGAGTGGGAGGCAGTGACAGAGATGGAAATTTTTCCCTGAAAAGAGCTACTCTCAATGGTGCTTTTCTGAAAACTTTTTTAAAAGCTGACACAAGTCTATCAACTTCCGGAAAAGTGTCTCTGATATATTCACAGATTCTGTGGAGAGCATGTGCTACACAAGTAATATGCAGCATATTAGGATATGTTTTCTTCAATAGTCTGCCTGTTTTTAACATATACGCAGCACTATCACTGACAAATAAAAGTATTTTTTCTTTGTACGTGGCGTCCGAATGAAGCATTTTTTGCATATTCTTCTTAATGGTTTCAGCAACTGTTTCCGCATCAACTCTATTTATAACACTTGTTGCTATTACATATGAGTTATAGGGAATAGTTGGATGTAGTACACCAGCTTCAACATTTACCACACAGCGTCCTAACATATCCACCGTTTCGTCGGCGCTTATCCGTATGTATTGATTTAAAAGATGGCTTCTAATGCGTTCTACTGTTCTCGTATAGCACCTAGAAACATAGTATTTGCGTAAAGTTGATTCATCAGGAACATTTCGACCAGTATATTTTTTCAGAAATGTCTTCAAAATTGGATTGTTCAATTTAAATAATGAAATATTAGCTGCCATAAAAGTTTCACAGAGTTCTTCGTTAAAATTGTCAGATTCCAACGGGTTCAATTTTTTTTCGTGCTTTAACGATCCTACGTGACGTTTTACGGTTGATTTATTGCATTTCAATAACTATTTCTTTTACGAAATACGATAAACTTATTTATTTTATCTACGTACACGACACCACTAAAACTATATTCTGAACACTATATTCTCCGAATACAATAGCTGGGTTGTCCATTGTTATCGCAGCGAGACCAGGTGGCCGAGTAAGTCAAACAAATACTTCATTGAATTACGCCGGGATGTACTGAGCGACGTTATACACAATTATGGAAATTGCATCCGTTCTCTAATTATAATACATATAAACACAATAGACTTAAATTTATGATATAAAAATATGTATTAATTGATTACGTCCCAGCATCATTTGCGCACAAAATCGGTCGCTGCGACCCAACGTTCGTTTCGTTGTCAATTTAATCGCCGTAATGCACCATCCCGCAATACCATTTGGCATGGTATCAGAAGTGGCTTAATGAAGGTAATATTGCGAACAAAAAACAGACTGGTAGACACGTGAGTGCTATGACTGGTGAAAATATTGAGCGTGTAAGAGTTTCCTTTACGAGTAGTCCACAACGCCCAACTGCACAATATGCACGTGGTTTAAATGTAAAGAAAACCAGCGTCTATAGAATACTTAGGCGAATACTTAGCAGTAAAGATGTATCACTAGCCGAGGGCTTTGCCGAAAAGTTTATGAACACTATTTTGTCCCTATTAAGAATCAAATAATGTTCCTGGAACCAGTTTTTAAAAATATCCAGCATCCGTTGTGTCGAGTTTTTGTCTCGTTCACGTGACCCGATCCACACAAATAAGTATTGTCACATGGTAATTGAACCGTTTGATACTATATTCGACAGGTCATTTACGAAGATCACAAAAACACACCAGATCTAATATTGTAGGTCTTTGATAGTTCTCCATTTACATCAATGACTTGCTCTCTGTCTGTGAGGTATGATCGAATCCATTTGTTAACGGCTTCACGCATGCCATACGAGTCTAACTTTCTCAACAGAAGCTCGTGATCCACCAAATCAAACGCCTTACTCAAGTCCATGAAAACACCCACGCTGCGATTGTGGTGATCCAAGTGCCAATACAATTCGTTAATGAAGCTTAAAACAGCTGTCGTGGTAGATCTATTCTTATGAAAACCATGTTGCTCAGTGGCGATGACGTTATTTCTTGGGCAGAAATTCACAATCTTTTATGCCATTGTTTCTTCAAAAATGTTTGAGATTGTAGATAGCAAAGAAATAGGTCTATAATTCGTTAGCAGTGTTTTGTCTCCAGTCTTATATATTGGCACTACCTTTGCAGTTTTAAGTATACTTGGAAATATACAGGTATCGATCGAATTGTTCATCAGTAGGGTTAAAGGTGCTGCGATGAAAAGTGCACATTTTTTAAGTACATCCGAACAAATTCCATCAACTCCAGCCGATGCGGATGTCTTCAATTCCAAAATAGTGTTATACATACAACACTCAGTAACCGCGTCAATGTACATTGTGCGATAATTATTATGTTTCTTAAAAGAATCATTAACATTCTTCGGAAATTTAATACTATTTGAGAACGTACTGTAGATACCACTTAGTACTCTCCGAATGCATCAGATATTGTAGCTGAATCCCGAATAAGTTGTTATAATTAATTTCTGTTATTTTCCGAGTAGATCTAACCCTGCTTACATTGCTATTTATGCTATTTTGCCATGCGGTTTTGGACTTATTATTAGAAGACATAAAAACACGACAATAATGAATATTTTTTTATAATATTCCCAGACAAGGGCATCATTAGACTTATAGCAAGTTCATACAGATTTTTAAGATTCGCTGAAGAAATTCGAATACCTGGTGTAAGCCAAGGCTTTTTCAGCAAGAAAAGACTTTAAATTTCTTGAGTGGAAAACTCAATTCTATATAATACTGCATAACATTAATAAAAGATTCAAATGCTTCATCCACCGAGCTTGCGCCATAAACATCCGCCCAATCCTCCTTGGTTAAATAGTATAAAAATGTTTGCGTGTTATCATGATTATAGATTCTACTGAAATAATATTCATCATCTTTCACCTGACATTGGACAATATAACGAAGAATATGTGAAGAATGGTCCGCCAGTTCATTGTGATCTACTGAACAAGTAATTAAATCTTTACACATATCGCTAGAACAAAAATAGTCAATACCCGTTGCGGAAAATTTCGTAATCCTAGTGGCTTCGTGTAAATGCAGTTTTATGTTGTAAGCATTAAATAAATCCAGTAAAATATCTCGAGTATCCGGAAAGACAAGAAAATCAATGTTAAAGTCTCCATTCAAAACAATACTCGAAGAAATTTTTGAGCTAACGTACTTCAAAAGTAGACCCAATTGTTCAAAAAATAATTCGAAATTATTACTTGGGGACCTGTACACAGTAATTATGGCTAGTCGTTCGTTGGGTAATGTCAGGACTATGCCACATACCTCCATAAACATTTTTATACAATTCTTTATACTAATAAGATTATATTTACAATTATTATTAACATAGATTGCAACACCTCCATTTTTTGACTGAGTTCTACAAAAGTTACTAAGAAGAACATAATTACCTAATCGAAGAATGTGTTGCAGAAGAAGGAGGCCACTTACGCTATTCAATTTTTAAATAAAAAAGTTAACCAATCAAAATTTATTCCATATTAAAAACCGTCAATACATTTTGGAATTCCTTGTACATAGATCATTTCCAGAACTACCTAACTCCTCCATAACAGAAGCTAGAAATTCCATTTAGATTGTCGTCTAATTCTTTTTTTTACTGATTGAGTTACATACATAGCAAAAATAGGTTCGTATATATTTCAATGTTGCCGATACTATTTTTGAAAAATTCTTAATTTTATTTGTTTTTAAAACTGTAGTAACCAAATCGAGTCATGTATAGTACTACTTATCTTAGTCAAGGTACGACCCCGGTCTTGTTTCTATTGTATATAAAACACGACCTCGGTACGTCCTACAGCCTCGATATGTGTTATACTCTTTCACCACGTTGTTGATATTATACTGAGGCCACTAGTCTTAATAAGGACACACTGGAGTATATAATAAGGTCCATCAGATCTCAAGGGACGGTAAGATATGCAGTAAGACATAGAGAGTGTAATATAGAAACCTCCTTAAGACTAGTGTCTATTTTGTTAATGTACATACTGTTATTTGTTACTTCTTTATAATGTGTTAACTAATTATATGATGTTATCCAAACGTTGCCAGTCTATTATTTAATATAACGGCGAATCTGCGTACAAACGCAGCGATGTGCCCTTCAGGACCGGGTCACATCACAAAACTAATACATGTTTTATACATCGTGATTAGAAAAAATGTGATGTTTATTATAAATTAAAAAAGAAAGTATATTCCATTTTATAAAATCTTGTTCGATGTGACATCACAGAAAATAATATCCAAATTTTATTGTTATTAGCATTCGCTTCCCTTGGTACGTTATAAATTTACCTGAACCGAATTTAAGATTTTGATTTAGTTTGACCGCAATTTGAAGTCGTCATTTTAACTTCTCTCTATATATTTTGGCCACCTCTATTTAAATTTGTCACATGTAAATTTATACACTGGTCATTCTTTTCGATAGTTATAATTAGAGCTGAGGATGTTTGCGGTACGGCAGGACCGTATGTAGTGCATCCCCACATTTAACTATTTATCTAAATATTCTCTGAAATGATTTGCCGGATCTCATAAATTAATAGAGTGATATTGTAGTATGCACTGGATATTGTTATTATACAAAATCATAATAGCCATTTGTATTTATGGATCATAAATAATAATACGCATGTATTTGTATTTGGTTGCGAATTCAATTTAAACTTAAAACGAATCGTAATATTTTAACGACAAGCCGTCCTTACAATACATGCATTCGAGACAAAGTGTGCAACTCTACGAATAACTTCCATAATTGATCGAAAATGGACATTTTGGAGCTGAAGTAAAGCCCCTATTCTTAGAAAATTTTATTACTGTCGTTAAGAACTATTATTATAAACAACAAAGGCCTTTTATTAGTGTTGAAGTTTTAGTTTCATTGAATTTCCATGTTGTAAGTAGTCAATTGTAAAGTGTTCATTCACAATATTCTAAAACAAGGTGTAAATTTAACTAAAATCCAGAAAAACACATTCTGATAATATATTACTAGATTAGAAGCTGTGTTTATTACTATTTATTATATTATTTTTATAACCAAATGCAATAAAAGCTACGAAAACAAAAGAAACCTCGATTTATTAAAATCTTGTCACACAGCCTTTCAAAGCCTGGCAGCACATATTTTGCATATATTTTATATATATTACCTACTTGAACTAGGTGAATGAAGTTAGAAGTTATAACTTCTAACTTCATTCACCTAGTTCAAGTAGGTAGTATATATAAAATATATGCAAAATATGTGCTGCCAGGCTTTGAAAGGCTGTGTGACAAGATTTTAATAAATCGAGGTTTCCTTTGTTTTCGTAGCTTTTATTGCATTTGGTTATAAAAATAATATAATAAATAGTAATAAACACAGCTTCTAATCTAGTAATATATTATCAGAATGTGTTTTTCTGGATTTTAGTTAAATTTACACCTTGTTTTAGAATATTGTGAATGAACACTTTACAATTGACTACTTACAACATGGAAATTCAATGAAACTAAAACTTCAACACTAATAAAAGGCCTTTGTTGTTTATAATAATAGTTCTTAACGACAGTAATAAAATTTTCTAAAAATAGGGGCTTTACTTCAGCTCCAAAATGTCAATTTTCGATCAATTATGGAAGTTATTCGTAGAGTTGCACACTTTGTCTCGAATGCATGTATTGTAAGGACGGCTTGTCGTTAAAATATTACGATTCGTTTTAAGTTTAAATTGAATTCACAACCAAATACAAATACATGCGTATTATTATTTATGATCCATAAATACAAATGGCTATTATGATTTTGTATAATAACAATATCCAGTGCATACTAAAATATCACTCTATTAATTTATGAGATCCGGCAAATCATTTCAGAGAATATTTAGATAAATAGTTAAATGCGGGGATGCACTACATACGGTCCTGCCGTACCGCAAACATCCTCAGCTGTAGTTATAATAGAGTTGATTAAATTCTAAAATGTCACGGAGGTTAGAAACTCTCCGTTGTGACATAAAGGTATCTTGAAGATAGTATCAATAATAAAATATGTATTTTAAAAAATGTAAAACTATTTTAAAAAAATGATTCATGATATTGACTGCTTCTGAAATACTGAATGGATTTAGTATTTCATTTGTAGCTACGTCAATAATAAATTTTTTTTAAATGCGTCATATACCCTATATCGTAAGGTAGCTGCGATTGTAAAAAAAAGCTTAAATGTTAAGTATTCTATTTTCACTTTCGACAAATCACTTTCTATCTCGGACGGAAATGTACTGCTTGACGCTCTTACGAGGGTAGGAGCGATTGTTTCTGCAAACTAATAAAACAAAATGTCGTTAAAAATTATTTTTATTATTGTTTTTCAAAATATTCGCCCTTAAACTCAATGCATTTACACATTCGATAAAACCAGTTATCATAGCATAAATTCCACTCTTCTTGCGTTACTTCAGATATAATGTTTTTGAACCTCTCCACTGCATCTTTTGGGTTTGCTAATCGAGCACTACGCATTTTATCCTTTAGTCTTGGAAATAGAATAAAATATGAAGGTGCCAGCCAGGTCCAGACTATATGGCGGATGATCTAGTAATTTTAATCCAGAAACTTTAAAAAATTCGTTTGTTTCACGCGCAGTGTGACTTGAAGCATTGTCGTGATGAAGGACAATCTCCGATCTAGGGCGTCGTAAACGAGCCTTTTAAACAATATCTGGCAGACATACTGTCGTGTACCATTCTGCGGTAACCGTACGTTTATTTTCAAGCACAACTGTTGTGATAGGTCCTGATTTTGAGAAGAAACTGGCTACCATTTTCTTTCCAACACTTCGAGATTTTTTCACTTTGATTGGATTAAGTTGTTGGAAACACCCATTGCCGTTTTGATTCCGGTTCAAATGCATATATCCAGCTTTCATCACCAGTAATGATGTTGTAAACTGCTTTAGACCTACCTCCATCATATTTTTTAAGCCTTTTTTTACACCATTTCACTCTGTATTGTTTTTGTTCCTGTGTTAAATTATGCGGTATCCAACGACAACCGACTTTCCTCACACCCAAATTATTATGTAGAATTTTGTTTATTGCAGTCATGCTAATACCCAAGGTACTCCTAATAATCCTATACGTGACTCGATTGTCGTCTTGAATCATTCTTCGTACGGCGTCTAAATTTTTTTCAGTAACGGCTGAGATTGGCCTTCGCGAAAACCCTTTGAAATAAATTCGTTATACCAGTTAAAGAACTTTTAAAATGATAGTAAATCGCGGCTCTAAAATTTTCTCTCGTTAAATGCATTTTTACTGCAAACCACTCGGTTTGAAATTAGCTTGCAAAATAACTGTTGCAGTTATCAAAACTAAATTCGAAATGTCAAAATAGAAAACAATAAACATTTGTTTCATAGCATGTTTGATTCCTTTGATTCAATAGAAATATTAGTTTGCAGAAATAATCCGTGCTACCCTCGTAATACATAAGTAGGTAAGTATGTGTTACATATAAAAATATTTATTACTTCTGGATCCATTGTTTGGTAAAAGTTTAATTTTAAGAATGAAAGTATAATAAGATAACTAATCCTTCACCAAAAAAATTAAAAGGTGTTTTATTAGTGGCAATTAAAAAAGAAATTTTAATGTCTTTTATATTTTAACTTTTGTAAAAACTACACTGTTTAGACATCACAAATTTCGATAATAATTATTAAATTTGAGAATGGTGTAACTCTTATAATTAACCGGCGGATATTCGGTTAAAACTGTAATTATTGTTTTAAAATTGCAGTAATAATATTTTTGCAAAATATAGGGTGTTGGAAATTTTATACATTTAATAAAATGTTTCATAATTTAAAAAAAATAAACATAATAAAATTTTTAAAGAGATACTTCTACCCGAAATATAAACAGCTAACCATTATCGGGATGAAAGGTAGTAACCTGCTGCGCCTGCGTTTTAAATTTACGAAAGGCAAGGGTAAAATATACTTTACATTTCTTTGACACATCGATTTCTGAAAGGAACGTTTTATTAAACTATAGACAGGCTTTAAAACGACAAATATATAAGTAAATATTTATAAGATACAATATCGCTTATAATTAGAGAACGGACACGCTTACCACCCAGTGCAGTACTGGCGAAAGGCTGTATTTCTAAAATATTTAATTTTATTTATATAATTGGAAAACGAACGAGTGGTGATCTATAAAATTACGAAATACATATGTATTTGTTGAAAAGTTGTATTTTTAAAGTTTTTAATTTTATTTCTATAATTTGAACATTTTTATTTGTTCATTTTGTCGTTCAAGTTGAGTAAAGGAGTATTAATATTGACTAGCAATAGTTTCTCAAGGTTTTCTTCTGTCAATCTTGTTCTCTTTGAATTAAGTACACCCTTATAAATAGAAAACGTCCTTTCTACATCGCAACTGGTTATAGGTGCATACTGGAAATATTCTTTTATTTCTTCATATTCAGCCGTTAGATTTTGTGGAATTGTCTCCATACATAATTGCTGCAATGTAATTAAATCTGGATTTCTATTAAAAATTGCTTCAAACTTTTGCCGAAGGCCACATCCGAAGTCACTTGGAATACTTTCAAATTATTAACAGCCACATCTAATGTGGTTAATCCGTCATTTAATTTGAGATTTCGATTTTCAAAATAAGCGATTAGTTTTGGCAATTTTCCAAAGTGTTCGTGAAGAAAGTACAACTGATTTTTTAAATTTGGGATTTGTGTAAGCTCCTTGCACTCACCAATACTTCTAGCATTCTCCTTTAGCAGTGTTACGAAATGTTTTAGACTATCGAAATTCTCAGCATAATAACTAGTAGCTTCCAGCCATGTTCCCCATCTAGTTATTACTGGAGTGGGAGGCAGTGACAGAGATGGAAATTTTTCCCTGAAAAGAGCTACTCTCAATGGTGCTTTTCTGAAAACTTTTTTAAAAGCTGATACAAGTCTATCAACTTCCGGAAAAGTGTCTCTGATATATTCACAGATTCTGTGGAGAGCATGTGCTACACAAGTAATATGCAGCATATTAGGATATGTTTTCTTCAATAGTCTGCCTGTTTTTAACATATACGCAGCACTATCACTGACAAATAAAAGTATTTTTTCTTTGTACGTGGCGTCCGAATGAAGCATTTTTTGCATATTCTCCTTAATGGTTTCAGCAACTGTTTCCGTATCAACTCTATTTATAACACTTGTTGCTATTACATATGAGTTATAGGGAATAGTTGGATGTAGTACACCAGCTACAACATTTACCACACAGCGTCCTAACATATCCACCGTTTCGTCGGCGCTTATCCATATGTATTGATTTAAAAGATGGCTTCTAATGCGTTCTACTGTTCTCATATAGCACCTAGAAACATAATATTTGCGTAAAGTTGATTCATCAGGAACATTTCGACCAGTATATTTTTTCAGAAATATTTTGAAAGTGGGATTGCTAAGTTTATTTAATGGAATATTAGCCGCCATAAAAGTTTTACAGAGTTCAGATGTGTTTGCGATCCTAAGTGACGAATTTTTGACGATATTTTACGGATTTTGTAATAAATTTCGGAATAACTGACAATGGACATACAATCAGTATGACCGTCAATCCAACTCGCCATTGTTTTACAATGCCGTTCTCGACATTCTTCCATATCATGTCTGAAAAAGTAACTTAAACAATGCTCTAGATCTAAATAAATGAAAACTAAAAATGTGTGCGTAAGTTATTGAAACTGAACGAAATTCAATGCACACTTACGTCGAAATAATTGGTAGAAATAGATTCAATCAAACTACGCCGGGATGTACTGAGCGACGTTATACACAATTCCAATTGCCGATTGCGTTTTATGGAAATTGCATCCGTTCTCTAGTCATTACGCATCTAACATGACTTCTTGAATCAAGGATTTAACCTTAAGGTTGTCAATCTTTAGATACTCTTAATTTTAATAAAGAATGCTCAAATTTAGCATCTTTCTTTAGACTTTCTTAAAAAATTAAATTATTAGTTCTGTAAACTGTATATCCTTTCTTCTCGGGCCTTATTTATACTCACACATCATTAAAAACTGTGAATAAATTACCGGGCGATATGAGCCATATCTCCCGGTTATAATGCCCACGGGCGATATGACCTTGTTTATGGTAACCGTATCCAAGGTGAAATTAACAAATAATACTTAAGTGAAAAATAAAATTTTATTACAATAACTTTTTTAATTTAACTGATGTTTACATGGTTTCACGTATTTACTCATCTCTGTCTTTCGATGTAATAGTCTTTGTAGGTAATATTACGTTTTGTTTTGGTTTTGTGCCATCCAGTCATTTATTCTATTCATATTACTACCATTAATTCACAGTAGATAAGAAAGGTCCATTTAAATAAATTTGTCCGGCATGACTTCATAATTTATTATATTTTATAGGTTATATATCCAGACCATTATTCTTCGTCTTGTACTGGTCATCCATTGGCGGATATTCCTGGTGAAGAACAAGAGGTAAATGCTTTAGGCGTAAAAAGAGCAGCAAGAAGGAGGCTCGAATATGAGTTGGGTATTTCTCAGGAAGCAATATCACTCGAGAATATTTTCTATGTTACTCGTGTATACCATTGTGATATGGGTAATGGAAAATGGGGCGAACACGAAATCGTTTACATTCTAATCATACAGCAAGATTTTACTGTTACACCGAATTCAAACGAAGTGTCTGGAATAAGTTTCATTCCTAAAGGGCATTTGAATAACCATGTGGCGACTTTAAAAGCACCACTGGAGCCTGTTTTTAAATTGGTTTACAAAGATATGCTGCACTTATGGTGGAGAAACTTGGATGATTTGGATAGTGTTAAAAACCACAACGACATTCTTAGATTCGATAGATGCAAGTAGGAATATTGTATTGTAATTATAGTATTTACTATGTTCTTTGAATATACATTATAGAAACGCATATTATCATAAATAAAATCCTATTAACTAATGCGTTGAATGTGTAGTAGGTTAAATATTTATGCTTGTTTATAAGTATAGAATATTTTTCTATTTAGGCATCCAGGTGTCTTTAAAATACAACGTATGCAAAATACAAAGATGTAATTATATAGAATATAAATCCAAAATGTTCAATTAGTCAATTACGACTAGAAACCCATATTAAAAACGTAACATTCACAGAGGAACAGGGGGCCTCTGTGAATGTTCCGACTATGAATTCAAAATATTTCGGATTCATAGTAATAAATATGTACCTCTATTGAAGTTACACACTCGTATGTTTACATACGTAACAGATATCGATGTTATTGGATTGTGAACTGAATAATTAAAAATAAAGATGTGTGTTACATTAATTTACAAAATTTTAAAAATCATACTAATAATGATTTGTGGACTTTTGGAACTGACATCATTTCATGTGTATTACGAAAATTGCTACAATATTTTATTAATCAGTCCCCGTATACATTTGTACTGCTCTATGTTGGTGTCATATTTCGCCGATGACGACGTTAGGAGCGTATTGGAATTTTCCAAAGAAGTGGTGGAAAAGGTTGTCAGTGATTTTCACTTTTGCTATACGAATAATTTAAGCTGCACGTGTCCAAAAGACGAGGTCTTTTATTGTGAGTTTAGAGTTTCGTTGGTGATATTTTTGAAACTTAATGACCCTTTAGGTCAATGTGACTTTGATCTAGACGCCTAATTAGGGTATCAGCTTTTGTTGGCTTAATTACACGGCAATTGAAAAGAAACTCTTCTTGGGTGTTAAGAACAGGCCTATTAAATTGGGACCGCGATATATTGGAAAACCGCCCCGATGATTCAAGATTAAACTTGCCTTGCACTGACCACCTGCTGTTCCAAATTGACTAAGCAGACGCCACGTTTTGGTTAATTGTCTCCCGGAAAAACATAACTGGTTAAATCAATTATTAATTACTGATATAAGAATTAAGTAGTTGCCTCCCGGTGCGGCGATTTTATAGAGTATTACTTTTCTGTAAACTTCGTTTTAAAGAGAAATGGAAAAATTAGTACAAGTTATAGAAGGGGTAATAGTATTTATAGATGACATATTGATTTCTGGGAAAACAAATGATGAAGTTTTGAACAGAACATATAAAGTATTAGAAAAACTTCAACAAGTAGATTTGACTTTAAGGAAAAGCAATTGTTTAATTTTTATGAATGAAGTTAGTTTTTTGGGATATAAATTAAATAAAGAGGGGATACATATGAAACCAAATAAAGTAAATGCTATTTTAAATACTCTTATTCCAGGAAATATAAAACACTAAGAAATAAGTAATTAAACTTCTAGTTTCAAAAATTCTTTTATTGTAAATAAAACTACAATATTGTTTCGCCATACAATGGCTTTATCAGGTGGATGAAATACTGAATATGTACAATACAAGTTTGAATATTTATGTGAAAATTATTGCGGAAATGGTGGTGGAAAAATTTTTACAATCTTAAATTTAGTAGAGGGGAGTTGTTTAAATCTAGTTGGTCATTTAAAGCTAATCCTAAACTATTGTATCTATTAATTTCTAAGTTTTCTAACAGGTTAAGTTTTTTACTTTTTTCTTGAATGTGTAAAATTTTGAAATCTATATTAAATCTATGATTGATATCTATACAATGACTTGCGAAAGTTGAATCTGTTTTCTTTTCTTTATGGCTTCTCTCGTGTTCTTTCATCCTAATTTTGAATGTCCTCCCCGTTTGTCCTATGTATACCTTATTATAATCTTCGCATGTTAACTTATATACACCAGAGTTTGATTCTTTGTCTATTTTATCTTTGTTGTTTTTAATAATGTTCTGTATAGTATTGTCTGTTTTATATGATATATGTTCGTTATTAAGTCTTTTAATGAAAGTACCAATTTTTTCCGAAATTTTTCCTGAGTAAGTGATTGAATTATAGCAATTAAATATCTTGTATTTTAATTTTGGATAAACTAAGGAAAGGGTTTTAGACAACAATTACAATTATTTTCGGGTATTGTTAACTATTATGGCAGATTTGTAATAGTTGTTTGTTTTACTAGGCAGAAAAGCATAAGATGTAATGCCGCGGCTAGTCTTTCATAGCCGAAGCCAGGAAACCAGCCAAGGCATTAAATCTGCTTTTCTGCCGCGTGAAACATATAATTTTTTCTCCGAATTTGTGCCAGTTTCATGCAAAATCGTCTTTTTTATATATGTTTTTATATTTATTAATTGCGTTTCATTATCAATGTCCAGATAATTAAATTATTTTAACAAAAGTAACTGGCTCTTTGTTACTATGTTTACCGCTAATGAAGTTTGTTGAATTGTTTGTTTATTTTAATGCCATTGTCAACTTCAAAAAATTGTCAAATAATTGTTCGAAATGGATCTAATTGAAAGTGAGGATGAGTTATTACCATTAACACCACCTGAGATAAGAGACCTGGCGCGAGATGTGGAATTGAATCTATTGCCGGATAAGTCAAGAACTGTATATGAACTCACATACAGCAGATTCATGGAATATAGAAAGAAGAAAAATGTAGGATCTTTCTCTGAAAATGTGATGATTGACTATTTTTCCGATCTTTAAAATAAAATGAAACCTTCAACGTTATGGACCTATTCGATATTGAAAGCTCCCTGACCATAAAAAATAACATTGATTTGGCAAAATGTCTGAAGTTACGAGCTTTTTTGAAACGGCAGTCAGATGGTTTCCATGTAAGAAAATCCCGAGTTTTTCGAAGAGAAGAAATCAAGAAATTTTTATCAGAGGCCCCAGATGAACTGTAGCACGAAGGTAGGAATATACTGAAAATTATCTCTTATGGATTAAAGAACTATTTTTCAATTTACATTTTAGGTTGTACTTATTGTTGCGGTAGCTGTGGCTTGTAGATGTGATGAGCTTTTGCAAATGAAAACGGATGATATAAATCAGTCGCCTAGATGCAAAACCCGACTAGTCCATATTAATCGATTTCGAGATAAATCAAGAAAACTGATAAATTCTTTATTTGAGCGTATTCAAGAGAGAAGAAAATTCACATAACTTATTATGAATATTGAAATCTAAAAAACGTATTTATAAAATCAAGAGCCAGCGAGTATCCCCCCCAAAAAATTTCAAAATGGACATGTCGGTTTTTGCATCCAAAATCTCAGTATTTTTTCAAAACTAGGTCATTGAAGCAACTCAACTTTATTTCTCAAAAACATACATAAATAATAGAAACATACAAAAGCAAATCTAATTTAAATACCAAACTTCGTTTCTTCTTCATCGCAATTAACTTCTTCTTCGGTTTCTTCCCTCTCTAGCACAGTTTGAAAAATATCTTTGAAAAATAGTAAGGTATCATCTTTTTCCCATTCTTCTTCATAGTGTTTTTTTCAAAAATCTTGTAATGCTATGTTTTTTATCTTTGTTGATGGGTACTCCAGTATCTATTATTTTTGGACTTATCTTATAGACTTTTTGGAATGCAGAAGTCATTTCTGTAAAATGCTTCGCCTTGCACAACTGGTGCTCCACTATCTGTCTTGGTGATAATTATTCGTTTAGAAGGTTGAAATTTGAAGTGCCAATAACCTAGTTGCTTAAAAGTTTTTTTGCGCTTCAGTTCTCCAGTCCTTAATCGGAACATCATATCTAGTTTTGTAGACAGTAGTAAATTTTCTTATAATTTCTATGTATTCATCAGGATGGACAACTACTGTGTTTTTTATAGATATTACATCAATTCTTGCAATGTGATAAGGAGCTTCATACTGCAGCCAATAGTTTAGCATGGCAATTATTGTTGAGTTTTCATTTTGTGCTCCACATCCATCACAAACTAGGCGAGCTATCTTTACATGTTTCTCAAACTTAAAGTGTGAAAGCGAATGGTGCAAACAAAACGCCACTTCGTTTGAACTTCTCGGAGTGTACACCTCGGTCCAGATATAAGAATTGATATTGTTCAGATTCAGCTTACTCTTGGAGGTTCCGACTACTATGGCTAGATGGTAAAAGTTTATTTGCATACTAAAGTAAGCAGACTGATCCGGGAGCTTTGGAAGTGCCAAATTCTTTTGGCAGTCAAAGGAAAACGTTATCATTTCTTCTTTTTCTTCCTGAAGTAGTTTATAGAAACTGACAGCTTAGTTTATGCAATCGTTGTTGGGCTAATAAATTAGTTCTCTCTGATTCGTCCTTTTCCTTTTTTATATTAAGTTTAAATTGCAAAGCACAAATCAGTTTTTGGCGTGCCGAGACTTATGTTAAAGCTTTTGTTAAAAAAATCTCGAAAAAAGCATTCTTTTACTTCCAGTTCATTGTTTCCTTCCATTTTCTGGTTATAAATTTTCCACAATTTACAAATACTTAATTCTGCAGGCAAATAAATTTTGTTAAATGTTTTAGATTGACAATAATGCGATTCAGTGCATTTTAAAGATTCAACATTCTTTTGTCCAACCCTATCTCCACCTCTATTTTCTGTAGGTAGCATAGACTTTTCCTTATATCTCTTTGAAACGTTTAAAATTCTATCTTTCTTAATTCCTAAAATACCCATAAATGCCTGTCTCCAAACAGCAACCATCAAACCATCTTGTCGTTTTACTTTGTAGCGTAGTACACAAGACTTAGGTTTATTCCCATTCTCTGTTCGTTTTCTGTGCCTCTTAGAGTTACTTGAATCGCAATGTCGTAAAATAATCATATCTTGTTCCATTTTTTCTTTATTCCTAAAAAAAGCCGCACGGAACACTTGAATATGTCGCATCGAAAGGTGCATTGAAATGGTTGGTACGGTTTTCGAGAATGACCACAACTAGGGTACAGAGGCAAACTTTTGGAAGCATACCTAAAAATAAGCAAAGTAATAATTCATCAGAATTCATTGTAAATATAGTAGATTATTAAAAACATTATTGATATGAAAGAATGCGTTGAGATTTTGTATGACTTACCTTCCACGTTTTGTTTTTTCTCGCTGCGTTTCTGATTTACATCTCTTCCGAATCTTATTATTATTACACTGAGTAATATTTGTAAGTTGCTCAGGATTACTTAGTTTTTCCAATATATCCAATGAAAATACTATTTCTAAATAATTAAAAATAAACAAATGTACTCAAAGAAACTTAACAAAATTCGAACCCTCATTGGCCCGATGGAAATGTAGCGTTTTACACTTAAGATGGACGAGGACTTGTCGGTTTTTGCATCTAAGTTCAAATTTCAATCATAAATTACGTTGGATTTGTTGGGTTTTGCATTATAATTTTATTGTAGATATGTCGGCATTTGCACTCGAACGTTGACTGTACAATAATCTCATTTTTGCGAAAGTTGTGACTTGTCGGCTTTTGCATCAAGGCAACTGAAATGATATGAGCGGCAAATTGCTAATTATGATACCGAATACTAAGATCAAGATCTTTTGTAGTAATGGAATATTTAAGCGTTTACAGAAAATATGCAGCCTCCAGACCCTCAAATTTGACTAATCGGCACGTCTTCTATAAGTATGCGAACGGTAAAGTATATCAACAATTCATTGGCATTCACGCATTCAAGTTCGATAAAATGCCAGGAGAAATTGCTACTTTTCTGGAACTAGCCCATGCGATTGAGTATACTGGGCAGTCTGGGCACTGCTTTCGCAGAACTTCGGACACGTTGCTGGTGCATTCTGGTGGGGACATAACAATGTTGAAGCAACATGGAAGTCTTCCGCGGTCGCGGAGGGCTGTATCAAGGACTCGCTAGCCAATAAGTCGAACATCACGAATAAAATATTTCCAGGCGTTTCCGGAGTATCAAGTTGTGTGGATAATAATATAGTTAATTTTACAAAAAAAAGAAGGGAAGTGGAGAGAGTTCAATTTTATTAAAACATTTCTAGCAAGTAAAAATTTCCTGTTGTAGTTTGTAGTTGTAATGTAATAAAACCAGTTTTGTGTAATTTTTTTAAATTTAAAACTCAATCATTTTGTGTTTACCTAATGTCATTATCAGTTGATTTAACTTTTTTTGTCGAGGCGGAAAAAGTCCACTTTTTCTGACTAGGCAGTAAAAGTACTCCTTTTAAGCTTCTTAACACTTTCGCGGCCAGAGCGGTCATTAATGACCGATGGGTAATGTTCCCATTAGACCAGGGCGGTCACCTGCTACCGCTTCGTATCTCTCAATACATACGGTTTCTCTGGCACTTGTGACCGAGAGTTGATTCTGTAGTGTGCACATGACCGCTGTGACCTTCCTGGACACTACAGTTAGTCGAGTTTTTAAATTTTGCGCTACAGTTTTGGACAAATAGGTATAGGGTGGAAACATATTTTTGCGAAGTATGTGAGACATATGAGACACATATCTATTTAAATAACACTTTATTTCTTATTATATATTACAAAGGAAAATATTAAAAATTAAATAAAATATTTTCTGTTTAGTTATAAATGTTATTTGTAATTTACTTATGTTTTGCTGTGAAGCAATCTAAACAATAGTGAGGTTGATCGTCGCAGTGCACGCAATAAGTCGTAACCTTTTTCACCTTACTTTTATCCAAATTTAGTAATCTTTTTCTATCATAACAGCCTCTACAGTATTTCCTAGATTTAGCTGCTGGTCCATCTCTTTTTGCAAAAGTGTGTGTGTTCATTTTCATATATCTTTTTCTTGATGTTGTAGGCGTATTCATTTCTTCTTCCTCTTCAATATTATCGGTAGTTTCCAACAAACCCATTATAATTTTTGTTCTGAACTCGGATATTGTACTATTTTGATTATTGATTTTCTTGTACAAAATATATGCGTTTACTACTGCGGTACCCAGTAAGACTTCGAGGGCTATTTTTCGATACCATTTGATTGATTTACGAAGTGCAGTATTATAACTAGCCATCTGATCCGAAACATCTATTGAAGATTTTCCAGAATTATATTCTAAAATAGCCTGCGGTTTTTGAACAGTTCCTCCAGATCGTTGTCTAACTTCTACCATTTCACTACCATGTAGGGTCGAGAGAAAATTCACGTCACGCTTATCACGCCATTTTCCTACACAAATACCTCTACTATTTTCTTTCACGATGATTTCTCCTACTTTTAATTTTTTATTAACTACTTCTTTTGGATTACCTCTGCGATTGGCCCTAAGAGTGTAAAACAGATGTGTATTTTTGTCCAACAACTGATTTGCTAGTTCAATACTTGTATAGTAGTTGTCAGTAATTATAGTCCTTCCAGTATTTAGTAAATTCTTAGCTAGAAAGAGGACAGTTTTTGTAGGAACAGATACGGATGGGTCTTTCTCTTTCCCTGAATATAACTTCATATTTCATATGAAACCATTATCACTGCAAATTTTGAACATCTTTAGCCCATGCTTATGGGTTTTATTAGGTATATACTGTTTGATCAGCAATCGACCACGAAATGGTATAAGTGATTCATCGATACAAACTACTTTTCCCGGTACATAAACATCCTGACATTTTGTCAAAAACAAGTTGATAAGTGGTTCAATTTTATAAACTCTGTCTCCTACTGAACAATCATCATTATTACTAAAATGCCACATTTTTAACAAAAGCTCGAACCTATTTCTACTCATTATTTTGGATATAAGGGCATTCTTGAAAAGTGGATGTTTGCTCCAATAATGTCGCATAGTTGGCATTTTAACCAGGCCCATACAACCTAGTAGTCCCAAAAAATGTTTCATTTCGATTTGACAGGTTGGAGACCAATCTCGAAGTCGGGAATTTGGTGCTACGTCTTCGGAAGCGAGAAGTAATTGAGTGGCATACAAATTAGTTTGTGTTACCATGGTCTCCAATATCTCTTCATCTATAAATAATAAATAGACAGCTAGTGGATCAGCATCTACCAGTGCTGCCGCATATTCGGGCTTGATCCCGGATTCTTGTTCATAAGGAAAATCCATATGATTTCCTCTAGGTTCACTCCACACAACATTTTCTAGAGAATAATCTTTTGATTCAGTGCTTCGACCTTCAACCAAATTTGCACCCTCTATTTCTGTTTGATTCAAAAGATTTGGATTATTTTCGAAATTATTCATTTCATCTTCATTATTTTCTAAATTTGTGTAATTGTTTCCTGAATGTGAAGGACCACATTGTGTTTTAATCGATGGAGAAGGCTCAGATAATTCTGAGTCACTTTCTGGAATATATGTAGGATCTTATTCGTCTGAGCCTGAATTTACAAAGGGTTCTATATCACTAGATGGTGTCTCATTATTTTCTAAACTAGATTCATCGCTAGAATCTGCAAAATTTGGTTTCAAAGAAACAAAAATATTTTTAAAGAAACCGACTTACAGTCACTTGCATTAAAATTTTTCGTTGCTAACTCTAAAATACGTCTAGTACGGTTATTCATATTGAGAATCACAGATTTTTCATAAATCTATTGCAGTTTCATTCACAGGTAAGCACACACTCTAAACAGACAACAAACTACTGAACACTAATAATGGCAACTAGCAATATTATAGGTACCGATACAAGTCTCAACACGAAAGTATGACCGCTGTACTGCCCGCTGCTTATGGACGGGAATATGTTTCCTGTAAAATCGCAGCGGTCATTAGTGACCGCTGCGATTTTCCTCTTTATATAAGACATATAAAACAAAAATAGGTGCATATGTCAATGTATGTGAACTAATTTATTATAAATACGATTTAAAAGAAAAATTATAACTGGAACTTTTTTGCGAAATTACCTCGGCCGCGAAAGTGTTAAGAGTCATTAAAAAGTCGCTTTTAATGTCATTCGGAGAAAAAAAATATTTTAATAATCCTTAAACCGTAGTATATTATTAGAAAAAAATGTTGAATGGAAGTGGTCCGAGGTGTGTAATAGTACATTTCAACATATAAAAGAAATTATGACCGCTGAGCCTTATTTAGTTAATTTTAATCCAAGTCTTAAATTAATATTAACATGTGATGCTAGTAATTATGGATTGGGTGCAGTATTAACTCATATTTTTGACAAGAGTGAAGAACTGGAAATTGCGTATGTATCACGTACCTTAACAAAAGTATTCATAAGTTGACAAAGAATGTTTAGTTTTAGCATTTGGAGTGAAAAAATTTCGTATTTACCCAGGTATATGGTAGAGAATTTGATCTATTAACTGATCATAAACCATCCTACATTTGTTAGGTCCAAAAATGGAATACCAATAATGGCTGCAAATATACTACAGCGATGGTCAATAATATTGGCAGGGTATAATTACAATATTAAATACATATATAGAATCTAGCAAAAATGGAGCAGATTGATTATCGAGACTGCTAGTAAAGACTACAGTCAATGATGATCCGGAAGTATCATACTTAAATTTCATAGAAGAAAATATTCCACATATATCTGTAAACAACATCAGAATTCAAACGCATAATGACCCAATACTAAGTAAAGTAAAATACTATACTATATATTAAATGGATAATTAGGTACCCATATTAGTAATGAGATTAATGCTTATTTTGTAGGCAGAAATGAGTTATCACTAGAGCTGAGGATGTTTGCGGTACGGCAGGACCGTATGTAGTGCATCCCCACATTTAACTATTTATCTAAATATTCTCTGAAATGATTTGCCGGATCTCATAAATTAATAGAGTGATATTTTAGTATGCACTGGATATTGTTATTATACAAAATCATAATAGCCATTTGTATTTGTAGATCATAAATAATAATACGCATGTATTTGTATTTGGTTGTGAATTCAATTTAAACTTAAAACGAATCGTAATATTTTAACGACAAGCCGTCCTTACAATACATGCATTCGAGGCAAAGTGTGCAACTCTACGAATAACTTCCATAATTGATCGAAAGTGGACATTTTGGAGCTGAAGTAAAGCCCCTATTCTTAGAAAATTTTATTACTGTCGTTAAGAACTATTATTATAAACAACAAAGGCCTTTTATTAGTGTTGAAGTTTTAGTTTCATTGAATTTCCATGTTGTAAGTAGTCAATTGTAAAGTGTTCATTCACAATATTCTAAAACAAGGTGTAAATTTAACTAAAATCCAGAAAAACACATTCTGATAATATATTACTAGATTAGAAGCTGTGTTTATTACTATTTATTATATTATTTTTATAACCAAATGCAATAAAAGCTACGAAAACAAAAGAAACCTCGATTTATTAAAATCTTGTCACACAGCCTTTCAAAGCCTGGCAGCACATATTTTGCATATATTTTATATATACTACCTACTTGAACTAGGTGAATGAAGTTAGAAGTTATAAGTTATAACTTCTAACTTCATTCACCTAGTTATAACTTATAAGTTATAACTTCTAACTTCATTCACCTAGTTCAAGTAGGTAGTATATATAAAATATATGCAAAATATGTGCTGCCAGGCTTTGAAAGGCTGTGTGATAAGATTTTAATAAATCGAGGTTTCTTTTGTTTTCGTAGCTTTTATTGCATTTGGTTATAAAAATAATATAATAAATAGTAATAAACACAGCTTCTAATCTAGTAATATATTATCAGAATGTGTTTTTCTGGATTTTAGTTAAATTTACACCTTATTTTAGAATATTGTGAATGAACACTTTACAATTGACTACTTACAACAAGGAAATTCAATGAAACTAAAACTTCAACACTAATAAAAGGCCTTTGTTGTTTATAATAATAGTTCTTAACGACAGTAATAAAATTTTCTAAGAATAGGGGCTTTACTTCAGCTCCAAAATGTCCATTTTCGATCAATTATGGAAGTTATTCGTAGAGTTGCACACTTTGTCTCGAATGCATGTATTGTAAAGACGGCTTGTCGTTAAAATATTACGATTCGTTTTAAGTTTAAATTGAATTCACAACCAAATACAAATACATGCGTATTATTATTTATGATCCATAAATACAAATGGCTATTATGATTTTGTATACTAACAATATCCAGTGCATACTAAAATATCACTCTATTAATTTATGAGATCCGGCAAATAATTTCAGAGAATATTTAGATAAATAGTTAAATGTGGGGATGCACTACATACGGTCCTGCCGTACCGCAAACATCCTTAGCTCTAGTTATCACTGGAACAAAATTGAATTATGTGAATTATACGAGGGTCACCTTTTATATTTTTACAAAATCTGGGAAGAAAACAAAAATTTTGGGAATAAACTATTTTATTGTTTTTCAAAATATTCGCCTTTATGGTCTATACACTTTTGCATGCGTACGAACTAATACTCTAATACTACTACTAATACTAAAACATTTTTTCCACTCTGAAGGTTGTATAAACATGGTTTTCAAGAGCTTCGACTGTTCGAGGTGTTGAAAATCGTTGTCCACGCATTTTTTGTTTCACAGTTAGGAACAAAAAGAAATCATTCGGCGACAAGTCAGATGAATATGGACAATGAGACATTATTTCGACACTTTTCTCCTTCAAATAGTAAACTGTTAGACGTCAGTGGCGGCTGGCGCATAAGCGCTGCAGTGCTGCAGAGCTCCCAAAAAATTGGGCGGGCGAACCTGTATTAGTTATAACTAGTTTTCTTTTACATAATTTTTCCGACATTTCTGATGTTTATAAAAGCGTAACATATTGTTGTGAAAATTCTCCCCCTGTATATCAAAAAATTTGCATATTTTTCTGCATCACCTGTAGAGGACATCAAACCCTACAATTTGACACCTCAATCATCAAAATCCGATCAGTAGAAGCCGAGATATTCGCTTCCGACACACTAACGCCGGTTATATCGTATATACTATATTATCAAATATACAGTAGGCGACAAGTGGAATAACCAACCTAATTCGCGCGAACGCTCACTTGTTCCTTATCTGGTCCACACGAACGTGCTCTGAGCGCTCTTTCCAACACCCGCGCGCACCCCGCTACCCCCGTGACTGTCTAAAACCAATGCATGATTTTACCAGGCAATATTCGCTGCACTCATTCCAGCGCAGAGGTCATATGAATCGGTATAGGTATTTAATATTTTCTTTTCGCGTGTTGTTTACTGTGCGGCGAGTGTAACGTAAAAACAATAATATTGTGCGCGTGCTTGTTTGTTTTTGTGTATTGTTGACAATTTATATAAACTCTGTGTATTATGGAGGTGATCTTTAATTTAATTAATGTCAAGAGATTCTTTAAATATTAATTCGAAGAAAAGATCAAATTAAAAGCAAGTGGTAGGCCATTAGTAGATATCACTATTGAAAAAACGTGTAAGTAGAGGGAAAAATTATACACGTAAATTTAGTAGCGATATTTATTCAAAAAACGAATGGATTTGTGGATGCAACAAAAAAAATGCTTTATATTGTTTTCCCTGTTTACTTTTTGGTGGCGATAAAGCTTGGACGGAAATAGGGGTCACGGATCTAGAGCACTTGAGTTTGAAAATAAAAAGACATGAGAATTCTAAAAGCCATCTTCATAATTGTATGGAATTTGCGTTACAAGGGTCAACTAATATTATGGCTCAACTAGATTCTGCTTATTGGGTAAATATACAGAGACATAATGAAAAAATTTCCTGAGGACAAACTCACTTCCACATGCTCCTATTATCCCACCATTGATAAAGAAAGATTACGAACTGAATTGTCTGTTATTTACTCAAGAACTGATTGTAGATCTTTAAAAGGCGCACTACCTCTTCTAAAATTTTTAATAAAAAACAATCTGGGAGATACGTTGAAGGAGACTAGAAAATTATTAGAAATTGTAATAACAACTCCCATGACAACATCAGAGGCCGAACGATGCTTTTCAATACTAAATCGAATTAAGACGTTTCTCAGAAATTCAATGACCGAAGATCGTTTAACATCTCTTTCCATGCTATCTATCGAAAAAAAGTTTATCTCCGAAATAGACAATTTTAATGACAAAGTGATAACAAAATTTGCAAATCGAAAAGAACGTAGAATATATTTAATTTATAAGAAATAATTTGTTAGTAAAGTAGTGCTTAGTGACTCTTATTTTTTTGTGTGACAATTGACAATCGTTCCAGAAATACATTACTTCAGTGCGGAAGGCGAAGAAAGCACGATAAGATCGATGGGAGACAACCTCTTACTGCCTGTACAAGGTAAATTTTTTTGTAAAACTTGCAGAACACCTTAAAATTTTTAGCACGAGCCGCCACTGTTAGACTGCTGTATGGGAACTCGCATTGTCATGATGAAGAATAATGCGACGTTTTCGGTTGTTCTTCCTGATTTCGTCTATAACTTTTGGCAAACAAATTACTGTATACCATTAAACGTTAACAGTTTTTCGATCATCTAAAGGAATTGTTGCGATGTGTCCTGTACAGTCGAAGAAACAAGCGATCATTTTCTTGGAAGTGCTCCTTGCACGAACAACTTTTGTGGGGTTCGGTTTGTCTTGGAACACCCATGCAGTAGATTGTTGCTTGGTTTCCGGCTCATACGCATATATCCATGGTTCGTAACCTGTGACGATGTTGTATACAGATTTTGGGGTTCCTACGTTGAATTTTTTACGCATCTCTGTACACCAATTGACACGAGCTGCTTTCTGTGCTTCGGTCAAGTTACGTGGAATCTATCTGGAACATATTTTTTTTACAAATAAATGTTCATGTAAAATCGAATGAATTGCTGTCTGCGATATACCAAGAGATGCCTCTACCGCACTGTAAGTCACATGTCGATCGTTGTCTATCATTTTCTGTACAGCATCGATGTTTTTTGGAATCACAACAGTTGTAAACTGTCTTCTCTGATGGTGCTTCATTACCAAAAGTTGACCGAAGCGATATAATGCATTCTTGTGGAGTTAGGCCTTTTTTATAATCTTAAAAAATCATCCAACGAAAACCTTCACGAGTAACCTCCATTATTTTAGAAACTCACTGTCTTAAAACTGTCATTGTTAACAAACTACTGACTCAATTTCTAAGCTATCGCGGATTTCTCATTGACAAATGTCAAACTTTAAGAATATTTACATATGTCAAAAACACTATCTAGCGGTCGGTTGTAAAAATATAAAAGGTGTACTTCGTAGAATTATAATGCCAATAAAATTTAGAAACCAGAAACCTTACAGAAATACATTCAACACACTTGGGAATTGTAAAGTCCAAAATGTTGGGCATTTTTTTGGTGGCCTAATTTAGACAAAGAATTAGAAGATATAATTAAGAATTATAAAATATGCTTACAACTTCAAAATAATCCGCCAAAAGTCGAATTGATTACAGAAATACATTCAACGCACTTGGGAATTGTAAAGTCCAAAATGTTGGGCATTTTTTTGGTGGCCTAATTTAGACAAAGAATTAGAAGATATAATTAAGAATTATAAAATATGCTTACAACTTCAAAATAATCCGCCAAAAGTCGAATTGAATAATTGGAAATGGCCAGAAGGATCTACAATAAGATTACATTCGCCCAGAAGTTTTCTACTAGATCCATACCAGCTTTTACTATAGCAGTTAAGAACATTAATATTATGTACCCGAAAGCATTCGGTCACTACAAGAGAGTTGTTTATGCACTGGGCAGTTATCTTGTTGAAATATAAAATCATTGCTATAGAAAAGAAGCTCAACAGAAGGAAGTATAACATTTTCTAAAATTCTGATATATGCTTCACTATTCAATATTCAATCCACGTCCAGATATTTACAGAAGAATTCGTAAGATTTACATAATTCTCGTCAAAGCGTGTATTGGGAAGACGATAGACGTGAATACTTTCTAATACTCAAATATTACTATTTGAGGATTAGAAAACCTTTTCATCACTAAAAATTACACGATTCCAAAATTATTCGTCATAAGCCATGTGTTCTAAAGCAAACTCCATTCTTGATTTGCTTAATAATATTTTTCTTGCTGCTACGTGGCATTTCAGATTGTGCTACTCTGCGGCAGCCCGTACGATATGATGCTGGAAAATGTGTTGCTGGAACACCCTCAACTACGATTGAACATGGATTTGCTCTTAAATTATTAATAAAAGCAGCGTCCTGTTCAGTAGTTGACTTTCTCAGACGTCCTGAGCCTGGATTTCTATTAATAGTTCCATGGTTTCGCCATCCTTTTAAAATGTTTGGAACTGAGTTTTTATTCACGTTGTAAAATACCGCAATTTGCCTCGCTGACCACCCATTGTTTATTTTCGCGATTATTCCACCTTTCGTCACTGCCTTTATATGCGGCATAATTACTTTGACGTATTATTTCTAATTTGGAATTGCTTGAAAAATGTCAAAATTTGACATTTGAATATTTAATATTCAACGTTGCAGTATGACACTAATAAAACACATTCAAGCAGCTAGAATCTAGAACTCTAAAAAATCTGTGATAGGAGTTATCCCATTTTCTATTGGCCGCAACTGTATCTACACTCGCGAGCAATAAATTATGGTTGTCAATATCATTCTTAATGCAGTTGACAGCGTTCTAGTGTATATCTGGTTTTCATTATCTGGTTTTAGTATTATTAGTATTAAACAAGATCTTAGTACCTAATAGTACCGTCGTTCGCTTGACTAACTTTATTTAAGCCGTTGGGCATAGACAAATATAAATTTCTGAAATAGGCTTGTGAAAGATCATTCCAAGCTTTACGTTTAACGGCTAAAAAGTTCCTCCCTGTTTCGAAAATGTACGCGTTGGTTTTGTATACTTTTGACCAACATTCCCCACATGTTTTCTATAGGGTTCAAGTTAGCACTCAAACTTAATGAAATTCACCGACTCTTTGCCATCCCTAACTGACATGCTACAGCAGCTTTTGGTAACCTGTTTCTACACTTTCTACTAGGGAAATGGCTCTAACTTTATTAAAGTAAGAAATTGGTGCCATGACTGGAAAATTTCTTGACAACTCAAAATAAAATTTATATTTGACAGTTTGTTGGTAATTGTTGACAATAAATAGATACAATCAATCAGCTAAAATATCTAGTTTATCAAAAAATGACAGAATTTTGTATGACATTGACGATCAGTATTAATTGCACGCGGCTGTATATTTTATGTATATAACGTGCCTTCAAAAAGTTTTCTCATTAAAAACGGCCATGCTTTTTGATAATGGTTGGTGACAAAGCACGTAATCTGTCACAAACGTATAATTTTGAATGAGCATGGCTGTCTCTAACGAGGAAAGTTTTTGAAGGCACGTTATATAAAAATAAAGCTGTCTAACGTCTACAGGAATACATACATATACATATCTACAATTATAATTTCGTGTGCAATTCATGATTAAAGTTCGAGTTTAAAAAAAATTCCTTATTAATTAACTTAAAATATTGTCTGCCTTTGAATTTTTTACTGTTATTGCACTTACAGGTGCCAACCGTCTTTTATCATGCTGCGAACGCCAAACGCATTTCACTTGATTGATTTTTAACCAAACTAATTTTATAGGTTATGTATATAGGGTTTAGGTTGTATATAAAACTCATTAATTATAATGAAGTTGACTCAAGTATTATTTCGGCAACATATCGGTCGGCACATTAAAAAGCATTGGTGGATAAAAAGTAAAATAACGCCCACACAAACAATCGCTGAAGATGTTTTACGTGAGCGAGGTTTAAAAGTTTATAAACCAGAGGATATATTGAAATCAACGACCATTGAAGAAAAGTAATATTAATATTTTTTGAAAGAAATTCTATGTTGCATTAGTACAAAAGTTAAGTTTTAGTGTTGAAATTATTGGCATCAAACCAAAGCCAGTTTTATTTGATAAAACTCATCCCAATTGGCATAATCGTATTTGTTATACTTTCAAAGATGATAATGTATTATTAGAAGGCTTAAATCAAGCAAAAATAATTACAAACACTGTTGAAGTTAAAAGTGGATTACCAGAATCAATTGATGTTAGCAAATCTATAAAAGGAATTAATACTAGAGTCAAGGAAATTATATATAGTGCTCATTTATTTGATGCAGAACAAAAGAAGTTACCCAAAACCAAAGATCCTTTACGACCAGCATTTAATTTTCCAAGAGTATATGGTATTACAGATGTCAGATGCAAGTAATTATAATTTTATAGTTTAAAGAACTATTTACTAATGTTATATTTTGCAGTGTTTTGATGATTAGTAAACTTTTACAATTAATCGAAGTTTTAGTTGAATCACAAGTGGTAAAGAATAGAGCCATATTTAATGATTTATATTTTTCATATCCTTTTGAAAGAAATGGTGATTTGATACAGTTTCAATTAAGGGGTGATACTTTATTAACTTCTAGTGAACCACTTAGCAAAATTCATGATGGTGATACTAGTTTAATGTTATTACCTGATATTGATCCAATGAAAGAAACCGTTACATTAAATAAGGAGAATATATATGAAATTCAAAATTGTTATCGTAAGTGCATTTTTCACTATGTTTGTAGTCTAATAATTTTGAAAAATTTATAGCTATAGATTTAACAATTAAGAAGTGCCATCCACATACATTATTTGTTCACTACAATGACACTCAGGTTAAAAATATTTATGAGGAAGAAGTAACAGAAAATCAAATTCATGGAAGATCTTTATTGAAAGCTTTTACAGTAGCAGCTGCATATGCTAAGCAATTATATGGTGTATGTAAATTTAAATAAACTAACTTAATATATCATCGAGGATATATAATTATATTTTAGGAAGATATTGAGGAATTACCAAAGCCAGTGACATTACAATGCATTCACACAAATGGAAGGTTATTCCATTTTGGAATTTTTCAGCTGAATACCTTGAATTTAGAGAATAGTGCTAGTACAAAAAATATTTGGTGTCAAACTGAGAGGTTGCCATTATTTAAAAAATGTTCTTACATAATGGGTAAACCAGTTTTGGAAGGGTATAATAGTGATGTAATAAAACACTTCCTGACTTTTTATAACAACATTTAATCTCTAAAACATGTATAAAAGATGCACATATAAATAACTTTCATATAAAAACAAATCGTTTCATTTTATACAAATATTAAAACTATTACCACAGACTTTTTTAAATGGAACCTATATTATTTCAATGAATTCTTTTAAAATCATTAATTTTGTTGATTATAAGATGAAAATTTAATACACGTCCTATGCAAACACATGTTTTTCATTTTAATGTGAATTTATCAAAAAACAAAATTTATCATTTGATATAATTATTAGAGAATCGTAGATTAACGACCTGTTTTGCGGGAAAAATAACTTAGAATATAGTACAAAGAGGTTTATTGGAGAAATACAAATGTATTCTAAGTTTAAATATTAGACTTCATGTGTTGAAATCCTTTTTATTTTTCACAAAGCATTTGTCATTTTAAGTACATGTATAAATTATCGTTAATAGCATTGTTATTAATTGTAAAAGTAAGTATAAAAACTGACTGGACTGAAAATGAATTTCTACTTTTTTAAACAATTAGAAGACGCTCCTAAAAATAAAATTTATACACCATTATATGAACATCTGCTTCAAGAAAAATGAAATATATTTAGTGAGTATTGTAGTTGCTTTCCAAGCGATCGTTTTGTAAGGATAGTAAGCGTCTAAAGTAATTAAGATTATTTAATCCGTATTTCGTAATGTATAGGTAAGGTTTCCATGATTTATACTTATTAGCGTTCTGTATGTATTTATTAACTCCCGTTTAACTATACCGCAAAATACACAAAAATATTTTATTCTATTTTGAATCGTAAACACACCTCAACAAAGCCGTTTCCAAAGTAAAATATTGTTTTCCGATCAGAGGCCGTACAAATTAGGGGCTTGTCATCTCACATTTCATTTTATTTAATGCACCAACACAACAAATATTAAGCTACATTATAGAAACATGTTACTGTTAGGAAGTACATGCACAGTGATTGTGCAATTGGAATTGCTGGTATTGATCAAACGAATTTTTTGACGGCAAAACCCTGCTTGCCATTCTCATCATTCTCTACACTCTGTGAATTTGACATTGAGTCAGTTGGACAGTTATTATTAGTTCATCGTGAGAACAATTTTGACAACTTCTGCCTTTCCTTTGATTGATTGTTCAACATATTCCTTTGCTACTCTAGACACCTTTCTGCTTAGCTGGGAAAAGGATGCAATAGCTCTACGCAACCATACTAGCGCTACTATGTCTTAAACAGTGTCTGGTGTAAAACCTCCGGACGGTTTAGACCAAGAAATGTCTTCACTTTTTTGGCACGGCACGAATAGTATGCATAGCAGCTAGCTGTGCGACATACTTTCCTTCTCTATACCCCACAAAAGAGCATCTGGTTCCAAAATTAGGGGGACATAAACTAATATATCTGCGGTAAATTGTAAGCATCATAGGATAAACTTGTGTTGACAAAAGATCTTGAGGTGCAAGTCTTGGTATCTCTGTTTTACCAGTAGATATTGTTATTGAATGCAAAATGTCAATATAGGTATATTATCAGCGATATGGATATATTTAAATCTTTTATTTCTAACCTATAACAATTCATATGCTATTTTTGAAAGATCGATAACCCATTTTACAATGCAAAAAAATGAGTCGGACAGTTTTCTTGTCCACCAGTTTACAATTTTTTTTTCGCTCTAATTCAATTTTTAAAAGTATAATTTCTAAACTTTTTTTCTTGGTTCATTTCATGTTCCTTTTTCAAAATTTGTTTCTGTGATTTTACAAGTTCTAATTTACTAGCACCCAACTCGATGTACTATCGCGGACGTTAAATTTCGCACGATTTATCAAGTTACTTTGCTTTTTGAATATTTACCTACGGCATATCTGACTTTTTGTGTCGATCTTGATATTCATATTCTGACAAAATATCTTTGGCGTATCACTAAAGAAAAAAACTTAATATAAACTTGAAAAAATTGCTTTATTGTAAATAGAAAAACAATTAGAAAAGTCTCTGTTTTTAATATTTTGTGGAGCCCTCATGGTTATTTAAATCATTTCGTGATCTTTTGGGCATAGAAGTGATTAATAGTTTGGCATTATCTAGTTGAAATGCAAACATTACGGTGTCTATACGGTGACAGATATTGCACTGACAGTAATGACAGTTATGACAAATTATAAATATTGAGTAAGCCACTGGATAAAGTCATATCAATATTATCAATACAGGAAAAGTGAACCGTACCAAATTTAACGACCGCGAAGTACATATTCTGTTCTTTCCCCTTATTTGTAACTCTTCATTTGCTTATCAATGATACCGTTGTCTTTTGAAAAATTTGCAAAATTTTCGATTTGTTCACACGCGTAATGTAAATAATTTCTACACAAAAATAAACTTATTTCGGCAATGGTTAACAATTGGGGCGCCAGTATGAATACGTATTGATATGTATGCCACCATATATACAAATGTGTATGCGTATCTATTGTGCGGTGCACAGCGATGTCAAATCTAATTAGGGATTATAAACCATATTTTAGTTGCGCTTTTATTTAACTACTTATTTGTTGCATAATAAATTAAGGAAATTATTGTAAATGAATCCAATTTTATTTTAAATCTGTTGTTTTTTAAATAAAATATTTACTTGGGTGTTTTCTTTTGAAATACATATTTTTTTCTACAAATAAAATATATGGTTAGCTATATTGCTAAGATTAGTATATATTATCCCGTTAATAATTAAATCCCATATATTAATTAAAATATTAAGTATTTTTTTCATTTGTTAGTTTTTTAAATAAAATATTTACTTAGGTGTTTTCTTTTGAAATACATATTTTTTTTCTATAAATAAAATATATGGATAGCTATATTGCTATATTTTAAATATTATATTAAAATAAAATCTATTATACCTACCAATTTAATTTCTACTGATTCCTAATTACGTGTTATGAGTATATTTGACAACGCTGTTAATCGCAGAATACATACACGTGATACACGTCTGTACACATGGTTGCATACAAATACTTGTTGATACTGGCGCCTCATTTGTTAACCATTGTGCCCTTATTTCACAACAAATAAGTTTGTTTGTATTATAGGTTATGTTTACAATCCACCCATGTGTACTTCGACTTCAAATATTTATATCAACATTTATAACGGGTGTTCAGAAACATTCGAAGTCAAAGTAGTCCTTGAAAATATGAAGTCATGTCTGAGATAGATTGATTTTTGACAGACAACAGTTGACATTTAATAATTATTACAAATCAGATATAGCAAGCACCAATTAAGTTGGCGCGAGGAGGGGTAAGTGCGCGCAGGATTAGAAGTAGTGGGGAGATTTGTATTTGGTTTTACATCAAATGTCAGATAATTCTAACCTCTGAGCGTATATCACTTTATGATCCCCTAGCAAATACATTATGTTCCGTCAAACGTGAATGACAAATGTATTCTGACAATTACTTGAGTAGTGGTGGTAGACGTTTTAAAAACGTTTTCTGCGCACCCCCTCCTCGCGCCAACTTAATTGGCGTTTGCTATACTTAAGTAAAGATATACGAGTTTTTGTTCAGAGCCCACTTGACTTCGAATGTTTCTGAACAGTTATAAAACTCAACCAAATTTTAATTAAAATTGAGTAGGTACCTACTGTAGAATGTTTAACTAGAGAGTAACTAATCTTTATACGAATTTAGGTTATTTAACAGTATAATCGATAGGTTAAAACCGGCTCTTAGAAAATTAATATTTCGCCGCGAAGTAGTTCGTTTAATATATTCGAGCTAGTTCATCTTGTTCGTGCTTGAAAGTCGTCATTTTTAATGAACTACACATCTATACTATACAACAAATAATGGTTTATATTATTTGATATATAATATTTGATAAATTTTATATTCACATTTCTTTGTTTGACTATTAATTGTGTTGACCACATTATGTTCATTTCGAAAGTATCGTTTTAAACTGCTCAAAATCGTAAAGGCATAATTTAAAAAATAAGATGTAAAAACGGAATATGGTATTGTATATAAATATTTTGAGCAAAAATAATATGCACAAAGGTTTTATCATATTATCTTATTAACAATGGAGCGATTATGTTTGGTTTGCAATATCTATTTATTAGTTGTCATAACGGCGTTATTTGTCACTTTCCGTCATTTCTTGCTGCAGAGTTTAAAAATATTAAGTTTTGTGTATAATTTGAGTAGTTTTATCAAAGGAAAGGCGTCATTTACCGCGCGAAGAAATGTTACGTGCTATTGGCATGTTGCAAGCTGGGCAAGCTGAAGTTGCAGCCGAATTTCAAGTTACACAAAGCGTCATAAGTCGCTTATGGCACCGCTATAGGGATACTGGTGAAGTACGTAATCAACACCATGGTAACGGTCGGATTACAACGGCAGCACAAGACCGTTACGTCCAAATTATCGCCCGACGTATTCAAACCTGCACTGCTAGGCAGATACAAAATCAGTTTAACTAAACGTATGGCGACTCATTAACGATTAAACTATTTGCAATAGGTTACATGAGGTACATTTAAGATCTAGACGACTCATAAGAGTTCCACCTCTAACAAGAGGTAATCGCGGAGAATGTCTTTTATGGGCACAGGATCACCGAAATTGGACAAACGAACGAAGGTTATGTGTAATGTTCTCTGATGACTTTAGATCTGGTACCTGTGTACAATGATTCAAGAAGAATTCGAGTTTGGAGGCAGTCAGCACGCGTACATCGTTTGAATGTCCATTCTTTCAGAGGCGGTACAATCATGGTATGGGCTGGCATAAGTATTGGTGGAAGAACAGATTTCGTTTTGATTGAACGTAATATGACAGCCAAATTTATGTGGAATAGGTCATTTTACCTGTCGTTGGGCCATATGCAGGGGCAGTAGGAGAAAATTTCAATTTCATGCAAAATAATGCGTGTCCATATGTGATTCGAATTGTAATGAATGTCCTAGAACAGCAACACATTTCGTTGTTAGAGTGGCCAGCGCAATCTTCGGATACGAATCCGTTAGAGCATCTGTGGGATAAGTTACAAAGGAGGGTTACAAATTCAAATGATCACATTAATGGTGCCCGAGACTTTTTTAGAATTCTTCAAAGAGAATGAAGAACAATACCACAGGAAGAGATTAACAATTTAATTTTAACAATACGTAACCGGAAATACGAATTTTGTTAACTACGATATAATCTAAAATCTTAAAGATGTTTAAATTTGGAAAGAAATCATAAACATATCATCAAAAGCAACTTCTAATAATCAGTATGACCTTCACGATTGTTTATTACTGCCCCACAGTAATAAAATATAATATATATTATTTATAAATATATATACAATTTTATTTAAACGTCTTAAAAAAAATCGTATAAAACTCCATTACTATAATTAAAATATAACTTTAAAAATATGACTTTCTATAATATTGCATAAAAAATATACGAATAAAAGAAAGTTTATGCAATAAGTTTGTGCGTTTCAATTTTTTCTTCATTCTAAAGAAACTGAAAGTGTTAATTTTCTAATATTAGTACCATGTTTGTATTAGGTATTTGTCTTGTTCAGTTTGTTATGATGGACAGGAGATTAATAGAAGATGATGTTTCACTTTTTATAGAATGTCTTATCTACTTTTTGACACTTATACATACAACAATTATATGTGTAAAAAATTGCATAAAATTACTGTCGTAATTCAATTTGCAGCTTATGACATCTTCTAGTAAAAATAAGTTAATAGGTACGTACGTATCTGGCAGTTTACTTAATGATTAAGTTGATAATTATGTAATGAAAGGTTGTTTTTATTCAGAAACTTCCTGATGTTTTTACGATTACAAGAACAAGATGAAAAGACGAGTAAGAATTCGTGTATGCGATTAGAAAAGATTTGAAACGTTCATTTTGACTTAAGAAGCTTTGTCAAAAACTTTTCGTAAGGCAAACTTATAAACTGTTGCAACAATGTATTAAATAAATAAATAGAAATTTCTAGGACAGTACCTAGCAAACTAATAATTTTGTTGAACTGTTTTATAGGTAGATTTCGATACGTTAGAGAAATAAAATACAGATTATGTTAGTAACATTCGAATGTTTAGGTATGGTAGTTAAAGTCATCGGTATTTTTCAGAAGAAAATATACAAATTTACATACATTAAAATAAGTACAACCGGCTCTTTTTATGGAGATAGTCTCAATCATAAATCAGTAACATAACGCATGTGTACCTATATATTATAGAATTGAATTAGCCAAAGATTAGAAGGTCTTTTAATTTTTTCTTCGACTTCGTTACATGGTCATTAACCAGGTCTAAAACATTCACTGTTTATCCAACAGAAAATGAAACTCTGAATGTGCGAAATCAGGACTGTAAGGAGGGTGCAAAACCACTGTGAATTTCAGGCTCGTCGCTGCTTTCATCGCTTCGTTATTTACTGATCATAAAGTTTTGCAGTATCTTATTGAATTAATCGTTGCTCCCATCGGTAGATATTCGGTATGAATGACTCTCTTTGCATCCCAGAAAATGATGAGCATGACTTTCTGCTCTGATGGAACTATTTTGAATTTTCGTACACATGGAGAATCAGTACAACGATAATCCAATGACCATCGCTTGTTTCCAGGGTCATAATAATGAACCGAAGATTTCAGCGCAACCTTACAATGATAAAAATTTTCTCAAGGATCGTTGCTTGGTACACATCTCAAAAATCGAATTCATGATAATGACACTGTTACTCAACGATGGTCCCCAGGAATATGAAACTTTGCATGCTAAGACAAGCTGTTCGAAATAACTGTTTGCAGGTTATAACTTCTTTCTATCGACCTTGTATATCAATCCGTTCTTTTAATTATTTAAATAAATTTATGGATAGTTTGCTAGAAGAAAATTTTTTTCTAATTTCACATATTTGTCAAATTATTTTTTCACTGCGTGTTTTAGGGATTATTTTCAACACAATGATTGAATATGAACAAATGCAATACAAGTGAGTTTTTGTAGCGCTATATGAGAAAACGAAAGAATAGAACTGTGACACCCACTATGTGTTAATTGATTTTCCGTTCAATATATCGGGTGTCTTTGAAACAACAACACGACGCATGAAAAATGGAAAGATTAAATAATATACAATATATACTATACTCTATTTTTAAAGTAGAGAGACGAATTTCTGAACAGACCACTTTGACAGTGAAATCTCATTGGTTGAAAGCAAGGCCAAATTGCTTTCAACCAATGAGATTTCACTGTCAAAGTGGTCTGTTCAGAAATTCGTCTCTCTACTTTAAAAATAGAGTATAGGGTGGGTCAAACTATATGGAACGTTTTTTTTTTCATAAAGCGTATGGCGAGGAAGTAATCTATAGATAATTCTGAGTAAAATTGCCGAAGAGACCACCGCTCTAAATCGGATTTTAAGCTCCCGAAATTTTCAAAATATATATTTTCCTTAATAAATGTGTACTACTTTTAATAAAATCGTCAAAAAATCCTATAGAATTATACTAGATTGCTCAGTACAGGCTCGTTGGAAAGGTATGTTTTCCACCTTTCAGAATCACTATTAATGTCTATGTTTTTTTAAAATTTCAGTGAAGATAGACATTACTACTAAAAGTTTTCTTTTCCTTACACCCCAATAAAGTACGGTCAGTTAGCAAAAAAATTTGGGACGCGATGTTGCCGTAACCACTTCCAGAATTCTAAAATTTACATATTGTGAGTGCACTTTGCCAGACATTTACGGACGTTTACAAAATTGGAGTTTATGTGTTTTGCATCAATTTTGATAATCTGTAAAAAAAATATATTAGATTTAAAAACTAATTCATGTGCATTGCTTATCCGATGGAATTAAAACGCATTCTAATTACTTTTAATACGATTATGTCTGTTATTTATTTAAAAAAAGTTTGCAATTATTCATTCTCATTTTGTATGTCCTTAATCTCCATTGCCTTCAATTTCTTTCTGTAATCTTCGTGGCATAGAAGAAATAAGTTGCTGCGTATACTGTGGTGTAATTTGCTGCCATGCATCCGTAATTCGTTGCTTTAACTGATTCATATTTTGTGGACGAAAATCGTGCTTATGTATTTCTTTAACAAATGTTCCCTATGGGTTTTCGATGGGATTACGGTCGGGACTTTTTAAGGCCCATTGTAAAACATTGATATTATGTTCCTCGCAATAGTTTTAAATAATTATAGCACGATGAACTGGAGAATTATCTTAAAACTTTAGGTAGATATTATATACAGGAACGTATTATTAAAACTCTAATATTTACATGTGGAAAGATAAAATCATTTCAAAATTCTGGTATAACTGAGGGCAACATAATTTCGTTCAAAATTCAGCAGTACACTTGAGCAGTTAACCTTTCTTCTATAATCGCGACCACACCTGGGCCTCGACTACTTATCCACCCCTCATATATTCACAGAAAAATGCCCTGCTCTGTTTACAGTACGCACATATTGTCATAATATCTCGTGCCACTATCTCTATAAACACGAAGACGCCCATTGTGACATGATTGAAATGACTTCTCATCTGAAAATACTACAAATTTACGTTATTTACAAATTGTTGCGCGAATTCCAATCTTTGCTGCTTGTTAACTTCCGTCAAGTATATTTTATTAGTTGTACATCGATTTCTTAATTCACTATTTTTAATCTTGCGACACACAGTATAAATTGAAGCAGGGAAATTTATTTGTTCTCGTGCACTAAGCTGTTTCGAATGGATTTTCATGCAGAAAATTTAGTAAATTTGTGTCTTCCTGTTGAGTCGAAACATTGCGCCTCCCAGATCCTCGCCTCCTGATCATTGATTCAAATTCAAGAAGTTTCCTCTTTGCTGACAGCACCATGTTTTTACATCCCTTTTTGGTAGGCACTCAAATTCGACATGTTATAGCTTTAAATTAACCGCTGTCACTTTTGACATTATACTTCCACTTTATGAATGAAATTTACATTAGGAGAAATTCGTATGTCTCAAGATTTTTTGCTAACTGACCGTACATATAATTTACAGGAACTTTTGTTACGATCGATTTCTTCATTTTTGATATCTTTTTGGTAGAAAAAGCCACCTGAAGAAATCATTACTTTGAAGGATTAAACAAAACAACACATTTTTTTCATTTTTAAACCGATTTATTTTTAAATATTTTTATCGACTTAAAATATACAATTTTAATTTTTTTAAATAGAAAGTCTAACACTTTCCCGATTCGCTTCGATAACATGTTTAGTAGCACTAGTACTTTCGGTTTCTTATATATGCAACGGTATTTGTGAATCAGTTAATGGTGGTTCATCAAATTCATCTCAAGATTTAATTTTTTCTCTAGTTACTTTATCTTTATCCATAATAACAAGTTTACCACGATCATATCTGAAATTTATGTCTTCGAAAAGAGCTATAGCTAAACATGAAGCCCTATCTGAAATTCCAAATCTGTCACACATCATAACAAAGTTCAAAGTGTCATGTCATATTATTTAGTATATTAATGTGTCATGTTATAATGGCCTCGTTTCATTGGAGTAGATACTTCTACAATTTCTTCAATTTCAATTATAACCACATCTGATTGATGTGAAATGTATGTTGGTTCATCACTACAAGTTGGAATTCTTGATATGATTGTGGATATTTCTTCTAAAACGTTTGCCATATATTCAGTTATTGTCAATTTTCTATCATTATGTTGGTCCATCATGAATTCTTTTAAATGTCAAACCATATCATTTGTTGTGTGCATTTTGTTGTTTTTAACTTAGAATTACATTTACCAATATAATATAATTCATTTGTTGAATCTACGAATGCTCTAAATTTTTTAGTTTTGTTTCTATTTTTATTTTTTTTTTAGTATCAAGTAAAACAGTTAATTTTTTAAAAATACTTTTTCCGTTAATGATTTCAATATTAAATTTACTCTAGATATCGATCAATTTATCTGTTACAGTAAGAGTTTTATACGATAACATTCTGCTTTCAAGTTTTACACGATCACTTAAGAAAAAATAATATTTTAAAATATCACGATTAGTCGGTAAATTAAGATCATTTACATCACTTGATAGACCAAAAACAAAAATATCTTGATAAGGCATATGTGACAATCTAGATTCAGAGCTTGTTTATGTTCTTCTTTCCATTCGTGAAGGTGCTGCTGATGAGGTAGATGGTTCTTTCATACCAATAATAATTATGAAATTTCAATTTGTTGGTTTTTGAGACGTTACAGAACGGAAAAATATGTTTTTATGAAAAAATCATAGAAAAATGATTTATTAGTTAAGAATACATTTTAGGTTATTTTTCTAATAATTGATATCTATACTAAAATTTAAAAAAAACTTAGATTTTAATAGTGGTTCTGAAAGGTGATAGAAATACCTTTCCAGCGAGCCTACTCTGAGCAATCTACTATAATTCTATCGGATTTTATTGAAAATAATATATATTTATTAAGGGAAATATCTATTTTGAATATTTCGGGGGCTCTAAATCCGACTTACACCTATAATCTCTTCAGCAGCTTTATTCAGCATCATCTATAGATTACTTTTTTGCTATACGCTTTATCGAAAACAAAATTGACCCACCCTAATATATACCCAAAATCAGTGGCGGCTCTTGATGACGTACGATGTGCGCTGCTGCACGGATGAGACTGCTTCGTTTAAGCTTTCATATATACAGAGAAGCAAGTAACCGTACCGAAATCTTCCGAAATAGTTCGAAGTAGTCTCATCCGTGCAGCAGCGCACATCGTACGTCATGAAGAGCCGCCACTGCCCAAAATATTTTCCCAAAATTCCCTCTCATACACTAGAAAAAAAAATTAGAAAGATATTTAAAGAAATTTTGTTGCGCCACTGTACGTCTGAATATATCATAAATACTATCGGAGACGATATCTTAAAGCTGACCCACAATATGGTTTTGTTATTGTCCATCTCGCTTTAAATATCGTTCTGTTGTGGATCGTCACGAACGTCCGATACAATTTTTCAATTAAAGATAATAATTGTAACTTAAATGCCCGTAAAGCATACATCATATATCATTAAAAAAAAATTATTTGACTTTTGTACCAGGTTATATAACCCTTACCATAATAAAACTTAGACACAATGTTATCGGTTTTATAAATATAAATATTGCCGCCTTTAAATACAATATCGCCATTCTGAACCCGATATTCATATTTTATATTTTTTACTTTTAATAAAAAAAAACATTCCTGTAATACACATAAAATTTTAGAATGATTTTTTAAAATGGGTTTGTAAATGAATGTAACACACGTCTTAATTTTTAATTATTTACTTGAATGTATAGAAAGCTGATTTTGTACGAGGTATCGACCTTAGTATGCAGGATGTTATAGCTTTTAAAACATCGACAGCTGTTCACTTCTTCACAGCTGTAACTTCGATAGAGGTACATATTTACATTCTGAATGATTTGAATTCAGGAGGTTTTTGTTTTAATATTTTGGATTCATATTCTAGATGATTATGTCTGTCCATTTTTCATACGTTGCCTTTTTATTTCAATGACACCTGTGTAAGACCATACATAGAGACAAATTATTCGAAGCAATGAGAAATTATTAGACCCCGTACGCTCTGATTCAGCTCGCAAAACTAACATTAAATTGAAGTTGCAAAGTAAGAGTTTTGAACAAATTATCGTAAGGGCGGAATTTCATTGGCAAGGACGATTGCGACAAGGAGACGGTTTAGCACGCGTACTATTTAATATAGCTCTGAAAAAGTCATTAGAGACTCTGGAAATTAAGCGACTGGTACAATCTTCAACAAGTTAGTCCAACTATTACGTAGATGACGTAGATGTAATTGATGAAACAAAAACGGCATTAAAAGAAACTCTTGAGACATTAATACCAACTGCGGAAAATATGGGCTAAAAAATGAATGCAGAAAAATCTAAATACGTGCTTTCTCTACCAAAACAAGCCACCAGATTCTTTATGGCCATCATATTGGCGACATAAAACTGGCTTGGTGTATGAATTTACCTATTTCGGGTCACTGGTAACAGATGAAAATAAAGTGAGGAATTAAATAAAAAAGCGATTATAGTTGAACAATAGATGTTATTGTGGTTTAATTAAGGAAATATCGTCTAAGATAAAAAGATCGATCTATTAAGCTCAAACTATACAAGATATGATATATGGATTGAAAACTTAGAGGCTTAAACAAAGCTACCAAGACGATCTAAGAAGGTTTGAGCGAAAAGTCTGAAGAAAAATCTTTGGAGCAGTGAGAGAAAACGAAATGCGGCGTCAACAGATAAATTTACATTATATCAACTTTATGATGAACTTTGTAGTGCACTATATAAAAGTTTCCAGGCTCCTATGGGTGGGTCATGTACTCTGTAGATTTGTGTCAAGAAAGCTTTTTGAAAGACCTGGGTTGGTAGGGAGACGTATTGTAGGACGACCTAGACTTTGTTATAAGCATCGAAAAAGTTCTAATAATTTCGGGTGTAAGGCAATAGAGAATAAGGGCGCGAGATATATCCCGATGGCGAAAAATCCTTGAGAAAGCTTTGGCTCATGAAGTGATGTAACGCCAGATATAACCGAAAGAATCGTCGAAATAATGGACTTTTGTTGATGAACGAGTATCAAAAACTGGTTCCATCTGCCGGAAAGCTTTACAATTTATGTCGATTATATGGAAAAGGGCGATCATACATTATGATAAAGCTCCAGCTAATTCGTCTGTAACTTCTAAGTTGGTCGAATTACATTTCATGTTGTCTGGACAGGAGGAGGAAATTATTCACCAGTCGGAAAAGCGCATCCAGTGAGGAGTTTATCACTGAGAGGTCTATTTTGCAGAGCTTCAATGATCCTTTTTTTTAACGGCATAAAAAAGTTAAAATATGACTAGTTCATGTGTATAGAGTTGAAACGCGATTATCAATAATAGTTTTTTTATTTTGCGTTCGTAATGAACTCATTATTACGTATAAAACAGTACCGAAATGAGCTTCATTTTGATACGCTTTTTTTCATTTTTCATGTTGGTGTTGTTCGAACACAGAAATAAATATCTTATTGCCGTCATTTGATTTTAAGAATTTAGGTATAATTAAGCTCACATAAATCTAGTATAAACCATTTTTGAATTTTTGTTTTGTTGTAATTCATTCTTGTAACGTCAAAATGATATTTGTCACTTTTTGATATCTAAAATGGCAAGAAAACTGCCTCCGGCAGACAAAGTACAAATTTTATTAAATTAGGAAAGTCGCACCATTAAACAAGTCACAGAAGAATTACAAGTTAAAAAAAGATGGGAAAATGAAGGCAGTATATGTCGTAAACGAGGAACTGGTCTTAAAAAAATATCAACTGATGTAGAAGATCACAATTTGTTTGAATATTTAAGAGAAAATCCGTTTGCAAGTGCAAGAACAGCTATTATTGAAACAAATTTTTCGGGTTCTAAGCAAACGGCAATTCGGAGACTCAAATAAAGTGAGTTAAGATCTCGTGTTGTAGCAAAAAAATTCTATTAACGGAAGAACTGAAACAGTTGCGGTTACTGTATGCACTAAATCATTTATATAAAGGGCCACAATTTTGGGAAAATGTCATCTTTTCTGATGAAAATATTTTCAATCATCAAGTAATGGTACGTTACGTGTATATACATCCCAAAACATCCACTTTGAAGAGCGATACTTAAATAATAGTGATAGGTAAAGAAGGTTTTCAGTTAACGTATGGGGTTGGATCTGTTATCAGTAATAACAGATCCAACCCCATTGTGATAACTTACCAGAATGTGTTGAAGAATTGATGACAGATTTAATGCAGTAAATTATATAAACATTTTAGAAAATGTGATGCTGCCATTCGTAGAACAGATATATCCACAAATAAATTTTATTTTCCAACATGACAATTGCCCTGTGCATACGGCATATAATACTACTGAATGGTTTCAACGGAATAATATTGAAATTTTACAGTGGGTCCCGAAAAGTGCCGACCTATATCCTATAGAAAATGTATGGGCCGAAATAACAAAGCAAATTCATAGATCTCGTATAAGATTTACTAACAGGGAGCAACTATGGGAATCTATTGAAAATACCTGGGAAAACATTGTCGAAAAACCTAATTTTTTAAGAAATCTCATTGATTCTGTACCTAGAAGATTAAGGGCAGTAATTGATGCGAATGGCGGATCAATTAAGTATTAGTTTATTTGTGTTTTCTAAATTGTATTAAAAAAATAACTTGACATTTGGTTTCCTTTCAAAGAAAGATTGATAAACACTAAGCATATTAGAAAATTTTGACAATTTTGATAAGTTAGGTTATACTAGATTTATGTGAGCCTAACTGTACATTTGACAGAATGATAAGGTGTGTTCATTTGAAAAGTCAATCTAGGTTACTTTGAAATTTTGATAGAATAAGACGCATATATAACGAGTGTTCAGAAACATTCGAAGTCAAGTGGGCTCTGAACAAAAAATCGTATATCTTTACTTAAGTATCTGATTTGTAATAATTATTAAATGTCAACTGTTGTCTGTCAAAAATTGTCAGAATCTAATATCGAAGATACTAATTTGATAACCTATAAAATTGTATTAAGTAAATGTATCAATCTATCTCAGACATGACTTCATATTTTCAAGGACTACTTTGACTTCGAATGTTTCTGAACACACGTTATTAATTAGTATGTGTTTGTTGTTCCGTAAACGTCAATCCAAATGACATTTGATAATGTCAATTACATTTGTTATTTATTTGTATGTATGAAACTGTCATAATATACGACTTCGTAGGTTAAGTAGTAAATTTAATTTACAACATACTTCAAAATGTTCTCAGTCAATCTAGGTTACTTTGAAATTTTAATAGAATAAGACGCAAATGTATTAGTATGTGTTTGTTGTTTCGTAAACGTAAATCCAAATGACATTTGATAATGTAAATCACAAATTCAGTTAGTGCATAAAATAATCGTGCGTCGATTCTGGTTTAAATAAATTGCTTCTCAGTTTTAAAATGGCTTTCACTTTAGAATATAAAATTTTTTTAGGCCAGGCTTATTTTCGAAGTGGTAATAAAATTGATGGTTTATGGGTTTATTCAGTTCAAGATTGCATGGTAGAATTTCAAGTTGAGTTTCCATATTTTGTAATAGATTATATACAATTTAAGAATACTTTGGATAGAACTTTCAAACTTTTTTTTGAAACTGGTAGTCTCTTAAAAAAATCAGGCAGCGGAGCAGTTAAGAAACGTACACCTCAAGTTGTCAATCGTGTTGAGGAAATAATGGAAAATGAACCACAAACATCTATTCGACATTTGAGTCAACAAATAAACTTTTCTGTTGGTACAACTCACAAGTTATTAAAAAAAGATATGCAACTTTATCCATACAGTGTCACAGCAGTACAAGAAATGTTAGAAATTGATTACCCACGTAGACTATAGTTTTGTAATTGGTTTTTAAAAATGAACAATAATGGAGAACTTTCGCAGAGAGTCATCTTTACTGATGAAGCATGGTTTTATAAAACGGGATACCTAAATTCACAAAATACAAGAATTTGGAGTAGTGAAAATCCACATGTAATTAATGAAGAATCGCTACATCCAGAGAAAATTGGTGTTTGGGCAGCGATAAGCCAAAGGCGAATCATTGGACCAATATTTTTTCAGTGAACGTTAACTGCTCAAAGGTACCGTACGGAAATTTTACAACCATTTGTCAATCAGTTGCATGATTATGAACTTCAAAATGAATATTTCCAACAAGCACCTTGTCACTGTACTGCAGAATCTTTGGATTATTTAAGAGAATTTTTTGATGAGCGTATAATTAGTCGAAATACTGAAATTGCCTGGTCTGCACGTTCATGCGATTTAACACCTTGCGACTTTTTTAGTGGCCTTATCTAAAAATAACATATTTCGAACACCTATATTGAATTTGAATGATATGCTACAGAGAATCGAACAGAAATGCATGGAAATTAATAACAATTCAGTAATGTTGCAGAATATCATAAGAAATTTTGAACGGAGGATTTTAAAGTGCGTTGATCTTGAAGACAACATTTTCAACATTTGTTATAGTTTTCAATAAATATAGCAAGCGCCAATTAAGTTGGCGTGAGGAGGGGGTGCGCAGAAGCCGTTTTTAAAAACGTCCACCCCCCATTACTCAAGTAATTGTCAGAATACATTTGTCATTGACGTTTGACGGAACATAATGTCTTTGCTAGGGGATCATAAAGTGATACACGCTCGGAGGTTACAATTATCTGACATTTGATGTAAAACCAAATACAAATCTCCCCACTATTTCTAATCCTGCGCGAACTTACCCCTCCTCGCGCCTACTTAATTGGCGTTTGCTTATATAAAGACAACATTTTCAACATTTGTTATAGTTTTCAATAAATACCTATTATTTGTTATTTATTTGTATGTATGAAACTGTCAAAATATACGACTTCGTAGGTTAAGTAGTAAATTTTAATTTACGACATACTTCAAAATGTTCTCAGTAAATCCCATGCCACTAGATTGGCTTTTCAAATGAACACTTGTTATGTAGAAAAGAAAAATTGTACTCAAACAGCGTATATTATATACAATTGACAACAAGATTTTCTACGTTACTCATGTTTATATTTTTAAATAAAATATCAAGTAATATTTACGAAATAGTTATTTATGTATTAAGGGTATAATTAGGAGATTATGGCACGAGGGAAAATTTAAAGCCCGATGGCCATAATCGGCAATTATGCCCGTAGTGCATACTACAGCGTTTAATTCGATTTTAGTTCCAAAACATTCAAAAAATTTATATTGCTCTGTACAACAAATATGTTGCTTTACTTTCTAAATATGACAAAATTAACAATTTGATGTTAATAAATGTTCCATAATGACGTTTGTTTTAATTATTAATCCCATTGTTGCTTAACAATTTTTGATTGATCTGTGCCATAAAGACCAATTTTTGATTGATCTGTGCCATAAAGGCCATTTTATGCTCGCATTTGGGTGCTTATAACAAAGATTCTAAAATAGAATAAATTAATAAATAATACATATTTTGCGGATAGCAATATTTAAATTTGAAAATGTCAAGTATCAATATGACCAATTGCATACTGTGATGACTCATCCAACGATACGTCACGTATCATACCTCTGGCGCCTTCTTCTCGACAGACTCGAGAGATGTTCAACATTCGATACTAAATCATCGCCGAGTATACTTACATAAATACAAATACATAAATGTGCTTATTGTTAGTAATTAGTTTTTAAGTTGTTATTCGTTATTATTATTAATAAAGCGTGTGTCTAAGTTACCGTTAGTTTTATTTAAGAACCCGAAAAGACAAATACACCACATTACTTTATATAAAAATAAACTCTGAATGTAAAAAATGCAAAATAGAAAAAAATAGTATAAAAAACTCGTTTCATAAGGCCTTTAGTTTCTCTCCTTATGAAACTTGTGTTTTAATACATATACTATTTTTATTTAAAAGTCACGTTTTCGTCAAATAACCCTTGTGTTGATCAAAGATTCTCGCTTCAATTATATTTGGTAACATTTCTCGTTACATGCATGAATGTATTATAATAAAGGGTGCGGCAAAAATAACTAAGCGATTTAATTCCTATATATTTATGACAAATAATACAATATTTTATAAATAGTTAATTCCTACTTTTAGTAGAGGTTTTAGGTAAATTATTACTGACTATTTGAAAATTATGTTCTTTAAATGAGTTCCGTGATTATCTCGACAATATTCAGCTCTTTTAATCACATTTATCATAACTGTATCCAATAGCTCAGGTGTTATGTCTGCAATTTTTTGACGAATTTCTCTTTTCAAATCTTCCAGCGTTTCCGGCTTGCCTTTGTAAACATTGTCTTTTAGATAGCCCCAGAGGAAACAATCTGGGGCAGTCAAGTCAGGCGACCTTGGTGGACAGTCGATATTGCCAGCACGTGAAATAAGGCGGTCCGGAAACATCGTTTGTAAAAGGTTGATGGTTTCTCGACTTGTATGCGATGTGGCACCATCCTGTTGAAACCACATGTTTCCCAGATTTAGTTCTTCCAACTGCGGTCCAAGAAAATTACGTAGCATCTCACGGTATCGATCGGCATTAACAGTAACGGCATTACCTGCATTATTTTCAAAAAATACGGTCCTAAAATCCCAGCGCTGTAAACACCGCACCATACGGTGACCTTAAGGGAGTGTAATGGTTTTTGATGAAGTATTCGAGGATTTTCTGAACCCCAAAACCGGCTATTTTGTTTGTTTACGTATCCGCATAAGTGAAAATGTGACTCATCGCTCATGATAATTTTTGTGTGGAAATCATTAATTTCATTATTTAAGTTTATAAGCATGTTGCTCCTTGCTAGGCGTTTTTCATGATCTGTATTGAGTAGCGACTGGGTTATTTGAATTTTATATGGATATAAATGAAGGTCATCTTTCAAAATTCGACGAATAGAACGGTCACTAATATGGAATTGCTGAGCACGGCGCCGTGAGGATGTTTGTGGCCTTTGACGCACATCGTCCCGTGCACGAGCAATATTTTCTTCTAATCTACATGTGCGCGGTCGACCAATATGGTACGCATCCCCCACTGAACCAGAAATGGAAAATTTTGATATAATATTGCGAATGGTGTTTGAATTTGGAGCAGGACGATTACGATATTTTGTTCTAAATTTTCTTTGCACACACACAACACTTGAATTACTTTCGAAATACCACTGAACTAGTTCTATTCGCTCTTGGTTTGTGTAACGCTGCATAATGAATACCTTAAGTCTTACCAGTATAACTGTCACAATACGACTGACGTTTTGTGCAGCGTTCGGTGATGGTTACGATTTAAAATCGCTTAGTAATTTTTGCCTCACCCTTTACTTCTGCGCAATTTACATATGGAAAATATAAATCGTTGGCATGCGGTAAATTTATAATCTGTTTTGAAGTAACATTGTGAATAGGTAAATCGCCATTATAATATACATATTTAAAAAATGAGTATATAAGTCGTCGTAATTGTGCACTGGAAGCTCTGTAGTTGTGTTGAAATTTAGAAGTTTATCATTCGTATTCTAACAAAAGCAAAATCATTTTAAGTAATCGAAGCGCAAATATTCAGTATAACATAACGGACGAATTGCCTGGCTTTATAAAAAGTAGGTATTTTCGAAGTATTTGTTTCATGTCATGAAGATGTAGAGGTATTTTATTCTATATACGCCATAGAATTATTTCAGTTAAAGTACAGTGACTACTCGACTGTTTTGACTAATATACTGTTTTGTATATTGGAAACTAGAGTTCATTTGTGATCTGAGTTTTAGACTTTGTTCACAATATTGATGTGAGGATACGTTAATGTTAGCTGCAGGAAAGCATACCTAGTTTTACAATGCTGCCACATAGAATCTTCTATGTAAATACAAATGCCTGTATAATTGTTTAAAATTATGATAGTGTACTAAAAGTACATAGATTGTAGATTATCGACAACGTTTAACCACATTTAAACACTTTTCAAATTAATAAACACTCGTGTAGTTTAAAATAAGAAATTTTGTCACACCGAAGCTCTCTTCACTTTCAAATTCGACCCTAAAATTGTTTGCGAGGGGTGATAACTTGTATCTAATAATAGTTCCTGATTGTCTCCGTGATTTAGACCTAAGCAATTACATGAGCACACTGACATTTGATCAATTTCTATTACGTCACCGATATAAGCGTGTCCTGATAATAACTTTCCGTTTACAGCCATTACTTCTCCATCCAAAGTCAATACGTGATGAGAGGAAGATTGAAGTTCATTGTCGTCTCGTCTGCTGTCTTCAGCATTCCTAGAAATTAACACATATTTGAAATTAAATTAATTATAAAATTTCAATTAAAGCAATTATTTTTATATCTGCATTTTATTTTTATTTTCAAGAACAATCGCCACACAAGGGTTTTTTTTAATTATTACTAATAACGTATGTAACAAAAGTTTTGAGACAAAAATGAAAATTCTGCTAATTGTTCAAATTTGTAACTTTAATTAAACTATGTGAAAAATTAACGGTTAACATCATTTCTAAACAAAAAGAATATATTTTAATGCAGCTAGCGGTCCATGGTCTTCAATCTTTCGCAGTTTTTTCTTAAGTGTCTCATAAGTGATTGGATGGTGGCAATATCGATTTCCCGAATCTTTTGGTAAATTCTCCTTCTTAATTGTTCTTTGTTATCGGCCTCTCATCCATTATCGTAAACTTTTCTCCTTAATAAGGCTCAAAATTCTTCAATGGGTCGTGCTTGGGGAACATTTGGGGGATTATCTTCTCTGGCTACAAATGAGACATTATTGGCCTGCAAACATTCTCTAGTTTCCCTGGTATAATTGCAAGAAGCTATGTCAGGCCAGAAGATGATTTCATCATTAATGTAGTGATCGTTTATAAATCGTAAGAGTATAGGCAAACATCGTGTGACGGCTTTTCCACGCATGTCCTACATATGGTTGCGATGCACCTGCCGGAGAAATAGGGCACCGCACCAGAATTTTATCTTCTTTACTTTATCCTTTAGACTCGGTTGTTTGAAAAGTGTTGAACCCTTAGTGCTCGACAACACCGTGGATTTTCTTCTTTTTCTAAATATTATTCCAGTTGTCTTAATTTCCCGCTGAGCAGTTATGTGTGATACTTCTAATCTTCGCGTAAATACACCAAATCTTGCTTTTGCACTTTCTCTCAGTCTACCTGCTCTGACATCAGTCAACGCCTTCCGCTTTTTGGTAGATTGAGCTGACTCTAAAGCCTATTCCAGTGCAACCTTTCGAGATCTATTGTGGTCCTCATACCTCGTTAGAGTACTTGCTCTAGCCCTACTGTTTTAATTAAGCTTGGCAGCATCGAGAATATTTTTTTAAATATTGTTCCGCTGTAAGATATTGATCTCCCATTTATAGGAACCATGTTCTTGTCAAACCTTAGTATTAGTATAGTACATGAATAGCGGTTTCCTTTCTTCCTTTTGGCAGAATCTACATACCGTTTTTTTCCCAAACCCATATTATTCATATGTTTGTTTAGCTTACAATGCCCTGTTAATAGGCCTTCTACCATCATAATAGACTTTCTGTATCTATCAATAGGTCCGTTGTAAACTTAGGCGAATGTTCCCTAAAGAACCGTTTTGTCTGTCTTTGACCAAGGGGCGTTCTTCCACTTTTCCCTAGATCTCAGTTCACTTTTTATGGTTGTTTTTGCGTTACCAAAGGAAGACTCCGGTCCTACGAAAGCTGTAGACGAGGCCTGTCGAGCCAATTCCTCCACCTTCCAATTTTTTCATTAGATTATGGTCTTCGTGTCCTGGAACCTTAGGGCTAATGTCACTTTCTTGTGACCACTGAGCCCGTTTACGGCACACATGCAATCCTATAGAAGTTTAGATTTAACTAGCATGGATTCAGTGCCTTTAAAATTGCTTAGTTGTTGGAGAGGATGACCGCTGTGTAATTCGTTCCACCTTATCTGTTTATTTCCCAACACATATATTCTTGACATACCGTAGTATCTCTACTTAGGCTCACTTCGATCATCGTCCTTTCTTTGGGCCCATACCTTTTTAGATTTTGCCTGGGCAGGTGGGCCTACACCATAAAAACTGATCGATGTCAACATGTTAGCAAAGAGCCATAAATGTTAACACCATGATTTTTGTTGTTTCCGCGCAAAATAGGTACACAGTTTTTGAACTGTGCCCGTGGAATGTAAACGTCTTATTGTGGTTTACTGATTATAATCCATTATATTTGTCAATTCCCAAGTTAAATGATGTAGATCATCATGAATTAAAACATTCAGACAATCTTCACCAAAGGTACATACATAGATAGTCTTCCTGAACGCCGAGAATCGTTAATGTCAAAAACTCCCTTTACAAATAGAGTCTTTCTCCATAAACGGCACAAATGATTCTAGCTGCTTCTGATGGCTTAAATCCTCCATTTAACTCGAAAAAAAACGGACATGTCGCAAATGCCACCTTACATTTTCTTTTGTCAATAGCACAAGCCAACGAAATTAATTTTTTTTTGGTGCCAAAAAACTGAGAACTGATTTTAGATATATTTAATGTGTTGATTCCAAAAATACCTGGATTTTTTTCGTAGAAGCTCTAGTTTTTGATACAGGCTAATTGATTTTCGTTTTAATAACAGGCACAAATAATGAAATAATGGCATCTTTGCAGGCAAAGTCAGACAAGCCCCAACGTTTCAATCAACAAGAACTGAACGATCTCAGTGGAGAAGTGAACTTCTCAAAGGAGTTCAGAATTATTTGCCTCCAGATTAAAAAAAAAGAATCTGCTTAATTCAGGTACTAACATTACATTTGATCGTAAAAGAGAAAAGGATCTTCTGCCATTTGTCTCTCAGGAAAATAACCTAGTATTCTGAAGACTCTTAGAAGCAATGGTTTTATCAGAATACACATCAGACGAATGGCGTCTTTTTACTGATTGCTCAAAACGTAGTTTAAAATGTGTTCTTTCAAACAACCGTAATAGATATTGGCTGGTCATTCTACTATCTTGAAAGAGGAATACGAGACAATATTACTAGTCCTGAAAAAACGAAAAAAGTATGAAGAACATCAGTAGGGGATTTGTGTCGATCTAAAAATGGTAAACTTCCTCCTTGATTAGCAAAGCGGATACACAAAATATCTCTGTCGAACGACAACCGTGAACGAACCTTTGGTGGCGAGGGAGAAAATCATAATTCCGCCTATGCATATCAAGTTCACAATTTACCGCAGCAATGAATGAGATTGACCCTAATGCTTGGTGCTCATTTGTTAAAATAATAAAAAATTTTCTTGGTAATCATAGAGCAGAGAATTACGCAGAATTAGTGGAAAATATGCTTTCTAAATTTAATATTGTGGGTTATAACATGAGCATAAAACTTCACTACTTCCTCAACCACTTCGATAAATTCCTACAAAACCAAGGTAATTACAGTGACGAACAGGGGAAAGATTTCATCAGGACATTAAGACAATGGAAAAATAATATCAAGGAAGGGGATACCACCATGATGGCCGACTACTGCTAGAGTCTGTAGCGAAACTGCCCTACTAAACTCGATGCTAGAAAATCGAATAAAAGAAAATTTTTAATAGGTAAGCCATGAACGTATATTTATCTACTTTGTATATTAAATACATTTGTTTTTTTAATGAGCCTTTGTCACAAATACTAATACTTATAACCTGAAATGTACATGAGTTAAAAAAAATTTTTTCTAAAAGAAATCAATACAGCGTACCTTAGAAACTTGATCTGATGGACTAAAACAGTTCAAAAATGGCGGGCACCAAAATGTGTGTTGGGCTGTGTAATTAATATTATCTTTGCACAAATTCAAAAACTATTCAATTAAACAATAAAACGACTTTAAAATAACTTTGATATCTACGCGTATCTACATGAAGCTGCTCGTAGTGTCTTTATATCAGACATCCATCTTGATTTGACTCTCTGAATATGACTTCCCGATTTTGACTCAATGCCTAAGAATTTTTTCTGAAGCCATTCTCATTTTAGGAATCAAATACACTACAAACTCATGCATCAACCTGATATTTTGTAAAACTTGCACTAAGATTGAAATATAATTTAATTATAGTAAAATTTTATTATTTTAAAACTAATATGTAATATTTAAATCAAGAAGATGACATTGTTGTATATACTTACATGGTCATGAAGCGAAGAACAAGTAAATTAATACTAGCAGCAACGACAGCCAATCCGAATAGTATAAAAACTAAACTCAGCGCTACGTATCCTGGTTTATTTTGCAGAGCATTGTCGTTCTAAAATACATATTAAGTAAATTCATAATCATTACATCTAATTCGTATATAAATAATTCAACGGATAGGATGTTTTAGAATTCTCTTTCTGACAAATTTTAGTTATGTGAGTGAACTAATTTTTCTAAAATTTACAACTTTTCTAGTTGTAATGGTTGATTCAATTCGAGTTTTCTACATTCGCTACACTGTAAATCAGGCAGTCGCGTGTTTAACACATCAAATGTTAGTTTTAAAAAACATTTACGAAATCTATCGCTAAACCACCACTCAACGCGTTAAAATTGTTCAATTGTTCTACAGAAATAATAATTCAGTACGAATTGTGTATAGACTTTTAGAGGAAGATTATGGTCAACTTAGTTGCTTTATTAAACGATGAATTCGCAACCTAGTGAAAAACTTTGAGGCAATTCGAAGCATTGGAGATAGGATAATCCGTGTGCATACGTTCAGTCCAGAATATTTATTACTGCTGTGAATGATAGTGCGACTCAAGACCGCGAATTATTGATTCCTCGCCGTTCGCAGATTTTGGGTCTTTTTTATAACTCCCTTTGGCGCATTTTGCATAAGGATTTGCACCAACACCCGTATAAAATTCAGTTAACACAAGAACTCAAACTCAGAGATTGTGGACAGCATAGAATTTACGCAGATTGAACGTTAAAGCAGCAGGAAGTTGATGCTGGTTTTTTTAAAGAAAATTTTCTTCTCTAATGAGGCACATTTCCAATTCTCTGGGTACATTAATAAACAAAATTGCCTCATATTGGATGAGGAAAATCCTTACGTGATACACGAGACATCATGTCCAAAAAGTAACTGTCTGGTGCGCATTGTGGTCAGGCGGCGTAATTGGGCCTTGCTTTTTTGGAACCGATGAAGGTCAGATAGTCAACGGCGAGAGCTGTAGGAGCATGTTAACCGATTATTTTTGGCACGAACTCGAAGAAATTGATATAATGAACTTACTGTAAATGAGAACCAATGAATATTAAATCTCACTTTACATGCAAATGTCGCCTAATGTGTTGCGTTAATTTCTACATTTCGACAAATTAAGTTTGTGCCACTATGTAGAAACACTACACGTCGCGACGCCTTCCTGGTTGTTAGAATAATGAAAAAATTCGTGAAAAGTAATATCTATCTCAGAATGTGCGGATGTATTTCGCTCTTATTGGAGCTCGTCAACACACAGTATCCTAACAGACTGCAGCAAAGTTTCGGGCGACGTACATTGCGTCACCTACCCGCTCCTATCAACGTCTAGTGGCCCACCCGGTTACCAAGACCGCCTCAGCCCAGGGGCGGGAGACCCAGAGGTACTAAAAAGAGGAAAAAAAGAGGTGGAAAAGGGCGCCACCGAATTTGGTACCGCTAGATGCCGCAAATTCGGGAATTGATAATATGGCAAGCCACGCGGCGGGTAAATGGCGCAACCAAGCCGAAACGCGTTCAAAAGAAAAGAGAAGTTTCGAACTAGATTACTCTTTATTTAAATTGCAGGTGACAACAAAAGCAAAACCGACAAAATAAAATAACAAAAGAAATATCTAATATAATTGTACATCTTATCTGAAGCGATGTACATGTAAAAAAAAATGCAAATACGTAGAAACTAAATTACAAGCTGTATACTATACCCAGAAAATTATTAAACCCTATCAAAATACGTATTTATCTGGTTCACATTTATAAATACAAAATTGCAAGCCAGATATACAACGTGTCGAGGAAAGTACGCAACAAAGGGAAAACTTTTTTATTGTCTATTTCTCAGGAAATTTTATTCTTTATAAAAGTTTTTGCTTTACTTGAAACCCATTTACCCGTTAAAACAAATAAAATATCGCTTTAAATAATGAAAATATTCTTTAATAACTTGAAAATACGAAAAATGTTATTTTTATGTTTTAAACAAACGTCACTCGATATGATGACCCTCTCGCTCAATACATAAATTTGTACGTCTACTTAAGTCCCTGACGACATTTTGCTGGAAATTGGGATTATTATTTAAATGCGTTACCACTTCCTTAATCCTGTTCTGCAAATCTTCTTGGTTATCAAATGGTCTTTCTGAATACACCCGATTTTTCAACCAACCCCATAAAAAATAATCCAATGGATTTAAATCCGGCGAGCGTGGAGGTCATGGAAATGTTGAATATCTTCCTATCCATTTTTCTTGAAATTCTTGGTTTAAATACTGCATGACTCGACTAGAACTATGTGCAGGCGCACCATCCTGCATAAACCACAAAGAACGTCTTGTTTATAAAGGTAATTTGTCAAATTCATCTTCTAATTCAGTAGTCAGAAATGCTAAATACCTTTCAGCATTTAGAGTTTGTTGAAAAAAATACGGTCCGACCACTCTTCTCTCCAAAATTCCGCACCAAACATTTATATTTCGTGAATATTGGTTTTTACACTCCATTTGGAAATGTGGATTCTCTTGAGACCACCAACGACAGTTTTGCGAACAAACTACACCATTTGTGGTGAATGTCCCTTCATTGGTAAATGATAATTTTCTTGGAAATGTTATGTCTGTTTCTATTTCACCTTGTATCATGAACAAAAACTCTCAACGCTGGTCATAATCTCGTTCTTGCAACGTTTGGACATATCTTGGTTTAAATGGAGTAAACTTGTATGTTTTCAATATTTGATGTACTGATTACTTACGTAATCCTAAATTAGTTGCACATTTTCTCACAGATAATTTAGGATTCTCAATTACACTTTGTAAAACATTTAAAGAATTATCTAAATTTCTTGCTAGTCTATCATGTTCCTTTTTAAAATTAAATTCCAAAGAGCCTGTTTGTTTAAATTGTCGCAAAATTCGGGATACCGTAGACCAACTAACGTTTTTATTGGGATGCCTTTCGTTAATAGTCGCAGCTACGTCTCTACATGTCTTATAATTATCGCCACATATAAGCATTAACTCGGCTCTTTCGTGCAAAGTTAAACGTTCTGCCATAGTAATGTATTTTGTAGGATGTCAAAGTTACTGTCAAATACCATGCGTACGTGATTAAATGTAAAAAGTAATGACTGCACACACGATATTAAGTAGGTACGGAAATTTTGTACAATTAATAAAATAATTGTATTTTTACTATCTAATACGATAACTCATTTATTTTAACGGATAAATAGGATTCAAGTAAAGCAAAAACTTTTATAAAGAATAAAATTTCCTAAGAAATAGACAATAAAAAAGTTTTCCCTTTGTCGCATACTTTCCTGGACACGTTGTATTGATTGGGCAGACCTGGTATATGTCTGGATATTTTTGTTATATATTAATAATTAGAGTGGACCAATTCGGAGCGAAAGCAGAGGCGTGACTAACGAATTGGTTCCCGCATGCGAAACATTATTAATATCTAGAGATATACTATCACGAACGGTGCTGTTATTGTACTGTACGCTCCTTAAACATTATTAAATACACCGAATACACTTTCCTGCTGCTATTATACGTGTACACACGATGACCGTGACCAACATACTAAGTAATCGTATGTGCGATGGGGCACGCGGGAGCCAATTCGTTAGTCACGCCTCTGCTTTCGCTCCGGATTGGTCCACTATATTAATAATACACTAAGTGAAAATTTACAAAGTTGAATAATATAAATAAATTAAACCAATGTTGGCAGTTTTATAATATTAAGGAAAAAAGAGGAATGAATGATTATAATTAATGCAATTGATAAATGAGATAGTAAATGTAAATCACAAATTTAAAAAAACTAGAAAACAAAATTTGTTAACGTGTAGATATAAGAAACACGTATCCCACATTTTCTACTTGCGCAAAAGAACGAAGAAAAACTCAACTGAAAAATTTTTATACATTTAAAGCAAAAGTTGTTTTTTGTTAAAGAGTAACATGTGTGTAATTACGTTGTACTCTTGAAATGAATTTATTCGTTTAAAATATAGCAAACCAAATGAAGAGAAATAGTCGGTGATGCTTTTTCATTAATAAAATAAACTTGATATAATGCTTAGAATTACGTAGCAACAAAAGTAAAGAAAAATTAAATATGTACAGAGAAAAACTAAATCTTAATATTCCAACACGTATAAATTGATTGAACATTAGTTACTAGCTTAATTATGATTTTGATCTTGTAAATTACGTGCGTAGCGTGTAAAAAAAGAGATATTAAATTCACTGAAAGTGATATAGATAAATAAGAGAACGATGAACCAATTCAAAAAAAAAAAACTCTTAGCTTGATTGTCCGCCTCCGTAGTGGGTAATTAGCTTTGATTGCTCTGTCTCATTGTCCTTGGTATCAGGTCAATCAGAATCTCCTACAGTATGCCGGGAAAAAAGCAACGAAGATATTTCAACGAACGGGGTTACGACAGTCGTCCATACCAAAAAAACATGTGTTGTAAGGATACAAAGAAAACGAATAAAAATTAAATGAGATAAATGAAATTCAAGATTACGTACCAGAATAATTCCAATGGTTTTTGTTTTAAAACACAACGAATATATATCGTTAGTGAGAAATGAATTCCGCTCTCTACACCGTAAAAAAATCCCCTGTTCGGGTAATTGATACTTCCAATTAAATTCGTGATACTTAATTAAATCCTCTTGTAATCAGGAGGGCTACAAAAAAACTATACTCTCCATTAAGAAAATAATTAAAGCCCTATACAAAAGCGATCACGATGATGATAGAGAGCGGTAACATAAGTGATCGATATCGGTGTCGTCTACATCTCCCCGAAAGATATCTCCACTCGATAATCGAGGTGCACCTAAAAACTAACATCCGCCAAGTTCTAGCAGACAGACTTAGTCCCTGAAACTTACGAAAAAATAATCGAAAATTACCTCGAACAAATCGACTGCTGCAGAAGGTCAAGAGGAAGACATTTGCCTGACATATTTTTCCATAATTAATGAATAATACGAAATATTCGATTAATAAAAAAAGATAATGTTACATTTTGTGTTTTTTCTTAGATAAAAGTTAGGAAACTGGAATTGAATCACCCGTTATTTATTATACAATAAAATAACTATCAGTTGTTCTCATCTGATAGAGCCAGTGGCGTATTCAGCGGAAGTGAGCTGGGGGCCCGGGGTCTATCCAACAATTTGATAATAATATTAGCACTAATAATAATAATAATAATAATAATAATAATAATAATAATAATAATAATAATAATAATAATAATAACATTAACAACTTAACAACTTTGTTAAATTCCCTGAATAAGGGATGTAATTTACTACAACCTGTCGTACAAATTAGTCACCTTTGGTACATGGATGATCTCAAATTGTATGCTAGGGAAAATAATCATCTTCGCGATCTCCTAAACTGTGTTGGCTGTTATAGTAGAGATATCCAAATGAAATTTGGATTGAAAAAATGCAAAATAAGTTGCATAGAAAAGGGACAATGGGTTGAACATCGTGAGTTCGAAGTGGAAGGCGGACAAGGACTAGTTACTGGAATGGAGAGCAACGACTATTATAAGTATCTTGGTTATTTGCAGGCTAGAGGAATAGAACACAATATTGCAAAAGAATCAGCGAAAGATCAGTATTTCTCTAGGCTGCGATCGTTGTTGAAAGCCAGATTGTCGGCAAGAAATATGTCCAAGGCAATAAACAGCTTTGCAACTTCCGTACTTAGTTATGAATTTGGAATAATTAACTGGACTGATACTGAACTTGAAGCAATAGACATCAAGACAAGAGTAGAAGCCAGAAGATTTAGAATTCATCACCCACGTAGTGCGATCGAAAGGTTCCACCTACCAAGAAGAGAAGGAGGTAGAGGAATACCGAGTGCTTATTGCAGGCATTATACACAGGTAAATAATTTACGAGAGTACTTTCTGCAAAAGTCGAAAGAAAGTAGATTGCATAATGCGATTGCTCAAATGGACAATTTTACGCCACTAAAACTGGCTAACGATGAATTCAATCCATCCACGAGAATCTTAAGTATACCTCAACAGAAAGAGAGATGGAAAAATAAATCTTTGCATGGCAAGTATCCGTTAACAATTGGATCTGAAAATTTTGACACCTCAACGTCGCAGGCATGGCTGTATACAGGTAACCTGTTTGCAGAAACAGAGGGATTCATAGCCGTCATCCAAGATCAAGTAATTCCAACGCGTTCCTATAGGAAAAGATTCTTAAGGAGAATTTATCTGACATTAAATGTCGTGTATGCGCAGATAAGGAAGAAACAATTGATCATTTGATGGCAGGATGCTCTGTACTTGCCCCCAAACAATATCTCGAGAAGCACAACAGGGTTGCAAAAATATTACACCAGCTGCTCAGACAGAAGCACTTGTCGTATTCTGAAAATGTCCCGTATTATGAATATGAAGCACCTTCAGTTTGCGAGGACGAAAATTCTCGATTATATTGGAATCGCCAAATAATTACAGATAAAACAATTCCCAACAATATTCCAGATATAATACTGACACTGAAGAAGGACAAGGTAACGTACATCATTGACATTGCTGTTCCGTTGGCAAAAAACACTGCAAGGAACTATAGTGAGAAGGTAAATAAATATTTACCTCTCCGCGACGAAATCAAGAGTATGTGGAAGATGGACAAGGTCCTAATAGTCCCAATTGTGATTGGCGCAACTGGAGAAATTCCACAGAAATTACACAAGTCCATAAATACTTTGGATCTCTACCAAAAACTTTATTTAAAAATGCAAAAAAGTGTCTTGTTTGACACGGCTGCAATAATACGTCGCGTGCTAAACTGATGTTGGAGCGCGCGAACGCGGGTAACGTGGTCGGGAGGCGAAATGACGGAACGAGTGGGGTGCTGATGTGGTCCTCTACTGGGTTGTAGCCTAGCATATGCGCTACCAAACTCTAGGGGGGTCTGCCCGATGGACGGACAGGTGCCATTCCGCCTTTCCAGCAGGGGAGAGAGGAACCAAGCTACGCAGCGCAAAACACGGCGCCGCGCAATGCACACACCACTAGGACCGGTCCTGGGCGGCAACCTGGCTAGGCTGCCGTTAACAGCACACACACATTCGACGTGTGTGCAGTGCCCCCGCAATAGCAGAAAACGTTCAGATGGCACAAAGTGTGACCGTCGTCGACCGAAGTAGCCGCTAAGAGTGTTCCCTCGGTTGGCGATGAGCAACCCCGTGCAGGGTGCGCTTCGCTGGTCTGCGCCTTGCCTCGATGGGGCGGGGGTCGGGCCGTCGAAGTACTGCATGGAAAAGTAAAGAAGTTGCCGGGAAAGGGTTGGCGGCCCTGCGCAACGGCTGGTTCTCTGATCTCTCAAAATTAACGCGACCGGTCACTAAACACACGCACGAGCGCGCCAACATACAACACCTTACACTTGCGCGCTCGCACAAACACAAAACCACACACCCAGAGAGAGACCCAAGCTGCCAGCAGCAACCAACACACAAGTTCATACCCAGAAAGAGACACAAGCTGCTAGCAGCGGACAACACATATGTTCACACCTTGAAAGTACTGGTAAGTATCTACTATAATCAATATTCATATAAAATAAATGAATGATAGATAACTATGCCATCCATCTTGTTCGAATGAACCGATGGGGTAAGATAATGGCAACCAAGAACGAATGGTTCTTGTGAGTGGAAGATATAATAATAATAATAATAATAATAATAATAATAATAATAATAATAATAATAATAATAATAATAATAATAGTGGTTTATTAAAAGCACAACTGCAACCAAAAGTACAACATCGTGCATGAATAACAAATCAATAATAGTTATTTATGTATTAAGGGCATTAAGATGATGCTTATACGCGAGGGCGGCGAGTTTAAAAGGTCGAGGGCCGTTAGGTTCGAGCGCTTTTTAAATCACCAAAGGTCATAGACATTGAGTAATGCCTGTGGTACATATAATATCTTATGTCTTACTACCAGTTCTATACCCTCGAGAACAATAATTTAATATTGATATGATTGAACTTTATCATTTCGAGTGGTTTGTGAATTTGGTAGCTAAGGAAACTCTATAAACAAACAAAAGTTCGTTTTGCACAAAACACTGATAAAACGAAATACAGAATGATGGATAATGAGGAAATCATTGAAATTCCCGGAGAGGGCTGCGAGAGCAACCGAAAATATACTGCCCCTAAACTCAAACGGGTCGTACGAATTGGAATTAGGCAAATTTCAAAAAGTTGTGACAGGCAATGGTGTTACACTTATTAATGAAAGAGTTTTGTCGGAATATTTTGTAGAATTGGTATGTCGAACATCGTTATTGTTATTATTATTATTATTATTGTAATTTGTTTATTTATTTACAGTCTAGAAAGCTTTCTCCAAATTCGCTCTGGACGAACTTTTCTATGCTCAAGAAAACAGTACTGCTGAACCAAAATATTGACATTGGAAAATACTCCAAGTTAGTAGCCTATTTAAAACAAGGATCTAATGGATATGAACCAAAAAATAATCGAAGGCTCTAACTCAAGAGGAAATGGCAAAGTTTCTTATGGTAAAAGTGGCGTTCTTATTTGGAATGTTTGGAGGTTGCAGGCGAGAGGAATTAGTGAATATATTAATTGATCACATAATAGACGACAGGGGTGAGGTTATTGTTATGACCATGCCCGAATCTAAAACCGACAAGAAACGTATTTTTACCATTATTGATGAAAAAACAATGGGTTCTTTGAAGCTTATAAGAAAATATGAGTCATTGCGACCACAAAACTGTGTGTGACGAAGATACTTTGGAAATTATAGAAACGGCCACTGCTCTGCTCAGCCTATTGGAAAATACATTTGAAAAGATTCCTGCTACCATAGCAAAATATTTAAATTTGAAAGATATCGACGGATACACAGGTCATTGCTTACGTAGAACATCAGCCATCTTACTAGCGGATGCAGGGGCTAGTATGACTACATTAAAATGACATGGCGGTTGGAGGAGTTCCAGCGTTGTGGAAGGATATTTAGAAGATAGTATCGCATCCAAAAATAATGTCGCGAAATTTGAGGCTGAAGAGCCTTCAATATCAAATATTCCAATTAGATGGGAAAAGTGTTTCCATTGATGGTATATTAAATTGTTCTTTCATTGTAAATGAAAATAAATAAAATGACAAGTATTAACTTCGTTGTATTGTATTAACCTGTCTAAAACTATAGTAACTATTAACCCTTAATGCCCTTGAGCATAATCTTCCATTTTATGCCCGCGTATTGTAGTTAATAACTGAAAATGGTACTGATAAGACATAAAAATAATAAAGAAATGAAAAAGTATAGGTACATCCAATATAAAAACCTATGAAGGTTAAATTTAAAAAAGAAAATAAAATCATAGCTAAATTACTATATAAAAGCAACGCTAATGTTGTAAATTGTTGTGTATAAAACGTATGTGTATACCTGTAAGGCGACATAGTCTCCGAAACCTATCGTGGTTAAAGTGACAAAGCAGTAATAAAAACTATCAAAATAAGTCCAGCCTTCATATCTAGAAAATACTGCAGCTCCTGTGGTGATTATAATTGAAGAAAGTGTCGCGGTGGCGAACATTAGGTTCATTTCCGTTGCTTCGATTCGCTGGTAGTGCATATATTTTTTAAACTGTCTGATGACTACGGAAGCAAATTTGTTCAGCCTTTCGCCTATACTTTGAAACATGACCAGTCCTAGAGGTATCCCAACCTAAAAATGAAAATTAAATACACAAAAATGTAATCAATTCAAGCGTTTGGTATTTATTCTTTACCCAAAATTGAGAGACAATGGTTTTTAGTTTAACAAATGTTTCATCTCGTTACATGTATACATACATAATCAATATCCTTTTACTCTGAGGTGTAAGGTGTACGTAAAGTTAATAGTCAGTCCTAATTATAAATGCCCGTGCACAAACTTAGCCCATGCTTTTCTGTTCTTGGCCAGTGCTGTCGCTTCTCTTCAGCTTTTATTTCTCTTTCTTTTAGTATTCCGGCTACTTCGTAGTTCCATGATTTCTTTGGTCTTCCTCTTCTCCTTTGTTTCTGTATTTTTGCTGTCCATATACGTTTTTCACATGGCCAAACCATTTCAGCTGATTTGTTTCAATGGCATTCATTATGGACTCGATCCCTAATTCCTCTTTATGTCGTTGTTTCTGATTTTGTCTCTCTCTGCGCGGCGTTCATCACCCAGCTTTCACTTCCATAGAACAGTGTAGGCCTAAATATGGTTTTGTAAACAGTGAGTTTCGTTCTTCTACTAATTTATCTTTTCCTTATTAATGCTCTATTCAGAGTATGATATACCTTTGTTGCATTGTTTATTCTTTCTTTTATTTCACCCTCTATATTTCCCTCTCTTTCAAGTGTTACTCGTAGGTATTTGTATTCATTGACTTGCTGAATTTCGTCTTGCCCCAGTACTATTTTGATTTTTTTGTTTTTCTTTCATATCACTGTTACCTTTGTTTTGCTCTTTATTAATCATTAGATTCTTTTCCAGAAGTTCTTCTTCCTATATCGTGAGGTTTGATTTCAGGAGTCTTTCAGTATGTGCAGCTATCAACAGGTCGTCTGCAAATGCACACTCCGAAAAGTAAACCGGTTCTAGTCGTCTGTAGCCTATGTGTGTTTTACGGGTCCTGGTTTGTACCATTTTGATGACGTCATCCAATACCAGTATGAATTGTGTTTGGCTCAATAAACCTCCTTGTTTGCATGTTGTTTTTCCATACGTAACTCTTATTATTTTCGTACAGACTTCCTCTTATTAGTATTTCATTTACTTTTCTTCGTTTTAGCCCCCCCAAACAGCTTTTTGTGATACCCTGTCGAATGCCTTTTCCATATCTATAAATGCTCCGTGTCCTTTCTTCTTTGTCTATCAATTGTTTCAGTGTAAAGATGTGCTCTTGTGCGCTTCTTCCTTTTCTAAACCCACTTGCACATCTGCTAATTGGTTTTCTGTTGTATTTTTCAGTCTTTTCTCCAATATAAATTCATATATTTTAGACACGGTGCTTAATAGGGCAATCCTTCGGTAATTGGCGCGGTTTCGCTTGTCTCCTTTCTTGAATATCGGCACGATAATTCCTATTTTCCAGTTTTTGGGCACCTCGCTTCCACTCCATGCTTTATTGAATATATTGGTTAATATTTCTAATCCCTTAGAACCGAAGTTTTTTAACATACCTTGGGTAATTCTGTCATGGCCCGCCGACTTTCCTAGTTTTATATGTGCGATTCCTTCTGCTACGTCGTCTACGGTTATGGATTCTTCTACGTCTTTCTTGGGATTTACCGTTTTCTCTGTTTCATCCCGTTACGATACCGTTTTTTCTATTTTTTTGCTTTATTAAACAAATTTTGATTTATATTTTGTGTTCATCTTTCTACTTTCTTAAGGGTATGCAAACCATCAGAAATAATGTTTCATTCTAAGGAGCGGTAAAGATAATTTGTAATCGAGTAATTCATGAATCCGAAATCGTATGTCGTTTCTTGAACTGCACTTACATTATAAACGTCAAGTAAAATGTCAGTTAAATATATACCTATGTAAAGGTTACAGTCGTTAAAGACTCAAATTCATGAATGACTTGATTACAAATTATCTTGATCGCTCGTTAATGTTATCATGTAGCTATTGCTATGCGTTACTATATTTTCAATATATGTTCTTCAATTGAGTAGGGGGTAAATGTTAAATGGAAAGTATGTATTGAGATAGTGTTTTAATATCCGGCCGAGGATTCAAGATGTCATGAAATACAGAAACTCTTTAATAATAATAATAATAATAATAATAATAATCATGGAGGAGAGCTGCATAGTTAGGTTACGGAAAAATACCTGGAAATAAGAAATAATAAACAACAATAATAATAATATTATGATAGTTATGCCAGCCATCGTGTTCTCACGAACCGATGGGTTAACACACTGGTAACCAAGGACAAATTGAATGTTCTTGTGAATGGAGGAAATAATAATAATAATAATAGTAATAATAAAAACAACAATAAATTTACAATAAAGATAATATAAATTTTAAAACAAAATAAAAATTCAAGACAAAAAGAAAAAGAAAAACTCTCAACGTGCCTCTAATGCCGGCTCCCAGTAAATATACCAAAGTATATTGCCTCGGAATTTTGCGACATTTGCGTCAATGGGGTCTTCTAGAAGATGTTTGTATGTCGGGAGGTAATGCGCGGAACACGAAGGCCAACGCCAGAAAGCAAATGCTATATAGTGTGATAGTCTATCCGACCACATATCAATTTATACAAGAAACCTGCGCTATGCAGCTTTCTGTGATCAGACAGTGACTGAACGCCATGTCCAGCAAAAAAGAAGAGTCAATTCCACGATCTGGACAAATGCCAGATGTTTCGAAACTCAGATACTTCAAAAACCGACGCTGAATTCTCTCTACAGCAACATTCAGAGTATCGTAAGAGGGATACCAAACAACAGATCTGCACTCAAAGTTATTCGCAGCGAATACAATATCGTTTTGAGGAGATGTTATTGAAAAATTTAGTAGATCGTAGAATAAAACCTAAAGTTTTACTGGCTGAAAAGCACATGCAAATCGAAGTTTAAGCAGGGATCGAATGCTATCCAAAGATCCCTCATAGAAATCTAGAAAGTATATGGCCGTCCATAGAATAATAAGAAGGAATAGGTGTTAATTTCCTAGTAGTTCAACGTCAAGCGATTGGTATTAGACTAATTGAAAATAAGGTCAATACTTCCCTGCAAACGCTCAACATCAGCTCCACTGGACACCACATTGAAGATATTAATATCATCAGCATAACCCAAGGCATTAGAAGGCAAACTCACAAGTAAATCATCTATAAACAGTAAGAATAATAAAGGCCCTAGATTGGAACCTTAGGGAACCACAGATGTAGATATAAAAGTATCAGACAAGTAACCAATATATAAAACATAATTAATCCTATTGTTTAAATACGACTCTATAACTCTGAAGAGTCAAGGAAAGAAACCAAACGAAGAAAGTTTATTTAGAAGTATTGCATGATCGATAATATCAAATGCGCGGGAGTAATCAAAATAAATTCAATCAACCTGACACTGACAATCAATAGTTTCATTAGCATGTTGTGATAAGCTTGTCAAATTAGTTACAGTAGATCTTCCAGAGAAGAAGCCATGTTGTCACGGAGAAATATAAGAGCGGATATTAGAGAATATGTGTTTGTATAAATACTGTTGATATATTTCAGCAAAATTGGAAAGAATAGCAATAGGACGATAGTTCGATGTATTGGTCTTGTCGCCTTTTTTAAAAACGGGAACTATTCTAGCCCGCTTCCACAATCTAGGAAAGATAGATGATGAAATGGCGACATTAATAATCCTTTGTAAAGGAACAGCAGAACATTTCGAGCATCCTTTACAAGAAAGCTGGGTATTAAGTTATCGCCTGATGTGTATTTATTCGGAAAAGAAGACATAATTTCTTCTTTTTAGTCCATTTTTTTCTTTTCTTAGTATTTCTTTTTATTTTAATTAACTATGGAGAATTCGTATATGGCCACCATGGTAGGGTGGATAAGAGGCCATACAGATTGGTTGCATATTCCTAATGATACCGAGATACATTGCAGTGCCTGTTCATTAAGTTTAAGGCGTCCACAAAAGTGTAATGCGCAGAGACATGTTTCTCCAAAAACTCATCTAGATAACATAAGACAATCTGCGCCTGACACTTTTAACGAAGAATTGTGTGAAGCTTTCATGGCGGCCAATATCCCATTTAAAAAGCTTAACAATCCAGTCCTCAAGAGGTTTCTTACAAAATATACTGATCGTCATATACCAGATACGTTACTTTACGTAAATACCACTTACCAAAATATTATTTGAGAAACATTTAAAAAATACGAACCAACCTATCTGGTCATTATCTTTGGGTAAGTGCAGACGAAACAACGGATGTAATGGGATGATATGTGTTTAATGTAGTTGTTGCTATTCTTCACCCGACAACTTCATAACAAGCATACTTAATTGCAACTAAAATATTGCCAGTCGTAAATGGTTTACAGTTGCAGAAGTAATTGATCAATGTATTCATAATATTCTGTCATCGGATAACAACTATAAAGACAAAATGCTATTAATGTTGACTGATGCGGCAGCTTATATGTTAAAAACAGGGAAGTTATTAAAGCAATCTTATCCCAATGTGCTACACGTTACCTGTGCAGCACATGCACTACACAGAGTATGTGAATACATCAGGGGTCATTTTCGAAATGTTGATAAGTTAGTTTCATCATTTAAAAATATATTTTTCAAAGCACCTTTAAGAGTGGCGTTATATATAGAAATACTTCCAAATTTGCGTTTACCCACAGTTCCTGTATAAGGTAAGTAGGTGGGGAATATGACTAGAAGCAGCATTTTTCTATTCAGAACACTTGAATGAATTAAAAAACTTTGTTTTTCATCTTCAAGATAATGATACGCAAAGCGTTTCTAATTGTAAACACCTGCTACAAATTGAAAATTTACAAAACTAGCTAAACTTTATTAAAGCTAATTTCCAGTGTCTTACAGATACGATTACTTACATGCAAAATCAAGATATTAACCTAAAAGATGCGATAATTAACTTCAAAACCGTTATCGATAGAATGAAAAGTATGCCTTCTGAATTTGGAAATAAGCTGAGACAAAAAGTTGATGCCATATGTAGCAGAAATCCAGATTTGAATATATTATTTCAATTCTGCACAGAGCCGATTGAGAAATCTATATATTCGAAATATGGTGCACTTTTGCAATATTTTAATCATGCACCCATCACCAGTTGTGATGTGGAACGGACATTTTCTATTTTTAAAGACGTTTTAACATTTGAAAGAACTAATTTAACATAGGAACACCTTGAACAAATTTTAGTTGTTTATAGTAATGTTTTACACTTTTAATGTTTCACAAAAAATGCATAGTTTTGCACCGTTGATTACATTCGCTCTGTTGTGCATTGACAGACACATATTAACTGCATATGTAGGTGTGTGCCACCTATGCGGTGGCCACACGTATCAAATTGTTCGAAACTCACGGATCGCTTACAGAAACAAATCTATTGCGAATACAGGGCAGACGCCTATGGGCTATGAATCATCAATCGCTCGAGTCTGCTCTCTCATAATTAGATGGGATGGGTAGTCTTTATTACTTAATGTCTATGAATGAAAACTGTCACATAAATATTGAACTACGGTTTATACAATACAGTTCATAAAGTGATAAAGCAAAGGGTCTACATTATGTTAAAGAGAGGTAGAGCAGCACTTTGGAAAAATACAATATATGGCAGTCTGAATGGTCAGATAAATAAATTAAGTAACGGCGAATTATTAATTTCTAATTGATCATTGAGGATATTATAGGTTTCCTTTAATTTATTTATTTCAATTAACTCTAATAAATTAAGCTTTTTGCTCTTAATCTCTATGTCTAATATTTTTAATTCTTTGTTAAAGTTATGCTTTACTAAATTAATATGAGACGCATATGAAGAGTCACTTTTATTATTTCTAATGGAAGAAAAATGTTCCTTGATGCGTGTTTAAAATACAAAATATGATTACTGTTTTTTATTTAATTAGCACAGCCCATATGAATATTATTAAATAGTAAGGAAGCGTATATGTAATAAAGACACAACGTATGAAAAATGGAAAGATGTAATTATGTGGAATCTAAATCCTAATATTTTCCCAAAATTCTCTCATAAGCGAGGAAAACAAATTTCAAAGATATTTAAAAAATATTTGTCGCGCCACTGTGCGACCGACTATACCATAAAACAAAGGTAAGCGACAATAACAAAAAGAACAGCTTTGTTATTGTCCGTTAGCTTAGTTTTGTCTACGATTCAGTCAATTATGAAATGCTCCATCTTACATCTTCTTTTAAAAATTCACATGCAAGGATAAATTTTTAACAGCTGACTTTTCATATCAGGTGTTAGAATCCTTAGCATACAACGCTGTCTACACAATGTTATCTTCTAGAGTTTTTATAAACATAAACAGCTGTCTACACAATGTTATCTTCTAAAGTTTTTGTAAACATACATATTGCATTCAAAAGTGGAATTTTTGTTATAGACGTTCTGAATCCATAATAATATTTTATATTTGAAACTTCTCGTAACAAAAAAGAACATTTACGTAATACACCTAATACACAATTTTGTAAATATTTAATAATTCAATAATTTAATATTAATAAATATAGAGGTTATTGACCTTAGCATACAATAATGTTATAGTTTTTATCAGCTGTTACGTATGTAAACATATGCTGTAGCGTATGTACGTTGTGTGAGAGATATTTATTATTTATACATATTTTTAATATTTTAAATTCATAGGCGTCACATAATACAATTTAATTTTGGGCTTCATGTCGTAATTGAGTCGCAATATTTTGGATTTATATTATATGTAATTACGTATTTCCATTTTTCATACGTTGTTTCTTTATTTCACCCTGTATAATGTATAAATTTTAATATTTTTAGAATTATCCAATTATTCTTTTTGTTTCCATGTGTAAATGATAAGTTGCTAGGTTTACGTTTTACATCGGTTGTAAAAGTTACTAACGCATTTAAAAATGAAATAAACAACCTAACGCGGAAAGATTGGAGAAAATGTTTGGAGGATTGGTTTTCATGGATGAAAAAATATTAAAGAGAAATAGAATATTAAAAACTGTAGAGACGGAAAAATATTAGTAGGGCAGGTTGTTACAGGGGGAAGTTGTTATACTACAAATAATTTCCACATTTGTCGTTGAAGCTGCCTCTGTCTGACACAGGTAGAACCTGTAGTCGAAGGCAACCTACTCGTGAAGTTTTAAATTTCTAGCTAGGAGACAAACCAAACAGTTGCATAAAATTATTTTGATGCATGTGAAGTAAATTAATGTTTGTCCAGTAATCACATTATATCTACCAGACGGTAAGTAATTAATTTTTATAGTGGTATAGGTTGATAAACATAACTGTTTTTCTCAAAGTTCCACTATTTAGTTTTGGTTTAACTTAGATATTCACAGAAAAAATCAACGTTATTCTACTAATTACCGACCGGGGCAAGTTGTTACAATAATCACGGAGCATGTTGTTACTGTAACAACCTGCCTCGCAAGGTAAACTAATTGAACTATCAATTCTAGTATTTTTTTATTCTTCTAGTTAATAGGTGCGGATTTTTAGGAAGAAGGCGGAGCAGAGAAAACACGTCCATTGCAGTTTTTGAAAGCGCTACTAGAGAAATATCAGAATAAAATAAAATACCTATATCTATTCGGGAAGCTGCAAATCGATTTGAAATTAATTTTATGACGTTGCACCGATATCTTAAAAAGAAACGTGAGCATTCTGATGGTAGTAGAGTATCTATGTGCTATGCAGCACCCTCTAAAATTTTATCACACGAACAAGAAATCCAACTATCGAACTACGCTTAACAAACAGCAAAATTGTATTATGGTCTGACAACAAAGGACCTACGAAAGTTTGCATACGATTTGGCTATCGCCAATAACATTAAAGTTAAGGAAGCATGGAAGAACAATGAAATGGCATCGATGGACTGGTTATTAGAGTTTTTCAAGAGGCATCCAAATTTGTCGATTCGAACGCCAGAAGCTACGATCCTTTCTAGAGTAATAGCATTTAATCGCCACAACGTGGGTTTGTTCTTTGACAAACTTGGTTCCGTTTATGACAGATACAAGTTTAAAGTCAATGATGTATAATGACGAATTATGTCTAGTCTGTTCAATGGCTTTTTCTGAATCAAAAAATGAAGATTGGATTCAGTGTGCGGTTTGCAAAAGACGGGCGCACGTATCATGTGGTAATAATGAAGACCGAATGAAGAATGAATGCGTAAGCTGTATATCCGACAGAGAATAGTTTTTACTCCTACTTCTTTTCTTTGTATTTTATTAATAATAACGTATTGATTTTGCATTAGTTAAGAAATAGATATTAATTTTGTTTTGATTTAAATCGGCAAACTTTACACTCAATCCTGTATTGTAACAACCTACCCCGAATACTGTAACAATTTTCCCCAAAGTGGGGCACATTGATACAATGTGCCATTGGTTCCTTAAAATTGTCATATTTTTTTTTGTATGTAATTAACAGCAAAATAGAATTTATATTTCAAGTTAAAAGTTTCCTTGTCACTTATGTTAATTCAATTTTTTATTTCGATACCAATGTTCGGGTAGAAAAAATAAAATGTGAGGATTGTAACAACTCTCCCCTATACATTGAAGAAATAATAAAAAAAGAAATACAAATAATGACGTAAGGAGGTAAATACATTAAAATAATAAAAATCAAAATTGAATCTTACTCTTATATAAAGTAGATAATTTGGAGTTTGTAACGAACTCTTTAGCTGTAAGTACCTGAGGAAGCCACTGTGCTGGCGAAACAATTGTCGATTAGATATTAAAAAGTGAATATTTGAACCGTAGTTTTATTTCTATTTTAGATAATTATCGTTTAGAAGAATTCAGAAAAAACGAGTTATTAATGTCATGCCTAAATATATTGCCAAATCTTATAGAGTATAAGAATATTAATACTGGTAGCCGTAACTTTGTGGTAATTCATTTTGAAAATAATAAAATAAAATAAAACAATAACTTTGTTATACCACTTTATTCGCATGTAATAGTGACATACAATGTCATTATCAAACTGTAAAAGTTACAGGCCTACATAGATCTTATAAATGACACAAAAATATATGGGGGTGGTTTATGATGTTATTTAAAATTACTACTATATACTTAACTATTATATACAACATTGAAAAAGAGGTGTATATATAAGATCCAACTGGTCGTTAAGAACAATATATATTGTGTTGTTTCCGCTTTTAAAAATTTCAAGTGACTTTAAAAGATTTACTTGACGACCTTTCTCGGCCAAATGCAATATTTTATGATGACCAAATGTATGCCTTTCTGTAATAAGATGGTTTGCAAATGTTGAATCTCTCTTCTTTAGTTTATATGACCTCATGTGTTCTTTTACTCGTATAATAAAACTTCGACCAGTCTGACCTATATATACACTTTTACAATCATTACAATATAATTTGTACACTCTTGATTTATTATTGATATCTGTTTTAGGTTTTGCGTTAAAAATGAAATTACTTGTTTTTACATATGGTTTGTAAGCTATACTAACATTACTATTATTTTTTGAAATTATATTTCCAATTTGCTCGCTTATTTTACCGAAGTTAGTTAACGAGACAAATTGTTTCAAATTAGCACTATCTTTAGGATATACTAAACTAAGGGCCACTTGTAACTGTTTTTTCGTTAGTATACTGTCAATTAAGCTACTTTTATAACTATTGTTTACCGCTATTTGTTTTATAGTATTGATTTCACGAACAAAAGATTCATTAGACAAAGGAATATTTAATGCTCTATGTATCATAGAATTAAAAAATGAATGTTTGTGTGTCTTAGGGTGTAGTGAATCTTTGGGAATAATGCAATCAGTGAAAGTAGGTTTACGATATATATCAAATTTTAAGCTCTGATCTAATTTGTTTAATTTTAAATCCAGGAAGTTAATACTGTTATTCTCTTCTATTTCTACTGTAAAATTGATATTGGAATGGATTGAATTTATGTAGTTAAGAAATGTTTGTAGTTGTCTATGAGTACCCTTAAAGCAAGCTAGGATGCCGTCTACATACCAATGCCAAAATTTAATATGTTTTTTACCTAGTTGTGATGAAAGAATTTTTTCTGTAATATGCTTCATGAAAATTTCAGCTAATAGAGGACTTAGAGGTGAGCCCATTGCCACCAGACCTTCTGTTAGTTTGTAGAATTGTAGAATTTGTTGTTAAATGTAACTTTGGTTGGTGACTAACTCCGTTAGAGATATGATTTCATGTATAACAACCGGGTTTTTATTTTTCTTTACTAATATGTTTTCTATTAACCTTAAACATTCCTCATGTGGTATTTTTGAAAACATGTTGGAAACATCTGGTATCATTTGATGTTTCCAACATGTTTTCAAAAATACCACATAAGGAATGCTTAAGGTTAATAGAAAACATATTAGTAAAGAAAAATACAAATCCGGTTGTTATACATGAAATCATATCTCTAACGGAGTTAGTCACCAACCAAAGTTACTTTACATTTAACAACAAATTCTACAAATTCTAAAATTCTACAAACAAACAGAAGGTCTGGAAATGGGCTCACCTCCTAAGTCCTCTATTAGCTGAAATTTTCATGAAGCATTTTACAGAAAAAATTCTTTCATCACAACTAGGTAAAAAACATTAAATTTTGGTATCGGTATGTAGACGACATCCTAGCTTGCTTTAAGGGTACTCATAGACAACTACAAACATTTCTGAACTACATAAATTCAATCCATTCTAATATCAATTTTACAGTAGAAATAGAAGAGAATAACAGTATTAACTTCCTGGATTTAAAATTAAACAAATTAGATCAGAGCTTAAAATTTGATATATATCGTAAACCTACTTTCACTGATTGCATTATTCCCAAAGATTCACTACACCCTAAGACACACAAACATTCATTTTTTAATTCTATGATACATAGAGCATTAAATATTCCTTTGTCTAATGAATCTTTTGTTCGTGAAATCAATACTATAAAACAAATAGCGGTAAACAATAGCTATAAAAGTAGCGTAATTGACAGTATACTAAAGAAAAAACAGTTACCAGTGGCCCATAGTTTAGTATATCCTAAAGATAGTGCTAATTTGAAACAATTTGTCTCGTTAACTTACTTCGGTAAAATAAGCGAGCAAATTAGAAATATAATTTCAAAAAATAATAGCAATGTTAGTATAGCTTACAAACCATATGTAAAAACAAGTAATTTCATTTTTAACGCAAAACCTAAAACAGATATCAATAATAAATCAGGAGTGTACAAATTATATTGTAATGATTGTAAAAGTGTATATATAGGTCAGACTGGTCGAAGTTTTATTATACGGGTGAAAGAACACATGAGGTCATATAAACTAAAGAAGACAGATTCAACATTCGCAAACCATCTTATTACAGAAAGGCATACATTTGGTCATCATAAAATATTGCATTTGGCCGAGAAAGGTCATAAATTAAATCTTTTAGAGTCACTTGAAATTTTTAAAAGCGGAAACAACACAATAGATATTGTTGTTAACGACCAGTTGGATCTTATACATACACCTTCTTTTCCAATGTTGTATATAATAGTTAAGTATATAGTAGTAATTTTAAATAACATCATATACCACCTCCATATATTTTTGTGTCATTTATAAGATCTATGTAGGCCTGTAACTTTTGCAGTTTGATAATGACATTGTATGTCGAAACCGCGGTCACTATTACATGTGAATAAAGTGGTATAACAAAGTTATTGTTTTATTTTATTTTATTATTTTCTTATAGAGTATGTTTTAGAATTTCTTATTTTTTTTTAATGTATACACAATCATATTTGAACTTTTGATAAATTGAAAATAACTTGGCTTTTGGATTATTTTTTATTTTATATTTTAGGTGTTGTATAGCGAGTTTTTAATAAGATACTCAAAAATTATATCTAAATTGTTTCATTTCTCAATCTTGTTCTAATGAGTAGGGTTTTAAAATATTAAAAAAAAATACGAATTCACTTTCTTGAAGATACCGTGTACTTACCATTGCATACCCCATACAAAAAGCTTTTCCACCAGCAGTTACAGGTGTTGAGTGGCCGTAACCGATCATGGCTAAAACTACGGTTGCGAAATAAAATGCCCCTGCAAATTTCCATTGAGGTCCGGCTTTGTGGGGTTTATATTCAATAATAACTAGTTCCATCATTTTATAATCATCTTCTGAGATGTTGTACTTCTTTTTCAGTGCCCCAGTTATGTCTGAAACGTGTCGATCACGTGTACATATTTGCGTTTGTTTAACACACGTACATAAATAAATATATTCATCTACCTTTTAACATTCCGTCCCTTCTTAATTCTTCGTCTGATTCTAAAGCGTCGAAAACGGCAGCTCCTATTAATAAGTACGTAAAAGTGCAAACTACCAACGATAGAGTTCTGACATTTTGTCGTTTCATTGTCTTTTTGACCGCGTTCGAACGAGAACAAGCGCATTTTCGAGGATGCTCGTGATAAAAGGACGGATCGATGCGGCGTCAGCGCTTTGCAGCTTGACTATTTTGTACTCCATGTGTCCTAAATATTATATTGTATTATGATTGGAGCCTTATTTACTGTAATGTAAATATATAAACAAAATATTTGTAAGGATAAACATTTTTTATAAATAAAATTAAAAGCAAAAGCATGTTTTACGTGTGCTATTCTATCGTATTTATGTTAATTCATTTTCATTTCTGAATATTTGTTTTGAAAGGAGATCAAATTTATATTTAAGATTTACTTATTGCGAATTTTCATAAAAAACTATTCAAACGAGATGCCTAAATGGAAGCATTTTCCTTCTCATTTTTCAATATTTCAAGAATGGTTTCGAATCGAATAAAATTAAAGAAGTGGTTTTTATAGACTTCTACTTCAGTACCATATTATTTAGAATATATAGTTGACTTAGCTTACTGTTACGAAAACAGAATTTAGGTTATAACTAGAGCAGACCAATTTCCGTGCGCGTCATGTGTGCCGATGTGAGGATGATTGTATTGCATCAGAAGTAATAAAAAGCATTTAGTATGTGTTTGGTACTTGCTTAGACTGCATGTAAGTGTAAGTATACGCAATAAAATGTCATCGACACATAATTCGAGAAAACGACCTTTGTCAGACGAAGTGAATAAGTTTATTATGGATTTCCCGGACTTAATATACGATGGCTCAAAAATTAAATGTTTAGTGTGCAATACATATCTAATGTGTTGGTCAAAAATACATTGTAAAGAACACGTAAGCAGTTCGAAGCACAATAATAACAAAATTAATCGACAACAGTTTATACATGAACTATGTGTAACTATGAGTGCGTGTACACTGCCGTTTTATCTTGTTAAGTAATGATTCATTTATTTCTTTTTGGAATAAATACGCGAATCAAACATTACCGAGTATGACAACGTTACGAAGGAATTTACCATCCGTGCGTAAACAGGTTTAAAATAAAATCAAAGCCGAACTGAAAAATAAAAAACTGTGGTTATGTGTGGACGAAACAACTGACAGCAAAAAACAATGTAGTTAATGTGATGGCGCGTAATATGGAACCACATCAACCAACGTCTTCAATTTTATTAGCATCCAGACGACTAGAACAATGTAATGCCGAAAAAATTTCAGAGGTGCTATTAGATACTTTGAAAAAATTTAAACTTTCGAAAGACCAAGTATCAATGTTTATGACCGATGGTGCCGCAACCGTGGGTTCTGTAGGTCGGTCTCTTAGAAAATATTGTCCTAACTTGTTACATATTACTTGTAAACTCCATGATCTACACCTTGTGGCAGAACATGTTCGTAGATCCAGAGGTAGATGCTTTAATATCGAGTACAAAGGCAGTATTCCTGAAATCTCCAAAACGTATTCGGAAATTTCACGAATTGTGTCCCCATACCCCTGAGCCACCACAGCCGATTCTGACACGTTGGGGTACATGGTTACGGGCGGGGTTTTACTATCATGAACATTATGAAAAAATTAAGGACGTGGTTTTATCATTCGATCCGAAAGAAAGTGCAGCTATCAATACAAGCCAGAAAAAATTTCAAGATGCCCAGATTAAAATGGATTTACAAAGTATTCGTGAGAATTACTTGGGACTAGAAGAAGCAATAACAAAATTAGAAAATTCGTCGCTGTCGTTAGAGGAATCACTGCAAATCGTTAAAGATGTTCACGCACAACTGTGTGCTATAGAAGACGCAAAAAGTGAAAGTGTTCTAATTAAATTTGAATGTGTTTTAGACAGAAATGCAGATTTTGACACCTTAACACGTATTTGTGAGGGCACGTCTACAGATGCGTTAAGTTGCTTAAAAAAGTATTTTGATTATGCGAATATAACATCACTAGATGTAGAACGCTCGTTTTCCGAATATAAACATATTTTTCCTCACGGCGGACATGTTTTTCAGAAAACCTTAAAAACGCACCTGATGTTGAAAATATACAATCGAGTTTCTCCAGTTTGTCAATCCTTGGAAACGCTTAAAATGTGTTTTTTTTAAATCCTCTGTCGTGCACACAATCACTTATTGGAAGGGAATAAAAAATATATATATATATTTTTTATTCCCTTGACAAAGGCATCATTGCCGAAACACGTAGGGTTGTTTTAAATATATATACTTTGAAGTAATGAACCAGACCTTTAATCGCCGACTTATTAAGTATATATATATATATATATATATATATATATATATATATATAGTAGATTTAGTTAGTCGGCGATTTAAGGTCTGTAATTATACATTGCCGAAACAAGTAATATTTCAATTATTTTAAATATATACATATTAAAGTAAAACAGACCTCAAATTGTCGACTAGCTAAAATCTACTATAATATACAAAGGTCAAGAAATAGTTATATATATATATATATATATACTCTGTACTCTCACCACTATACTATATACTATATATTCTTCATCATTAATAATTAAATGTTTGAAAATTCGAAGTGCTATTTTCATAAGTTTACTCATGTAAATCTGGTTTCTTTAGGAAAGTTATAAATACATTACGAAACTAAAGAATATATTTCTTTCTATATTATGTTATTATATTTTTCGATATAACATAAGCTGCCTTTATTACTTACGCTTATGCGGTATTTCGAGATATTATAATATCGATGCTGAAATTTTAATCTTCGCATTTCTCGCATTACTTGCAGAAACAAATCTGTCCTATAAACGTGGTTTATTAGAAACAGTGGTGGGTGGTACTTTTGTAGTACGATGGGGGTAGAGGTTGTGAGATATTAAAGAAAGTATGTGTGTAGATTTTATCTTTGAGTCGGTGTTATAAGCGAATTATGATTTAAGTAAAGCGATCTTGGCGAGGTAACAAAAAAACCGGTCAATTGAGAGAGAGCGTGTTAATTAATATACATCTATTAAAATGTTTGAGATTGGTATTGAAGAGGAAACTAATAACTTCGATGTTAATAAATTTGTGCGAGATTTAAAAAATGAGGGCGGTAAAATCAGTTGTGATAATTCCAGCGAGTTCTTTCGGAAAATGGAATTACCAAAATTTTACGACGAGGTGAAATTTAAAAGGTAGGATTTTGTTTCTCTTTTATTTTAATATTTTAGAAAGGACATCAAAATTTTACAAATTACCAATCGTGTTTATATTTAGCGTATGAAAATTATACAATTTTAGTTTGAAATTTGCCACTTCTAAAATTGAAATAATCTTTAGAATTTGGAAAGGTAATTCACAAATAACAAATTTAGTACATTCTGTTTAATTAAGACAAAGAGAAGAAATATTTTTATTTTTTATTATTAAATAATTAATCGATAATTTATTTGTATAATTGAATAAATAAATAAATCCTTGTAATTACGTTTGGTGCGCAAGATGTGAGACAAAAAGTATTTTTCAGATTTAGCCATGAAAAACATCAGTCAGGTCTTAAATTGATTCTATATACACAGTTTATCTGTCAATCTGCTACGTGCCACTATGTGGCTGAAAAATTTCTCTATTTTAATGTTTAAAAAGTATACCGCATTAATAATTTGTTGTTTTACCTGATTTTATTTATTGTATTATTTACATATTACAAATAAAAATATTGAGTTAAGGAAATTAAGTTAATCATAACTTCCATAGCCTTAGCATTATAATAATAATGTCTATTGGTCTAACAGATCATACAATCCATTAATATGCCGAATAAAACAAAAGTATTCTATATACAAGCTGACCAGTATCGTTATGTTCAAATTTTAGGAGTGTAAAGTACTTCATTTCAAGTAACAAATACGCAAAACTTGTATATTCATTTTTATTTGTTTCAAAGTTACAGATCTATGAATGTTATTGTCAGATCATGAAAAAAAATGTAATCCTAAAGTCAATAAAAACTGATTTTATTTAAAAAAGTTCAATTAATAATATTTTCGAAATGTCCACCTCCTTGTTGAATGCAGGCTTGTGCCCGTAAGCCAACAGAAGAAGTACTTATCCGAATTTCATACTTGTTTTGTCGGATTTGCTCGGCAGCCAGGTGAATACGATCCAACAACTCTTCTCTTCTGCTCGGAACTTGCGCGTAGACAACATTTTTCATGTACCCCATAAATAAAAGTCAAGGCGATTAAGATCGGGTGATCTGGGTGGCTATGCAACAGGACCACCTCGACCAATCCATCTTGGATAATTGACGTTAACCCAATTTCGGACAGCAATTCCGAAATGTGGTGGTGCCCCATCCATGTGAAACCATATGTCTCTCGAACATTCAGTGGAACATCCTCTAAAAGACCTGGCAGTTCGTCAATAAGAAATTGAAGGTAATTGCCCGCATTTAACCTCCCAGGAAGAACGACAGGTCCAATGAACAAGTCATCGATTAGGGCCGCCCAAACGTTAATAGAAAATTCATGTTGAAATTTAGATGGGCGTATAGCTTTGGGATTTTCTGACGACCACTTGTGCAGGTTTCTCAGATTTGTAACACCACTTCTCATGAACGTAGATTCATCTGTCCAGAGATCTGTTCTGCAGAAATTAAAATGAAGCCGTGACTGTCTTAATATTCAAGTAGAATAAACTAGATGAGCATAGTGGTCTGCCTCAAGCAAACCGTGTCCCCTGCGATCGTGATATGGATATAAGTACTCACGTTTTAAAATTCGCCAAACTGTCGTTCGTGGCACTCCTAGTTGTCCAGCGATTCGACATATACTGAGAGTTAGAACCCTTGTAACAATAGCTACTGCTTCTTCCTCTAAGTCTGTTGGCAAATTTACTCCTCGGTCGAAAAGATAATCACGCATTCCACATTTCCGAAATTGTCTGTGTACGTTCTGTAATGAGGAATGCGCCTCTCGGGAAACCGATGTCGTTATTCAATAACTGCTTGACGTGCACTGCCGTTACAGTAGTCATACATAAAATGCATGTCCGCATACTCTTGTGAAGAAAATCAGTAAGGCATTTTGAATAAAGAAAACGTGTCCACTCCCTAATAAGCTGTTGTATGAACTGAAACGTAATGTAATCCTTTATTAAAAAATACAACGTTAACAGTCATCTGAACATTTGTTTATTGTATGATATTCATGATTCAGCACTTACGAAATAAGTAAGAACCTTCTTTATCATAAATCAATTTCCAGTACTCTTTTTTGTAGATCTCCAAGTAATTACTTGTATGGACTACGACACGTGTTTATTTTAGGAACATTTTACTATGCGACGTTAACAATCACAGGCCTGTTATTGAATCGTATAACTTTTTTTAAATAAAATTAGTTTGTATTGACTTTAGGATTACATTAGGATTACGGCAAGTGATGCCATCCTCAAAGAATATAAAATATAAATTTATATTTTATATTCTTTGTGCGATTAACAAAATAGTGTAGAAAGATAGCTCTAATATCTCGACGCGTTTTAAAAGTTACTGTGCGGCTTGTATCTCAGCATTCGAGATATTTTAATTTAAAAATAATCTACTACCAATGCCGAGAAAACATACCGATAAAAAACCATATTCTTCATAAAATCGACAAAATCGGAGGAAAGGTGCCGATATAGCGAAGAAGTATTGTTCCGGGATTAAATACGTACAAGGAGACTCATTCCAGGCGATTCCAGTTAGAAAATTTGGCCGTTTACAATTTTGGAGGGAAAATACGAAACATCAACAAGTTCCCTCAATTTATAGCTGTATTGCCGCGCGTTTTGCACACAACCAACCAGGAGGCTTCTGTCAAGACCAATAGGATTGTAGCTTGAAAAGAAAAAGCGCCAATTAGAACACGGCGAATTCATGGTCAGGTATTTCGAAAAAGAAATAGAAAATTGAAATTAAATCTTCCTTTAAAGTATTTATAAAGTCATTTCTAAATAAAATTTCTTTTAATTTATTCAAAATAGAGAATACTAAATCTATCATTTCTTAACTTATTACATATATCGTCATACAAAGATTTCTTACTTACTATTGCTTAGCCTCAAACGTTCGCATGTCGACGATTTTGACATAACATCTGGTACTAATTGTCATGACATTACTTATTTGTGCGCATGTTAATGAATTTCCAGAAATTAATACCTAGCAAAGATATTGTATAGTATTTCTTCATATCTGACGATAATTATTTACATATTACTTGTGAATATATTTGATTTTATTTCTGTTTATTTAATTTTCATATAAGATTCATATGTTTATGCATTTATTTATTTGTTGATGATATTAGTAGTTACTTTTATTAAAGCTTAATTTAACCTGCGTTTTGTTTGATTTCTTCTTGAACGACATTCTATTTGAAACCAACTAAATAAAATAAATACATTGTTCATTACACCCGAAACGACATTAAAAATCTGGTAAGTAAAAAAGTAAGATTAAGGCTATATTTGACATACGACATAAGACCCCTCTGTAGAAGATAGAGCGCTCTTGTGTTAGTCCGGAACACTAAAATAAAATAATAGTTAAGGCACGAATCTAGAATTATATTTAATGATATTTAAAGAACCCTAGAACGTATAATTTTCAAAGAATTATATTGCTAGCGCGGTCTGTATAAACTTTAAACAACAATACGCTTCTCGTATTTTCTATTTTATTATTATTATTATCTACCAATTATTTATTATTATTCAGCACCGGCCAGTTATTTAAGATATGTTTTACTTTAATATGTATATATTTTAAATAATTCAACTCTTACATGATAATTCTAAATTACAATTTAAAATACATTTAAAAAAGCAGTAAGAGTTGAATTATTTTAAATATATACATATTAAAGTAAAACAGACGTTAAATCGCCTACTAACTAAATCTCCTATAATATACAAATCTCATGAAATAATGATCTATATATATATATATATATATAGTAAATTCAATTTGTTGGCGATTTAAGGTCTGGTTTTACTTCAAAATATATATATATATATATATTTAAAACAGTCCTACATGTTTCGGTAAATGATGCCTTTTTCAAGGAATATAAAATATAAATGACAGTACATTAATGTCATACATTTGTAGTTGCTATGGATAAAATTATTCAAAGATACATTCTAATTGAATAATAATAAATCATGCCTTAGTATTCTAAAATAGATAGACAACAAAAACAGGGAAACACAAGACATGAGTTATTATTATGTATGCGCCCGTGGAGCGTCTTAAGATGTGAAGCTGTCGGCATTCGCCTTAAACGAGAAGGAAAACCACGAAAACCTACTCGGACAACTAGACAGGAATCAAAACACGGAACTGTCAGCATGATAAGCAAATGTATAGATATTTAAATAACTTAAGATATATAATTATATAACAGCAACATATATTATGATGGTAAATTGCAGATCGTTACATAATTAAGTTATAGTATACACTGCTTAAATTTTTCATATCACTTCTGTTGTTAATCGAATTTTTTTCCTGTTTAATACTAATCATTTCTTTAATTTCCCTTTTCATTGTCTGTTGTTCTTTATCAATTATCTGTGTGTTTTCAAAATCGAAATGGTGATCGCGTTGTAGTTTGTGTGTAGGTAAAGCAGTTTTGTCTGTTTTAGAGTATTTGTGGGCTTGTATTCTTTTGTATAAATATTGTTTAGTTTGGCCTATATAGTAACTATCGCAATCGCAATTGAAAATAAATGTTTATTAGTATTTTCAAAACTTAAACCTAAAATAGAAAAAAATCGAGAAACACATGTCATCTATAAAATACCATGTCGCGATTGCGATAGTTACTACATAGGTCAAACTTGACTCTGAAATTATTTCGGCAGTACATTGTTGTACTCTTCTACAAGCTAGTAAAACTGAAGGTGACGATTTGTGGTTCCCTTGTATGTACCATAACAGCAACCGAATTATTTTACAATCTGTTGTTTCGTAAAAAGGTAACCAAGTTTTTTATTTTACAATTCGGATTTAATTATATGTTCAATATGTTCACGGAGGGATGGTAAAAAAATTAGATATCTTTTCCGGCTAGGTAACGTTCTTTTACAGTAGTGCTTCCAAAATGAACGAAATGATTCGTTGTTTACTAATTTAAACGGTACATTACACAATATGCTACACATAAATGAAACGAAAATGTCTCGTCACTTTTTCTGCGATTATGCATTACACTATTTACGTGTCTTTCGCAGTGGAATCTCCTTAAACACATTAGCGGTATATCACACACTATATTTTATTATACTGCCATAGTACGAGGGATGTTTCCAAAGTTCTGGGAATTTAGCTATAATTTTTTTATTTTGTCAATTTTCATCAATATTACTATGTAATTTTTCAACATAATCGCCATTTAATTAAATATATTTATCCCAACGATAAATTAATTTTTTTAAGCCGTCCTCGAAGAACTTTTTCAATGTCTTCTCAATCGACATATTTATGACAGGTTTTAAGTCAGTTAAACTCGCAAAACGAACACCCAAAGGTTTTTTCAAGTTTGGGAACAGATGAAAATCATCCGGTGCGAGATCCGGTGAATAAGGTGGATGCGGAAGCAATTCCCATCGTAAATCGTCAAAACATCCTTCGATTTTCTTGCTGTGTGCGAACTTGCATTATCCTGTTACAATAACGCACGTTTATAGAACATCTCAGGCCGTTTTCTGATATGTGCCTGCCGCAGTGGTCCTGATACTAAGATCGAATAGTATTCTGCGTTAATTGTTGTAGTTTTCGCCAGATAATCCATAAAATAATCCCTTTGCAATCCCACAATACAGTAAGCATTATCTTTCCAACAGACAGAACTGCACCCGCCTTAAGTGGAGGCCCTTCTTCATGTTTACGCAATTCTTTGGATTGACTTTTGGTCTCAGGATTGAAATAAGGAATCCACGCTTCGGCAGTGGTTATTATCTGTTGCCAAAACTCATCATCTCAACGGGCTAACAGCTCTTGAAGTTGACGACAAGTGTCAGTTTTTATTGAGTTTCTGTTCCGATCCTAATAGCCTCGGCACCCAGCGTGTTGAAACTTTATTTACGCCCAAACAATCATGTAAGGTATAATGAACTTGTCGTGTACCTATTTCTAGGCGTACACTAAATTGAGAAATAGTTATTCGTCTGTCCTCTTTCAGTAGTTTCTCCGCGGCAGTAATGTTTCTTTCATTTACCGACGTGCTCGGGCGACCATTGCGCGGATCGTCTTCTAATGATTTTCTACCACTTTTAAAACGATCGATCCACCGATACACAGTATTTTTAGATAATGCAGATTCACCAAACACAACTTGCAGACGTTTAATAATTTCAGAAGTTTTCACACCCTCTTTCCACAAAAAGAAAATTATTGCTCTTCGAGATTTAGCCGCTTCTTCCATGTTTACACAAACAGTGCTGCGAAAATGCGTGTATATCGGTTGAACAACTGAACCAGACTTATTGCACTGGATAGCTGCATAAACATGTCAAGACTTGCCTATCACATTGCCTATAAGTTCTGGGTAATTGAATTAGAGCGCAATTTTCATAACTTTGGAAACATCTCTCGTATATTAAATCCGGAAGTCTCTTTGTTGATAATACATTTACTATCCTTTTGTAATATATAAATTTGAAACATTTTTTTTGTTAAATATAAGTAAATATATTATAAACTATTGTTAAATATAAGTAAATATATAATTCAAACATAAGATTTCCAATTTTATAAATACTTAACGTTTATTTTAGAGTTTGGACCACTGTATAATATATTTTTATTAGCACGTACAAGTTGTAAAAACTTTCTTTAAATTCTAAGAATTCTTTATATCTGCAAATCTATTTTATTACCTAGGGTTATTAACAAACGACATCTTTGCCAAATTTATTTATTGCTTTATGCATCTGACGGTTTGTTTATTGCTTAAGGTTATCAGTGAACGTATTTCAACTCTTAATATAACTGCCACTGTTAACTAAATATGTATAGTAGGCTCACGATTCCTAAATATGTATGGACCATAAAAATCCATTAGTGAACAAGGACTTTAATTTGGATATTCATTGTTAAGATCTCCTTTCTTGGATATGTATAATAAACTTTATTACTCTAACGATGGATGATCGGAAATGCATACCTAGCTTTACGATACCTACTAACACTTAATTAGTAATGATATTTTATTATTTATTAGTTAAGATTAGAATCTTAAAGACGTTATCTTAAATCTTGGCTATTGTTGCCGTAGGTATAATTTCTAGGCAATAACACAAGAAATTCCCCGTTATGACGTCATAACACTGTACAACCAATCCGCGTATGTTAATATGTAATAGTGTAGGAGTAGTTGTATTTCACCTACTTGTAAAACAGTTCAGAATATCATACCCGCAATTAGAGATTTATAAATATCAACTCAACAACAGCATAAGACACAGTCTTACTTTAAATTTCAACATAAAGATAATATTTTAATAAGAGACATCAGCAGCTTTATGTTAGTATAAGTCGTTGTATATCCAAAATAAATGTAACGGGTTATTCAAAACTAAGTTACATTTTGAAGTTACCGTCGTTTTGTTAAACACTAAATAAAAACATATTTGTGTTCATAAAATAATAGGATTTACTCGTCGTTCATATTTTTATTTCCGATACCATGGCAACAAGTTTGTTGATAAAAATAGAAACGTTAGCTTTTCTTACTGAATTTGACAAATATTCACACTGCGAAAAATGGTTTTGACGTTGTAAGATCGTATAAGCCTTGTTCAGCGCTACTATGAATATGCAAGAAGTTTAGTAGCGGGCATAAGAAAATTCAGAAGAAACAATAACTTGAGAAACGGGTCGTGCAGTTTACAGGCATACCGAAAGCTAATCCGTAAATTTGAAGAAACTGGTTGTGTTACTGATAAAGCAAAATCTTGAAGACCTACAGTAGCGAATGATATTACTGCTGGTGTAGTTTTACGCGAGACTGAAGAAATAGCCGGAAATAATAACTACGGAATATGTAGCGCTAATCAAGTTGAAAAACGTCTTCAAATAAGTTACACCACGGTTTGGCGAATTTTCAGAAGACATCTAAAAATGTATCCGTATGAAATGCAAGTTTTATTTGAATTAAAAAAAAACGGATAAACTAGTTAGGTATGATTTTGCTCTTCGTGTATTAGTACGAATTCAAAAAACTCCGCTGTGGCTAGATAAGGTTTTATGGACTGACGAGGGGAATTTTCAACTGAGGTGGGGTTGTTAATACGCACAACTGTAGGATTTGGTCGGAAAATCTTCCGCATACTGTAATTCAACAAGGGATTCATAATTTGAAAGTAACCGATTCATTTTAAAACCATACTTTTTGGAGAAAAATGGGCAATTAAAAACAGTTACAGTTACTGGAGAACGATATTTTACCATGCTGCGAAATTATGTTATCCCAAGATTGCACAATTACGATATTGAAAATATCATTTTCATGCAAGATGGCGCACTCCCCCTCTATATTTACACTTCAGTAAAAAAATCAGTTAATTTTTAAAAACTTGCCTTTCATCAAATATTTACAATAAAGGCTAATAATATGGTAGATCAGATTAATATTATATATACAATTATATTTGATCAAAAGGAAGAATATTTTAAATTAATTTTGCATTTTTTACGTTCTCAGCTTTTCTTAAGAAGAGGGAAACTTGTTGAAAAATTACTTTAGTGTTTAATTTAATAGATTTAAGTAAAATTCTCATTTAATGGGTATAAATAAAATTATAATTCATTTATTGCGTATAGAATAAGCAATTTTGAAGTTTTTCTATTAGAATTAAATACAAGAAACAAATTGTTTATTGTCATAAAAACATATTGAAAAAACTTTAGGCTATTTCAAATAAATTTTATCCATTACCGCAAAGATTAAAAAGTTTATGTAGGTTGCACAAAGCATTACATTATTAAATAAAGAAAGTAAAGTTTTATTATTTGGAGAAAGAAGTTTGTGAAGAAAATTTTGAAGAACTTGAGTCAGTTAATGGTATCATAATCTCCTTGATATTATCTTCTATTTTATCTCCACAATCGGTACAATGTCAGTTTACTAAATGTTGGTAAATCAGAATCACTGTTAACAACAGCAAAAATTTTGTTTGACGTAGGTAGAGTATTATTTAAAAAGAAATTATGCACTTTACGTTGAATAATAAGCTGCACCTTTTCATCATATGTCTTTGTTTGAGTGTTTTTCTGCAGACCACTTCTTTTCGGCATTTGTCTACGTGGGCTTGTAAATCTCTGTGATTTTCGTACTGCATATACGGTATGCGCCAAAATAAACAACACTGAAATTACTGAAGTATATTATTTATTACTTATACATTATTATGTCTATAGAATACATGTTCAAAATGTGCGCCATGGCGTTTTAGGCACTGCTCATAACGGTTACGCAGATTGTCAAACATATTCGAGAACACAAGTTGCTACATATTCCTGAAAAAGGAGACGATCTTCTCACGTAAATGATTAACAGTTCTGGGTGGATCTGTACCGCTGAAGACTTGCTCCTTTAACATACCCCATACGTAGGCATCCGGTGGTGTAAGATCAGGGGAATGTGATGGGTAGTTGAAATTAGAATTGCGGGAAATGATGCGTCCTTCAAAAGTTTCCTGCAGCAATGCTATCGATTGTCGAGCAGTGTGACTGGTCGCCCCGTCCTGTTGAAACCACTGCTCTTCCATCCGAAGGTCCCTGGCACGACAAAACCCTCTGAGATCTTGGACAAATGGCGTTACCACAATGTTTCTATAATGTTCCTGGTTAACAGTAAGAGGTGTGCCATCATCATCCTCAATGAAATACGGACCAATCACACCGTGTGCTGACACTGCACATCATATCGTCACACGGGCACTATGTAGCGGTTTTTGGATAATCACGTCTGGCTTACCGAAACCAAGGAAGCGAGTTGTTTGTTTATTGATGTAACCCTCCAAGTGAATATGACTTTCGTCTGAGAACCACACATTATTCAAGAAATCTGGATCCTCGTACAACATAGCCAAAAATTGTCCACAATACGCAACCCTGGCATTCATATCTTGGTTTGACAATCGTCGTCCAACTTGAATTCGGTACGGAAATCCACCTACATCTTTGAACAAACGCCGAATCGACGTACTGCTGATATTCAACTTAAATGCCGTTCGCCGAAGTCTTCGGTTCGGTGATTGCAAAACCTGATTGAGGACACGTCCATGGTTCCCATTCGTTCTCATAGTTACTGGCCTACCAGACCTTCCCTTCCGTTGGCACAACACACTGCCAGAACGACGAAATTTCTCAACAATAGAAAGCATAACTTTGTTGGTAGGTGCCTCTTTATGAAATTGATCGCGATATGTTTCCGTCACTAACTTCAAACTCGGTCCACCTTGTTTGCCTTTTCCGTACGATCGAAAATAATGCTCGACGATAAACACTTTTTCCTCAGTCGTGAGACCCATTCTCAACTATAACATCACATAACAACGTTCTTTGCACTACTAAAAACACATAACGCTGCTAGTATCATACGTCAAAAAGCAGACATGCGCATAACAATGGCACGCATTTCAGTGTTGTTTATTTTGGCGCATACCGTACAATAGTTTTAACACAACCAAGAGCTTTCAAGTTTCATCAACTGCTGCTGATACATCCATTCATTGTTTTATTGAAACAGTTAAAGGCATTACGAATCATCTGCCGTTCTCTAGATTTATAAACTTCACCTTACCGTCTCCTTTTAACTGAAAACTCCATAGTAAACTGCAAATACAATACAACTCAGATACAATAAATGCCCATACGTCTCATAATTATAATTTACGCGTATTAAAAAATATATGTATTTCTTAATAGTTGTAAAAAAACTGGTTGTGTAACTATTTGAGAAAGATACGAAATAAATAAAAAAGCAAGCTAATATACAATGAAAGACAAACAAAGCTAAATGACGAATTAAAGTGCAGTGACAGATTGAACAAATGTTACTATAATTATGATTTTACAACGTTGTACATGCTAGAAAAGGATGTATTAATTGTCAAGTATGTAAGATAGTAAAAGAGCGAAATAGTCCATAAGAACCTGTACTTTTTTCTAAGATTGAAACGCGCTATAATATGAATTTCTTAAATGACAGTTTCATCTAAATAACAGACAGCTTTACAAAGTTGCAAGGTTAGAAAATTGTAAGTATAATTGCTAGGTTACAATTTCCTGTCATGAATACAACAAATTCCGTGTTATGGATGACACTAATGACATTAACATTTGGCAATTCAGAACAGTGCGGTTAAGTTACGACATACCTAAAAATTTTATGGCCAACTCTGTTTTTTTTTGAACGCACGATATATTCATATATTATACAAGACACTTTAAAATACTCGATTATACGAGACGTATTGCCTGAAACACCACGAGACCAAAGGTTGAGTTGTGTTTTTTAGGCAATACGTCGAGTTTCAAGAATTTTCATGTGTAGAGTTGTATGCAGGTAGACTATATCATGAAAATTAAAAAAAAAGTAGTGCGAAACGAGCCATGATGATAACTAATAAATCTGACAATTCAGTACTGTAAAATTATTGAAGTCGAAATCATAGTAATCTAATCTACTTTTGGCAGAGAATATACAAGAGTTCGTATATTCGATTATACAAAGGTTCGCATATTCGATTTTTGTCATAATACGTCAATAACCGCTGTAATAGGTAAATGACAACTACGGAAAATCCTGCATTTTCATTGGTTCATAATTTTAGAATGATTTACGGCCATTTGCACCGCTTGTTAAAGTGGTAGTTAAGTTTAATTATCAGTTCAGACAGAATCTCTCTTGCACCACGGCAGTAACTACAGCTTAAGGCATTAACTAGTAGTTAAGTTTAATCCTCAGTAGAAGTGTGGATTGAGATATCAATGTTTACTTGGCGCATGTGCATTTGGAAACGTCGCTTAATTTTTCGCTTTATGCCCATTTATATAGACATTGGATGTTTTTTTATTTTCTGTAGTTTTAGTTTATTTCTTATTAGTTGCAATGTTGTAATTACAAATAGTATATTTTTAAATTATATAGTGAAATTAAGGTTAAAGCAAACTTTATAATAAGGCTTTAATTTTATTGTAAAATTATATAATAATATGAGTGCAAAAGGTTGTTTGTGGCTAAAATCATTGCAGTCTGTTTAACAATAAATTTAAATACATCCATAGTCTAATTTCTAATTTTAAATGGAGATCTTTGATTATGACTTCATTTCATTTCATTTAATAATTTTTTATTATTATATTTGACTACTTCATAAATTGTGTATTTTCTTTTTGATGTTATTTTGTAAGCAGCTGTAACATATTATACTTTAAAATAACGAATATTATTATATAAGTCTTATATATATATATATATATATAAGTGTTTAGATCATTTCTTAGCCGTTTAATAAATATAACAATTGATAAACTATTGGAGTTTTTCGGCTTTTATATGAAATATTTACAAATATCAAACCAGTATGTATGTAATTGCAAAGTAAGTGGGGATGTAAACATTGCTGTCTACAAATTACAAAGCAAATCATACGAAATATTTAATTGAAAAATATTGTCTATGTTGGGACTGGAACCCAAGTCTACAGTTTGCCGGACTGTCGCTTTTACCACTTTTGTTATTTTGAAAGTAGATGTCAGTTAAAAAAAACTCTAATAATTTATCAATTGTTATATTTAATAAATGGCTAAGAAATTATCTAAACACTCATATAGCTATGGAGTAATAATTAGCAATTTCAAACATTCAAATCTGACATCTGCTATCAAAATACTGACATCTGCTTTCAATAACTGACATCTACTTTCAAAATAGGCATCTGCTTTCAAATCTGACGTTTGCTTTCATAACAGACACCTGCTTTCAAGACAGACATCTGCTTTCAATAACTGACATTTGCTTTCACTAACAGACATCCGCTATCAAAACTGACATCAGCTTTCAAAACTGACTTCTGCTTTCAACTTGACATCTACATTCAATAACTGACATCTGATTCATTTACACTGTTACTTTATAATGCATTTCTAAATTGCTTGAACCAAGGTCTATTGTGGTTGAGTGGTAAAAGCGACAGTCCGGCAAACTGTAGACTTGGGCTCAAGTCCCAACATAGACAATATTTTTCAATTAAATTAAATATAAGTGTTTAGATAATTTCTTAGCCGTTTATTAAATATAACAATTGATAAATTATTGGAGTTTTTCGGCTTTTATATGAAATATTTACAAATATCAAATTAGAATGTATGTAATTGCAGAGTAAGCTGTAGACTTGGGTTCGAGTCCCAACGTAGACCATATTTTTCAAATAAAAAAATTTCGTATGATTTGCTTTGTAATTTGTAGACAGCAATGTTTACATCGCCACTTACTCTGCAATTACATACATTCTAATTTTATATTTGTAAATATTTCATATAAAAGCCGAAAAACTCCAATAATTTATCAATTGTTATATATATATATATATATATATATATATATATATATATATATATATATATATACATATCCAATATTTTGGAAAATAAAGCACATTTTAGTTTTTACATTTGTTTTATTGGGACTATTTTGTTAATGTTTGTTAATTTGCTGCAGAGTAGCTAATTGATCTTTTTTTATTTTTAGGTCGGTTTCTAATATTTGTTTTCTTATTACAAACTCTTTTTCGTCTCTTTTTAATTTTATTTCAAATTCTTGCCGCTTGCTTTCTGCATCCAACTCAATATATTTTTTTTGCTTCTGTAAAATCTCCTTTTGTAGTTCTACACTTCTTCGTATTTTAAAGCAACATTCTCTGTTTTTTAAGTTTGTGGACGCCTCCTGCTAACCCATTCTTTGGATGACTGCTTTTGGGTAGTCTCTTTTAGTTTTGAATGGACTGGAGTCTTTAGCATTCTTGGAGTGTGCGTGCCCCAATTTTCTCCAATATTGTCATTGAGGCTAGGCATCATTGATACTTTAGAATAACAATCATAATTATATCTTATAATAAATTACTTACTTCTATTACACCATCGTTATTGATGTCACTGCTACATTGAATTATAATTGTTTCTTCTTACAATTAGAATGTTCCCTTCATATTAATAAGTAGATGTTAAGTTACTCACATTTTCATCAACTCCTTCATCTTCGCTGCATATAATTTCTTGTGACAATTTGGATTTGTTAATCCAAATGTTAACTACGAGCGGTGCAAACGCCCCGTAGTCATCTTAATATCTCGTATTTTTTTTCATGTATTCAATTATTAATTTTTTTCTGGTGTATTTTAAGAACGTACAATTAAAAAATGGTGGAAAGAATACCTTTAATCAAATCGCCACTTTTAAAATTTTAACTTACCAAAATACGAATAATTCAAACAACGCATTCTTAGAAATAAATAAATCACGATTGCCGGATATACAAAATAAAAAAGCCATTTATAAAACAGTAAACAATATCAGTTTCATACAAAAATTTAGAGATTTCTATTCGATAAAACTTTGTACATGGGAACTAATTAGTTCTATTATGTCATACAATTACCAGTAATTCAGTGAAACCAAATGTCTTTTCTTAACTTCGAACGGCGTAATTTCGACAGACACTCCGACTTGGAATTATTCTAGCGTAGAAGAAATTAGAGTAAGGTTGCAGAACGGGAAAAATATTGTCAAGTAAGCGGTATCGCATTTTTTAAAATTTGCTATTTCGAAATTAAAACGGGTAACATTGAGAATTGCAAATGAATGTGTATTAAAATTTTCGAAATGTGTAATTAGCGATTTTTTCACCTAAAATATAAAATGTTTAAGTGTACAGAGTGGTTGGTTTTTCATTGTACACTCAGTATTTTCGTTGAGAGTATCATATTTAAAAGATATCAAATCGTATCTGATACTATTCTTAGCCCTTTTTCCGATCCTGTGAAATAGAGTACTATCACTTGAAAAACAAAATATGATCTAATGATTTTTGTTTTATTTGATATGTATATTGATTGTATATTATTAGATATTTAGCTAGCTTATTTAATTTTGAATAGAGTATAATTTCTTTTTCTTGGGCAATAAATAACGGCATAATAACAAAAAATAAAAAAAGAAAAAGTTTGCTTTGGAAATGTGACCGAATAAAAAACGAAATATGATTTAAACGCCAGTTCGAATACCATTGATGAGGTGACACAGTTTGGCGATCAGTGAATCATTGTTGTTAGTTTCTCTGGGTTATTTACCATATTAAGCATTTAAAAATGGAATTTACTCAATTTACTAATGCAGAGAAAGCAGATATGTTATGATGCTTTTATTTATCAAATGATAACTGCATTTTATAACGGCACACTTAATCAAAACCGATTTTTAAACTTTCTTGAAACTGAATTTCAAGAATATTTAGACCATGTGCCTATAGCTATACGGAGACAAATGTGGTTCCAACATGACGGCGCACCACCGCATAACGCGCAATTAGTAACAAATTTTCTACAATTAGAATTTCAAAATAGGTGCATTGGGAATAAAGCGCCACATTTATGGCATTCGAGATCGCCTGACCTTTCATTTTTAGATTTTTTTGTCTGGGGATTTATAAAAAAATATGGTCTATTGTACTTTTTCGAATGCCTTAAAAAAACTCAAAAATAAACTACATTGGCAGCACAGGAAATCACATCGGATATGTTAAGAAGATCCGACCATAATTTATTACGCCGAGCTCATATGTGTATCAAGAAAAATTTGACATCTTGAACAATTTCTTCAATAGAATTTTTGCTTTATCGTGTTTCCGTTTTTCTATTGTTCTTTAACCAATACATATATCCTACTTATGTGTTTTTTTTTGTTATGGTGTTATTCATTGCCCAAGGAAAAATTTATACTGTATTCAGAATTGAATAAGCTAGCTAAATATCCAATAATATACAGGGCAATCCAAATTAAGTGTTCACCATTGGTAACTTTGTTATTATTAAATATACAAGATTGTTTAAATTAGCAAACTAGTAGTACCTTTAACGCTCTTTAAGATGGAAGAATTAAAAAAAACAAATGAGCAGCGCGTTTTCGAGTTTTCCCGAAAAATATGTTTTTTTCAAATGGAAACTCCTGTATATTATATCATTTTCTGTTAGAAATTCAATTTTTAAACAAAAAATTTTATAAGAACTTTTTTACTGGGATTAAAAACACTTGAGTTATAATGTATAAACAAAAACAGCTAAATAATTTTTATAAACTTTATTTTATACATAAACATATCATTCAAAGAAAATAAAAATCACTGATTTTTTCATAGAAGATGTTCAAAAATACCAACTTGTTGTTCAATACATTTTTGAACACGTTTCTGAACTTGTCGAACTGCTTTTAGTATGGTTCTACCATCTATTTGGTTTATCTTTTCACTAACTGCAATTTTTAGGGCGTTTACGTTTTCGTACCTTTGCTTATAAATCTCTGTCTTTAAATAACCCCATAAAAAAAAATCAAGCGGTGTTAAATCTGGCGATCGGGGAGGCCACTGAATAGGACCATTTGTTCCTATCCATGAATTGTTAAAAATAGTATTTAAAATTTGATGAGTACCTCTGTAGTTGTTCGCAGGTGCGCCATCCTGCTGAAAATGCAGATTCTGTCTACTTATGAGATCAATATCGTCTAAGAAATTATTCGAAATTTCAGTCAAAAATTCTATGTACCTTTCACCAGTTAGAGTGCCCTCATAAAAGAAAGGACCAACAATCCTTGAACCAATTAAACCGCACCAAACATTAAAACTGTAATGGACTTGCGGGCGTCTTGGATTTACTAAAAGAAGATTTTCCTTTGACCAGTAATGATGATTTTTTGTATTGTACATTCCAGAATTTGAGAAATTTGATTCATCGGTCCATCGGTCCAATATAACGAAAGTTGTTTACATTTTGGCGACAAAAGTTAAGATACCAGTGGCAAAAAAACATTCTTCTCTCTGGATCCCCTGGCAAGAAAACTTGAACTGGTTTGTATTTATAAGGAATGAATTTGTGTTTCTTCAGAATCCTATGCACAGTACCGTGACTCAAATCAGATTCCTTGATAATATCTAGTATGGAATTCTCACGGTTGGCCTCAAAATATGCAAGAACTAGAATTTCCGTGGCCTCGCTTATTATAAAAGTCCTTCTTGTTCTTGTTTTGGCAAAAACACTCTCATTGCCTCTAAATTTTCGGTACAGTCTCAGAAAAAATTGCTCATTTGGTTGTGTTCGGAGTGGATATAATTCAGCGTAGTGTTATTTTGCCCTCCTAGAGGATTTTCTGCACGCTAAATAAGATTCTAACATATCACACTTTTCTGCATGGGTAAAAATCATTTTTTTGCCAAATTAATAACTAGCAAAATGAAATTTATGAGTGAAAGACTAATAAAACTGTACTAATATTTGACGTTTACTAGAAAGAATTAACGTCGTTATCATAGAAACACAGAAATGCACTTGACTTAGCTGTTTTTGTTTATTCACTATAACTCAAGTATTTTTAATCCCAGTAAAAGATTTCTTATAAGATTTTTTGTTTAAAAATTGAATTTCTAACAGAAAATGATATAATATACAAGGGTTTCCGTTTGAAAAAAACATATTTTTCGGGAAAACTCGAAAACGCGCTGCTCTTTTTTTTTAAAATTCTTCCCTCTGAAAGAGCGTTAAAAGTACTACTAGTTTGCTAATTTAAACAATCTTGTATCTTTAATAATAACAAAGTTACCAATGGTGAACACTTAATTTGGATTGCCCTGTATAGGCTGTTCAATTTTTAAAAAATCGTTAGATATCTTTTGGTTTTCAAGTGATTGCACTCTATTTCACAGAATTGGAAAGAGTGCAAAAAATAATATCGGATACGTTTTGGTTTCTTTTAAATATGATACTCTTCACGAAAATATTGAGTGTACAATGAAAAACCAACCGTACTGTATATGCATGTCAACCTATAAATCATATTTTTAAGTCTTTTAAAAATTTCTTATTTGTGTAGCCTCCTTCTTTTATCATCCTCTCTATTATTATTAGTAGGGAGAAGCTGAAATTACGATGGAGACATATAAATAGTCTATAACATTATTGAATAGCACTATTCATTCCGTTAACCGCACATCTCTTTTTTGTCGTTGAATGGTGACGCAATTACTTCAATATTACAGATAAATTCCTTTCTTCATGGGTGTAGATAGAAGCTTGAGGAGTTTTTATAATTAATTTTATTTATTAGTTTATATTTCGTAAGATAAATAAAGTACGGTGAGTGAGTTTCTTTTTTTCATTGTTTTAACTGTTAATTACATACTTCGTAATTTCTTTAATAGATCTTGTTTAATATCGTTTCATCGAATCTACTTCTCCCAATTATTTTGACGTAAGTGTCCGGTGAATTTCGCTAAGTTTCAATAACTTACGCATACATTTTCAATTTTAATTTATTGAGATCTAGAACATTGTTTAAGATACTTTTTCAGATATAATATGGAACAACGTCGAGAATGACATCGTGAAACAATGGCGAATTGGATTAAGGGTCATACTGATTGTATGTCCATTGCCAGTGATTCCCAAATTGATTGAAATGTCTATAAAATATCGTTAAAAAATTTAAAGAAATCGCACGTAAAACGTCACTTAGCATCGCAAACACGTGCACAGAAATTAAAGCCGTTGAAATCTGACAATTTTAACGAAGAACTCTGTGAAACTTTAATGGCGGCAAATATTCCATTAACGAAACTTAACAATCCCACCTTCAAAACATTTCTCCAAAAATATACTGGTCGAAATGTTCCTGATGAATCCCACTTTACCCAAATATTATGTTTCTAAGTGCTACACGAAAGCAGTAGAACGCATTAGAAGCCATCTTTCAAATTAGTTCCTATAGATACCTATGGATATGGTGTCGACGAAACAGTCGATATATTAGGACGCTGTTTGGTAAATGTTGTAGCTGTTATACTACATTCAACTATTCCATATAACGCATATGTAATAGCAACAAAACTTATAAATACAGTTAATGCGGAACCAGTAGCGATTTACGCGAATATGCTCCATTGCTTCATTCGGACGACAGGTACAAAGAAAGAATACTTTTATTTGTCAGTGACAGTGCTGCATATATGTTAAAAACAGGTAGACTATTAAAGGAAACATATCCTAATATGCTGCATAGAATCTGCACAGAATCTGTCAATATATCAGAGACACCTTTCCAGAAGTTAATAGACTTGTTTTCGCTTTTAAAAAAGTTTTCAGAAAAGCACCATTGAGAATAGCTCTTTACAGGGAAAAACTTCCACCTTTGTCACTGCCTCCATCTCCAGTAATAACTAGATGGGGATAATGTTTTTATGCAGAGAGTTTCGATAGTTTACGAAATTTCGTTACATGTTTAAATGATGATGCTCGAAGTATTTCTGAGTACAAGGAACTAATACAAATTCCAAATTTAAAAAATAAGATTTACTTTCTTCGGGAACACTTTGCAAATTTGCCAAAACTAATCACTTACTTTGAAAATCCAAATCTCAAATTAAATGATGGATTAACCACATTACATGGTATTATTATTTATTATTATTATTATTATTATTATTATTACTATTAATAATTTGAAAAATATTCCAAGTGACTTCGGATGTAGCCTTCGGCAAAAGTTAGACGCAGTTTTTAATAGAAATCTAGATTTAATAACATTGCGGCAATTGTGTATAGGAACAATGTCTCAAAATCTAACTGCTAAATACGCTGAAATAAAAGAATATTTTCAGTATGCACCTATAACCAGTTGCGATGTAGAAAGGACGTTTTCTATCTACGGGGATGTATTTCCTTCAAAGAGAATAAATTTTACAGAAGAGAAACTTGAGAAAGTATAGCTAGTTAATCTTACGTACATCTTCTCTTCTAATTATTTCATAATTAGTAATTTTATTTATTATTAAGCTACTTTTTCTACATGTCGAAATTATACCTGCTCCGTATTAAAATTCATATAATTATAGGCACATTTAAATCACCATCTAAACCATATCATGTAAGATATCATTTTAAAGCATTTTTACTAGGGATGTTTTAATTATAATAATTTGATTCACATCACAACCCTTTTTCTTTAAATAATTCTTAATTCTTTAGACATCGCTAGCTTCAATATGATTAGCTTTCCTTTACCCAACTTAAACTACAAAATTAACAAATGAAAATATATTTCGTATTTTATAGATCATCACCCGTTTGTATTCCAATTATATAAATAAAATTAAAAACTCTTAAAAATACAAGTTTTCAATAGTACGTCCGTGGGCGATGAATCACGGGCCTTTCGTGTCCGGTCCCTAGTTATTACTTATTATTTAATCTCCATTTTCGCTTGCTCCTTTGCAATCGCCACCTGATAGACTAAATGTCAACTTGCGTTTCAAATTATGTAGCGTTGATGATTATTACTCCAATACTGTTTCGAATATGATACAATTAACTAAACTAAATTAAGAATTAAGTCATTTCTAAAATAAATTGCATATGTAATTATTTAACCGTTACTCTGATGAATTAGTAAATTACTATTTCCTGTAAATAAACTGCACTCATTCATGTTCATTGCACTGAACATGAGTGAGTGAATGAGTTCATCTTAGAAAGCGTATCGATTTTTATGTACAAAAAGAAAGTTTTCACATTTTCATTTTTTATGTATTTTCCTTTCAGTCGAAATATTAAGTTATAATATTAAGTCTGGTTTTTTTATCTGTGTAGTTCCGAAAATTTGTATAATTATATATTAACATAATCTTCAATTAAGAACATACGGTGTGGGGGTATAATAATAATAATATCATTTACTCAACAGAGACCATTTACAGGGTATAATAAAAAAAAAAATATATATAATCGAAAAACCTCTTTACCCTAGGGTGTGAGGTGATTAAAATAACATTTCATTTGACAATTATAACTTAAACTACTAATCATCATAATATACAAATTTTACCCACTCTTTTAGCCTCCATCCAATTCTTGCATTTCTTCTTTAGAATCGCGGCAACTTCATCATTCCACGATTTTCTTGGTCTTCCACGTCTTCTCTTCCTTTGTACTTTTGTTTCCTATATTGTTTTGACTTGTCGTTTGTCATTCATACGGCACACGTGTCTAAACCATTTGAAAATATAAATGTAAATATATGCACGAACACAATACACAAAACAAACTACAAAAAACACAAGTAACAAAATTAAAATTGATACATAATATAAAATTAAACTAAAGCAAAAATATACAAATTAAGTAAAGGACAAGCATAATATAACTAATGTAATAAGTACCACAAAAGCCAATACTTATATCAACAAGTCGTCATAAGTGCTATTAGCAGATCGACTCATTCTGAAAAGAGGCGAGTTAAGCAGCACGTTAGTTCTAGGAGTCGGATGGATAAGAGTATTGACAAATCTGGAGGATTGACCCGGCACATAGAATTTTAATTAGGATAACAATGGTGCACAGTCAATAATCCCATGAAGAATCTTCCAAACAAACCTCGCACCATGAGTGTTACGGTGAATAGTGTAGCAGATGTGTGGAACCATGTAAATATCGGTTAAATTAAAAAAGATGTAATAAAATTTTAGACACAGAAATTAGGGATAAAGAGCCACCATTTGAAGTGTGTTAAAAAATGTAACGTGCTAAAGTTATATTTTTTTTAATTGAACACATGATTTCAACAAACTATAACACCTGAGATCACACAATACAAGTTCTTATTTGTGTGAAAATTGCTACCTAGACATGCAGACAGGTATTTCGTCTTGCTATAGACTCGTCAGTACATGATGCAGCATGAATGCTAATATATGCATAAGATAAGTTTTTGTTTACAATCTAAATGCGTAAACACAATTTTTATAATTAAGCAACATTAAAAATTGCGAAAGCCCCCTTATCCAAGTAAATGCAATTACGATAATGTATACATAACATCTGCCGATGACCTAAATGCGGGATTTCCGAAAAAAAATTCTTCTTATCAAGTACATAACATCATCAACTCGCAACTCGATAAGTGATCTCTTAAAAATATATTTTTTATATATTTAAATTGAACAATTAATAAATTGATAAATTTATAAAATACTGAAGATTCAGTTATTATTGTCCAAAATATCGATATAAGATGTGTCGAATATTTGAATATTTTGTCTATAAGTTTCCTAACCGTACCTACTTATACAGACTGTTCCAAAATGTACCGGAAATATTTCAAGGATGAGTTGCAGAACTTATTCGAAGTCGAAAAGTCGAGAAGTTCATAGAAACATATTGCTGTGTACTTCACTTCGATGAAAATTAAATAAATAAAATAGAACATAAATAACCAGTATAAGAATTAGGACAGAAAACATGTACAAAATATGGTTGGAGAATAATAATTAGCGAATAGGATAAATTTGATGCCATTATTTTAACAAATTTTAATTATGCTCTTACGATAAACTGAACGTAGAGAAATAGGCATAGAACCTAATTATAAATTATAATAGATTGTGTCTTGAATGTATCTATATATTATGTATCGAATGTTATAGCTGAAATCGATTGAAAGTTCGGTGTGTGCGAAATAAAGTCCTATTTGTCCAAATGAAAGTACCTTTGTTCAAAACAAAGTCCGCTATTTCCAAATGAAAGTTCGCATTGTCAGATCATGCAAATAAGTCACATATGTACATATATAAATAATAATTTATTAGAACAAAGACAAATACATTCAAATTTCTTTTACTAATCATCAATAACTTCATATCTTAAGCATCTTGGTATGTAATATGTCTGCATGTGATTGAAATAATTCAAACAGTTTTCGTTGGATATTTCGGTTACAGCGTTTTCAATAACTAACAAGTGTTCATTTGAAAAGTAAATCTAGTAGCATGTGATTTACTGAGAACATTTTGAAGTATGTCGTAAATTAAAATTTACTACTTAACCTACGAAGTCGTATATTTGACAGTTTTATACATACAAATAAATAACAAATAATAGGTATTTATTGAAAACTATAACAAATGTTGTCCTTCAAGATCAATGCACTTTAAAATCCTCCGTTCAAAATTTCGGATGATATTCTGCAACATTACTGGATTGTTATTAATTTCCATGCTTTTCTGTTCGATTCTCTGTAGCATATCATTCAAATTCAATATAGGTGTTCGAAATATGTTATTTTTTAGATAAGGCCACAAAAATAAGTCGCAAGGTGTTAAATCGCATGAATGTGTAGGCCGCGCAATTTCAGTATTTCGACTAATTATACCCTCATCAAAAAATTCTCTTAAATAATCCAAAGATTCTGCAGTACAGTGACAAGGTGCTTCGTCTTGTTGGAAATATGCATTTTGAAGTTCATCATCATGCAACTGATTGAAAAATGGTTGTAAAATTTCCGTACGGTACCTTTGAGCAGTTAACGTTCCCTGAAATAATATTGGTCCAATGATTCGCCTTTGGCTTATCGCTGCCCAAACACCAATTTTCGCTGGATGTAGCGATTCTTTATTAATTACATGTTGATTTTCACTACTATAAAACCATGCTTCATCAGTAAATATGACTCTTTGCGAAAGTTCTCCATTATTGTTCATATTTACAAACCAATTACAAAACTGTAGTCTACGTGGGTAATCAATTTCTAACAATTCTTGTACTGCTGTGACACGGTATGGATAAAGCTGCATATCTTTTTTTATTAACTTGTGAGTTGTACCAACAGAAAGGTTTATTTGTTGACTCAAATGTCGAACAGATGTTTGTAGTTCATTTTCCATTATTTCTTCAACACGATTGACAACTTGAGGTGTACGTTTCTTAACTGATCCGCTGCCAGATTTCCTTAAGAGACCAGTTTCAGAAAAAAGTTTTAAAGTTCTATCCAAAGTATTCTTAAATTGTATGTAATCTATTACAAAATGTGGAAACTCAACTTGAAATTCTACCATGCAATCTTGAACTGAATAAACCCATAAACCATCAATTTTATTACCACTTCGAAAATTAGCCTGGACTAAAAAAATTTTATGTTCTAAAATGAAAGCCATTTTAAAACTGAGAAGCAATTTATTTAAACCAGAATCCACGCACGATTATTTTATGCACTAACTGATATTTGTGATTGACATTATCAAATGTCATTTGGATTTACATTTACGGAACAACAAACACATACTAATATATATGCGTCTTATTCTATCAAAATTTCAAAGTAACCTAGATTGACTTTTCAAATGAACACACGTTACTTGTAGGCGACTCCCTAAGTTTATTATTGACCAATAGATGCTTTCCAGGAGTCTCTATATAAGGAGGTATGGTTAATAGACAAAATATTCAAATATTTGGCGTATCTTATATCGATATTTTAAAGAACGACAAGAATAATTATTTCAATCGAAATTTAAGTATTTAATAAATTTATTAATTTATTAATTGCCCAATTTAATATGCAAAAAATTATATTTTTTAAAGGTCACTTATCGAGTCAATCATAAATGACGATGCTACATTTTTGATAATAGAATTTTTTTCGGAAATCCCGTACATATAAAGCACGAAACATTTAGGCCATCGGCAGAAGTTATGTATATATTGTCGTAATTGTGTTTACTTTGATAAGAGGACTTTCGCAATTTTTAATGTTTGTTTAATTATAAAAATTGTGTTTATGCGTTTAGATTTCAAACAAAAATTTATATAATGCATATATTAGCAAGGTACTCGAATCTTCAGTAGCGGATGGATTACTTGCGTCTTATTCTAATGTAATTGTTTCGGAGCATGGATTCTTTGGTCGTCGTTTGATTAAAACCAACTTATTAACTTATTGTAATTACACTTTGGAGAGCGTTGAAGAGAGTTATCAAGTGGATTCTATATAGTCTGATTTTCGAAAACCGTTTGATCAAGTTAACCATTACTTTTATTCAAGCTGGAAAAATACGACATAATTGGAAATGTTCTAATATGGTTTCGATAATGTATCGTATCGTATGTAGCGTATCGTGTTCAAAATATAATCATAGGTAATATCATATTTCGAGATGTTGATGTATCTAGTATACCTCAAGATAGTCATTTGGGCCCTCTTTTATACTTTCTATTGATAACCGATATAAAATTTTATTTTTATTCCCATTATTTTCTTTTATTTGGTGATCATATGAAACTCCTTTTAAGTTTTAGTTCTCTTGATGCTTGTGCTATGCTTTAAGCAGAACCACATGCCATAAACAGTTAGACAACTAACTGTTTAGAGAATGCCAAGGCTTGAATGTGTCTTTGAATAATTTTATCCATGACAGCTACAGATATATAGAATGACATGAATATACCGTCATTTACATATTAAATTTCTTTGACAAAGGCATCATATGCCTAAACAAGTAAGATTGTTTTAAATACATATATACATATTGAAGCAAAACCAGACCTTAAATCGCCAACTAATTGAATCTACCATATATACACACAAACATACAGTCACAATTAACTGAAGAAAGCAGTTCCAATCTGCTATTCATCATAAATGTATTGGCTCTTTGATACCTAAGGGAATCATGTTATATAGCTTGTATACCATATACGAAAATGAGCGTTGAAATAATGAACTTTTATGCAGCGGCGGTGTGATTAGTCCGCGTGATCTTACATTAATATGGTGTACATCCGTGGCGAAAGGAAATTTTATTATAGAGGTATGCGGGAATTCTGCTGGTTATTATAGAATGATAAATACACATTGCTCTAAGTAACATTCGATTATTCATGTTCAACCATTTGCAATAAGCCAGGGTATGGGAAATACGATCATATTTCCCATGCATTTTTGACTATCTGTATCCTTATCCGATCGGTAGCGTCAATGCACGGACCATACACGGCGGAGCAGTACGTAAAACTAAATAGAACTAGCATAAGTTTTACATTAATAGATTAATTGTGTCTGTGCTGATACATAATTTTCAAGTTACTGTATGCTTTTCGAACATATTTGGGCAGCTGTTGTCTATACCTAAATGTATTGTCCATCACTACATCAAGACTCTTACACTCTGTTACAACAGGTGTAGTTTCGTTGCCTATATATAATGTATGATCATTTATTAAACCACTACGACTCTGTTGACTGCCAAAGAATAAAACCGCTGATTTGGAAGAATTTATTTGCAGTGAGTGTTGTAAACAACTATCATTAATGGCATCCAATTCATTTTGAATGGCGTTTAACGCTTCAATATAAGTTTCTCTCGGAAACGAATAATAAAGTTGCGTATCATCCGCATACATTCGAATTATACAGTTCTCAACAGATTCGTATAAGTCGGAAAGACCAATATAGTGAAGAATGGCAGCCAGCAATCTATGATTCACAGTATCAAAAGCCCTGGTGCTAAAAGTATCAACACCGAGGCGTACCCTCTGTCGCTTGCAGGAAATATGTCGTCGGAGACCTTTAGTAATGCCGATTCACAGCTATGCCCCGATCGGAAACCCGATAAGTAGGCAAGATATTAAAATTATTAATGTGTTCAGTTAACTGTATGTATATCAATTTCTCAAAAATTTTTGACAGAACTGAAAGTATACATATAGGTCTTAAATCTGACAGAAGTTGCGTATTGGATTTCTTGGGTAGCGGTACAACTCATGCCTCAGGAAAGATGTTTTCCACAAGGCAACAATTCATAAGCAATTCATGTACGAGATATTTCAAAATAAAAGGACTGGAAAGCCTTATCATCTTAATGGTTAAGCCATCACTTCCGCACGACGAGGAAGAGATACCGGATATAATAAACCTGTTCTTCATTTGTTAATTTAAAGCTGAAATCACCACCATTATACTTAGTATGTGTTGAATAGTAATTCAATAGATTACAATTATTACAGAATGTTTTGGGAACCGAATCAATACAATGTTTATTTATCTCACTTACATTCTGTAATTGCGAAGATAAATCAGCAACCTGCTCTTTGAAACGTCGAGAAGGCGCAAACCCTATTCCCAATCAACAGATGATTTTCTTCTCATATATTTTGATTTAGCTTTACTTCTTAAGGAAATCATAAGCCTAATCATCTATAGGCAATTGGGTTTGCGAACAGAAATAGTTTTAATTGGAGAAACGATGTTAAACAGCTCAACCAGTCTAGACGTTAATATTTCCACTTTCATATTAATATTTAGGACATAAAAAATATCATCTAAATGCAAATGATATAAATATAGTTCAAACAAATCCTGATCAAAATTTGATAATAATTTTATATAATTATATAAATATGTAGTACCCATGAATTTTGTAATTTTGCTTTAATACAATCCTAGTAGGGTATCGATATGTTCAAATATTTCTAATCGCTCATTTGTATAAACATACCTGCTGCTGTGCTCAGGTACTTGCCGGTAATAGACTTTACAGTTTTAATCCTTTATTCTGCTCGTTATACTATGGAAAGAACTATAACTAATGTTTTTTATATAAACCTATAAATATTTGATTACTACTTTAGTGACATCTTTTATAGATTCTAACGAATTATTTTATTCTTCGAAAACTTGCTCTTAAAATTACTTACTTTTTAATAATAAAGCTAACATCATCGATAAATACTCACTCAAATAAACTTTCCTGTTTTTCTTTTATAGAGGACAAAAGTTCTTCCATGACCACATTTTCGCAATGTTTTATGGTAAACTCCTCGGGCTAGTATCAGATCTAGCTTTCCCAGATGGTCAAGCGATTCTAAGATACACTAAGAAGTCGTGCGAACCCGAAGCAGCTTTTAGGAGATATATCGGGACCATAATGCACATGTACACTTGGTACAGCAGTAATTTGAAGCCCGATTCCGCGTAAACATCATAGAAATTCCTTGCGAAGTGTAAAACTGTAATTTGATAAGGTTTCAGATTATGGCAATCTTTAATCAGAGTTAGGAATTACCACAATGCGGCCAGTAATTTGTGCAGAAATAATAGGATTGGTGAAATTACACAATATCAAATGGCGATGACGCAATTTGGATTTATGGGTTACATATTGGTAAGACCAAAATTTATTGGACTTCACAAATACGCTGATGAAGATTTTGAAGGCTTCGTACACTTTTGGAGAGTCTTGGGACATCTTCTAGGTATCGAAGAGAGGTAAGAAAGATCACCAAATTACAGTATTATAAATATTTTACGTATACGAAAACAATGTATTGTTTCTGGGTTATGCGTGCATAGAATTGAGTTTTTAACCCTTTGTGTCCTGGCATATTAAATTTTTAGATTTACCAGAAATGTTAAGCATGATATGTTTGCTTATGATGTAAAACAAGTCCCTGAATTTTTTTAGAATTTTTTTTCTTAAAATACTTGGAGGGGGGTATCGGGACTTTAAAGTCCCGTCAAAGCTGAAGATAATAAAATTTGGTTGATTTACAAAAAAATATTTTGTTTAAAATATTATTTTATGTGATACATCTGTTAGAGCAATGTTATAAAAAATTATTAATAAATGTGTAGTAACAATACATTAATTTTCGGACATGCTGTGATAATCCAAAAAACAATTTTTTCTCTCGTTGCAACATAAATATACTCCACAAGTTAAGCACTTGGAGTGAGGACGCGACTCTATTGCCATTGATGAGGATTGTTCACACCTTCTTCGTATTTTGGTAAAAATTGGCCAGTGACTTCCTCGATTACTTAGTCGAACATCGTTGCTTACACTATAGTTGTATTTTTTTCGTTTTTTGGTGCAGGACTAAGGCGACTGCAGTTTGGGCTACCAGAACGTGGACTCGATCTTGGGCTACTACTTTCACCGCGAATCAAACGTTTTTGGTAAGTATTTGAATTGAGAGATCTAGTCATAAGTCCTAGACTTACTCCACGTCTAAATTATAAGAGAGACACATTCTCTTCTGGATGCATTGTTTTGTAAATGATGTAACTGTTGACAAATACTAAATCTAGTAAACCAAAAAAATCCGGTGCCACCATTTCTTTGAACGTCTGTTAACAGCATAAGCTTGTCATAAACGATCAGCATGATCAACACATGTATTGATTATAACCCACAATAATTTTTGGGCAATTTACATTTTGTTGCGTCCCATCTTTTTGTAGTCGCCGAACTGTGATAAATTCTGTGCTATGGAAATTTGACAGCTTATGAACGACTCTGTTATCATACCACTTAAAGTATGTTATGTCCATACTAGAAACTCTGTAATCACAATCTCCTCTTTTCATGCTTTTATCTGTTTGGAGATCTTTTGGTAGACCGTCTCTTGTCTGTCTCACTGTTCCACAAGCCAGCGTATTTTCAGATTTTAATTTTTCTAATAACTTTACCGAGGTAAAATAATTATCAAAATACACTATTCTGTGTTTTCCCCAATAACTCTCTGATAGAGAAAGAACAACTCTTTCTCCTAGTCCAAATTGAGCAAATTTTTCTTGAGTCACTTCATTCTTTCCTTGATACATTTCAAATTTCTTGATGTATCCCTTTTGATCGGCTATACACCACAAGTTATATCCACGTTTTATCGGCTTCATTGGGTTATACTGTTTAAGTGTAGAACGCCCTTTAAACAAAATCATACTTTCGTCTACAGACAGCTCCCTGGTGCCATTATACAGTGTATCAAACTGAATATTTAGAATGTCAATGAGTCGTCTTAATTTATACAGCTTGTCTTTGTTTTCATGAGGTATTTGTGCATTGTCATTAATATGTAGCATAGATTTTTAGTCATCGTTCTCTGCACTAAAGGAATCCCCAGATCTTCCGCAGATGCCCAGAATTGTTTATAACTAGGCAATTTGTGATAACCCATAACGTAATTTATGTCTATGAAACCTAGTATTTCATTTGACTTGACGTTCAAAACCTTGTTTCTTTGTACGGCGTACAAATTACTTTGATAAACAATATCATCTATCATTGAAGATCCTAATGCAGTTAAAAAATAATCTGTATAATTTTTACACGTAACAAAATGTTCCTCGATAGGACCTTCATCGAGTTGATAGGTAGGAATGTCAATAACGTTTGTTCTTTTTTTCCATTTTCTATCAATTTTTTCGGCTTTTTTCTTTGGTAATTTTTTAGTAACACTATTTGATGTACATGGTAAATCTTCATCTATTTCAGGAGCCAATGCAATGTCAGTAGTAGTTGTTTCATCATTTTCTTCAGACAGAGATGGTAATTTTTTTTCCAATTCCGTAGCAGTTATCTCCTCATCGTCTTCACTATTTCCCTCATCTGTGAGGATATTATTATCCATTGGAAGTTCTTCTAACTCCATGGCCGCTGCATTTGCGGCTTCCAGAAACTCTTCATCATTTACAAAAAATTTCCTTCTCCACCCACTCATCATGTATAATTGTCTGAAACAACAAAATTTAAATACTTTTCTCTGAAAAGTTACTATTATTTAAAAATAACATAAAGCATGGATTTCGTGCAATACTTACCAGATATTGAGTTTTATACGCTCTTGTTCACGACGGGACTTTTGAGTCCAGCACAGAAACTGCTCGATAATAACGAAATTGTTTATTATCACAACACTAACTGAATGTAATAACAAATTTTAAACTATGTTCCACCACTTCAGTTAATTATTTAACAAAAAGGACTAAACAAACTTAATTTTACTACCCCGACAAAATTAGAGCCGTATCTGCGCACCAACTGGTTGTGTACTAACGGTTAAATTGAAATTTACTGACAACTAGCGACACCTGTTGCCACAGTACTACTTTAAATTTGTTCATTACAGTGGACTGTGATAACCCGCCAATGCAAAAGTGGTTTTTATGGATTTATGTAAATATTATACAATTTTAAAAATACGGGACTCACAAGTCCCAACAGGACACAAAGGGTTAAATCATATTAGGTATGTTTGTATAGCAATACTAATATTGACAGTATTTTTGACGACCAAACTCTGGCTTATCGTTGAAAGTGTTTAGAATTTAAAATATATGGTCATTGCAAAGGTCTAGATTCAATTTTAAATAAAGCAAATACGAATTAATTTACAACAATTCGATTAATTGTATAATTTTCATCATTCTTTAACGATAAAGACAGAATTCTAATATATCTGTCTTAAAATTTGGTTGGTTTATTATCAAGAAACCTTCAAGGAGGTGATGTTTTCTCCAAATAAATTCTTTCGTATCAAACGAAATAAAACTAAATAGCCCACAGCGCCATATCTAGAGAATAGGGGAGATGATTAAGGATGTCTCAGTTTAATAGCTTCAGCATTTATTTGCTTGTTGTTGGTTTTTAATGATCGTGGTGAAACTAGTCTTTTTTTTTTAAACTTGCACATTTTTTTATATCGTCACGTTTATGGTTCAATTGATGAATACATGTCTAAATAAAATGGCATCATTGTAGGACAGCAATGTGTAGAACATAATTCCTTGCCAATTCCACAACAAAGTTATAGGTACTTATCTAAGATGCAAACCAGCAAATTGATTTGGATGGTTTCAAGCCTCGATTTGCAAAAGAATGTTTAATTGTAATATAAAGTATGAAGAAGTATACATATAAATGTAATACATGTTTTAGATTGCATGTTTTTCTGGTTTATATCCTTTAGATCCTTTAGATTGCATGTTTTTCTGGTTTATATCCTTTTTTTTGGTCTTTAATTCTTTATTTATATACGTTCTAGTCATTTCAGTACTGCAACGTTCATTAATTTGCTAATTTTAAGTTCTCTATGTAAGATGATCTTTTCCGGGTTATTCCTCTAAATTATATGAGCGCGGATTGATATATAAGGTCTCCAACAACGCCATTATGTGAGTACTGGCGATAGAATCAAGTTCTAACCTGCAAACGATAATCTCAAGTATTTCATCTTAGCATGCTAAGTGGCGTTTTTTCGTGCAGTGTCGTTGAGTAACAGTGCCATTTATCATGAGTTTGATTTCTGAGATGTGTACCAAAGATAATTTTCTCATAAACATCACCACCGGGGACGAATCTTGGCTTCATCATTATCACCCAGAAACCAAGCGGCAGTGAATGGAATATCGTCGTCCTGAGTCTTCAAGTGTTGGAAAATTCGAAAGAGTTCCATTAGCGCAGAATATCATTATCACTATTTTCTGGGATGCAAGCGGAATTCGTACCGAATATTAATTCAATAAGATACTGCAAAACCTTATGCCTACTAAAGAATCGTATTCGTAAGGCAGGGAAGAACGAATTTCTTCTTGCACCACGATAACGCCAGACCGCATTACAGTAACGAAACGATGAAGACAGTGACGAACTTAAAATTCACGGTTATTTTCTACCCTCCGTACAGTCCTGATATGGCACCTTCAGATTTCTGGTGGCCCCTAAAGTCGAAAGTCAACATTTTTCATCAGACACTGAAGTTCGGACTGCTGTTAGAAATTGAATCAACAGTAAACAAGAAAGTTTCTTCTTGTGGCAAAATAATTATGTACATTGGTAGTACAATCAATTTACTTCATTTTGATACTGGTTTCATTATTTTGTCTTATCTTATTCTTATTTTATAAAGTTGGAGACCATATAACGGGTGTTCATTTGAAAAGTCAATCTAGTAGCATGTGATTTACTGAGAACATTTTGAAGTATGTCGTAAATTAAAATTTACTGCTTAACCTACGAAGTCGTATATTTTGACAGTTTCATACATACAAATAAATATCAAATGTGATTGACATTATCAAATGTCATTTGGATTTACGTTTACGGAACAACAAACACATACTAATATATAAGCGTCTTATTCTATCAAAATTTCAAAGTAACCTAGATTGACTTTTAAAATGAACATATTGCTATGTATTGTGGTGTTAATTAACTTATTTAAATTGGCCCACAATACACAATAGCTTGCCCAGTTTCACTCAAATCGGTACAGCTTTACAGGAGCTCTTGTATCTTCAGGGTTACCCTCAAAGGGTATGTGTTAAATAAAACAAAAGGTATTAGCAAACAAATCAAACTAACATTAACAACACAAACATTTAATACAAAAAAAAAAAAAAGAAAATTTCAACTTTATAGAGTATAAAGAAATGCTGAGGCAATAAAAGTGCCACAGCGTGAGGAAATCCTTTATACAAATTGACTAATAAAAGATAAAAAACCTCACTATGACCGCGAACAAAATTAAACTAATTAAATATTTAGGAAAACTATCAGACTTCAATAATTACGTTATTCCCAACTTCAAACGTCAAACAGATAAAATAACTGTAAGCGCGCGCATCAAAACTAACCCATGCGCACATTAAACAGGGTACAAATGTAATTTTCCCACCAATTCCTGCTTTCTAAAATATATTACTGATAAAAAAATACTTCATACAAAGTATGAAAATTTTCCTTGATATTTATTTGACTATAAAAATATATTATAAACTAATAATTTACTGAATTTACGAGCTCAATAAATATACAAATAACATAACTAAATTAATATATAAAATATACTTGCAAATATACACGTACATTAATTAATGTAGTAATCACACTTCACTAAAAAAAATTCTAACAGAGAGATTTCCGATAGGTCGCACAAATCAAAAAATTACAAGTATGAGAGACTCATAATAAATCGAGAATTATATAAACACATCAGTATCACTCAACTAAAAACATAAACCGAAATTAACAATAATATACTGAATAAAAAGGAAGTCTTTATTCAGCAAAAATTAACTGAACCTATCTGTCTAATGGATAGAAAATCTCTCACTCCTACTTCTCGGAAACGAAAATATCACCCTGCCTAAAACAAAATCAAAAGACCGGCTACAACAAATTAGAAGAAGGTCCATAAGAAATGTAGCTAGAATATTTAATATAAATAAATCTACGGTTTTGAGTGTTTAGAAAAAATGGGAAGAAGATGAAAGTGTTAAAAGGAAAGAAGGTTCAGGGTGGCTGAGAATTTCAAATCACAAGATGAATTTTTATTAGATTATTTAAGAGAAAATCCATTTAAAACAGCAAGAAATGCTGAATTTTGAACAAATTTTCCAGGATCTTGATCAACAGCATGCCGCAGAATTAGCACTTCGAATTAAAAAAATATGCAAGTGCTAAAAAACAGTTATTATCTGTAGAAAATAAACAATCCAGAGCCTTATTTTCATTAAATTATTTACACCGCGAATAAAATTTCTGGTAAAGTGAAGTATTTTCAGACGAAAAAATCCCATATTTTAAGTCAAGCCACGATGATGACGTGAATGTGTACCGCCCAAGAAACACAAAATGTGATGAAAGATATGTGCCTCCGCCAAATAGGTCTGGAAGATTTTCTGTTAACATCCGGGCATGGATGTGTGCACAGGGTGCGGGAGTTGCATGGCAAATTGCAGGCCGTTGAAACTAACAATCATATCTATATATTTTAGAGAATGTTATGATTACGCCGTATCACAAACGTATCCTAATAATACTTTCATTTTTTAACAAGATTGTTTTTAATGTATTGAAAAACGGATTTTTAAAAGAACTTTAAATATCTTCCAAAATATTGAAGATAAATACTTATAGGACATACTTAGCAAAAAAGATAGTTGCTAAAGCACTTAATATGACTATGACTATTTAAAAATATATAGGCCGTTCTTATTAAAAATACACGAGATCACACGAAAATCACTTTATCGAACCTTCGCGAACATCCAGTATACATTAGAACAATTCCGTACAAAGGTATCTCATAGCACACCTAGTATGCATTGCACAACTAAGTTATTTTATTTTAAGCCATGGCACTCTCGAATTATTGGCAAATAATAAAATGTCACATTTTCTCTTTAATTGTAAATATCTTGAAAACTAGTGGCTCTAGCTGTATCCTTAATAAAAAATATTCAAAATATAACGTATAATCAAAAATTAGACTTACATATACATGCCATAGAATTTTAAAAAATGTATCCTTTTTGTGCCAGCGATTTACGGAACATTCTGTATAAGTCTACACATTTTTAAAATATGGAGCAATAGCACCCTTTCTCCCTAATTCCAGCATATGAATTTTTTATTATATTCACCATTTATGAGCACTCGGTATAGTTTATATAATTGTATTCGAAGGAAACCGCAAATTCTATTCCACACTTCAATAAATAAATTCGCTATAATAAATATGTATACGTCAAACACTAATTTATATTTTTTTTTGGAAATTACGCTTTACACAAGATTCTATTCCGAAATTCGTGTTTTATACGCCACGAAAGTATTTAATATTCTTTATGCTGAAAAAAGCTTAAAACGATTTCGTATAAAATATACGGAAAGAAATTCAATATTATTATTGCGTACCATTGACGACAAAAAAAATGGGTAAACTTAAGTTGGTTGCTCTATTGCAAAAAGTAATTTTTTTGAAATCGGAAATTAATTTAATAATTGTCATTGATTGTCATTTTGACATCTGTATTTAATTCCGTGTGTCTATTCGATTTGAAAATGCCTCAACATTTAAGCACAGTTAATAAAACTAGAGTGGTATGTTGGAAAACGGGTGGTCAATACGACGAGTTGCCCAAGAGTTCAATGTGGGTAAAAATACTATCTTGCGAATTAAGCAGAGATGGGTTAATGAAGCAAGATTAACAAGAAATGTTGGATCAGGAAGAACAAAGATTACTACTACTACCTCCGGTATAATCCCTTTTCTACCGCTGTAGCAGCAAAAGAAGAAAGTGCATTTCGTGCATCGCATAGAACAGCTCTTCGTCGAATTAAAAACTCTAATATAAGAAACTATTCTCCTACTAGAAAAGGGTTATTAACTCAAGCGCATCAACAACGACGTGTGGAGTTTGCAGAAGAATATGTAAATATGGATAATCATTTTTGGGAAAATGTCCTCTTTTCTGATGAAAAGATTTTTCAATCCTGTCATAACGGTCGAGTAAGATTATATAGACCACGCAACAGTAACAGGTATTCACAGGAATACGTTCAACAAATAAAAAGAAGTGGACGTTTCTCTGTAAACGTTTGGGCTTGGATCAGCGTTCAATGACCAGGGATTTGTTGGAGAATAGACGAACGATTTACAGAACTATATTAGACAATGTAATGCTACCTTCTGTAACACAAATATTTGATGCAAATTTTATTTTTCAACAAGACAACAGCTCCATTCATACTTCGCATGTTGCTACGGAATGGTTTGAAGAGAACAGAGTGCCTGTATTACAATGGCCGGCAAACAGTGCCGACATGAATCCTATTGAGAATGTCTGGGCTAGTATGGTCAAAAAATGTATAATACCAATTTTAGACCTCACAATTCAGAAGAGTTGTGGCAAGCAATCGAAAACTGTTGGGAAGAAATTACCCCAGAATACACACAGAATGTAATTTATTCAATGCCAAGACGTCTTCAGAGCGTCATTGATCAAAACGGTAGTTTTGCAAAATATTAGTTTTATTTATTTTATTTTTTATTAATTTATTTAATGAATCATGTTAAAAACGTAATATAAATAAATTTGTTTAGAATATGAAGAAATTATTTCACTTGTTACAATAGAAACAAATGCATGAATATATTGAAAGTCCCATTCACAATAGTTAAATAATGCTAAATTCACTATTACAACTTGTCCCCATTTTTTATGTCGCCCATGGTACATAGAAGAATTTATTTGTATTCAAGTAATGTTCTTAAATCTCTATTTTTTTACAGATTCAATATTTGTCGTAGTTCACTCAAAATCACAAAGTTAGTCTGCGAAGAGGTCATTAAGCAATTCGTGAAGAAAGAAGTACTTAAATGGGACTCCATTTTCGTTTCCATGACCAAGGTTTTGACGGATGGCATGTGGTGCATGATTCCAATTTTAAATAAAAATGTTTGTCTTCGACACTTGTATGATATGCTCGCGGACGAAAATGACCATAAGACAAAATCTTTGGAAGCACCAAAATTAAATTATTTCGAACGATTCATCTACTATTTTGTATTGTTTACCTTATACTTATTGAAATTTGATTTTATACGTACGTTTCAAAACTATCACATGTATTTGATATTGTATTTAACAGAGAAATTTCCATTTCTGGCATATTACAAATTTCGAAAGGTTGATTTTCAAGTTAAGCATCCCGAACAGAAAATTGTTAATTATGTTAATTAATATTTGTTAGTTAATTTATGTAATTGTAATTTGTAAGGTATAAAGTAATTGTTTCATGATGTATATATGTATAGAACTAAAACAAAAACATATTTTTTTACTTCATGTTTCTTTATTACTACTATTGCGAGGGCGGAATGCACCAATCAATCGACTTTCGTCATTAAAATTCATGGCGTAATAGTTGTAGTAGGTAAATTTACGGTTTGCCAAGTTTATAGGTCATATTTATATCTAAATTGACCAAATTTTGTAAAGGCGAATTAAGTATATTCTCATTAAAGAAAATAAGTAATAAACTAATGTAATATATGACTATAAGTAAACAAAACTACATTTAAATTCACTATTTAACTATTTAAGGAAAATAAAAAGTCAAACTTAGTATTTCTATTATTAAATTATTGCTTAATACTGAAGACCTAAAACAATGATTATGCGCATGTGTATATTTGAAGAAATAATCTCTTCCAATGATTTTTCATTTTTTTTTAAATTGCTCGAAGTTTAAAAAACAATTCATTAGTAACATGTAAACGTTACTCACAATCGGTTAGTAATCTGTAGATTTGTACCCTTTGAAACAGTCGGGAAGCGACTTATTGCTTACCTACTTCACTTTCCCAGCTATAGCCGGAAAAGTGTTTTCCCAGCTAGCAAGTGTCAGTTCATTAGTCACAAATATGACATCATTGTCATTTTGGCATTAAAACATGTTTTTAAGAATAAATTGGAATCAAACTCTGTATTTATTTAGTAAAGAAACAATAATAAACCTATTTAGAGTTGTAAATATTAATGGTTACATTAGAATTATCATTACTGTTAACTGTTAAAGAAAAACCATGTTGTTGCTTAAAATTATACTGTTCATTTTTAGAAATCGACGATCTTGATTGTTCTACATTTGACAACATATTAGCAATTTTTACTTGTCCATGTAATGAGTTCTCCACATATCCTTCAGCAACGGTACTGGATTTCCACCCACCTAATCTTTTCAACTGTAGAATGTCTCCACCTGTATTTGCCAGTAATGTCGCTGAAGTACGTCTGAAACAATGTCCTGAAAACCCATTAACGCTTTCCAGTTGCTATCTTGTTGCTATAGGATATCTTACTTCTACGCTCGGTCTGTTTCTGTGATATGGCGATGTGGTTCTTTTTTGTGAATGTGTCTGAAGATATCCTTTCTCCAGCAGGGGAGTACCGATGAGCCTGTAGAAAGGCGAAATACGTATCTGCGTCTCTGGGGAGGGATATATTCGGACACGTTCACAAAAAATATTAATAGTGAACCTGTATTTGTGTTCTTCACACCAGATCTTTAATAATATTTTATATTATTAAAAATACCTTTGTATTATACAAAACTGGTGGGGATTTACCCACTCATGTATGTTTGAATTATTCTGATACAACTGATGTAATTGGCGCATACTTATATTTGCAGATATTTGATGGACTCATCTCAATAGCCTCATCGTAGTTTCCGTCCAACACACTGGATGTTCTACTAAACCGATTAATGCCCTTGTTTTTCTGTAGAACTTGTGCCAATTTAATTTTGAACAGCTCTCCTATGGTACCCCTCACATTATAAATTTTTTTCTTGAAACTTTGAATCGATTAACTGAGTTCAACAACTTGAGTTTCAAGTTCTCGTAGTGTTTCACTAATAAAATCATAGTTTACTTTGATGAAAGCTAACTCTTGGCACATTTGCGGTTTATTTAGTATGTATTTGCAATTTGCAATTGCTATCGAGTCGTTTGGAAAAGAGAGAGAATCATCAGTCCCATCTTGTTATTATAGGTTGTGGCGGGAGTTCCAGCCCAAGTAACCTATCTTTGTATGCTTGAATCTTTAGTGCTACTTTAATAAATACTTTTTTTTTCTCAAATTGATCAATGAATTAATATCTGGACATGCGTAACGTATTTCTTTTGCTACTGTGTTAACAGCACGGGCCAAACATGTTACGTGCATTGCATTCGGGTAAAAAATTTTCAAATTCTGTGCTGACTACACCATATATGTCGCAGCATCCGATAACATTAGTAATGCCTTGTCACTTGGAACAGCATTCTGCAAATAAAGCTCGTTAAACTATCGTTTATAAATCTTGTTATAGTTATTTGTTTTCTCCAATTCTTCTGAACCAATAAAAAGGATTGGCCGGCGCAATTTTCATTTAAAATGCCAATCAATACGTTGACAATATAGTTAATATACTTTTTTTTTGTAGCTGAGCGATCAGGAACTGACAGTTTCGTAAACTTCTCTAAAAAATGTTTAAACGTTGAATATTATCCAACTTTGAAAGTGGAATATTTGCAACAAAATTTCATTCGGCATGCATTTTTCGCCAAATGTGTTACGTAAAATGGGATTTTAATGATTATTAATTCTCATTTGCATTAAGTTCAACTTGTTAAGTATTATCCTGGTTACACTTAGGTACCATCTCCAAAAGTAACTAAAGAACGAATGCACATACAATGACGCAGAATCGAGAAATGCACAACATGAATATTTTTGTTTGAGAATAACACTAATTATTGTATTTATTAATTTAACCATTTTTTTATTCCTATTTCATATTGATATTTATTTAAGAAATGCAAGTACAAATTTGCAATCTTTTTTAATTATTTATTTATTTATGTAGAAAAATGTCACACCGTATATTAAAATTGTAACTTGAAATTAGCCATAATTATGTTGTATAATATATGTAAAAATGCATCAACATGAATACGTATTTACAAGTAACAAATATTATTTTCTATTTAAAAATTTTCTCTAAAATAATTAATTTCTAAATTAGATGATCGCGATGAAAATCCTTGCATCAGGGGGTTACACAAAAATCGCCAGGGCGAGAAGACGTGTTCGTGGACCCTACGAAAAGTAAAATTAAAATTGTGCGGAAGTATTCGTGGTGCGATTATCAAATTTGGGTGGAAGAATAGCCATTGTATCGCTGCACACTTTAAAAGTTAATGTGCAGCTGTATTTCCTATTGGTGCCGAGATATTTCAATTTAAATAAAATCTTCTACCGACGCCAAACAAAAATGCAAAGAAAAAATATATTACTGCATAAAATAAACTAAATCGGAGAAAAGGTGTCGATATATTGAAGAAATATCGTTCCGAGGTTAAAGTCGTCCAAGGAGATTCATCCCAGTTAGAAAATTTGACGGTTTCCAGTTTTGGAGGGAAAAGGTCGACAAGTTCCCGGCAATTTATAGCTGTTTCCCGCGCGTTTTACAAACAATCAACCAGGAGGCTGTTATCAAAACCAATAGAATTGCAGCGTGAAGAAGAAGCGCCAATCAATTACTCCCTAATTTACAGTCAGGTATTTGAAAAGAAACATAAAATTGAAGTTACACCTGCTCTTAAAGTATTTATAAAATAAGTTCAAACTAAAATATCTTTTAATTTACAAAAAATAGAGAATACTAAAGTTATCATTGTTAAATTATTATATTGTTATGTAAAGATTGCTTTTTAATTAGTGCTATAGCCATTAAACGTCTGCATGTCGACGATTTTGACATAACCTATAGTACTTATTTTATGACATGACTTATTTGTGCTTGTGTTAATGCATTTACCTCGATAAATCCTTAAAAAATATTGTATAATATTTCTTCATATTTGAAGGTAATCATTTTCGTATTATCCGAAATTGGTGGAGACTGTGGCTTGTAATCTGAAACAGAAATAAGAAAAACACCCTAACCACAATATATAACAATAAATACTATATACGCATTTCGGCAACTAAGTTGCCATCTTCAGTAGAATAACCTTTAAAACTGAAAAAATGTTAAGCGTAGCGTTTTTGGCTAAGGTAAGCCTTAGAAGATATGCTCTTCACCAAATCGCCAGTGGAATAACACATTTACGTATTACTTGTGATTATATTTGATTTGATTTCTGTTCGTTTACTCTTCATATGTGTGTGCATTTAGTTGTTTAATGTTGATACCGACAGTTACTTTTATTAAAGCTTAATATAATGTTTACCAGCGTTTTGTTTGATTTCTACCTGAACAACACTCTGTTTGAAACCAACTAAGCAAAATAAGTATATTGTTCTGTACACCTGAGACGTCATTAAAATCTGGTAAGTACAAGGTAATAATAATACTGTATTTGACATATGATATTAGAACCCACCGTAGAAGACAGAGCACTCTCATGTTAGTCCGGAGCACTAAAATAAATAATATCAGTTAATACACGAACCCTGCTTTATATTTATTTAAAGAACCCTAGAACGTTCAATTATCAACTAATTATATTAATAGCGCTGTTTGCATATAATTTTAAGAAGAAATATACGCCTCGTATGTTTTCCCTATTTTATTTTTATTATTTAAATATTATTAGTTATTATTTATTAACACAGCCACGACCAGGAGTCCTTAATAGTATATATACATGCAATATAGAAGTAAGGGGTGTGTCTGTTTCCGAATATCGTGTACTGACGATTTCTAATGAGAATGAAATGCTAGAATTTACACGTTTCGGGGTGGCCGTTCTTCTCACGCATTTATCATTTGCCGTCATAACCAGGAAAGGTTGACGTCGCGGAGTGTTGCGTCTACATTGTAATACAAACTTAGTTTGATTTGGCGAAGAATGCATGTGGAATGCGATTTTAATGATTATTAATTCTCATTTGCATTAAGTTCAATACAAAATGTAGGTTATGCAATATGTATCGCTTTATAATCTTAGTTATCCTGTTCTATCAAGTACAAATAAATTATTATTATTATTAATAATTCAATCTTGGGCCTAGGTATAGCAGATGGCTGTATAAAATTTTGATTTAGATGTTCCTGAGTAGTCGTTATCGATTTGTTTTCAATTAGTATTATCTGTAATACTACAACAATCGGTTGGACACAAAATAATAATAATAACAGCATATTTTATTGACGTCTATAATTATTAATAATAAAATTTAACAACTAGTAACATTTAAACATAGTGTCGAATATTAAAAAGACAACAAGACTTCTCAATCGGCCATATCATGTTTTCTAGCCAAGGTCCTTTCCAAAATATGTTTCTTATGTAATTCCTCCAGGAAATTTGTCCTGTTATATCTGTCCTGAGCAAGTTTCTCCAATTTTTTAAAAACCTCTGGTTGTGTTGTGAAACAACTTTTAAAAACTTTCCTATCCAACTTGTACACTTCACAAATTTCTATCGCTACTACATTGGCAATCCTTTTCTGGTCTTTTCTTATAAGAGCCACTTCACCAAAATAAGCGCCGTCTTGTAAATGGCAAACTTCTCGTCCCGTAGGTGTTGAAACCGATACAGTTCCGTAAGCAATGAAATACATAGAATCACCATCAGTTCCTGCTTTAATAATTATATCGTTCGGCAGGTAAACTTCTGATTTTAAATTTGAAACTATACTGCTTACAATATCATCAGAAAGATCATGTAGGATGGTAACATTTTCTACAAGAGCAGTGTAGCAGTGAAGATTGATTTCTAATTGCAGACGTTCTAAAAAAAGAATTATTTCGCATAAGTAATAGTAATAATAAGAAATAGTGAGAAGATAAATAGAAATAATAAGTAATATGTAGTTATTTTTAATAATAATAATAATAATAATGACGGATTTTTATGAAAAGCACAAGTCTGTTACGATTTGAGACCTGTCGTATACTAAGGCGGTAACGTGGTCATCGTTGTGCATCGTTATTCCAATCATGAGTCGTATTTCCAGGTACACATTTTCATGAGTCTGTATAGACTGACGCCAAAAAGATGTTATAATGATTGGGGCTGTACTAGATATCATATCAACATTCTATTAACCTACCCACTCGAGCTACACAATCTCATAGATACAAGGGCTTACTTGTTTAACTTGGACGATCCAACAGAGGGTGTCTGGTGAATTTCCATTAAAATCTCAAAGTAAAAGAGAGACATCTTAAAACATAGGGATCTGAGAATTGCAAAATAGTAAATAAATACTTGTAAATAAAAACACTTGAAATATGCCTCTCTAGTTCTTATTGTTAACATATGTTTCGGTATTTTAATACCATTGTCAAAGAATGGTGGTGTTGATTGAATTTTCACGGTTTTGCCTATTATTGGCGTGTAAACTCTCTTAGTTGTCTTAGAAGAGTTTTCTTTATTTTTAGCATTTCCAACATATCTAAATTGTGGCCTTTGTTTACATTATTAAGATCAATGACTACACCGATTATATATGAGGCCTATTTACGATATTCGGAAAATTTGTCCACTTTTGGTTCCCATTTTGTCCCAGCTTTATCCTTCGAGACTGCGCTGTAGTACCATTATACCGTATATTTAATTTTTGTATAAGTTGCCATTGCCAATTGTGTCGCGCCAAAATCACGCATGCGCATTTATGAATGTTCGGTCTGATATTTAGACTAGTCTCAACTACATTCCAATACCAACCTCCCCACTACGACTGCGTTATATGAGGTGCGCAATCCCGATATATATTTGCCATACCTCGTAAGTCCTTTATTAAGTACAACATTTTTATTTATTAAATTTAACTGCTACTTAACCCTAGAATAATAACGATATGTTGTCCACACGTCATTACTAACGACACGTCAAATTTACGTGCTATATGTATAAATAAATATTTTATATTGAAATAAAACTATATGTTTATAAATCTTTAGAAAATGTTTTTTAAAGGAAAAAAGTAAACACTAAGTGATAAACTAAGCAAACGATTTCTGGCTTTGATGTTAAGATAAGGACGATCAAGTAATTTCGTGGTTAAAGGAATGCTGGTAGACCAATTACACAGGCCTGCGTTTTTTAACTTTCTAGAAATTGTTTTAAATTTGATAGCTGATTCTTTTGTATTTTTGGGCGCTGAATCCAAATATGAACTCTATTTTTCTCCATCACGTAAGGATTGTTCACAAAAAGGCTTCAAATTATATTTTTTTAAATTAAAAATAATTTTTAGTTACATCTTGAATTTATTTACAAAGGATATAAAAAACAAAATTACTTACAAATATCATTAAATCTAATGAAAAGAAACAGTAAAATACTATTTATGTCTTTACAAGTCCTTATAATATCTTTTTCTTTGTCTTTCCATACTCCTTTTTGTGCTTTTTCTTCTGTAATCTCGTAGTGGACCATCCCTTTTTAACATCCAACAATAATCAGCTATCATGCTTATATTCCATCTTCCTTGGTACCTTCTCTCTATCTTTTTTAGGTCTTGGTGGAACCATTCCCCCTGCTCCTCACTTACTGCACCAAGATTTTCAGGGAAGTAGTCGAGATGCGAATCTAGAAAATGCACCTTCAAACTCATGTTACAGCCTAAGGTTTTAAATTTTTCTAACATATTTTGCACAATATTTTTATAATCTTCATGTTTTTTGTTGCCAAGAAAATTTGTAACCACATTTTTTAAGGCTATCCATGCTTGTTTTTCTGCTTCCTCCATTTTGGATTCAAAATTTTCATCTTTCATAAGCTTTCTTATATCCGGCCCAACAAAAACACCCTCCTTTATGTTTGCTTCTAACAAGCGAGGAAACTGGCTGCAAAGATACTTGAAGCACGCTCCATCTTTTTTTAATGTCTTCACAAATTGTTTCATTAACCCTAGTTTTATATGTAATGGAGGAAGCAAAACTTTGCTCGGGTCTACTAAACTTTTTCTTTCAATGTTTTTCGTTCCAGGTTGTAAGGTTTGTCTTGGTGGCCACATCTTTTTACAATAGTGCTGCTTTGTATCACGACTATCCCACTCACACAAAAAACAAGGATATTTAGTATAACCGCTTTGTTGTCCAAGTAACAAACAAAGAACTTTCAAATCACCACAAATTGTCCAGCCTTGATCCTTGTAACGAATTTTAATTAAAAGTAGCTCAAGATTTTCATAACACTCTTTTAAATGAACTGAATGTCCCACTGGTATAGAAGCATATTTACTTCCATTGTGTAGAAGAACGGCCTTAAGGCTCCTTTTTGAAGAGTCAATAAAGAGTCTCCATTCAGAAACATTATATTCTACGTGGAATTGTTCCATGATTCATCATTACAGAAAACTAGTGCATCTTCTTCGGAATAATATCGAGCAAACTCTTTTTCTCTGTTCCTAAACCAGTAAAATGTTGTGCTAGGTGCTAACAATTTTTTTTCTTTCAACCTTGAGCCTAAAAGCTCAGCTGAGTCATTAGGAAGGTTTAAGTCCCTCACCAAATCATTTAATTCAGATTGGTCAAACAGCTTTGGCTCATCACTTCCAGTATCATAGTAATCACTTCCCTCATCCAGTTCACTTGCGCATGTACGTGAAACCATTTCGTCATCAGATACATCATCTAATGTATCTGGTAGTGAAGGAACAGGTACTTCTGGTCCATGAGGTATAGGACGTGTTGCGGATCGAAGGTTTGGGTAAACGATGTCCTTTTTGTTTTTTAAATTGAATCCGTGTACTACACACGAACAAAAATAACAATAATCGCTATGATTGATCGGTTCTCTCCAAACCATAGGCACTCCAAAGCGAAAAGACTGTTTCTTGCCTTGTGACCACTGGCGAAGCTCTTCAACACACACTGAACAAACCTTATGAGGAGCCTAAGGTTTGTCTTGGTGTCCTAATTTCACACCAAAATATGCAAAATATACTTTTTTTACAAAATCTGTAATGTTTCTTTGTTGTTTTTTTACTGCAAACTTTCCACAAATATAGCAGAAGGAGTTGGGTACATTGACACAGCCTCTTGATACCATTGGAATTTAATTTTAAAAAACTCGTAAAATAAAAATTAAATTAACTCAGCAACTAATCACAAATGTCAACTAATTACACAAATTCACACCACAGTTGTAAAGAAGATATTGAATGAACTAACTGTTTTGTCTAGAATAGCAATATGTTTGTAGTGGAGGTGGGGAGGTAGACATGCAGTAACAGGAAGATGATGAGTCATGTCTTGCGACATGCTCAATTATTTCTATTTGTAACTTCTTTATCATAAATCTAGTGTATGTTTATTCAGAATATCAACTTCTTGCATCATCATAAGTAAAAAAATTATAATAGTTTATTTAAACAACGGTTTAACAAAATTGTCCTTTTCAAAAAGACCTGCAGATAGGTCAAAAAACCCCAGATTGTAAAAAAAACCTTACATGATGGAATTTTTTAAATAATTTTCCCATTTTCAGCACCAAAAAATCTATTGAAATCACTGTATAAAATCCAGACAATTTTACCATCGCAGGCCTGTGTTATCCATGGTAATATTACGAAGGCTACCATAGAGTGGCTTAGTCAAATTTGTAACAAAATAATCTGCTAACGGTACACCTTTTGTCTCCGTCGACTTTCTCAGATAGAGGCTTGCATTAATTAAATATTTAGTAGCAACGTCACAAACCATTACAATTTCGATGCTGTATTTATTAGGCTTATTTGGCACATATATATATGCGAAACGGACATTTGCCTCGAAAGCCAACCAGTTGTTCATCGATTGTGACGTATGAACCGGCTTTGTAACTGTTAACGCAGTTATCAATAAATATATTCCAAATGTTGGAAATTGGGACAAAAGTACTTTTGTCTTTGCGTTGTTGTCTCGTAGCGTGATCATCAAATCTTAATGAATTTATCAAAAAGTTAAATCTTTCTTTGCTCATAACCTCTCTCCCGAATAGCTAACATTGAACAAAATTTCTATTGATTTTGGTGATTATTCTTTAGAGCAGCAGATAAAAATAATAACCCCAGTAGTGCTTTGTTCAGTTAGTGCTACATCTGAAATAAGAGCGATCTTCATTTCGTACCTTTCTCGTAGTTCCTCAATTTTCTGGTTTATACGTAGTAGTATTTCACTTAAAATTTCATCAGTGAAAAATAAACTGAAGGCATCGATTGGTTCTGCTGCGTTTTTGGCTAAGTACGTTGGTCCTGGTCGAATGTAGATAATATTTTTCGTTGGAGCCTTTTCGCCTGCGTCTTGCACAGGAGTAGTTTGCCATATGTGACCATTCTTTTTTAAATATGCTCGCTTATTTGAACTTATGACAGCGTTTTCAGGTCTTTGTAGTTCACTAAAGCTTTCACGAGAAAGTGGCGTAGCCTTCATTCTTTTATTAGGTGGTTGTTCATTCAATTCTCTCAAAACTTTTCTTTTAATTTTCCATACGTCCTCCAGTTGAGTTATATACGCATCTTTATCAAGTCCGTCAGGAACATAGTCACTATCAGCATCACTATCATCGCTATCCAACTGATTTTGTTTCACTATGTTTCATTGTCACTTATGTCACTAAAATCACTTGCATTTATAATATCTTCTAGTTCCTTTTCGGTAAAGGCGCGTTTCTTATCCACTTTTGTATTCTTGGACATTTTATCACTCGCTAAGTAATAACTAGAGAACGGACATTCTTACCACATGACTCGGCGTAATTCAATGAAGTATTTGTTAGACCATCTGGCCATCTGGTCGGGTACATGCATTTTCGTCACCGACCAGGTAAATAAACCGTGCGCAATAGTTGGGGCATTTATGACACATGCATTTTCGTCACCAAAGTTCTTAATTACGGATTACTCCTTTAAGCAACGGGCTATTACGAGGTACTTAGGAGGGCCGGGTTTCGCTTATGTACCTACGTCCAGAAGAGGTAGGTGAATGCTTTGCCTTTGATTTAATACCAAATATGCCACAAGACGATCGACTAGTTAAATATGCTGATTAAATGGTTGATACGTATATCTCTGACGAATCACTTTTTCCGCCTTCAATCTGGGCAGAGCATTCAGCTACCTTAACTCGAACAACAAATGCGTGTGAATCCTTCCATAAACATTTTAACGAGTCGTTATACAAGGATCATCCAAATTTATTTGTTTTTATAGAAAAATTGAAGGAATTTCAAATAGATACCTATATTAAAATACAAAGTTTGCATATGCCTACAAAAATTCACAATCGTAAAGTTAAAAAAAGGCAGCAATTTATTGAGTCTATGCTTACATAATACCAAAACAATGAAATAAGCAGGTTACATCTAGTTAAATGTCTCTCATATTATTGTTATTTTACATAAAATGATGTTTTAACAACCTTGTTTTATATAAATTGTTTCGTTTCATTTTCAATTGCTAAGTACCTACTTAATAAGATAAGAAAATGGTCGGTGACGAAAATGCATGTGTAAGTAACGTCTGCTTTTCAGGACGGTGACGAAAATACATGTCCGATTATCACTTTTCTTACCTTGGTGACGAAAATGCAAACACCCATATGGTCGACAGCGACTACAATGGACAACACACCTATTGTATTCGGAGGATATATTCCATTAAACGCAATCGGCAATTGGAAATGTTTATAAACATCGCTGAGTACATTCCGGCGTAATACAATGAAGTATTTGTGTTTCATTTTCTCGGCCACCTGATTTCGCCAGCGTTAACAATGGACAACGGCTATTGTATTGGGAGAACTTAGTCATGTGGTAAGAATGTCCGTTCTCTAGTAATAACACACGTTAAATTGACGTACAAATTTTGTAACGATTTTACTAAGCACACGTAAATTTTATGTGTGGCACTTTAGTTTAGTCAAAAGCAAAACCTAGACTAACCTTAAAGCCAGGTAACCCTACTTCGTCATTCTAGTAAAAGATTGGGAGAGAGACCTTTTTACAAAATGGATAGGAAAAACTTACGTGCGTTATTTTTCTAAAGTTAAACATATGTAAAAAATATTTAATTACATTAGCGTTATTCAACAAATCGATTTTTCTTATGTATGTAAACCAGACATTTTTTTTATGATAACGGTTTTTTTTTTGAATAATCGGATTTCGTTTTAGAGATTAGAATTGTCATACAGTCAATCGAACTTTGTCTTGACGATGTCGGACTTACTTTTAAATATATCGTAAAATCATTTGGATTAGACTGTAAGTTACTACATACGATTTTTTATCCAAAACCTACTTGACGCCGGATTTTTCTGAGCACCTCAAAACACATTCAAACCATTAAAAATTAATAAACGTTGTTTGGAATTGAGCATTACGGAATTTTTTTCAACAATCCAAAAGAATAATTTGATATTGCTTTGTTTCGCCCATAAATTATTATAAAATTCGTTTATCGTGTACGTACCTGATAGAATTGGCATGATGGCAGATTCTCTAAAATATGTTTTCTTAAATCTGTGACCATAGTACTGCACTAGTCTTTGTTGAAGATTCAAAGGTAACTGTCTATGTCTCATATATTGATTCAATTGATTCATAATTGACTCGTATTTTGTTGCGGGCGTATTGAAAGAAAGAACCATTTGCAGAAGTATCACTGTGTTAACATAAGAATATAATATTTAGTGATAATTTGTTTTAAATTGGCACTTTGGGAAGTTACCGAAGATGAGAATGCACATTAGGTAGCCCAAAACGTAGTTCATTGTCAGCATAATAGTATCGGCTACACCGCGTGTTTCATTTGGAGTATGTCTTACACCTAAACATAAAATATTAATTAACAAGGGACAGTCAATCAGCGGTTTAGTATAGATAAATATTTAAAGAAAATGGTACAAAATATTGTGAAACAAGTGTCTTAAGCAAGGCAGCTTAAATACCAATGTATGGCATTTTAAAAATTCGTGATATTTACTCATCGAATGTTGTAAAATTGATATAGACAGAATATTTAAGAACTACTAGATTGAGTTGCTTGCTTCATTATCAAACAATATTTTTATATTTTATATTATATTTCAAACAATAAAATGACTTAGTACATTTATATTTTACACGTTTTCACTTCTAGACCAGTCCAGTTCGAGAATATGTATATATAAGAAATTATGCACTTGTGGCACAATGTGCAATGTGCACAATGATATGTATATGTATGTTGTGGTGCTAAAACAGTATTAACCACATTTGCTTTCGTATTTTTAAAATGATTCTATTAATAAAATATATAATTATAAAGAGAACAGGAAAATGAATGTAAATATAAAACAAGTATGCTGCCCACTTTTGGATATATATATATATATATATATATATATATATATATATATATATATATATATGAAGGATATTTTAGTGCGCATGCGCGCCTGCTCCAAACATGCTTTGTGCGCATTTAGACGCCATTTGCAGCGGTATAGTCTGTCTGTGTGCTAAGTTGTAGAAGTTATATAACGTTTAAAGTCGCCCGCCGACTGTGAAAAACGATCTGCAATTCGATTCTTGTCTGCACGAAATTTTACAGCAGCGGAAATTCACCGTCAGATTTGTGAAGTTTACGATAATGCTATCAGTGACAGTAAAGTTAGAACGCGGGGAGAATCTTCAAGGGCGGACAGGTTAATGTGCATGATGAGCCACATCCTGGCTAACCTTCTCTGGGTTCTGAAGATTTGGTTCGTGAAGTCAACAACCAAATTCGAAAGGACCGACGATTCACGATTTCAATTCATTAATTGATTTTCCACAGCTTGCAAGGTCAGTTTTGAATACCATTGTTCGGAGTAACTGAAATACCGAAAATTGTGTTGTCGGTGGGCTCCAAGACTGTTTTCTGACCATCAGAAAACAAAAAGATTGGACTGTACTTAATCGTTTTTGACTCGATACGATCAGGTAGGAGATGAATTTTTGAACCACATCGTTACAGGAGATGAGTCTTGGTTGTCTCACATGACTACTGAGTCTAAGCAACAGTCAATGGAATGGCGACACATATCGTTGCCAACTAGACTGAAAGCCAAACAGCACGAAAGATTAGATGTGGCAACTATATTTTGAGACAGGAAAGGGATTTTGTTAGTAGATCTTATGCCGAAAGGCACAACAATCTACTCTAATGCGTGTTGTGAGACGTTGAGAAAATTTCGGCGTGCATTGAGACCTTAAATCCAATTATTTTCATTTGTTTCGGTACTTAAAGGAGTTTCTTGTTGATCAACGGTTCGATGATGACGAAGAAGTAAAAACAGCAGTTATGGATTGGCCTTCTTCAAAGGCAGCAGATTTCTTTGACATTGGAATTCAGACACTTGTTAAACGGAATGACAAATGTTTGAACAAAAATTGAAATTATGTAGAAAAGTAGATGAAAGTATGCATAATGTATTTTAGTGATATTTACAGTATTTTTCTTCATATTCAAAGACGGGGCTTATTTAAAAAAATATCCCCCATATATATATATATATATATATATATATATATATATACCGCCTGATTCTGAGCAAACGCAACGGCCTGAATGTACGAATATTTCTCCCGCTCCGAATAAAAATCCCCTGAACGCGTTAAGCCAATCACAAAACAGTCTGTTGCTAAACCCCCTCCTCACACCAACTTAATTGGCGCTTGTTATATGTATGACATCGATGTTAAGCCAATTACAAAACAGTCTGTTGCTAAACCCCCTCCTCGCGCCAACTTAATTGGCGCTTGCTATATGTATGACATCGATGTTGACGCGCCTACAGCATTCAGGGGAATTGTATTCCAAGCGGGAGAAATATTCATGCATTCGGATCGTTGCGTTTACTCAGAATTAGGCGGTATATATATAAAAGGTGTCTGTAAAAGTCTTTACAAAAACCTACCACATATTCCTTAACTAAAATGAGCCGATTGAAGACAATTTGCCTTTGTACAAAGTTATTTATTTTGGGCGTTATGCGGCGCTGAAGTTACAATTTCGAAACGTTTTTTAATGATAAATATGAAACGACTCCCGCGATTTTACTGAAATTCGATACGTCGACATAGTTTAATGAGACAAGAAAACCCATATCAAAACTTTGAGTAATATCATTCCATAGGCGTAGAACTTGAGTTTTTTAATAGTTCTGCATTTCAAATTTCTACACCAATGGAAGAAGAGGGGTTTAAGTATAAAATTTAGATTGTGTAACTTATTTACTACAGAGAAGGTACTCTTTGTGGTGCGATGAACTGGCTAAGGAAGGTTCTACGAGGAATTTCATAGGACCAGAACCTGTCTGTTGAATCGCCAAGGATTCCGCTAGAAGGGAGATCTGGTTATGGCTGGAAATAGAACATAAAAAGAAATGGAAGGTCAACTCCTTACTACGACACTACTAGGGGAGCTGGACGCTAGGCTTTCAGACAACCTACTTCGTAGTAATAAAAAAGAAATTCGAATTATTACCGGCTTAATAACCGGACATTGTCCATTAAGGAAGAATCTGTACAACATGGGCTCGGTTAGTGAGTCCTGGTGTAGGAGATGAAAAAACAAGAGGAAACTAGTTTTCATGTAATATGCATTTGTGAGAAACTGAAGGGATTCGGACAGAACATTTCAGTGATCTATTGGATCCTACGAGGGTTCTCAAATTTCCTCTGAGGAGGGTATTGACTTTTATCGAGGACACAAGACTAGCAGAGTGGAATTGGAAGGTCTATTGGGGGTGGTACACCGAGTAGTGTGCTCAAGTGCTTGGATTTACTGGCGTCCAGCCCAAAGAATCAGAAGAAGAAGACATTACATATTTCTATTAATCACTTATGAACGTATCCTAGACCGATATTTTTTGGTCTGTCTATAGTACATGACATTAATATTTTCGCGCAGTTTGCTGCCATGAGAAAACGCCTGAACTCTAATGTGCTTCGCCCCAGTTAATACGCCATCTTAATCCCTCTTATAAATCAAACCAATAATACATGGACTAACTGCAGCACAACTTCTATAATGTTTAGTTTAAAAATATAAAAAGAATATACATATAAGAGATGGTGATAAAAACAATTAAAATATTATCTTTTGACTATTTAGCCATTTATTATTTACTTAGCAATAATAGGCCTTGTGTATTGTGTAAATTGTCCTTAGCATTTGCGATGCCACAAGTGATGTGTATAGGCTTTATAGGGCTTTATCTGTTATATTTTAAGAGTTTATTTTATTACTCACATAAAAATGCTGCGGTAGCCATAAAAATTGCAAACTTATACTGATCAAATGTGTTGTTGAATGACAAATTTTCAACGTCCATCCACGACTCTGCACGCAGATGTTTGTATGAGACCAACTTGGGTATAATGATAAATATACACGCTGCCCAATGAAGCATGAACAGCGAAATACTAAGATAGAGTACTAGCTTAAAAACTATCGTATTAAGGTGCCAATTCTGAAATCGGGAAAAAAATTTGAAATCTGTGAAATCTGCAATGATTTTGTTTAGATAAAATAATTAGTATACGCCGTTCACGATTCGCAGACGTGCACGTCATCAACAGTATTTTTGGAATCACCATCACAAAAACAATAAATGAAGTATAATATTTATATATCAACATCATTGCGAATGCATATTTATGTTGGAGTGAATGTCCAGTGTTGACACATATCGTTTTGTGATATTTTACGTGTATTTGTTTACTCTTGGTTTGAAATACCGAAAGCGTTTTGCAGCCAATGTAAGTGATTTGTTGCATCCGCGATTGCAAACTGTGAAGCAGAACGCAAGTAAACCAAGAGTAAACAAATACACGTAAAATATGACAAAACGATATGTGTATATGATGGACCGTTGCTGCCTTTATCAGCTGTAAGAGAAGTAAAATCGTATTTGTATTTTGCTATAATTTCATATTATATATTGCACTTTTTTTTGTAGCGCGCAGTAAAAATTTTAGGAGAAAGCGTGACATCTGTCAGCAGAATTTACTCGGAAACACAAAAAGGACACGCAACTTGCAGTCCCAAACGGAAGCATGACAAAAATAAATCTATAGTGAAGATTGATTACTTCTATACTATAAGGAATATTGTCTACGAGATGTACAGCAATAGATATTTGAAAAAAATTGACCTGGTACTTTTAATTTTTTTTCAACATATATTCTGATGTAACACAAATGTCTTTTTAGTATTCTATTTACTATTAAATACGTATAAAGTTTTCACCTGTTTTTATTGTTTGATTAATTGAGAATTCATGAATTCGGTTATTTATAAATTATAACCTAAATATTGCAAATTTGACATAAGCGTTTCCTACCCTAACCTAAAATGTAAACAAATGGATTTTGCAAATAATTTCACAATATTGTTTCGACATCATCGACGATGTGCACGTCTTCGAATCGTAAAAAAAAGTACAAATAGATTTTACCATTCTATGAAATTGTAGAACGTTCACGCATTACATCATACTTCTAATACCGAACGTAACACACGTATTCGAGGCATTTCAGTAACAGGATAAAAACAAATAACACCTCTTGGTATCTTACGAATAAGGGGTTTTTTAAAATGGAGAAATTTATCTTAAAAAGCAGAAGAGGAAAATTCTTGTAGGTAATAAATGTTACTATTTCTTTAATAATACCAATAACTTTTGGACTGTACAATTATCTGACAGCATCACTACTGGAATTAAAGATTCCATTCAATCGAACATATTGTATATTTGATCTATTTTATCGATTACTGAGAGACACGTTAACACGAAAAATCGTTCTAAATTTGGAAGCGTTTTCGCCTCATAAAACCTATTTCTACATAAAAATATAGTTCTGAGCACGTTATAGGGTTGTCTACTCACCCACAAAGTTTTTTTAAATTTACGGTAGCGTATCTGTTCTTGTTAATCCGGTTACTTATTGGATATCTATTATTTTATATGAAAATCTTGTCCTAATGGCGGATTTTTAATAAATTTTTTAAAAACTTAAAAAGGTATATAACCCCTTACCACAATTATTAATAGTATCCTAAATACGTATTTCGACAACTAAGTTGTCATCATCAGTAGGAAAAACCACTAATCAAGGTGTCGCACATGGGGCACCATTAAAGCTAGCACAACTGCTCACGCAACAACTTTACACAGCGTCCACGTCTACACTGACTTAAAAAAACAAATATATCGACGAAAAGATCGACAAAAAATTAACTTTTTTAAGGAAACGGCACCCACATGTGTCTATTTGTCTAATTCGCATTTCCGTGTATCAAAAATCACGAGAATGTCATCTACGTACCTGATCCAGACTCTCGGGAAATATTTAGCGTTATTTTTAAATTCTACTTCAAATTGACTCATGAATAAATTGGTTATGAAAGGAGATAGGCAGTTACCCATTGTTGTGCCTTGTTTCTGCTCATAAAATTTTTCTCCTACCTGGAAACAATTTTGCGTCATGCACAGAGTTGTCAATCTCATGTATTCTTTTATTTTTGAAGATTCAATATTATTCTTATGTTCGTTAATCAGTTAAATTTAAAATTTCGGACGATTAAATTTACGGTGGAAAAGGAAAACAATGGCAGGATACCATTTTTAGATACTTTACTGATTAGAAATAAACATAAAATAAAAATCGATATTTCCAATGTTAATAGATTCATCATCGCGGATTCAAATCATAGTTTTCAACATAAGACAGCTTCTTTTAATTTCTTAGTCAATCGGTTACTAAATTTTCCGTTAACAAAAGAAAGATATGAAATAGAACTAGATTTCATTAAAAATATGTCGAAATATAATGGCTTTGACATACATAGAAATAATCAATAAATTAATTAGAAAAACAAAACTAAAAAATACAATCCGCGAATCCACAAGTTTGGTATCTCAAAGTAACCAGGAGAAAAGGTACATGTGTTTACCATACCACCCTATCACGAAAAACATTAATAAAGTTGTGAAAGAACGAGATCTCCAAGTTGCCTTTCGGTCCGAAAATACTATCAAAAGTGAATACCAAAGATAAAGTTAATTTTAATTCGAAATCAGGTATATACGAAATTAATTGCGATGATTGTAATTTGAAATATATAGGCCAAACAAAACGACAAATAATAACCCGGTTTAAAAAACACATATCACATATTAAATACAATAGACCGGATAAATCTAACGTTGCCAACCATGCTTTAAATACCCTACACAATATGTCGATTAAAGGGTTAAAACTTGTAAAGGCCATTAATAATCCCCGCGATCTTGACGCATACGAAAGTATTCATATCGCTAAAAACAAACAGAATTCTATGAACGGAGATAAGAGACCGATCCCATACACCTGTCTCTTTTCATTCTTAGAAACGGAGGTAAAAAGGTCGTAGACGTTTCAAATAGAGTATAAACACATGTGGGCGCCGTTTCCTTAAGAAAGGTAATTTTTTGTCGATCTTTTCGTCGATATATTTATATTTTTAAGTCAGTGTATACGTCGACGCTGTGTAAAGTTGTTGCGTGAGCAGTTGTGCTAGCTTTGCTGTGCCCCATGTGCGACACCTTGATTAGTGGTTTTACTTACTGATGATGACAACTTAGTTGTCGAAATACGTATTTAGGATACGATTAATAATTGTGGTAAGGGGTTATATACGTTTTTAAGTTTTTACTTAACCACAGTCTCCAAAGAAAGACTTTTTAATTTTTTAAAAGATAAAATTTTTAAAAATAAAAAAGTACCTAAAAACGTGGATAGGAAGTCTATCCCGTGTTATTTCCAGTAACTTAAAGCGTTTTTGATCACACAAGAATGCTACTTACTGATTCGATATTATAATCAAAGTCTAACTACAAGAGAAAAATATTCCTAATAAAATTCGAGCTTAAATCTTACCGTTGCCAGTTGTCTGAAATAGCTGAAAAGTGTTCTCGATCGCAATACTTTACATAAACAGAACATGATTAGATACAGTTTTGCATCAAACGACAGCGACTGCTTGTAACGTATTGCTTGATACGGCATTGATGTTAGACTGTCCACAAGAAAACCTCCATTTTTGAAGTAACACCTATTGCGTAACAAAATAAAAATTAAATACAAAATAAATAAAGCTTTAACATCGTATCTTTTATCCTCCTTTCCCTAATTATAACATTTTAGTTGATACGAGGAGAGATTTTTATATTATGTGCCAAACCATGAAAAAATTATGTTACAGTAGCAAGCTTCTGCTGTTAATAATAATATTTTTTATTTATTTTCATCTTTGCTGATAGCGCGAAAAGTGTCAAGATATATCAAATCTAAAACGTACATAGTGCACAACATGAACAAATAAAAATGTATTTAGTATTTTATAGATCACCACCCGTTTGTGTTCCAATTATTTAAATAAAATTAAGAACTCTTTAAAAATACAAATTTTCAATAGTACGCCCGTGGGCGGTGAATCATCGGCCTCTCGTGACCGATGCCTAGTTACAAATTTTATACAAACACGCGTTCTTTATAAAACTCGATATGTATTGAAAACATTAGTAAAGGGTCTTTCATTAAGCGCTTCCTATCTTTAAATTTAAATAAAACAAAGTGTGTGTGAGATATCATCGAAATTTTTTATTCGTTTGAAAGACCTATTGATGCCACTATGTGTGGAATATAACACCGTTCAAATGTCCGACACGACTTCTCTGGGTGGAGCGCATCCGAAATGTCGAATTTTCCATGACTTGCGCATAAATCTGGCTGAATTTGACCGATGGCATGGGTTATGTTGGCTCTGAGGACCGCTGTGGTTTGTGGCTTATTCGCATACACCTGCGACTTAAGAAAACCCCACAAAAAAGAAAAATCGCACGATCTCGGTGGCCAGTTCACATCACGTCCACGTGAGATGACCATGCCCTCAAATCGCTCGTGCAGAATATCCAATATGGCATGCGTTGTGTGGCACGTAGCGCCGTCCTGTTGAAATCACATATCGTTGGTGTCCAAATCATCCAATTCAGGCCAAAAGAAGTTGGTAATCATCGACCTATAGCGCTCGCCGTTGACAGTGATGGCCCGGCCAACGTCGTTCTCAAAGAAATATGGACCGATGACGCCGCCAGCCCAAAATCCACACCAAACAGTGACTTTTTCGGGATGCATTGGACGCTCTTGGATCTCATGTGGATTGGTATCGTACCAAATTCGACAATTTTGTTTGTTCACGTACCCATTCATCCCTCATCGCTGAAGATGATTTTTCGATGAAAATTAGGGTCAGTTGCCAACTGCTCCATAGCCCATTCAGCGAACACACGTCGTTGTCCATGGTCGTTTACTTTCAGTTCCTGGGTCAGTTGAATTTTGTACGGGTTCAGACCTAAGTCACGACGCAAAATTCGCCAAGTTGTGGTCTGCGAAAGGCCGAGTTCTTCTGAGCGACGCGAAATCGACTGTCTCGGATTCTCCTGCACACTTTCACGGAGAGCGGCGATGTTTTCGGCAGATATTGCGTTTCGTCGACGTACGGGTGTTGGTTGATCGTTTACTGAACCAGTGACTCAAATTTATCCACCACATTGCGAATAGTGCTCTCGGTAGGACGATTATGGCGACCGTAAAATGGGCGAAGCGCGCGGTACGTTGCCCGAACAGAAAACTCATTTTGATAAATCAATTTTATTATTTGCACGTGTTGTTGAATGCTATATCCGTCCATGGTGATTTGGAAAAACAGACTGAATAAATGACAAATAATTTGATAGATGTAGCTTCAACAAGATGACCGTTATCAACTGTCAAAGTTCGCAAGTCCCTGTTGGAAGACACATTACGTGTATATTAACTTATGCTGAATAGGATCCTGTAATGTGTGGAAAATCTGACAACTCTACAAATACCTCGAGTATATTGATGTTATAATAGGTTTCAAAGGTTTAAATATTTACAATAACAGTAAGAAAGTTCTTTTACATTTAATTTCTAATCTACATAAAATATAAAATAATAATAATACCAGAATATTCGTTTTGGTTCTAAATATACTTCTCCCGTAGAAAAGTTTTCATATCCTGTCAAGCAACGAACAACAACGTCCGTAAGACAAAACAGATCGCCAACAAGAAGTAAGGCATGCGTCGGGGTCATTACTGCGTGAGAAACAACGTGTTCCATATTGCGAGCCACATTGAATGGTAACATGGTCAAGCATAGAACATATACGATTATCATGAAGCATTCCCAAAACAGTCTAAAAATTTTTAGAAAGTTAAAAAGTTAATAGTTGTTTTACATTTAAGGTTCAAAGCTTTTATTATGTTATTATTACAACTGAATTATATGTTTATTCGAAAGTAGCGTTACGATGATACGTAATGGTGCTAACAACGCTAGAAAATTTTTAAGCATTATTTTCGTCCGTACGGGCGATCAAATGGACCTAGTTTGTTAGTGGTTACATTTTAGAGAAATGTTTTAAAAGCCTACATCAACTAAGGATAGTCACAATGAAAAGAATATTGTAATGATGAAGTGACGTTTTAAGGTTAGTTCCCGCAAGATAGGCATAATTTTATACCGCCAGCTGACAAGAAGTATCTCGTGACATCTGACGGACAAGAAAGGCCCGCCTTTAAAAGCACTTTTTCATCAACGGCTAAGCCACTTCTAGAACAGAAAGAAATACGTATAATTTTCCAGTTCATTAACTCCTAGGCAGATGGCTCAATATACCAAAAGGATAGCATATCAATGCGCAAACAGAACATATTTTTACACACATCTTTATATTAATTTGTATTTACAAATACTTGGTGTGTTTACACATCGATCTGTTATTTTTTGGCAAACAAATACACTATCGATCTAATGTATTTACACAATAAATGTTTACTATTATCAGGATAAAATTTGTTTTATTTTATCCTGATAATAGTTATAATGGAATTTCATCAAGTAAAGGCTGAAACAATTATATACAATAAATGTTTCTCAAATAGATGAGAGCTATACGAGACCTACTGGGAATATTTCTGGAAACGATGTAAAGAGATACATATAAAATTCAGTAAACGACTTTATTGGTTTTCAAAGTAATCACTATTTACATAATTTTTGCAGATTCTCCAACTAACTTGCGAAGAATTCTTTTTACTCTGAAGCTTCGAATACTTCGAAAACGTTCATAATCTTTCAACAGCTGCAAAAGACAACGAAACTCATTTAAAATGCGAAATGAGTTTCGTTTTTTGCGTTTAGTATCAAATAGAACTTACAATGTGGTAAAGCAGATGAATACAATTACAAAACCATTGTAAAAATTAATAACAAAAATTGCAGTTACTATAACAACAAAAGTTGAACAAACTCACATGAAAAACAGTTAATAAAGTCATTTTAGTGTTGTATATAGCCTCATAGAGGGCCCCAGTAACAAAACGTAGGATGTCAAAATTAATCTCAATCTTTCGCTAAGCTAAATCTAGAGCTTCATTAAGGTATCAAGTTTGTCGAAAAATGGAATTGAGTCGAGAAAATTCCGCTGCTTGGGTGTTTAAAGATGAACAGATTCCGACAAAAGTTATCCGTTCGCGAAGTGTGTCGAAAATGATGGTCACAACGTTTGTCTCAAAATGAATTCATGTAGCCACAATTCCGTTGCAAGATCGAAGAAGTGAATATTTGAAAAGCAATAAAGCACTTTGAGTCGATCCATTGTTTGATTTAATGGCTATATGCCACACTAAAAGGACATCCCTCGTAGACCATTTCAACAATGCATTAACGAAAAAACAACCACATTTGGAGATGAATAAACGGTGTTTCATCATGCACCAGCTCATACCACAATTAAATTGGTTGAATTACATTTCGAATTGTGATCTTATTCTCCATATTCGCCTGCTCTAGCCACATGTGATTTTGTTTAGTCCTGAACACGAAGAAATGGCTTAAAGGGCGGAGATTCGCATTAAGCGATGGGTACCGCTGAAACAGGGTCTACTTCGGAGCGTTTAAGACATGTTCCTTTTTTGAAGGCATAAAAGAGTTTGAATATCGTTGGTCTAAGTGTATATAGAATTGCCACTTTTCTCTACTGCAGTCTAGTACTGTTAAGGGCCAGTCTTTCCATCTAAATAAGGTTTCTAATAAAAGTTATTTAGGAAAACCTGTCTTTCCACTTATTCGGTAAATAAAAGCGGCTTATTCTCCTAGCAAACTATTCGGTACTTGTACCTCTCTATACAAAGTTATTTGCCAAATAGCTACTCCAATAACATACGAAAGGAGCGTCGAGTATGAATCTAATAATTCTCTGTTGATGTTTTAGGTTAGGTGAGATTTAAATTTTAGCAAATAAATTTTATTATAAATATAATCTCTTCTATTTTAAATTATTTTTGTATGTTAATGGAGATTTTTGAGGAAGCAGAAGATATCATTGACAATGAGTTAGTTAATTAAGTTGATTTAGCAAATCCTGAACGTATAATGTACGTTTTCGAGATAACAATTTAGATAAATGGATAAATTATGTTCTAGAGTTCAGATCTAGATTTATTGGAAAAAATAAGAAATTCTCAATTAAATTACTTTGTCGTATTTAACTTTATAATTAGAGATTTTCCTTTTTACATTGTACAGTAGTACCCCCATATCCGCGGGGGTTTGGTTCTGTGGTCTTCCGCGGATACTGAAAACCGCGGATAGTAGCGAACGCTTTATTTTCGAGTACAATATGAAATATGAAGCAAAGTTAAAACAATGAAACAAGAAAGAATAAGTTATATAATATTTATTTAAAATAAATAAACAATAAATAATTAATATTCTTGTGCTGTGGCATAAATAGAATTTAAGTTTAATAAATATATAAGTTCATACATATGTACATATAGTACATATTTACATACACAACAAGAAAATATACAACAAGACAAACTTTATCATCGTGAGCTACATATTCATTCATCTTCCTCCAAGTCCAAGTCAGCAGTCGATTGTTTACTTAGATCCGAAGCAAACGATGTTGATAGCTGTGCATTATCGATAGTTTTGTCGACTTTTTCAAAGAACATTGTTATTGGTAGTTGTCGTTTTTGTCTTTTCATTTCAATAAACAAATCCTCCAAAGGTTTCAAGGCTTCTGTTATAGTGCGAGTAATTTTTATACTGCGTTCCATTATTGGATCATATTCTACTATCTGTTCTTTTAATGTGTGAGCAGTTCGAAATAGCGCTGAAAATTTTTCAAGCGTCCATGCTGGCGGTTCTTGTTGACCCTCATCCTCATCGTCACTCGCTTCTGGAGAAGATTTCACAAAGTCTTCCAATTCCTCGTTGGTGAAAACTTGATCCTCTTCGTTTATGTAATCACTGAGTTCCTCTTTGGTTATATCGTTAAATCCTTCTCCATATATTTTCTGCGCTATGTTAAATATCGTTGTTAAATGCGAATTAATATCATGTGTGTCTTCAGAACTAAGAACGATGTCAGTCCACAGATTTTTCCAACATGCTATTATCGTTTCTGACTTTAATTCCTCCATCGCTCCTTTGATAAATAGAATTGCGTCAGCAATTGTAAATGACTTCCAGCATTCCATGAGCCCGATATCAGAGCATTCGTTAGCCATTGTATACAGCATTTCGAAAACCTGTCGAATATATATGGCTTTAAAGAATCTAATGACACCTTGATCAAGGGGCTGAAGCAATGAGGTCGTGTTAGGTGGTAAAAAAAGCACTTCAACATTTTTATCTTCTGTGCCTAGTGACACAGGATGCCCAGGAGCATTGTCTAGTATCAGTAGCACTTTAAATGGTAATTCTTCCTTTTCAAAATATCTTTTCACTTCCGCAATAAAGCATTGATGAAACCATTGTGTAAATAGAACAGCCGTAACCCACGCCTTTCGATTTGATTGCCAAAACACAGGCAGGCAAGCTTTATCTTTGTATTTAAGAGCACGTGGATTCTGTGATCGGTAAACAAGTCCGGGTTTAATCATATGACCAGCTGCATTTGTACAAAATATCAAGGTAAGTCTATCCTTAATTGCTTTAAAGCCTGGTGCACTCTTTGCAGTCTTATGAATATAAGTCCGTTAAGGCATTTTTTTCCACATAAGACCAGTCTCATCGCAGTTAAAAACTTGCTTAGGATGATAATTCTTTTCTGCAATAATTTGTTTAAAATTTTTCTGGAAACAGGGCAGCAGCTACATGATCAGCCGACGCAGATTCCCCTGTCATTTTTATATTTTTTAGATTAAACCGGGTTTTAAATCTATGCAGCCACCCTCTACTTGCTGTGAATGATTTTTCTTCCTCTTCAGTATAATCTTGGGTCTGTATATCTTCATATAAAACCAACGCCTTTTGTTGTAGCACTTTGCCATCGATAGGAATATGTTTTCTTGTCATATCTTCCACCCATAAATTTAAGGCATTTTCTACCTTAGGTAACACTTTATTACGTATTGTGGTTGCAACTTTTGCAGTTTGGGGTGCACTAGAAAAACTAGCTCGAATCTTATCTTTGTTTTTTAACACTTCTCGTATCGAAGATTCGTTTTTATTGTATATTTTAGCAACAGTTGCAATAGATTTTTTTTCTATTTCAATAATATTAATGATTTTTATTTTTTCACTAATAGTGAGCATTTCACGTTTTCTTTTTGGTTTAGAAGCCATTTTAAAATGATTTTCAAATTTACTTGCTTTATTTAAAAACTATTGCAAGCACTGTCTTGTCCGACAATTCGAATAGTACTAAACTCATAGTTAACAGGAGCGTTTATATGTACAAGTAAAAGCGAGTGGCACCTTAAGCACGTTCCAACTTGTTTAACTTATCATAAGAGAGCGCCGAATTCAGGGGATGACTCATATATACGACGATATATACGGACGGATAACGGGGTACTACTGTATTTTTAAACATAATAATTCTTTTCTCAAGATAAATTTTTGCTGTTTTCTTTCATCATCTACCATCATTAACCTCCTTTTGTAGATGTTAACAGACAGGATAGAGGAGATTATGCAGCTCGACAAACAATAAATTTTTCCAAAATATAAATATTTAAATGCTTTTTGTAAATTACTATAAATTAAGAATTAAATTACTTTGTAGTATTTAATTTTATAATTACAGACTTTTTCTTGTTACATTGTTACCTTTTTTTAATAATAAGATTTCTTTTCTCAAATTAAATTATTGTTGCTTCCTCTCTTCATCTGCCATCATGAACTTCCTTTGCAAATGAATATTTTCTTTGATTGTTTTGCGATTTTTTTTTCGATTTTAAAACCATAGCGAATATTTTTCAGAACTTAAATATAATCTATAACGTGCTAGCAACCACTCACAACATTCAAGGATAGTCATATCTAAACATAAACATCACTAAAATCAAGTGTATTCTCGTCTCTTTCTAAAACGTCATCGTAAGTACATCTCTCTTTTGTTACTCATCTTTCTGAAAATTAATGCGACCTTTGTGACTTGTTTATCGAATAACTATTCGTCAAATTGTTGCGATTGGAAAGACGGAAATTTCTAGACGACGCACAGTGCGAAATTTCTTGAGTTTACCGGAACTTAATTATTCAAAACAGTAAAACAGTTCTATTTGTTGGTTTTTAAAATTTTTAATAAAAATTAATATGTTTTATTTAAAGTTTTTGAGTTTATTTGTGTTTTTTATTATAGAACAATTAAAAAAATATACATATTATAACAACATTTTGAACACCTATTCAGAACTAGACTCATTGCAATCGTCTGAAGACTCGCAATCATTACACGGGCCTGCAAATCTTTCTAACAACACCAAAACTTCTGGCGTAACTTCACTATGCTTGGTTTTTGGTGCTTTACGAAGACTAGCGATGTACAAATCCGACGAAATAAGCAGTCGATAAAATAAATCCGTATTTGTGTCAATTCTTGACGTTTTTCTAGTAAAAAGTTCGCGATATTTTCTGAAGTCTTTGTTTCTTGCCTCCTGAGCTTCTTCAGAAAATTTTCCGATCGGAAGAATGCAAGAGGCTATAATATCCTTTCCATGACAAAGGACTTTATGCAGACTTACGGGCATTGAGTGCCAGAAATATTCTTTCAAATACAATTCCAAAGTTTCTCTTGCATATTCGCCGAACTTTTCTGAATCAATTTTAAGACCACAATTTAGGCACTCTAACAGCACATGAAAACATTTGATCAATTCTAAGTTAACGCCAGTTATTTCGGCAGACTTTTCGGCATTTCTAAAGAATTTACTCCCGGTATTACCATCGTTTGTGTTTCCGGTCTGCTGTTTTGGCATATCTATAAGCAAGCCAAATTCCTCTTTGAATTTTTGTTAAATGTATTTTTTCTTCTCTGCAACTTTTTTTTTATTTTCTGCTCCAGGAGCTTGCCATGCTTTAATATCAAGTTTGTACGATATATGTAAAATACATTCTAAAAACCTTATCCATGCATGGAGGGGCGATAGTCCAAGGGATAAAAAGGATTCGTTTATATTTTTTTGAGGTATATCGCAGATGTTCATTTCACTAGGTTTAGCCCCACATAAGTAGCATGTTTGTGATGATGCACAGGATGATACAGCATTGCATACTTTACCGTCAATCATACAAAAGATCATATTTGCTGTAACCTGAAATTGCTAGCCATCTACAAGTATAGTGGTTGGAGTAAGTTGAGATATTTGTTCTTTCACTTTGTTTACTTCTGAGGTAATTACACTGACTGTTTCATTGGTAAAAACGAACTTAATGGGGCGACAGTACCGCGTGGAAGAAGAAGCAGGGGTTTTCCAAATTAGTGACTGATTATCACCATTATCATTTACGGAGCACATTTGGATTGGTACCATTGATACACTAAACATACTATCATCAGAGCTATGTTTGTCCATATACTTTTGTCGATAGTTAACTTGTTCCGCCCCATCACAACCCCACTCTACGATCATATTTAGTGCTTTAACGTTTGACAAAGTTCTAAGAGTCTCTTCTAGCCCTGTACAAAGTCTTGCTATGGTATGATTTATAAGCGATTGAACTGATACTTCAGCTGAAACTTCAGTTATTATTATGTCCTTTGGATAGCATAACCTCTTTGCCTCCATTACAACATAATAAGGTGGATACAAAGTGCAACCCTGATGTTTTGCTTGATCCCGAACAATGTTGTATTGATTTGACGATAAGTTTGCATCAATAAGTAGCGCCAGAGCCTGGTCCGGAGTTAATTTTCGTGGGCTGTTTGAAGAAGACATGCGAGCCATTTTGATTTTGCTTCCCCTTTCTGGAGAAGCAGATGCCAGTTCCTTGACAATCGCTGCAGAGTTTCGTTTTCCAGATTGGTATAGCTTTGTTACGGTTGCTTCGGCCAACTCGTCTTGACTACCGGACTTCAAAAGATGATGCACTTTTCTGTTTTGCACTTTAGGATGACAATACCTAAATTCTTTTTTAGGTCTGCCTGCATTGGTTCTCGATCCACTAGGCAATGCATCGCTTACAGCATTTGAAAACTTTACATTATTTTCAAGCCAGACAGCATTTTTATTCAGAAATGATGCTAAATTTCGACTGGATTCCCTTCACCTTTTTCGTATTTTACAAACCAGTGCGCGAAGAGTCTTTAAACTGCAAAGAGCATCAGATCTTAACATTGGTGAGCCTATTTTTTCCAAAACAAAACCAATGATGGCATCCGATGTCGGCTCTTCCTTCCACTTTTGGAATATACAGTTATATGAAACTTGCAAAGTCATTCTGGAAAATGTTTCATTTAAAAGAAGATCGCAAAATATCGCAGAAGATCTTTTGAGTTTTCAAACAGAGGGAAAAAAAACATTAAAATGTTGTGCGTTTCAAGCTGGTATTATGTGGTATCACTTTTTAAAATCTCCACTAAAGTTAAAAATGTAAATTTAACTTACTTCTTAAAAATCACTTTTTCCACGAACAAATCACACACGAGCAAGGAAAGATTTTGCAATTAATTAAATGCCAATAATTGACAATTTTCTAATAAAATACATGAAGAAAAAATCATGGTCTACTGATTTGCCATTTGTATGTAACACTCTATTAACTTTAACAAATCGAATAGCGTTCTATAGGCAAAAAGTATGATTGAATAAGTAATGCGAATTTCAGGTGCATTTTGCGGTTCTTTCGCAGGGTAAATCCCCAAACTGACTATGAGGTTTTAGAGGCGGGGTATTTACCTAACAAAATAATAAATAATCTTATGCATTTTACGTATTTCAAAAATTGAATAAAGTTCCGCTAAACTTCCTAAATTTCGCACTGTGCGACGAATAAAAGTACCTAATATGTTTATTTATCAAATAGTTATAAGAAACTTTACTAGTAACTTGGAAAGACCGGGCCGAAGAGTATCAGTAGCGTCATTTTTCTCCACTCCAGTCTAGTTGCGTCAAGGGCTCTTTCGCGACTTAACAATTTACTTTCATATTACATCGTAAAACCAATAGACACAGATATACTCACTTAAATCAATTATTCATTATTAGGAAAGGAAGATCTGTGTCTTCTTCAAATAATAATCACAAACCACACGGATTATACCCCTTACACTATACTGGTCCTTCGAATATTTTAATAATAAAGAGAAGTTAAAGGTAAATAATTAGGAACCGCCAGGGCTATCAGGTCATAAGAGTCATAGTGGATAATATATAATTATAATTCTTTCAGAATTATATTTTAAGAATTCTTTCTTAACCTATTTTGTTAAAATATTTATTTGAATTTTGGTGTGTAACATTTATATCTTCTTGTGTTTTAATGTAAAATAATTTCACGAAATATAAATACGTTTATAACATGAATATAACTTACCTAAACAAACTAAAAGGATGTATAATGTATAAATAATTGGATTCAATATGTCTTCTCTTCTCAAAATAGATTGATGCATTACTTCTAAAGAACATTCTGGACCTGTTATTTTTTTCTGATATCAGTGTCATTTTCAAGATGAGATTTTTTAAGCCGTAACATTTTCTGTGCTTCCTTTTCTGCTCTTGAAATATGTAATCTTCGGAAGTCTTGTCTAAATTACAAACGTGTACTGGACCACCTCTCATATGTGAGCCGGTCTCTTGTATGATAATTATTCGTATTAACAAAGAAACTTAATTTAAAAAATAAATTAAATTTAAATTACCAATGAAATTTAGGAAATAAGATTTTTCAGATAAACACCAGAACAGTATATTAATTTATTATCTAATTGACACATCTACGCTATTTCCATAAGTAATGGCGTTTTTTGACAGGTTGATAGTTTATTTCAAAACAGATTTAATCATGACGCCAACTATCCATAGTCGTGCTAACCTAAAATTTCTATAAATAATCAAAAATCGGATTTATATGCATCGAAAATACTAAAAACATGGGCATATGGATTAGCATATGAATACGCATTAGAATATGCGTTAATGTTTTTATTATAATTTAATTGTTTAAATTTAAAATACAATAGTAAGTAAATGCCAAGTTTTCGCTGAAATATAACTCGAATTGGGTACTATCCTTTTATGGTTATCTGTTATTCTGGTCCCTGTCTCTTAAATCTTCTATTTACTACCTGGGAGGCTATTCTCGAATTGTTCGAACGAACAATCGTCGTACGATGGAATTCCTGAATTCCTGGTATTCCTGAAATGTTGTGTCGTACGTTCGATGCGAAGAAACAAGGTATATATGTGTTTATAATATTGGAAACATTTGTTAAGTAAATTTCCAAATAAATGAAAAGATTTAAGAAAAATACATTTATTTATGGTCTCTCCTCTAGTAAAGATATGAAGCAAAAAAGAATTCAGGCGATATCTTCCGATCAAAAAAAATCATGATTGGCTTTTTGTAATTATTATGAAAAAAATATAATAATTTAGAAAATATGTATATTTATTGCAAATTTTTGAATTTGGTAAGAAAAACTTCAATTCATGGTATTGAGTTAGTAGAAGAGAACTCAATAATTTTTGCAAATACTTCATTAAATAATAAATTAATATTAATTATGTAAGATTTTAAGTCAAATCATAATATTTTTAATATAATTATTTCTTTAGGACTTTGAAAATGAGAAAAAAAATTAAACAATTTTTTAAATAAGGTCCGTTTGGGAATGGGATTGAGAACGACGCGCGATCACTGCAGCGCGCATCTGCTCCCAACATGGTTTGCGTGCGTTTAGGAGCCATTTTGCAGCGGTATAGTCTGTCTAACTGTTGTTTGTGTAAATGTTATAATATAATGTTTAAGAAAATTGAGTAACCCACCAACTGTGAGATATCAAGTGTTCATTTGAAAAGTCAATCTAGGTTACTTTGAAATTTTGATAGAATATGACGCAAATGTATTAGTATGTGTTTGTTGTTCCGTAAACGTAAATCCAAATGACATTTGATAATGTCAATCACAAATATCAGTTAGTGGATAAAAGAATCGTGCGTCGATTCTGGTTTAAATAAATTGCTTCTCAGTTTTAAAATGACTTTCACTTTAGAACATAAAATTTTTTTAGTCCTGGCCTATTTTCGAAGTGGTAATAAAATTGATGGTTTATGGGTTTATTCAGTTCAAGATTGCAAGGTAGAATTTCAAATTGAGTTCCACATTTTGTAATAGATTATATACAATTTAAGAATACTTTGTATAGAACTTTAAAACTTTTTTCTGAAACTGGTAGTCTCTTAAGAAAATCAGGCAGCGGAGCAGTTAAGAAACGTACACCTCAAGTTGTCAATCGTGTTGAAGAAATAATGGAAAATGAACTACAAACATCTGTTCGACATTTGAGTCAACAAATAAACCTTTCTGTTGGTACAACTCACAAGTTATTAAAAAAAGATATGCAACTTTATCCATACCGTGTCACAGCAGTACAATAATTGTTAGAAATTGATTACCCACGTAGACTACAGTTTTGTAATTCGTTTGTAAATATGAACAATAATGAAGAACTTTTGCAATGAATCATCTTTACTGATGAAGCATGGTTTTATAAAACAGGATACCTAAATTCACAAAATACAAGAATTTGGAGTAGTGAAAATTGAAAATCCACATGAATTAATGAAAAATCGCTACGTCCAGAGAAAATTGGTGTTTGGGCAGCGATAAACCAAAGGCGAATCATTGGACCAAAATTTTTTCAGGGAACGTTAACTGCTCAAAGGTACCGTACGGAAATTCTACAACCATTTGTCAATCAGTTGCATGATGATGAACTTCAAAATGCATATTTCCAACAAGACGGAGCACCTTGTCACTGTACTGCAGAATCTTTGGATTATTTAAGAGAATTCTTTGATGAGCGTATAATTAGTCGAAATACTGAAATTGCCTGGCCTGCACGTTCATGCGATTTAACACCTTGCGACTTCTTTTTGTGGCCTTATCTAAAAAATAACATATTTCGAACACCTATATTGAATTTAAATGATATGCTACAGAGAATCGAACAGAAATGCATGGAAATTAATAACAATCCAGTAATGTTGCAGAATATCATCAGAAATTGTGAACGGAGGATTTTAAAGTGCATTGATCTTGAAGGACAACATTTTCAACATTTGTTATAGTTTTCGATAAATACCTATTATTTGTTATTTAGTTGTATGTATGAAACTGTCAAAATATACACTTCGTAGGTCAAGTAGTAAATTTTAATTTACGACATACTTCAAAAGATTCTCAGTAAATCACATGCCACTTGATTGACTTTTCAAATGAACACTTGTTACGATCCGTAATTAAATTCTTGAGTGCAAGATATTTGACAGCAGCGGGAAATTCACCGTCAGATTTGTGAAGTTCACCGTGATTATACAACTCAAAATATATTAATTCCCTGTGCCTCTACTGGACTAATAAGTGATAATCAAGGGCTGTCCTTTTGACTAATAAGTCTAATAACTCTAATAAGTTTTAATCACCTTTGTTCGTTTTACCATAGGAACCGGTTTTAATCGTCGATTGTATTCGCGGCCCCTACAGACTCAGACAGTTTGACAAATAATAAATGTTGGCTTTGTAACATGGTCGTAATATTGAAGTTTGTAAAATGTCACCTAACTGAAAGAAAGTTAGTGGCGTATAAAATAAAAAAAATTGATAAATGGAAAAATACAAATAGCGTTTTTGCAACAATATATCCGTTTTTAAAATGAAAATGCATTCCAGTTTGTTTTTGTTGATGAAATCTGTACCTATTTTTCAAGATGGAAGCTCTCAAAAACTACGGCAAGATGAGAATATTAAATCTGTAAAACCAAAATAAGAAGGTGGCAAAAGGTATTAATTATTTAAAAAGTATTGGCATGGGCAATATATCATTGACTTTTATCGTATTTTTATCAACATTTATTATTTCATTATTTCATTTGCGATGTGCCTAATACTCATACCGTCCTCTAGCCTAGTCCTAATTATCCACTTTTGCAGTTCATTTACTTGCGGCATTTTGAAAATTGTGTACGCTTCTGACTTACAATAAACTGACACTAACATAACCATACCTGATAAAAGTCAAATTTACGAATCATGAATTTTTTAATCGATAGAATGTGTCAAAAGTCGGTGTCTTAGTTTGTAGCGGCCGCAGTTGTACAATTGCGGCATTAAAAAAGCGCGTACAACTCTTTATGCTATATTTCGCAATATATTAATAATGTAAATCAGTTTGTCAGTTTTGACTTTTATATAAAGTCAAATGAAGAATCATATAAATTACCGTAATCTCTATTTCTAATAAAAGTATATAGCATATAGAATTTTAAAAAACCTAATATCTTTTGACTGACCATCCTTCTCCTATTAAAGTAATTATTTGGGTTTTTTGAACAATACTTAATTTGGCATGTCAATATGACTTTTATATCGCGATTAAATTGCAATATAAAATACGATTGGCTTTTGAAAAAAAAAAATCACAATTACACAGAAAAATTTCAAGTGTATGCGTTTTTTAATGCCGCAATTGTACGGTTGCGATCGTAATTTAAGCGACACTTTTGCAAATTTCGACCACATACCACATTTTTATTGTAGATTTATAAAAAAAAAACATTCTGTGTTTGCTTGATCTAAAATACACAAATAACACTAGACTTTTAAAATAAATTTCATAGTAATGCATAAAATAGTTGTTTTCTGCAAATTTTTGAGTAATATTTTTCTAAGTCCTTAGTTGTGCTAATATCTAGTTGCATTGAACGTAATGCATTTCACATCGTGTAAGGCATGTGTTAGTTTGGTGAACTACTGTCATGCAGTATTTAATTGTCGAAATGCTTTCACAAAAAGGAAAATTTTTTTTATTATGGATTTATGAAAAAGATTATTCTTTATTAAAGTTTTTGCTTAATACACAAATAAGTACAATAAGTTCCTATTAGTAATTCTTTAAGCATAGTCCTTTTAATTTCATGTAATGTTTAAATTATGTATGTTGAAAATATAATTGTCTGTAGATATTAAGTAAAAGTGCTTTAAGTTCTTCTAAAAAGAAGTTATTTAGTTTGTTCAAATAAGAACGTCGGTTGACAGTAGTTGAAAAAAAATACGGAGCAATAATTCTGTCGTATAGTACCGCACACTCCATATTTACTTTTTTTATAATATTGCCAATTACGGTTAATAATAAAATTTGGACTTGTCACTCCAATACCGAGAATTTTGAGACGACACGTCCATTTGTACTGTTTTTATGAAAATTCACTTGCAATTTCCTAGCCACCCATAGATATAAGTCTAACCGCTTAGCATCATCGCCAAGTTCGCCAAAAATGTGTTTTATACGCCTTTATCTTGTTTGCTGCATGAACACAACAGAGAAATGATGCGCTTATAGGTAGATTGGCCGCTCGTTTTCTTAAAGATCGTCTAGGATTTTGACTAACAGAATCCAAAGCTAAAAGAGTACTTTCATCTTCATTATCATAGTTCTTTTTCGATTTCTTTTAGGATTTCAGTTCCCGTTTTTTCGAATCATCTCACCAGTCTGAGAAGGGTTTTATAGTGAATAACATCTAGATACTTATTGTGAAATTTTTCAATTGCGTACCTTGTTGGTGCTTCGCCTGTACTATAATATTGTACCGCATAAACTTTTTATGTAAGTGTCAGCATTTTAGCAACTAAATACTGCATGACAGTAGTTTACCTAGGAGATGCCTAATATGTTAAATGCATTACGTTCAATGTAACTAGATATTAGCACAACTAAGGAAAATGTTACTCAAAAATTTGCAGAAAACAACTATTTTATGGATTACTATGAAATTTATTTTAAAAGTCTAGTATTATTTGTGTATTTTCGATCAAGCAAAAACTTTAATAAAGAATGTCTTTTTCATAAATCTACAATAAAAATGTTTTTCCTATTTGGACACCTATCCGGCAACACAGTGTATATTATCAAATCGCACACAGAAAAGGACCTGCTGAACATTTTACAAGACTGGGCTTTCAATAAGCGTAAAAGGACGTATCAAAATATAGTAGTGAACCATATGTGGAATGTTACGGCATGTATATTGAAGCGCTTTGTTTAATGTATGAGCAATACCGGTTGTATCGTATTAAGAAAACTTCATTCATGCGAGAAGTAGACACCCAAAATCAGATATTGGGGATTAGTAGGCATTTACCGGCACATGAAGTTATTGCGTTTCCTATGTCGTGCCGTGGAACGTCGTTACTAACGTGTTTGTGTTTTATATACTTGATTTATGTTTATTACTGTACCGTGATGACTGTAAATTAACAAGTAAGTTCTATGCCTAGGCTTTGTGTAGGTAAATAATGTCAACAGTTTTGGTTATTTGTATGGGGAAGTAACTTTTAAATCGCAAAAACGTACTTTCTTTGTACGAAGAGCTTACGAACTTCATTTCGGAATTAAAGTAGGAGATCAAGTCATGCAAGGGCCGTTTACAATATGTTGTAACACTTGTGCACTTTGTTGAAAGGTATAAAATATAAAATGTGCTTTGTAGTGTCAACAGTGTGGAGACAATGAAAAAACTATCCCACAGATTGTTACTTTCGCCTCTAAGATCATGTGGCAGAATAACTTATTATCTACAGAGAAATGGTTTGTAATATGTCTTTAAAAATTAACTTTCTGGATGCCCAATTCGACTTCTTGGGTGCCATAAGCGACGAACATGGGGAACGCTTCCAGCAAGTCGTTGTAACCATCAACAAGTGATATCAAGGCAAATGGAGTCTTAGTTTGAGTGCTGATTAATGCTGGACATTCATCCGGAATGCCCAGAGACAAAATATCGCTATAAAACACACCTAACGGCAATATAATATTAAGTACATATCGACATTGACATATTTAGTATAAGGCACAACAGTTCATAGCAAACAAACTGTGGGTGATAGAGAAAATCGACACGTCACAAAAAAGGTTATATTTTCTTACCAGTGTTATTAGTGTAGGGGATCAATTTTTTTGCAACCAAGTTAAATGAATTTCGTAAATAAGCCAACATTTACCATTTTTCACTCCACACTGTTACACATACAATATGATCATTTATATTTACCCTCTAGCAAGCTATGAAATTATTTCTTGAAAATATCGTGTTGGTAGTGACAAATAAAATACATCTGTCATTATGTGTATGTTCTGATAAATAAAACTCATCTGTCATTAATGTATTTATTAATTGACACTTAAAAATGTTTACAATAAATCATAGTTTTTCTGATTGAATCATACTTTAGGAATGGTGTAAAATTAGAAAATAGAGAATGGTCGTACTCCTTGCAGCCTTGTATAGAAGAATTTCGGGCAGAATTTCCAAATTTTCCAACAACATATGACAGTTTGCGGCAATTAATTCAAAAGTCAGTGGTTAAATTCCGTGAAACAGGGTCTGTGTCTCGAAAACCAGGTGCTGGTAGACCACTAAAGCGGACAGTTGAAAATATAGCAGATGTTGAGGGACGAATAAATCAATCACCTAAGAAATCGATTCGTAAGCTTTCACAACAAACACAACTGTCATATGGGACCTGCCAGAGAATTCTTAAAAAAGACTTACAAAAATTTCGATACAAATTTCATTGCGTGCAAGAGCTTTTACCAATCGATCATGTAACCAGAGTTAATTACTGTCAGTGGTTCTTAGGTACGATTAATAACGATGACGTTCTTGACAAATCCTTCTGGTCCGATGAAGCATGGTTTCATTTATCAGGATATATAAATAAACAAACAATGCGCATCTGGTCTAGTGAAAATCCACATGAAATTCTTGAAAGACCCTTGCATTCACAAAAAATAGGCGTTTAGCTTGCTGTTTCTCGTAGACGGATTATTGGTCCAATATTCTTTAATAATACGATAAATGCAGAACGATATCGTAATAATTTATTGCTACCATTTGTAAATCAATTACATGATGATGAGCTCCGCGAGGGATATTTCCAGCAAGATAATGCAACAGCCCATAAGACAAGAGAAACGATGGAATTATTGCATGAATTCTTTGATAATCGAATAGTAGACTTTCCACCACGATCTCCGGATTTAACAATTATGGACTATTTCATTTATCCACATCTAAAAAATAGAGTATTTACGAATCGTCCACATGCAATTGAAGAACTTACCAATGCTATCCGAAATGTCTGTGAGGAAATTACACCACATAATTTAAGGAATGCCTTCAATAATATGAGACGAAGAGTTGCACTATGCATAGAAAATGAAGGAGCTCACTTTGAACATTTATTGTAGCTGTTTTTATTATTAAACTTTTTATTTTTTCAACTGAAGCGTTTGTATGTAATTATTTGTCAAAATGACAAAACCTAATCTGTCATCAGACTCATCAGTATAAAATAACTTATATCACACACACGCTGCAAAATAAGTTAACTTAAATTATGGTACCAACTTAAGTTTAAAAAAGAAGAATGTCATTGCCTTCTAGAGGGTAGAAATATATGATCATATGGTAGTTATAGCGAATGGTGGACTGTCAAATTTAACTATTCGTGAGCGATCGTTATCTATTTAATAATAATATAACTTGGTTGTAGGCTTTAAAGGCCCACGGCTTGTAACATGGTATGTCAATTGCTGGAGCCTTACAGTTGACAGCGTTACACATCGACAATCTAGCGTTTCTTCCGAGTTCTTATTTTTTATGAATTGATGTGATCTACCCACTGGACCAATCTTCGCTGTCTACTTATTTTAAAATAATGTACTAACGTATCTAACGAAAGTTTTCGGACTATTATAAAACGTTTTCTTTGAATACATAAACACAGTTTTGAAGAGTAAGCTATGGCCATGTTTTCACGTTCTTTTTATACAGTTGGGGAGTATCTTGAGAGTGTTTTTTGCTTGTTGCTTTCGGTTTATTTGTGTCAGCTTTTTTTTTGTTTTGTGGTGTATATACATATGTATTTGTTTGTATTGTTAATCTTTTGTATTTTTACTTTAATAACGTGTCAAATAATTTTTATTATTTTGACAAATGAAGACTGAATACTGAATATGTTACCATAGTTACATTGTATATTTATTTCACATGCTATTTTTCTTCTCAGTTGTAGAATTATGACTTAAAAATTAGAGCTACGAAAGCATATTTATAATTTAGTTGGCAAAATACCTAAACGGAAAATTGTACACCTTTTTGAGAACGAAAATATTTCTCGAAGTACCATATATCAAACAATCCGTAAGTTCGAGGAGGATATACCCTGTCAGAACCTACCGAAAAGTGGTCGACCACGATAGCTCGCTGCAGCCAGAAATCAAGCAAAACTTCTTCATTTTGCTGAAAACCATATTGGAGCGTCTATCCGTAAATTAGCTCGCCGTTTTCATGTTTCCAACACAATCATTTCAAGGGAAATAAAAAAGAATAACTTAAAATATAGAAAAAGACAAAAGTGTTCAAAATACATGGCATCTCAACTTTTAAGAATTCCTAGACGTTGTCGAAATTTGAGACAAGAGCATTTTGCTGGAAACAAAATAATCATTATGGATGATGAAAAGTATTTTCCGCTTAGCAATGCGGAAACTTCGGATAATGCTGGTTTTTACACAAGAAATGTGGATGAGACTCCTGATGAAGCAAAGTATAAAACAAAGGCAAAATTCCCAGAAAAGATTCTAATCTAGTGCGCTGTTTCTGACGCAGGTATTTCTCGAAGAGCCAATCTTTACATTCAACGTTGCTTGCCAAAATTGGTTGACTTCATCAATGAACATAATCCAAATGATAATATCATGTTTTGGCCTGACCTGGCTTCAAGTTATTACGCCAGAGGGACAAGGCAACGGTTGGGGGCGCAAAACATATCTTCGTGCCTCGTGCGCATATTTCGCCAAACCTGCCTTAAGCTAGACTTATTGAAACTTTATGGGCGTTATTATCTTAGAAGATCTACGATAATGGTTGGGAAGCACAAAATGAAGATCTATTAAGAAACAGGATCCGAACTAAACTTCGTGATATTCATATAGAGTATTGTCAACGACTTATGCAAGGCGTTTGAGGAAAATTGCGTCCGCATTGAACAATTAGGTGTTTTTATAATGTTAAGTTTACAAAGGACAAATCTTGTTAAATGTTATGTGAAAAATTCTAAATAGTAAAACTTTCCGAAGGTGTAAAATTTTTCATTCGAAATAGTCCGAACACTTTCGTTACACCCGTTATAACAAGTGTTCATTTGAAAAGTCAATCTAGTAGCATGTGATTTACTGAGAACATTTTGAAGTATGTCGTAAATTAAAATTTACTACTTAACCTACGAAGTCGTATATTTTGACAGTTTCATACAAACAAATAAATAACAAATAATAGGTATTTATTGAAAACTATAACAAATGTTGAAAATGTTGTCCTTCAAGATCAATGCACTTTAAAATCCTCCGTTCAAAATTTCTGATGATATTCTGCAACATTACTGGATTGTTATTAATTTCCATGCATTTCTGTTCGATTCTCTGTAGCATATCATTCAAATTCAATATAGGTGTTCGAAATATGTTATTTTTTAGATAAGGCCACAAAAAGAAGTCGCAAGGTGTTAAATCGCATGAACGTGCAGGCCAGGCAATTTCAGTATTTCGACTAATTATACGCTCATCAAAAAATTCTCTTAAATAATCCAAAGATTCTGCAGTACAGTGACAAGGTACTCCGTCTTGTTGGAAATATGCATTTTGAAGTTCATCATCCTGCAACTGATTGACAAATGGTTGTAAAATTTCCGTACGGTACCTTTGAGCAGTTAACGTTCCCTGAAAAAATATTGGTCCAATGATTCGCCTTTGGCTTATCGCTGCCCAAACACCAATAACTTACATTGACTTTTCAAATGAACACATTATATAATACTTAAATAATAGTCTGATTACGAAATAATAATAAGGATATATTTCATTGATACGTACAACATTTAATAACTTTTAACAATGTGCAATTATTAAACTTAATAGCAAATGTTATTAAAAAGGCAATAAAGATTACTTAATCATAATATACTAGAAAATTTTCAATCGGCCATGTCATGCTTTCTAGCCAAAGATCTTTCCAAAATATGTTTCTTATGCAACTCCTCTAGGAAATTTGTTCTGTTGAATCTGTCCTGAGCAAGTTTCTCCAATTTTTTGAAAACCTCTGGTTGTGTTGTGAAACAACTTTTAAAAACTTTCCTATCTAACTTGTACACTTCACAAATTTCTATCGCCACCACGTTGGCAATCCTTTTCTGATCTTTTCGTATAAGAGCAACTTCACCAAAATAGGAGCCGTCTTGTAAGTGACAAATTTCTCGTCCAGTAGGCGTTGAAACCGATACGGTTCCGTAGGCTATAAAGTACATAGAATCACCACTAGTTCCTGCTTTTATAATTATGTCGTTCGGTAGGTAAACTTCTGATTTTAAATTTGAAACTATGTTACTAACAATATCTTCAGGAAGACTATGTAAGATGGTAACATTTTCTACAAGAGCAGTGTAGCAGTGAAGATTTATTTCTAACTGTAACCGTTCTAAAAAAGAATAATTTTGTATAAGTAATATTAATAATAAGAAATAATGATAATGCTAATAGTAATAATAATAGTAGACATCTAGACATCTCTGAGGTCGACGTTAATTCAGCCCGAGGGCCTCTGGCCCGAGGGATGAATGTCGACCGAGTGCAATATAATTGCCATAACGCCCTTTGTGCATAAATAACAATTTTATCTATTACCATATTTTTATTATAGGCAAATTATAATCGATATAAGTTCAAGAGAGAATTTTTTAATTGAAAAAATTCGCCCTTAAGCAGGATTCAACCCCAAGTCCATGGTTTGCCGGACCATTGCTTTGGCACTTGAGCTATTAAGGATCGTGGTCCCGAATACATCGCCGAATACAAGCCCTAAGTTACATTAAGAAACAGATGTTAATATTTTGCATGTAGTCGGCACTTGTTGCAAATTAATCGCATTTTTTTTTCAATTAAAAAGTTCGAATGATTAGCGTCGTAAAATGTAGAGAGCAATATTTACATTCACATAACTTCGCGAAAATGCAATTAATTTGCACAATAGATATTTATAATTTTCGTTTATCACATACGTACCTGATAGAATTGGCATGATGGCAGATTCTCTAAAATATGTTTTCTTAAATCTATGACCATAGTACTGCACCAGTCTATGTTGAAGACTTAAAGGTAACTGTCTATGTCCCATATATTGATTCAATTGGTTCATTATTGATTCGTATTTTGTTGCGGGTGTATTCAAAGATAGATCCATTTGCAGAAGTAATACTACGTTAACGGAAAAATATAAATTTTAGTGATAATTCATTTTAAATTGACACTTGTGGAAGTTACCGAAGATGAGAATGCACATTAGGTAGCCCAAAACGTAATTCGTTGTCAGCATAATAGTATCGGCTATACCTTGCGTTTCATATGGAGTATGTCTTACACCTGAATATAATATTATTGATTATCAATGAAGATTCATCAGTGGTTCAGTATACATAAGTATATAAAGTAAATGGTGTAAATAATGTTATGAAACAAATGTGAATTAGAAAGGCAGTCTAAATACTAATGTATGAGGTGTGACAATTAAATAACGGGACTGTGCATGCCCTAGTAGACTTGGTGATGGGGAATGACCACGGAATATAGTTGACCGTGATTCTTCCGGTGCAGGTGGAGCTATACTGTGCCTCTCTATTAGGGATGCGCCGATTCAATTAAAAAGATCGATATTTGAATCGATTCAAGATCGAACTGAAAAGTATCGATGCATAAAAAATCGAACAAAAAAAATAGTTTCTTGGAAAATCGAAGATCGATTCAGTTTAGAATAAGAAAGTTTAGAATAAGAAAGTGTTTAAAAATCGAAAGCTTTGATGCATAAGATTTTGTTTTTAAACATTTGACTTGATATGACATGTTTTATATTCTAACAGAAACAAAACTTATACTTTTTAACTTAAAAGTGGTATTTATTAGCAACAAAAATGTTATATATAGTTATTTAAACATGAAACAAAATTTTGCCACTGCATCTTTTAAATATTGTACTGCAAACTTCTTTGAAATTTATATTTAGCACCACTAGACAATTATCAGCTAATAAATCTGATATGGCCCTGTTGGATTACGCAGACAGATGTATGTACATTTTCGCGCAGAAACAACAACCCCATCTTCTCTCTGCCCGGCGTTATTACCCACCAATTATTTCTATAGTTTAATTAAGTTAATTAGTTACAATTAAATTTATGACTTTGTTGCTTGTTGTTGTTACTGTTATTATTATTATTTATGACAAAATAAAATAAATAAAAAAAGGCAAGAGGGTGGGCTCATAAATAATAATAATAATTTATTAAACAATTTAGTAAAAGTACAATGCCAGTAGAATAAAATGTAAACTGTGTGATATACCGCTAATGTATTCAAGAAAATTTCATCAAACAGTGTTATACATAATCGAAAAAAAAGTGGCAAGGCATTTTTGCTTCATTTATGTGTAACTTTCATATTGTGTAATGTACCGTTTGAATTAGTAGACAACGAATCATTTCCTGAATTTTTGAAGCACTGCGGTAAAGGAGCGTTACCTAGCTGGAAAAGATTACTAATTTTTTTACCATCCCTTCGTTAAAGTACTGAACACTAAATGCGAATTGAAAAATAAGAAACTGTGGTTCTATGTGAACGAAACAGCAGATTTAAAAAAAATCTGTTGTTAATGTTAGGGTACGTACAATGGAACTACATCAATCGCCACCTTCAATTTTACTAGCTTGCAGAAGAGTACAACAATGTACTGCCGTAATCATTTCAGAGTTAGTGTTAAATACATTGGAAAAGTTTGAAGTTTCAACAAACCAAGCAATAATGTTTGTGAGTGATGGTGCCACAAACATGCTCTCTGTAGGCCGGAATCTAAAAAAAGATTGTGCTTACATGTTACATATTACATGTAAAATCCATGCTTTACATCTGGTGGCAGAAATTGTAGATGTTATCCAGATGTAAATGCATTAATTGCAAGTACAAAGGCTCGAATCCACAAAACGTGTTCACCAATTTCACAGATGTGTCCCGATATTCCTGAACCACCACAGTCGATTCTTACACGTTGGGGAACATGGTTTTAATATCATAAATATTTTGATAATTTAATTTTTTAAATTACAGGTTCACTAAATACAAACCTAAAGAATAATAATTAATGCATATTTTCACTATTCTTAACTCTTTATTTATTTAGAAATGATAAGAATTCTATGTAAATTGTTCTTAGTGGTTGTGGTGTCACAAGTGATGTGTATAGACTGTTTTATTTGTTATATTTTAAGAGTTCATTACTCACATAAAAATGCTGCAGTAGCCATAAAAATTGCGAACTTGTACTGATCAAATGTGCTGTTGAATGCCAAATTTTCAACGTCTATCCACGACTCAGCACGCAGATATTTGTAAGTGACTAACCTGGGTATAATGATAAATATGCAAGCTGACCAATGGAGTATAAATAGCGACATACTGACATACAGTACTAGTTTAAAAACTATCGTATTTATGTGCCAGTTCTGAAAACGAGAAAAAATCGAAATCTGTTGGAATAACGGTAATTTCAAATATCCAATAAGTAAGTGAACTATACATATAAATGAAATACACTGATTTAAAAGCTTCAAGTTACAACGTTGTTTCATCGCACTGCGGCTTCATCAGGTAGATGAATAATGGTACATTTACAATAGTACAAGTTATTATATACTTAATCTAATATAATAAGTTTAGTGACAGTAGTGGGGAGTTACATAGTCGTTTGTTTAAAGCTAACCCTAATTTTGTATAGAAATTTCTAACGATTCTAACACATCAAGTTTTTTACTTTTACTTTGAATGTGAAGTATTTTAAAAGTATTATTGAAATTGTCGTTATGTTATATAATGGTCTTCACACATTGAACACTGAGGGAGAATTGTAATGTCTAAATGTGCAAATGAAAAAGTTATCAATGTATTCCCTTTAAAAAAATAGTCCAGAACATATTTTAGGATCAAACTAATCTACAAAGTTTGAACTTTTTTTGAATTTGTGGGTAGGGAATCTTTTCTTATCTTGTCCGGTTATTTATTGAACGTCCTTTAATTTACAAAAGACAGTCATCACAATGGGAGATTTTAAAAGTTAAAGAATACTTTAAAAAAATGTCGAGTGTTTTAGATCACACAGAAACGCTACTTACTATAGCGTGTTTCACGGTTACGGTGTACTAGAAAATTTTATATCTCTTATCCTTACTAGAGAATTCTATCGTTTAAAAGAAAATAGCCTCAGAGTTGGCCTAGAAATTTTTAGGTATGTCGTAACTTTGCTGCACCGTTCTGAATTGTCAAATGTTAATGTCATTAGTGACATTTTATAAAAAACAATAACATGGAATTTAATTTATTCATGACAGGAAGATTATAACCTAGCAATTAACCCTGCAATTTTCTAACCTTACAATTTTCTAAAGCCGTCAGTCATTTAGCTGTAACTGTCATTTAAGAAATTCATATTAGTAAAGTTACGACATGCTTTTTGATGTTACTTAGAAATCATGGCAAATCATGAAATAGAGGCAGTTACAGTTAAAGGCACGATATATAAAGCGCTATATTATTTTGCCTCGTACTATGTTGCAATCTATTTATTCATTTTTATTGACTTTTGATTCGATAGGTAATTACACTACTAATAAATCCTTCTATTAGTTATTTCAAGAGAGGTTCATTTGAGTAACATCCTACCGGCGGCTCAGCCTAGCCCATATACTACGGGCAAGATATATATCATGTGTTTCCTTGATGTAACTCAAGGCATCCCCAGAAAGATTCGGATTCACTGCCTTTAATAGATTAGTAGTCTAGAGCGATGGCCCGCCCGGCAAGCCATGCACGTGGGTTCGAATCCCACTTCAGGGCAAATTTTTTTTTCTAAAAAAATTCGAATAAACTGGCGTCGTAATATGTAGAAAGCATATTTACATGCATATATATATATATATATATATGTATATATATATATATATATACAGGCTGATTCATTTTCGGCCCTCACCATGGGGATCTCTCTTATTATTGGAGATAGAGTATAGGTTTAAATTTGGCAAAGTTGTTAAATTTTGTGTTTGTTATAAATCCGTAAAGAAAATAGACCTGTGACAAATGGCCTTCGTTATTAAAAAAAAAAACCCGAAAACCCCATTTTCTTCTTTTACCTGTAGCACCGACATTTGGCCTTGTAGAGAAAAAATAAAAACACATCCTTGTGGCCATTTCTAAACCTCTATCTAGTGGTGTATTCTAAATTTTTATACGACGTTTCGTTTCTTTCTGGCCATCATCAACTATCTAATTTCTTATAGGCGCCATATTGGATTTAGACATCTTCAGAAAGAATTTTGTTTTCCTGATTTCAACCATGTACCACATGCTGACTATAGTTTTTGACATTAGTTTTTATTTGAAAGAATAAATTATAAGATTAAATAATGTAGCCTTTGGAATTTCAATCTGTCAAACATTTCATTTATTGTTCATTAATAATACAAAAATGTCATACACTAACGAAGAGAACCGAGATATGATAAGTATTTTTTATTCTTCGAAACGAAATTCAACAGTAGCGAGTACGAGATAACAAGAACATTAATAAAAATACATAGAAAAGTAAACAATAAACAATTACAGTAAATGTTCAATTATCAGGCCATCTTCGATAATGCACAATTGGGCACGCCTTCTGGCATTTTGTACTGCCCTTTGTATAGTTCTTGTAGGAACTGCATCGAAGGCATTCTGAAGTCTGTCTCGTAATTCTTCAATGTTTTGTGGCGCATCTACTTTATAAATATTATTTTTAACATATCCCCATAAAAAAAAATCTAGCGGACTTAAATCAGGTGATCTCGCAGGCCATTCAACTCCCCTATTTGGGGGATTTGGGGGATTTGGGGGGGGGGTTGCAAATTCTTGATTTAAGAAATTTCTAACAACAGCTGCATGTGTGCTGGTGCGCCATCTTGTTGCCACCATAAATATGGTAATTGATTTAATGGGATATTGTCGTCAAGATAGTCAGATACGTATGTACGTAAAATGTTTAAATATCTTTCTCCATTTATGTTCTTCACACATAACTGGTCCTAAGAGACGATTTGCCAAAATACCCATCCAAACGTTTATTCCTAAACGATGTTGTGGTCTTCTAGCCCTGTTTTGTCGGGGATTTTGTACTGCCCAATAGTGCTCCGTATTTCTGTTGAACATTCCAGAATTTGTAAATTTTGTTTCATCTGATCAGATGATTTTGCTTAAAAAATTTTCGTCATTTTCTATCCTTCCCATTAACCAATTACAATATTCTAGCCTTCTCAAATTATCTCCAGGCAGTAAAGAGTGACTAACATGGATCCTGTATGGTTTAAACCTACTTTTATGTAAAGTTCTCCAAATTCTGGACTGGCACAAATTTAATTCTGACGCTACTTCGCGTGTAGAAATTGATGGATTATTATTTATCTATAAAAATACAAGATTAACATGAAATTTGAGAACACGCTTTTAATTTACCATTTGTAAAATATCTTGTCGATTTTCATTTAAATTCCTGTTGTCTTGACCATTACGCGGCTTAGTAAACGATCCATTCTCGACCAAATTTCTGTCGAGATCTAGAAAAATGGTACGATGAGGCTGTTGTCGTTCTGGATATAATTGTAGATATCTTGTACTCGCTACTGTTGAATTTCGTTTCGAAGAATAAAAAATACTTATCATATCTCGTTTCTCTTCGTTAGTGTATGACATTTTTGTATTATTAATGAACAATAAATGAAATGTTTTGACAGATTGAAATTCCAAAGGCTACCTTATTTAATCTTATAATTTATTCTTTCAAATAAAACCTAATTTCAAAAACTATAGTCAGCATGTGGTACATGGTTGAAATCAGAAAAAAAAACTCTTTCTGAAGATGTCTAAATCCAATATGGCGCCTATAAGAAATTAGATAGTTGATGATGACCAGAAAGAAACGAAACGCCGTCTAAAAATTTAGAGTACACCACTGGATGGAGGTTTAGAAAGGGCCACAAGGATGTGTTTTTATTTTTTCTCAACAAGGCCAAATGTCGGGGCTACAGGTAAAAGAAGAAAATGGGGTTTTCGCGTTTTTTTTTAAATAACGAAGGTCATTTGTCACAGGTCTATTTTCTTTACGGATTTATAACAAACACAAAATTTAACAACTTTGCCAAATTTAAACCTATACTCTATCTCCAATAATAAGCGAGATCCCCATGGTGAGGGCCGAAAATGAATCAGCCTGTATATACATATATTGTTAGGCACCGTCCGAACACAGTGATAAATAATAATTTTATAATGTCACAAATCGTCAGAATTAGACCGTTTTATGATGAAGGAATTCCCGGATTTAATGCATAATCGCAAAAAAGAAGCTAGACATTTTTATTTGATTTATATATAAATAGGCTCATTCGAATAATATCGCATCGGCGGCTTGTCCTCGCGCGTTGTTATATTTTGTCAGCCACCGTATACTGAACGGTGTTCGGATGGCGACTGACAAAATGTATTTATATATATGTATATATATATATATATATATATATATATATATATATATATATATATATATATATATATATATATATATATATATATATATATATGTATATGTTTTCTTTCAGGTTTCCGCGGGTAGTAGTATTGCTGTAACTGGATTCCGGGTTTTCTTCCGCGTTTCCACTGTTTGGTCTTCGTAAAAACCGGTGCTAGTTTCTGGACGACGTTTCGGCAAAATCACGTAAACTTAGTTTACGAGTAACCAGAAGCAGAAGCAGACAGTTATTGCAGACCTGAAGATGGCAAATGTGATTAACGTCGTCCAGAAACCAGCACCGGTCTTTACGAAGACCAAACAGTGGAAACGCGGAAGAAAACCCGGAATCCATATGTATATATATATATAACAATTGATAAATATATATATATATATTACAAAGGTATTTTTAATAATATAAAATATTATTAAAAATCTGGTGTGTTCAATTATTCTGATACATTACACATGCGGTTAAGCCGTAGTATGAGTGAAGACACAAATAAAATGCAGTTTTCTAGAGAGATTGGCTGTGCCAACCTTTGGAAGGACGTCGTTACTTCACATTAATTATGTGGACGTTATGCGAGGTACGTCGGCTGTCTGACAACAGGCAGCGCCGAATTTACTTCTGCGCTCGGTCTGAATAATTACGGTGATAGGGCGATGTGGTTCTTTTCTGTGAATGTGTCTGGGAATATCCTTTCTCCAGCAGGGGCGTACCGATGAGCCTGTAGAAAGGTGAAATACGTATCTACGTCTCTGGGGATAGGATATATTCGGACACGTTCACAGAAAATATTAATAGTGAACCTGCATTTGTGTTCTTCACACCAGATTTTTAATAATATTTTATATTATTAAAAATACCTTTGCATTATACAAAACTGGTGGGGTTTACCTACTCATGTATGTTTCAATTATTCTGATATATATATATATATATATATATATATATATATATATATATTATTTTATCAATTGTCATATTTAATAAACGGCTAAGAAATTATCTAAACACATATATATATATATATATATATATATATATATATATATATATATATATATGTATATATATATATATATATATAATAAACGTAATGCTAATGATTATTGAATTCCCACATACATGCCATTGCCGCTTTAATTCGTTGCATCAATTTCTACACATGACAAAATCACCTTTGTCTAAGAATGTAGCTGCAACGTGTCACGGCGTCAACCGTCCAGGTTGTCCGGGAAATTGAAAAAATGTGTGAAAGTCGTATCCATTCGGGATGTGCAGACATCGATGTTTCATACTCATTAGTAATTGTCAATACACCTTACCCAGAAATTGATGCAACGAATTAAAGCGGCAATGGCATGTATGTGGGAATTCAATAATTATGAGTTCTCATTAGCATTACGTTTATCATCATAAGTATATATACACGCAGTATGGAAATGAAAGTCGTATCTATTTCTGGGTAAGGTGTATTGACAATTACTAATGAGTATGAAACATCGATGTCTGCACATCCCGGATGGATACGACTTTCACACATTTTTTCATATATATATATATATATATATATATATATATATATATAAATATATAATATTTTCGTGACCTTGGTATGATATGGTAAATTCAATCAGTTGGCGATTTAAGGTTTACTTTACTTTAAAGTATATATATTTAAAACAACCCTACATGTTTCGGCAATGATGCCTTTTTCAAGGAATATAAAATATTAATGACAGTATATTAATGTCATACATTTGTAGTTGTTATGGATAAAATTATTCAAAGATACATTCCAATTAAATAATAATAAATCATGCCTTAGTATTCTACAATACTAAGGACCAGCATACATTCAATTTGGCTTGAACATTTGGCCGTCAAAAAATTTGTTCGCGTTGGATCCCACAAAATTTGACAATCGCTCAAAAAAAGGCTCGTGTTGATTGGTTCAAAGAAATGCCGAAAAAATACAATGGGGGTGCTTCAAAACACGTCTATGACATCGTAACAGGTGACTAATCATAGATGTACTCGTATGAACCCGGGTCTTTCAAGATGAGCCAAATCCAACAAAAGTTGCTCGCGCGCAACGCACTTTGAAGCAAATTCCGCTTGTTTCTTCTTAAAAATCGAACATGTGACAACTGTACCATTAGTGCAACGTGGGACGTTCAATTCTGAATGGTACACAAGCATATGCTTGCCAGAAGTATTCGAAAAAATAAGGGAACTGAAGACGGATCATTCTCCACCAGCACAATGCGAGGTCTCACACATTGGCTCAAACAAGAAAGTTTTTGACAACTGAAAAAGTGGAATTGATAGGTGATGCGCCGTACAGCCTTGATTTGGCACCCAATGACTTCTTTCTATTCCCGCAAATCAAAAATAAATTACGAGATCAACGTTTTTCGACGCCTGAAGGAGCGGTTAATGCTTTCAAATTACATGTTTCAGAGGTATCTCAATCGGAGTGGAAAATGCTTCGAAAATTGGTTCAAGCGCATGCAAAAGTGTATTGATCTTAATGGAGAATATTTTGAAAACCAATAAAGCTATGTACGATGATTAATTTTAGTGTCTGTTCTCTATTCCCGAAATATAACTTTGATATCGCAGTTACTCCTTGTTAGAAAATTACAAGATTTCAGTCCTACGCTACTCCAAACCTGTTGCTTACGTTATCGGGCACATCATCTTAAGAACGAAGATTTGATGATTTTGCATATTATAAATGAATGCGTGTTTATTCTATTAAAGTTATATATTTCACTTTGTAATAATATCACTTTATAGTTAGATATCATTTTGTATGTTGATGAACATACTTCTCACTACTTTCGCAACTATGTAAGGTATCATAGGCATCATAAGGCATTTAAAGGTATCTCCCGTGCACCGTGAACGTGAGACAGACTATAACAAAGATTTTGTTAACGTTAGTTTGATATTATACTCAAAGACTTATTATAACATAAAAATATTTCTAATAAAATATAGGCAAAAACCTTACCGCTGAGAGTTGTCTCAAATATCTGAAAAGTATTCTCGATCGCAGTACTTTACAGAGACAGAACATGATAACATACAGTTTTGCATCAAACGATAGTGACTGCTTGTAGCGTATTACTTGATAAGGCAATGATGTTAGACTATCCACAATGAAACTTCCATCTTTAAAATAGCACCTGTTAAGTAACAAAATAATTGAAATAAATTTTTATGTCATATTTTGTAAATACCTCCTTTCCCTTATCATAACATTTTAGTTCATAGATCTATAATAATTATATTGGGATGCAATGAAACGCAAATTACGACAGATTTACATTATACGCTTTTGTTAGATAAATGCAATATTTGTATATCAAGAGAGCTGCAAAATTGTATCCTAGGTAGGCCATGAAAGACTGAGATAGATATACGAGCCCTAACAACTATATCTTCGGACGAAGTACGAAATGTTAGAAAAATGCAGTGATATTTATTTTAAAATGTTTTTTTCGTCTTCCCAATCTGAAAATTAAGGCAAATACCCTTCATTTAACAAGAAATTCGATTGTAATTAATTAACATTTTATTTTGCATAAACTACGTAACATTACAAAGAAAATATAACGAATTTACTGACAAATAAATATTCGGACGCATTTGAATCTTTATAACATTAATAAGAGGTAACGTCACCTTTTGCAGCAATAACGGCTTGTATACGTTTTGACATGGAATCTACTATAGTTTTACAATATTCAGGAGTGAAAGAGTTCCAAATTTGCGTAATTTTTGTCTTTAATGCTGGAAGTGTACGTTGAGGATCATTACGCAAAGACTTTTTCATCTGATGCCATAAAGTTTCGATGACATTCAAGTCGGGACTGCTTGACGGCCATGATAAAACTTTTACATTATGGTCACCAAACCATTCTTTTGTTGTTTTGCTGCAACCGTCTTGTTGAAATATATAACTTTCGTTTCCAAAATATCGAGATGCTGTTGGGACAAGGTTTCTTGATCAAATATCTTCGTACTTTTCTGCATTTACAGTGCCATCAATGAACTCATATTCACCAACTCCTTTACACCCCCATATCATAACTCCTTTTGGAAATTTTATAGTACCTTTTAGGCAATCCTTATGAAAGGCTTCAGATTTTGTACGAATGACTTTTTCGAAAATCGCCTACGCACACATCAAATTTAAATTCGTCGCTGAATATGACATTACTCCACATTTCTGTTGTCCAGGATTTTTTGGATTTTGCCCAATCTAAACGTTTTTTCTCTTGAATAGTCGTTAATAATGGCTTTTCCTTTGCCTATAAAGATAGTGGATAAAAGAACATCATTTGTTTGCATATTGTAACACGCAAAATTATAAACTTACTTTATAAAAACTGTAACCAGACTTATGCAACCATAGCCTAGAACATTCCCTGGAGACGTTTAAATTTATCTCATGATTCTATTGGGCTTGTATTTGCTGCAAGGTACCTCTTCTATTTGTTCTGTAAATTTTGACCAGAGCACGACGTTCTCTTTCAGTGATAGAACGGGGTCGGCCTAAACTTTTGCCGCGAACATCAATACTAGCTGTATCGCCAAACTTTTTTATAATATCCGACAGTAGATTTGGCAAGATTTAAGTCATTTGAAATTTTTTGCATTGATTTACCTCTGTAATACTGTGAAATTATAATTTCTCGCAGTTTTTTATTAGTTGCGATACCACGCGTCATTTTCTTATTACACAAAAGGCGAACATGACTTTAACTGACAACTGTTCATCAAAGTACACTTTATTTATCAATCAACGCGTTCATAATACTAGTTTCAAAGCCAATAACGACTATCGTCCGAATATTTATTTGTCAGCAAATTTGTTATATTTTTGTTGTTGTCTTCCGTAAATTAAGCAAAATGAAATAGTATAATCAATTACAATCGAATTTCTTGTTAAATGATGGGGATTTGCCTTAATTTTCAGATTTGGAAGACGAAAAAAACATTTTAAAATAAACATAACTGCATTTTTCTAACATTTCGTACATCGTCCGAACATATAGTTGTTAGGGCTCGTATAAGTCACGTTTTGGGTTAGAGAATTGACGAAGCGTCATTTGTAAATAACCATAAGCCAAACTGACAAGTTGAAAGATATTTTTGCAATTTATTAACTATTTAATAATGGCTTTTGTATTTAACGGACAACAGAAACGACATATGGTTGAAAGTTGCTTTACATATGGTAGTAAAATTAATGGTGAATGGGTTTATTCTACAAGCCTTTCACGATACGAAGACGTGCACGTCATTGATGACGTTTGCACTGTGTAGCAAGATGTGCATTTTTGTTATGTAACGAATAATGATTCTTTATTATAGGTTATATCAAATAATTGACATGACATGGAAGATATTTAGTTTATGTTGAAGTAATAATTCATAATAAAATATATACAAATGAAGTGGATGCATACATATTAGTTAATACATTTATTGTTTAAACTTTTGTTTATTTATCAGATATAACCTTAGCGTTTAATAAAGAGAACTGCTATTTTAACGATTTTATTAAATAGAAACAGATGGAATTTATTTATACACAAATATTACAATATGGAACACAGCAATATAATAGTAAACAAATGCAGAGAAGGATATTAATGATTATTAATTGTACTCGTATTAACGAAGATAAAAACACATCAGTGTGATGAACTATCTTCATCGTCCCTTTGTTTTCTAACATTCATTAAAAAAATGCTGCAGATACACGCCATAAATAATGTAATTCATTATAGTAATTAGTATTGTATGAATAATAAATATAATTCACCTCATGTATTGCCGTTAATGATAACATTGGCCCACCATTATTTATCACGTTCTTCCTTAAAATACGCGATTGTAGCTGCAATTAGCTATTTACTCTGGCTAGAGAACGTTTAGTTATGGGAATAATTGTTTGTAATGAAGACGAGATAAAAACGGTGGATATTAATAAAAACGTACAAACAACAAGGAAAACAAATGGCACAATAAATTTGTCAAATGACAAATTTGTCAACAATGGACGCTTCCTTCTCAGTCCTACAAACTTATGCGGCAATATTAACGTTTCCTTTTTTTTTCCCTTTTTTAAGCGCGACGTATTGGTCGTAACAACCTGATGAAATCAGGTTGTTACAACCTGATGAAATCAGGTTGTTACGACCAATACGTCGCGCTTAAAAAAGGGAAAAAAAAGGAAACATTCCAAATGCACCCCGGAGCAGATCCGGTCTCGGGCGACTGAAACCGCCCCCTGCCCGTTCTTGCCAACGTCCAACGGCCCACCCGGTTTCTGATGCTGCCTCAGCCCAGGGGTGGGGAGACCCAGAGGTAAGTAAATCAACCTAAAAAAGGTGGTCAAGGGCGCCACCGAATTTATGCCGCTGGATGTCGCAAACTCGGAAACATTGACGAAAATATTATTTAAAAAAAAGGCAAGTAGTGTGGGGGTAGAAGGCCGGTTCCGCAACCGAGACTCGTTCCACTCCTGAGGATCGAGAGACAAAAAAAACTACGCTGTTTACAACCAAACAAATCCTATTTATTGTCTCACTCAGTATATGAGATGAAAAAAGATTATAAATATTGACATGGTGACCTTATGATTAAGTTATTAGTTTACTTAGAAACCATGTATAATATATATTAACGAAAAAATTAAATGGATATATTGAATTTATATTATGCGGCTGAAGGCCAGACAAAAGTAAAAAAAAAACAAAGAAATAATTAGGAACAATGGGTGATGTATTTAAAAATAAATCGATATATAGAATTAATTACAATGCTCCTGATGGCCTTAGTTCGCCCTAAAAAAACACAAATACGTATTCCTTTCTTTCTTGTTGGTTCACAATATATTTTACAATTTAAACAATTCATTGAAATAAATCGATCTTAAGCTAGGAAGTTTTAAATTCAAATAAGATGGCAAAAATATGTAATGCATATAACTAAAGTATTCAAATAATATACATGAATAAAAGCAAGTTAATATTGAAAAAGAAATAAAATAACAAACGAAAGCTTATCTGTCGGGTAGAACGGCTATTGTGTTCCTTCTCCCTTCCGAGAAAGCGTCACATGCGGGAATATTCAGGTGGTTTTTCGTTATTCCTCGCCCGTCGGTTACACCATGTAAATAAAGGAATAAACAACGAAATAAGTGAAAGGGAAAAAACAAAGAAAGCCCAGATACATACCGAGGAAATCGTTCGATGGCGGTGAAACTAATTAAGTGCTGTTTACGTGTATTTACGTATATATTTTCTTATCCCATCACTTAAAATCCTCTAAGTGAGATATCGCATAAGCGAATAATTCCGATATAAATATCAATTAAATCCCTCACGGGGCCGTAATTATACCAATTACAGTAAGGCTACATCGATAAATATCGGTGATGAGAGAGAACGTAACCACGTTTTAAGATCGGCAACTAACACGGAGTGTAGAGAGCGAGTCTCGTACTTTTCCTTTGAAAAAAAGCGAGCACTGAGGTTCGAGAAAAAAAAAGAAAAAACTTGAAAGAAATTAAATATGATAAATAACGAATAACGATACCTATACAGGTAGGTTCGTTAGAAATGGAGCAAAATATATTAAAGATATCATTAATTATATTACAAAATAACGTGAGGAAGCGTTGAGCGTTACGGACATGTAACAAGGTGTAATATCGAATGCAAAAAAACTTGTACAGTCATATTTTAATCGGGTTAAATTAGGCTGCGTGAATGTAGATATATATATTAAATGCAGGCGCCAAATATTAAAATACCAAAATGTTTAAAAATTGAGTTTACATATAAGTTCACTACTGTACCACTTCTTTTGAATTCGATAGTACATAGGTATTTTATTTGCTATAGATTTGTCATGCTGAAAGTTCAATAAATGACGTGCACGTCTTCGTATTGTGAAATGCCTATATCAGAGATGCATGTCAGGATTTTTAGAAGACTTTCCAGATATTGCTATCCCATATGATCAGTTTTCTACATGCATTCGCCATTTTGTGCTATTATCCAGGGAAATAGAAAGCGTGGATCGCAGTGCTTGGCCAACAGTTAGAAATGAGGAAAATGTTGAAGCGGTAAGGCAATTGGTAGAAGAACGTTCTCAGCTTTCTGTGCGACATTTACACCAAGAATTAGATCTTTCTTATAGCATTTTCAGACGTATCCTTAAGCATAAACTACATTTACACCCCTACCGCTTGCAAGCGACTTATGAAATACTTCCTGTGGATAGAGCGAAACGACAAGAATTTTGTCAAAGATTTATTGACCATTTTGTTGTTAATGATGAAGGCATTGAAAAGTTATGTTTACTGATTAATCCTGGTTTCATCTCGCTAGCTACGCAAATTCTTAAAACATGAGGATATGGAGCGCAAATAATCCGCTCTTTTTTGTGGAAGCAACACTATACTCACAGAAAATTGGATTTTGGGCAGCTGTTTGTCAGAGAAGGATTATTAGATCCATATTTTTTTAAGGTACGTCGTTTAAAAATACAAAACTTTAAATAGTAGCCAAAAAACACCTTTTACGAGTATTAAACGCTGCGCGTTACAGACTGGAAATCTTCATACCATTTGTAAATATGTTACACGATGATGAATTACAGGGAGACTACTTCCAACAAGATGGAGCTCGTGTACATACTACCAAAGACAGATAATTTTTTTGAGATCGAATTAATTAATCGATTTAAGTACAAACAAAATTTGGCTACCTCGGTAACACAGTGCGATTTCCTTTTATGGCCGTACTTAAAAAATTGAATTTTTTGTAACATTTGTTTTTGATCTTAATGACCTACAACAAAGGATCACTAATAAGATCGTAGAAATTAATAATTCCCTCTTGGACTCTAGAAAATGCTATTAACTCTGTTAAGCGAAGAACTTTACGCTGTAAAGATGAAGGCGATGTCCATATTATGGACCTAATTTAATGAAGAGTGTTACGAAATAGATTCTGTTTTGTTCTTCTTTTGATTTAAAAAATAGGATAAACTGATCATCAAAACCCCACATGACAAACTCTAATGGACAACTTCCCACAGATGACGAAGTTTAATTTCTCAAATAGAAAAACGTTTCTTTTCAGAACCAACACATTTGTGTTGAAAGAAAAAATTAATGATTGCTTCAATACTTGCTTGTTTTGTATACTGCATTAATAAATTGCTGGGCTTACTTTAATTATTAATTCATCTTTATTCTGAATATTATGCGATTTTACATACATAATGTTGTTTAATCTGATTTGGTTTTTGATGTTAGTTTTGAAATTTTATTTTTCGACATTTTTTATTTTAAAACAGACAGCACTCAAAAAAACTATATTTTATATAATAAATCATTGTAATTTACACATTTCAGCAACACAAACTTTCACATAACTGTTTTTTCCCTGCAATTCAATTTTTCCGTAGACTTAAATATTAGGTTAGCTTAATGAATGTCACTTAGCAACTCTTATTTAACGATTTAACCCATTACTATGACATGGAGATTAAATTACATTATCGTATCATAAACTATTATGCCATCTTTATGTGAAACATTTATTGATAATTATTAGGAACATAATATTACAATATCTTAATAATACTTTAGTTACTCATAATACGTTAGTAACGAACTAATAACACGTTAGATACAGCACCATAATACGTTAGATACAAAATAATAATACGTCAAATAGTACATTATTTGTGAACATGAATTTCAATATTTTGACAGTTCTCAATTTTGACAGTCTCACGAAATAAGCGAGCAAGACTGTTTCCCCAGCACCTTGAACATGTTCTTCTTCTCGCCATTTATAAAACGGACGATATTCGTTTTCGTAATGCAGTTTTGACTTCGCTGGCAACAATTCTAGTTTTGCACTATTTGCAGCCTCTACAATATTTGCGGGAACATCAAATTCTTCCATGATTTATTAATTTATTTCAAAAACGTGCAAGCTTTGACGTAAGTATTTTGTATGACAGACAAATTGTTGATTTTGTTTTAGTCTTGATATCGTTGATGATACGATAAAGCTTTGAATATAAACTCGAACATCAGCGATTTAAACCCTCTCGGACGTTACGAGGTGATTCGGCTAGCGCCTCGTCACCTGGCAACGTCCTCGAGTATTATAAATCGCTTAATGTTCTCGTTATATTAATAGCTATAATCAATCTAAGACGTAACTGATTTAATCCATGGCAAACTCTAAAATCTTTTTTCTGGCGTAGTATATATGTGGAGCAATCAGGCGAAACCGGTTAAATCCATTATAAACAATTTCGAGATATTAATGAAGAATATTTATTTATGAAACTCATATACCGCCTCATTCTGAGCAAACGCAACGATCCGAATGTATGAATATTTCTCCCGCTCCAAATACAAATCCCCTGAACGCGTTTAGCCAATCACAACTCAGTCTGTCTCATTCCGAGCAAACGCAACGATCCGAATGTGCAATCGATGTCATATGTCATACATACTTACATATTATGGAGCCGCGTAAGAAAAATTATCTGATTACCAAATTACTATTAAAGGACTATAAATTGTTTAGTTCTGTGTTATGGTAATGAGTAAATTGCAATACGTTATACTGACGATGGTTACACAAAGCGTAATGATATTATTAATAAGCGATCAATAAAATTGCAAATAAGGCATCAAGAGATTTAATAAATTAAATTTTAATAATAAAGGTCACAAAAACTATTTATAGTATACTAAATAAATTTCAGAACTAATAAAAACTAAATTAAATTCTAGTAATGTAAAGAAAAATTTACTCTTACAAATAATAAAATAAATTGCTCATAATGAGAAATTAATTATATAATAACGGAAATTCATCCGTTTAAACTCAACGCCGTAAAATAATTGATGATGTTTGGAATATTTATAATTACGAAAACCATTTAATTTTAGTATGCGGTTAACGGAAGAGCAGCATATGCCTAAATCATTGGAAATATCGCTAAGTGTCAAATTTCAATTTAGTTCTATTGCAGCGCATACTAAAATGGACGTATCATTAGGAATTCTGCGATTTGGGAATAATGGTTTTAAATTTTATACAGAACCAGTAATGTCTATTTTCTTTTTAAGTCTACAAATTGTAGCTTTGTTCGGGATGGGCCTGTCGGCATACCTTCCGGCAAATAAGTCACATACTCTTTCATAAGAATTATCAGCGTGATACCATTTCATCATTTCGGCTTTCTCTTCTAGTGTATAACGCGGCATGATCACTATTCAAACGCTTAAGAGATTCCGTATAGGGTGACAGTGGTGACACTAATTTGTGACATTAATTGTCAAATGGTTGCGCGACAGACTGTTTTGTGATTGGCTAAAAGCGTTCAGGGGATATTTATTCGGAGCGGGAGAAATATTCATACATTCGGATCGTTGCGTTTGCTCAAAATGAGGCGGTATTTAAACAAAAGCAACCTGTGTATTCTATAGAGCTTTGTCACTACACATCAAACTACAAATTTCAATAATTTTTTTCCACTTACACCAGGGTAATTAACAAAAATAAAATAGATTTATCGTGTTTTGCTTGATTAGAAATGAATATACCTAGTTTTGTTTGAAAAAAGAAAGAAAAATTGGTATTTATTGGATACTACTACTTACCAGATGCAATAAAAAAATTATGAAAACGTTTTATTAATGTTTCTTAACATTCTAATGGAAAATATAACAAAATAAAATTTTATTCTAAAACTCCAAAAAATTATTTTTTTGGATATGAAATTTGATTTGATTTCTAAATATGGACGCCAGGGTCATCTTCAAGACGGTCGGTCACATTCCTGGTTGTCACTGTCTTCGGGCGCATCACCAACTTCAGAGAGTATTCTTTTGTACCAGTCCAAATTTTTGTTTATGATGTGTCAACACATCGTGAAAGCAGCTTCCTCCCATTTAACGCCAAATTGTTGTTCCATTAGGTAACGAATAGTTTTTATTGTTTTTATGTGGAATCGCTTTTTCTTTCTTTGTTGTGGTGTTTCGTTCAAAGTATTAGTGACATTGACAGATATTGGCTTTTTTCAAAGTGCCATGTAGATAATATTTTCATTAGGGACGTGTAACACTGCAGTCATAGTTCTGTTGCAGGTATCTTTAGAAACGGATTTATCCAGTTTTGGTTGAAATGTAAATTTAAAATTATTTTCTTTGGATTTATCCAGTTTTTCTTGATTGGTTAGGTTTTGAACCTTAGTTTCAACAAGAAATATTGCGTTTTACTTGATTCTGGGTTAACCAATGAATTTATCTGACTGCTCTTACTAAACAGTACATACTTTACATTTTTCATGTAAAATGGATTTAACCGGTTTTGCTTGATTGCTCTTCATATATCAAAACTTTATGCAAGGATGTAACGTAAAATTAATCTAAATACGACTTAAGTGAATCAGAGAGATCTAAAAGTCGCGCACATCAAAATAAATGTTTCTGTAGATAGTAGTGTCGTTGAATTATTTCTATCGGCTACCGCAAGATAGCATCACAGGTATTACTGACAAAAAATTTAGACGCCATTGTAATGGAAATTTAAAACATGGAGTCCACTGCTTCGTAAACATGTTGTTTTTCCAAGAGCAACGAGTTTTCATTATCGAACAATATTTTTCTAGTCGTTCATATGCACATGTTGCAGACAAATTTCGTGAAAAATAGTGTGATGCCGCAGTGCCTAACAATTCTACAATAACGAGATAATCGCCCATTTCGCTGAAGCAGATAAGCAGAGGACCGGGAGACCGACCATTTTAACTGAGGCTAAACTAGTTGAGATTAGAAATGCGATGCTGTGTTCGCCTTTAAGAAGCTGGAGGAGATTATAAACATACACTTAGATTTCGTATGATAGTGCTCAGAAAGCGATGAAGAAGTTAAAATTTCGTGCATATCATGTTCGTAGTGTTCATGTTTAGGAATTGAAAGAGTTGGATAAACAAAAGCGCTTAGTGTACTGTATATGGTTTCGGACATTCGTCGAGAACCAAGGAATTGAAAAGCTTGATCTTGTTTTCTTCACTGATGAGGCGTGGTTCCACCTTAGTGCATACGTTGGAATCACCAAAACACAAAAATTTGGTCAACCGAGAACCCTCCAGTCTTTCATGAAAACCCCTTGCACAGTCAGAAAACTGGAGAGTGGTGTGCCATACGCGGTGTGGTTTTTTTGATAAAGAACATTTTATTTTTCGATATAGTCTCCTGTTCGCTCAACACACTTATTCCAACGATATTTCAAATTAGTAATGCCTTCATTGTAGGTCATTGAATCCAAGTCCTCGAAATAACTATTTACAGCAGCAATTACCTCGTAATTAGATGAAAGCGATCTCTTACCGCCGAGCCATTTTGTCAGGTTTGGAAAGAGATGATAATCGCGGGGGGGGGGGGGGGGGGCAAGTCTGAGAATAGGGCAAATGAAGCACTAATGCAAATCCAAATTCATGAATTTTTTTTCCATTGCGCTCGCAAACTTGTGGGCAGGTGTGTTATCCTGATGGAAAAGAACTTTTGTCAAATGAGGCCGTTTTTCTTTGATTTTGTAGCTAAATTGTTGCAAAAAATTGGCATAATACTCCCCATTTATTGTTTGCCCTTTTCTATGTAGTTGATCAAGATAATTCCATGAGAATCACAAAAAAAAATAGTTGCCATACCTTTCCTGCTGGCAAAACCGTTTTCACCTTCTTTGGTGGCGGAGAACCTTTTTATCCATTGTTTGCATTGTTCTTTAGTTTTGGGAGTGTTATGGTAGATCCAGGTTTCATCCACGATAATGAAACAGCCTACAAAGTCCTTGTGATTGCGGCAAAAACGTGCCAAGAACTCGCGAGAAATACACAAACGATTCAGCTTTTGCTCTGGCGTGAGTAACCGCAGCACCCAACGCACCCAATATTTTTTCATTTCCCATTCTTCATTTGAGATACTGATAATGTTTGGTATCTCGCGCACTTTTATTTGATGATCATCCAAGATGATACGGTGGACTTTTCAATGATAACAGTAACAGTTCTTGAACGCCCACTACGCGGTTCATCATTTGTGCTCATACAACCATGCTTAAATTGGGAAATCCAGTTTTTAACAATTGAAAATTTGATGGTGTTGAATCCAGCTCTTCTTTGATTTCGGTTGGTGTTAAACCTTTTAAATGAAAGTACTTTGTCACTGCTGCCAACTCAGTTTTGTTCATTATTACAAAATCACACGAGACATTCACTTTGGGGTACTGTCAAAAACAGACTAATTAACAGATCGCTCTGTACTATCATATTTAACCTATTAAGGGATGATTTAACAGAATAGTAAAGAATATTCCTATGAATTCGCGCCATTTCTGTGTTAGGCCACAATTCTCGTATCACGTCATCGAATAGTGAGCCATTTTTTCTTTTAAGCTACAGTGAACACTGTTGTGTAACAAGACATCACATAGTTCATTTGAATGTTGAATTATGGGAAAAAATGACCACCTCTGGCGAAGAAAACAGTGTTGTACAACCATAATAATGCATCAGTTTATTCGTCGGCCATTATAACCGTTAAATCGATCGAATTACATTTCGAATTGTTGTCTTATTCCTCATATTCGTTTGATCTCACTTTTTCTAATTGTTTTTTATTCCCGATCTTAATGAGATGGCTCAGTGGGCGGGGATTCGCATTGAAGAAGGACGTTATAGTCGAAACAAAGGTCAATTTTGTAGAGTTTCAATGATTCTATATTTTCTAGGGCATAAAGAAGTTGAAATATCGCAGTCTAAGTGTGTAAAGTTGACAAACAATTAGATAAAAAAAGATTAAGTCACGTCGCCGTCAAACAACCCTCGTATGTTGATGTTATAATAGGTTCCAAAGGTGTAAATATTAACAGTAACAGTAAGTAGACTCTTTTAATTTACTTCTAATCTACATAAAATTATAAACTAATAATAATAATAATAATAATAATAGTAATAGTAATATTACCAGAATATTCGTTTTGGTTCCAAATATACTTCTCCTGTTTGTATGTTTTCATATCCTGTTAGGCAACGAACAACAACGTCGGTAAGACAAAACAGATCACCAACAAGAAGTAAGGCATGCGTCGGGGTCATTACTGCGTGAGAAACAACGTGTTCCATATTGCGAGCCACATTGAATGGTAACATGGTCAAGCATAGAACATATACGACTATCATGAAGCATTCCCAAAACAATCTAAAAATTTTTAGAAGGTTAATAGTTAATTATTATTTTTATATACAGCTTGTCCACGGACAACCCCTAAAGAATGAAAGGAATGATTGTACATACAAAAGTATGAAAGAAAGTTTCTATCAACTTGGGTCCGGAAATGCTTCTCAAGGGAGCTACCGCACTTTAGAAAACTGGTTTTTGGTGAATTAATCTTGAACTACATTTAATTTACGATTGAAATTTGGTATATGATTTACAAATGATTATTTATGCTTTCTGTGTTTAATGGCCAGTAACTATCGCATAAAGTTTTGGAGGTATATCAGGGGCCATATACATTCTTGACACTATTTTTTTCCTTTGTGATTAATTATAAGTTTTTTGCAATATAATATTATAATTCTAGATATTTTTAATGTTAAAAAGGTTCTCTTGTTAAACATTGGAGAAACCAACCGCTTTCAAGAAAATACGTCTGATGTGGGGCGGCCTTGTCTTTTCTTATTTAATATTTAGTACAAATGTACAAAACTAGATCCTTTCATCTAGTTTTGTTACATTGCGGCTTAAACAAAAAATACAGCGTAGTATCGTTTGAAAATTGCCAAAATCAAAAATTGTTATTTTCATAATAATAATTTTATACAATTTAAAGTTTCTAATTTATTTATTAAAAAAATGGTTTCGTTTACTAGTGAAGAATATCCCGATATGCATGTAATCTACGGTAACGCATTAGCGGCACAATGTAGATATGCAGAAAAGTTTCCTAATAGAACGCATCCCACTCATCCAACTTTTACCGCCCTTCACCAAAGGTTGCGGGAAACCGGCTCGGTGTTCTTAAAGAATCGGGTAGACAGCCCGTTGTAGCTGAGGAATTCGAAGAAGCTATTTTAATGGATTTTGAAGACAATCCAGAATTAAGTATTCGAAGATTGTCAGCGATGCATCCAGAAATTTCCAAATCGTCTGTTAATACTATTCTGCGTAAAGAGAACTTATATCCGTTTCATTTTCAAAAGGTGCATGCTATGTTGGAGGGTGATTTTTCAGTTCGTGTAGAGTATTCTGAATGTTTAAGAAATAATAAATTTTTTTCTCATATTTTATTCCCCGATGAATCTAGTTTTACCAAACATAGAATTACTAATTTACATAATTCTCATTATTATGATCCCAAAGTTTTCGAAAAAAATTTATATGTTGATAATTTTCTTAAAACTGTAGATCTCGGATTCTCGTAGTAGCTTGAAAAATACTAGGACAAATACCGGCACAACTTATATAGCTGGAAACGGGTCAGAAGGTGGCCTGCTATTGGCTGGAGACAATCAGACAATTGCATGCGTCATATGGGCGTGGGTTTTCGTAGTTGAATTCCATTGCGTTTGCCACGTTGGATGTAACGTATAGCCATCGTCTCTATTAAGTTTGCGAGAATGTTTGTGAATTTCATTTGATTCACGGATTTTCTTAAGAAAATAATGCGATTCACGGGACAGAAGATTGACAAATTTGAATAGAATTTGATGACCGGGGTTGGGTTTGTGTTCTGCCAGCGCTGAATCGGCTATAATACGACGTTCGTGTTCGGACACACGCACGCCGATTGGCCGCTCAGTTTCGCCAACGTGCTTAGAGCCGAGATATTTTGTTTTTAACCGAGGGTAAGAGGTCCGACTTTAGAATGGTTTTCTATCTTAGAACCTAGGGCACTACCCTCTGAACTTAAACATATTTTTAACACCCTACTCGAGAATAATTATAACGCCCACGATATACATCGTACTGTAGTTAGACAACGTAACCCCAAACCACGGAGCGAACCCGATCCTAACATCAGCACCGCCTTCTTACCGTATATTCAAGGTGATATATCTATCACCGATAATATAGGAAAGATTTTACATAGAAATAAAATCGCAACAGTCTTCAGACCAGATTCTAAAGTTTCAGACCTCTTACTCTCGGTTAAAGACAAAATATCTCCGCTCCGAGTATGTACATTGGCGAAACTTAGCAGCCAATCGGCATGCGTGTGTACAAACACGAATGTTGAACTCAACTGTTAAATATAGCCGGTTCAGCGCTGACAGAACACAAACTCAACTCCGGTCATCAAATTCTATTCAAAGATGTCAAGCTTCTGTCCCGTGAATGGCATTAGGTACTTCCCTAGGAAAATCCGTGAATCAACTGAAATTCACAAACATCCCCGCAATCTTAATAGAGATGATGGCTATTCGTTACATCCACGTGGCAAACTCTATGAAATTCAACTACGAAATCCCACGCTCATACGACGCATGCGATTGGCTCATTTTCTCCAGCCAATAGCAGACCATCATCTGACCCGGCCCTCCCCTATATAAGTTGTGTCGATCTCTGTACTAGCATTCTCTCTGCGATATCTGTTCAAGCAACATCGCAGTTGAGAGCATCTACGACGATATAACGTCATATGAACCCGGAAGCAATGGCCGGACGACATATTGAACCTGCTACTATTAAAGCGATACTGAGACCGAGCTTTATAAGAAGATGTAGGCCACAACAACGAAAGGACGCAGAATTCATCCTCACCCAAAACATAGACAACGAATCCATTTTAAACATTGTAACAAAATCATCGGATATATTCATGGTACAACACCACGAACCTGCGGACCACCAAACACAGAACAAGAAACAACCCGAAAACAAAACTGACGACTTCATATATCCGAAATTTACGAAGAAACCGAAAATAGACGGAACAACTTTAAACATTGAAATAAAAAATTCATACGACGCCCTCGAAAACAAAACCGAAGGAAAAAGGAAGAAGAAACTTCCGAATTCACTCCACAGCCTTCAACATCAGCAAGCTCGCCCAAGGTAAGTGACAAAACCAACATCACACATAACACAAACACTATAACACGAAAACCACACAAAATTGCACCAATAATAGTCACGGAAAAAGACAAATGGACACACATACGATACATACTTAAGACAAACAACATTAACACTGAAGAAAACAAACTTGTGAAACCTGGTATTCACATCGAACCAACAACTGACAATGACTACCGCACACTTAAACAAATACTCGACAAAGAAAACATACAATACTATACATTTCAACTTAGAAGCGAAAAGACATTAAAGGTAGTTATGCGTGGCATTCCTACCTTTATCACAGACACTGAAATTACCGACGACTTGACTGACCAAGAATACCCAACACTGAAAATTAAAAGAATGAACGGTAAACACGGCATACCTGCACCACTGGCACTAATCGAACTAACGAGACAGTACAAGTCAATTTACAACTTACGCGACTGCTGCGGACATGCAATAAAAATAGAACCTTTACACAAACGGACAGACATAATACAGTGTCACAAATGCCAGACTTTCGGACATCACCAAAGAAATTGCATCGTAAACTACAAATGCATGAAATGCGGAGACACACTTATGTACAAAGCCGAAGAAAACCCCACCAAAGTGTGCAAACTGCGGTGGTCCTCACCTGTCCACTTTCTTGAACTGTCCCAACAATCCTAACAACCCTACAAACAAAACCACACCCAAACCTAAATACATACCAGCACCACCCCCAACAACTAATTCCTGGACTCAAAGACAAAACAAAACAACACCTAACACAGTTGACGAATTAGCACTTGCCTTAGGCAATATGCTAATAACACTAAACTCGACAAACGCAACAAAAGAACAAATACAATACTTCGTAACACAAACACAGACAATCATAACACTTTACAATAATAAACATTAAATACACACACAACTGAAACGCAAAAAAAAAAAAAGAAAAATGTGATGATGACCAACAAACGAACACACATGACTTAAACGCAAAAAAGCGACTGACACACAGACTTTACACGCACAATACACACAGGACCGCACAAAAAACACAACAACGCACGATTAAATCAGATTCAAACACATCACAACCCTAGGAGATACGAAACAATGGAGTGGAAATGGAGGCAACTTCGACCACAGGACAAAATTCAATGACTCATACACTGTACTAGCATTCTTCAAGCTATTCGCAGTAGCTTGAAGAATGCTAGTACAGAGATCGACAAACATCTACGCATCTGCGAATCGATACAGCCCTGAAGATGTCCCTTGTAACAGTGGATGGAACGTTGGGAATTACGCCTAACTCGGAAACCCGGAAACTGAGATCTACATTTAGAAAACGACCGCGGAAACCTACACCTACATTTCTAAAAACTGTTTACTTTATATACTACATATTACAATAATAAATACGTAATGTTCAAATCCTTGATAGTGGCCCATTATCTCCAATGACTCTCTGTTTTTTTCTGCCTTATCCTATCATCCTTTGAACAACATTAGAATCAATTTCCCGCATTTTTTTGTAAAATTCGACGTCGTAATTGGCCTTCATTTGCAGCTTCTCATCCATTTTCATACATTTTGCTGCTCAATATTGACCAAAATTCCTCTATTGACCGAGCCTGAGGTACATTGGGAGGATGTTTGTTTAATTTAGGAACAAATATAGACTATTTATATAGTCCATCGTAATTTTGGCCTCTCGTGTTTGGTCCCTAGTAACAAGATATGACAAAAACGCCAGTGTGTGTTGTCATAAAAATTACTTTTGATGTACTATCAGCTATCAATTACACAGGCCTGCATTTTTCAACTCTTTGAATGTTGATTCAAAAATTTTAACTGATTTCAAATCTGCTTTTATTTTTTTTTGTATCACGTAAGGTTATTTTTCAAACCAGTAAAATCAAAAAATATAGAAAAAACACGATTTCTTTCATTTATAAGCTAGTTTTATATTATATTAAAAAAAATCCAAAAATATACACATAGAAACTATTAGAAATAGTTATTTATTCTTTATGGTTCTTAAAAAAACGTTTTCGTTTTTCAGAAAAGCTTCGTTTGGTTGTTTTTCTGTCCTATTCAGCTAAAGGAAGATCTGAAGGTAGTTTCTGGGGCAAGCAAATTTTTTGTTTCAACCTAGACCCCAGTACTTCAGAAAGATCTATTGAAAGTCCCAAATCTCTTACTAAATCATTCAGTTCGGTTTGTGAAAATAGCTGAGGTTGGTTTTGACCTGAGGTTGATGGTTCAAAATCACTATCCATCTGTACGGAGCCGGAAGTTGAAGAGGTTTCAATATCTTCTTGTAGTACTTTGGGGGGTATAGGTATAGGTACATGATCACTGTGAGGAACTGATTTGATAGCTGATTTAATATTGTTTGGGTACAAAATATGTTTCAAAGTTGTTCTATTATGCCCTTTAATATCACACAGACAAAAGTAGCAATTTTCGTGATGATTTGCGGTTCTCTCCAAACCATCGGTATTCCAAAAGGAAGGCTTTTTCCATTCCCTTTGGTCCAATGTCTTAAACCTTCTTCACATATCTTACAAACAACGTGCGGTGTCAAATCTTTATCTTGATCTCCTAATTTGATTTTGAAATAAGCATAATATGCATTTTTCACAAATTCACCAATTGGTCTCTTAAACTTTTTCAAGACGAAATATCCACAAATATAACAGAAATCATCTGGTTTGTTTTTGCAACACCGGCTAGACATATTTTTAAGCAATGTTTATTTATCAAATACCACGCACAACACTAAAGACAAATTAATTTTACTTGTTTACTGATCGGCACTCAGAGCTATAATGAAGTAAATGGCATTAAAATATACATTTTGTGTGGAGTGATAAACTTGAAATCCTTCTTCGCAGTACTAATAAACTGAATGCATAATAAATAGGATTTAGCAGGTAAAAATTCCCGGAAATCTTGTCCAAAATTAATACATGTAATAAAAGATTTACATCATCAGGTAATGAGAGCCTATTTAACAAATTTCTTTAAAACCACAACAGAAAATCATTTTTGGGTTAATACCTGGAATTTGAAGTAGAACATTCATTTTAAAATGTATTAAAACGCCTATTATAAGATTTTTTTATATTTTTTTCTTTTTCTTTTGTGCAAAAAAAATCTGTGGTTGTAGAGACCAACTGTCTTTGAATTAGTTATTGCTATATAAAAACTGAGCTTAACAAACAAAAATCACGTTATCACAAATTTTATGCAGGCCTGTGTTATGTATCTCAGTTGCAACTTGCATTTGAAAGAAATACATGCGCTTTGAATTGTGTGAGTTCCCATTTTATTTCAATAGTTTGGGGTTACTGCTTACGTTTATACTGTGGTTGGAATATTGCTTGTAAGAGTGTGTAGGCGATTATGTAAAAAAATGAAAACTTTTTTTGTGTACCAATAAGAATTTTTCAAATAGCCCTCATGTGTACGTTTTCATATACTATCGATTAAATAACAACAAAGATGCCATAAAAATGTACAAAAAATATCATTTATAATAGGCATCTACTTGCAATCTAATAAGTATTTTGCTGATTTATTATTTATTTAACCTTTATATTATCTTTCACTAAATGTAAATACGTTCTAACATAATACAACTTACCTGAACAAACTAAAAGGATGTATAATGTATAAATAATTTGATTCAATATGTCTTCTCTTCTCAAAATAGATTGATGAATTACTTCTAAAGAATATTCTGGACCTGTTATTTTTCTCTGATATCAGTGTCATTTTCAAGATGAGATTTTTTAGGCGATAACATTTTTTGTGCTTCCTTTTTTGCTCTTGAAATATGAAATTTTGGGAAGTATTGTCTAGATTACAGAAATGCACTGCAGCACCACTTCTCATATGTTAGCCGATAGCTGCTTTTACTCGTATCTACGAAGAAAATTAAAAATATAATCGAAATTTGAATTACCAATGCAACTTTATTGCACCAAATTGACACATTCACGTTATTGTCATTAATAATGGCGGTTTTTGACAGGTTCATAATCTATTTCAAAACAGATTTAATCACGACGCCAACTACCCATAGTAACGCTAACCTAAAATTTCGATAATAATTTATGTAAAGACAACCATTACGGTACTAGCCGTGAATATTATGACACGAGGCGTTAGCCGAGTCTGATAACACGGTGTGTACCATAAGGATTGTTTATGATTCGAATTGCATACAAAATTTTATCTGCTGGCATCAATATAAATATATTTGCTTAAAAATTTAAAACTTTGTAACGGGTGTTCAGAAACATTCGAAGTCAGATGGGCTCTGAACAAAAAATCGTATATCTTTACTCAAGTATCTGATCTGTAATAATTATTAAATGTCAACTGTTGTCTGTCAAAGAATCAATCTATCTCAGACATGACTTCATATTTTCAAGGACTACTTTGACTTTGAATGTTTCTGAACACGTTATATTTTTGAAACCACTGGTGCAATAGAAACCTTATTTAAAAAAATAGTAAATGACCTGTACTTTACTATTGCCTTGACAAAGCATCAGCCAATTATTTAATTACTGTCAAACATTACTATAAGTTTTAAACTGAATTTATGTTAAGCATACCGAATCTTTAGATAATGAGTGATTCCGATTTGGAAGAAATTGCAGAAAATGTCGTGGATTTTCTTTTGCCTGAAAAATCACGGCTGGTATATGAAACTGTGTTTACTCGTTATGAGGAATGGTGTACCAGTAAAAGCACTAAGAATATAACCCACAAAAAGGTTTAATTAGCATACTTTGAATGCTCGTCTAAATAAAGAAAATCATCTTCACTCTGGGCGTATTATTTAATGTTAAGAAGTATTTTATTAGTTAGAAAAAATGTTGATATTTATAAGTACAGTTAAGCTCACATAAATCTAGTATAATCTAACTTGTCAAAATTGTCAAAATTTTCTAATATTGCTGGTGTTTATTAATATTTTTTTGAAAGACAAATCAAATGTCAAGTAATTTTTTAATACAATTTAGAAAACAGAAATAAACTAATACTTCATTGATCCGCCATTCGCATCAATTACTGCCCTTAACCTTCTAGGTACAGAATCAATGAGACTTCTTAAAAAGTTAGATTTTTCAACAATGTCTTACAGGTATTTTCAATAGTTTCCCATAGTTGTTCCCTATTATAGATCGTTCCAACCTCCGTATTCAGTATACGTCTTATGGGAATTTGTTTCATGGTTGCCAAATCATCCAATCAGCTGTACATTACCATTTCCGCTTAATTATTTCACGCGATCAAATCATAACCTTTATTTACGTTTTTTGACGTTGAAGGTGCAAAATTATTGAGATTCATATGACATTTTGCTTATTATTTTATTAAAGTAACTAAATTTTCACAGAGTGCATAGCGAATTCGCTGCACGTAAAATTATAGGAAAGAATAGTACAAGGAAAATAGCTGTATTTCAATATTTATTAACAATACTACACACATTTCTAAACTAATATACATATGAACGATATCTATGCAACGTACAGTGAATATTTACTTCGATATTGGGGTGTTATGCAATTTATTAAATTAAAAACGATGATGATCCTTTAACAAATAATAGTTTCCACTTTTGTAACAAAAAGAAATGGAATCATACAAATACGTATATTTTTCCTTTTATATTTATATTTATATCTTTTTATATTATATTTCGTCGTACTTTTTTAAATTCGAAACCCATATCGTGTAACAATCTATATAAAGTTGTTCGACTGAAGTTAGGAAGTTCATCATCAGCATTGACAGCAGCAAGAATTGTATTTAATGTAGGTGGCATATTCTGTATAAAAAAGCCATGCACTTTACGTCGAATAGCTGCTTGCGTGTTCTCATCATACCTATGTATGTAGTCGATCATTTAGTTGTATGCCTTTCCTTTTTTTAGTTTTTTTTGGACTTGATAATAAACCAGTTCGTTGCTCCTGTTTTACATGATACAAAGAATTCAAATAAATTTTACCTCAAAGTAGCCCTTGGAAATTATGATTATGTCTTAGCTTGTTACTAATTTTAAAAGGAATTTTGTTGGTTATGAGATGAGATATTTGATTGAAATGACAAATGTCAAAATAATTATTATTAATTGACAACTAATGCAAATTTAAATTATTAATAATCATACGTTTTTAAAGGAATGGCCTACTAGAGGCAAAGTTTATTTGAACGCTTTTTATATTGCACGGTCTGAGATACCCAAAGCTTTACTTGCTTCTTGAACGGCAGCACTCACATTCATTGATTTATTGAAATAATTAAAAACATTTGCAATCATACACTTCTCCTTACGGCTAAATTTGTCTCCTTTGCGCCATTTTCTTCCTATAGGCTCCATTAATGCAGTGAAAACTGTAATTACATTTATATTATGTTATAACGTTTATAAAAATCAATAAAAATACCCATATTACCCTGTGCACGCTTGAAAAAGATAGAAGTGTTCAATTTGTACAACTATATAAACAAATTAACAATTTAACAAAATATTTTAAAAGTAGGACGATGACGGTTGACAGTTGATATTAATAGACAGATAGATACTGTTTTCGATGCCGACAGCATATGTCAATAAGTTGCAACATAGCAACCGGAAGTGAAGATAGCGTTAATGACAGCAACTAAGGATAGTAAGAGATAAAAGTTGCTATTATATCCCATACTGAATACGGAGGTTGGAACGATCTATAGTAGTTACGAGATCTATGAATTTGCCCTGTCATTTTTTATATTTTCTCTCAAATATTCAAACAAATTGTGATCTACATCAGTTGATATTCTTTTAAGACCAGTTCCTCGTTTGTAGCATATACTGCTTTCATTTTGACATCTTTTTCTAACTTGTAGTACTGTGAATTTGTTCAAATGAAATTCTTCTGCGACTTGTTTAATGGATGTTTCCAAATTTAACAAAATTTGTACTTTGTCTGCTGGAGTCGGTTTTCTTGCCGTTTTGGATATCAAAAAGTGACAAATATCATTTTGACGTTACAAGAATGAATTACAACAAAACAAAAATTCAAAAATGTATATATGTATATATAAAAGTATATATATACTAGATTTACGTGAGCTTAATTATACTATCGAATGTAAAAAAAGTGGTACAGTCATATTTTAATCGGTTTAAATTAGGCTGCTTGAATGTAGATATATATAAAATATTTAAAAATTGACTTTACATAATATATAACTTCACTACTGTACCACTTTTTTTTGCATTCGATAGTACTAGGACTTTTTGGATTTCATTATGGTACTAGGACCATAATTAACTTCCTTACGTCACTATAATCAAATAACAAAATGTGTCATTATGACATGCAAGCAGATAAATAATCTAACATTATCACTAATATGCGGATTTACATGCACCGAAAGTACTAAAAACATGTGCGCATGGTTACCTTAAGATTTGGATTAATGTTCTTTTTTTAGTTGCATATTCACTATTTACTTAAGTTTAAAATATGGTAATAAGTAAATGTTTTCGCTGATATATAACTTGAGCTGAGCGCTATCCTTTAATGATTCTCAAGTATTTTAGCCATTGCCTTTTAAATCTTATATTCACTATCTATTGGTTGCATGTGTCAGTGATTGACGTACTTTCATGATTTTCTGCATGATCTCTGCTTCCATGGTTTAGACCAAAATACCAAAGTCACTCACTAAGATCTGGTTGCTGGCAAACCAAATACCATTGGCTGATGTATGGAACGTTTATGATTGAAGAGTGCAAAATTTTAATGCTTGGGGGCTTACTGTTATCTATTCTTTACCTTTATGTACACTGAGAAAAATGTAGTTTGTAAGCTCGCGGCCATAAAATTTGTCACGCTGATTTTTTGCATTGTAAAATGGTTTCCGATCTATCATATGGATTGTCAATACTAGTTTTCACATTTTAGTCATTTATATCACACTCAGGCGCGGCTCGTGATGACGTATTTGGGAGGGCGCGTACAATGATGCGAGTGCCTCGTGTGTTTTCGGTGTTTACTAAGAAAACGCTACAGTTAGTACACGAGAATACACGAAGCACTCGCGACATTGTACGCGCCCTCCCAAATACGTCATCACGAGCCGCGCCTGATCACACTTAACCCATTTTTGTCACATTGCCTAAATCTTCAAACCTAACATTATTTTATACTCTCAAATTTTTAAAGTGGTGTACTTAAATGAATTACAACGTGCACGAGTTACTGCTAAAATTTAATCTGGTCATACCCCTAATGAAGTCGCTCGCGAATTTAATCTATGTAAACGCACTGCTATACGCATATATAGAAAATGGAGAATGGAAGCTACATTAAAAACAAAGAAAAGGTCATACCTCCAAAAATTTCACCAGTTGCACAAGACGCACTGTTATGTAATATTTTAAGAATAAATCCATTCGAAAATGCTATAAGCTCAAACATTTTAAAAAATTTTCCGGGATCGTCTAATAAGCGGGAATATTCAACTTTGCGATAGCTAGAACACCGTTTTTAACGCAACATCATAATGAAGCAAGAGTGGGGTTTGCGCTGGCGTTTTTAAGAAAGAGTATGGACTTTTGGAATCGCGTAATTTTTTCAGATGAAAAATCTTTTCAACCATCTCATGACGGACATCCTTCCCAACAAAGCCGTAATGCAATTAGGCTTCAGAAAATTGCGAATCAATCCACTGGAGACGAGCGAGAAATCGCACGAGAAGAGCGCTGCGTTAGTATGGCCCGACTTTGTGCTTCTCAAACACAAGAGCAAAGAGAGACAGCGCGTGAAACGGCTCGGTTGGAAATGAGAAATCGTCGAGCTTATCGCACAGATCAACAACGAGATAATCTTCAACGCGCAAGAAGAAATTCATTCCAAGATTGACTGCTGCCGATGAAATAAACGCTTGGCTCAAATCATCGAATCTGTGGCGCTATGTAAAGAAACTTCAGCTGGTAGCAAACATGAGGGTTGCATTGCTGAACGATCCATCTACTCAAGATTTCTCCAAACAATTGCTGGCTATCGGTAATGGCCATGCTCCTGTCGACAAATCGAACGGATTGATTTCATTTCCTCCGAATTTTTGCAATTTCGTCTCATCGAAAGACGAGCTCATTAACAAAGTATTCCCGAACATCATTGCTAACCACAAAAACAACAAATGGTTGAGTGAGCGAGCAATTTTGGCGGCTAAGAACAAAGATGTGGATGACTTAAACTTAGTAATTCAGAATCAAAACGTTGGCACTCTGCATTTATTCAAATCTATTGACTGTGTAACAAACGAAGACGAAGCTACCAACTATCCAACTGACTTTTTAAACTCCTTGGATGTGCCTTGCTTACCACCGCACAATTTACAACTGAAGGTTGGCTCGGTAGTCATCATGCTTCGAAATCTAAACCATCCAAAAGTATGCAATGGAAAGCGTTTGGTGATAAGAAAAGTGATGATCAATGTGATTCACGCGACGATACTCAAAGGAAAATTCAAAGGTGAGGAAGTTCTCATTTCGTGGATTCCGATGATCCTAACCGATATGCCCTTTGAGCTTTAACGAATTCAATTTGCGATTCGTCTTGCATTCGCGATGACGATTAACAAATCGCAATGCCAATACTTGAGTGTTTATGGTCTGAATCTAGAAAATACATGTTTTTCTCATGGTCAATTGTACGTGGCATGTTCACATGTCGGCAAACCGTCCGCTTTATTTGTTCTTGCGCCTGATAACAAAACAAAAAATATCGTATATCATAAGATCCTTCACTGAAGAGAATCAACCTGAGTGCAATCCATGCAGCAAAATACATAACTTCAATAAAGCAAATGTCTTGCTGACATGCTATTGAAATACTTGATTTTTGTACTTTTATTGAATTTTTATTTTCTTTATACAACGTGTCCACTTAAGTATGAGACAAATGGGAAATATTTTTATTTTTGATTTCACAGAAAACTTTATAGAAAAGAAAAGTTCGTGCATCCTAAGAAACTTGATATTTTGTATTCAGGGTTGCGTTGTATTACTTGGTTAGAGGAAAAATTAAAAAACATTGAAGTTGCCGTAAGAGTACGCTACATTTATTTTTAAAGATATCAAAAATATTCATTTAAAAATGTTGTTTCAAATTTCAAATATGCTCAAATACGAATTGTTATTTAAAATTTCGAAAAAATAAAAATTAAATTATCGAGCAATAATAATAGCAAATACGCAATAGTTTTTAACATCCATCTATGTGACAGTAGTTCTATGGTTGTCATTTGTATTGTCACTTTAGTAATAAATTTTTCTCCCGACCGAGAATAAAGTGTCATCATATACATCTGACAATTGACATATATTAGACTACTTTATTCTCTAGGGAATAAAATATTCGATTTTCCCTAGGGAATAAAGTGAATACTGTAGTGAATGACTTTTGGTTCATTTATTTAAGTCAAAATTAATTTAACTGTCAGATTGACGAAGCATTTAAATATATTAATCAATTTTATTTTGTAATCGTAATAGTAACATTACATGAGTTTACAATATTTATATATGGACAATCATCTGATATCTTAACTTGGCGGTTGCTTACAGTAGTGCTTGTGCAAAAATTATCTCCTTCACTGCCATTAATATTCATTTTTGCACAATAACTTAAACGGACTGCGTTTTTTTGGAAAAAAATAAGACACAAACAAACTCGTTTTACCTTAGTAACCAGAAACTATGCACATTTTCATGACAAACCAACTTAATTGAATGACATCAGATCAATCTATCAATCAACTGTCAAACTAATAATGAAATAAATTATTACATTTAAGGTCGGGAGAAAAGTTTTGTATGTAATTCGGGAATAAACGTCTATAATCCCTCAACAGAAAATGCCCTCGCTCCCTTCGGTCGCTCAGGCATTACTTACTGTCTCGGGATTAAAACTGTCGTTTATTCCCTTAATACATAAATATCTATTATGTGATTGTCAGATCCGCTGTTACTTTAATAATTAAGTAATTTTAAGACAATTCATTAATACAAAAATGTTTTAAATATGTCTATACGTTATATGCACGTATAAAGCTTTTGTTTCATTATGAAACAGACATGTAAATAAATTTACATATCTGTAACTGTATACTTGGACAATACCTCGTATTTCGGCATTTACTTCTGCTTAAGACATATGTTTCTGCCATTTTATAGGCGTCGTCAGCTAAGCTAATGAAGCAATTGCATACAAATGATAGTTTCTTTGGTACATTTGGCTTTCTTTGGTATAGTCTCTTTGGTCCGTAAGATGTCACTCGTAAATAAGTGCCACCTTATAGAATGAAACTTGTTATATCTAATGAGCGGTTCGGCTTAATGTCATATACAGATACAGATTTTATTTATTAAGATTTGTATCATTTGTATGCAATTGCTTCATTAGCTTAGCTGACGACGCCTATAAAATGGCAGAAACATATGTCTTAAGCAGAAGTAAATGCCGAAATACGAGGTATTGTCCAAGTATACACTTACAGATATGTAAATTTATTTACATGTCTGTTTCATAATGAAATAATTCATTAAGTTATTACCTACCAACTATGGCTGAGCGGTTAACTATGCAAGAGCGAGCTGAATTAATTCTTATTTGCGGAGATAACTACAAAACATGTAGAGACGTAGCTGATATTTTTAATGAAAGACATCCCAACAAATTTATTAGTTTCCAAAGCACCTCAAGAATTTTAAATCAGTTTAAAGCAACTGGTAGTTTAGAAATGCGTTACAAAAAAAGTAGGGAAAAGCAAATGACACATTTCGAAAATTCTTTACGTGTTATGCAAAGTGTAATTGAAAATCCCAAAATTTCTGTCAGAAAAATTGTAAGGAATTTGGATATTAAAAAATCATCAGTAAGCAACATTTTGGTTAACAATAGATATCACCCCTATAAGCCAAGATATATTCAAACATTGCAGGAACGGGACTACAACAATAGATTTTAATTTTCTTTGGATATTCAAGGTACATTAAAAACGCAGAAAACGTTTTTCAAAAGCATTTTGTTTACTGATGAAGCAACCTTTACTACTAATGGTGTTGTGTGTGCACAAAATTGTCGTTGGTGGTCGTCTGACAACCCACATTTTAGAATTCCCTGCAAGAATCAATATTCGCAAAAGGTAAACGTTTGGTGTGGAATTTTAAACAGAAAAATTTTTGGTCCGTATTTTTTTCAATCGTCATTAAATTCACAACGATATTTGGAATTTCTACAAACATACCTCGATAACGAATTAGACGAATTGCCACTAAATATTATAAGAACCCTTTGGTTTATGCATGATGGAGCACCTGCACATAGTGCACGAATAGTTGTAGACTATTTAAATAAAAAATTTGGAGAAAGATGGATGGAACGAAATGGACCTTTTCCATGGCCAGCGCGCTCGCCCGTCTAAAACCCCATGGATTACTTTATCTGGGGATGGCTAAAGAATAAAGTATATTCAGAAAGGCCGTTTCAGAATTTAGAAGAATTGAAAAACAAAATAGGAGATGCGGTACTGTTCTTAAGAAATAATCCTATTGTGTTACAACATGCATGCGAGGATTTCAACAGGCGTACAAACATATGCATTCAACGAGAGGGGCATCATTTTGAATAGCTTTTTTTTTGTTTGTATTTCTGAATTTGTTGTTTTTGTTAATTTCATATTTATTTTGTAATATAAAAATGTATTTTCATAAAGTTATATGCAAATGATTTTTGTTTCATTCTATTGCATTTCAGCGATAAAAAATTGATATCGAATGTAAATGATTTCACGTGCAATTACATAAAATTTATTATTAAAGTAACAATACAAATGACAACCATAGAACTACTGTCACATAGATGGATGTTAAAAACTATTGCGTATTTGCTATTATTATTGCTCGATAATTTAATTTTTATTTTTTCGAAATTCTAAATAACAATTCGTATTTGAACATATTTTTAAATTTGAAACAACATTTTTATATGAATATTTTTGATATCTTTAAAAATAAGTGTAGCGTACTCTTACGGCAACTTCAATGTTTTTTAAATTTTCCTCTAACCAAGTAATACAACGCAACCCTGAATACAAAATATCAAGTTTCTTAGTATGCACGAACTTTTCTTTTCTATAAAGTTTTCTGTGAAATCAAAAATAAAAATATTTCCCATTTGTCTCATACTTAAGTGGACACGTTGTATATGTTATCCTAATAAACTATTGAACTTAATAAATTTTTTGTAGTCATTTTATTACGTTAATAAAATTCTAAATTAAGTTTAGCTAAAAATTAACACGACATTTATTGACTGTTAGGCGGTACTAAGTTCGCCGGGTCAGCTAGTAGAGAATAATTAGCATTTTAAAATAAGAAAAATGTATGTTAAAATTAATAATAGGAATTTTAAAACAAACAGAAATATTAGTACTAGTTATGGTGTGTCTCAGAATAAGGAGTGACTTAAATAGGGGAAAGGGTGGTAGATTCGGCCACTTAGGACATTTAATTATGTAATTTCATTAATATTGGATTTTGACTATTACTACTGAGGCATGTTGTTACACACAAGTTAATACAACGCCTTGTATTTTTATGTATTTTGAGACTGTACCATAACTCAGATAATTTACTTTTTTTTATGTTTAAAAATGGACGAATCTACCTCACCGGTGAGGTACATTCGTCATAGGAGTGGGGTACATTAGTCTTGTAGAAAAATAAATTTGAAACATGTGTAGGAACATATAAATCTTTATTATTAATATAGAAAACAATTCTACACGTTATAGATACATAGCATATTCATTTTTACCGAACATTTACTTCTTCAAAATTGTAATTGAAGTTGAATAAAGAGGAAGTTCTAGCAGTAGAATTTTTATCAGCTCTTGATAGAAATGCTGCAATGTTACCTCTATTTACATTACTAACATCTTCAACTATGGGGAATACAAATGTGTTGGATTTATCTTTACGTCGTAAAAATTTAACATCAAATTCCAGTTCTTCCAAAGATTTAATTATTTGACCAATATAATAGCAAGAAGCAAGCTTTGAATGAAATTTAACAAGAACAAAGTCTCCAACATTAAATTTTGTATCAATGTGCAATTTGGGGAGAGATTGAAGCTCTTCATCAGAGTTTATCAAAAAATCTGTATCATCAGACGTATGACCAATTTCCATGGAAACATCAGAATCGCTTGAGCTTGGATCTTCTTTTGCTTTAATTTTCTTTTCTGGCTTACAACAAAACAGTTTCCTTTTTGCTTCCGCGAGCTTCTTTTTTAATTAATTTTTTCGTAGTTTTCCTTTTCTTGACTCTGTTTTAATAACATTTCTGGCGAATCTGTATATATACACGACTTTGTAGTTCTTTTTGTTATTCGTTTTTTCTTCCGGCTCCCTTTGGAAAAGGACGCAGTTCTTCTAATGAACTTCCAGGCTTGGTTTCTCTGGAACTTGAAGGAGTGATGTTTATTGATTTTGGCTGTTCTGCAATGCCAAGAGTGATGGAATGCTGTTCAGTCCTTTTTTGTGTGGATGTTGATGGGACTGAATTGAGTTCTACAATATCATCTTCCTGGGATGGAATATCAGGATCATCATTGTTTTCGTGAGAGATGGTTAGTATAACTGCGTCTGTTCCGGCATTGTTTGTATTTTCTGTTACTGTGCTTGGCATAAAATCTTCCTCAGAAAAAACTAGTCTATTAAGGGGCCAAATTACCGTTTTTCTGAAGGCACTTCTGATGTTTTTTATTGTAAAAGCATTCATAAACGCTTTGTTGGCCAGTTGTGGAATCTGTTTTACAGTATTCATTTTTCCAGGATATGCAATCATGTGGTTATTGAAAGCAACGTTTAATTGACCTTTAAACGGTCCATAAATTCCCACGTCAAGTGGTTGAAGGCGATGCGTAGTGTGTGGTGGGAAAGATAACAACACTATCACATTTGCTCTGCAAAAAGTAATGGCCTCAAACGACGTATGTGACTCATGATTGTCAATAATTAATAAAATTTTTTTTTCAACTGAGCAATTCGTATGAAGTACAATATGGCCAAGAACTTTAATAAATAAATCCGAAGTCATGCATCCTAATTTATTCCCCAAAGCAATACTAGATGTAGGAGCATCTTCTAAAAATTCGCTTATATATCTTATACGGGGGAAAATAAAAACAGGAGGAATTGTTCTACCAACTGCATTAATAATTCCTACGAATGTCACCAGCTCACCACGCTCTGCCGATGCAACTTGCCCTACTTGTCTTTTACCACGTTCACACACTACTTTAACTGGCTTAATTACAGTTTGAATACCAGTTTCGTCCAAATTATATATCTGTTCAGGTTTAAACTGGTATCTTTCTAATAACTTTACATAGTTGGCGAAAAATTCATCTACTCTGGCCCTGTTGAAGGCCATGGTTCGATAAAGGCTGGTACTTTCAGGCTTCCTCGGTGACAATTGCTTATTTCTAGCCATAAAGCTTTTTAGCCACTCTATTCCTAGAATGTAACATTTCTCTCAATAAATAATGCAAAACAAATTTGCATGTAAAGTAACTTACCTGCCATTTCCTTCAGATTCCAGTTTGGAGGCATTTTACAATTCGGCAAATTCTTTGCAAAATCATATGCTACACGCTGAACTTGTTTGTATGACAAACCATAGTTCAAATTGGACGATTTTTTAATGTCTTCAACTAATTCCTTTTCCTGGCTTAATGTAAAAACTTGTTTCACAGTGTACTTGATAGAGAATTTTTGTACCTCACTCTCGCTCTCATTTCCAGAATCTTTATCGAGATCTCTTAAAATGTCTTCCACACTTTGTTTTTCAGCATAGTTTTAATCCGGGACTGCAAGGTTGTTCTTTTTATGCCATAGACTCTTGAAGCTTCGTGATCACTAAGTCTCCTGGAAAGACCTTCTCTGATTGCATTGTTCATATTTTTTTCGTCATTATTCGCCCTGTTTGTCTTTTTAATATAATTTCGCGGCATCTACACATAAAACAATAAGATCATGTAAAATTAAATCAAATACTATTGTAAAAGGGAGGTAGAATCGTCCAGGCCGAATGTACCCCACCGGTCTTAGACGAAAGTACCCCAATAGGTATTTCTGTCCTTTTAAATTAATTGCGAAAAGACTAAAACAGTTAGGTTAAGTTTGACAACACACACAAATTTACCAATAAAAACATAACGTTCATGAATATTTTCAAGATTTAGACACACTAAATGATAGCTATTTCTATATTTTGAAAGTTGCAAAAAAACTTACCTTCAACAGCGAAAATTTCAATTTTTTTGTTAATAAAATAACGGAGAGCAGTTTAAATGCACAAACATTCACCAACGATCAAGAACGACTAGTACCGACTTCGGGCAACACAATCTCAGCGGTATATTCGAAAATGAGCGATTGTACCCCACGGCCGAATGTACCACCCTTTCCCCTATCAAGACAAAACTCGACCCACATAGCTTAAAATTTGATCTACCGTAAAGTTGCAGCCCCTTCAAACTCAGACATTTTGACAAATAATAAATGTTGGCTTTGTAACATGGTCTTAATATTAAAGTTTATAAAATGTCACCTAACCTAAAGTCAGTGGCGTATAAAATAAAAAATTTGAAAAATGGAAAAATCCCAGTTTGTTTCTCTTCATGAAATCTGCATTTTTCAAGATGGAAGCACTCAAAAACTACGGCAAGATGAGAATATTAAATCTGTAAAAGCAAAACGAGTAGGTGGCAAAAGGTATTAATTATTTAAAAAGTATTGGCATGGGCAATATATCATTGACTTTTATCGTGTTTTTATCAACATTTATCTCATTTGCGATGTACCTAATGCTCATGCCGTCCTCTGGCCTAGTTATAATTATCGACACTTGCATTTCGTTTAATTGAGGCATTTTAAAAATTGTGTGCGTTTGAATAGCACTATTCACTGGGTTAACCGCATACAAAAAATAGATGTGCAGTTAACCGAATAGCTCTTTGAAGTGCTATTCAACAACTGCGTTATGTACTTACAGATGTTGTAGACTATTTATATCGTCCGTCGCAATGACGTCCATTTCAGCCCGATGTGTCCGGTCTCTATACATTATACACAATTATTCCCCTTTCCTCGCACGGATCCCGGTCTACAAGCTATACATAGGGATATATTTTATTATTGAGTTACACATCCATATTATTACTGATCTGTATCTGTATCTGTGGACATTGACATGTACCTCGTATTTTCCAACATTGACTTCTGCCTAAGAGACGTGTTTCTGTCATCAATTATAAGACATCGTCAGTTAGGCTAGTGAAGTAAAGCTTAATGAATCGCCTCATAGGTATAACAAATTGTGTCTTGTCAGGTAGAACCATCTAGTGACATCTGACGGACACAAGAGACTATTACCACTCGAAAGTGGTAATTTTCTTTTGATCGGCTATGCCGGTACAGAAGAGAAAAAAATACGTATATAGGCGTAAGTCCATTAACACGATGCCAGAGTTCATTTTTATTTTTGTCGGATGATATGACAGATAATTGATGTAAAGCCCGGAACTGGTAGCTTTTCTAAACCAATAAGTAATGATCGTATCACCTCTCCTGATTACCAACGTATCTAAAAGGGAATTCTCTTTCTTCTATAATTCTCTTTCAATTCCAATTCCACAGTGAACTGCAACGACTCATTATATGAATTAAACCCCTTCTTGTCTGGTAACCGGGACTACGCAAATAATGTCATCAACCCGTCCCGTCGTAATGGGGACCATATAATACGAGCGGCACAGGAAATCAACGCACTCTTGAAGTTGCCATTGCAACGAGAAGATCCTCTAGAAAAAGGTGAAAGTGATGTCACCGAAACGTCAGGAAGAAAGTTGTCATTCTCAGGACGAAATCATCCAAACGCGGCGAAATATCCCGAAGAACAACGCTTCAACAAACGACCGCGAAAACATTTAACGAAATATATATATATATATATATATATATATATATATATATATATATTAAAATAATAGACTTTTTCTTGGTTTAGCGACCTTTAATGAATTTCAGTTTTTTACTACGACGTTTCGACTTTTTTATTATTAAGTCTTTTTCAAGTGATTAAGGTCGTTAAACCAAGAAAAAGTCTATTATTTTAATATTATGACACGGCCAATAAAATAAATAAGAAATAAATTTTAATTCTTATTAACACTAAATATATATATATATATATATATATATATATATATATATTATACTGGTAGCACTTAAAAAAAGTAATAGAGAACAAATTAGATGCACATGCAATGAAGCAAAATCGAGGAATGCACAACATAAATATTTTTGTTTAAGAATTACCCTAATTATAGTATTTATTAAGTTAACCTTTGTAATTATTTCCATTTGATGTTTATATTTAATAAGAGTACAAGTACAAGTTTTGCAAGCCATCTTTCGTAATTATTTAGATATTTATGTAAAGATATGTCACACTGTATGGTAAATTTGTAACCTGAATGTAGCTCTAATGATGTTGTATGATATATTGTAACAGTCCTTCTTTTTAACCCTGTCACTGGCGTTATATTAATAATGCCCCGGGCAGTGGCGGCTCTTGATGACGTACGATGTGCGCTGCTGCACGGATGAGACTACTTCGAACTATTTTCGGAAGATTTCGGTACGGTTACTTGCTTCTCTGTATATATGAAAGCTTAAACGAAGCAGTCGCATCCGTGCAGCAGCGCACATCGTACGTCATCAAGAGCCGCCACTGGCCCCGGGCTTTGAGGAATTCGGAGTTGCTGCTAACAAATTGATAACTTTGTTGTTAAAATGCTTAAACGCCGCCGTTATCATAAATATTGAGATATAGATTGAAAGATTAAAATTGAGTAATTGATTTTCTTCAATTACTCAATTTATTCTGGGCGCCAAGAGGTTACCCCCTCTAAGGTTTATAATTTAATTTATTTAGTTGCCGGTTAGCTAAAATTTAGCGGAGAGATTTAGAAAAAGAAAACTCTAAACAAAAGCGGGTAAGCCGAAATGGGACTTACGTCTTTCCTTCTTAAAGCGTGTATGAAACGTAGGTGAAATAAAATGAATTCCTCTTTTTACTTATAGATTGTTTCAATCAATTCCTTTTATTAATGTGTTCTTTGAATGAAATTTATATTACATGAATTTCAATAAAACAAAATGATTATAACATATACTTATATTTCTTATATATTAATAAAGAAAAGATGATTAATTTACAAATTACTACAAAATACTTATTAAACATACATGTGGGGAAGATACAATAAATTTGAACTGTTTCATCTGATCAGAGAAATAACAATATTACTAAAAACTAACCTTTATTGCTGCACTAATGGCCATATTACGTTAGAGTTTCTCGCTGCTTTCGGAAAACGCACTTTCACTGTGTTTGCACTTTTTCTTCAACGCCTCAGGGTGCCTGTAATTTTAGACAAAAGCCCTGATGTATTTAGCGTGGAGTTTACTTTACACCAATAATTTCACTTGTGGACAATTGGTATTTTTCTTCTACACCGTGTACTTTTCCTTTTATTTAAGTACGCAGCACGCTGTAGAAACTTTATTTATAATTTTACGTGTTCACACGTTAATCGCTTTGTGAGTAAGGAACAAGTAGTAATTGCGGTGTACCCTTATTTTATTGCGCTAAGGGCAGCCCGTCTGACTCGCTTGACTAATTTAAGGCGAGTGTGTCTCTTTCGTTCTCCTTGGTTCGTCCTAATTGCTCTTTGGTTCCGGTGAATCCCAGCTTACTCAGAAATATCTGGATCATTCCGGTTGTGTGAATGAGGTGATGCGGTGACTCTGATGAATCGTGTATATAATACTAGGCTATTTTAATCGAGTTTGTATATGGCTAACTATTCACATTGAACTATATAAAAATGACAATTTAGCATAAAAGGAACTGACTGAACGACCGACGCATTTGATATTATTATGTGAAATAATTTCGCAATAATGCTTAATATCGGGAAAAGCATTAGCATTTATACAGTGTTACTTTTTATTTTATATAAACTAAATTTTCATATTCATTAAAATTTATACAGTGTGATAAATTAAGTTTTAATATTATTTAAACATTTACTGACTGATAGAAATGTTTTATTTAAAATAAGATAAGCGTAATGTGTCCCATTACAATATTTAAAAAAATTCATCAACATGAACACGTATTTACCAATAATACATATTATTTTCTATTTAAAATTTTCTCTAAAATAATTTATTTCGATATTAACTTTTCTATATTTCAATTTTCAATTTTATTAAAATCTATTTCAAATATTTATAACCGTTTGAAACTATGTTCATGGTGTACACGCGAATATCTACGAAGAGAAGATGATCTCGATGAAAAGTTTTGCATTCGGGGGCTACACGACAATCGCCAGGGTGAGTAGACACGTTCGTTAACCCAACGTAAAATAAATTTATATTTGTGCGGAAGTAATCGTTGTGCGAGAATTAAAGTAGTGCCGAAAGATAGATATAATCTATCTACGAATTTTAAAAGGTTCCATGAGACAATATCTCTTCTAGAAGTCGAGATATTCCGACTTAAAAGAAAAACCTTCTACCGACGCCGAACAAAGATACATAGAAACAAATATAATAGTGCATAAAATCTGCGACTTAGAAGAAAAAGGTGCCGAGATAGCAACCAAATATCATTCCGAAGATAAATTCTTTCAAAGAGATTCATCCCAGTCAGTAAATTTGGCCGTTTGCAGTTTGGCGGGAAGAGATGACCAGTATCCGGCAATTTTTCTCTGTTCCCGCACGATTGGAAAAACAACCAACCAGGAGGCGGAAACCTAAACCAATAGAATTGCAGCGTGGGAATAAAGAGCGCCAATCAAATACCGCAGAATTTTTGTAAGGTATTTGAAAGATAAAGAAAATATCACATTGAATTTTAAACTCAGCTATTAAAGCAGGTAGAAAGCAATTTCAAAATAGAATATCTTTTAATTCACCAAACACATCAGAAAATAATAAAGCTATCATTATTAAATTATTATATTGTAAACAAAGATTGCGTATTCAATATTGGTATAACCATAAAACGGTTACACATATGACGTGTTGACATAACTTACTTGTTCTTTTGTTTATGCATTTCCTGTCATTGATCTAAAAGATATTGTAGTATAATTTTGCTAACTATTTGATGTTATTTCTACTGTTTAATTTTTATGTACAGGCATTTAATTGTTATTGTTAGAGCTGAGGATGTTTGCGGTATAACCATGGTTATATCATGTAACCATAGTAAATTACTATGGTTACATGATATGACCATGGTTATACCGCAAACATCCTCAGCTCTAGTTATTGTTATGAATTCTGATAGGTAGTTTGTTATTAAACCATAATTTAAATTAACAGCTTCGTGTTTGATTCTCTCTGAACCAACCACACTCTATTTGGCAATAACTAAGCATATCAAATACCTTGTTCCGTACATCTGAGACGTCAGTAAGAAAGACCGGTAAGTACCAAATAAGAATATAATATATATTGTATGTGACATAAAACCCGAGAACCCTCCTGTAGAAGATAAAGTACTCTAATGCTAGACCATAGATCAAAAATAAATAATATTAGTTTATACTTATATCTATTTCATGAACCCTTAAATATTTTAATTTATCAACTAATTATATTGTTAGAGCAGTTTGCGTATAATTTACATACACAATATACGCTTCTCGTATATTTTTTCTAAATTTCCATCTTTCTAATCATCAATATTATTATTATTTTTATTATCATCCAATAACGAGGGGAAGTGGTTTATTATAATATATAGCCGCAAGTATTAACCCAACAATTAACTTTTGTCAATACTTACTGGTCTTGGTGAAATTAAGCTTAAATTATAAAATTAAATTTTATTTTTAAATCTACCATATACTAACGTTTAAATTTTCTCTCCGATCGATTTCTTAAACCCAGAGGTCTCTGCAATCATGGTTTCTATCTATTATTAGAGAACCTTCATTAAATCTTTAGTAATATGATGTAAAAACTTGTCTATCTAACAGATTTGTGGGAAATTTTTATAGAATGCTTCTAAAATATGACCGAAGTCAGCAATATACTTATCATGGGGAAAGTGTTGCCAACTTTTGAAAAGTCACTCTCCCGTCAAATCGCTCTGGTATTAATAATAAAAGATGGCAGACTATGTGCCCACACTGTCAAATTTAATAATACACGGTTAAATTTAAAAAAAATAAATATATCGAATCCCTATACAAAACGTTAAGAAAAAACATAAATAACTTAGCCAACGTGTTTACATTGTTGCAAAAACAATGCGGATGTGCGCGATGAAAAAACTGCACCATAATATATGTTTCTGTATTAGGCTCGGAAAGGTTCGTACGTAGCGACGTATATATATATGTTTATATACTGAGAAGGATTGTTCGACGTTGAGAGATGTTATATTTGCATAGTTAAAGTGCTCTTTGTATCTGTACAATGGATCTTCAGTATTGGTAAAAAGTTGCCCTAATTTTGTAAAATCTACATTTTTATCTAATACACTGTTAAATTATATTATTAAATATTATTAAATTTGACAGTGTGGGCGCATAGTCTGCCGTCTTTAAAATAAAGATTGAAAATGTTCAACTAGATATGAGATATTAGAAAGTACAATAAATTAAAAAATAAATGCAATGGAATAGGAAATTAAATTATTTCAAGTGTAATTATCCACCAATCTAAGAGTGAAAATTACAGAATCACTTGACAAATATATAAATTGTTACGACATTTCAATTCATGTATATGAAAAGATAAACAGTATATAAAAAATTATATTTGCCTCTTGTTGTTCACTTAATGTTTGCTGCGCCTTGAAACTAGTTCTGTTATCTTCAACTTAATTATGTTTCTGTTTTCAAATTAAAAACGTTCTTATGTTAAAACAGTATCCTTTAAATTTTTTGTATTGACGGGAGATCATAATATTAGTATTTATTTTATTATGATGTTTCTTATAATTAAGACTTCATTTATAATTTTGTTATTTCAATATTGATAATCATAGTGAAACAGCGTTTTCTAAATTATGCTAACGGATACATTAGGTACATTTCATATTTGTTTCTCTGTTATTTAATCGTATAAACACAATGCTTATAATTAAATAAAAATATAAATTGCAAAATTCTCTTATCAAAGTAAACGTAATTGCGATAAAAAATGTAGAAACAACATTTGGCGATGACCTAAATATTTTTTGCTTTAATGTTCGGGATTTACGAAAAAAATCTTCTGCGGAAAGAAACACCATAAGTGACTTGTAAAAAATTAAATTTTTGTTTGTCTAAATTTAGCGATATCTATTGAAAGCTTTCTCTAAATCAATAAATGAACACTACCTGATTTTTAAACTAGGAGAAGTAAATGGAATGGCCACTGTAAAAGTTACCATTTTAATCACATCATTCTCGATGTGTTTTTAATTTTTATTATATTATTTAGCATATTATGTATTATATTGTAGTGGTATATACAGGCTGATCCATTTTCGGCCCTCACCATGGGGATCTCGCTTATTATTGGAGATAGAGTATAGATTTAAATTTGGCAAAGTTGTTAAATTTTGTGTTTGTTATAAATTCGTAAGGAAAATAGACCTGTGACAAATGACCTTCGTTATTTAAAAAATAAACGCGAAAACCCCATTTTCTTCTTTTACCTGTAGCACCGACATTTGGCCTTGTAGAGAAAAAATAAAAACACATCCTTGTGGCCATTTCTAAACCTCTATCCAGTGGTGTACTCTAAATTTTTATACGACGTTTCGTTTCTTTCTGGCCATCATCAACTATCTAATTTCTTATGGGCGCCATATTGGATTTAGACATCTTCAGAAAGAGTTTTTTTTTTCTGATTTCAACCATGTACCACATGCTGACTAAAGTTTTTGACATTAGGTTTTATTTGAAAGAATAAATTATAAGATTAAATAAGGTAGCCATGGAATTTCAATCTGTCAAACATTTCATTTATTGTTCATTAATAATACAAAAATGTCATACACTAACGAAGAGAAACGAGATATGATAAGTATTTTTTATTCTTCGAACCGAAATTCAACAGTAGCGAGTACAAGATATCTACAATTATATCCAGAACGACAACAGCCTCATCGTACCATTTTTCTAGATCTCGACAGAAATTTGGTCGAGAATGGATCGTTTACTAAGCCGCGTAGTGGTCAAGACAACAGGAATTTAAATGAAAATCGACAAGATATTTTACAAATGGTAAATTAAAAGCGTGTTTTCAAATTTCATGTTAATCTTGTATTTTTATAGATAAATAATAATCCATCAATTTCTACACGCGAAGTAGGGTCAGAATTAAATTTGTGCCAGTCCAGAGTTTGAAGAACTTTACATAAAAGTAGGTTTAAACCATACAGGATCCATGTCACTCTTTACTGCTTGGAGATAATTTGAGAAGGCTAGAATAATGTAATTGGTTAATGGGAAGGATAGAAAATGACGAAAACTTTTTAAGCAAAATTATCTGGTCAGATGAAACAAAATTTACAAATTCTGGAATGTTCAACAGAAATACGGAGCACTATTGGGCAGTACAAAACCCCCGACAAAACAGGGCTAGAAGACCACATCATCGTTTCGGAATAAACGTTTGGCTGGGTATTTTGGCAAATCGTCTCTTAGGACCAGTTATGTATAAAGAACATTTAAATGGAGAAAGATATTTAAGCATTTTACGTACATACGTATCTGACTATCTTGACGACAATATCCCATTAAATCAATTACAATATTTATGGTGGCAACAAGATGGCGCACCAGCACACAATGCAGCTGTTGTTAGAAATTTCTTAAATCAAGAGTTTGCAAACCGTTGGATTGGAAATAGAGGAGTTGTTGAATGGCCTGATTTAAGTCCGCTAGATTTTTTTTATGGGGATATGTTAAAAATAATATTTATAAAGTAGATGCGCCACAAAACATTGAAGAATTACGAGACAGACTTCAGAATGCCTTCGATGCAGTTCCTAGAAGAACTATACAAAGGGCAGTACAAAATGCCCAATTGTGCATTACCGAAGATGGCCAGATAATTGAACATTTACTGTAATTGTTTATTGTTTACTTTTCTATGTATTTTTATTAAAGTTTTTGTTATCTTGTACTCGCTACTGTTGAATTTCGTTTCGAAGAATAAAAAAATACTTATCATATCTCGTTTCTCTTCGTTAGTGTATGACATTTTTGTATTATTAATTAACAATAAATGAAATGTTTGACAGATTGAAATTCCAAAGGCTACCTTATTTAATTTTATAATTTATTCTTTCAAATAAAACCTAATGTCAAAACTATAGTCAGCATGTGGTACATGGTTGAAATCAGAAAAAAGACTCTTTCTGAAGATGTCTAAATCCAATACGGCGCCTATAAGAAATTAGATAGTTGATGATGGCCAGAAAGAAACGAAACGTCGTATAAAAATTGGGAGTACACCACTGGATAGAGGCTTAGATATGGCCACAAAGATGTGTTTTTATATTTTCTCTACAAGGCCAAATATCGATGCTACAGATAAAAGAAGAAAATAGGGTTTTCGCGTTTTTTTCTTAAATAACGAAGGTCATTTGTCACAGGTCTATTTTCTTTACGGATTTATAACAAACACAAAATTTAACAACTTTGCCAAATTTAAACCTATACTCTATCTCCAATAATAAGAGAGATCCCCATGGTGAGGGCCGAAAATGAATCAGCCTGTATAGTGGTCCGAATTGGTGGAGATTGTGACTTAAACCTGAAACAGACAGAAGCAGAAAAAATCCCTAATCACAAAAAAAAATTAATAAACCCTAAATACCTACGTATAAATACATTTTCTGTACTATAATTTTCTAAGTGCGGTTTCACTAATTCAATAAAATATCATGCTCTAGCAGCTAATACATTAATGAGTAACTTACGAACTTTGTAATTTTTCGTGACATAATCCTGTCGGCGTTTTTCAAAGTGTAATATCCAATGTCATACAGCCTTCACCGGAGCTGAGGGCATTTTTTTGTTTCTTATTACTAGAGACCGGACGCATCAGGCCGAAATAACAATGGACCATATAAATAGTCTATAACATCGCTACATACAACACGCAGTTATTGAATAGCACTATTCATTCGGTTAAACGTACATCTGTTTTTTTTTGTTGTTGAATTATGACGCAATACTTCAATATTTCGGTCAAATTTCTTTCTTCATGGGCGTAGATAGAAGCGTGAGAAGTTTTTATAATTTATTTTATTTATTAGTTAATATTTCGTAAGATAAATAAAATACGATGAGTTAGTTTCCTTTTTCATTGTTTTAACTGTTAATTATAAACTTCCTAATTTTTGTATATACCCTGTTCAATATCGTTTCATCGAATCTACTTCTCCCAATTATTTTGACGTAGGTGTCAAGTGAATTTCGTTAAGTTTCAATAACTTACACATGCATTTTTAATTTTCATTCATTTCATTGTTTAAGTTAATTTTTCAGATATGATATGGAACAACGTCGAGAAATGGCTTCGTGAAACAATGGCGAGTTGGATTAAGGGTGATATTGATTGTATGTCCATTGCCAGTGATGAATTTAAGAATCCCATCTTTAAAACATTTCTCCAAAAATATACTGTTCGAAATGTTCTAAGTGCTACACGAAAGCAGTAAAACGCATTAGAAGCCATCTTTCATATCAGTACCTATGGATAAGTGCCGACGAAACTGTCGATATATTAGGACGCTGTGTGGTAAATGTTGTAGCTGGTGTATTACATCCAACTACTCCATATAACGCATATGTAATAGCAATAAATGTTATAAATATAGTTTATGCGGAAGCAGTATCTACAACGATTTAGAAGAATATGCACCAAATGTTTCATTCGGACGACAGGTACAAAGAAAAAATACTTTTATTTGTCAGTGACAGTGCTGCATATATGTTAAAAGCAGCCAGCCTATTAAATGAAACATATCTTAATATGCTGTATATTACTTGTCTAACACATGCTTTCCACAGAATCTGTGAATATATCATAGACACCTTTCCGGAAGTTGATAGACTTGTATCCGCTTTTTAAAAAGTTTTCTAAAAAGCACCATTTAGAGTAGCTCTTTACAGGGAAAAACTGCCATCTTTATTTCCTCCCTCTCCAGTAATAACTAGATGGGGGACATAGTTGGAAGCTACTAGATTTTATACAGAGAATTTCGATAGTTTACAAAATTTCGTTGCATGTTTAAATGACGATGCTCGAATTCTTTCTGAGTGCAAGGAACTAATACAAATTCCACATTTAAAAAATCAGTTGTACTTTCTTCAGGAATACTTTGGAAATTTGCCAAAACTAATCACTTATTTTGAAAATCGAAATCTCGAATTAATTGATGGTTTAACGACATTAGATGTGGCTTCGGCAAAAGTTAGACGCAGTGTTTAATAGAAATCCAGATTTAATAACATTGCGGCAATTGTGTCTGGGGACAATGCCACAACATCTAACTGCAAAATACGCGGAAATAAAAGAATATTTCCAGTATGCACCTATAACCAGTTGCGATGTACAAACGACGTTTTCTATTTACAAGGATGTATTTCATTTTCAAAGAGAATTTTATAGAAGAGAACCTTGAGAAAGTATTGCTAGTAAATATTAATACTCCTTTACTCAACTTGAACTACAGAATGAACAAATAAAAATGTATTTCGTATTTTGTAGCCGTATATATAGCCGTTTTATTATTATAGGTATAATTATATAAATAAAATTAAAAACTTTAAAAATACAAATGTTCAATAGTACGCTCGTGGGCGATGAGTCATCAACCTCTCGTGTCCGGTCTCTAATGATAACAATAACAATGTTCGACATACCAATTTTTCGAAATACCCCAACAACAAAACTGTTTCGTTAATGAGTGCACCACCATTAGCTGTCATCATTTTGGAAATTTGTCAAATTCCAGTTCGTGTAATCCTTTTGACATTCGGGCAGTATATTGCTTTCGCAGCCCTTTCCAGAATTTCTTCGGGAATTTCAATGATTTTTCCCTTTATTCATCTTTCTGTATTTCGTTTTATTAGGGTTTTGTGCAAAACGAGCTTTTGTTTGTTTATAGTTTCCCTATCGAGCAAATTCACAAACCACTTGTAACGATAATGTTTAATCATATCAATATTAAATTATTGTTCTCTAAGATATAAAATATTGCATGTACTACGGGCATTACTTGATGTCTTTGACCTCGGGCGACTTCAAATGCTCTCGGGCATAGCGGCCCTCGACATTTTAAACTTGTCGCCTTCGAGCATAAACATCATCTTACTGCCCTTAATACAGAAATAACTATTGTTGTCTTGGTAATGGAGATACTAGTTTAATTATATTTATAATTTGCACTTTCAAATAGCGCGAAGAAAAATAAAAACACTATGAAACAGTTAAAAAATATATGAACTTTATTTCCTGTTAAGTATCTTCTAGATTAATATACTCAGTCTGAGTTCTTAAATAATTACGGATAATCTCTAAAGATGCTGGAAACATGCACAACTTATAATACCATTTTTCTCTATCCAATTTTATGATGATTGAATGTTGTCTGACTTTATAAGTAAAGTCGTGACCCTGACTGGGATGTATTCCTTGTATCAAACCAAAGGACTCGCCGGCCTGTAAGGTCTGTACTATAATTTCGCAAGTTAAAGAATCTTCGCTTAAAGCATCCACCAGACCTTCGTGTATGAAATACATGCAATGATCAATATCTCCTTTGAACACAACACAATTTCCAGGGAACAAAATTACTAACCGCATTTCAGCCGCCATCTGTCGAATTAAATCAACATGACAATTTCCTAATACCGGATGTTTTCTCAAATGACATCCAAACATGGCGTTTATTGTGGCTTCTTTTAAGTAGTAGGGTGCGTTTTCGAGTAATCTAGGAAAATGCACCCCTTCATGATAAGTCCACATCAATCGAATATAACTAATGACTTGTTCTTTTAGTGGTGGTGATACACATCGCCGGTCTATGAAATTCTTTAGTTGCATTGCATATTCTTTGTAGTCACTTTTATTTTTGTTTACAGAAACCATAATTGAACAGATTTCAGCTATGAATAAGGTAATAGCAAATCGACCTATCAGAGCTATTAAAACACAATAGACAACGATCGCGAAGTTGAAAGTTACAGTGAAATTATTAATCGAACTACCCATTGTAGTAGCTATGACGATTAGTAAGGTATTTTCATATAAAGAGAGCATTTCGAAATATCGCATGTTCGTAACACGCAACAAGGTTCTGAAGGCAATCAAAAAGCCGCTGCTTATATGCACGTAAACTGTTAACCAAGTAAAAATATGAAGTAATCTCATAATTATAACATTAGTGTATAGTTTCTCTGAGGCATTTTTCAATTTGGCACCAACTAAAAGAATTCTGGCGGTGCGATTCATTCTGCAGCATGCGAAAACTATCAACTGCAGCTTGAAACTCGGAATGGTCATGCATACCTGCAACATATAAACTAATTGTTTTTGATATTCTAAAAATTAAACTACAACCAGAACAAAATCTACAATTTTATTTTAAAAGGATGGTTCGAATTAATTGACCACAAATTTCCAGAAGTACGTCATTCGTATCTTGATTCGGACAGAGATTTCGGGAGAATTGAGCAAAAAATTAGAGTAGTAGAAAATATTTACGTACCAGACCAATACAGGCAAATAATACTTAATGCAAGTCCAAAAAACACTGTCGTTATAGATATGAAAAACTATTTTTATAATACTGATATATTAAGCTCAAGCCTTCACTTAACTAACAAGAAAAAAATACACTTAACCAAAAAATTTACTTTAGAGGTAATGTTAAGTGGATTCGAGTTAACGAATTCGGAAGTTACCATTACAAAGAATCTTTAAATGAAGAAGAACCTTTTATGGAAGTTAACTTACTCAAAACTGGAAGCAGGACTGTGACAGAAGTTACTATGAATAGAATTGACGAAAGAGGTAGTTTATCAGATGCCAAAATACAAAACTTGCAAGATCAATTAAAATTTGTTAAAGAAGAATATCGCTGGTTTTACGAAAAAATTTTACCAAAACAAACAATCGAATCTAAAGGCAAAAAAGAACGACTCTTTGAAAATTTAGTATATTATTTGAAAACAAAACATGATTACTAGTATTAAAGAATTTTATTAGTTAAAAGAATTTATTTATACGTATGTACTTATATACTATTAACTTATTTTATTAGTTAAATGTATTTCTTTATACATATGTATTTGTATGGCACCTTTATCAGACAATATCTCCAATTTCCTTTAAAACTAATTTTGATAAAGGTGTTATGTACACAAAATATCAAAATAATATTGTCCAGAAAGCATTTTATAGGAAAATTAGTTATTGGATATTAAAAACTATTTCAAAGTTAAACTTCTAGTGCACTTTTGTATGCTTTGGTCTGTTTATATGAAAGTTCCAACAAAAAAACTTTAAGTTGCTTCTTCTTCAAACTATATTTTTGTGACTAACACCTTTATCCACTCAACGCTTCAATTGTGACAAGCCTACAAAGTAATTTTAAAATATGGTTTAACCAGGCGCGGCTCGTGATGACGTATTTTGGTTTGCAGTACAATGATACGAGTGCCTCGTGTGTTTTCGGTGTTTACTAAGCAAACGTTACAGTTAGTACACGAGAATACACGAAGCACTCGGATCATTGTACTGCAAACCAAAATACGTCATCAATATCATGAGTTTCTCTCCATCATTTGTTCCAATTTTCTCTAATTTTATCTTTCAAGTCGAATTTCATTTTTAAGTCTTTTGATAAATTAAAAGAATTAGGAATTTTATATTTGTTAGACAAATCGCATACTTTGCTTCGAAAAAAATTACTATTTTGTCGCCATACAATTTGAAATTAAAATATTCCAAACTAGTAATTTTTCAATTTTGCAGAGGCTCATGTTTATGTATCCGATCAATTATTCACAAATCTGGTGTGAAGAACACAATACTAGTTCAATATTAATATTTTTGTTAACGTATCCTTCTCCAGAGACGCAGATACGTATTTGATCTTTCTACAGATTCGTCAGTACACCCCTGCTGGAGAAGGATACATTCACAAAAAAGAATAACTTCGCTCACAGAAATTATTAAGCGTAGAAGTACATTCAGCACTGCATATTAGGAAAGAGTCGAAGCAACACGCTCCGTTTACATAACACCTGCAGAACTAACAAAGTGTTTCCATCAAATGGTACTGCCGTATCTCTGGAAACTGTATTATCGTGTCTTCATTACTTATTGCGGATCAACCGTAAGCGTATAACAGAATAATTTAAAGCATACATGAGTAGGAACAAAGACTTGTTCGCTGTCAAATATATATTAATAACTTGAAATTTTTAAACGCAACACAACAGATTTTTTGCGCCGATTTGTTACTTGTGACGAAACAAATTACGAATCTAAACAACAGTCAAGATATGGACGAAATGTAGAGAAGCAAGCCCAAAGAAGGCCAAGACAGTTTTATTGGCAGGAAAGGTGAAGGCATCGGTATTTTGCCATCCAAAAGTAATATTGTTGATAGACTAACTTCAAAAAGGCAAGGCCAAAAACAGCAAATATTATGCAAATCTTCTAGGCAGCTATTGCTGAAAAGCGTCCAGGATTACTAAGAGCAAAGTGCTTTTTCGGCAGTACCGTTACTTCAAGAAAAATTGAAGAAGTAAGGTACAAATTGATACTGCACCCCCCCCCCCCCCCCCATACTCACCAGAGCTAACACCATCTGACCTGCATCTATTTCCTAAATTAAAAGATTGTCTCGGTGGCAAAAAAATCTGTACAGTAGAAGAGCTAACTTCAATAGTGGACGATTATTTTGCAGGGTTAGAAGACAATCACTTTCAAGGCAGAATAAAGAAGCTTGAACATAGATGGACCAAATATATCGAATTAAGAGAAGATTATGTAGATAAAATAAAGTTTGTTTAATGAAATTATTCCTTTGATTCTGTACGATCGCGCGAATTAATCAACTCACCCTTGTATGGAACAGTTTTTAAAGAATCCAACCTACCCAGAGAAAGATAATTCTAAGAGACAATCAAACAACAAAATTACATATAATACCGAAAGAGTTTCATTACGTGTAATTGTGAGCAGCATAGAATCACAGATCTGTGTACTCGCAAAATACATTGAAACATTCTATAAGATTCTATAATTCTATCAGCGAACATAATCACTGACAGTAATGGCATCTTACTAAACTTCGACATAATTATTCACCAACAATGCTCATTGCCGATGTTATGACTATGGTTAGTGACCTTGGACTATCAAAACATAAAACTCACTCAGAGAAACAACGGTCTACGGTGCATTTCTTGTGAGATTCAGCCAGAATGGTTGAATTTCTAATGCATTTCTAAGGCATTTCTAATGCCTCAAAAGCTCCTTCGAATCTACCGACGAAGAATTGTATGAAGATATTGATATTTTTGGAGTATACAATGTCACATTGAAAAAACTACAATGCATAATAACACGCGATAGAGAATAAATACTAGAAGAAGTTCTTATACAATAATGTGCAGTTACAGCAAGATGAATATAGCGATTCCTTTGGCATAGAAGAGTATGAGGACCAAATGATACCTTCTGAGGAAGAATGTTATGAGATGATTGGAAAAATGAAGCAAAGAAAATCCCCTGGCCTAGACTAAATATGCAGTGAGTTGATAACACACGGAGGAGATGAACTTAAACAACAAATATATAAATTAATCTTACAGATATGGAAAGAGGAAGCGATGCCTAATGAATGGAGTTACAAGCTAGTGACATCCTTAATATATGAAAAAGTGAAATATCAGACAGAGGAAATCATTGGGGAATATCAGCTAGGATTTAGGCAGAGAAGATCAACTATCGACCAAATTATTATAGAGAAATGCTATGAACAAAACACCGAACTTGGAATATTATTCATTGATTTTAAGCAAGCATTTGACAGCCTGAGACGTGATGCGATCTTCAAAGATGCCGAAAATTTATGAATACCTAGCAAGTTAATAAGACTAATGAAAATGACGATTAAACGATCCAGAGCAGAAGTTTTGCTGCAGGGTGATATATCAAAAGAATTTGAATCTAATTCGGGAGTACGGCAGGAAGATGGACTATCTGCGTCTATATTCAATATAGATGTAGAAGGAATTATTAGAGATTGCGATTTTAAAAAAGGGACTATTATTGAAAAATCTATTCAAGTCATAGCCTATGCAGATGATATAGCATTAATAGCAAGAGATCCAAATAGTCTGAGAGAAGCCTTGCTGCGAATCAACTCGGAGGCAAAGAAGAGATAAACCAAGTGAAAACAAAGTATATGAGAATCGCAAGACAAGAAAACATTGAGGAAAGTAAAAAGTGGCGATGGGAAATTACAATTTTGAGAAAGTGGATATATTTAAGGTACGTAGGATCCATGTTAAGTAGTAAGAATCAGAAAACAGACGAGGTGATACATCGAATTCAAGTAGGGAACAGAGCATATTATAGATACAAGAAATATATAAAAATAAGGAAATCAGCATTAATAAAAAAATAAGAATATATAAAAGTGCCATTAGACAGGTAGTGACATATGCTGTAGAAACAACGAGATTAACACAGAAAGATGAAGAAGCTCTAAGAACATTTGAAAGAAAAATAATCAGAAGAATTTATGGACCAAAGAAAGAAGATAATGGTTATAGAAGCCTTATGAATCATGGGATAGAGGAGTTATTGGAGAGAGAAAACATAGTAAGAGTTATTAAATGAGAATTAGGTGGTATGGGCATGTCAACAGAAGAGAAGAAGGGCCAACGTTAAGACGAATCACAAGATGGAAGCCATATGGAGCATGAACAAGAGGAGACCAAAAATTAGGTGGGAGGATCAAGTAGTGGATGATGTCAAAGACCTGGGGATCGTAGCAGAGAGAGCATTAATGTTAAATAGAGAAGAATTGCGAAAAGTGGTGAAGAAGGCAAGAACAGATCTATAGACCACAGAAAATAGAGTGACTCACCACAAAACGAGTCTTACGAGCTTAAGGAGCGGCTGCAATTCTAGACTGGAATGTATAGTCTTATATATATATATATATATATATATATATATATATATATAATATCTTCGTGACCTTGGCATGATAAGGTAAACTTAATAAGTCGGCGATTAAAGGTCCGGTTTACTTCAAAGTATATATATTTAAAACAACCCTACATGTTTCGGCAATACGCCTTTGTCAAGGGAATACAAAATATAAATGACAGAATATAAATATTCTATTTATATTCTGTATATAAATGACAGAATATAAATATTCTATTTATATTCTGTCATTTATATTTTGTATTCCCTTGACAAAGGCGTATTGCCGAAACATGTAGGGTTGTTTTAAATATATATACTTTGAAGTAAACCAGACCTTTAATCGCCGACTTATTAAGTTTACCATATATATATATATATATATATATATATATATATATATATATATATACAATAATGTTATTGATACAAAGGTACATATTTTGAATAATATAAAATATTATTAAAAATCTGGTGGTATGAACACAAATACAGGTTCACTATTAATATTTTTTGTGAACGTGTCGAACACCCAGATGTTTTTAATGAAATCTAGTTCTATTTCATATCTCTCTTTTGTTGACGGAATGTTTAGTAACCGATTGACTAAGAAATTAAAAGAAGCCCTCTTATGTTGAAAACTATGATTTGAATCCGCGGTGATGAATCTATTGACATTGGTTTCTTTCCGGAAAATATAGATTTCTATTTTATGTTTATTTCTAATTACTAATGTATCTAAAAAAAATAGATACATTTTACATACTGATGATGACAACTTAGCTGCCGAAAGACGTATTTAGGATACGATCATTAATTATGGTAAGGGGTTTTATACCTTTTTGAGTTTTTAAGATCCTGTGTCTTGAAAACAAAAGGCGATCGGACAGTAGTGCATAAGAACTTTTTTAGTATTTTATGGTCTTCTATCGCGTGGGACTATGCATTGTAGTATTTTCAATGTCACCTTGTATATACAGGTCCTTTATGTATTGAATATTTGTTAAAAATGTTGGAGTAGAGTATATAAACAGGACCTTACATATTTTTATGTGTAAAATATTTGTTAATACTTCTGTAGTAAGTATAGATATAGAACCATTCATATTATAGTATTAGATATTTGTGAATACTTTTGAGGGGAACATTTTCAATAAATATTGTTCTTACATTACTTATTTATGCGAGTATTAATGTGTTGATGTAGTAAGATCCCTTTTGAATTTATTCCGCCTTTGTGTGCGTTATAGCTCTACGTCATCCGTATGACGCATGATCCCTAATTACAATTCAGCAATAATTCACGGTGTCGCTCTTTTCACATATTATTAAAGTTAGACACTCAGTAACGTTTCGTTAAGACCCTCGCTGTTTTCGTCGAGCTTAGCTGGGCTGGCTAATTCTTTTGTATTTTTTTTATTATCAACCCTCCCACATAGGTATGAACTCTACCATATATCGAGAAGTTACCGAAACCAGTTTTTGAGATATTTATTTTTGCTATTTGCCCATGGAAAGACTACGGTTACTAAGCCGTCAATAATCAAATTGCTCGTCCGCATTTCTAATAATATTGATTTCAAAATAAAATTGAAAAATGTTTATGTAAACAGTTACTAAGATATAAGTTAGTTATCTATCTTAATGAATATTCCTAATTGTTACACTTACCATTTCTAATGGAACAGATGATATTACATCAATATAGAATTCCAATCTGCTTTTGAGGTATTTTCGGGCGATTTTTTTCCTGTCGGTTACAATTGCACCTAGATCATCTTCATAAGCCGTGTGAAATTTTAAATAGATTTTCATTAAATACAAAAAATCTATCACATACAGTATTAGAATTATATAAGAGGAATGGTTCCACAATATTTTCTGGGCAATTTCCAAATGAAAACCAATGAAACAAACAAACACCAAAACAAAATGTTCCCAAAATCGTATTGCCCAATTCTTCTTGTAAATGGGATTCAGTTTAAAATACAGTTTGCGGAACGTGCTCTTTTTAACTGTTCCGTCCGCATGGAGTTTCCAAGACATCTTCTCTTCGACTTCAAAGGAATTCCTAATGTAATCGGTGTGCATTGAAGTTGAATACATGAAATACCAATATAGGCGATTGTATTTTACGAGAACGTAATAAAAACGTTTACTTGTAATACAGAGAAGTTCTACATTACTTCTCGCTACCATCATTAATGTTTGCCTCATAAAAGGCGCATTAGCTAAACTTCCGAATAAACTTCCCTCGCCTAATATTAATAGTTTTTTAAAATCCGCTCCTAAAACGTCCACTTCGCCATTTAATAAAAAGTAGATTTTGTCGTGAATATCATTTACTCTATAGATAATGGCTTTTTTTAGTAGTATTATATGTTCCATCTCAAGTAATAAACTTTTGTAGAACGACTTACCGGCGTTCGGGAAGAGCGACGATTGTTTGAGAGCTTTTCCGAACACGTGGTACAACAAATCTTCTTCGAAACAGGTGCTGAAATAACTCATCACTCGATGTAAGTCTTTACACTGTTTCCGCTGCCACATGTGTTCGTAATGTTCTATGATTTCCTTTTTGATGTTTTTGTCGACTTTACGGTAATTAAAAAACGTCAGGAGTTCTTTCATTGCTTGCTGATAGGCTGTGAGATCGCTGTTTCTGTAAAAATTATTTGCAACCATTTTGGTGGTGAGCCATATTGAGAAAACTACAGCTATCAAAACTAGGACGTCCAAACAGAGCATTTCTGGGTACTGCTTTAGGAAGAATCGAGCGATTCCGATCATGGCCAACGTGCTGCTTATTAAAATAAGGCCGGAAGCTTGAATATTCATGGGAGTAAAAGTAGCGTTGTGCATTTTTCTCGCGACTAACAGTCTGGCTGCGCATTCTTCACTGTCTTTTTGACTCAATTGAATGTAGCAGGTTGCGTCCAAAAAGAATAAAGCAATATAATTAATGATCAGTAGACTGAGGGGAAAATATTTTAAAATATCGAACATACCGGTTCTTAAAATATTATTCGCGTTAAGATAATTAAAGAAACTAGCAACTCTACGGATTTGCAGACATCTATTTAACCGTAAATAAAAACCTAGTCGGCTATGCATTTTGAATGGATAATCTATTGGAAGTGAGGCGATCAAGTCTAAAGAAAATGAGTGCTTCCAGTAGTACATGGCCGTGTACATCGGATGGTATATTTCCAAACCTACCGTATTGAAGTAGCAAACGTGATGCATCAAATATAAATCTATCCACGATAAAATATCTAAAACTAGTAGTGTATAAAAGAACGATGTTTCATCCAAGATAATTATGGAAGAACATAAAAAATTGGTAATGAGAACTATGATGCATCTACATGCTTCGTAATAGAACAAAAATCTCCCGTAGGGTGTCAAAGTCACCCTCATTAAAAAACACTTAAACAACTGTGTACATTTATTGAATCCCAAGAGATAATTGAAGTTTTTCGATTGCTTTATTTTCATTTTGAAGCGATGGAATGAGGGCAGTTTCTTGTTTTTAAGTAGAACTAAATCAATGTTCACCTCTTCGTCTATATAGTTAAGCATGTGATGCCGTTCTTTACAAAATTTCACCGCCTTTTCTATTTCTTTTCTCAACCTACGGTGCTTCTGAATTACGTGCTGATAGTCCTTGACGTTCAAAGATATTATTTGGCAATCGCTGATGGTTATTACGGTGTGCACGATTGGAATGTCGGTACATAATTCCAACACCGAAAAATGGTTCTTTGCTTTCAATATTTTCGTGTTTCCTTGCTTATCTATCATTTTACACTGTCCAGATGCTATCAGATGCATTTCTTTACATGTTTCCCCAGCATACGTAATGACTTCTCCTGCCGCGTATATGACTACATTAACCTTTTTGCACACTTCCATCAGTATGGAATCGTCTAAATGAGCAAAAATTGGAATATTACTAAAGTAATGCCCGTACATAATAAATTGGTGTAAAATAAATAAATTTTTAGACATCGCATCTCGATTAATTTTTGGATTCAAAAACATGGTTCCTTTATCCGTGTAATATTGGTCTTTTAAAAAATTCCAGACCTTCTTCCGTATAGTTGAATCGAATTGAAATTTCTTCATTATGATATCCATGTTGGCTGCGAATTCTTTAAATTCGTGTTTTTCCTGTTGATTTACTGTGTCAGCAGCTATAGTGTCTGCTAATAAATACATATAACAACAACAATAAATTATCTGCATTAAAAAAATGACGATGCGTCGCTTGGTAGATAATGATTGCAGCATATCAAAGACGGCGGCGTCATTTATGAAGTAACTAGCTACAGTGAAAAGCTGTATGAAAATTAATATTTTTTCGGTTCCATCCATGTTATAGTAATAACTTATTTTGCTCAGATAAATTTTATTACACTTCTCTTCACATATTAACATGTATAAAGTACAAGCGGAATAATAAAACAACAGAAAAGTGTAACCCAGGACTTTTACGTATTTCAGCACCAGCAGAGTTTTAGAATTCAGATGACCTACTCTCTGTAGGAGACCGTGTAAACGATATACTTTGAAAAGCTTATGAATTTCCAGCAGAAACAAATTCCTAACGGCGATATCATATCTGACTAAACTGATGAGAATACCTAAGGGGAAAACGCAAAATAAATCAATTAAGAAGCTCGGTGTCGCTAAACGGTGGTACAATATAGCGGATATTTTTGTCAAGAAGACGTAACGTGTCTTAACAGCTGTACTAATTCTCAAGTAAATGTCGAAACCCCAAAATACAGTCACTATACTGCAATAATAATTGAATACTATCCTCCCATTGTTATCGTCGATAAGACAGATGAGAATAGGATAAATTAACACGAGAAAAACGGAGATCACACTCACTAAAAAATTCCAGGCATTCAAAATTACGGAATTGGGTTGGAAAATGAATGGAAATTTCTTTTTAATGAATACATTATCGGAAACCAATTCAATTTCTTCAGTTATGGAAAGAAGATCTAAATAGTATGGACAAAAACAAAACCCATCCAGTTTGGTCTGCGTTAACAATTGTTGTTTGGCTTCAAAATCTTGGTTGTACAGTAGCTTTCTTAAAGTATTTTTGATATATATAATGGCTAAACATTCTTGATCATTGTTTTCGTATTTATTCTTTTCTTTTTCGTACTGGAATACTTTCCAGTAGCGCAAAGCACGCATGTACCTGTCCTTAACAGCCAGCATTAAATTTCGACACACTTTAGGATAATTCCGGTACATTTCAATAAAATGTTTTTTCTTCAAGACCATAATTTCACTGTAAGTTTTGCTGATTACTGTACACGATGCTGGATAATCGATAAACAAAGTCGTTTCGCCGATACAAGTTCCACCAGATAACGAAAGAATTGCCGTTTCGCTGTTCTCTTCAGATATTAACTGTAATATTCCAGATTGGACGTAAATCATGCATGACTTTAGCGATTGTTTCCTATAGACCAATTCGCCGGGCGAGAAACGTTGACAGGTGGCGTGTTTGGCTAAATTTCTTAAAAAATGCACGTCTCGTTCTCGAAAAAGATGTGAGTGTTTAAAAGCCGACCAAGTTATATCTAATGCTATCTCCCCAGCTATCACGTCCGGAATTTTATCTTTCGGTATTTGCTTATGAGAATAAGTATTTGTGTTTTCCCAGAATACGTGAAAATATCTAGCGAATGTGTTCTCATATGTCCTATAAAAATTAGATAGTGATTTTTTTTCGCTAGACAAGCGCCACTGATGTATATAACTAGTTATTCTCATGTAATTGTGAACGAAATAAAATCTATATTTTATATGTGGTATTAAACAACAAGCAGTTTTACTAACGTAGAAACTTGTTAAAATGAATGCAATCACGTTCAAAACACAGAATAAGTAGTTTACTAGTCTGGTATGGGTTATATCGTCGCTAATTTCACCGAAACCCTTGCCAGTTATCCTGCCAGTTATTGTATAAAGAAAAGTTAAAAACGTCAGGTGATCAATATAAGTTTGCTGCATAATACTAATTATAGGTGTCAAGATAAACGTTGCAATCATCGAGACGAAAAAAAAAGCCACTATCAGTTTCGACATTAGCATGGCAGCGTGGCTGCTTTCGTATACCCTGGTCTTTTTCAAATACAATAATATCCTTATCATGCGGAAAATGTATCGTAAACGTAATAAATAAAAAATGCCGTGCGTAAAATCAGCAGTTAATTCGAACGGAAGTAGAGACAGCAGCTCTATTAAGACAATAAAACCATGTCTTTCTGGATAAATGTGTTTGACTTCTTGCCAATTTATGCTCTTGTAAATAATCATTAGGTGCAGCTCGATGAAGTAAAATCCATCGAAGATGTATATTCCATTGGTTACTGTAAAAAAAAAAGAAATTTTCTACGTTAAGAGTACCTTCAGTGAAATTTATCAAGGGCACTTATGTAGAGTTTGTCAAAAAATTAATGTCTCCCCTTCATCACGGCAAACTATTAATACCACCTTTGAGGACGGATCCATATATTCCCGCTTTCGAATGTAAACACAACTAGTGTGAAGAGAATCGCTTTTGTGTAATGCAAGTAAAAATAAAAACTATTTAACTATGTATAAATTCATATTGCTGTGATACTTTATAACCGAAATAAATTGAATAATTAAATAAAGTTGCAAACAATAATGAAAAACTTAAAACGGGAAAATGTTGAATACGCCCTTTATGTACATCGTCATAAAGCAAATCTCATAGTCATTTCATGCAGAGTTTTCCGTTATTTTCTGTAAAAAGGTTTGAATATACAACAAGAAAAAAAAACACATCTGTGTATATTTGGTAAAGTTATATTGTATATAAGGTGTCATGTAAATTATTATATCTCTTTTTCCACGGTCGGGAGTAGAAATCAGTTTCTATGACATCAAAATTAAAACAGAAGTAGTCGATTATTCCCAAGGGAGTATAAGGCTCCCAAGGGAGTTTACATTATGGAGAACGTTTGTGTGTTTTTCCACGGTCGGGAGTAGAAATCAGTTGCTATGACATCAAAATTAAAACAGAAGTAGTCGATTATTCCCAAGGGAGTATAATGCTCCCAAGGGAGTTTACATTATGGAGAACGTTTGTGTGTTTATTTTGTAGTTATGACAATAACTCAACGACTACTAAATAAATGCTCAAATCCGAATACAATAATTCTGGTGCTACTTACTTCATAATGACAAAATATGTGTTTTTAAGTTAATGAGACCGTGGAAAAAATAGTATATACCATTCGGAAGAGATGCTATTTTGTCCTCGGTGCATTGTAGCCCGAGGGCAAAGCCCAAATTGCACCTCTGCCAAAATAACGCATTTCTCTCCCTTATAGTATAATATACTATTATTTTGTAGTTATGACAATAACTCAACGACTACTAAATAAATGCTCAAATCCGAATACAATAATTCTGGTGCTACTTACTTCATAATGACAAAATATGTGTTTTTAAGTTAATGAGACCGTGGAAAAAATAGTATATACCATTCGGGAGAGATGCTATTTTGTCCTCGGTGCATTGTAGCCCTCGGGCTTCGCCCTCGGGCTTCAAATTGCACCTCTGCCAAAATAACGCATTTCTCTCCCTTATAGTATAATATACTATTACGTTCTAGTTTATAAATTATATACCAATTTATAAAAGAATATTTTAAGTACTATAGTCATAGTAAGCTTCATAATCAATACTTTTTTAAATTTTCTGAAATACATGAACATTGTTTATTGTACCTGTTGCGATGTATGTGAAATTTCAAACAATTTATTAATGTTTTTAAGGGATCAAATATATATTACTATTTCCTATGCATCACAAATTAGAATTAAAATTTAATGATAATTATCTATAAGGATAAGCATTCCAGTCGTTTTAAAATGTGTATTATTAATACATCAAAACAATTCAAAAGATTTTAGAATATACAAAATATAGTCCAATATAATATTTGTTCTTTCATTAGAAATTAATATATTTGTTTATATATTGTAAACAATGCAGTTGTCAAATTTAGTCCAGTACTACAAGATAGATATGTTTCAAATTGTAAAGAAGACACGGCATCTGGCGGTAGAGAAGAACAGTATAAATGAGAAGAAGACAGATGACATGCGGTGGGAAGAAAACCAAGAACACACTTAAAATATAAAACACTATTAGAAAAAATTATTAAGAAAACATAAATTAATATAAATATGGGATATTATTTGGAAGAGTATTTTAACTTAAAATGTATTTGAAAAAGAATTGACGTCACTGGGGATATATATAGAGAATTTTCTCAAGAAGATGGGTTACTTATCGAAATATTGTTTAAAAGCGGTGGTCTCAAATAAAATTTTGCTTTGATTAAATCATTAGAATGTCGATATTTTTATTTATAAAGGAAAGTAGAGTCACACTTAATTTCAATTTATTAATATATATATATATATATATATATATATATATATATATATATATATATGTATAGTAAACCTAATCAGTAGGCGATTAAAGGTCTGTATATTACTTCAAAATATATGTATTTAAAAAACTACAAAATATGAATTCATATTTTGTATTCTCTTGATAAAGGCGTATACAGCCGAAACATGTAGAGTTTTTTAAATACATATATTTTGAAGTAATATACAGACCTTTAATCGCCTACTGATTAGGTTTACCATATCATACCAAGGTCACGAAGTTATTATATATATATATATATGTATATATATATATATATATATATATATATATATATATATATATATATATATATAGGTGTCCAGAAACTCTCCTGACAAACGAAGACCGGAGTTTCCTCTGATAATTTTAAGACAATTAAGCCCAAATTCACCTAGTCCGAAAATGCTTCCTAAGGGAGCTAGAGTTCTTTGAAGATGGCGCCTTGTATTTTTTTTTAAATTCCTCCAGAACGCTTCTATTTAGAAAAACAAAAACTGGTATGCTTATTTATCCTCCATAGATGAATCGATTCCATCAATTGCGAATTTCTAGTACCGGTCATAGGCGTCCGTTTTGGGTAGGTCAACGGTTATTTTAAGGCATAACTTTTTTGTCTTTAACTTTTAAGCATTTGTGACACTAGATTATTAAATTTTCAGGTATTCCAGTACTAAAATGTACTCTTACTTTAAGTCGGTAGGATACACCGTTTTCTAGAAAAATCTATTTGTAAATTTTTCGTTTTTTCTTCATTAAAGTTCAATTTTTTTATTTTTTGCAATAGTTAGCTCTGAACTGCCAACAGAAGTAAAACCTACGTTTTTCATTGTCAAATTGTTGTCAGTTCGCGAAGTTTATCTTTTCATTTTTTACTTTGTGTTATTCAAACACAACGATTTCAATTTAAAAAAAAATGGTTTTTACATGAGGAATACGCCGATATGCCTTTAGTTTATGGCGAAATGAGGTGTAACGCTCGAGCGGCGCAACGTAGATACGCTGAAAAATTTCCCAATCGTCAGCATCCCACTCACTCAACATTTACAGCTCTTCATCAACGATTAAGAGAAACAGGTTCAGTGGTCCCAAAAAATAATGAAACAGGGAGACATAATGATGTAACAGCAGAACATGAAGATGTTATTTTAATGGAAGTTTAGAAATTAGCGTTCGAAGATTATCTGCCATGTACACCACAATTTCAAAAGCTTCCGAAGGAAATATCTTACACAAAGAAAATTTATATCCTTTTCATTTTACAAATGTGCAAGCACTGCTAGAAGGAGATTTTCCTGCTCGCGTAGAATTCGCTAGATGGTTACAAAATCAGGAAAATCAAGATGAAGATTTCTTCAGGAACATTTTGTTTGGTGACGAAGCTACATTCTCAAAAAATGGAATTTTTAATGTACATAATGCACATTATTATTCGTACGTTGGTGACAATCCCCACGTTGTTCAAGAATTTAAGCATCAGCATAGGTTTAGCATAAACGTCTGGATAGGAGTAGTTGACGATTATCTACTTGGACCTGTGGAATTACCTGCTCGTTTAAATGGTGCTGATTACTTACATTTCCTGCAAAATATTTTACCTGATTTGTTAGATGAGGTGCGTTTAAATATTCGGCAAAACTTATGGTTTCTACAGGACGGCTGTCCGGCTAACTTTAGCAGTAATGTACGAGACTTTCTAGATAATAACTACGAAGACCATTGGATTGGAAGAGGCGGTCCAGTTGCTTGGCCAGCAAGGTCGCCGGATTTGAATCCTTGCGATTATTGTGTTTGGGGATACATAAAAGCATTTGTTTATTCCGTTCCGATACAAAATCGCGCACAACTCTGGCTAAGGATACAAGATGCTTGCAACGAATTTAGAAATAACTTTGGAATTTTTGCAAGAATTCGGCGTTCTCTAAGCAAAAGGGTAAACTTATGCATAGAAACTAATGGTCATCAAATCGGGCAACTTTTGTAACAATCTACCTTTGATACTTGTTCTTTTTTTGTTAGTTTCGTTCCATTGTAATAAATAATTTGTTTTTAATTTATTAAATTAATTTTCATCCATGCCTTGATAGTCCAAGCCAACTTCGTCGCTAAAAATAAGTGGGTACATAATAAATTGAACTTTAATGAAGAAAAAACGAAAAATTTACAAATCGATTTTTCTAGAAAACGGTGTATCCTACCGACTTAAAGTAAGAGTACATTTTAGTACTGGAATACCTGAAAATTTAATAATCTAGTGCCACAAATGCTTAGAAGTTAAAGACAAAAAAGTTATTCCTTAAAATTACCGTTGACCTACCCAAAACGGACGCCTATGCCCGGTACTAGAAATTCGCAATTGATGGAATCGATTCATCTCTGGAGGATAAATAAGCATACCAGTTTTTGTTTTTCTAAATAGAAGCGTTCTGGAGGAATTTTAAAAAAATAAATACAAGGCGCCATCTTCAAAGAACTCTAGCTCCCTTAGGAAGCATTTTCGGACTAGGTGAGTTTGGGTTTAATTGTCTTAAAATTATCAGAGGAATCTCCGGTCTTCGTTTGTCAGGAGAGTTTCTGGACACCTGTATATATATATATATATATATATATATATATATATATATATATATAAATATATATATATATATATATATAGTATTTTCGTGACCTTGGTATGATAAGGTAAACTTAATTAGTCGGCGATTAAAGGTCTGGTTATTACTTCAAAGTGTATATATTTAAAATAATCCTACATGTTTCGGCAATGATGCCTTTGTCAAGGATATAAAAAATATAAATGACAGAATATAAAAATATTTTATATTTTGTCATTTTTTATATTGTCATTTATATTTTTTATATCCTTGACAAAGGCATCATTGCCGAAACATGTAGGATTATTTTAAATATATACACTTTGAAGTAATAACCAGACCTTTAATCGCCTACTAATTAAGTTTACCTTATATATATATATATATATATATATATATATATATATATATATATATATATATATATATGTTTAGATAATTTCTTAGCCGTTTATTAAATATAACAATTTTATATTTGATAAATTATTGGAGTTTTTCGTCTTTTATATGAAATATTTACAAATATCAAATTAGAATGTACGTAATTGCAGAGTAAGCGGGGATGTAAACATTGCTGTCTACAAATTACAAAGCAAATCATACGAATTTTTTTTTTTTTTTTAATAGAAAAATATGGTCTACGTTGGACTCGAACCCAAGTCTACAGCTTGCCGGGCTGTCACTTTTACCACTAAGCCACAATAGACCCAGGTTCAAGCTATTTATAAAAATATTTCAAATGAATTGCTCTTTATCCTTAATTTCCAATTCTAAACTTTTATTACAATATCTTCTTTAATTTAACAAATATTTACACTTGCTTATTATTTACTGTTTAATAAATTATTAAATAAGTATTAAATGCGAATTATTTTATATTATTTGTTATATCAAACTGAAGCTAGAACTCTTGGTTAAGTATTAGATTTCACAATAATGACAGTTGACTACGAAATGAAACTTGTCTACAAAAATTTTAGACCGTAAACGTGCCCTTTCATTTTACTTCCCCGAAATAAAAACAAACTATTATTTATTTATGAAGTTTCACCTTATGATACTAACCGAAAATTTAATTTGGATTATTTAAATTTTATGTAGAAATATGAAAAAGACCAATTCCAAAATGTTTAGAGTTTTATTCAAAATGTCGAATTCTATAGTTCTAAGTCTTTTTTATATCTTTTTTATTTTAGTGTAAGTGCTCAATTTTTGTATTATTTATGTGTTATCTTTTTTTATCATGTTTTTGTTTCAACTTCACACATGTTTCCGCTTTCAAATTCAGTTATTATTGAAATATAAAATATAATATTAAATCAATGATCTTACAATATCTTCGAATATAAGTCTTTCCAATAAGTAGTCTGTCGTTCGTTACTGCAAATATAGCATCCATCATTGTCACCATAAAAGATAACAGGATGCCGAAATTAATTGCCAATTGAAATTGTGGTTCAAATTGTAGCAAAAGCAGTGATTTCCAGCCCTTAATAGTGAGCAGATCTTCCCCTCTCACTACTCTTGGTTTTTGTTTTTGCAGGAAATCCATGTGGGTTATTTTGTCCATCGTAAAATATTATCTTTCTGTGTTCGTAATCGCCTATCGAACTTACTTGAAACTGTCGTTAATCAAAAATGTCATTATGACAGGTATGTATACTATTTGAATAAACAAGGCGAATCATTTAAGTTCCAACAATAAGACTATAGTTAAAAAATTTACTTTTAATCACATAGTAGATTATGTCATTTGGCGTAAAAGTGTCGAAGCTGAACGTTTATTTTGTCGAACGTAGTGAGGCAAATAAATTCAGCTGAGGAACATAAAGACACTTTTATGCCGAATAGTATATACTATTATATCTTCAAACGCAAGTATATAGAACAAAATTTAGTAATTTACCGCGATATCATAAAGTTTCTGGGTCAACGGTGGCCATAGGGTGAAAAACATCTGTCTTAATTTATATCATCCTTTTCAGAAAAATCTGATAAAATTTTCAGGTTAAGTATCATGCTGACATTAAAATTTGTCAATATATTAATCTTAATGTCAGTATGACACATAACCTGAAAATTTTATCAGATTTTTCTCAAAAGGATGATATAAATTAAGACAAACGTTTTTCACCCCATGGCCACCGTTGACCCAGAAACTTTATGATATCGCGGTATATTCTAAGTCAAGTGTAATTCATGATAAATCGTAATACATAATACAATTTGTCCGTGGTTACGATGTAAACAAAAATAAATTTAAATGGAAAAAAATTCATTTGATTTTTGTATTTTATATGATTAGGCACATAAAGTACGCAAATTTGCTATTTTATCTGCTTAATATGATAATAGTATATTATTTAGTGAACAAGTAGTGAAGGCTACTCACAATAATGAATCAAATGAATCATTTGAGTGAGTAATAGCCATTACTTACGAATAGAATACTATACTTTTTCTACGACCTTTAAATGAAATTTTGTAAATTTTATGTTATATCTTTATTAAATGAAAACACTAATATTAACAACTTGTTTAAATATTACATACTTCATTTATTATTATTAAAGATAGTGGTGACATTTAAACGGCCATTCCATGAAAGCTTTGTAGACTTGCTCGTATTTTTTTCTAGATTTTTCGTGCAACAAATTCAAATAATGTACTTGCGCTACCTCTACTATCTCAAGAGGTTTGCAAATTTCATCTGCTTCTCCGTCAGAGTCCATACTTTTCACTTATGATTATACAAGTTATAGCAAAATAATAATTGTAAACGTAAATAAAGTGAACAAGAATTTTTAATAAATTTGACAGCTGTGCGTCGCGGTTCCACAACACTCTTAGAGAGAAGTGGTGGATAATGAGAAATTCAGATCTATGATTGATCCTAAGGTGTTGAGTAATTAATACTCAGAACTGTGATTGGATTTAAAGTGTTGAGTAATGAGTATTGCTCAATATTGAGAATATTGCATAATATTATATCTTATAAATTGCTATGTTAATGAGCGCATAAATAGGAGTAGAGAAAGATATTTTGCAGCGAAAATTTGATTTACCTCATTGGTAAAAGAAAATCCCATAACGTTAACTTTCTTACCCAGTGACGAAAATTATCTACTAATTTTCACTTGCGTCTAGTTGCGTGCTGTTGCAATATCGCGTCATTTTTAAATCACGTCAGTTTGTGCTGTTTGTAGCTTTATCATGATTTCTGATTCAGAAACTGATTTAGAGATTTCCAATACACCACCAGAAATAGGAAATTAAGCTGAGTCTATGTAAAATTCATTGAATAGACGGCTGATAATAGCGTAAATTCATATTCGGAAATTGTGCTTTTTGCATATTTTGCAAAATTGTGGGAAAATTTGAAGCCATCGACCTTATGGTCCACATATTCTATGTATTAATGTTTAAATCATAACTAATTTAAATATGATCTATATATTTGTAATTTTAATTGAAAATAAAATATTTATTTTCATAATTTTTTTAAGTCTATTATAATGCCATAGGCGAGGTCGTAGAAAAAGTATAGTGTTTAGCTTGTCGAAATAATTTTCTTTAAGCTCGCGAACATTACCAAACGAGGCGAAGCCTATTAACTAAATAAATCAATGTAAGAAAGGCTCGTTGAAAACTAAATCGATTGAAACATGTGTTCAATTGAAAAGTTCATCTAGTTGTCTTTCATCATTTTGAAGTATGTTTTCTTAACTATTTAACTTTAAAAATCATTTATGTTTTTGGATTTTTATACATATGATATAAATTAGGTAGAAATCACCAAAGATTACCAACGCGTCATAAACATTTGAATAAATTAACGACTTAATGAAACTATATAACTTGTTTTTAATAATTGTGTCAACAAAGATATAAATATATGAGGTTCGTCTTCCATGGCTACGCAAAACGTTCCAAATGATACACATATGTGACTGCAGCACAGAGGAAGCAAAATTGTAAAGCATGTGTGATTTCTAGAGAGGTTCGCTCAAATAATATCACACCTGTGGCTCGTCCTATATATATATATATATATATATATATATATATATATATATATATATATATATATTGTGTCAGTCGTCGTCCGAATTCTGTTAAGTACACTTCGCTGGTTTACAGTGATAATAATATTGTAATGTCACAAATAACTAGAAAGAGATCGTTTTATAATGTAGCTAATAATAAATTCATATGTTCACGAAAATTTCACTGCGAAAGGCACGTAAATAGTGTAATGCATAATCGCAAAAAAGTGGCGAGACTTTTTCATGGGTCTTTGGGTTTTGTTCTGTGGTCGAAGTTGCCTCCACTTCCACTCCATTGTTTCGTATTTCCCAGGGTTGTGACGTGTTTGAGTCTGATGTAATCGTTGGATGTTGTGTTTTTTGTGTGGTCCTGTGTGTGTTGTATTTGTGTAAAGTCTGTGTAAGTGGCGAGACATTTTTGTTTCGTTTATATAATGGGTGATTCATTTGGAGTTACTTTTTTAGGTGGGGATTTAATGGCTGAGCGCGCATGCGACGCGTCAGCGGACTGCGCATTCTGGTTCAGTACTATTTGACATTACGTAATGGAAAGACTTAGCCCGGCACAGCGTCTACAAATAGTACAGTTTTATTACGAAAATGGGCGTTCTACAAGGAATGTGTATCGTGCGCTTAGAGCAACATATGGGCCACATAATCGGCCTACCGAACGCACAATTCGCTATACCATCAATAAGTTTGAAACTCAATTTACAATAATGGATAATACGCGACCACATAGAACTCATCCAGCACGTAGTGAAGGAAATATAGCGGCGGTAGCAGCGAGTGTACGCGAAGACCGGGAAGAATCAATTCGTCGCCGTTCTCAACAGCTTGGTTTGTCGTATGCAATAACTTGGCGTATTTTACGAAAGGATCTTGGTTTAAAAGCATACAAAATTCAACTAGTGCAAGAACTAAAGGCGACCGACCTTCCGAATCGTTTCCGTTTCAGCCGTTGGACTCTTGATAAACTTGCAGAAGACCCACTGTTTTCGGCAAAAATTTTGTTCTCCGATGAGGCCCATTTCTGGCTTAATGGGTACGTGAATAAGCAAGATGCCCGTATTTGGGGTGATGAGCAACCTGAAGAGATTGAAGTGCTACCATTACATCCAGACAAAATAACTGTTTGGAGCGGATTATGGGCCGGTGGAATAATTGGTCCATATTTCTTCAAAACAGAAGCCGGCCGGAATGTGACTGTGAATGGCGACCGTTATCGCGCCTTGATAAGGGACTATTTGCTGCCTGAACTTGACACCCGTGGTCTACAAGACATTTACTTCCAACAAGATGGCGCCGTTAGCCATACAGCTCGTGAAACTATGGCTTTAGTGCGAGAACGATTCGGTGAACATTTAATTTCACGCTTCGGACCAGTAAATTGACCGCCTAGATCTTGTGACATCACACCATTAGACTTTTTTCTGTGGGGTTACGTGAAGTCTAAAGTCTACATGGATAAACCGGCTACAATTGAGGCATTGGAGGCCAATATTACTCGGGTCATTGGACAAATACCACTCGAAATGCTAGAACGCGTCATTGAAAATTGGAACAGCAGAATAGACTACGTTAACCGCAGTCGCGGCCAACATTTGAGAGAAATAATCTTTAAAAAATAATTGTAAAGAATGGTTCTTTTGTATGATAATCAAGTTTCTTAAATAAATTGGCCTTTTTCATTTGTTCTTTGCTTTTGGAAAAAGTATCTCTAAATGAAACACCCATTATAACTTTCATATTCTGTAATGTACCGTTTGAGTTAGTAGACAACGAATTATTTTGTTAATTGTGGAAGCACTACGGTAAAGAAACTTTACCTAGCCGGAAGAGACTAAAATTTCTATCAGCCTTCGTGAACATGTCGAAGATATGGAATTGAAAAATCAGAAACTGTGGGAAGCAACAGATTGCAAAAAAAGATTCTTAATGTTATGGTACGTACAATAGAACCACATCAATCGTCATCTTCAATTTTACTAGTTCGAAGAAGAGTACAATAGTGTACCGCCGAAATAATTTTAGAATTAGTATTAAATACATTGCAAAACTTTCAACAAACCAAGTGTTAATGTTTGTGAGTGATGCTGCCGCTGACATGCTCTCTAGAGACTGGTCTCTAAAAAAATATTGTGCAGACTTGTTATGTATTATGTGATTCATGCTTTACATCTGGCGGGAGAAACTATTCGTAGATGTTATCCAGATATAGATGCATTAATTGCAAGTAGAAAGGCTGTGCTTCTCTAATCCACAAAACGTGTTCGCCAATTTCACAGATTGTGTCCCGATCTTTCTAAACCACCACAGCTGATTCTTACACTCTGGAGAACATGATTACAGGCAGCGTTTTACTGTCATAAATATTTGGATAATATTAAGATAGTGGTTTTTACATTCAAACCCAAGGAAGCTGCAGCTATCAAAAAACAATTTAAAATTATTCAGAACGATTATGTCGGACTAGCAATAGAAAAATGAGTGTCGCTAATCCTTCGGTGTCGCTAGTGGAGTCTCTGTAAATAATGCACAGCTTTGCGCGGTAGAAGACGCAAAAAAAGTTTGCGTTCTAGAAAGGTTTGAAAGTGTTTTAGAGAAAGATTCATATTCATTTATTTATTTCGTATGATAAGCGAAATCGAAAATTAAATATTAGTGTATACACTCAAAATCACCAAAGATGATTTCACTTACGTATAATTCTATCAACGTATAATTCTATCAACGACGTTCAAAGAATAATCTGCACATCCAAATAACAAACAGACAAGAAAGGATATACATTTTACAGAACTAATAATTTGAATTTTTAAGGAAGTCTAAAGAAAGAAGCAAAACTTTAGCATTCTTTATTAAAATTAAGAGTATCTAAACATTGACAACTTGAACACTTCAAAGTGTCAACAACTGTCATTTAAAATAAAATTGTTTAAATCGTTTATTCAAGGAGTTGTGTTAGATGCGTAATGCGTAACGACATTACAGTTGACAGAAATTCCGGAACATCTCCAGTGTAATTTGAATTTTTCGCTTAAGAAATTAATTCTTCGTGAAAAATAAAATCTTGTATGAACCACTGGCGTTAAGGCAATTATATTGCCCTCGGTCGCCATTCATCTCTCGAGCCAGAGGCCCTCGGGCTGAATTAATTTCGCCCTCGGAGCAATAAAGTACCCATAACGCCCTTGTGCATAAATGACTATAAGTGAAAAATAAATAAATGATTGAAACGAAAGAAAAAACATGGTGGTGTAATACATGTAATAAGTATTTTAAATGTGTACAACAGGTAGATAATGAATCATTTCACATAATATATTTAGATTTTAATACGAGTGGCAGATGCATTGGGCTTGGGAATAGCTACAGTAAAACGCATCAAAGCTCAGTCATTATTAGTCATTAACAAATCCTATTCTATCTAGCCCGGGAAAGAAAAAGCCTAGTAAAAAGCCGAAAACTGGTGATTTGGCAGTGTTCTAAAATGAGTATCAGAAATACATTATACTCGAAAAGTCTTTCCTTTGATACTGTGGTTAAGTAAAAGCGTTAAAAATGTATATAACCCCTTACTACAATTACTAATCGTATCCTAAATACGTATTTTGACAATTAAGTTATCATCATCAGTAGGTAAAACCACTAATTGAAGTGTCGCACATGGGATACAGTAAAGCTAACACATATAAAACATAACACGTATACACTGACTCAAAAATAAGAACATATCGAATAAATATTACGACAAACTTACCTATCTTAAGGAAACGGCAACAACATGTGTTTATTCTCTCTTTGCACGCCCTCGACCTTTCTACCTCTTTTCCAAGAATGAAAAGAAACAACTATAGGGAATCGGACCGTTGTCTATATTAATCGTGTTCTTTTTATTTTGAACGATATGAATGCTTTCATATATGTCAAGATCTCGGGGATTATTGGGTGATTTCCGTTTAGACGCCTTCCGCATAGAGTCCTCGGGTTAATTTTACCTGTTTTCTTCCGCTTAGACACCTTCAATTTTAAAAACTGCCTGAATCGCTATCAGATATTCCGCTTACACTCCTCCTTAATCCGCATTACCTTTTATCGACGTCGCTTAGAAATATGTATGTTGAAACATTAACCATCTGTTGTTTATTTTTACGAATTTCAATGGTATTTAATTATTTATTCATGAACTCTATAGCGAAGATTTAGTATAATAATCCCGTAATCGCTATGGAATAGGGGATCGGACGAGTTAGGTATAGTGATTAACCGTCTATAATTATACTCGAACGAGTTACATTTATTTGATCAGCTATACACCATTCATATGGACATAGGAAGTTCTGCAGAAAGTACATGTGTTATCCCGGTATTATATGCGTTGCTGCCAAACAGAGAAAAAAGTACATACGTAAGATTATTCGTCCTACTAAAAGAGAAACTTCCGAACTTTTCTCCAAAAGTTATAAAACTCGACTTTGAAATCTCAGCCTTTCAAGCTTTTCGGCAAGTTTTTCCAACGGCAACAATTAAGGGTTGCAATTTCCATTTTAACCAGGCAATTTGGAGAAAAATTCAGGCATTAGGAATGGTTACTTTGTATAGGGATAGTACTGAGGTGCGTGAACATATACGCATGTGCGCCGCACTGGCTCATTTACCTCCCGAGTACATAGAAGATGGTTGGCTGTTTATAATGGAGTTTGCGCCAGATACTGAAGAGATACAAACATTCAACGATTATTTCGTCAGTCAGTGGCTAGAAAATGATATAGTTCGAGATATGTGGATATGCAGCGGTGAGCGACATCGAACGACCAATACCGTTGAGGGATGGCACAGTCGCTTAAATAAGCAAATGGGGAAAAGTCATCCCAACATTTACGAGTTAGTGAAAATACTGAAATCAGAAGCGGCTTATTATAAAATCATTAAAAATAAAATGGACTTACATATGCCACCCCCAAAACGAGCAAAGAAGTACAGTGATACAGACGCACGTATATTCAAAACAATTTGTGATTTAACTGAGAACAAAAAAACAGTTGGTGAAACACTCCGACGGTTAATGTATATAGTTAAGTTGTAAATGTGAAACTAAGGTATAAATAAAATTAAGTTGTATATATTGTATATATTATATTGTATATATTAAAAAAAAAAAAAAAAAAAAGCAAAAAAAAAAAGATGATGGTGCCGTAAATAACGGCAGATACTTAACCACACCTAAGTGTGCGTTTAGCATACTTTGTCAGTCCTAAGTCTGGATAAAGTGGGAAGGAGTATTTTGCTTTAATTTATTCTTTCATATGTCGAGAACTCTAAACGGAATAATGACGTTGACAAATTTGAGGAAAAAGGTTCGAGGACTCTACTCGGAAATTTTAATCCGAGGAGTCTAATCGGAAGGAGTCTAACCGGCATAAATCGATTATTGATGGCTTTGACAAGTTTTAACCTTTTAATCGACATATTGTGTTCTGCATTTGAAGTGCGATTGGCAACGTTAGATTTTTCTGGTCTATTGAATTTAATATGTGATATGTGTTCTTTAAACCGAGTTATTATTGATCGTTTTGTTTGGCCTTTATATTTCAAATTACAATCATCGCAATTCATTTCGTATGTACCTAATATCAAATTCAAATTAACTTTAGCTTTGGTATTCCCTAGGAGACTTTTGACCGAAAGGCAACTTGGAGACCTCGTTCTTTAACAGAATTTACATTTATCAAATTAGAATTATTATAATTTGAAATAGATATTGGCTTATTCCAAACTACACTAAAGATACATATAAATATTTCATGTTGTCTAGAGTACATTGTTATAATTACTTAACATCTGTAATATGAAAATATTTAGAAAATTTTATTTTTACCAAGTAATATTACAATACATATGCAATAAAAACAATAACAGTGTAATACATGTATGTTAATGCTAGTATATATATATATATATATATATATATATATATATATATATATATATATATATATGTAAATGTTGACCGAAATTTCATTATAAAGAGTTTTTCACTATATCAAGAGACATAAAAATCACAAAATTGAATTATTAGAAAAGATTTTATTAAACATTTGAAAGTTTAAATGCATAGCATGTACATAATGTACACACTGTACACATTACATATATATGTACAGGGCTAAATACTACATACGAAATAAAAAGAATACAAAATCTGTTAATACATACATTGTGCTATGGATTTTTCCTAAAATAATATTTTAAATATTTAAAATAAAAATGTTCATATTTTATGAGATCTGTTGTATATCCGATATGTTTTATATTTAACGTGTTATAAAAAAACTGGTTTTTATATTCGAGGTCGTTCTGTTCAAGGGGCCTTGGTGAATTCAGGAGACCAAGATCTGTTATCAAATGGGACAGTTGTGTTTATTGAAATATATTATATATAAATTAGTTCGAGTTGTTTTTTGATAGTGTCCATAGTTGATGGTATTTCATATTAATGCCCGATATTTCTACGAGATTGTTATTCTCGTAATTTGATGTTTTTTAAAAGATTAAACAACTGTTCTCGTAAGTCTCCAGAAAAATTTAGTAAGTTTTTTATGAATTCATAAAACGTAAGTTAAAATTATAAGAATATTTCTATTGTATTCAAGATTGTTATTTAAGAGATTTATTATTAGAAAGATAAATAATAAAGATTATTATTAACATTTCTATGTTAATCCTATAATTGAAAAGTTTGTTCGAGAGGATTAAAGGGCTTTTTTACCACATGTTAGTTTGCGCATGTGAAATTTTGGTCATGTATCAGTTTTGATTATACAGTGTGATTCTTTGGGGATAAATTAAAAATAAACTTTATTATTTTTAGATAAGTTTGATCGGAGTTAATTAAGAGGAAGTTTTCATTCACTCAGCTGTCAATATTACAGTGAATATATTTTACCTCATGTATATCATGTATATTGTATATACATAATCTTTATACTTTATAAAGATAGTTTTTTCTTCTTTTTTATTTTTTGTATTAAATATTCAGTTTAAATTTTATCCTGTCTTTGATTTTGTGCTTATACCTTCACTGTTGCTTAATTAAAAATAAGCTTATAAATATCGTGAATTATTCACTGGCGCCAGACTTATTCCGTAGAACACGATTTTCCGATTGGAACCCGAGAAATTAGAAGTCTCATATTTGGAAATCAACCGTTTGAGTAACCTAGCTGGATAAACTAGTTGTGGATGGTGGTGCAGTAAACCTATAAACCACTATTCATAGCAATATGTATGTATGGACATTTAAAATTTGTGTAGTCTTGAGAAATTGCTAAATAACACATGTATGTTACATACATATTATGTACAAGGAAAAATAATCAGTTATTTTCTTTTGAATATTACTACTGAGAAATAATTGTTGCTCAACAAAATTCTTGCATTTATTCAAATGCATAAAGATTTGATCAGGTACACTTTCCTGGCCCCTGAGAGTAGTTCGCACAATGTCATATGCATTTCTTATTTCATTTTCACTAAATTTAGCAGGACATTCCCCGATTTCAGTTTCTTCTTCATGATCTTCTATACTTTTTATATCGTCAATTATGTCTTTGTCAGTTGGTAGATCTGTCGTTCCAACATCATTGTCGATTTCTAAGAAATCTTCAAGTAAAAAATCTGCATCGACGGTAGGAGTTTTTTCCAGAATACCCCATTGTTTTCTTAAGGTAGCGTCTTCTTCGTCTTCTTCTTCCCGTTTGTCAATTTTTTCAGTAAAACCTGCTTTAGAAAAGCAGTTTTTGATTGCTTTCTGAGAAACATTTTCACTCCATACTTTAGCGACTTCGGTTATACAGTCTTTAAGGCTAATCAATTTTTGGACTGGAAGGTTGTTATCAATCGAGTTAACAATTTTGTGGACAATTCTGTTTCGGTAATGATGTTTTATGTTTTTTATAGTACCCTTGTCCATAGGTTGCAATTTGGAGGTCGTGTTTGGTGGAAAAAAGATCAGTTCAATATTCGTTAATTTTTTACTTACAGTAACTGGATGCGCAGAACAATTGTCTATAAACATCGCAATCTTTCGCTTTTGGCTTTTCATTTTCGTGTCCAGTTCTTTGATCCATCTTTCGAAAATCTCAGAAGTCTTTTTCACTAAGTTTCAGTCCAAATGTCCTAACTAACGCTTGCACTCTCGCCGGACACCGTCTTGAAAACAATTGCATTGCGAGTCTTCCAGGCACTCAACCATCCTTCACTAGCTTGAAAATTAACGCAGTTAAATTCTTTAGCAAATTGTAGAGCCTTATGCTTTATTAAATTTCCCGATATTGGTACGTTTTGATGCGTATGGGCCACTTGAAACCATCGCAAAACTGCTTTCGTTTACATCCTCATAAGAACACACCCGTACTCGTTTTCGACTGCTTGGAACATGTTTTCTTGATGATACTTTCGCGACTTTTTATTATCAGAGAGACGCAACTTGGAGAAACACCGAATTTTGCAGCAACATCAATTTTTTTTGCAGCCTTTATCAACTTCCTCCAAAACTTTAATTTTTTCAGCTAAACTTAAACACACTCGCTTGGACATCTTAGCTAATTCCTAAACAAAAACAAACTGAACCTGTTTGCGAATTATATATGTAATCTAGGCCTCGACAACATACATATAAAATGGGTTTCCCCGGGATTCTCACAGAAATCTATTGTACCTGATTTAGCGTTATGAACGCGTTAAGAACGTTTTCAAAACAGTGTGTCATAAAAATGGAGTTCATGCTAATGTTTGGTAGAAATGGGAAACCCGAAGTGGCCAAAATCTCACTATAAGGCTTGAAAAAATTGCACAATAAAGAGTTTTTCACTATATAGAATTTCACTATAAACAGTATCGACTGTATATATATATATATATATATATATATATATATATATATATATATATATATATATATAAATGCAGCTCCATTGAACTATTCAGAGCAGCAGCATCAAAAATGAGAATAGCCGTGATGATAGCCACCTTCTGAGAGGAGATGGCACCTGAAGAAGAAGGTACATGTGCTATAAAATAGTAACAAATTGTTCTTTTTTTTTTAATTTGAAGTTTTACAAAAGACTTAAGAAAAGTAACAGAAGATCCAATGCCGCATGACCATTTGTGGCTGTTTTAGCCCTATCAATTTATTCTACTTCTTCTGGCAGTAGTAGAGCAATAATGAAACATAAACCCAAACATAATCGGCACGCAACTGTTATACAAACACCCCTAAACTGGATCAAATGGGATATAATGAACTCGCCCTACCCTAATATGTTCATAGCGCGTTATGACGTATGTGTTATTCTCTAAATGTTTTCACTCTACATACATGCGAATATGTACAGATAGAGCAAAAAAGGTTGTCCTGATTCTACACCACTTTCCGCTCATCACATATTAATATTTACTTCCACTTTGACGCGCCGTTGTGCATAGGCGAAGAATCTTTTTATATTTTGTCAAAAATATGGGCAGTTAGTCAACCTATTAGACACTTTCATGATTAATGATGATCAAGCATATATGAATTTAGAATTATAGGTTACATTTTTTTTACATTTTACTTTAGTACACTAGCAAATGATGTTTCACTATAAATTGTGCAGATATGTGAATGCTCATGGGATAAATTTGCTTTTCGTGAAATGTATAAATAAATTAAGGATTTCTTATATTTTATTTGATTAGAATATGTAAATACAGAACAGGATATACATAAAAAAATTGTTCAAATTTCAATAAAATTGATACAATAGTATATTACGTAACAAGAGTTGTAAGTAACCAATTACGCACGAAATGAAAAAGTTTACGCACGAAGCCGCGCAGCGGCGAGTGCGTAAATTCCACGAGTGCGTAATGCACTTACAACTCGTGTAACGTACTATACTTTTTCTACGCCCACTCATTTTCTTCTATTAAATAAAAGACTTCGCAATTATTTAAACTTTATTATAATAGTTGTTAATAACAATTGAACAATTATTGTAAATCGATTGTGCCTTATTACTTAATGGTGATGAACGGTTATTGATATTTGTAGTACTGCACGGTACATCAGAAGACGAAGATTGATAATTGGTAATCGCCTCCGATATTCGTAATGCGTTGTCATTTTTATTTTTAAGAGATTGATTCACATAGCCTTCCGCCGCTGTAGAAGATTGCCAGCCACCAAGTCGCTTTAATGATAGCATATCACCTCCTGCATCAACTAACATAGTGGCTGATGATCTCCTAAAACAATGGCCAGTATATTGCTTTGGTTCCGGCAGTTCAAGATATTCAGCAATTTTACGTGGTGTACTACCGATTGTGTTTATCCCCACAACCTGTTTCATGCATGTTCCATTTCTGTAATTAAGAAATAAAGGAAGTTCCATTTCAGCAGGACCCAAATTCATGTATTTTTGACATGTGATATAAAAGGTTTCTGGTACTACAAATGAACGTCTCGTTTTAGTTTTAGAATCTGGAATATCAATTATCAAGGATTTTTCCGTGTCCTGAATGTGTTCCATTTTTATATTTCTAAGTTCTTGTTTACGGCAAGCCCCGCTTAATCCAATAATGAGGATAACCTGAAAACAAAAAAACAGAAACTCATTTTTATGTGATGATAACAACATTTTAATTCTTTACCTTTGACAACAAATGTTTATCGTCTAGGGCATCTTTCAGAAACTTATTAATTTATTCTGTAGAAAGAATTTTCGAATTTTTACTTCTAAATCCATCCGATTTCCGCTTCAGTAGGGCGATTAGTTTTGGATAATCTGCTATGTTAATGTTATTATTAATGTTTAGTGTAGTTCTTAGCATCGAATAAATGGCCCATAGAGAAGATGGCTTCATAGTTTTTGATAATTTTTCAAAATACGCAAGTAAAACATTCTCCGAAAAGCATTTAACGTTATGCTTGTGTCGCCAATCCATAATTTTTTTATAGGTAATTTCGTACCTTTCTTTGGATTTTAGCGGTAACAAATTATGTGTGGCAGCTTAAGCTTTTTCTAAAATCTCCGGTGGAGTGCTCATAATTTCATAACTTTCACTACTATCAGACATATTCGTAGATAAAATTGAGAAAATGTTCGGATACAATAATATTTTGTTAAAGAAATTGACAATATAAATGACATGACATTTATTTCCATAGCATGTTACTTAAGAAAACGTGTCCTATTTTGAAAGAAATTGCAATATGTGCTGCCTACATTTGGGGGCAGCACTCTTTTAATCCAAAATATATCTCGCTAATGCTAAAAGTTTTTATGTTTTTCAATTTACTAAATTTGTGTAAATAGACCAAATAAAGTTTAACGTATATAAAAATTTGATTGCAATTTGATTAAACCAAGAAGTTTAAGTTTTCTTCTCAAAACGCACGTGTATGTTATGTTATGAGATCTCATTACGAGCATGTTATTGTTAAATGTCATTTTACAAGGAATGTTGACAGTGCGATTTTTGACGTTTACAGACATGGGCGTAGAAAAACATAATTGCAACAGCGTATACCTACTGTAACGTACATTTAATTATAGAAAGATATGGAATTGTTCACTAGATAATTATTAGCTTATTAGAACATTTTGCACCAAGCATTATGAGTTTTCAAGTGAGAAACATTTAACCAAGCACAGGTAATCATTACGCTTTTCAAAGTTCTTGTTCGAAATGTGGTCCATTGTTATTTAAACAAGCATCCACTCTTCTTTTCATATTATCGCATACATTCATTAATTGTTCAATAGTTACATCATTCACTACTGTTCTTATTGCTTAATTCAATTCCTCGAAGGTATGCAATGGATTACGTTACAATATCCGTTTAACAATGCTACGTGTTGTTCCATATGACAAATCTGTAGGTAACAAGGAAAAATGATTGATAAATTATATATTATTGATGCAATATGTTTACCTGTTTATTGAGCAAGTTGCCGTAGTGGTTTCGTAGGACTACGTTCCAAGTACATGACGACGCGATGATTTACCCCTAGTTGATCGAAAGCAGGTCACAATCCTGGGAATGTCAAGTATTAAATTGTTATAGGCGATTCGTAAGTCAGGGTATCGTTCGACAAATTCATTTGCACACTGGGTCACTGAATACGTCCATTGTCCGTCAGATGCATGTTTACCGTTTCTAAAGTAGGATAAGACTGCTTAAGAGTACTTACTGCTCAAGAGTACGCATAGGGCATTACGTCTCTCACACTAGGTGGCAGAAGCTACAACGCACATGGAATGTGATTTGTGCTGACAGGCAGATAGAAAGTTAGCAATAGAAAAAACAACAGAGGCTTAGATAACTTACTTATTTATATTTCTAAATGTCTAATTTTCAGGGGACGGTGCCCACTTCCTTGGGTAGATTCACATACACTTTTTCAAACGAACAAGAGGAAGTTCTAGCAGCACGTATTAAGTATTTAGATAGAAGGTTTTATAGAGTTTCAAGAAAGCAACTTATGGCAATAGTTTATCAGTACGCTATGCAGAACAAGATTCCTCATCAATTCAACAAAGAAAAAAATGGCAGGAGAGAAATAGATGAGACACTTTTGTAAGAGACACGATTTAACATTGCGTCAGCCAGAGAAGTGTTCATTAGGAAGAGCAATGGGATTCAATCGAATTTAATTTGAAAAGTTCCATGAAAATCTGAAAAAGATTTTAGAAGACAACCCTTCACTTTCTGCTAGTGACGTATTTAATATGGACGAAACAAATGTGTCCATTGTTCCCAACAAACTTCCCAAAGTCATTTCTCCAAGAGAAAAACGACTAATTTCAAAAATTGTCTCACAAAATCGTGGGGAATCAGTGACTGCAATTTGCAGCGCTAGTGCAGCAGGGCATTACGTTCCTTTCGCTATTATTTTTCCAAGATTCAAGCCTGAATTTTGCGGCAGGACACCACCAGACACTTTGGGAATGATGATTCAGGATTTATAAATTTTGAACTGATTATTACCTGGTTAGAGCACTTTACCAAATCTGTGATGCCTTCCAACGAAAAGAAGAAGTTGTTGATATTAGCCAATCATGTGTCACATAGTTCTTTGCCAGCAATTGACTATTGCCGAGAGAAGGGATTATGCTATCTCTACCCCCACATGCAAGCCATAAACTTCAACCACTTGATGTATCTTTCTTTGGCCCACTAAAGAAGTTCTTGTCCGAAGCAAGTGATCGGTGGATTACACAAAGTCCAGGTCGGCCCATAACAATATATCAGGGGGGGGAAATTTTTGGCTTAGTCTATTTGAAGACTGTTTCTGTTGAGAAAGCCGTCAATTAGTTTGGAGCCACCGGAATATTCCTTCAAAACGCATCAGTTTTCCGAGACGAAGACATCATCCCAGCATCTGAGAGAGATCCAGAGAACCTTCCTGAAGAAACCGGTTTTGGGATTGAGGCTGGATCATCGGTCAACGGGTAAGATAACCTGTGCAATCAAAAGAAGTGATAATCAGGAAAATCGCCCGGCAAGCCCTACTGCATCGAATAGCTCTATAGAACAAAATATCGGCATAATTGAAGATGAAGATGATCGGGAGAATTCTCTAACTGTCACGGCAAAAGACCTTCTTCCAAGTCCAAACGGGCACAAGGGCAAAAACAGAGGAAACCGATCTAAAGCATCAGCAGTAACGACGTCGACTCCATTCAAGAAGACTCTAGAGGATGGTGCGAGTGAGGTAAAAAATAGATCAAAGAGATGGACTGTGAAGAAATTGATATTCACAAGAGATGATGATGAGTTGGTGAACTTCGATGGTGAAGATGATGATGACACGGCCAGTATTTATTGCAATGGCATGTATTCCACTTCAAAGTACCGCGAATATTGGATTCAGTGTTAGAGCTGCCGATTTTGGTCCCATGCTGAATGCGCTGAGATCGACCGTCGAACGAAGAGATATGTATGTCAACTTTGTAGAGTTCTTACATAAGTATAATGTATGTAACTGTTGAATAAATCATTTATTCCAATAAATACTATTGTTTTACTCCTCTTTTAAATTGCGTACTCTTGTGCGCTCAAGTGCGTACTTTTAGGAAGTCACCAGCCTAAGAGTACGTATCTACACCTCACTAATGAAATAAAGCTACTGTGCAGGTTTGTATTCCAATTGAGCCATAACTTCCTTGTTCTTTGCCTAAAACAACAGGGCACAGCGTAAGCTGAATTTATTGCAGAAATTTAAATTCTGCTCCACGAAATCTTGAACTAAACAAAAAATGTGTACTTTGAGGCAGTCTTACTCTACGCCTCCAAAGTCGTGCTCTAACGTAAGCGGCATTTATATTAAATTTTACGCAAGAAAAATTAATATTAATCGATCGGAAACACACCTAACGTACGATCATGAACAGTAAATGATATTATTTGGTGAAAACCACTAGAAATAACTAAGGTACTTACTTCAGATAGAAAAATAGATGAAAGTACACGCAACATGGTGTAGGATCAGGACAATAATTTATGCTCTCTCAGTATATGCAATAATTGTTCCTTGTTAAATCAGCGTTATTTAAGATAACGCAAATAAATTGATATCGTGTTTTGCGATTAATAGACGTTAAACAATATTCTGCTTCTGCTTATATTTTATGCTATTAATTAAGAATATTATCATTTCTGCGGCACATAAAAAAGTTTAGGATAATAATAAACATAAAAAAGAATTTATCACTTTGTTATGTAAGATATCTTCTTTTCATGCTAATAAATTCAATTTAATTTATATATACTTTTGTTTGTATTATTTTCATATATGTGTACATATATATATATACATACACTTATTTTTATTTATATTCTGCGATAGGTCAGTGGGAATGATTTCTATATAAAGAACCCATCCCTATAAAATTGATACATTTTTGTGTTTTGATTTTGTGCAGAAATACAACTCGGAAAGATCAGAAAATTGAAGATGAAGATTATTGTGGTAATTTTTCTTTTACTCGGTTTAGTTATATATAATGCAGAAGCCGCAGCCTTTTTCCCCGGTAAGTATAAATAGTAAATTAGTTTCTTTTTGTAAAATTTTGAATGTTATAACCTGCAATAGCATGTATAAAGTATGTTTTATTATTGACGTATTTCTTTTATTAGTGAGCAAAAACCTTTAGCCAAGTTTATAATCATTTGATCACAAGTAAAATATGTTATTATTTATTTTAGTAAATAAATTGAAAATAAACTACAATATTTCAAGAAAATGGTCATCCATTCCTATTTCTATAAATAAAACTTGGTGCAAAGTTCAAGCGAAAAAAATATTATTTATTTGAAATATTGTATATTTCGTTTATATACTATCGTGCCTTCAATTAAATTTGTATGAGGTTTTATTAAAGTTAGCGGCACTGAATAATAACGGATGTTCTAAAAGTCTTTACGTCTAGGGCCGCTATGGAAATGCATGTTTGTAGGTAATAGATTCATACCATATTTTCTCAAAATCAAAGTTTCAATTCGTTTGAGAGTCAATTTTCTGTGTGAATTTGAATGACGTTTTTATTGAATAGATTTGAGTACAGAAATGCGCTTTTCAGTCCATGGTTGCCCAGGATGTAGGACTTTTTGAACACACGTTATTAATTGTATTTTTGAAAGCAAAATTTTGACTAAGTTAATTAATTAAAATTAGTATTTTCAAGTAGGATATTATCATCTTATTATTACAAATCAAAAATTTTATTGTTGAAAGTTATTTTCGAACTGGAAGATTAGAAAACGGATTGTAAATAAATAATAATAATACAACTGTAACACAAGAGATGACAACTGTCAATATTTTACTTCATCAATTTTATATTAGAATCATAGACTATTCCAAATAAGAATTTTATTGAAAGTACAAAGATTTATATTGTACATATTTTATTAAATATTATGTAAATTTCGTTTATTTTCTACATTTTCGATACTTTTTCGATAGTAAATATATTTAAAAAATTTATTTTATTATCCACCTAATATCTCCTTTTTTTTCAGAAATTTGTCTAGGAGCAAATTGTCCATGTACTGGTCTGAATTGTCCAATTGTCAATCCATGTCTTGGCCCAATTTGTCCCATAGTAAATCCATGTCCTGGACCAACTTGTCCCATAGTAAATCCATGCCCTGGGCCAACTTGCCCCGTAATAAATGCATGTCCTGGGCCAACTTGCCCAGTAACGAATCCATGTCCCGGGCCAACTTGTCCCATAGTAAATCCATGTCCTGGGCCAACTTGCCCCGTAATAAATCCATGTCCTGGGCCAACTTGCCCCGTAACAAATCCATGTCCTGGGCCAACTTGTCCTATAGTAAATCCATGCCCTGGGCCAACTTGCCCCGTAATAAATCCATGTCCTGGACCAACTTGCCCCGTAACGAATCCATGTCCTGGGCCAACTTGCCCCATACTAAATCCATGCCCCGGGCCAACTTGTCCCGTAGTTAATCCATGTCCTATATGCATACTTTCAGGCTATACTGCACCATGTTGCACGGGACTAGCACCACCATGCTGTTAACAAAATGTATTTCTTGGTTTATTATATACGTATAATCCAAATTTGTTTTATTGTAAACGCAGCACGTACAAACAAGTAGCGCTGCCTTTTTCTGTGAATGTCAATACATATTTTCAACAAAAATAAAGATATTTGAAACATCAACGTCTATTTATTGATAAATGCGGTTTAAATAAAACACTAACTGATAATGTTTTGTTTTGTAGTAAAAAAAAATATTTTCACTAAATTAAAGCATACGCGTACATGCGCGCGCACATTAACTTTAAAATATGTATTTCCTTATATCTTCAAGAGAACATACACATTTATACGACACATCACCTTCAAATAACATTATAACGAGAATGTAATAATTTTAACTTATTGTTTATATCCAGAGCGTCTGCAATAATTTGTGTATAATTTATAATTTAACGATGCTCTGTTGTGATACATATACACATATATTGTGGAGCCTTCGATTGCGACAAGTATGACATACATCAAGAAACAGGTACTCAAACAACAATATACACAACTGAAACTTTTAAATTATCATTGCGTAAAAAAGTTATTCTGTTTTACTAGAATTGTACCATTGAAAAAGGAAAAAGATTTCCGAAACATGTTTGGTATAGATAAATAAACACACCCGTAATTTTGAAACTTCAATTGTTTTATTGGATCTATAAAGCGTCAAAAAAAAGTATTACTGAAATATAAGGTCACAAAAATTATCCTATATATATATATATTTATTTTTCAAATAAAAAAATTTCGTATGATTTGCTTTGTAATTTGTAGACGGCAATGTTTACATCACCACTTACTCTGCAATTACATACATTACAATTTGATATTTGTAAATATTTCATATAAAAGCCGAAAAACTCCAATAATTTATCAATTGTTATATATATATATATATATATATATATATATATATATATATATAGTAAACCTAATCAGTAGGCGATTAAAGGTCTGTATATTACTTCAAAATATATATATTTAAAAAACCCTACATGTTTCGGCAGTACGCCTTTATCAAGAGAATTCAAAATATAAATGTATATATATTTATATTTTGTATTCTCTTGATAAAGGCGTACTGCCGAAACATGTAGGGTTTTTTAAATATATATATTTTGAAGTAATATACAGACCTTTAATCGCCTACTGATTAGGTTTACCATATCATACCAAGGTCACGAAGATATTATATATATATATACACATATTTAATAAACGGCTAAGAAATTATCTGAACATATATATATATATATATATATATATATATATATATATATATATATATATATTGTGGTAGTACGACTATGAAAGCCCTATGAACAAAAAAGAGTATTTTAAGACATGTTTAGAACATTAATATTAAGTTATTAAGCAGAGCCGTATATTAATTAGTATAAAATATCAAATAAGTTATTTTCGCGTTTTTCTTTCTACAAATTATTTGATAATGTCAGTAAAAATTCTATTTTCCTATGTCATTCATAATATTCATCTACACTTTTATAATTTCGAAGATATTTAACTTGTTTGATAGCAATGATTAAATTAATATTTCTCTAAATTGTGCTTTACCATTTGAATTCCAAACGGCGGAAAGCCATAGATTTGTATGTATGTGCATGAGACAATAATATATATTTAAAAAGTAGAATGGAATATGTCAAAATTAATATCTAAAATTTTAAAAGATATCCAAACAACGATATCATTTCAATTTATTCAATTAGGAAAGTAAAAATACATAAAAATTTCAACATATAAATACACGAAGCAGAGGATTTGGAAGAGAAAAATTAAAGTTGGCGTCTTTTACCCTGATACAAAAAGTAAGCGTCCCTTTTTGAAGAGTTACAATTAAAAATTATAAAACAGTGAAAAAGTCGAAAAAATTACCAAAATTAATTATTCCGAAGAATCAAAACTAATAGTGCTTCGTTTAAACACAAAATTGGAACCGAGCTAGACCTTCGAGGTTATAAAAAATCGATATTCGTATTCTGAAACGTCCCACTTCTACGAGCTTTCCAAAACGGCCTAGAACCTAATAAAAGTACTCCTGAATCCATCTAGAACATCTAAAGATCCTATCCATATATGTTTATGAGTATTTAATTTGATTATTTTTCCTAAAAGCTTTAACCAACAATATCGTTTTGGTACATTTTAATCTTATGAATCGCCTTATTACCTGATAATATACGGTTTACTTAGTATTAGTTCGTTATATTAAAATCATTAATTTATGGTTCTATTTAGTTAAAGTCACTTTAGAAACCACGTGTGTAATTATATGTGACTGAACATGTGGCCACTATCAATGATAAACATATTTACAGTAGTCTACATTTAAATGGAAATTGAAAAGAACAATTAAAAGCTTTATTTTTACATTTATAAATCAACCTTATTTTCTTTATTTATAATTAATAGTCAGTAGTTTTATTTACATTAATTCAGCACAGAGATATAGGCACTAAATTACCGACTCCTAAGATATAAAGAAAGAAGCTAATTAATAAAAAACCATTGACCAATATTTTAATAGAACCATTAGATTTCTGAGACATCTAAAAACAAATAAACCCACTAAGTGTACACTTATTAATAAAATAATAAAGTTGATTCGGCTTATTTATATAGTGTAACGGGTTGGTTTTGGCTCTTTTCCATTTTTGATCGCTTGGTCAATAAATTATGATCGAATGAGTATATCGTAGAATTTTGCTTATATTTGGTAATTTCGATCTTGAAAAGTTTATAGAATGTTTTTTTTGGCGGATATTTATTCTATCGTTAGTTGAAATTGGAAGTTTCGTCGTAGTAATTTTATAAGTATTATTTAATTTAATTAAAATAGTTATTTCGCTTGAAATACTTCAATGTCTATTACATGTCATTAACGAGGGTAGAGTGTAATATTCTTGACTTGACACATAGATGGCGATCAGAGTACCAAATAGAGTTCATTTTCTGAAACTACAAACTGTTACTATACGCTCTGTCAATTGTCACTTATTAAAGTACAGTCAACAAACTTTCATTAAAGTTTCAAATAAACTTTTGTACATTTACCAAAATAGAGAAAATATAGTATCAGACAGTATTAAACGTTTCGTTATAACTTGCTACAGATCTGCATTTTGTGTTGCCTATACGCAAACAAGGTGTTTCATTACTTCAGAGGCTTGCTGTATCAATAGACATATACATACATACTATATTGCTGTGTAATTTGATTCTAAAATGGGCTCCAATTGTCAAACGTGAATCGTCACACACACGCATATATATAGTTTTAGACTCTTACGAATTGTTCTCAGGATTTTAGCTTTCAAAAGGTGTTCTTTGCAACTAGGCCTAGCATCCAATGTAATAAGGAGAGAAATAATACGATAAGATATCAAATTTAATACATTTATTGATAAACATTATCAATTATATTTTTATTTTAAAATGGAACATAGCGTGTATATCCTTATGTATAATTAAAATATATACACATCTAGATATTTAAATATATAACTTTGAAGGTCTTTGACTAATAAACCTTGTAAACACACCTGTCTTGGACCTTAGTCCAGTGAGTATAATACTCTACAAAATACCAGAGTAAGACACAGTGTTTCTATTTAAGATTAATAAAGCAGTGAAGCTTATGGATTTATTATTAGTTCTTCCAAAATGATAATATTTTAAAGAGAAATGTACTATTTCATATTCATGTGACGAGAATATACCCTACCACATGAGATACTTAATTTCACACAATAGGTTTTATTTGAAATCTCAATTACTTAATGAATTCTCAATTATGAGTCAAAACCAAGATATTTTTAAATGCTTGTTAGATCTTTTTCTACGTGCGATTTAAAAGATGTCGGTGTTATTTTTTCTGTTTTTAAACAGGAATTAGAATTAATTCACAATTAATCAATAATTCATATAAAATTAGTAATCTTAAAATTTTTAATTTAAGAGCTCTAAAGTCTTAAGTGATATTAGTTAATTGAATAACATAAAAATAATAATTCTCATTTTAAATAAATAAGATATACGTATTGTATAAATGATTTTACTTAAAATATCTGACACTCTCTTTTACTACAAGTGCAAATTTTAATATCTGGCTACTGCTTTCAATGGATTTTAAGAAAATCTTTCTTTTTTCAAACAATTTTCTAGGTATATGGCTGGCTTTCATCGATATTTATTGTTTTCTATCGAAATAAAAATTGAAGTGAAAATAAAAATATATTATTATTTTCTCTCGCTCCTTCTTTTCTTACATGTCTCGTTCTATGTGCCTTTCTTATTTTTAACGTTTAAATGTCTTTTTGTACTCGCTTATCAAAACCTGTCATTTCACGATTCGATTTGCGTGCGTAAAAAGTCACTTTAAACACGAGTGCGTAAAAGTAAAGTTGGTACTTCCTGGAACTTGATTAATTTAGTGACATTTTAAAATCATAAATCCCTAACCTTAATGATATGCTACCCAGTTCGTTGTTTTTCTATGAAAATAAAAAGAAATGAAATAGAAATTATTATATTTGGAAGGTATGCAATTCAATGTCAGAACAGCAACAAATATTATATAAATTACCATTATTCATTCTTTTCAGAAATTGAAACGGAACAATTATTAAAAATTTTGATTGGGCAATTTTGACAACCAGAGATTGATACCCCAAGGATTAACTGGTTTGTTTGAATTGATCTTGATTGGGAAGGTAGAGTAACGTTGATTGTATTATTACATATATCTTGTATTTCAGATGTCGAACAAGTTGCAAGCGGAGTCGATATCTCTAACGGGGTCATTGTTTTAGCTAATTCTACTATGCAGAGAATTTTCGATATATCCTTCTGCAACCGTAGATGATTTCCATCCACAATGCCTTTTAATTGAAAGCAAGTCACTTCCTTGGTTTGCCAACAATGTCGCTGAACTCCTTCGAAAACAGTGACCTGTGAAGTTACTTGCTCTCTCAAGCTGAAGATACTCAGCTACTCGCATTGGAATTTTGCCAATTGTATTAAGACCAACAGTGAACAAACACACTTGCCATTGCGATATGTTAAAAAGAATCGCTGTTGGCTGTCCGGTCTTAAATTTGCATATTGCCGAATTAATGCAATCCATTCGGGCTTAATGATTGCAAATGTACGGCTGTTACCTGTTTTAGTTTCTGGAATTGTTACGATAATTAAATTCGATTTAAATTCTATGTCTCGCAATGACATTTTGCAAAGTTCTTCACGTCGACACGCTCCAGAAATACCCAATATTAATACAGCCTATAAATACAAATAGTGTTGTATGGAATTTAAATATATGGAAATGACTTTACCTTCATTAGTAGAAACAAAGAATTTGGTGCTTCAACAATAAATTTAGTAATTTGTTCTTCGGTTAATACAGCTGATTTTTTAGGCTGATGTTGTTTCGTTATCTGTTTTAAATACGCTATGAGTTTTGCATATTTAGATATATCCGTATTATCATATATTATTAAGCATGATTTTAACATAGAATAAGTGGACCATAATGATTTATTTGATTGTAAATTTTGAAAATAAACTAATAAACAAGTTTCGGAGTATTTTTGTATATTTTTAGATCTAGCCCAAGTTACGAATTTAGTATAAGTGCTTTTGTATATGTTTTTTGATTTTATGGGTAATAAATTATCCACTGCAATATTGGCAGCGAATTTCAAGCGGTGTACATTGCATTTCATTATCAGAATTCATGTTGTTGGTGAGGTTTTTATTTTGTATGGAATTTTTTGAATTTGATAATTTTAAATTAAATGTCACTTCAAATAATCAATACTGCCAACTCTAATTTTTTAAATTAATATCAAGGGATTAGTAGTGTGTCATAAACGATAACGTATTTAACAATAAGTATTATTATTATAGTTCTCGTACAAAAAATATTGTACAAACTTCGTGCGTGAAACATTTCGCGAATTCGTGTCCATAAAGCGCTCGCCTACGGCTCGCGCTTTAAACTGGTCACTCATTCGCGAAATATGATTTCACGCACTTGGTTCGTAAATAACTATTCACTTATAGTTTGTACATTTCTTCTCTTTCTAATTGACTAGTTTACTCTGTCTTTCATTCGATATTAATCATGGTCTGCAATTTGAATATAACCTTAAAATTTCAAACATAGTTTGACATCTGGATTTGTTTATTTGTTTAAACAAACATATAGCTATTTTAATAGGTAGAAGATACCATCAGCTGTTATAAACTCATAACCTTGCTGTTATTAAGTTATCTTTTTTAATTTCGAATTTCCTGTCTATCTTTAACCCCACCACAATATTATTTAAAGGTGTTGTTATGCATTGTCATGTTATAAATTTGTGTGGTTATGGTAAAAGTAAACATGAGAATTTAACCTCAGCCAAGTTAATCACAAGAAATTTCAGTTTTTCTTAGCAAAACACCTACTCATATACGTATATGCAGAATGGAAAAAAATTTAATGTGTTTTCTTTTAAATGATTTCGGTCGTGATTTATTCCTCATAAAGATAATGCACTACGTTCATCAAAGAAGATTAAAAATAAGGCGACATGTCCTATTACATTCGTTTAAATCCCAAAATATTCGATATGAAATCGACCACCATTTGTGGCTAATGTCCTACAATGAGCAAATATTTTTTCAACTTTTCAGAATGAAAAAATTCACATTTAGGAAACTTTTAGAAGTCTCAATAGTTAATGACAAATATAAGATTAACCTCTCTAAACCGCACTACAAACAAAAACGAAAATATAACCTAAAATCATCAAATGTGTAACATGTCAATATAATCGCCTTTTTAAAAAAAATTACAAGGGTTGTAACAGGTGACGTAAGTGATGACGTATTACAATGGCGTCACTTCCATGTTCTCCTATATTACCTCTAATGAAAACTCTCGCGAAAATACAAAGTTTCTAAACCTTTTATAATAGGATAATAGATTGTAAATATTCTTTCTACACTTTACGACGCTATTTTATTCGAATCTTTCATAGAAAAAAAAATTCGCCTTCAAGTAGGAATCGAACCCACGACCTCTGGCTTGCCGGACCATTGCTCGACCACTGAGCTGTTGAGGCGTGAATTTGAAACTTTTAGGATAATACGATAAAGGATAATAGATGTTAAGCCTCATATTAAGCTTTGTTTTGTACATTATGGAATCTTTTGAAGTATTATCAATATCATTGATTCTCTTTTTGGCTAATCGCACCTATTTTTAAATGAATGCTGTACTATTTCTTATAAGTAGGTGGTACAAAATGTCAATTTTGAAACACATATTATATCATGTTTTTATTTATTACAAAGTTCTTATTGTCTTTTTAGGTTGTTCCAATTTATTCTGTATATATTATCTAGTAATATGTACCTAATTTTATAAGATTCCAATCGATATCTTTTATCTCAAATTTAACATACTGCTTCAACAAACGATTTTTATTTATTGAAGAAATCTTAAAGGTCTAAATGTTTATTATAAAATTTTTCTACTACATATTATAATGTTCTAAATATCCTTTTATATTTTGGTACGTATTTCATGTTCTTAAATTCTAAATTTTAATATTTATAAACTGAATTCTAAAGAAATAATAATATATATATGACATTGAACATTGAATATAAATTTAATAAGTTGACATAGATGTGTTTTTCTAACACGATCTGTTTTGTGACATTTTAAACCTATTACAGAAAATAATAAAAAATCTCTGTATGTAATAAATATTAGATTTATTGTACAGGGTGTATTCAAAATTGACATGTTCCAAATTTTTCTTATATTTTTTAATTTATCTTGTTTAGAAAGATACACAACAATATGCATATGTGGTGTTGTAATTTGCTAATCATAATCAAGGGGAAAAGCCATGGTGAAATACACAGCAATCAATATGTTCGTACTTTTGTATGATATTTTTACAAGAATAAACCTAACAAAAAATGAAACTAATAAATATCGTAATAAAGTACACGTGTTTCGTATAACATTGATAAACAATTTTTTCTTTCAATTTATTTACAATATTGCAACAGGTGTTCGCTGTGATTTTTTTATATGTGCATCATAAACTACATTTATTACATATATTTTATTTATTTACTGTTCATAAAATGGATATTATGATGCGATCCTAAATATTCTGCGTGTTCAGTCAGGAGCCGCACCAATGTAATTAAATATTAAATTAACAAACTCAGCAAATGTGTTACTTAAATTTGTTCGAACGTTTGTATATGGTATACAAAATTAATCTTTAGCTTGATATAACTTTATATTCAATGTCGAACATAGAATAAGAGTTCAATATATTCATTCTCAGATTATACTTAAAACATATAATTCTTTAATATCTGACTGAAAAATGATAAATTTCGTTTAACGCTAGGTTAAAAGTACTTTCTCTCCTAAAAAAAGGAATTTATCATCACGTGTGTAGCTTCGCGGTATCTTTCTTTTAACGTGGTACATTTTCTCGCCCGTTTTAATTTATCCTCATCTCATTAACAATGAGAAATTTTCTTTCGAAGAAATCTGGGGCGGCTATCGTAATAGGAACTAGATTAATTTTGATTTATTTCTTAATTTTAATTTTGATTTATTTCTTAATTTTAAATTTGATTTATTTTTATCTTTGCTGATAGCGTGAAAAACGTGAAGATATATCAAATCTAAAACATACATAGTATACAACATTGTACAAGCTTTTTCAAGCGACGTGGTAATAATACACAAACATTACATATCTGAAATTAGTTTTTTTCTAAAAATGTAAATAAATTGTATAGAGAGGACGTCAAAAGCACACAAAACAGACAATGTAAAGTACTATCATAACACAACATACTGCTTAAAAATCAATCAATTCTATAAAATTCCATTTGGTGTACTATTTCCTTCACATGATTTTTAAAACGGCACTTCGAGAATGATCTAATGTTCTCTGGTATGTGGTTATAAATCTTGATGCACTGATGTATTGCATATTTTGCACTTTTGTGAGATGTGTGTGTGGCGGAACCAATGCCATGCGAGAAACCCTCATGTATCGCGATATTTCCGAAAGATGTCTCCGTAGTTTATCTTCACAAAGAGAGCATACTCAAGAATATATATAGATGGCAAGGTAAGTATTCTATTCTCGGTAAAAGTGTTTACGCATGTATCTCTCTTGCTCGTGTCAAATATATATATCGTCCTAACACGCGCCTTCTGGAGATTGAAAATCCTACCCGCATCAACAGAGTTAGCTCAAAACACGATCCCATATTTAATTCTTGAGAACACATCAGCATAATATGCGGACAAAGCCGCGTCAGCACTTATATTTATCCTCCACATGCCCCCCCTCAAGAGAGGTCAGCATCCACAATCCATCCCAGAAACTGTGCCTCGTTGGTGGAGGCAAGGATATCACTGTTGCACATTACCTCAAGAGCCTTTCTATTAAAGGACAACAGCTTGTTTACATTCACTAGCAATTTTTCTTTAGGAACCATTCCTCTTACGAAATTATAGTATTTCTTACTCTTTCCCACAAACTTTGGGCGGCTCACACCGCGCAGAACCCAAATCATATCTTCCGCAAACATCACTCGATGATCCCTGGCAGATCGATCACATAAAGCAGGAACAAAGTTGGGCCCAAAATAGATCCCTGAGGCACACTACACTCGATGATCTGCCAGTCAAATGTCAACTTCTTTCCCAGCTCATCACAGGCACTAGTACACAGTGCTCTATTTAACAGATAAGACCTCACCCAATCTAGATCAATGCCACGAAATCCCATCAGCTCTAGTTTCCACAATAAAACCCGATGACTCACACAATCAAATGCCATACTTAGATCCATGAAGACACAAGCTGTTTGCTCCTTTTCACTCAAGCCCAATGTCACTTCTTCCATAAGCTGAAACAGAGCGCGACTCGTAGATCTCCCCCTTACATAACCATTTTGGTTGGGGTTCAGGATGCTTTGTTTGTTTATAAAACCGGCAACTCTCTTATGAACCAGTCTTTCAAGGACCTTCAAAACATTTGATATTAGAGCTAAGAGTCTATAGTTTTTAAAATCCATTTTGCCTCCGGACTTATATATCGGCTTTATAACAGTCTGTTTTAATCCATCCGGGAATATACCGGGCAGGAATTAATTATTTATCACGTGAGCCACAGGAACAACGACACATACTAAAACGAGTTCTGGGTTTGATTATAAATTAGTCGTTTCACAATTTTCTCTGAAAATGATAACGTGACTGAGTTCTTGCTTGAATTCATAACGGGAATTTCTCGTGGGCGTATATAGTCCGTTCTCGAGAAAGCGGAGAGACTATAAGACGCCGGAACGCGTGCGATAATTACGGGGAATTCAATTAGGTTTTTTCATATATGTCGACAGTCTCGACATGGGCAGTAAAAGTAAGAAAATAACGGCATCGGATTTACTTACTGAGCTGCGGAGCCTGGACATTGCGACAGCTTTCTTCATTTCCTCCTGGCCAGCCTGGTTGTTGCACTGCCGGCAGGAATACACGCAGCCTAGAAGAAAGACGCTTGGCGTCACTTAAGGATACGGCTCAGTGCCGCTTCCAAAGAAGAACGAGAGACAGTCTTACCCGCTTCTCTACAGGTGGGCTCTCTCCATCTTTTCCTGAGCAGCTTGGCTACTGCACCGCCGGGAGGAATACACGCAGCCTAGCGGAAAAAATCCTAGCGTCCCTTAAGAATAACTAATAAATAAGGATAAGAGGCAGTCTTACCCGTTTGATTGATAAAATTCTTCCACATTTCTGGTGTTATATGTTCCAGTGCATCCTGCCATAGGCGCAAGACATTCTCATATAGGTATCCCTATATTATCGTAATTTTTTTTGGAATTCCTCATATATTTTCAATTGCATTGAATGTACAATAATATGGGTAATATAAGTACGTTGTTTCCATACTTTTAAGCCAACTTATCTGCCACACAATCTTCTTGGTCTATGCCTTAAATTAAATAATAAAGTAGTGCTAATTATACAAATAAAAAAAAACTAACTGTTTAACAAGTTGCAGGAGTTGTAGTTTCAAAGAGTTGTCATCATACTGTATTTTATTTTCATTTAATTAACCCTGGATGATATCAATCTTTTTCGACATAGAAATTGGGATACTTTTTTCAGTAACACTACGGTAAGGTGCATTATCCATTATGGTCAGAGATGGCTGCTCTAGATTTTTAAGTAACTGTTCTTCAAACCATTGCAGAAAGTTACTTAAGTTCATTTCTCCATGATAGTCCAGATCAGTTCCTTTTGATGAAAATGTAAGCAATGCTTCAGGTATAAATTCTTTTAGAATACCAGCATGAACAATAATATATCTAGAAAGCACCAGAAAATCTACTCGACCAAGAATAATATGAGATTGTTCCATTAGTGCTCTGCAAGGATCTTTTTCCAACGGAAACCAATGTTACGTAAAATTATTGATAAAGATGTTCTATCACCATTATATATGCTTCTCTCTTGTAGGGTGTCATGCAAGGTGTTAAGCATAACGAGTTGTTCTGAAGGATAAACATATGATGTGATTATGATATAATGAGATATATTTTAATATATATCATATATTGTATTCCGAACAGCCATTTGATCAAAGTCATCAGTATTACTGACTGTTTTTTTTACGATTCTATGTTTTTTGGGACTGTTCAAGGGTTTACCTTCCTTGATATCTTTCAGTATAGCCGAAACAGTACTAGAATGAAGTTGCAAAGCATTAGCAAGTAGCTGTGAGTAAATTAATTTTCTTTCAAAACAAATATTCTTTTTTAAGCATATATTTATTTATTTGAGAATTTAAACATTTCGGCATTTCGAGGTTAGATCTAGAACTTTTCACCAGATAAGCGGAAGATTACCTATTTCTATCGCGATGTAAGTGTTGTTTTGACAAAAAAACAGTTAAGATTGATGTAAAAACGCAAAGTTTAAATAAGTATAGCATACGCCAATTAAGTTGGCGCGAGAAGGGGTAAGTTCGCGCAGGATTAGAAGTAGTGGGGAGATTTGTATTTGGTTTTACATCAAATGTCAGATAATTCTAACCTCTGAGCGTGTATGATCCCCTAGCAAAGACATTACAAAATATGTTCTGTCAAACGACAATGACAAATGTATTCTGACAATTACTTGAGTAGTGCGGGTGGCCGTTTTTAAAAACGGCTTCTGCGCACCCCTCCTCGCGCCAACTTAATTGGCGTTTGCTATACACAGTAATAAGGAGAAAACCGGTAGCAATTAATTCAAACAAATTCAAATGTCAATTGTAGCTTAAATGTCAACAACGATTTTTATGTTGCAAATGCGCGTTTTGGAGGGTTAATATGCGAATATATTTGGTTTTTAATAATGGCATTATCGGCAGGCGCGGCTCGTGATGACGTATTTGGGGGTTGCGTACAATGATGTGAGTGCTTCGTGTATTCTTGTGCGCGGCTCGTGATGACGTATTTGGGGGTTGCGTACAATGATGTGAGTGCTTCGTGTATTCTTGTGTACTAACTGTAACGTTTTCTCAGTGAACACCGAAAAGACACGAGGCACTCGCATCATTGTACGCAACCCCCAAATACGTCATCAAGAGCCGCACCTCTATCGCATAATGAAGATGGGGAAATTCGATATTATGATGCCTTCCTGAATCCCCTTAATTTAGTGAATTTCGGAACTTAGAGTGAACAGAGTATAGGTCCATATGGCAGGTAATATAATACGTGTGTTCATTTGAAAAGTCAATCTAGGTTACTTTGAAATTTTGATAGAATAAGACGCATATATATTAGTATGTGTTTGTTGTTCCGTAAACGTAAATCCAAATGACATTTGATAATGTCAATCACATTTGTTATTTATTTGTATGTATGAAACTGTCAAAATATAAGACTTCGTAGGTTAAGTAGTAAATTTTAATTTGCGACATACTTCAAAATGTTCTCAGTAAATCACATGCTACTAGATTGACTTTTCAAATGAACACCCGTTACCTACATACATTGACATTTTGCATCTCAATAACCTTGAAAACTTAAAAACTGATTCACAACGTGTTAATTTTGTTAAAATGTTGTCAAACGTCAAAATAGTCGAACAGTTTTTCTGACCGCCAGTTTACATTTGACAGAATGACATACGTTGAAAAGAAAATGCTATACGAACAACGTATATTAAATACAATTGACAATAGACATGTTCATATTTTTAAATAAAATATTAAGTAATATCAACAAAAATTAATAAATAATATTTCGTGGATAGCAAGATTTAAATTTGAAAATATCAAGAATCAATGTGACCAACTGCATACTTTACATAAAAATAAAACTCTGAACTTTCTGAATCTCTCAATTAAATAATTTCAATTTATTAATGTAAAATAGAAAAAAATAGTATAAAAAACTCGTTTCATAAGGCCTTTGGTTGCACTCTTTCTTTAGAAAACTCGTGCCACAAAATGGTGGCTTATGAAACTTGTATTTTGATATAGATACTATGTTCTTCAGTTCATCTATTAAAAGTGATATTATCGAAACAATCTCGCTTAGTGACGTTAGTTGGATATTTTTTAGGCCAAATATTATAAATATGTTAAAAATATGATCAAGGTTATCAGTACATAAAAATGTAATTATATAAGTTGATACGAAAATGCAAAATTTTTTATTTCGTAATAAAGATTATTTGGGACGACTTTTATCGTCTAAATATTACATATGAAGGAAAAGAAAAATGTGAAGGTTAAGGTTATCTTCATTTAAAAATAAAATATATTTTTTAATAAGTTATTCTTGTATTTTATAGAAACATTGTTTTTTTTTAATTTTGCTGTTGTTCATAGGTAACGAATAAAATTTTCTGGATTAAGTAAATATGTGCTTCAAATAGTGCGCATTAATTTTCGTCATAGTTTCTTGAAAGCACTCTAAGATATTTAATTTACGTTTAGATTTTGCCACAATTTCGCTTCAAATTCTTTAACTGAAATAAAATAGTCTCAATTTCATTTTGTGGAAAAGTATAAAGTTCAAAAAAACAAAACTGTAAGAGAGCGCGTGAAAGAGTGACCTTATTGACTGTTAGAAATTGTTTCACGATCAAATAAGATTCCCTCGCTTCCTGTTTAGTATGTTTTGCGTGAAAGTTCGGTGACTCCATAATTGTTTTGCATCCTGATAATTTCTTTCGAATATAATTATATGTATTTTCTTTCGTTTGTAGAGTCGATCCAAGTTAATGACGAAATACTGTTTCTGATTTTCGTATGTCATAATTTTATCGACGTTAAAATAAAATTTGATACGTTGACATATTGATATTAGACCACGTGATGGTAAAGCTGTTTAGTAATAATTTAAGCAACATAGATCTACGGACACGTAATTAGTCCATCCATTTATAGATTCATTATGGATATTAGTTACCGCTCAAAATTTCAAAATATGTGGGTTATAATTGTGTAAGCAACTTACTCTTTATAATTATGAATGCTGAAACACTTGGATTTTGAGTTTTTAATTTCAGTTAACAAAAATAAAATAGTATATTAAAAAACAAGTTTCATAAGGCACCATTTTACCGCACGAGATCAGTTTAGAAAACGAGCCGCGATAGCTGCGAGTTTTCTAAAGAGCGAGTGCGGCAAAAGGCCTTATGAAACGAGTTTTTTCTATTTTGCGTTCGAAATGAACTCATTATGAAACCCAAAACAGTATCGAAATGAGCTCCATTTCGATACGCTTTTTTTCATTTTTCAATGTTGGCGTTATTCGAATACATAAATAAATAGCATTGCTGTCATTTGATTTTAAGAATTTATGTACATTTGACATATATGATATATGTCCGTATTTTACACAAACAACGTATTTTGTATACAATTAGTAAATAATATGTAATATAATATACTTCGCGGATAGCAAGATTTAAATTTGAAAAAGTCAAGTATCAATGTGACCAACTGCATGCTTTATATAAAAATTAAACTCTGAACTTTCAAATTAAATAATTCCAATTTAAGCAATTTATTAATGTAAAAAACGCAAAATAGAAAAAATAGTATAAAATAGTATATTAAAAAACGAGTTTCATAAGGCACCATTTTGCCGCACGAGATCAGTTTAGAAAACGAGCCGCTTGCGGCGAGTTTTCTAAAGAGGGAGTGCGGCAAAAGGCCTTATGAAACGAGTTTTTTATACTATTTTTTCTATTTTGCGTTTTTTACATTAATAAATTGCTTAAATTGGAATTATTTAATTTGAAAGTTCAGAGTTTAATTTTTATATAAAGCATGCAGTTGGTCACATTGATACTTGACTTTTTCAAATTTAAATCTTGCTATCCGCGAAGTATATTATATTACATATTATTTACTAATTTTCGTTAACATTACTTGATACTTCATTTAAAAATATAAACATGAGGGACATAGAAACATATATATGTTGTTGTCAATTGTATACAACATAAGTTGTTTGCGTAAAATACTGATATCTGTCAAATGTACATATATTCTTAAAATCAAATGACAGCAATGATATTTATTTCTGTATTCGAACAACGCCAACATTGAAAAATGAAAAAAAGCGTATCGAAATGAAGCTCATTTCGATACTGTTTTGGGTTTCATAATGAGTTCATTTCGAACGCAAAATAGAAAAATTAATTTAAAGAAATTAGAGATGAATTAATTCTATATTTATAATTCGTACATCATTTATTAATAAACGCTGAATATTTTTTAACATCTACTCCACTAATTGATAGGTCTCCGCTGGTATATTCTTCTACGTTCATTCAACTTGTTAAATAAATATTTGTATTTTTATATTGCTTTTTCTGTTTTTATTTTCACACCCAGAAACTCTCTATATTTTCATGACATGCCTGATTTTTAAATTCAAATTTGACAAAGTAAAAATTAAACATTAAAATAAATGAAACAATCTATTGTTTTTACTTTCAAAATGGTCTTTACTGTCGAACAAAATACATTTATTCTAATGGTTTATTTTTGAAGCCGCTTGCGAATTGGAAATATACCGGGTTTTTCTTTTGTCATTACACACTGACTTTTTTTCATTTACCCTTACACATAGGCATTAATGTATGGTGGCATGTGGTAGGCAACCAGTTATACACCAGAATCTACGTGCAAACAATAGCTTAATTCACATATTTATCAATTTTTATTCATTACAAAAATCGTAAATTAAATACATTTTATTGAAAAATAGATAATTTATTTAACACTCTCGCCGCCACGCGATTTTATGCCTTTGACCCCTACAGGCCACAAGCAATTGTAGGTATATTTGCCGATAAAAATCATCGGAAAAGCCACAAAACCCATTTTTACTTTTATTTTTGTCAAAATACGTCAACAAACGATCGTGTATCGCTAGCGATACACGTGGCCCAGGAGTGTCACGTGTATCGTTAACGATACACCCAAGTTCGAATATCGTATGTCTTTTCGTCACAGTTGTCTTTTGTTTCAGATCTAGCAAGCCGTGAAGTCGCGAAAGTTGTGTAGAAAGGACATATATATATTGTGAGAAAAGTGTAAAAGTGTTGTGTAAAAACTTTGGTTCAAAAATGGACCAGCGCAAACTATCCAAAATGAAGAAATATTACAAAATTAGCGAACTAACTGAAGAACTAGTTGAAGAACTGATGAATATGAGCGATGAAAGTTTTGATGATTCAAACGCCGACCCTATGTATCAAACCGAAGATTCAGATTCCAGCGATTCCGAAGCACCGGGACCTTCAACAAAAGCAAAACATTTTCCCATCGCCCGCCAATCATCTGACAGTGACAATCGAAATTACTCAAATATAGATTGGAGAAATCCAATCGGCACACAAAAGGTATTTCCATTTGTTGGTAAAAGCGGTATGGACGAAACCACTAGTGGAATATTAGCTTTAGCCGACCCAATTATTTTTCACTTTTCCTTACCCACGAAATAGTTGAATTGATGGTTAACGAGACTAATTTATACGCAACGCAGCAACTAGAAGATTTTGACGACATAGGGCCTAGGTCCCGGCTACACAAATGGGAACCAACAGACGCGCAGGAAATGCAAAGATTCATTGGTCTAATCGGATGGATGGGCCTAGTCAAGGTCCCAAAACTTTCCCATTATTGGAGTACAAGTGAATTGTATTCCTTTACTTTGCCAAGGAATACAATGCCCAGAAATCGGTTCGAACTCTTGCTGAAATTCTGGCATTTCTCTAATAATCAAGAAGAACTATCAGAAGAAAATCGCTTACATAAATGTGAAAGAGTGCTCAATATGTTCATAGAGAACTTCCAAAAAGCCTATTCACCAGGACAGAAAATTTGCATCGACGAAACGATGATCCCTTGGAGAGGTCGTCTGCGTTTCAGACAGTATATCCCTTCAAAGCGTCATCGGTATGGTATAAAACTGTATAAGTTATGTACCGGGAAGGGATATACTTGGAATCTTTCCGTATATATTGGCAAAGACTCGACCGATGGAGAACACTCTGCTTCTGAAAATGTGGTCTTCAAACTCATACCAAATTTACTAAATGAAGGTCGAACAATTTATATGGATAACTACTACACGAGCATACCCTTGGCTTATCGACTGCTTGACATGACCACCCATGTAGTTGGAACCCTTAGCAAAACAGAAAATAAATCCTTGCCGATGTTCAAAATGCTAAGCTAAAAAAGAGCGAAGTGATTGCAAAAGAATCCCCTGGTGGGGTAACAATTATTAAATGGAAAGATCAACGGGATGTCAGGATGTTGACAACATGCCAGATAGGTACCGAAATGGTTCAGGTTCAAATGAAGAGACGACAAGCTGACAGCATAAAACCAAAATGTGTCATCGATTATGATTCAGGCAAGTTCTCCGTCGATGTTAGCGATCAGCTAGCATCTTATAATACCGCACTGAGACGTTGTACGAAATGGTACCGCAAACTTATGATAGAAATCATCTGGGGGACAGCATTAGTAAATGCGTGCTGTTTATATTGCGAAAATGCATTGTCCTCAAATAAAATAACGATTTCTGAGTTTCGGGAGAAAATAAGCATGTCAATCATTATGGAAAACCGAAATGAAGCTGCTGCTAAAAGACGTCAATCAACAGTTCAACATCATCTGATCACGCACGAAGCAAAGAAACGGGCACGGTGCTCTGTATGCTACCAGAAATATGGCAAACATGGCACAATTATTGATGGAAAAAAGAAATATCCAGCACAAGTTATCACTATCTGTGATAAATGTTTTTTGTAAAACTTTTGTAAAAGCTGTTTTAATGAAAAACATTAAAATGTCTTATTTAGTTCTATGTTTTTTCTGTAATACAAGTTTTTGAATCATTTTTTTATTTATTTATATATTACCTAATTATTTTAAAAGATTTTATTGAACATACGATTATTCCTATAGTAATTGTGGCAGGCTAAAACTCTATATGCAGTTTGATAGTCCCAGGCCACTATAATGAATTACTGTTGCTAAATATACGTATCGTGTGTAGTTTGATATTCACGGTAAGTCGAATATGAGGATGTCTAGTGTATCGCTAGAGATACACGTGGCCCACAGTGAACACTGACGGTGTATCGCTAGGTATACACGTGGCGGCGAGAGTGTTAAATCATGAATACGTATAGCAAAGACGAAAAAGTTTCAATGGTAATGTGGTACTAGAAGAATAACAATTTAAGGACGGTCAGAGACATGTTTTCTGTTAATTATCCTAACATGCCTATACCTTGTGCAAAGACAATTTTAAATATTTTTAACAAACTTAAAGAAGATAGTTTTCTTCTAAATTCCCACAAACATAATATTAAAATCGATCACGTGTTAACATAAGACATGAAGCTGAATATCCTGTGTTATGTAGAAGAACGGTCTGTATGATCGCTTTTAGATGTAGAGAGGCATTTTGGAGAATCGTACAGTTCGGTGTACAGAACCCTAAAAGAATTTAAATATAAGCCATACAAGGTATAAACCATCAAGAGCTTTTCGAGGAAGATAAAGTAAAACGAACTGATTTTTGTGATATAATGTTTAATTTGCTAAATGAAAACCAAGAAATTTTAAATATAATAATTTTTACTGATGAAGCTATATTTACCAAATGGTGAAGTCAACTCTCAGAATTTCCGGTTTGTATCCTACATTTATCCATTGAAAAATACTAAATTTCCTTTCCATTAATCCATTGGGTATTGGTCCCGTAAAAATCTTCATGCCCAATACCTAACCCGAACGCAGTACCTTCAAAAAGTCAATGTCAGGATTGGAATAATAAGCGATAGACCTATTGGCCCATTTCTTATTGACAGTAACCTCCCTGCAGAATATATTTGAATCTCTTGCGAAACCACATCATTTCATCAATTGAAATACTAAAAAGTGAAATTTATAATAACGTGCAAATGCGTAACTTGGACGAATTGAAAGAACGTATAACTACTGCATTTGATGAAATAAATCCAGAATTTATTCGAAATACGTTACTTTCAAAATCGCCTTGCTTATTGCCTTGAAAGACAAAGAGGACATTTCGAAAACTTGCTATGAAAACTGTTGTTTTGTTTGTCACACACATAATTAACCGTCAGAATAAATTAATCTTTTCATTCAAACTGAGATTTTCTTTCTTTCCGAAAAACATAACCTAATTCTTTCTGACATTATTTTGTTTGGTATTACCCACTGTTGCCAGTATAAGTATATTCAAACTAGATTTTAGAATAGTTTCGCGATAAATTTTAAGTTTTGACATAGACAAAGAGTTTCATGTACATTCTGTATAGCAATCTAAATAATTTCCCTTTGAAAGCTTAAACATTCATATTTTTAATAGCTAGAAAGCATAGTAAGATAAAACCCATTGAGTTATTTCTTCAGCTAATAGGAAAAGTTTCGATATAATTTTAATAAAATAATTTCTTAGATGACATAATTTTTTAAAATTTTTATTTAGGTACATTATCATATTAACATTTTTCACTTTTAGTCTTCGTTCTATTAGTAAACTAGCTGTACTAAACACTCTTTCACTTTCTACACAGACAAATACAGAAGTATTTCCAAGCATATTATTCTGAGGGCTTCAGCTCTATTCCTGTTACCTAAAAGAAAATTCAAATAAAAAATGCAATTATCCTTCTTTTCTAAACTTACCTTCCAAAATAGAAGAGGATCTACGTTCTGATTTGAATTTGGCCTTTCGAGGTACTGCTTTTTAGTTATTGTTACATCGGCTGTAATTGATTTTACTTTCTCCAATTCTTTCTTGCAGAATCCAAATAATAAAAGTGACTTTTGATGTGGACTAATTATAATTCGATTCGAATTCGATCGAATAATTCGATTACAGGCAATTGTTCTTTATTATCAGGATCTATTTTCTTCATAATATTAAACATTTATTGTTCTAGAAGAGAATTAGTGCCGATAGTATTTTCAGTACTACCAAAAACCTTCTCTTTTATCTCATCGAGGTCTCAGACAGTTGCCACTTTAGTAACTGATCGTCCTTTATATGAAAATAGTCTTGCTCTAACAGATTCCAAAAGTTTGTTGCATAGTGTTTTCCCTTTCCCAATCTTTAATTCCAATAGTGATGCTGTCAGATAATTGTACAGTCCAAAAGTTATTGGCACTATTAAAGAAATAGTAACATATTTATTAATACAAAGGTATAATAATAAGGTTTTAATAATATTTTATATTATTAAAAATACCTTTGTATTATACAAAACTGGTGGGGTTTACCTACTCATGTATGTTTCAATTATTCTGAAACATATTTATTACCTACAAGAATTTCCCACTACTGCTTTTCAAGATAAATTTCTCCAGTTTATAAAATCATTTATTTGTAAGATACCACGAGGCGTTACTTGTTTTTATCGTTTACTGAAATGGCCCCAATGCGTGGGATACGTTCGGTAATATTAGAAGTAATGTAAGGACGTTCTACAATTTCATAATGTGGTAAAATCTACTTTGTTATATTTTCTACCGTTTTTGATACATTAATTTTACTATCTTAGATACATTTCAACCTTAAAGAAATACTATTCATCTTTTTTGAATTTGTTAAAAATATTTCAAATTGTCTTCGCACAAGGTATACGCCCGTTTGGGATAACTGTTTTAAATAAATTACGTATTTTTCAATAAAATGTATTTAATTTAAGATTTAAGTATGTACAAAAAACAGAAATATTTTACAATTTGAAAAATGTTACTGGTGTATAACTGATTGCTTATTATGCTTCCACTATACATTTATGCCTATGTGTAAGGGTAAATCAAAAAAAGTAATTGCATTATAGCTATGTGTAATGACAAAAGAAACCCCCAAATTTAACTTACAATAAATTTATCGAAATGTATCTGAAGAACAAATTGAATTGAATATAGTAACTTTTTACAATAATGTTAGAATAATCGAACGGTTTTTAAACACTGGTAATGTGGCTAAAGGTAAATTTACCGGCCGTCTCACAATTATTACACTCGATGTTTTGGAAAATGTGAATCAAATTGCTGAACAAAATCCTCATGTTTCTGTACGTCGTTTATTTCAATTAATAGGTAAGCTCCAGGTTACAATTAATCAATTCGTTTAACGTTTCCTACATCTATTCCAGAATTTCCGTACGAATTCTCAGGAATCTGAAAAAAGCAGCTGCATTTACACCCATATAAGTTTTAAATTATCCCTGATTTTTTTACAATTAGTCCAATTTTGTGAATGGTATAATGATCATCAGGATATCATCGATCAGCAAAATTTGAATTTGGTCGACTGATAATCACACAATTTAATCCAAGTACCAACGAATCCTGCTAAAATTGGTGTTTGTGTGACATTGTCAAGATAACGAATTATTGGGTCAATATTTTATTTCAAGATATAATTAACACATAAAGATAGGAAATCATTATTTTAGAGTGATTTGGCAGTTGGATAACATAGAATTAACTAATGGTTACTTCCAACAGAATTGTGCCACACCACACACAATTATAAATTATTTACAGTAATTTTTCCCAGACCGCTTTATAAGTGTAGGTTTATGGACACGTAGACCGCTTTATTCATCTTTGGATTTCTTTTATTTCTTTATTTAAAAAACAATTTGATATTTCGATATATCATAAACAATTTGTAGGAACTACTCTTGGCCATTGAGGAAGAGTCCAGTGTTGTTTACAAGTAGGAGGCCAATCATCTTTTTCAATAATTTTCTTTGTACATAATTGTATTATTCGTAGTATGGGTTCGAGAAAATTGTTTCAACTATCATTTTGTATAAATTTCACTTCTGAAATCAGTAATTCGAATCATATTTAGCCAGTTTCTCAGTGTTGTTAAATTAAATATTAGCTTCAATCGTTTATAGACACTCAGTATGTTTGCATATGCATATACATATATATATATATATATATATATATATATATATATATATATGTATAGGTATATATATATATATTGTTATGGGGCAAATAGCACCATTATTCCAGCCAACTGCAAAGGGAAAGGCAGTAATTAACACAAGAATAACACACAATAGAATGGCTAAATTGGCGGACATAATTGTAAAATTAGTATTGAAATGTAAATAAATTAATATTACGATAACTTTGTATATTTCAAATTAATTTATATTTATTTCAAAATTTACTTATTATATTTTTAATTGTCATTTTCATAATTAAAGTCATTTACGCGAAATTAACAAGATAGCTAACTTATTTACATTCAAATTTTGTATCGATGCTAATTAGACACGACCACTTTTTGAATGTTTACAAACCCGCGAATAGGTTATTTTCATTCTACTCATATAACATAACCTTACATTGGAAAACCCGTTATATATATATATATATATAATCCAAAAAATCCCTATTTACCATAACAATGGTGTAGGGCGTTTATCTTCTTCTAGCTTTTTATAAACGTTTTCCATTCATTTCTATTCCTTGTCATGTTCTTCGCTTCTGTCCATGTTTTGCCTTTCCTTCCCAGTATTTCTGCTATGACATCATTCCATGTTGTCCTTGGCCTTCCTCTTCTTTTATTTTTCATGATCCTTGCTTTCCATATCCTTCTTGTTTGTCTTGTATTTTCCATTCTATATAAATGTCCCCACCATCCTAGCTGTCTTTGTTCAATGTATTCTAGCACTGACTGCATTTTCAAATCTTTTCGTATTTCCAAGTTTCTTATTCTGTCCATCCTTGTAACTCCTCTAACTCTTCTTAAATACTTCATTTCTACTGCCTGTAATTTATTCTTTTGTCTTCTATTTAATATCCAGGATTCACAGCCATATGTTAATATCGGTCGGTAAATTGCCTTATATACTTTTAGTTTTGTTTCTCGGGATATCTCTTTTTTGTGAATGAAATTATTCCTCATGCTGTGGTACAGCTTTGTTGTTTTTTCTATTCTTTGATTAATCTCAGCGTCCTGGGTCCCTTTTCCATCAATTCGTACTCCCAAGGACTGGAATGTTCTCACTTGTTCTATTTCAGTTCCTTCTATTACGATTTTCGTATCTACCTGTTCATCTCCCACTACCATTACTTTAGTTTTGCTCTTACTCATCGTCATTCCACTGTCTTTTAGTGTCATATTCCATGTTGTTAAGTTACGTTTCAGATCTTCCTCATTGTCGGCTATAACTACTATGTCGTCTGCGTATGCCCCTTCCGAAACTTCGACTGCATTCAAGTTAAGGTGTCCAACCCTGAACTTTTTACTTTTGCATGCACACTGTTTGATAATGTCATCCATATAAACAATGAACAGCATTGGGCTCAGACTTCCTCCTTGGCGCAGTCCCTCGTTTGTTTTAAATATCTCCGATTCTAAATTGTTAGCTATTACAGCATTAGTATTGTGGTTATATATTTTCTGTATTAATCGTCTTATTTTGCCATTGACACCTCTTTCTCTTAATACATTCCACAATCTTTCTCTTGGTACTTTATCGAATGCTTTTTCCAAGTCTATAAATGCTAAGAACACTTTCTTCTGTTCTCTAGAGGCTTTTTGTATTATTTGTCTCACAGAAAATATTTGGTCTTGTGTGCTCCTTCCTCTTCTAAACCCACTTTCTGACTCATGTAACGTATTTTCGAGTTTTGTTCTTAGTCTTCTACCTATTATTTGCTCGAGAATCTTCATTGCAGTACTTAGAAGGGATATTCCTCTGTAATTATTGCATTCTTTCTTATTTCCTTTATTCTTGTATATTGGTACTATCAATGACTTCTTCCAATCGTTTGGTATTTCCTCTTCTCTCCATATTCTGTTATATATTTTCAACATTAATTCTCTTCCTCTTTGTCCTATATATTTTATCATTTCTGCTGTTATTTTGTCACAGCCTGGCGCTTTTCCATTTTTCTGTTTTTGTATTGCTTCTTCCAGTTCGTCCATGGTAATTGTTTCTTCTGTCTCTTCTTCTCCTATTATTTGTTGTTCACTAGCATTCTCGTTTTCCACTCCTCCGCTTAACAATTCCTGAAAGTATTCTTTCCACCTTTCTATAATCTTCATTCTATCGCTTAGGATCTCTCCCTTCTTATTTTGTATATAATGTGTAGATTGTGACCTTTCTTCATTCCTTACTGATTTCAAGACTCTATAAAATAGTTTTTGGTTCTCTTTACTGTTTTTTTCCATCTTTTCCCAAAATTCTGGAAAACCCGTTATAACTATTCGTAAAATATTATTTTAATTTTGTTTTCATGTGTGAATTAATATTTCCTTTATAACTAAATTATTATCAATTGTAATTAAAGTAAAAAACAAGGCTATTTTCATAATTTCTTAAAATGCTTGGAAAGAAATAATTGCTATCGAGCGTCAGTAGAAAAATTTTATAACGATTGCCAGGAAAAAGTGCTACTCCAATTTCGAAATTTAATTAAACTTAAAATACATGTGATAGAATTCTAAAAATACGCAGAAAAGAAGCATTTAACCTTGGAGCTACTTTAGAACTATTTTTGGAGTCGATAATACCTGAGATCGGCAAGTGTTCGGCCAAAGCATCATTTTGGACCACCGGACACGAGCAATACCCACGCCTTCGAACAACGTCGATACCGGCATCGTAGAAACGAAAACACCTTTATTTGATCCCATACTGTGACAATCCTGACCAACGCCGATACCATCCTACATACCTGCCCGCATCCTACAAGAAACAGGTTTAATTAAGTCAATTTATTTCGAAAAAGTCTTATAAAAACTATCTTTCAACAAAACAAAATTTGATTAACTTCCAAACTTTTTGATTTTACTTTAAAAGTACATTTCTATCTTGCTCAGAATTTGTAAAAGGAAACTTATTATTAAGAACTGTAGTACTTACCCTTAATTTGTTTGTCTATTTATTTATACTACCATATACTTTAAGATAACATTGCTATTGAATCATCACCTTTATTTCACACGTGCACACCATATTAATTCCTTGTTTTGTCGTTAGGCACGCTATTTGTTCATTGTTCACAGATAACTTATATGCAATAAATATTTACACTTTTTATATTAAACAAACTCTTTTATTTATCATTGCGTAGCTAGAGACAACTTTGTTATATTATTAAACAATTTTCCATCTTACACACAGGGGTAAACCGATCGACGAGGATTCTGAGATAATATCCAATTTTTGTAAAATATAATACTTGTTCTACCGACATCTAGCCGCAACCTGAGATATTACGTTAGAGTGGAGAATTATCTAACGTACAAATTTAATATAAAAGCGTCCAACCAATAGTACAATTCCCGTACTATTCAATTAATACAATTTATATCACTGAATATAATTATTATTCTATTATTATTATTTCTCAGCGCATCAGCCCTTTATCAATTGTTGCCCGAACGTGGTGGCGTATTTTAAGGCATTCGCCATTTATCAACATATATATATATATATATATATATATATATATATATATATATATATATGTATATATATATATATGTATATATATATAAGTGTTTAGATAATTTCTTAGCCGTTCATTAAATATATCAATTGATAAATTCTTGGAGTTTTTCGGCTTTTATATGAAATATTTACAAATATCAAATTAGTATGTAATTGCAAAATAAGTGAGGATGTATCGTGGCTTAAGTGGTAAGGCAACGGTCCGGCAAACCGTTGACTTGGGTTCAAGTCCCAACGTAGACAATATTTTTAATTTAAAAAAATTTCGTATGATTCATTTTGTAATTTGTAGACAGCAATGTTTACATCCTCACCTACTTTTCTATTACATACTATTTTGATATTTGTAAATATTTCATATAAAAGCCGAAAAACTCCAAGAATTTATCAATTGATATATTTAATGAACAGCCAAGAAATTATCTAAACACTCATATAGCTATGGAGTAATAATTAGCAATTTCAAACCTTCAAAACTGACATCTGCTTTCAATAACTGACATCTGCTTTCAAAACAGACATCTGTTTTCAAAACTGACATTTGCTTTCATAACAGACATCTGTTTTCAAAACAGACATCTGCTTTCATTAACTGACATTTGCTTTCAATAACTGACATCTGCTATCAAAACTGACATCAGCTTTCAAAACTGACTTCTACTTTCAAAACTTGACATCTACATTCAATAACTGACATCTGAATCATTAACAGTGTTACTTTATATATGCATTTCTAAATATCTTGAACCAAGGTCTATCGTGGCTTAAATGGTAAAGCAACGGTCCGGCAAACCGTAGACTTGCGTTCAAGTCCCAACGTAGACAATATTTTTAATTTAAATAAAAATCGTATGATTTGCTTTGTAATTTGTAGACAGCAATGTTTACATCCTCACCTACTTTGCAATTACATACTTTTGATATTTATAAATATTTCATATAAAAGCCGAAAAACTCCAAGAATTTATCAATTTATATATATCTATATATATATATATATATATATATATAAAATTATTTCTTGACCTTTGTATATTATAATAGATTTAGATAGTCGGCGATTTAAGGCCTTTTGCTTTAATATGTATACATTTAAAATAATCTCTTACATATTTCGGCAATTACAGCCTTTTCAAAGAATTTTAAATTATAAATGATAGTATATTTAATGTCTTATTTATATATGTGAAGTTGTCATGGATAAAAATGACATTATTCAAAAATTCCTTCAAGTTTAATAATAATAATTCATGCCTTAGCATTTCCAAACAGCTTGACGCCAATTAGTTATTATTATGTCTCCATTCGTGGAACCACTTAAGATGTTCAGCAGTCGGCATTCGTCTAGAATGAGAAGGAAAACCACGAAAACCTACTTGGACAGCTTAGTCCCGAATCTAAACTCGGGACTGCCAGCATAATAAGCCAGTGTGCAGATATTTAAATAATATATGATTGATATTTATATAACAATTGTATATATTCATGATGGTAAATGGCGAATGCCGACAGCTGAACATCTTAAGTCGCTTGCGTGTCGGGAATCGTTTTTAAACATTTCAAAGGTAAGTAAATACTATTTTTTGAATTACAAATTAATTAATAAGAGCACCAATATTACGTTGTTTTCTATCCAATCGAAAGGACGCCCTCTGCAAATTGTTTTTATTAAGGTCATCCTAGATATGACCTTAAAAAAATAATAATAAAATCTTCACTACCTGGTATGCTAAACCTACATCTTCAGAAAAATAGATGAATTATCATACAACCCAATCACTTTCAATTAAAAAAGCGTTATTATAAATATTGTAGATAAAGCCATGAAATTAACCAGCCCTCAATACAGAAAAGACATTTAATAAAATAAAAATCATTTTATCAGACAATAATTATCCATCCACACTATTTTCACACATAACGAGCCATCGAAAAAATTCATAATTGGAGTAGACTATGAAATTGGGTTGATACTTTAACCACTTCAACATAATGACATTTATTATTTGACATTGAAACTGTAAGTTTGTCAAATTTTTCAAAACTCTTATTAAGAAAATTTATCGTCAACCTTTTAAAAACCGTTTTTAAAAGGTTGACGATAAACCAACATCATATTAATTTAATGTTTTAAATTTGATTAATTTTAACATGCTTTAACAAACAACGACACTAGTCGTTGTTTGCTATATTTTAACTCTCAATTACACTCCTGAGGAAGTAGCAAATTCATTATGAAATATAGAGTGAAATAAAGGATTTTTTTTTTACTTTACAGACCGCTAACCCGTTAATTAATTTTTACTTATACAGTACGGTCGATAATACTTTATAGTCTATATATATATATATATATATATATATATATATATATATATATATATATATATATGTATATATATTGTAGTTATGTTATTTTAATTGCCTTTTTATAGTATATTTTTTGCCTTACTATTTGTTTTTATTGTTAGGCAATAAACATTATTTTTATTATATTCACGATATTAACTATTAGATTATTCGAGAAGTTTTGTTTTATTAACCTATTAGACGGCCGATGGCATTTGCAAACCGAAATATTGACTTAATGTTTAGAAAAAATGAACTGATTTTTATATTTAAATTTAATTGTATAAACATACTTACGTTATCGTCTAGTAATATTTATACTTGTTATGGCAAATGGAACTGTACTAAAGTTAAAGTTCAAATCTTTTGTGTGGCACACTATTGTCTAAGTGTTTATAAAGAAAACAAAAAAAAAAATTGTTCATTTCGGTGAAGACTTGAAGACAAAGATGAAGTTTGCTTTGATTGTATCAATCGCCTTAATATTCATTAGCTCTGTTCATTGTGCACCCCAATGGCCTGGTGAGTACAATATTAAAAATTCTTCTGATTCATATTGGAGGGAAAGCTTTTTAGAAAATTGACAGTTTAACCCTAAAATGCAGGAATTCTGCATACTAGAGTTAAGACAAGCTGACTCAAAAGTTATATATACATAAATAAAAATTCAGGTGAATAAAACTAATACACGTTATTTTCATGTAACAAGCAATCTTAATTTTCTATTTGTCTTTCCTATTTGTCATAAATTTGTAATATTTTAGTGAATGTTGAAGGTATTCTATTTTAAATTTAAAGTTACTTTATTGCTATCACTGCTTTTTTAAATTTATATTGTTAGGTATTTCTAATAGCTGCTCACGGCCGCAGATATTTTTTTTGCGTAAATATTTCTGAATTTTTATCAATATATGCACTCTAGCAACAGAAAATTAAAATAAATACGAAAAGTTCATAATTATGATAAAAAAGCCTTTTTCACGAGATGTGAGATAAGCATCTTAAGTTCTCGATCTGACAGAGAAAAGAAAGTTTTTAAAATTTTATTTCTAAATATAATTTCAACTAATTTAAATGAATTTATTACAACTACTAGCTTATAATTAGACTGAGGAACAGACACTATCCTCTAATTAGTCATGCAGGTGCAGAGACAGAGTCGGTTTCGCTTAAATAATAAGATTGATGCAATATTCGCTCGTAGCCCTGATTTTAATCTCCTGAAAGGTTTTTGTAGTAATGTTCAAAATACGGAAATCGGTAGATATATTAAATTTAAAAATTATTATTTCTATGCGCCACTCACTAGCTCTGATGTCGAGCGAAGTTTTTCTATATTTAAAGACGTACTGTCTAATAAAACAACGCACTTTACAGAACAAAGTTTAGAATATATAGTAATAATGAATGTGAATAAAAATGATTACTGTGGTGATAATTTCAAGTTAATGCTTTTTCAATATTTTGAATTTTTTCACTGTATAAAGTAAATGCCTTTTGTATATATGTATATCTGGATTTAATTTCAATTAAGTTAATTTAAATTCATTTAACTTTAGTGTTTGATTAATTTTCTTATAAATAAATTTCCGTATATACATTTCATTGCCTTTATTACGACTCTGGCGAAATATATTTCACAACTCCGTCTGTTTGCATTAAAAGACGTAGAAACAGGCAACTTTTATCGATACCATCGCGAATTCATATATACGTTTTAAGTTGGACGATTGTATATTAGCACCGATGAATCACACTCGATATGGGATAGCGCCGTTTCCGCAGTCTACTTATAATACTCTATTCGTGTCAAAATTAGTCTGATATAGTAAAACCTGTCAATAATAGCCACCAAAAAAAGAAACAATATTGGCCGTAATATAAATATGGCGGTAATTGTCAGGTTTTTCGTCTTACACATAAAATACATAAATGGTTTTGAAGATTTTTTCTTTATTTTATTAATTAAAGTAAATATTATATAAATACAGATATGTATACGAAAAACTAAAACTATTTTCATGTATTTAATATGTACAAAACATAGACTGCAAAAAAAGTGGTACAGTAGTGAAGATAAATGTAAAGTAAATTTTTAAACATTTTAGTATTGTGACGTTGCTAACGTACTTAAACTCGTAGTAACGTGCAAAAGTCATTTTTGATACTTACACCTATCTGTATATCAACGTATGTATTATCTAACACTTATTTAAATTTGACGCCTACATTTAATATATATATATATATATATATATATATATATATATATATATAATATTTTCGTGACCTTGGTATGATATGGTAAATTCAATCAGTTGGCGATTTAAGGTCTGGCTTTACTTTAAAGTATATATATTTAAAACAACCCTACATGTTTCGGCAATGATGCCTTTATCAAGGATATAAAATATAAATGACAGTATACAAATATATTTGTAAACTGTCATTGAGCTAGAGTTCTTTGAAGATGGCGCCTTGTATTTATTTTTTTTAAATTCCTCCAGAACGCTTCTATTTAGAAAAACAAAAACTGGTATGCTTATTTATCCTCCAGAGATGAATCGATTCCATCAATTGCGAATTTCTAGTACCGGTCATAGGCGTCCGTTTTGGGTAGGTCAACGGTTATTTTAAGGCATAACTTTTTTGTCTTTAACTTTTAAGCATTTGTGACACTAGATTATTAAATTTTCAGGTATTCCAGTACCAAAATGTACTCTTACTTTAAGTCGGTAGAATACACCGTTTTCTAGAAAAATCGATTTGTAAATTTTTCGTTTTTTCTTCATTAAAGTTCAATTTATTATGAACCTACTTATTTTTAGCGACGAAGTTGGCTTGGACTATCAAGGCATGGATCAAAATTAATTTAATAAATTAAAAACAAATTATTTATTACAATGGAACGAAACTAACAAAAAAAGAACAAGTATCAAAGGTAGATTGTTACAAAAGTTGCTCGATGTGATGACCATTAGTCTCTATGCATAAGTTTACCCTTTTGCTTAGAGAACGCCGAATTCTTGCAAAAATTCCAAAGTTATTTCTAAATTCGTTGCAAGCATCTTGTATCCTTAGCCAGAGTTGTGCGCGATTTTGTATCGGAACGGAATAAACAAATGCTTTTATGTATCCCCAAACACAATAATCGCAAGGATTCAAATCTGGCGACCTTGCTGGCCAAGCAACTAGACCGCCTCTTCCAATCCAATGGTCTTCGTAGTTATTATCTAGAAAGTCTCGTACATTCCTGCTAAAGTGGGCCGGACAGCCGTCCTGTAGAAACCATAAGTTTTGCCGAATATTTAAACGCACCTCATCTAACAAATCAGGTAAAATATTTTGCAGGAAATGTAAGTAATCAGCACCATTTAAACGAGCAGGTAATTCCACAGGTCCAAGTAGATAATCGTCAACTACTCCTATCCAGACGTTTATGCGAAACCTATGCTGATGCTTAAATTCTTGAACAACGTGGGGATTGTCACCAACGTACGAATAATAATGTGCATTATGTACATTAAAAATTCCATTTTTTGAGAATGTAGCTTCGTCACCAAACAAAATGTTCCTGAAGAAATCTTCATCTTGATTTTTCTGATTTTGTAACCATCTAGCGAATTCTACGCGAGCAGGAAAATCTCCTTCTAGCAGTGCTTGCACCTTTGTAAAATGAAAAGGATATAAATTTTCTTTGTGTAAGATATTTCCTACGGAAGATTTTGAAATTGTGGGGTACATGGCAGATAGTCTTCGAACGCTAATTTCTGGATTTTCCTCAACTTCCATTAAAATGACATCTTCATGTTCTGCTGTTACATCATTATGTCTCCCTGTTTCATTATTTTTTGGGACCACTGAACCTGTTTCTCTTAATCGTTGATGAAGAGCTGTAAATGTTGAGTGAGTGGGATACTGACGATTGGGAAATTTTTCAGCGTATCTACGTTGCTCCGCTCGAGCGTTACACCTCATTTCGCCATAAACTAAATGCATATCGGCGTATTCCTCATTAGTAAAAAACATTTTTTTTTTAAATTGAAATCGTTGTGTTTGAATAACACAAAGTAAAAAATGAAAAGGTAAACTTCGCGAACTGACAACAATTTGACAATGAAAAACGTAGGTTTTACTTCTGTTGGCAGTTCAGAGCTAACTATTGCAAAAAATAAAAAATTGAACTTTAATGAAGAAAAAACGAAAAATTTACAAATCGATTTTTCTAGAAAACGGTGTATCCTACCGACTTAAAGTAGGAGTACCTTTTAGCACTGGAATACCTGAAAATTTAATAATCTAGTGTCACAAATGCTTAAAAGTTAAAGACAAAAAAGTTATGCCTTAAAATAACCGTTGACCTACCCAAAACGGACGCCTATGACCGGTACTAGAAATTCGCAATTGATGGAATCGATTCATCTCTGGAGGATAAATAAGCATACCAGTTTTTGTTTTTCTAAATAGAAGCGTTCTGGAGGAATTTAAAAAAAAAATAAATACAAGGCGCTATCTTCAAAGAACTCTAGCTCCCTTAGGAAGCATTTTCGGACTAGGTGAAGTTGGGTTTATTGTCTTAAAATTATCTTAGGAAACTCCGGTCTTCGTTTGTCAAGAGAGTTTCTGGACACCCTGTATATATTTACTTATATAAAAAAAATTATATATGAGACACGTAGACAAGAATACCTTATAATCAAACAATTGCAATCAAAGATACGAGAACAAAATCTCGTAGAATCAACGGGAAATTGAAATACAAACACAATCAACTAATTAACATAATCAAACCCGAAGTTACTTTCAATATATAATTATACACTTTTTAAATAAAATCAATGCTCTTGTCTTACTGTTAAACTGTGTCTGTTCATGGTGGCTTGCACCTCAAGGCGGCCTCCAAAAATACAAGTTTTTTGTGCGACACATGAAATACATACGGATATACACAGATATCCAAAAATAATAGTACATTCATTTTTAAATAAATTTTTAATATTAATTGGGGAAAAAACCATAGCAATATGTTCATTATTTATACATATTATTACAACATACGAGTATTCATTGGAAAAAATAATAATTTGTCAAGCTTTTTTAAAATATGATTCAATCTCTGTTTGTTTTAAATTTTTCAGCTTTGATTGGAAAACGTCAGTTTCACATATATCTAAAATTCGAGAAACATTCATAAAAAATTTTCCGTTGTTATAGCAGAATAAATAATTCTGTATTTTTCTTAATTTTGCACACACCTTGCTCATACTAGATAAATTAGATTTTGGAGTTTAACATTCGTTCATATCAATATTATCAGATTTATGTTCTACGTCATTATTACACAATTCCTCAACAATTTCTGGAGGCACATGAGTATCCACAATTTCGTTACGGGCTATAGGAAAGAGTTGGGCAAGGGGTTTTTGGCCTTCTTCATCAAAGATTGTATCTTCTTAAATAACTACAGAATCCAGCCTTGGAAAAACATTTCTTAACTGTAGCAGAAGACACATTGGCTAAATTTGTTTTTTTTTCAAAATTTTCAAAATCGCATTCACTGCCAATAAGCGTTAGAAACCTTTTCTCGTAATAACAATTTCGGTAAATCAATTTGAAAATCAAAATTATTTCTTGATCTAAGGGCGAAACTAAGAGGTGGTGTTTGGCGGCAGGAAGACTAGTTTAACATTTTTTAATGGAACTTTAGAATGTGACGTAGCATTATCCAAGAAAAGAAGCATTTTTCTATTTTGTTTTTTAAATTTATTGTCAAATTTATGCAGCCACCTTGTCATAATTTCTGTTGTAATTCAAGCCTTTTTGTTAGAAACCCATTCTAAGGGCAATTTGTCAACACAATTACCCTTAAAACAGCGAGGATTTTTACTTTTTTCAATTATTAATGGATTTTTTTTCTCACCTTCCATATTTGCACACGGTAAAATAGTCAAACGTTGTTTTGCTGCCTTCTTCCCAGCACAATTCTCATTTTTTAATACAAATGTCTTATTAGCATGGCGCGATAATAAAGACCTGCTTCGTCAGCATTGTAGATATCTCAAGTAGAATAATTCCCTAAAATTAACGGTAACTTGGTTTTCCAGTCTTCTATATCGTCCAAATTAATATCTGCGAACTCATCACAAATTGATTTAAAAGTTGTCCCCAACTCAACCATCCATTCGATGCTGCGAGATTTCCCATCTTTAAACTGCTTGCTGCTTCCAGTTCTTTTTGTTTATGAAGCGGCGCAGATATTGGAATTGCTTTATTTCTAGCTTTGGAAAACCAATTGTAGACTACTTAATCCACTGCTAATCCTTCCGACTTCGGAAATTTTCGTTTTTGTTTCAAATTAACACTTTCGTCAACCATCTTTATTAATTCACCTTTATTTTTTATAATATCGTTAATTTGTCTTTTTCCACTCTCATATTTTTCGATCAACTTTCGCGAAGTTAACGCATACTTTTCACTTTCCGCGATTATATTTATTTTGGCCTTTAGTGACAAACGTTTTCTTTTTAGCGAGAGAGAATTTTAAACTAACCAAGTAGCTGAAAGACCACATAATGTGTAAACTTGTAGAAGTGAAGACGATCTCTGTTTGATCAAACATAAACATTGCGCCGAAAATTTGCGTTCGAAGAGTGTTCGGGACCGAGATCGCATTCATTTCTACGAGTTTAATTTAATTATTTGTATATACTAGGAATACATAATTATGGGCAGTTTCGTACAAATACGAAATAATTTTTGGTATTTCCATCATAAATAGTCGAGTCCGTTACCTTAGGTGGCCGCTTTAGACAGGTGGCCGTTAACACAAATTATACTGTATTTCCCTTCAAAATGTTACATTGTAGCTGCTTGCAACTTAATATCGTCATGAAAATGACCTACCCTAATATCTTTCTTTAAATAGCAAAATAAGTCATAGTCCTAGAAACCATCAGGACTATATGGTGGATGTTCATTTCCTTAAAACACATTCGCAAATTGCCGCCTGTGAAACTGAAGTAGTATAAGCGGACGCATTAACATGCATCTTTTAATACTATTCCTCGTCGTTTTTCACTATTGTTTCAATATTGTCTCTCAAATTGTGCAACAAACAAGCATAACATGTGCTTTTGCCAGTTTTATTGTAATCTTTAAAGTCAATCAATAAAATGCCCTTAAAATGTGACTATAATCTGCCTTATTGATTGAACTACTTTTGCCTTTATGGAACGAGATTCATTTGGTAGCTGCCATTCCATCGGCTCCTTTGCGGTTATAGGAGGAGGCTTTAATAATTTTCCCACATGTTTAAAAACGACCGCGCACATTTAACACCACATCGAGATTGAGGTGCAGAAAGAAGTCGTGGTATCCATCTTGCACTAACCTTATTCATATCTAAATGATCATGCAGAATTCGGCAAATACCTGTTCCAGAAAAGTTAAACATTCCTCCTCTTTCAAATGGCGATTCTGCCAATTCTTCAATAAATTAGAGCTTTTTTAATGTTACCATTATAGTGGGGAGACCGCGACAGTTATCATCTTTAACGGATTTTTATCCCAACTGGAAATATTTCATAATTTTTTTGACAGTAGAATATGAACGAAATAGATCAATATAAATTAAATGTTGTTTCGGTTGATTAGGCGTATTCCCCTTCTTTACTAAAAATTTAATGATTGCACGGTATTCAATTTTTGTTAACTAGACATTCCCCTGATTGTGGATTGATAATTATTGCTTGTAAAACTTTACTATTTATAGTGTCGACTTAGGGTATTCGCAACAATAACGCAACATACTTTGAATAATAGAATCGATTCTGCCTTTACTTGATGTAAATCCATATCATATCCTCTGTCGAATTTATTTCCTATTTTTGATTGAAATATTTTGTTAGATATGTGTCACTTATAATATAATTTATGTTATCTATATGTATCCCTTATACTAAAAGAGGCGGGTAAAAATATTTCGGTTTCCAATTTCTGAGAATACCATTAAGTAATAAAATAAAAAATATTTACGTTTAAGTAAAATGTTTTATAGTACCGCTTGTTATATCTGAAGAAACCGTTGTACGGTGAAACAGCTGTTATATAGTCATTATTAAATATTATTAAATAAAGTGTAAATCTAATACAACATTGTGTGTTTTTATCATACTTTGAATACGTTTGAACATGTACAAGCCTGTCAGGTCGAAAACATATGAAGCTTACTTCATGTTAGCCATACACTAAATAATAAAGTGATTGTAAAGTTTTGCAGTATCTTATTGAATTAATCGTTGATTTCTTCGACAGACATTCGGTATGAATGATCTCTTTGTATCCCAGAAAATGATGAACATGACTTTCAGTGTTGATGGAACTCTTTTGCATTTTCATAGACATGGAAAATCAGGACGACAATATTCCATTGACTGCCGCTTGTTTTCGTGATCATGATATTGAACCCAAGATTCATCCCCGGTATTAGCTCCTTCACCTCGATACAGGTTAAAATGTTCTTGGCAAATGTTTTTTCTTTATTCTTTCATGACATCCGTTAATTATCGCGGGACTAATCTGTTGCAATTTCTTCTGTAATTTAGCGTCTGAACAATGTACTGGACTTTTTCTTGACTAATTGTTGAGCAATTTATTTTTGCGTATTGCGGCGTTTTCCTTGAATCAGTACATTGACTTGTCTTTGATTTCTCTCATGCTTCACTGATGGTCGTCTACGTGACCGCTCTTCGTCATACCCTCATTTCGCCTCTACGAGTTTTGCAGGTCGAACCCAATTTTCTATTGAAAATATATCTTTTTAGATGCAAAAAATATAATATATATTCAATGATATATTATCAAACATTCGCTTTCGACATAAAGGATATTTGTCGTTTGCAATTATATAACTTGCTGATAACCTCAATATATTGTTATGTTATGTTATGTTATGTTATGTTATGTATTACTTTTACGCTAGCCAATATAAACAAATACATTTGTGTAAGTGATTTAATGTTAATTTATGAAAAAGGTCTGCATTAAATATAGTGAATGAACTATGTAATATGATATTAAAACTAAACTGTCGGTTATACTGATTACTGATTACGACATGCGTATACACTTTGTTTATTCAAAGATTTGACAAGGACATCAATTTTTTTCCATATGAAACAAGTCACTACTTCTTGAGCATGCTAAATACAGTATAAGCAACATATATATAACGGGTGTTCAGAAACATTCGAAGTCAAAGTAGGCCTTGAAAATATGAAGTCATGTCTGATATAGATTGATACATTTACTTAATACAATTTTATAGGTTATTATCATACACGCAAATGTCAGTTTATGTCGAAATATATTACTTTAATATGCCATATTAATTAATATAAACTAGTCAAGTAATGATTTTAGAAGGTAACAGTAATTAATTTGCAAATTTCAAATTAAGTATTTTGATATTTTAGAGAATTCTTGCTGAACAATAGCACCTCTTCATGCGATAACTGGAAAAAATTACATAATCCAATTAATAAAGTTCATTCTTGTGTAATAAAGCTCATCTAATCTGTAGTAACATGTAAACAGACAATGCAGAATTAAGAGGAAATAACTTTACAAGTAAAGGTTTTATTCATCTTATAGTGACAATAGTATCTAGTTATCGTACTAGTTTAATATATTAACATTCAACAAATTATTGTAAGAAATGGCTTAAAATAAATTTGAAACAAATAAATTGTTTGTAGAGTTCTTAGATTACAACCTTATAATAAATATAATAAATTGTAGTTGTATAAATTACCAACAATAATAACCATAATTATAAAAGATGTTGAAAATGTCCACCACCTTCTTCCAAGCATTTTACGCACCTCCTCCGAATGCTACTAAATACATTTTGCAGTATGGGACTATTTCTAATTTCACTAATTTTATTTATAATTCTGTCTTGGAGATCTATATAATCTTGCACTGGTACTTGCTAAATTCAATTTTTTAAAAAAGGCCATAAATAGTAATCACACGGTGCAAGATCACAAGATCTTGGAGGAAATTCATGATCGCTGTTCAAACTAATTAAACGATTTCCAAACACTTCTTGTAACATATTCATTGTTTCCCCCGCTGTGTGAGCTCTAGCACCATCTTGTTGAAAGTATCCCAAAGCTAGTTCATCATCGCGAAGTTGATTAAAGAAAGGCAATAGTATTTCCTGTCAATATCTTTCTGCAGTCAAGGTACCATTAAAAAAAATTGGACCAATAATGCTTTTTCTACTTATAGCGCACCAAACACCAACTTTCTGAGGATGTAAAGGAGCTTCAACATAAAAATTATTGGGCTTTGTATCACTTCACATTCTCATGTTTTGCGAGTTAACATATCCACTAACATGAAACCATGCTTCGTCTGAAAAGAAAGTTTTGTCTAGGACATCATCATTAAAATTATTTGTAAACCATTCGCAAAATACTACTCGTCGCGGATAATCAATATCGAGGATTTCTTGCAAACAAGTTATACGATATGGGAATAACTGTAAATCTTCTCTTAAAACTTTATGGCAAGAACCAACTGACAACCCGATTTGTTGAGCAAGAGTTCTTACTGAAGTTTTAGGGGCATCAGTCATCATTTCTCTAATATTCCCAATCACTTCTTCTGTCCGGACTTTTGGTCGCCCACAATAACAGTTTGTCGAAAAACTGGAACAATTCTGATTAGTGTACACTGAAAAGTATTATAATCAAAAGCAAGGTTGGGAAATTCATCTCGAAATTCTTCTAAACAAGCTTGAATTGAATACAAACAAAATGCAGTTTTCTAGAGAGATTGGCTGTGCCACCTTTGGAAGGGCGTCGTTACTTCACATTGATTATGTGGACGGGGCGAGGTACTTCGGCTGTCTGACAACAAGCAGCGCCGAATTTACTTCTGCGCCCGGTCTGGATAATTACGATGATAGGGCGATGTGGTTCTTTTTTGTGAATGTGTCTGGGAATATCCTTTCTCCAGCAGGGGCGTACCGATGAGCCTGTAGAAAGGTGAAATACGTATCTACGTCTCTGGGGATAGGATATATTCGGACACGTTCACAAAAAATATTAATAGTGAACCTGTATTTGTGTTCTTCACACCAGATTTTTAATAATATTTTATATTATTAAAAATACCTTTGTATTATACAAAACTGGTGGGGTTTACCTACTCATGTATGTTTCAATTATTCTGAAGATATTTACTTCTAATCAAATCGTTGTGGTATCGAGTGAACCAGCCTAGGGTAAATTCTAGTTTAATTTTTTTCCCTTTGCTCCTATAATCGATGGTTTACTGTTTTTATTAGTATACTGATCTTTTGGTAACGTGACTGGGGTAGTATAGGCAATATATGTGAAATATGTGTTAAACAACAACTACTTGATCACAGGGCTGCAGGCGAATCCAATCACACAATTAGGTATATTCGCGACGTCCCCACTGTTATCAACGCTATCAACTGCGTTCAATACAAGCAATTTTACCTTTAGACTTCTTTATCAAAACGATCCCGATCTTCGTACAAAATTAAACGCAGTCAGAGCTATTAGCAATGGCATGGATGCCGATGCAGTTGCTTTTACTAAGACTTGGCTGTCTTCTGACATTGGAGATTATGAAATTTTCAATTCATCTTTTTCTGTGATGAGAACTCATAGAAGGTTTACGGAGTTTGGGCTGTTTGTGGGTGGAGGTGTTTTGTTTGCTTTTTCTAACTCTATTAATACAACTTTCATTAGCGAGTCTCCTGTCTCGCTCTTCGTGTCTTCAATGTAAATATAGCTAAGATTACCCTTTACAATCTAGTGCTTTACACTGTAAATATTTATGTTCCTCCTAGTTTATCGTGCGATGACTTCAAGATCTTCTTTGACGCATTGACTCTCGAATTATTAAACAAGAATATTATAATTCTTGAAGATTTTAAGTATCTTGTTTTCAACGTTGATAATAATATTTCTGACCGTAAGTATTTGGTCTTATCGCAATTCATGTCTGCAATGGATTTGCGTCAACTTAAATTCATATGGCTGTTTGCTCGATTTAGTTTTTATCAATGTTGACTGTCAAGTCGAGTTATTGCATGAAACCAGCCCAGTAGTTGGTGAGGATCTTTATCACCCATTGCTAGTCATTACTTTTGCTTGCAACATTTCTAGCAAGGAGATTTATTTTCCATCTAACGATAACATCCGGTACAGCTTTAGTTCAGGAAATTTTATGCGGTTATATAGTGAGTTGGCTAATGTTGACGGGTCTTTCATTAACTCTTCCATGCATGTAAATGTTGCTCTTTTTGCACTATATCATGGTATCTTTTCTATAGTGGACAATTCTGGACCTCAGGACGTCGTCGTTTTCCTCGATGATACAATCCTGATATCAAATACCTATTATGAATGAAGGAGCATTATTTTGGGAAGTGGATGAAGAGTAGATGGTCCTAGCACCGGAATAAATTTAATAGACTGCGATCTTTAACGAAGCTCGAGATCAGAAGACCTTACGTTGATTCAATCACGCGTAGTAGTACAAATAATTCAGGACCCTGCTTGATTCTGGAAATTTGTAAATAACAGAAAGACCAATTCTAGGATATCTGGTTGCATGGCATTTAACGATCATGAAATTACTACGTCTCAGAGTATAGTGGACGCGTTTGGTGATTTTTTTCATCAGTCTTTCGTTCGCAATCTGCAGCTGAGTCTTCTACGTGTTCCTGCACTAATAGAATCACTATAAGCCCTGCTACTCCCTGTACAGTTTTAAACTACATCCGCAAGCTCAAATTTCATCAAATGTCTGATCACGATGATCTACCAAGTTTTTTCTTTACAGATTGTGGACCTGTTTATGTGAACCCTTAGCAGTCATTTTTAATTTAATTATTTCTAGTGGTTCCTTTCCTAACTTTTGGATTGAAGGAATTGTGCTAGTCCATAAAAGTGGCAATCGTAGTGATATTTCCAATTATAAACTAGTTACAATATTAGCAATTTTGCTAAGGTTTTCTAATCTTTAATATATGAACAAATTGTGTCTAAGGTACGTCATCTACTGTTTTCTCACCAACATGGTTTTGTTACTAGGCGTTATAGTCAATGGCGGCTCGTGAGTTATGATAGAGGGTGAGCACAAAAGAAACTTACCTATTTCTTGTACGTAAAATCCATTCTCCTATTTTTCATGCTGGAAAAGACGTCTATGACTTTATTGTCAAAATCCGAGATAGACTGGATGAACTTCTATTCTATTGATAGGACCGCCAATGCGTTCAGTCAATCTTCTGACATTGTGCTTCTCAGAAAAGTTTTAATGCGTTTGAGGGTGGACAAATATCGTTCGCATTCTGCTGTCGACATGGGCGTTGTACAAATAATATCTAACAATTTGTATGTTTCCGTCAAAATTTCTTTTAGGTTGTTTTCTGTCATGAACACTAAAAGTGGCAAAACACCACCTACGTCACACATGTCATCGCGCTCATAAATTACTGAGAGTTCACTTTTCAATTTTACACTGTTCAACATAAGATAAGATTTCACAGTTTCATTTAAATTTTTTTGTGGAAATCATCATTAACTGCAGTTCCGAGTTTTTCAACAGAGGTAGCGTGCGTAGTCTATATCCTTAAATTCGGTAATGGCAAAGCAAAATCATTCAACGTTATCGCTACAGTATAAAAGTGCAGATTAAAATGAAAAATAATGAAATGATTGCCTACTTCTTATCAATAGTTAGCAGTCGCGAGCAAAAAAAACCCTCAAAGCTTGTGAAAATCCAGATACCGAAACCGTACTTTTTACATGAATTTTACAACAAAAGACGCAACAAATTTCAATATTTGGTGAAATTTAAGAGAAAAAGCTTAGTGGTTTCGCCAACAAATAACTGGAACAAACGATTTTGACGCAAGTTTAAAACGGCTGGACAAGTTCAAGAAACATAAGGGTATTCGTCCATCGTTGATGAAAAATTATCTGCCCATGAGTCTGCTGTTGAATCATTTCACCAAACATTTTTATTACAACTTTTAGAACTGGAACCCCATTAAGTCTACAATATTAACGAAAGTGGACTATTTTAGAAACAAATCTCTCCCATTCCAAAGCAAAAAAACGGGATTAGGTTACAAAATACAGATTTATTTTCATGCCTTGTACCAAAACTCATAAGCTGAAATTGCTAGTTGCTGGAAAAGCAAATACATCTAGGTCATTAAAGAGAAGACCAAATTTTCCCGTTACGTATACAAACAAAAATATGGGATAGTTTACAAGAGATGTTTTCGTAAACGGTTCCATGATTTGTACCTGCAAAAGGAAAATGTGAGCTTTTAAGGGTATATCCTATAAAAATACCCTATCTTTACCAGTGCATCAAATCGAGGACAGAAAATAACATACCAGATCACCAACTGTTACTTACACAACGTATTTTAGATCAAACGACTGCTGCTGATATAAAATCCCTGAAGAAATATTATATTGATTCATATTATAAGGTTTAATAGTAAAGTTTTGTTTGAAAACAAAAAATACAATTTAGTTCTATATTTTTAAAGTCTTTTAATTCATATGTGAACTCCTAAAGCATTAGAAAGCTCATTCAAAACAGTTTAAGTGAAGAGAGTCGTTACATTCGCTAATCTGAACATTTCCTTTCCCCAATTAGTTCGTATTAGTAAGGTTGTAGTGTATTTTAAAGACTTTAAAGTCGCTTGAGTTGATTTTTCGTAATTTATATTACATATAATTGTTATTAAATGGAATTTCCTTTCAGGTGGATGTCAAGGATTTGGTTGTGGCGGCCAGCAATGTAGTGGTTTTGGATGTCTTGCACCACAACCACGTAAGTAAATTGATTTACTATTTGAAGAACAAATAAGCAAATAAATGAGAATGTATAATATCAAAGTATAAAAAAGGATGTCTAAAGTAGGTTAAAGAAAATTCATTTTATTTAGAATAATTCTCTTTGAAATTTATAATGTTTAAAACATTCTGCACTATTTATATTTTAACGTGCCTTCAAAAACTTTCCTCATTAGAGACGGCCATGCTTTTTGATAATGCTTGGTGGCAGTGCAAATAATCTGTCAAAAACGATTAATTTTGATAGTTTGGTTATGTGTGTAATAATTAGTAATTTAGTTTTTGAAACAATATTTATTACAATAGTCAAAATTAAAGGAAAATAATACTAAAGCACATGTTGAAAATGTTTCCCATTATTTTAAAGACAAAGTTGAACTCTACGCTTCATGCTTTCAAAGCCATTTATTAGGATTTCTTGGGTGACGTCAGCACAAGAATTCACAATAGCATTACGTAGCTCTTCGATTGTTTGATGTCTGGCCTTGAAAATTATATTCTTTACATATGGAACAACAAAATAGTCTAAAATTGTTAAATCCGTAGATCTTGAAGGAAAATTAATAATTCTTGTATCGCAAAATTGTTGTAAAAAAGTTATTATTTCTCGAGATTTGTGCGGTGGTGCCATTATCTTGCTGGAAATATCCTTCCGTAAGTTCATCATCATGAAGTACATTAATAAACGGCTCTACTAATTCATTATAATATCTTTCAAAAGTTATGGTTTATAGGCCCATTAATTCGTCTTCTTGAAACTGATGTGCCAGGTGTCTATTTTTTTGTGGGTGTAGTGTAGTTTCCACAAATTCATGAGATTTTTCTGCAGACTAAATTCTCATATTTAGCTTGTTTAAATATCCTGAAAGGTGGAACCAAGTCTCATTCGAAAAGAAGCATTTGTCGAGAATGTCATTATTATTTATGTTATTCAAAGACCATAGACAATACTGTGCTCTTGTAATAAAATCTAGCTGTTTGAGTTCCGAAACTGCTTGAATTTTATATGGAGACAACTTTAAGTCCTTTTTTTAAATAGTATGATAGATTCCCACTGATAAATGAACTTGTTGTGATAGTTTTGAGATTGATTTTTTAAGCGAGATGTCCATTTGACGTCAAATATCCTCTATGCACTTTGTTGTTCGTTTTCTACGTGCTCCACCGCCAGATTTACGAGTTATTGTCCCTGTTTCACGAAATTTAATAGCACAAGCTTGAATATGTTTTCGCAGTTGTGCGTAAGTAACTGGCAGATTAGGATACTGTTGCCAGGAACGGCGATTACAGTTTCGTCCGATTAGCAGATTTGCATAAATTATAATATACATTTTCTTCCGGCCAGTAAGACAGGCCTAATTTAGGGATATACAGTTTTGTCTGGCCGGTAGGTACAGGTAAAGGAGAGGATTCAAATTGTCCTAATGGCATTATATTCTAATCAATACTTTCCTTGTAAATTTTTCCCAGTTGATACTTATTATCTGTGAAATCCAACAAATATCTTATTCTACTATTGCTACTCCCAAAAACCAATGGAAATTCCTATGAATTATGTACTTACTTAGAAACATTATATTTCAGTTAATTATTACATGTTAAAAGTGCAAAATGGTAAATTTAAATGTGAGAAAAAGTGTAAAGAACAATGTCGGACACCAAAATGTACTGTTTATACTATGGGTGAAGAAAATTTCATATCCCGTTATCCCGAATTTGAACCATGCCCATCCTTAATTAAGAGCTACAGAAAAATGTGCAACCTAAACAAATTGTGCAGTCGCTGTTAACAAAATGCGATAATAGTGAATTAACAAATAGCGACTTTAAATCGATAAAACGAAGTGTTGATGGTGAAAGAAGAAAAGCATTTCCGAGTTTGCCCAAAAATATAAAAGAAATGTTTAAAACTTTGGAAAATATGAAATACGAAATTACTACAAAAAAATTTTTAATTGTGAACCACAGCAACCACTGTATAGTAATATTCTCGTGTGAGTCAAACCTGGAACATTTGTGTAAGTACAAAAAGATATTTATGGATGGAACATTTAAATATTTTGTACAGTTATTTGCCATCCATGGACAATATAACGGGCACTATATATCCCTAGTGTTTTGTTTACTCAAAGATAAAAGTTCAGAAACCTATAAACACTGTTTAAAATTTGTCAAAAGTAAAAATGTGAAGAATTTTCGTTGCAATTTCGTCCTGCGTAGGTTGTTATCGATTTTGAAATGTCGATACACAAAGCTGTTGGTTCCATGTGGCAGAATATTAAAATAATTGGCTGCCGATTTCATATCTCTCAGCTTGGTGGCGAAAAATACAAAAGCTAGGATACATAAAACACTATAAAGAAAAAACAGACATTGGCAAATGGATTGGACACTGTTTCAGTCTGCTTTTCTTAAAACCTGAGAACGTTAGCAACTATTTCGTATTTGATCTACTGCCTATAGTACCAGAAAATGATAAACTACAAGCATTTATGGACTAGCTAGTGGAAATTTATATAGAAGAGGATTCAATATTTCCTCCCGAAATTTGGGTGAATATTTGTGCTAGCAGCTCAAGGACGACCAATGCATGCGAATCGTTTTATTCACATCTAAATAAGAGTTTTAATTTCTACCATCCAAATATCTTTGTCTTTTTAGAAGTTTTACACCAGTATCAAGTTGAAATTTATATTCAAATATAAAGTGTAAATAAACAAAGGCAAGGGAACACACACACAAAAACGCGAAAATTTTCTTAAGAAGAAAATCGAACAATATGATAATAAAGTAAGTACATAATTTTAAAAATATTAGTTTGTAATTGTTCTACCATTTAAGTAATTTCTTCTTTTCTTTTCTCATTTGTTATTTTATATATTCTTTTTGTAATAGAATAAATTTTAACTTAATGTGCTTTTTTCTATTCAACACATACCCTACTCTGCTTGTTTGTGTTCTATATATTGAAAGTATCATAATAAAGATGTTATTTCCACTAAAACTAATATTGGAGATACACCTTTACATTAACATAAAAGCATTAAGTAGGTACTTAAAGATTATCGGACGAAACTGTAGCTACTCGTAAATACCCTAAAATTCGAACCGGACGAAACTGTAATACAGTGAAACGGTTAGCATTATCAGAAAAGGATTAAACAAAGATTATACGACGAAACTGTATCTGTCCATCGGAAATCCTGTAGGCACTGATTAGTGTAATAAATCCAATCTCCATTTTCTAATTGTTGGTCAGTTCTATAGTTACTTTGAATAATAAATATTATATGTTGTAACTCTAATATTATAATAAAATAATTTAATAGTTATTTATTGTACAAGTGTGTTATGTTACAAATAAGTCACGCGAGAAAATGTTTAGCTCACGAGTCCGCTAGGACGAGTGAGCTACTTTTCTCAAGTGACTTATTTGTAATTAACACACGTGTGCAATACAAAACTTTATCCAACACCTCTTAAGATTCGTTCAAAATGGCTTTTAATGTTTTATAAATTTGACGTTCCATGTCATATTTAAATTATAAATTTGACGTTCCATGTCAAATTTAAATTATAAACGACTAATGAAAAAGTTCATATACAGTAATGCAGTTACTATGGAGAATAAATAATGCAAATCAACAAGCAAACAAAATTAGTGATTGATTAATAATACTGCAGTTAAAAGTTGATGGTAATGGAAGAGTTGCAAGAGGCTGTTTTCATTCCGCTAGAAGTTAAGAAAGAAGCTCAAGCAGCATGTTACAAATTACTGCCAAAAAAATCGAAGGATAATTACGACAAAGAATTTCGTCATTTTGAAGAATGGAGAAAACAGCAAAGTATCACTGGAATTAACGAAGAAGTTATGCTGGCGTATTTCCATATTTATAGAAGGAAAATAGCACCTTCTTCATTGTGGACGAAGTATTCCATGTTAAGAAGTACTTTGAAAGTGTATATGAATAGTGACATATCGAAATACGGAAAACTGATTTCCTATTTGAAGAGTGAGGCAAGATCCCACAAGTCCAGAAAGGCGAAAATCTTGGAGAGGCTACATATAGAGAAGTTTCTGAATGAGGCTCCTAACAATAAATATTTGATGATGAAGGTATTATTTATTTTCTTATATTTAATTCAAAGTATTTATTCATTATTCGTTCGTATATTCTATGCAGGTTGCCTTAATAAGGGGTATATCAGGTGCGTGTCGTTGTGATGAAATAACTAAACTGAAGCTCTAGAAGTTTCACTGTTATGGCAGAAGGATTTACAACAGATATTCTTGACCTCTACAGAAAATATGTCTGTATGAGACCAAAAGGTATTCCACATGGCAGATTCTTCCTAAATTACAAGAAAGAAAAATGCACTATCCAGCCAGTTGGAATTAACACCATTTCTAAGATACCTCAGAAAGTTGCATCTTTCCTGAACCTACCAGAAGCTCAATTATATACAGGACATAGTCTGAGACGTTCGTCAGCATCTCTTCTGGCAAACGCAGGAGCTGATATTACAACAGTTAAACGACATGGTGGGTGGAAATCGTCCACTGTGGCAGAAGGTTATATACAAGATTCAGTATCCAACAAGATTGATATAGCCAGAAAGATACAAGGTCCAGACAGTCTAACGTCCTCGACTTCTGGTCATCAAATTTCTGTTCAGGATACTTCAAATACGTCTTCTAGTATAACTCTAAATTCGAATAACCTGAATGCAGAGTCAGATACAAAGAGGATTTCCTTCAAATTTAATATTAATGTAAATGTTAATTAGTTGCTATTGTTTACCCTTTAGAATTAATATAAATGTGTTAATACTATAGCAGTTTGAATGTCTCTATGCAATCTAAATTTCACCTTGTTTTAACTCACTAGTGAGATAAATTATGTTTTTAACTCACTAGTGAGTTATAAGCTACATAATTGATTTAAAATCGCCATAGTTATAGGTCTATTATTAGGAGGTGTTGGATAAAAAATATAAACGTTTATAATTTGAATTTATGTATGACAACTGTCAAAATTTGACTAAAAAAAGCCTACTATAATGAGGAAAGTTTTCAAAGCACGTTATTAGCTAGTAATTGATGTAGGGGAGACTGTCGTACCTTGGAACAGTTTTTACATTTGATTTATTTTCTTTTTAATCATCTGACGTAATACATTGATTTGAGTTCTAAAATATAATTTACAGTTTACTTGACCACAGGACATATTCTTAAACTTTTAGCTTTTAAAATTAAACTAATTATATCAGTTCCTGAAAGCCCTTGTATTGTTACAAGGTACAACAATGTTCGTGTACCTTGAAACATGTACCACTGTACCTTGAGACAACATAAAAATAAATAAAAAAATCAAATATTACTGTTTATTCTCTAAACTATATATAATAAACTTTAGTCCTACTTTACATTAAATCTACAAAAGGAGAACTTAAAAGACTTTAGGTGTTTGGTTCTTGCAGTGCCACATGTTAATATAGGAGAGAATTTTACAACTACATCTTGCATGTCGACTGTTGCTACGTCCGGTACGGCTGGGTAATGGAACGTTTGCTTTGATGATTTACGTAAAAAGCTAATAGAAAGTTCACTAGAAGAAATTATATTCAGGATGCAACCTACATAGTGTGCCGTCTTTTTTTCCTCTAAAGCTGATAAGAAGAAAATCCCCAACTGTGATTTCATCTAGTTTTGCAGGCATCATATCCATACTGTATTCATCGTCGGAAGAGGAAGATATAACATCGCTAAGAGTTTTGCCTTCAATATCGCTCTCTTCTTCATACAATACTTCTTCATCACTGCTGCCATTATTAAATAAAATTTTAGTTATTTTCTGCTTTTTAGGGGCAATATGTTTTTGGTTTTGCCTTTCTATTTTTTCTTGTTTTAATTCTTTTTTACGAAAAAGTTCTTCCTTCTCAGGAGTGTCAGTAAAAACTTTTGTAGAGCCACAACGTCTTTTTTGCTTCTTCCGGGCGGGCGCTTTTGGAAAAGGTCTAATCTCTTCTGGAGACCGGAAAAAGGTTACAGAATCAGATTTCTTAGGACTGTTTGATGTATTTTGAGCATTGTATGACCGTGCAACTGCTGCTTCATTAGAAGGTCCTGCTGTTGCTCTTTCTATATTGTCGGGAATCGGTCTGTCAGTAACCGATGCAGGCAAAAACTGGTCATCTGTGAACACTCCTTTGTCTAGAGGGTAGATTCCCGTACTTTTAAAGCCATTGCAAATATTGGTGATTGTAAAAGCTCGAGGAAAAGCAATGCCTACTATATCAGCGACATTGTATATTGTAAAAGTTTTCCCCGGATTGTTTATGTGCCATTCTTCCAAACCTTGGTTGTAAAACGTTTTGAATGGTCCGAATACCGTAACATCTAACGGCTGTAAGCGGTGACTAGTGTGGGGTGGAAAAGTAACGATATGAATACCATTCTTTGCAGCAAGGTCTACGGCATCAAAAGAACAGTGGGTCTCGTCGTTGTCAATTACAAGAAGCAGTGGTTGCTCACGCGTAGGTTTCACATGTGTTATGAAATGCTTCATGAATTTCACGAATTGTTCATCAGTAGACCAGCCAGACGAGTTTGCTGAGCCAAGAGTGCCGGGGGAAGCTCCAGTCGTCATGAAATCTTTAAAGTTAACTCTTGGGAAAATCAGCATAGGAGGGATATGATTCCCTGTAGCACTGATTGCACAAATCGCAGGCACTAACTGTCCCCGTTCTGCAGAAGTGACACTTCCTACTTACTTCAAGCCCTTAGGTGCAACGATCTTTGGTGGAATTTGGACTGTTGTGCACCCAGTTTCGTCGGCGTTCCAAATTCGTTCAGGCGGAATAGGTGTAAATCGCCGATGAACATATTCCAAATTGGAGAAGAACTTTTCAATATTTACTCGATTGAAGCTCGTGCCAAACTAGTTGCTTCCGGTTTTCTAATGGATAAATCACGCTCATGCCGCTTCATAAAGTGTCGCATCCACTCCTCACCTGCGATATTCTCACTTTCCCATTTGGGTGGAACTTTTTTATTGTTGACTTTTACAAACTGAAATGCAAGTTCACGCACACCTTTTTTAGTCAGGCCATAGTGCATCTTTGCGACAGTCTGGATGTAGTTTACCAGACTCTTCTCCTCTTCTGCTGAAACCACCTTCTTTATGTCTAACCGATTTTCATATTTGAATTCTTCGTTGCCAGCTTCCCGGTAAGTACGAATTTGTCGTGATAGAGTGGCAGTTGATACATTATAGACCTTTGCCGGTTCTCGGAGAGAAATGGTTTCTTCTGCGCCCACAACTGCTAATACTGCCTCTTTAAGGCTGTCAACATCAACTGGAGGTCGCCTAACTCCCGTTTTACTTCTGGGCATTCTAAAGCCTTTCCTGAAAATCAATAATTACTACACCTTAATATTTTAAAATTAAAATGGGGATCACGTGACAGCACATTAAAAAGGTATTTTAATTGTCAATACAACGCCACTTTGTGAATATCCGTTGCTTGGTTACCAAGTTACAACAGTCTAAAGTCAAATATTTCTCAACTTTAAAGTGATGTATCTCCACAACCAAGCGAACGGAACACCACTTAATAGAGAATTGAAATACCTTTAAAATGAGATATTGAAAGCTTCATAATTATATTTAATAAAATTAAGGGGGTAGCTACCCCTTTTGGGGGGTTAGCGTAATAGGGAAATTTATTATGTTAGAAAGTGTTGTCTTAAAAACAAAAGTTGACGTGTTTCAGGCTTTTAGTTCAAAATGAATATTAACGCCAACAATGAATTTATTTGTTTCTTATGCCGCATATGTAAGTGTTTCATGGTACAAGACCCTCTTTGTTTCAAGGTACATGAGGTGACGCCATTACATAAATCTCATTATTTTTATGAATGACTTGCACATTATTGAAATTTAATCATATAAGAAAACACCCTACATACTACTTCGTCTAATATTGACAAATAGTTACACTTACTTGGAAACACTTTTAAAATATGATGCAATAACAAAAAGTAACAAATGTTACTAAAACGGTCAACTTTTCGAAACACAATATAAGCATTCACCACGGAGGATGACCACACACTGGTTCACTATATGGATTATATTGGTGTATAAAAATATAAAAGCGCTACTAAAACTCAACATAGATGGCAGTTATTTCGGGTGTTTCAAGGTACATTGTTATCAAGGTACGACAGTCTCCCCTAATCTTCTTCATAACATTATAGTTCTTACAAACTTTTTTAAAATAAAACACAGAAGCTAATAATAAATTACTTATTAAATATACAAATATATTTTCTTCAATATTTTGTCAATCCTCAGTTTATGTTAATAATTACTTCAATTCTTTACCGCATGCCACCAATGAAAACTTTTACAATGCCCTGTAATTCCTTATTTTCTCGTAAATTTTTTTTAAAGTTTTGTGTTAAATCAATAATGGTACTATTTGTAGAATAATATACCAAGGATATAAGAGCTCTTTAAACAATTCCCGATTACATTAAAATTCTGTGAATGACTTGGTCAACGTAATATCAGTGGCGGCTCGTGAGTTATGAAAGAGGGTGGGCACAAAAAAAAACATTAGCTATTTCTTGTACATAAAATCCATTCTCCTATTTTTCATGCTGGAAAAGACGTCTATGACTTTGTTGTCAAAATCCGGGATAGACTGGATGAACTTCATTCTATTGATAGGACCGCCAATGCGTTCAGTTGTCATAAAAATATCGAAACCAAAACTAGTTAACAAAACTTGGCAGGTCAACACCGAGTATATTACAATATATTATACTTAGTCCATTCGTATCCGACTTATAGTTTACGCTATTTGTGTCTCCGTTGATGTGAACCATTTCTAAAAAGCATCTTTTTTGTGGTTGTTTCCAGCTTCCACAATTCTGACATCGCCAAAATTAAATGTATGGCCCAGATCAAGTGCATAATCCACCAGTACACAAGACCTCTTACCACTACGGACATCAATTTTGTGTTGTATGATACACTGTTTCAGCCATTATGATGTTTGGCCTATGTACACGCCACGACAATCCGAATGCGGTATCTTGTAGACAACATGACAATTTAAAAATAAAGGTGTTTTTAAGTGCCAATTACAGGCAAAAATACTAATATCTGTTTCCTTAATGTGATTTCAGCCCCCCAAATTGTATTCGGATTCACAGTCCTTAAATAGCTTAGTGGTTAAAGCAATGGACCGGCAAACCATGGACGTGGAATCGAATCCTGCTTAAAGGCGAAATTTTTCTATTGAAAAATTCGAATAATTAGCGTCATAAAATGTAGAAAGCAATATTTACATTCACATTACTTCGCGAAAATGCAATTAATTTGTAATGAGTGCCAATTATAGGCAAAAATATTAATATCTGTTTCCTTAATGTGAATTGAGGCTTCCCAAATTGTATTCGGATTTACAGTTCTTAATAGCTTAGTGGTTAAAGCAATGGTCCGGTAAACCATGGACGTGGGTTTGAATCCTACTTAAGGGCGAATTTTTTCTATTGAAAAATTCGAATAATTAGCGTCGTAAAATGTAGAAAGCAATATTTAGATATATCTATACAGCTCTCGCAGTATAAGTTGACGAGCGGTGGGGATGCGTCGTAAACGTATTTAGGAAACGTACTACCCACCTGCCTGATTACGCCACCGATGTGGGAACGTTGTATTTTGTTCATTTCGTTGTAGAACGAATAATACTATAGTCCCTCTTATTTTTGAAATTGAATTCCTTAAACAAATCTAAATTTTATTTAAATATACTAAATTTATTATTTTTTAAGAGAAATTAATAAATATGAAATGCTTTATATTTTTTATTTAACAATATTAAACATAACTTCTTAAAAACTAAATAACCTGTTCGTTTCTAATAATGTTCTTGTCATCAAACTCCTGTCACGTTCCTGATTGCTTCTGTACATCACCTATCAAATAATTCAGTCTCCCTTAACATTATATCACTTGCTTTCTCCTTTCCAATTCTTCAGTCTTAGCTTGAATTCATATAATAGAAATGTATTTTCTTTAATTATTTATTTTCTTATACGTGGTCAATGTTTCAAACTTTATAAACTTTTAACTCCTTTCCATTACAATGTTTCTATTTTTGATTCTTACTATTTTCGATTTACCATTCACTTATTATTATATCTTTGTTACCGATACTTCTTTATTTTCAATTAAAGTTTTTTATTAATAATATATTAACTAATATTTAATATTAATATAAATAATTTTAATTATGATATTTAATTTCTTTTCTCATTTAATCCTTCTAAATTATAAAAGTAATAATTGTTGTTTTATGCTCTTTACACAATTATATTTCTTCCCATTATAATTTTTTTCCTTACTATCAAGAAAAAAATCTATAATAATTAATCCCTCTTTTCTCTTTCAAAGCCTAGGCTGTTTGTTTATTTTTTTTTTTAATATAAATGTCATTAATAATTTCACCTTTCATATTTAACAATCTTCTGTCATTATTTTTTATACATCTTCCTGACATTAACATTTAATATATACACATTACTTATACTTTTCATGTAGGACAATTCATTCAAGATTAAATCATACTTTATTATCCTTTTATAATTCATATTTCATAACAATATATATTGTATGTTAATATTTATTGGTTATATTACAGAGCCGTGTGGTGGCGGTGCTCCATGTCCTCTTCAGACGTCATGCGGAGGTATCTGTCCTGTAATTCCTCCGCCAATCCCGTGTCTTGGTGGAGGAATAGGTTGCCAATCACAGCAGCTAAATACCGGATGTAACCTTTGTTCACGCGGCGGATTCCCCAGTGTCTGTTGTCCTCAGTATGGATTTGGAGGTGGTATAGGTTCCTTTGGTGGTACTCCAGGTATAGGCTCATTTGGTGGTGGTCAACTAATAGGCAAATAAATTGATAAAAAGGAATAATATAAGGCAGACGTGCATAGGAACGTAAGAATTATGTATTTGTAATAGCCAATAAATAATAATTTTTTAAAACTATTGGACCTCTTATTTCCAATGTATACATATTATAAAACAAATTTAGCACAAACTGAATTACACGTATGTATATTAATACAAATTCAAATAGTTAAAAAATTAAATTACTTATTTACCCACGCTAATAGCCAAAAATAATACGTAATTAAGTAAGTTGCAAACTAGTTAGAAATACGCCACACGTTAAAGGCGTCAAAAATAATACTCCCCTATGAAATAATGCGAGTAAAATTATGAATGCAAGAAGAATTGTTTACCTCACGTTTGATGGCAGAAATATAATGATATCAAATGTATCACCCTGTTGGTTGTCAAAAATACTACAGTATAACATAAACCTCAGCGTATATTAGTTCTTAAAAAAAAAATTGAATTTCTAAACAACTACACTTTATATACTTGCGTATTGTTATCTTCTTTATAAAATTAATTAATTTAATTAAAAATTCAAAGTAAGATTTAAAAAAATATTTATCAAAACTTTATAAAATTTAATTAATAAATATTTATAATATAAATATTTTCACACACATCCCTACAAAATTTTTTATGTTCGCTTTAAATACACTGCAATATTTACTAAACTACTATTAACAACTAAATTTTAATTATTATTTAACAACCTATACAAAACTCTTCAACAATCCTGTCCTTTTTTTTCATAATCAATTGTCTCTGATTTGCCAACCTTTTTAACGTTTGCTTATTTCAAATAAAACTTTTTCAATTCACAATCATATGTATTAATTTTTGTATCCTTTGGTTAATTTATTATTTTTTCAGCTATACAATTTTTATGGTCTTTTCTAATTCCAATAACATTTACATTCCTTCTATCGCTTAGTAAATATAATTCATTTTCAGCAATACAGTTAAACCGTCCTTTTATAATGCTAATAACTTTTATATTTCTTCAATAATCTCTTTTAGTACATAAAATAATTGCCAGTTCTAGTTAATATTCAGTCACTTTGCATTCTTTTTATAAAACTTCTTAATATTTCTACTTTTAGTTTTAATTAGAAAGAAGTATTTGTAATTACTATTTTTTATTTATCCATCTTAGATATATATATATATATATATATATATATATATATATATATATATATATATATATATTGAAATAACGCGAATGATGTTAGATATGTGTGTTTAATAAAATAATAAATATACCTGTGTATTGATATAACAGTTCAAAATTTGGGCGCCATAAGTATAAATATACTTAAATTGTGTGACGCTATCTGGCTGTATAATTGATAACCAGCTAGCATCAGTAGAGCTTGAGAACAATAAAATAATTATTAACTTTAAAAGGATCTTCGTCGGTCTGCTCTTACCCCGGGAGAATAAAGCTATAATTGAACAATCTAACAAGTAAAAACTCCACAATCAAACACTCACAAATAAAAGATAAAATTTTAAAAATCAACAAATAAAAATTTATTAACGCAAAAGAAATAGTAATCTGTAACAAGTTAACAAGTTAACAAGTTAACAAGTTAACAAGTAACAAGTAACACAAATAAGGGTAAAAATAAGAAAACTGTAATATTCGTGAATTCAGAACTAAATAATAATAATATAAAAACGGTATTACGTAAGAATGCACACGTGTTACTAAATATATATAAATGGATGTGTACGTAACTAGTAGTGCAAATAAATATCAAAAATTACTTAATTTTAACACACAAAAAGGTAAGTTACATGTTCTTTTAATACGGAAACTATAAGAATGAATGTGATATAGAAATATAAGGTTTGAAATGTATAAATTTACGTTTATGTTCAGATGTAAGCAATGTTTAAATTAAGTGTTTGTTAATACATTAGTGCTGACTTTAAAATGAAATTCTAGGAAATATGGGATATCGAAAGGAACCTGATTTCGTTTTCTCTGTGTGTGAGGATCTGGTATCTGGTATCTAGTCAGGAACGTCGAAATAAGGCTGGATATAAGTACGGTAGCGTCTTCCAGAAGTGTATGCGTCGATATCGGTCAATGGCCCACGTTCTAGGTCCGATGATCTTCCAATTATGAAATGATGCTTCACTCGATAATTCAGTTATTTAACGTGATACTGGTCCCAATTATGTCTCAAAGGTTGAGCTTGATATTAAGGTATTGTATGTATATGAATTTACTTGTTTTACACTGATTTTAATATATATTTTTGAATAAAACTTTTACTTGAATCAGAAGTACGGCCATTTGTTGTAAGAATTTTATCGGAGAGCGACGCCGCCAGCGTTCTTTTATTTTCCAAAGCCTTTATAATTTTCACCAAAAAGCCTCGACTTTTTAATGTTTGTTAGATCTATCAAAATATAAATTTATACAATATTTTAGTATGAACTGGATTATAAAATTAGCAGAATAATTAACAAGTATAATAAATTACATTCTAAACATAGGTTGTGTTGTTGTTTACATTCTAAAAATTGCATTCGCGGGACAACGGTATTTTAAAATTCTGGGCGTGGCTAACTAGTATCGTAAAATGTGGATAAAGTAGCTGTCTGTAATCTGTCGCGTAAGATTTGAATTATGAAATTGAAATGTAAAATATTTAAAAGATAAGTTAGAAAGAAAATAAGCAAATAATTAATTATAAAAATAATTACGTCCCTCAATTTTTGCTATTATATACAGTGTGTATTATGTGTATACTGCTGGTGCATAACTGCTTTATCCATTCTAGGAGCTGTTATTTGTGTGCTGTATGCCCCACAACATTATCCCCGTGAAAATAAAAATTGAAAGGAATTGAGGATTTTTCTTTTCCCTGATAAGAAGCATGAAAAAGGAACATCAACTTGCGTTACCTTCCTAGTTGTGTGTCATAAATACTATTTTTAAATATGAACAAATATATCTAAATATTATAATTATTAAAGAATAAGTAATTCTCTTTCTTAATATGTGTAAAATAATAAACTTCAACGAATATTTATTCTTGTTTTGGTAATTCAATACTTTTTTTTTTTTATTAATTTTAGATAATTAGTATATGTCTTTTCTTTTATCATTGCACCTTTTTATAAGTTTTTATTAATTTGTATATTTGTGTAGAATAATCATTTTAATATTAGCTTTTTAATTTTATTGATTAGATATATGTTTCTTTGTATTAATATTATTTGTTCGAGCTGTAACATACCCATTAGACTGTCTTTAGATCATATCGACTTGTATATAGAATATAAGCATTATTTATTCTTCTAAGAAATCTTGTAACATGGAGATATGGTATCTGCCTTTTATGTAGCCCGTTTCTTCTTCCATGAGTTCATAAGTGTTGTTACCTAGTATACGACTTATAACATATGGACCTTGGTAAGGTTTTAATAATTTACCCATTATTTTGTTTTTTAAGTTAGATATCCTCAAATTTTTAACAATTACTTTGTCCTCAATGTTATATGTTTTGTACTTCTTATTAACTGTGTTTCTTTTACTTTCCCATTTTGTTTTCTTAGCAATTAGTTTTTCTCCCACCTCAAGTAAGCGTTCATTTATATTGAGGTCTTCTGAATCTGTCCATGGTCTTTGTGGTTGTTGTCCAGTGAAAATTGTTATCGGACAATGATGATGGACTGTACTGGGTGTATTATTAATAGTAAACTCGATTTGAGGAAGGTATTTTGCCCATCTATTGTGGTTTTCGTGCAATAAAATTCGTAGATATTTTAGAGTTTCTCTTACGTATCGTTCGGTTGGGTTACCCTGTGGATATCGTATGGATGTATAATATGTTCGGATGTCATGTGAGTTTAAAAAGTCTTTGTATCTGTCGTTTGTAAAATACGTCGCGTGGTCAGATAAAATTGCTAAAGGTTTGCCATATTGTGTAAAATATTCAGTTAATGCTTGTAAAACAGTGTTCGTGTTGCACTTTTGAGTGAGTATGAGTTTTATAAATTTAGAAAATATGTCGCAAATCACTAAGATGTTTTTGTATCCTTTGGTACTTGGTATTAAATTGGATAAAAAGTCTATAGATACAAGTTCAAGTTTATCGTAAGTTATGATATTATGGCTGATGTTAGTGTTTGTAAAATTTTTATCTTTTGCTAATTCACATGTTCGACAATGTTTGATAACGCTTTTTATAATTCTTTCGTCATTAATGCAATAGAAAGCTTCCCTGAATACTAACCAGCATTTTCTTGCTCCTATGTGGGTATATGTTTGATGTATGTAATTTGTTATCTCTCTAGTATGATATTCATTAGTAACGTATACAGTGTTTTTACCTATCAGTTTAGTTATTAAATCGTCTTTGATTGACATGCCTTTGAATGTTCCTACATTTCTCAAGTGAAGGTGTATCTCATTAAATTCTGGACCTGATTGTATGTGTAATAATTTATTTCTAGAAAATATACCTTGCTTTTGTAGTTGAACTAGATTTATACAAATGTTCTGTCTTTTAACATCCCCGTCCTGTCTTGTCAGAGCATCAGCTGTTATCATCTCCTTACCTGGTTTGTAGACTATGTTGAATTCATACTGTTGTATGAGCAGTGTCCATCTATATATTCTGCTGTTATTCAGTTTGCAATTCATGATATTAATCAATGCTTTGTGATCCGTCTCGAGAGTAAATGATTTACCGATAAGATAATATCTAAGTTTGGTTAAAGCAAAAACGATGGCTAACATTTCTTTCTCGGAAATCGTATATCTGATTTCACAAGCTTTGAGGGTTCTTGAGATAAAATATATAGGTGTTTCAATGCTGTCATTTATTTGTATGAGTTCAGCTGCGATAGTTTGGTGGGATGCATCTGTTCGGACAATAAATGGTAATGAAAAATCTGGGTGATGTAATTTTAAGTTTTCAACAAAATTTTCCTTTAAATGTATAAAACAGTTTTCGCATTCAGGCGTCCAAGTCCATTTCTTACCTTTCTTAAGAAGCTCTAATAAAGGTATCGTTTTCTCGCTGTAATTGGAAATAAACTTGCGATAATAGTATAACACCCCTAAGAAACTTCGTAAGGTTTTTAAGTTCCTAGGTCTTGTATAGTTTTTAATTTCATCAAGGCGTGTAGGGTCTAATAAAATATCAGAATAATGAAACATACATGAGTAGGTAAACCCCACCAGTTTTGTATAATACAAAGGTATTTTTAATAATATAAAATATTATTAAAAATCTGGTGTGAAGAACACAAATGCAGGATCACTATTAATATTTTCTGTGAACGTGTCCGAATATATCCTATCCCCAGAGACGTAGATACGTATTTCGCTTTTCTACAAGCTCATCGGTACGCCCCTGCTGGAGAAAGGATATTTCCAGACACATTCACAGAAAAGAACCACCTCGCCCTATCACCGTAATTATCCAGACCGAGCGCAGAAGTAAATTCGGCGCTACCTGTTGTCAGACAGCCGAAGTACCTCGCATACCGTCCACATAATTAATGTGAAGTAACGACGCCCTTCCAAAGGTTAGCACAGCCAACTCTCTAGAAAACTGCATTTTGTTTGTGCCCTCACTCATACTACGGCTTAACCGCATGTGTAATGTATCAGAATAATTGAAACATACATGAGTAGGTAAACTCCACCAGTTTTGTATAATACAAAGGTATTTTTAATAATATAAAATATTATTAAAAATCTGGTGTGAAGAACACAAATGCAGGTTCACTATTAATATTTTCTGTATTATACAAAACTGGTGGGGTTTACCTACTCATGTATGTTTCAATTATTCTGATACATTACACATGCGGTTAAGCCGTAGTATGAGTGAAGGCACAAACAAAATGCAGTTTTCTAGAGAGTTGGCTGTGCTAACCTTTGGAAGGGCGTTGTTACTTCACATTAATTATGTGGACGGTATGCGAGGTACTTCGGCTGTCTGACAACAGGTAGCGCCGAATTTACTTCTGCGCTCGGTCTGGATAATTACGGTGATAGGGCGAGGTGGTTCTTTTCTGTGAATGTGTCTGGAAATATCCTTTCTCCAGCAGGGGCGTACCGATGAGCTTGTAGAAAAGCGAAATACGTATCTACGTCTCTGGGGATAGGATATATTCGGACACGTTCACAGAAAATATTAATAGTGAACCTGCATTTGTGTTCTTCATACCAGATTTTTAATAATATTTTATATTATTAAAAATACCTTTGTCTAATAAAATATTTTTCTGATTTATAATATAACCAAGATAGTTTATTTCATGTCTGAAAAATTGACATTTTGCTAGGTTCAGTTTCATACCTTGTGATGTTAATGTACTCAGGATAGTGTTTAGGTGTTGTAGGTGTTGTTCTATGCTTTCTGAAAATATTATAATATCATCCAAATAATGTAAGGCAAAGTCGTCGTATCTGTCTAATATTTGGTGTAGAAATCTGATAAGTGCGGCTGGTGAAGTTTTCAAACCAAACGGACATACTCTAAATTGGTAGACAATACCATTTACTATGAAACCACAGTACTTTCTTGATTCGGGTTCTAAATTAATTAACCAAAATGCATTTTTGAGATCTAACTTGCTATATATTTTCTTGTTTCCACACTTAGTTAATAAAACATCTATATTTTGAGGCATTTCGAACTCAGGTTTAATTCTTTTATTGAGCGCTCTCGCATCTAAACAAATCCGCAATGATAAATCTTTCTTCTGGACGATGACTATGGGGTTGATAAAATAGGTGTTGGACCTTTCTATGATTCCTGTTTGTTCCAATCGTTCTAATTCATGACTAACTCTCTGTTGGTAATTATATGGGATAGGGTAATTTTTACTAAACAATGGTTCTTCATTATCAATATTAATTGGGTGTTGATATCCTTTTGCGAATACAATGTCGTTATTAATCAAAGTTATGTTTTTATGTAAAATTGCTATTAAATCCTGTATGACTGTGGGATAGGGTATATTTAATTCATATAATAATTCATTAATATCTTCTAAATTGTTAATTGTCTTTATTGTTTGTTTCTCAATTCTAATCTCCACTTCATCTCCTACTTCGTGACTATTAATCGTTCCTTGCAAATCGTCCATTTTCTTCATTCCAATATTATTATTAATCATATTATTTATATTTCCTTCTGTTTCTCTATCAATATTCCACTCCTTTTCTCTGCTATAGCACGGTGCATTTTCTAATAATATATTATTAATTTCTTTCGTCAATACATCTCTTTTATATACATTATATCTTATTATTTCTTCTTCTGATAACTGTTTCTTAATTATTACTTTATTATTCTTTATGTTAATTATACCCTGATCAAAATCTAATATCATCTTTAATTCTTTGATGTTGTCAATGCCTATTATGCAGTCATATTGTTATTTATCGATAATATAACAATGTAATAAATATATGGATTCTTCAATATATATCTCAGCACATAACTGTTTTGTAACGGTCCCCATTTTCTTACCATTAGCTGCAACTATGTCTGTCCCTTTAATTTTTACTAATTTGTTTTCATATCCCCGTAAGAGTTTAGCTTTTTCTGCTCGTAATAAGGTGATTTCAGCCCCTGTATCGATTAAACAATTCATATTTATGTTGTCAAATTTTAATTCGATAATGGGTAGAGTGTATATTTTAGATATTGGATCTCCTGCGTCTTCTATAAAAATGAATTCTGGCGGTTGGTACAAAGAAATATTCTGGATCTTATGTGGTATGTTACAGTCGATTGGTATTAATTTTGTTGATTGGATGGTCCTGGTTCCGGGTCTGCATATATATCGACTGGCAAAATCGACGTTTTTTTTTTTCATCTTCCATATTCGAACGTATGGGAGAAGCAGATCTATCACGTCTGTAATAATTGTTTACTCGACCTCGACCTCGACCACGATTGCTAATGTTGTTATATTCTCGTTCTGGTCGTTGGAAAGTTTGTGTCTGATTGTTATTATAGTTATTTCTATTATAGTCATTATTGCGATTGTTGTTGTCATGATATGTATTGCTCGTGTGTCTTGTGGGTTGAAAATTGAGATTTGGCCTGTTTTGTGTATTATACTGGTTATTTCTGTCATTGTTTGTGTTAAAATTGCCATTGTTGTTATTATAATTGCTGTTGTTGTTGTTATAATTGCTGTTGTTGTTGTTATACTTGCTGTTGTTGTTATTAAAATTATTATTATTATATGGTCTTGTTGTATTTTGGTATCTATTGTTATTGAAATTGTTTTGTCTTGGAGGTGGTAAATTTGTATGACTGTTATTGGTATTATTTTGCGGGTAATTACGATTATTCGGGGTACGATAATTCCATTGTTGTTGATTATTGTTTTCCGAGAAATCATCCAATCGTCGTAATATTGCTATGAGGGAGTCCATATCTGTTACAGTATGACAAATTATAGCCTGCGTGTCGGTATAGATAAAATGGTTTAGCAACTGCCTGGCGATCATAGATTCCTCCATGCCATTTATGTGCTTGCATTGGTTAAAGATTCGAGAAGCATATGTTTCTCTAGATATTTGACCTAGTCTGTATTTACCTGTAAGTAATCGTATCTTTGCCCTGTTTTACTGTGTCTCATCCCAATAGTTTCGAGTAAACAGAATAACGAATTGGTTGAGTGTGAGACAGTGGTCCTCAATCCGTTGAAACCATTCCTGGGCACTGTTCCGAAGGGTTGCACGAATTACCTCCAACTTCTGTTTTTCCTCAGTTATGTCTTCCAAATAACGTTGTATGCAATTGAGATACGACATAGGATGAACTCTAGTGATATCCCCGTCAAATTGTAGTAAGTTATCTATTTTAAGTGAATGACTGTTGGCATTAATATAATTTATTGGTATCGAGTAATTTTTTATTTTATTCTCTAATTGTTTCATATTTGTTTGAGTAGTAGTGTAATTTTCTTTGTTAGTTGTCATTATTATATCTAGGTTTTGTTTAACATTGTTTATTTCCTTGTTGTAATTATCTTTGCATAAATCTATTTGAGAATTGATATTTTGGTTGAGAGTTATTTTTAGTTGTTCAGTATTGTCTTCGTTAATTTTGTTTAAGTTTGTTAATTTAGTGTTTAATAAATCGTTATTTTCCGAAATCATTTTGTTTATATTCTGCTGTATTTCTAAAGTATTTGTTTTTATTTTCTGTTGAGTTATATCAAAAATTTCGTTTGAAGTGGCATCCAGTTGTTTTGCCCATTGTAAATTTTGAAGAGCGACGGTTTCGTCGAGTTTAATCAGGTATTTTAATTCATTTTCTTCCATAGCTTTTTGTGCTATGGAAATTTCACCTATTTTTCCTTCCAGATCTATTATAAGGTACTTAATTTGTTGTCAATGTTAGCATTATTGAGCTCAAATTTCTCGTTAATGATTTGCATGTTCGTTTCTAATTTGGTAGTTAAGTTATTGCTTAGGTCATTTAATTCTTGTTTTATATTATTTAAATCCGCATTATTTGTGTCTAGTTTGCTATTTATGTCAATATTATTAGATTCTAATTTGTTGGTCATATCATTATTATTGTTTTTTAATTCATTATTCATATTATTTAAATCTCGTTTTAAATCTGTATTATTTGTGTCTATTTTATTATTCATATTTGTTAAATCGGCATTCATATTAGTTATTTGTGTCATCATTGCATTTAACATACTCATTACCTTGCTATCTTCCGGTGTACTTACTGTTTCGGCCCCTGAAGTTTGAGCGACTACAGTATCTCCCTGCTCGGTCCTATCTTCCTCGACATTGTCTTTAGGTACTTTTGTTCGATGTCTTGTATCCATTTTTATATTAATTTAATTATATAGATAAGTGAAAACTATATAAATATATTTTGTAAATTGGTAAGAATTTAGATAATGGATAGCAAAGAAGTATTAATTTAGATATCTCTCAAAATAATTATTATGCACACTCAAATGAATCTAATATTTAAGGTAAAAATAATAATAAGTACCCACAAGTTGATTGTCTTTTTCACTAACCTTGTTCCTGTAAGTCCCTGTTAAAGTTGAGGATCCCTCTTGAATGTAGTATAGTTTACGCTTACAATGGAAAGTCAATCATGCAATACAGTACACAACAATACTCATATGTGCAATACCTTTAAATTGATACTACAGTTTTCCTTATTTTTTTTTTTAAAAGAAGATTACCTGTTAATGCTTAAATTGTGTGAGTTTTATAAATTTACGGGGTAATAGCTGGCCTCCACGTTGTTGGTGCCAATTGAAATAACGCGAATGATGTTAGATATGTGTGTTTAATAAAATAATAAATATACCTGTGTATTGATATAACAGTTCAAAATTTGGGCGCCATAAGTATAAATATACTTAAATTGTGTGACGCTATCTGGCTGTATAATTGATAACCAGCTAGCATCAGAAGAGCTTGAGAACAATAAAATAATTATTAACTTTAAAAGGATCTTCGTCGGTCTGCTCTTACCCCGGGAGAATAAAGCTATAATTGAACAATCTAACAAGTAAAAACTCCACAATCAAACACTCACAAATAAAAGATCAAATTTTAAAAATCAAGAAATAAAAATTTATTAACGCAAAAGAAATAGTAATCTGTAACAAGTTAACAAGTTAACAAGTTAACAAGTTAGCAAGTTAACAAGTAACAAGTAACACAAATAAGGGTAAAAATAAGAAAACTGTAATATTCGTGAATTCAGAACTAAATAATAATAATATAAAAACGGTATTACGTAATAATGCACACGTGTTACTAAATATATATAAATGGATGTGTACGTAACTAGTAGTGCAAATAAATATCAAAAATTACTTAATTTTAACACACAAAAAGGTAAGTTACATGTTCTTTTAATACGGAAACTATAAGAATGAATGTGATATAGAAATATAAGGTTTGAAATGTATAAATTTACGTTTATGTTCAGATGTAAGCAATGTTTAAATTAAGTGTTTGTTAATACATTAGTGCTGACTTTAAAATGAAATTCTAGGAAATATGGGATATCGAAAGGAACCTGATTTCGTTTTCTCTGTGTGTGAGGATCTGGTATCTGGTATCTAGTCAGGAACGTCGAAATAAGGCTGGATATAAGTACGGTAGCGTCTTCCAGAAGTGTATGCGTCGATATCGGTCAATGGCCCACGTTCTAGGTCCGATGATCTTCCAATTATGAAATGATGCTTCACTCGATAATTCAGTTATTTAACGTGATACTGGTCCCAATTATGTCTCAAAGGTTGAGCTTGATATTAAGGTATTGTATGTATATGAATTTACTTGTTTTACACTGATTTTAATATATATTTTTGAATAAAACTTTTACTTGAATCAGAAGTACGGCCATTTGTTGTAAGAATTTTATCGGAGAACGACGCCGCCAGCGTTCTTTTATTTTCCAAAGCCTTTATAATTTTCACCAAAAAGCCTCGACTTTTTAATGTTTGTTACATCTATCAAAATATAAATTTATACAATATTTTAGTATGAACTGGATTATAAAATTAGCAGAACAATTAACGAGTATAATAAATTACATTCTAAACATAGGTTATGTTGTTGTTTACATTCTAAAAATTGCATTCGCGGGACAACCGTATTTTAAAATTCTGGGCGTGGCTAACTAGTATCGTAAAATGTGGATAAAGTAGCTGTCTGTAATCTGTCGCGTAAGATTTGAATTATGAAATTGAAATGTAAAATATTTAAAAGATAAGTTAGAAAGAAAATAAGCAAATAATTAATTATAAAGTTAACGTCATTTAATTTATACACATCTCGGCACTAATTTCACATAATTACGTCTCTCAATTTTTGCTATTATATACAGTGTGTATTATGTGTATTCTGCTGGTGCATAACTGCTTTATCCATTCTAGGAGCTGTTATTTGTGTGCTGTATGCCCCACAACAATATATATAATATATATATATATATATATATATATATATATATATATATATATATATATATATATATAATTGAAAAGAAATTATCGACCGTGATATATTATCAAATATTAATTAAAATTCGGGTAAGCGGTCAATTAAAAAGCTCCTTTATTAAATTACCCAATATTTCGCGACACTTTGTCGATTCTTCTGGGGTAAAAAATGTAGAGTTAACTCTACATTTTTTACCCCAGAAGAATAGACAAAGTGTCTCGAAATATAGGGTAATTTAATAAAGGAGCTTTTTAATTGACCGCTTACCCGAATTTTAATTAATATTTGATATATATATATATATATATATATATATATATATATATAATAACTTCGTGACCTTATATATATATATATATATATATATATATGTATATATACATAACAATTGATAAATTATTGGAGTTTTTCGGCTTTTATATGAAATATTTACAAATATCAAATTAGAATGTATGTAATTGCAGAGTAAGTGGGGATGTAAACATTGCTGTCTACAAATTACAATTCAATAACAGGCGTGTGATTGTTAACGTCGGATAATAAAATGTTATTCTAAAATAAGTAAACACGTGTCGTAGTGCATACAGTAATTTCTTGGAGATTTACAAAAAAGAGTACTGGAAATTGATTTATGATAAAGAAGGTTCTTACTTATTTCGTAAGTGCTGAACCATGAATATCATACAATAAACAAATGTTCAGATGACTGTTAACGTTGCATTTTCTAATAAAAGATTACATTACGTTTCAGTTTATACAACAGCTTATTAGTGAGTGGATTGCATTTTGTGAATGGCTATTGTAACGACAGTGCACGTCAAGCAGTTATTGAATACATTACAGAACGTTTCTGGAAGTACACAGATAATTTCGGGAATGCGGACTGCGTGATTATCTTTTCGACCGAGGAGTAAATTTGCCAGCAGACTTAGAGCAAGAAGCAGTAGCTATTGTTTCAAGGGATCCAACTCTCAGTGTATGTCGAATCGCTGGACAACTAGGAGTGCCACGAACAACAGTTTGGCGAATTTTAAAACGTGAGTACTTATATCAATATCACTATCGCAGGGGACACGGTTTTCTTGAGGCAGACCACTATGCTCGTCTAGTTTATTCTACCTGGATATTAAGAGAGTCACGGCTTCATTTTAATTTCTTTGCAGAACAGTCCTCTGGACAGATGAATCTACGTTCACGAGAAGTGGTGTTACAAATCTGAGAAACCCGCACAGGTGGTCATCAGAAAATCCCAAAGCTATACGCCCATCTAAATTTCAACATGAATTTTCTATTCACATTTGGGCGGCCTTAATCGATGACTTGTTGATTGGTCCTGTCGTTCTTCCTTGGAGGTTAAATGCGGACACGTACCTTCAATTTCTTATTGACGAACTGCCAGGTCTTTTAGAGGATGTCCCACTGAATGTTTGATGAGACATGTGGTTTCACATGGATGGAGCACCACCACATTTCGGAATTGCTGTCCGAAATGGGGTTGGATTGATCGAGGTGGTCCTGTTGCATGGTCACCCAGATCACCCGATCTTAGTCCCCTTGACTTTTATTTATGGGGTACATGAAAAATTTAGTCTACGCGCAAGTTTTGAACACAAGAGAAGAATTGTTGGATCGTATTCACCTGGCTGCCGAGCAAATTCGACAAAACAAGTATGAAATTCGGATAAGTACTTCTTCTGTTGGCTTACGGCCACAAGCCTGCATTCAACAAGGAGGTGGACATTTTGAAAATATTATTAATTGAACTTTTTTAAATAAAATCAGTTTTTATTGACTTTAGGATTACATTTTTTTAATGATCTGACAATCACATTCATAGATCTGTAACTTTGAAACAAATAAAAATGTAAGAATTAAAGTCCCTGACGTCGATCGTGGTCGTACAGATCCCCGAAATGTGTTGAGCCATTGTTGTTGGGATAGAGAATACAGACTTTTATAAATTAGCGAACAAAAATGGCACCTTCAAGCAGCTTTTCACTCGTAATCAATTCGCAATTTGCAAAGAAAAGTTAATTTCCATGTATGAGATTTCAGGTTAAGAAATTTCGGTAAGAGAAGCTGCTTCTGCTAATTCAAAAAGTGGAGGGCAAGGCTATACACGCTGTAACTGCAAAGAGAAGTGTTCCACGGCTAAATGTAGCTGTAAAAACAATAGGCTTTTGTGTAATTCGAAGTGTCATGGTAGCTTAAGTTGTTGCAATAAATAAGGTTGCCATACATTTACTTTGTTTTTTTAAATTTCATTTCAAGAAATAAAATGCATTTTATTTGTTATATTAATATTATGTTTGTTGTGTTTGTTTTAAGTTCAACAATTTCTTTATGTTCATTTGAAAACTTCTTCCATGTTTTAATCAAAATAAATAATAACCTATAGAGTTTTATTTTGTTTTCTTTTTATAAACAAATTCTTTTAAACATACACCATGAGTCCATGATGAATGTTGACATTCGCCGGTGTAAGTTAGAAATAATGATATTTGATGAATATATCGGACATACGCCAAGTATATATATATATATATTATATTATATATGTAGCTGTAGCTGTAAAAACAATAGGCTTTTATGTAATTCGAAGTGTCATGGTAGCTTAAGTTGTTGCAATAAATAAGGTTGCCATACATTTACTTTGTTTTTTTTTAATTTCATTTCAAGAAATAAAATGCATTTTATTTGTTATATTAATATTATGTTTGTGAAAGCTCTCATAAGCGGGCAGTCACGGTTCCAGAATTTTCGCCCGCTTATGGGAGGTGCCCGCTTAAAAGAAAACTCTGAGAAATCAAACAGAACTCGTATAATGTAACATGTAACTACTATATAGGTACATATATGTATGTACATAATATGTAATGACATAGACACAAACAAGTTATTTAGGAACAGCTGGAAAATATCTTAAAATGGATGACTGCTTCATTTTCCTTTGCTGTTCTTCCATACGGCACTTCTGAAAATGACATTCCAGATTTTTGATATGTTCAAAAGCCACATAGTCATTTGTAGAAAACTTTTTCAGTTCCCTGATGCAATTTAAAGCTTCATCAAAGCACTTTATTTTATTTTCTTCTTCTTCTTTTTGTTCTTGAACGTCTTCTATTTCGTCATCGGTCTCGTTCGCTTCACTAACTTGACTGGATGTAGTAATCTGGTTTTCAAAATCATCATCTTCTGTTGTCTTATCATCAATTTTTATAAATTCGTCTAGGTTCTGGTCACTGGTAATATTTAAATCTTCTGCAGCTCTCCTCATCATCTCCATTGTCGCAAAAACAGACAACGGTAAGTCAACCTCATCCTCAGAGTCAAACTGAGGAACCGTCGCATCCGTTTTTCTGAACCCAGCCTTTCCGAAACAATTTTGTATTGTTGATGGAGTGACCTTTTCCCATACCGTTTTGATAAAATATAATGCCTCTAAAATATTTTTTTTTTTTGATAATTCAGATGATTTAGAAGAATCTATGTTTGATAAAATATGTTGTATAATCTGGTTGCGGTAATAAAGCTTGAAATTCTGAATGATGCCTTGGTCTAGTGGCTGGCAAACAGAGGTTGTATTGGGAGGCAAAAAAATTAATTGCACATTTTTGAGATGTAATTCTCGAGGATGTGAAGCAGCGTTATCTAAAAACAGTAAAATTTTTCTCTTTTCAATTCCCATTTTTCGATCAAGCTCGATTAACCATTCACCCATTATATCGCCTGTCATCCAGGCTTTCCGGTTTGACATCCACTTGACAGGTAAATCCTTAATGCTTATGGTTTTCAGTGCTCTAGGACGGAGCCGATTTTCCAATCACTAGTAGTTTTTCTTTCTGTCCTATCATACTTGCACAAAACAACACTGTAAGTCTTTCTTTGGCCAATTTCCCACCTACACACTTTTCAGATTTTAAGGAAAGGGTCTTATTTGGAAGCGCGCGAAAAAAAGGCCACTTTCGTCGGCGTTGTAAATGTCTTCGCATTGGTATCCGAGTAATAGTGAAGGAAGTTTTTCTATGAATGCATCAACTGTCTCTTGGTTTACCTCAGCTGCTTCACCAGAAATGCATTTAAAGCTTACATTATGTCTTTTACGCCACTTTTGTAGCCACCCATCAGATGCACTGAAACTGGTGTAGCCGAATTTTTCTGCAATTTGTTTTGCTTTTTCTTTTAGAAGCCCTCCAGAAATGGGTATCTTCCGATTTCTAGCATTCACGAACCACTGATAACATTCTTTATCGATGTTGAAACCTTCAGTTCTGAAAAAACTTTTTTTTTTATGCACATTTACACCAGACTGCCGTAAACGTCTAATGTCCTCTTTATTTTTTGCTATCATCGTAGCTTGCGTCTTTCCTATCGAAAATCGCGCTGCTATAGCCCTAGTAGATAGTTTTTCTTTATCAATTATATTCACTATTTCCATTTTTTCTTTTAGTGTTAACATTCTTTTTTGTGGAGGCATTGTTAAAAATGCACACACCCGATTCTCTATCACAACTAAAGCACAAAGAACAAACGACCAGCTGTTTCTTAAACGGTAAATCCCCTAAGGGAATCACCGAGTCTAGAAATGTGTAATGCGTGTTAAAATCTTACTTCGCCCGGTTGTTGGAGCTTCGTGGTCGCTTATGGGAGATATTTTCTGGCTTTGGCTAAAAAAAATGTTGCCCGCGCCTGTTTATAGGAGCGCTCGCTTATGGGAAGGTGTCTTATGTATTAAAAGATAGGGCGAAAATCGGTTCCGAACAATTTGGTCGTTTAAGGGAGATGGTCGCTTATTAGAGCTGCCCGTTAAGGGAGCTTTCACTGTATATATATACAGGGTGAGTCGTGAGGAATCGACAAAACTGTACGAGTGTATTCTACAGGTGAAAGTAATGTAAAAAAACTCAAATGTTGCTATCCGATTTTTATTCGTTTTCGAGTTATAGCGTTATTAAAAATAAACAAAATTTCATACATTGAAGTTTTTGTATTTTATTGGTATTATCGTTCTTTATAATATATTTTCAAAAATACCGCCATTCATTTCAAAACATTTTTTACATCGTCTACCAAGGGCGCTGGTTGCGTTCCTGATTGCGTCAGGTTGATGTTTGATATTGTCAGCGGCATTCATAATCCGTTGAATTAGTGCATCACGAGTGTCCACTTTTACTTAATACACTTCATTTTTTAACCAGCCCCATAAACAATAATCGAGTGGCGTGAGGTCTGGAGACCTAGGAGGCCAACCAATGTGACTACCACGTCCAATCCAACTCCCTGGAAACCTTTCAGACTGCACGAGCGTAATGTGCAGGCGCTCCATCGTGCTGGTAGAAGATTTGAATTCTGATGTTTATGGGAACATCCTCTAGCAGTCCGTGCAGTTCATTTTCTAAAAAATGTAAATAGGTGTCTCCCGTGAGGCGATTCTCAAAAATGTAAGGACCAATTAAAAAACCATCGATCATACCACACCACACGTTTACCGAAAATTTATGTTGAAAGTTACTTTCGACTGTTGCGTATGGATTTTCGTCTGACCATACATGCTGGTTATGACAATTATTAATACCGTCACGGGTGATTGTCGCTTCATCCGTAAACAGTATACGCGATACAAAACGAGGATTATCATTTATCCATCGACAAAATTCCATACGTCTACGATTATCATCTCGTTGTAGGTGCTGTACTCTTTGTACATGGTACGGATGTAAGCCATGCTCGTGGAGTGTTTTTATCACCCTTGTTTGTGGAATGCTCAATTGAATACTAATTCTCCGTGAGCTGGTAGTTGCGTCTTCTTCTACTACATCCAGAATATCTTCTACTTCTTGTAATTGTTGTCGACTACCTCGTTCAGATATTATGTTTACACTGGGAAGCTTTCCGGTCGCGCACAATGTGTTGAATACACTAATAAATACAGTTTTATTAGGATGTCTGTGATGTGGAAACCGTTGACGATATTCATTAGCAGCAGCTGTAGCATTCCCATCACAAAATCCATAAACAAACACCATATTAGCATATTCTAAATTAGAATAAGAGTGTGGCATTTTAGTTTGTTACACTATAGTCGTACAAACGTCAAGTCAATGTCACAATACCCGAACACAATGTTATAATTTACTCCAAGGTATAGGGAACATTTTTTATGATGGCAGCGCCCTCACTATATCAACGATGTACTAGAGGTAGTGACATTAGACGCATTAGGCATACAAACCACTCTACACTATTTCTCGACTGCTTTCAATGTCACTACCGCTAGTTCGGAAATCCACGAACAGGTAGCGCTTCAGCTAGGAAGACTTCCCTATAATGAATTGCTACCGGGGTTTCACTGTTTTTACGAATACATACATAAACATAGTATACTAAATCTACATTTTTAATTACGCTATAACTCGAAAACAAATAAAAATCGGATAACAACATTTGAGTTTTTTTACATTACTTTCACCAGAAGAATACACTCCTTGAGTTTGGTCGATTCCTCACGCCTCACCCTGTATATTATATATAATATATATAAGTTAATCAATTTGTTATATCATTGTGTATAATACACTTACATGACTCAACGCTTTATTAAACCATTTATGTCTCTCCAAATTACTCTTGTTTCTTTTATTGAAGTAAATATCCAAGCATTTATTGTACTAGATTCACTAGTAACAACAACCTATCGACAGAAGTACCAGACTCACTCTTAATTTTAGCTATTTATTGATAATTTTTTAAACATACTTGAGCTAGTCGGCGCCCAACAAATAGTTCTAAAATACCCAGGCTAAGAAATAGTGTGCCAGAGATAAAGCTAAGCAAGGTAAGTACAATATTTTTTTAAATTTTTTTAATTAGGTATGTATATGCCATTATTCAAAGCGACATTTGTGAATAAATACACCTAATAACAGCTATTGGGAAACGAGAGAACTCGTTCATTGACAGGCATATTTAAATACATATTATCAACATTATTTTCACGATTACATTTTATATTTATTTACATCTCTTACACAATTAAATATCAATTAGACACCCAACTGTATTACTATTCCTCCTATTTTATATCATTCGGCACCCAAAAGTAAAGCAAATTTTTATAATACCTTAGAAAGTACACTAATATTATATCTGTAAACAACTTTTTTATCAATTCAGAGCCTCAACTGTATTGATATACCTACATTTACGTCTATATATTTATATATATATATAGTAAACCTAATCAGTAGGCGATTAAAGGTCTGTATATATATATATATATATATATATATATATATATATATATATTGTTGTGGTTCACATATTGAATCTAATTAAATAAAGAAGATACAGGAATTAGCATTAAATATAATATTACACAAAGGATTTTAATATAAATATTTAATATAGTGAAATATATGTATACAAAAATATCGAAAGGTCTCAATTAGTTATTTAATTATGAAATCGATTATTTATTGCATTTTAATTCATATTTTTATTTTATTTATTCATATTTGTATTTATTTTAATTAAATACTGCGATTAAATAATAATTTTAAAACTAATTCTGATTGGAATAGAAAATGTGCAAATATTTTGAGCTAAATTGTATAGAACCTTTGGTTAACACTTATATATGCATGAACAAGAACACATGACTTAGTTATTAGAAAATTCAGATAAATAAATATTTAATTTACATTCAAATGCACATATGACTGATACGATAATATTCCAAAAAATTAATAAAAAATATTCACGAGATAATATTAAACAAACTATCATTAAATTCTATATAAGTCGAGAAAGAAACATTAAAAATATATGGATACTCATCGTTGTCATGGTAAACACAAATATTATTGAATGAGGAAATTTTTTCGCCGATGCTTAACAAAACACACTGAAAAATAAACTAAGAAAAATTATTTAAAACTAAAGCTTTCACCATAAATCAATGTTAAGCAATATAAACCTGGTCCTGAAATTAACCATTTCCCATATTTTGAAAACATCTTAGATCTTCCTTCAAGAGCCGGAAATACAAGATATTCCCGCTGGATCCTGCTGAAAGCTTTCTAAGAGGCTGTTCCATCTAATTTACAAAATATTCGTTTTCTAACCTACAAACACGTTTTATAAAAGGTATGGTCCACGAACTTCTTTTTACTTGGTTCAGAGCATTCAAGTTAAAATTTATAGATATATTTAATAAATAACTTCTTACCAGGTCAAATCTCTTTTGTAAAATGAAAATTAATTAAAATTTATCAATATCTTTTAAGTTAACGTATATCTTAAGTTTTAAAATCACTGCTAGTACAATTTGCAACATTTTAATGCACATTAGGCAACACAATTCACTATTTGTAATTCATGTATACCATACGCTTGTAAACATTTCCTATTAAAATTAATTATTTATTTGAAAAAAAAAAATTATATTAGAATCAATTTATAAAGCTAATCTTTTATATCACGAATGTAAGATAGTATTAATTATTAAGTTTATCTGGATCTTACAAAGAGTCCTGTTTTCTTTCTTGGTATTATTAACATTACCTGAGCTAAGCCGAATAAAGTAAGTATCATTTACAACTTATTAATAATAGTAGGGCGGTAAAGATGACGATCGAGGTAAAGCAGCATCCAATATATAGATGCCGCCTTAACTACTCAAATTGAAATTGTTTCATACTAAAGTCACTAGATACCGCAATAGGTACAGAACTTGTGTTGGAGAGAGAAGTACATTTTGGACCCCAACTGGTGGTTATAACTTGTGAATTATGTTGGTCTTTTATATCCAATGCGGAAGATGAATATGAAGAAATAAATCACATCAAAACTGACCGAATATAAAAGTGATTACAGTTTATGCTACCCAACTGTTCAACTGTTTGACTATTTCTACAAGTGTGAAATTAAATTCCTAGCAAATTATTATAATATTAAACAATACTGTCAGTTGTAAAACATTTCTAAAGCAAATATGTACTTGCGGTTCCAGAATAATATCGAAATAAATTCTTGCATGCGGGTGCCTTCACAAAAATTTTCTTGACAGAAGATATCAATTTATCTGCATTCGGGTAGTATTTTCTGACTTCCTCCAATATTCTTTGAACAGTATGTGCGGAACATATAATATGCGTCATATTACTGTATGTTTGTTGTAAGAGCCGACCAGCCATCTTCATATACGCAGCTCCATCTGTTAAAAATAATAACACCTTTAAATTTGGTATGTAATATGGATAGTGAAGATTATTCTTCGGAGGTAGGAAAACGGAAACGAGACGTAGAACAAACCACAGATATAGAGTTTTAACTTAACTATTATTTTATTTTATTGTGATGTTCATATAACTTGAGAATTTAATTTTATCTTAAAATTATTTGAGAAATTTCGTCGTGTGTAAAACAAGGTGAACTAGTGATTTCTGTTCAAAAAAGAAAAACCTGCAAGTCCGGTGAGTCGTTAGATTTTTATTTGGGATTTTATTAGGAACAACCCTCGCCTTTTTCATAGGAATTGCATACAGATTTATATGTTAAGTAGAACCAACACCTTGTAAATAGCATTGTTCATTTCGATTTAAGGAAAATTTATTACGAATTTTTAATGGAGTTTCATTTGGCATCTCCTTACACTCCGACCCACGACGCTTTCGAAGAGATCGCTACTAGATAATAAGATTCATTTTATTTAGCAATACAGCGGTCATTGCAATCAGGCCTCGCTATCAGGCTTCGCTGGTGGCAGCGAAATCAAAAACTTAATTGTTTAACCAGTCAATGGTTTAAGCATTAAAATACAAACATTAACGACCCGCAGTATTGGCAGAATTGATTTAAATTATAATCAAAACAAACGTTACCAATGAATGGCAGAGCACGGAATATGTTTCAAAAAGTTGGTAATGTTACAAATACACAACACCAAGTTTCTTGTTTACTGAAGATATTAAAAACAACTGAACTTCTGGCATTTTTATAACATTAATTTTAATTTTCAACAATAGAAGATTAAAATTATTGATTTTCCGAATATAAATTAAGGCAAAATTTTCAATAAGTGACACAACAAAATAAAGCTAACTATTAATTTAATTTTTAACATTACTAACAAATAAAAGGTAAAACATGTTTAGATGTACATATATTAGAACAAGGTTTAATTAAACGCATTATCTCTTAATCTTAAGTTTACTAATTTCTAAAGTTTTAGTTCTGTATTTTACAAATATTCAGAAACCTTTTTTTTTTTCAAAGGTCATTTATTTTGTTATTAATGAATCCTTTTGAAACTTTGCGAATTTTTTTAATAAAAGTGAAAATATAAACGTTAATAAAACATGTAAATAATTAGCACAGGTGTGCTTGTAAAAATATTTATACAGTAATATGAACATCATACGACTCTGTACCAAGAATAACGAGCGTGCCTTATCTCAATGAAGAGATAGACGAAAGAGAGCATTAGTTTGTAAAATTACTTGTGAAATGTTTTTATAACGAGCCATCGAAAAAATTCATAATTGGAGTAGACTGTGAAATTGGGTTGGTACTTTAGCCACATCCACATAATGACATTTATTATTTGACATTGAAACTATAAGTTTGTGTCAAATTTTTCAAAACTCTTATTAAGAAAATTAAATTTATTTAGATGTAAATGGACAACATTTTAAACAACTTCTGTAGCTATATGTAAATTTTGATTATGATTCCGATATTAAATAAATTATTTGTTTTCTTTTTTGTTGTAGTATCATTTCAATGCCATAAACTTTTTTTACAATGAAACCAAATGAAACTGTCAAGCATCAAGTAATATGTCATTATGTGGAAGTGGCTAAAGTACCAACCCAATTTCACAGTCTACTCCAATTATTAATTTTTTCGATGGCTCGTTCTCGTTACTATTAATTCAGACGTATTGTAACTCTTGTTTTGAATTGTAATAAAATAATTTGCTTTTTAAAAACAAATTTTGCGTGTTCAAACCTAAAACTATACTCTGTTCGTTGCAAGAAGCAAATATACAGTATTTATGCAAAAAGGGGGAATTTGTAGGACACCACATTTGATTGATAAATCTCCCATATTTGTTGATTACTTTTATGTTAAACATTTATTGTTAATATAAATACAAAAATTATTATTAAAGTTTTTAAAATGTTAGACATTTGATATAATATTTTATGGAGATTAAGATTTATCATATAAACACAAAAAAATAATTCTAAATTTAGAATTAAAAAAAATATCGTTTCTAGCGTCATATATCTCTTTGTCGGTGTTTGCGTATATATGTGTTTGAAGATATTTTGCAATACGAAACGTGTTCGTAGCAATCATACATATATATAATTTATTCGCTTTATTTTTCTTATAAATAAAGCGAATGTAACTAAGTTGTATCATTTACCTTCTAGAGCTTAAAAAGAAAAAATGAAGTTTCCCATAATATTAACTGCGTTCATAATAATTATATTCACTTTTCATCGTGGAGTATGTACCACATTGAATGACAAATCGTCCATGCCACGGGTTTTAAATTTTAATAATCGAATGAATTACGATGCAGGTATAGTAGACACAACTGATAGCAGTTCATGCGGCGTTGCAGCACCCCACACATCAGGTGAGAATCTTTATTTCAGTTATTATTATAGAGCGTTTCACGTTCACGGTGCAGTATGGGCTTTATGGAGAAAGCTTACATTGTTGTTAAATTGTTCAATACAATCTGCTAACTCATAAAGTAAAATATTTTTTGGAGTTTGATTTTAAAATAACCTCTATTGACGGTGTTGTCATAGCACATAACCTACATAAATTAAACACGTCATTATAATGAAGAAAAATCTTGTTTATATTGAATTGTAGTTTTCCAATTAGAAATACAATACCTATTGATTATCAGTATGAAGGATTTGAATATGCACTTGATGTTAAAGCAATCGACTGGATGGATCTGTTAATAAATCAGTTTTGGAGCCATCTGTTGAACTAGATTCTATCGTATGTGAATGTTTTATAAATTACTATGTGAGAGCAATAATGGAATGTCTTTCTTGTATTGACAGTGAGAATAATACAACCAATAGTAGTAAAATAAAAATACATTTAATTATTTGGATTCAATTTATTTTTGAAAAGTTTAAATTACAATTTCAATATCACGATGAAGGACTTGAACATGCATTTGATGTTGACGGAATCTTAGAGTAATCAATTAATGGAATCTGTTAATAAATCAGCTTTGGAATCATCATTTGAACTTGATTCTTCCGCATCTATTATGGATTCCTCAAAATCGTCCAGCAGTTGATATCTAGTAAATATTTGTCTCCATCTAATAATATCACCCTATACAATAAGAATGCTTTTTCGTTTTACTTTTTGAAATTCAAAGCCAATGTCTTTCAAAACCCTATAAATGTAGATCGTGTTAAATTGGGTAAATCATTGTCAACGTTGCAAGAACCATTTTCAAGGTAGGTGCAACATTTAGTAAAAAAAAGCTGTATACCTTTGTCGTACATGTAATTGCATATCTTCATTGAAAGAATGCAGGTGAGCATTTACTTGCAAAATTTCATTCTGCTTGTTTTTGGACTCGACAATTTCCCTTGTTGTTCCTTTCTTATATTGTATAAGCTACACACTGAACAATTTAGGGCTTCACTCGCTTCTGCAGCAGCAGTAGTAACACTCATAAATTTTTTAAGAAAATAGTTGAAGACATTAAGCATCATCTCTTTCTCTTTCCGGGTAAAACATTCACCCTTTCGCAATTTTTTCATTGCAGGCTCCATTACTAATGTATCTGTAACACTAATATTTTTATCTATTCATAAATTTATTTATATTATTTTGTAACTTACCACACATACTTTTGTAAATAATATGTAGCATTCTGATAAGAACGGTTTATAAAAACTAAAATACCAAAAAAAATAACTACGGGAAAGTATCAATAATTTTGACAGACGTAAAATAAATTAAATTATCACATGTCAATTTCATTACCTGTACAAATGGAAAATCACTAACAAAAATATGGTTAGAGAGATAGAAAAAGTAAGCATTATTGTAATTGCTTAAAGAGAAAAGGAGATGTATATAATGTAATACAAAAACGCTCACCCAATCCTTATAAATTTCACCGACGTACTGTTCCAGACAGGTACTGTTCATTGTAGAGTTTGTTTTGCGGGAATAGTAAATATTACACTACAGTTGATAAAGTATAAGTTTTCAGTTCGTACTGCCCAAGTGGGAACCGCAAATTGTACTTTATCTCTTTCTAACACACATGAATACGCGCTGTAATACTACACACGTTTGTCATTTTAAGTTAAGACGTACGTCTTTGAAATATTATATTAAATAAAAAGGGATAGGTTGTCTAGGAGATAGTCTTATGATAGTATTATGATATAATACTGTTGTTTATTGACTTTGTTTCCGGTATTCTGACTTCTTGGTTAAGTAATCTAATTTGAATATCTCGTTTGTCATCAAAAAATTACAAAATCTGTTCTTTTGAGAACAATACTGGTAATAAATAATAATATCAATTAGTGGCAATAAGTACGAAATTGTTTGATTATCACTTTGACATTTCTAACCTATTTATTTGACAGAATATTTCTTAGATGCCTGGTAAGCCTCTTGGTTCTCAAGCTCAACAGCTTGTATTAAATCTTACAGCCTATTTTGAACGAGAAAAAGAGAATGGTGGGCCAGTTATGTCCATCGATCGTGTTCATGAGGTAATTCACATAATCACATAAGGCAGTTATAAAATTAGTTTTATTTTAGAGGGTAGCACAAGCCCTTAATATTTCTAGTAGAACGGTCTACACTATTAAACATCGTAACGTTCAGAATCCAGTCTTATCATCTCCTGGCAAAAACAGGTCTTGTAGGAAGCCAAAAACTAAAGATTTACCAGAAGCAACGAAAATGGAAGTTTGAAATACTGTTTATGACATGTATAAAGAAAGTATGTGTTTAATATATTGTAAACATTTATTAAATATTCAAATTTTTCAGAAAAACATCACCTTAAAAACTCTAAGAAATGTTAATAAATGATAATATGGATTTGGATTGTATTATTATACCATTATTTTCTTAAGAAACAATAAAATATTAAATGTAGACTATATAAATGTTTCATTTATTAATTTGACAACATATATTTACAACTTTCAAAAGGTTTTAATTCTTTTTCAAAGAGTTACGAACATAACTTTTACATTCTATTCCAATATATTTAAATTTATTTAAAATATAAACAATATATAAGTTAAGTAGAAATCTAAATTATTCATCAAATTAATACATTCCCAATCTTCTTAACCCAGATATAGTGCAAGAAAATGATTTCGGTAGGTATGTTATTCTTAATAATGCAAACATTTTTAACACCCCTGTATTCACTAAGGCTCGTAATATGATATAACGTACCATTATGCTATAACAAAGACTTATATACACGTTTTTGTATTCATAATACTTCGTTACGTTAAATCGCCTGTAAAATGCATCGTTAAAATAACGTGATGTTTTTGGCCAATTAAACGAATCTTTATATTTGTTGTAGATAATAGTGATTTCTGTTTACTGTTTACAGTTCTATTTCTTGAAGTTTTAATTTGTTGGCTTGCATCTTTTCTTCTATAATGGCACACCTTAATTTTGCTTGAAGAATATTTTCATCCAATTGTGCATTTCGAAGTTGTTGTTCTTGAACTTCAATGGCCCAATTCGTACTTTCTTTTTAAATAAATTTGTTCTTTAATTTTTTTTTCTACTATGAACAATATCATTTAAATTTGCATACGTCACTTGCACTTGTTCTATTTTGAAGATACTGTCTTTTTCTGTTTACAGGTAGCTTTGTGGTATTGTTTATATTTTCATATGCACCACTTTATATTAACAATGCTTGTTTATTAGTTTTGGTATTTGAAACGGATGTACTAGGTACATTATTTTGGGTTGCAAGTGAACTACTTTGTAGTAATTCCGACTCTTTTATATTGGCAAATATATATTCACTATTAACACAATTTGGATTATTTTCTTTACTAATACTGGTTGATTCGCTTAACTCAATGATAGCATCGTTGTCAGCTTCTACTACAATATATAGAGGATCTACAATGACAACTAGTTGAATACACCGTAAATATAAACATATAACTTTACCAGACTCTATATTTTTGTGATAGCATCATTCACTGTCAAAGTTATTGGCATCACATTCGAAATGCTTCTTCAACATGCTTTGGAGACGTTCTCCATTTTCTCCTAGAGTCTTTCTAAACGTCCCTCTACCTGTGAGGTACAGATTAGCCTACATTAAATTTATTAAGTAATGAACTTATATTGTGTAATTTACAAAAATTCACCTTATCATCCGGCTGTTCTTTCCAACTTTTTCGTTTAAAATTATCATAGAACACTTTCAATTGTTGTATTGTCCTATGTGGACCGCTATTAGAGCTATTGAAATTACGTGTGATTTCTTCCCATGCTGTTGTTTTACCCTTCGATGTGATGGCATCGGTCCTTTTATTCTCAATAACACCGATATGTGATTCTACAATATCCAGCAAGAGACAAATCTCACTGTCCGAAAAGTGTTTACCTTTAATACGTTTTGACATCTCCATTTTTGCGATTTGCTGTGATTTGATTACAGTGAAGTATGAATATTATCGTGAATTTATAATTATAAATAACATTTAAAAAAATTTGTTCGAATATTGAAGTAATAATTTCCGCACAGTTTTCTTGTGTTGAAAATATTTATATAAAACTAGAAAAGAAACAATACTTTTGAACAGGCGCGGCTCGTGATGACGTATTTTGGTTTGCAGTACATTGATCCGAGTGCTTCGTGTATTCTCGTGTACTAACTGTAACGTTTGCTTAGTAAACACCGAAAACACACGAGGCACTCGTATCATTGTACTGCAAACCAAAATACGTCATCACGAGCCGCGCCTGCTTTTGAACTATTCATGTTCCCACTTTACTCATTATTTTGACATGTAGGTTATATATTTGCTTTCTTTGGTTATATTGCAAGTAAAACTGAAATTTTGACAATGTTTGCGAAACATGACATTTATATTTTATGATGACAGACGGTTGTTTCCGCGATTGAATATTGACTTTATTTGACTCCGCAGTACTGATTTGAATCATATGCTTCGAATTTGACCTTGAACTGAAAACTTATACTTTATGAACTATACACAGTTTAATTACATCTGACGATAAACGAAGTCCATTTTACGTATCTTTGACTTGCAGAACAGTACTATCACTTTTTCATTAAAGTTTGGGAAATCATTTATACATTCTTTTTCACAAGATAACATAGTAAGGGCATTTAATCTCTCTTCTTTCATTGTATTTCTCAGGAAAGTTTTTATTCTCTTCGGCCGTGAAAACTGGCGTTCCGCTTAGACGTTGTCATTGGGATTGTAATGACAATTTTTAAAAGCTTAACAATTTCATTAAAGGTGTCGCTTAATCCATCCAGCAGAAGACCTAGCAGACCTACAGCACCGACTTCTATATTTTGCCTAAATTCTTCTCTAGAATATATAACGCTTAATTCAGTTCGTAGTCTGCTTTCATTGAGGCATGGATAAAATTTTACTGCTTCTTTAACACTTTCGCGGCCGAGGTAATTTCGAAAAAAGTTCCAGTTATAATTTTTCTTTTAAATTGTATTTATAATAAATTAGTTCACATATGCACCTATTTTTGTTTTATATGTCTTTTATAAAGAGGAAAATCGCAGCGGTCACTAATGACCGCTGCGATTTTGCAGGAAACATATTCCCGTCCATAAGCAGCGGGCAGTACAGCGGTCATACTTTCATGTTGAGACTTGTATCGGCACCTATAATATTGCTAGTTGCCATTATTAGTGTTTAATAGTTTGTTGTCTGTTAGAGTGTGTGCTTACCTGTGAATGAAACTGCAATAGATTTATGAAAAATCTGTGATTCTCAATATGAATAACCGTACTAGACGTATTTTAGAGTTAGCAACGAAAAATTTTAATGCAAGTGACGGTAAGTCGGTTTCTTTAAAAATATTTTTGTTTCTTTGAAACCAAATTTTGCAGATTCTAGCGTTGAATCTAGTTTAGAAAATAATGAGACACCATCTAGTGATATAGAACCCTTTGTAAATTCAGGCTCAAACGATGAAGATCCCACATATATTCCAGAAAGTGACTCAGAATTATCTGAGCCTTCTCCATCGATTAAAACACAGTGTGGTCCTTCACATTCAGGAAACAATTACACAAATTTAGAAAATAATGAAGATGAAATGAATAATTCCGAAAATAATCCAAATCTTTTGAATCAAACAGAAATAGAGGTTGCAAATTTGGTTGAAGGTCAAAGCACTGAATCAAAAGATTATTCTCTAGAAAATGTTGTGTGGAGTGAACCTAGAGGAAATCATATGGATTTTCCTTATGAACAAGAATCCGGGATCAAGCCCGAATATGCGGCAGCACTGGTAGATGCTGATCCACTAGCTGTCTATTTATTATTTATAGATGAAGAGTTATTGGATACCATGGTAACACAAACTAATTTGTATGCCAGTCAATTACTTCTCGCTTCCGAAGACGTAGCATCAAATTCCCGACTTTGAGATTGGTCTCCAACCTGTCAAATCGAAATGAAACATTTTTTGGGACTACTAGGTTATATGGGCCTGGTTAAAATGCGAACTATGCGACATTATTGGAGCAAACATCCACTTTTCAAGAATGCCCTTATATCCAAAATAATGAGTAGAAATAGGTTCGAACTTTTGTTAAAAATGTGGCATTTTAGTAATAATGATGATTGTCCAGTAGGAGACAGAGTTTATAAAATTGAACCACTTTTCAACTTGTTTTTGACAAAATGTCAGGATGTTTATGTACCGGGAAAAGTAGTTTGTATCGATGAATCACTTATACCATTTCGTGGTCGTTTGCTGATCAAACAGTATATACCTAATAAAACCCATAAGTATGGGCTAAAGATATTCAAACTTTGCAGTGATAATGGTTTCACATGGAATATGAAGTTATATTCAGGGAAAGAGAAAGACCCATCCGTATCTGTTCCCACAGAAACTGTCCTCTTTCTAGCTAAGAATTTACTAAATACTGGAAGGACTATAATTACTGACAACTACTATACAAGTATTGAACTAGCAAATCAGTTGTTGGACAAAAATACACATCTGTTAGGAACTCTTAGGGCCAATCGCAGAGGTAATCCAAAAGAAGTAGTTAATAAAAAATTAAAAGTAGGAGAAATCATCGTGAAAGAAAATAGTAGAGGTATTTGTGTAGGAAAATGGCGTGATAAGCGTGACTTAATTTTCTCTCGACCCTACATGGTAGTGAAATGGTAGAAGTTAGACAACGATCTGGAGGAACTGTTCAAAAACCGCAGGCTATTTTAGAATATAATTCTGGAAAATCTTCAATAGATGTTTCGGATCAGATGGCTAGTTATAATACTGCACTTCGTAAATCAATCAAATGGTAAATAATCAAAATAGTACAATATCCGAGTTCAGAACAAAAATTATAATGGGTTTGTTGGAAACTACCGATAATATTGAAGAGGAAGAAGAAATGAATACGCCTACAACATCAAGAAAAAGATATATGAAAATGAACACACACGCTTTTGCAAAAAGAGATGGACCAGCAGCTAAATCTAGGAAATACTGTAGAGGCTGTTATGACAGAAAAAGATTACTAAATTTGATAAAAGTAAGGTGAAAAAGGTTACGACTTATTGCGTGCAGTGCGACGATCAACCTCACTATTGTTTACACTGCTTCACAGCAAAACGTAAGTAAATTACAAATAACATTTATAACTAAACAGAAAATATTTTATTTTATTTTTAATATTTTCCTTTGTAATATATAATAAGAAATAAAGTGTTATTTAGATAGATATGTGTCTCATATGTCTCACATACTTTGCAAAAATATGTTTCCACCCTATACCTATTTGTCCAAAACTGTAGCGCAAAATTTAAAAACTCGACTAACTGTAGTGTCCAGGAAGGCCACAGCGGTCATGTGCACACTACAGAATCAATGTACTCTCGGTCACAAGTGCCAGAAAAACCGTATGTATTGAGAGATACGAAGCGGTGACCGCTCTGGCCGCGAAAGTGTTAAGGCAATCTTCCGGAAATTTTTTTTGAAAAGAAGAGAACTATTTAAAAGAAATTAAGTTTGCTAATTTTAAGTGCCCTGTATACCGAAATCTAGTTTTTATTTCTAGCAAAATAATATCGCACACTTCAATAGTTTCCCTCCTTCTTTGGCTACCATCAGTTACTCTTCGCTGCTTTGATGGTCGAGGAGTCAGTTCTGGGTCATTTTGTTTAACCAACTGATTATCTGTGTCAGCGATTTCGGTTCAAATTTTTCCAATAGCGCGTTTAAAATTATCTAAATTATTCTTGATTTTTAATGCATCTGTATTGACATTTTGTAATTGATTAAACAATATGTCCACATGTGGCATAATTTTATGAAAGAAAGTTAACCAATAGATAAAATTTTCCTCCTCAATCTAGTAGCCTGTGATTTACTGAGCACATTTTGAAGTATGTCGTAAATTAAAATTTACTACTTAACCTACGAAGTCGTATATTTTGACAGTTTCATACATACAAATAAATAACAAATAATAGGTATTTAATGAAAACTATAACAAATGTTGAAAATGTTGTCCTTCAAGATCAATGCACTTTAAAATCCTCCGTTCAAAATTTCTGATGATATTCTGCAACATTACTGGATTGTTATTAATTTCCATGCATTTCTGTTCGATTCTCTGTAGCATATCATTCAAATTAAATATAGGTGTTCTTTTTAGATAAGGCCACAAAAAGAAGTCGCGAGGTGTTAAATCGCATGAACGTGCAGGCCAGGCAATTTCAGTATTTCGACTAATTATACGGTCATCAAAAAATTATCTTAAATAATCCAAGGATTCTGCAGTACAGTGACAAGGTGCTCCGTCTTGTTGGAAATATGCATTTTGAAGCTCATCATCATGCAACTGATTGACAAATGGTTGTAAAATTTCCGTACGGTACCTTTAAGCAGTTAACGTTCCCTGAAAAAATATTAGTCCAATGATTCGCCTTTGGCTTATCGCTGCCAAAACACCAATTTTCTCTGGATGTAGCGATTCTTCATTAATTACATGTGGATTTTCACTACTAATTCTTGTATTTTGTGAATTTCGGTACCCCGTTTTATAAAAACATGCTTCATCAGTAAAGATGACTCTTTGAGAAAGTTCTCCATTATTGTTCATATTTACAAACCAATTACAAAACTGTAGTATAAGTGGGTAATCAATTTCTAACAATTCTTATACTGCTGTGACACGGTATGGATAAAGTTGCATATCTTTTTTTAATAACTTGTGAGTTGTACCAACAGAAAGGTTTATTTGTTGACTCAAATGTCGAACAGATGTTTGTTGTTCATTTTCCATTCTTTCTTCAACACGATTGACAACTTGAGGTGTACGTTTCTTAACTGCTCCGCTGCCTGATTTTCTTAAGAGACTACCAGTTTCAGAAAAATGTTTTAAAGTTCTATCCAAAGTATTCTTAAATTGTATATAATCTATTACAAAATGTTGAAACTCAACTTGAAATTCTACCATGCAATCTTGAACTGAATAAACCCATAAACCATCAATTTTATTACCACTACGAAAATAAGCCTGGACTAAAAAAATTTTATGTTCGAAAGTGAAAAACATTTTAAAACTGAGAAGAAATTTGTTTAAACCAGAATCGACGCACGATTATTTTATGCACTAACTGATATTTGTGATTGACATTATCAAACGTCATTTGGATTTACGTTTACGGAACAACAAACACATAGAGTAAAATTACTTTCGGATGAGACTGAAAATGCGCGAGCGATGACATTACAAAAATACTGAACACCTTAAAAACATTGAGCAGTCGGCAGCGGGAGCAATGTACGTACAAGACCACTACGAAACACACAGATCAAATGCCTGGTATCGACTGACAAATAATCGATAAACGTTTGTGGCTCGTATATTACACGGATTTATAGTACTACCTGTTTCTCTCATTTATGAGGTGGCTCTCTTTCTAATTACTAAAATGTGTTTCTGCGCCAGTCTCATCCGAAAGTAATTTTACTCTACTAATATATTTGCGTCTCATTCTATCAAAATTTCAAAGTAACCTAGATTGACTTTTCAAATGAACACACGTTATAAGCAATACGTTTACTTTATATTCTATTCTTTCAGCAGGTCAGCAACCATGTGGCATGCAGGGTGAGTATTTTTATTTCAATTATTATTAGTATAATATGGATTAAGTTTTATTCACACGATTTTAAGTAGACATTGTAAATAAGTAATGAGGAGATCAATTGATAAATATTTATCTGAATTTCGAATTGAATAGCCAGTAGTTGTTGCCAAAAACGATCAGTTCTGATTTATTTTGGTGGCCTTACCCTACGAATGCCATTTTTAAAAACCCGTGCAGAATATAAATGATTTCGGCCCAAGAATTATTGATCAATTTAATGAAATTGATAATCCACATACATATTTTAGAAAATTATTTAATACACTCCGCAAAAGAATTATGGAATCATAATATTAATTTTTTCAAAATTTTATGTTCTATAACTAAGTAGTATGCAATCATATTAAAAATAGAACAAAATGCAAAGGAAAATCCAAAGACCGTAACTTGATAAACATAAAATTGAAAAACTAATACCAACGCAAAGAATTTAATTAACAGAATCTTAACTAATAATGAATATTTCCACCTCGAGCTCATATTACAACTGCCATCTGCCTAAGTAAAGACTAAAGAGGTCATAACCTCTGATGTAGTCTTGACCCGCCTGGTTCTATTCTTCAGTGACCGCAGCTTCTAGCTCTTCTAGCGTTTTTGGTGAAACTTGCCTGGTTCGTAGTGCCTACACAATGTTGTGCCAGACATGTTCTATTGGATTCATGTCCGGACTTCCAGCTAGCTACACCAAAACACGTATGTCAACTTGATTTAGGTAATTTTGTATAATGTTGACGATGTGGGGGCGAGCTTTATCATGTATTAAACGGAAATTCGGGCCTATGTAAGGTACAAATGAAACCACAAGTGGCTCTAAGATAATCCTAATATAACTATCTGCGGTCATATAGCCATTATGAATAACCTCCAACTCCGTCTTAGCCTCGGAAAGGTACACCTCGTCATATCATAATCGAGCCACCTACGAAATTTGTTGTTTCCCTGAAGTTGACCTGACTGAAACGCTCAACATATCATCTAAATACTGGCAGGCATCTATCTGATGAGAACAGGTAATACCTAGACTCGTGTGTGAATAGAGTGTTAGCCCAATCTTCAGCGATCCAATTACGATGATCTCTCGCAAGTCTATGAACTCCGAGTTCCCTAGTGAGTATGGGGCAATTGGTCGGTATTCTTACACGTATCTCTTGTTCTTTAAGTTAATTTATTATCGTCTGAAACCTATCATTTACATTTTGAACGGTAAGCAGTTCGTCTTTGATCTGCCTTGCAGTGCAATGCCGTATTCGCAAGACTGTAAGTCGTAAAAAGCGATCGTCTATGGCCGTAGATGGCCGCTTCGTATCTTGTCCTGGTCTGCTATTACATCCCTCAGTTTCTCTATACCTGCGTATCACTTTCGAAATTGTCGATTGTCGAACACCTAGCACCTTACCAATGTATCTTTGATTCCTACCATCGTTAATTAACGAAATGGCTTGGACAATTTCTCCATGAATCAAATTACGAGCATTGCGCATTAGGAGACTGTCATTCTTTACCAAATCAGACATGAGGGTTCTACATGGAAACACGTTATAAATGTTAAAAGAAAAAACTGTAGTTTCAAACTTACTAATTTTTGAAAGAAATGAGAAGACGTAAGGCACCCAAGGCTCATGACATCAGAAAAAAAATAATTTGAAGTGCATGACGATGTCATAAAACCAAAACAAACAAACGCTATTGCAACGATTTACTTTGCATAGATAAGGTGATTCCATAATTTTTTGGGGGAGTGTAATATTCGAGGTAGAGTCAGAAAATATCTCGAAGAATAAGGTATTCATTTCCAGAATCTTTTTAAATAAATTTGGGGCAGTAAGCTTGGTTCTATTTACTTTTCTGAAAGGTACTATTTCCTTGTTTTCAACAGTTAAAATTTTGTAATTGAGTTGAGACATGCTTGAAAGTTTCACGGCCAACTCTGAGTTATTTAATTACCTGAAACGTCACCTATTATTACTGTCAAAATTTCCTATTTTCACTAACATCTATTTTAAACTATTACTATGCGCAATACGTTTACTTGCTATTCTATTCATTCAGCACAACCGGTACCGGTACTAGTGCGTAAGTATCTTTATTTGAATTATTATTAATATAAATGGATTAAGTTTTATTCACACGGATTTTAACTAGACATTGTAGAACTATCAATGAGTAGATCAATTGAACATATTTATAGAATTTTCTTTACAGCCAATAAAAATACAGCAAGCATTCGAATATGAATATTTTTACAATAAACATTTTAATATTTCTATCATTAAGAAAATAAACATCATATTCTGCAATTGCATATTTTTTTATATTTTTGTATATATTACTTACATTAAATATTTATATCGTGCGTTCAAAAAATAAACTGCCAACAGTTAGCCTTGATTTCGCTGTGAACTCAAACTGCATATTCTAACTTAATTCAGTAAATCGGCCATCTGTCATGTCATTTCATTTAGCTGTCATTTGCGTATTTCGTTTCTGTTATTCTGTTTTACCTTGTTTATTTATTCTGTTATTCTGTTTTACCTTGTTTATTTATCTCGAATAATCATTAAAAGTTTCATACAACGTTTTAACCAGCACGGATTTTATAAGTTGCCCGGTAGTCGTTGACAAAGTTTAATTGGATACTTTCAAATCACTCTGGGAATTAATAAAATTCATAAATTCGAAACTAAACTTAAATTTTAATTTAAATAATTCTTTACATGTATAAATAAAAATTACATCTACTTTGTAATTGAGTTCAGACACACTTGAAAATTTGACTACCAATTCTTAGGCAATTTCTTTTAAACATACTTTATTTAATCATTGGAAATGTCACCTATTATTACTGTCAAAATTTCCTATTTTCACTAACATCTATTTTAAACTATTACTATGCGCAATACGTTTACCTGCTATTCTGTTCTTTCAGCACGGCCGGTACCAGTGCGTAAGTATCTTTATTTGAATTATTATTACTATAAATGGATTAAGTTTTATTCACACGGCTTTTAACTAGACATTGCAGAACTATCAATGGCCGCGGTCACTAGAAAATAGCCGCATGCTTGCTAGCGCAATCAGCTTGCGTTGGCAATACTTGTTAGTGAACGCTCTGCTTTACAACTAAACCATAGATTAGATAACATACTGAACTAAGTGAACTATACTTACTGAACTAAACGTTGGCGTTACATCTTCGTTGTTGATTGGTTATTTTCATTTGTGTTTACTTGTACTGTCAAAAGATACGAACATTCAAAATTCAAAAAGTAAAATGGAAATTAATAATTTGTTGATGGATTTTATATTAAATGAAAACGACTTGAATGTTGACGGTATTGTCCATTTGGCGTTAGATTTGGTCAACCCTTATAATGGAGACATCCGAGAACGTGACCAAAATGAGATTATAAGAAACCAAAACTATTAAGAAGTGACAGTGCCAAATTATACAGATTTCTAATTTAGCGAACATTTTAGAATGTCTCGTCAAACATTTGAGGTAAATATGTTGTTATATAGAGTCTGAAATCGTTAGTTCTTAAATTTCGAAGACTAAAATATTTGGATGTGAAGCATCCAGCAGTAGCCATTAAAATAGTAGCTGCCGCAGCTGTTTGCACAATTTTATATTGCAGCAGGGCAATCCAGCAGATGATTATGCTATTGATATAGACATAGAAAATCATAATGGCATCGTTGTGGATGCTGTTCAACATGATAGAGGGCCTGCTGAAGAAAAAAGACAAGAATTGGTCAATATTTGTAACATATGACTGTAATATAAAATTATATAATATAATTAAACACAGTATTTGAGTGTATAATTATTTATTTGGTAAAGAAACTTCAATCTATTTAAGAAAATTAATACTGGTAGCCGTAACTTTGTGGTAATTCATTTTGAAAATAAAATAAAATAAAACAATAACTTTGTTATATATACCACTTTATTCACATATAATCGTGACCGCGGTTTCGACATACAATGTCATTATCAAACTGCAAAAGTTACACACCTACATAGAACTTAGATTTTCAAAAGCCGACACAACACAATAGATATCGTTTTAAACGAACAGTTGGACCTTATATATACACCTCTTTTCCAATGTTGTATATAATAGTTAAGTATATAGTAGTAATTTTAAATAACATCATAAACCACCCCCATATATTTTTGTGTCATTTATAAGTTCTATGTAGGCCTGTAACTTTTGCAGTTTGATAATGACATTGTATGTCGAAACCGCGGTCACGATTATATGTGAATATAGTGGTATATACGAGTATAACAAAGTTATTGTTTTATTTTATTTTATTTTCAATCTATTTTATAAATTTGTTTAATTAGCTCATTCCTTTCCCGCTGAAGCCTATTATGTTCTGCGAGTTCTTCAGACCGCTTTTCAATAGCAGCCACTTTCTTTCTTCAATATCAGCAACTTGCTGTCTTGCATTTTTTAATGCCCTCATATTGTTACATTTTCGTTTTTGTCGCTGTGACTGTATAGTTTCATGACAGATACCAGAAGTTATTGTTGTGTTTAAAAAGCTGTCTGGTATACTAGAGTTTTCTAAATTTTTAATCTAATGTACTCTCACTTATATCATATCCATGCTGTCGGAACTCCTTCTGGATATCTCTCCACAGATTCACCTTTTTTCGACGCGGATCCCTAAATTCTTTTTTCCTTTTCAAATACGCAGTTGTTAGCAATTTTATATTTTCTTTCGTCCAAGTAAAACTTCCCAATGGATCTACAACTTTATATCTTAATTATTGATATGTACATTATTTCCCATAAATTCTTACCATTTCTTTTCTCATCCATGGGCACATCTGGGATGGAAACCTCAGTTGCATTTAAATTATTATCTAAATAATCTTGAAAATATTTATCATCTGCAATTATTAACAATAATATTTCAATATTTAAATCTCTTACAGAAATTTTTACCTTCTAATAATTTGTGTATGTCCTCACTTTCAGTAATATTATACATTGTAACTATTTTTATAAAGATAAGATCGCGTAGACATGGCTGTATAAATACCGTTTAATAAACAAAAATTTTAATAAACCTCAACAAACATAAAATTACTAAAAAAAAACAAATAAAATGAAATGAACGAAAGCGTACTCCTGGTGTTTAACGACGTATAGCAAACGCCAATTAAGTTGGCGCGAGGAGGGGTAAGTTCGCGCGAGGAGGGGTAAGTTCGCGCAGGATTAGAAGTAGTGGGGAGATTTGTATTTGGTTTTACATCAAATGTCAGATAATTCTAACCTCTCAGCGTGTATCACTTTATGATCCCCTAGAAAAGATATTATGTTCCGTCAAACGTCAATGACAAATGTATTCTGACAATTACTTGAGTAGTGGGGGAGGACGTTTTTAAAAACGGCTTCTGCGCACCCCCTCCACGCGCCAACTTAATTGGCGCTTGCTATAACATTTGAAATTTTAAACTTAAATGACTCTACCAATCAAAACGCTTTGCGAGCTGCTTGCATCGATAGCAAGCACAAAATTTTTACGCTTGCAAATATGGCCGCCGCTAGCAATCATGTTTTGAATTATAAACAACCGGTCACCATGGTGATTGCAAGCAGCTTGCTAGCAGCTACCTAGCAAGTACGTCTAGTGACCGCGACCAATGAGTAGATCAATTGAACATATTTATAGAATTTTCTTTACAGCCAATAAAAATACAGCAAGCATTCGAATATGCATATTTTTACAATAATCATTTTAATATTTCTTTCATTAAGAAAATAAACATCATATTCTGCAATTGCATATTTTTTTATACAGGCTGATTCATTTTCGGCCCTCACCATGGGGATCTCGCTTATTATTGGAGATAGAGTATAGGTTTAAATTTAGCAAAGTTGTTAAATTTTGTGTTTGTTATAAATCCGTAAGGAAAATAGACCTGTGACAAATGACCTTCGTTATTTAAATAAAAAACGCTAAAACCCCATTTTCTTCTTTTACCTGTAGCACCGACATTTGGCCTTGTAGAGAAAAAATAAAAACACATCCTTGTGGCCATTTCTAAACCTCTATCCAGTGGTGTACTCTAAATTTTTATACGACGTTTCGTTTCTTTCTGGCCATCATCAACTATCTAATTTCATATAGGCGCCATATTGGATTTAGACATCTTCAGAAAGTGTTTTTTTTTCTGATTTCAACCATATACCACATGCTGACTAAAGATTTTGACATTAGGTTTTATTTGAAAGAATAAATTATAAGATTAAATAAGGTAGGTAGCCATGGAATTTCAATCTGTCAAACATTTCATTTATTGCTTATTAATAATACAAAAATGTCATACACTAACGAAGAGAAACGAGATATGATAAGTATTTTTTATTCTTCGAACCGAAATTCAACAGTAGCGAGTACAAGATATCTACAATTATATCCAGAACGACAACAGCCTCATCGTACCATTTTTATAGATCTCGACAGAAATTTGGTCGAGAATGGATCGTTTACTAAGCCGCGTAATGGTCAAGACAACAGGAATTTAAATGAAAATCGACAAGATATTTTACAAACGAAGTAGCGAAGTAGTGTCAGAATTAAATTTGTGCCAGTCCAGAGTTTGGAGAACTTTACATAAAAGTAGGTTTAAACCATACAGGATCCATGTTAGTCACTCTTTACTGCCTGGAGATAATTTGAGAAGGCTAGAATATTGTAATTGGTTAATGGGAAGGCTAGAAAATGACGAAGATTTTTTAAGCAAAATCATCTGGTCAGATGAAACAAAATTTACAAATTCTGGAATGTTCAACAGAAATACGGAGCACTATTGGGCAGTACAAAATCCCCAACAAAACAGGGCTAGAAGACCTCAACATCGTTTTGGAATAAACGTTTGGATGGGTATTTTGGCAAATCGTCTCTTAGGACCAGTTATGTATGAAGAACATTTAAATGGAGAAAGATATTTAAACATTTTACGTACATACATATCTGACTATCTTGACGACAATATCCCATTAAATCAATTACAATATTTATGGTGGCAACAAGATGGCGCACCAGCACACAATGCAGCTGTTGTTAGAAATTTCTTAAATCAAGAGTTTGCAAACCGCTGGATTGGAAATAGGGGAGTTGTTGAATGGCCTGCGAGATCACCTGATTTAAGTCCGCTAGATTTTTTTTTATGGGGATATGTTAGAAATAATATTTATAAAGTAGATGCACCACAAAACATTGGAGAATTACGAGACAGACTTCAGAATGCCTTCGATGCAGTTCCTAGAAGAACTATACAAAGGGCAGTACAAAATGCCAGAAGGCGTGCCCAATTGTGCATTACCGAAGATGGCCAGATAATTGAACATTTACTGTAATTGTTTATTGTTTACTTTTCTATGTATTTTTATTAATGTTTTTGTTATCTTGTACTCGCTACTCTTGAATTTCGTTTCGAAGAATAAAAAATACTTATCATATCTCGTTTCTCTTCGTTAGTGTATGACATTTTTGTATTATTAATGAACAATAAATGAAATGTTTGACAGATTGAAATTCCAAAGGCTACCTTATTTAATCTTATAATTTATTCTTTCAAATAAAACCTAATGTCAAAAACTTTAGTCAGCATGTGGTACATGGTTGAAATCAGAAAAAAACTCTTTCTGAAGATGTCTAAATCCAATATGGCGCCTATAAGAAATTAGATAGTTGATGATGGCCAGAAAGAAACAAAACGTCGTATAAAATTTAGAGTACACCACTGGATAGAGGTTTAGAAATGGCCAAAAAGATGTGTTTTTATTTTTTCTCTACAAGGCCAAATGTCGGTGCTACAGGTAATAGAAGAAAATAGGGTTTTCGCGTTTTTTATTTAAATAACGAAGGTCATTTGTCACAGGTCTATGTTCTTTACGGATTTATAACAAACACAAAATTTAACAACTTTGCCAAATTTAAACCTATACTCTATCTCCAATAATAAGAGAGATCCCCATGGTGAGGGCCGAAAATGAATCAGCCTGTATATTTCTTACATTAAATATTTATACCGTGCGTTCAAAAAATAAACTGCCAACAGTTAGCCCTGATTTCGCTGTGAAGTCAAACTGTATGTTCTAACTTAATTCAATAAATCGGCCTTCTGTCACGTCATTTCATTTAGCTGTCATTTGCGTATTTCGTTTCTGTTATTCTGTTTTACCTTGTTTATTTATTCTGTTATTCTGTTTTACCTTGTTTAATATAATCATTAAAAGTTTCATACAACGTTTTAACCAGCACGGATTTTATAAGTTGCCCGGTAGTCGTTGACAAAGTTTAATTGGATACTTTCAAATCACTCTCGGAATTAATAAAATTCATAAATTCAAAACTAAACTTGAATTTTCATTTAAATAATTCTTTACATGTATAAATAAAAATTACATCTACTTTGTAATTGAGTTCAGACACACTTGAAAATTTTACTACCAATTCTGAGGCAATTTTTTTTTAAACGCACTTTATTTAATTATTGGAAATGTCATCTATTATTACTGTCAAAATTTCCTATTTTCACTAACATCTATTTTAAACTATTACTATGCGCAATACGTTTACCTGCTATTCTGTTCTTTCAGCACGGCCGGTACCAGTGCGTAAGTATCTTTATTTGAATTATTATTACTATAAATGGATTAAGTTTTATTCACACGGCTTTTAACTAGACATTGCAGAACTATCAATGAGTAGATCAATTGAACATATTTATAGAATTTTCTTTACAGCCAATAAAAATACAGCAAGCATTCGAATATGAATATTTTTACAATAAACATTTTAATATTTCTTTCATTAAGAAAATAAACATCATATGTATTCTGCAATTGCATATTTTTTTATATATTTCCTACATTAAATATTTATATCGTGCGTTCAAAAAATAAACTGCCAACAGTTAGCCTTGATTTCGCTGTGAAGTCAAACTGTATGTTCTAACTTATTCAATAAATCGGCCATCTGTCACGTCATTTCATTTAGCTGTCATTTGCGTATTTCGTTTCTGTTATTCTGTTTTACCTTGTTTATTTATCTCGAATAATCATTGAAAGTTTCATACAACGTTTTAACCAGCACGGATTTTATAAGTTGCCCGGTAGTCCTTGACAAAGTTTAATTGGATACTTTCAAATCATTCTCGGAATTAATAAAATTCATAAATTCAAAACTAAACTTGAATTTTAATTTAAATAGTTCTTTACATGTATAAATAAAAATTACATCTACTTTGTAATTGAGTTCAGACACACTTGAAAATTTTACTACCAATTCTGGGGCAGTTTTTTTTTTAAACGCACTTTATTTAATCGTTGGAAATGTCACCTATTATTACTGTCAAAATTTCCTATTTTTACTAACATCTATTGTTTCAGCACAAACGGTACCACTGCGTAAGTATCTTTATTTGAATTATTATTACTATAAATGGATTAAGTTTTATTCACACGGATTTTAACTAGACATTATAGAACTATCAATGAGTAGATCAATTCAACATATTTATAGAATTTTTTTACAGCCAGTAAAAATACAACAAACATTCGAATATGAATATTTTTACAATAAACATTTTAATATTTCTTTCATTAATAAAATAAATATCATATTCTGCAATTGCATATTTTTGTATATATTACTTACATTTATATCGTGCGTTCAAAAAATAAACTGCCAACAGTTAGCCTTGATTTCGCTGTGAAGTCAAACTGTATGTTCTAACTTAATTCAATAAATCGGCCATCTGTCATGTCATTTCATTTAGCTGCCGTTTGAGTATTTCGTTTCTGTTATTCTGTTTTATCTTGTTTATTTATCTCGAATAGTTATTGAAAGTTCAATTTTAATTTTCAATTTTTAAATTCAATTTTACTACCAATTCTGAGGCAGTTTTTTTTTAACGCACTTTATTTAATCATTGGAAATGTGTTACTGTCAAAATTTTCTATTGTCGCATATATCTGTTTTAAACTTAATTCTTACTAATAATTTCTATAAGCAATATGTTTACTTTCTCTTCTATTCTTTCAGCAATTCAGATGCCAGAGGGTGAGTATTTTTATTTCAATTATAATTATTATTAGTTTAATATGGATTAAATTTTATTCACACGATTTTAAGTAGACATTGTAAATTAGTAATGAGGAGATGAATTGAACATAGTTATAGAACATTTTTAATAGCTAATAAAAATACAGCAAACCTACCAATATAAATTTTTTTTATTTTTCACTTAAGTATTATTTGTTCATTTCACCTTGGATATGGTTACACGGTCATAACGCCCATGGGCGTAATAACCGGGCATTATGGCCCATAATGCCCGGTAATTTATTTAGAGTTTTTTATTGTGTGAGTATAAATAAGGGCCGACAAGAAAAGATATACATTTTACAGAACTAATAAATTTGGTTTTTAAGAAAGTCTAAAGAAAGAAGCAAAACTTTAGCATTCTTTAATAAAATTAAGAGTATCTAAACATTGACAACTTGAAAACATCAAAGTGTCAACACCTGTCATTTAAAATATGTAAAACATAATAGTTGTTTAGTTTCAACAATTTCTAAAGAAATAATCAAACTTTTAACATTATTTAGCAAAATTAAAAATACAGTTTTCGAAATATCCTGACAAATTATGTGATCTGAAGCTTTCCAAGTTTGTTAAAGTTCTTGGAGGGAAAACATCTCTACTACTACATTGACAAGCCAACCAATATTTATCTGATACTGTAACAGAATTTAATATCATGATGGTTACTCTGTTGCTAGAAGAAGTGCTTTCTCCTATCGCCGATTCAAGGAGTCATATTAGATGCGTAACGATTGTCAACGACATGATATGACATGACTTAAAACTTTTCCAATGTAATTTGAATTTTTCGCTTAAGAAATTAATTTTTCGTGAAAAATAAAATCTTGTATGAACCACTGGCATTATGGCAATTATATTGCCCTCAGTCGACATTCATCCCTCGGGCCAAACCTCAAAGCAATATAACCTCGACCTCAAAGCAATAAATACCCATAACGCCCTTGGTGCATAAATAACTATTATTTTTCACTTGTCTATTATTTATCATTTATATCTGCGACCAAATATATGCAGAAGGCCGTAATGGCCGATAATATAATAAGCGGGCATTATTTAACACCCTCTCATAACAAATATATATCAAAGAATAACAGACGTTTTAACTGGAGCATTTAAGAGTAATATTTACAACATTTAATACTAATTCCACAACACGAAATACAACATTACATAAATACAACAAACATTATTTGGAACCTTTAAAATTGAAAAAGCAATTAGAAAAATTGCCGCTGCAAACGACATTATCTGTTTTTGAATTCCCTAAATCTACACTTCCACGTGAAAATTGATTTTAAGATTGGAGGTTGACATTTAAAGAATCAGATTTATCAGTATTGCTGTCTCCAGCGATTAAACGAGATATTTTATTCTTGGAGGCCATGCTATCTTCAATATATCCTGACGCAACTGTGTCGTCGCTTTTCCACTTTCCATGCCTTTTTAGTATTAACATGCCAGCACCTGCGTTCACAAAAAGAGTTGCCGATGTACGACTTAGACAATGGCCAGTATACTCTTTAAAATCGCAATATCCCAAGTATTTTGCAATTCTCGATGGTATGCTTTTAAATGTATTTTTACCAACTAGCTATGCAATAGATCGATCATTTCGATACATCAAGACAAAGCGCTTCTCTCTTATTCCTCTTGGCCGCAATGTTGAATATTTTCTGTAGAGAGCTAAAGCATTCATTTTGTTCTCTTCCACAATGCCAAACTTTTTGAAGCGCCAGTTTTGGTATCTGAAATTTGAACCACCACAACCGCTCCTTTGTCATCTACATCATCCACAGTTAATTTTACTAGTTCATCTCTACCAAATTCCCCAAAAACTCCCATCACCAAAACAACCTACAATAAAAAATTTGAAACAATTGAATATTATTGTGTGTGTCGTCTGAAACGTCTCACAAAAATGTTAGAACATCCTCTCTTGCCAAAATCTTTTATTTTTTTGGAATATATCCTTTTGATAATTGTTTCCGAACCTGTGCTTCCACACAGAAGTTGCCGATATCTATTCTCTTGTGGACCAACAATGTTAACTTCAGCATTGAGAACTTTGACCATAATGAGTTGGGACTAAATTATTCTCACTATAAACACACAAAAATATGCATTCAATTGTCAAAAAGAAAAAATAGTAAAGCAATTTCTGAATATATACCCTATTAGAACTGTCTCATTGACAGTTTTCATCGAATTTTTGGTTGCCCAATCCTCAGAATTTTCATGCTCTCTGTTGTACAACGATCTTGATTTCTTGGGTAATAATTGAGCATTGGCTTTTTCAGCTCTCTCTCTGCGACTATGTCTGGAACTCTTCACTCATAGTAACGAATTTATAAAAGCCGTTCTACCTCACACGCGTCACTAAATTTATAAACAAATAACCTGACCGCCATGAAAACAAAAACACCCACGAAGCCTTTCCTATTTGAATAAATTAATATTCAAGATTTTCGAATTATTTACCTATTTAAAGTGAAAAATAAAATGTTGTATGCACCACGAGAATTATTAGATGTTTAAAGCCCTCGGGCGACTTACAAACGCCTTGGAAACCTGTCGCCCTCGAACAGGCGTTAACATCCTCATAATACCTTGGTGCATAATTAACTATTATAATAAACATTTTAATATCTTTTTCATTAAGGAAATAAACATTATATACGGTAATTGCATAATTTTCAGTATTTAGATATGTATATATTATTTAAAGTAATAAAAGAATAAAAAATAACATAAAATAAACCAGAGTAATTTCAAAGTTTTTTATTCTTCACTACAATACTATTTCGCCGAACTTTGGCTTCATCAAGTGATGATAAATATATCATTTACATTAAATATTTATATCGTGTGATCAAAAAATAAACTGCCTCTAATTAGCCTTAATTTCGCTGTGAAGTCAAACTGTATGTTCGAGCTTAATTCAATAAATTGACCTGTCTGTCATGTTATTGCCGCAAAGTATCTAATTGGGGTTCTAATAGGGAACAAAATACATTGGATGAATTGGAAAGAAGGGATGATCTAAAAACATATAGACTTAGTAAATTCGATCCGACTAGAACTGACAGAAATCGTCTTATCAAAGTTTCTTTTACAACTGAGTCTAATGTGATAAATGTTTTGCGTTGGATTGTTCAAGCTCAAGAGAATCCCAAGTTTTTCTGATATTTCTGTATATCTGGATCGCAGTCAGATGCAGAGAGAAATGCATCAGCGTATCGAAAAAGGCGAACGCAATCTACGTATTAAATATATATCCGGCATTCCGACTATTGTGTAAGTGAACATGGGGAACTAGGCACGTCCAACAGCAACACACTTACCAACCTTAATATTTACTGTCAAAACACTCGCCGACTTCGTATCAAAATACGCGAAATTTATCTTGACATTTTAAATTCCGAAACTTGGCTTAATGCTTCAGTAACATCTAGTGAACTTTTCCTTGACGCTTTTGCAGTCTTTCATTCTGGTAGAAAGTGCGATCTTGTTAATCTCACCATTGGTGAGGGTGTTCGAGTTGCTTTCAACAGAAAAATCAAATTCCATCTTATAAATCTAACTCATTTCTCGGAAATAGTACCCCTTATAGATGTAACGGTGTAAAATCTTTCTAACTTTTTATACTTTCTATATTGTTGGCTTATATATTCCGCTAAATTTGAGTGCTGATGATTACAGTTTATTTTTCGATACTTTAGAATTAACTTTACTTGATTGCCCTGCTCTCATGATTGGTCGCTTTAATGCTTTAATACCAAATTACGCTAGTTTGCTACCGCGGACTTCAGAGTAAATATTCTTAATAAATAAGTCTGGTTTTAACTTGATCGTTAATCATATAACCAACACTTTGAACAAATTACTGGAACTCGTTTTTTGCAATCTAACATTCGATATTTTGGTTCAGGGTAAGGACTCGCCTATTGTTTCGGAGGATCCATATCACTCTGCTTTTTCGGTGGTTTTAAATATACCATCTATTACCACAACTACGAATTTTCCCTCTAATGCCAATCTGCGTTACAATTTTCCTAAAGCAAATCATGTTTCTTTATACAAAGAATTACTTTTATTATTATTTTTCTATTTTATCTGTTTGTGATAACGTTGAACATTATGTTGGCATGCTTTATCATATACTTTATAACACTTTCTATCACTTTGTTCCTAAATATTCTTCTTTGCTGAAAAAAAGAGGTTTCCACCTTGGTTTACATCTGATATTCAACGCAACCTAAATCTAAAGAAGCACTAACATAAAAAATGGAAATCTACTGGTATATTACATTTTTATTACTAATTCAGGTGATTAAGAAGAATTATGAAAAGCCAGTTCGAGTCTACTTAATAAATTTGCTTATAAATAATGCAAGAGTGCAAACATTATCCTCGTCAATTGTGGCAGTATATCCATTTTAGAGAAGGATCATCTAGAATTCCATCTGTAATGCATGACCAGGATATTATTTTGTATAGACCTGACAATCAACATACTGAAACTGCTACCATGGATTGCTTAAGAATTTACGATATTACAGAAGATGATATTCTATGAATCATCAGGATATTAAAATCTAATTTGGGTGCAGCCGAGGATTATGTTCCGTCCTTAGTTATCAAGGATTATTGCATGGTGTTTGTTGCTCCGTTAAAATGTATTTCTAATTTGGCATTCAGGGATGTTACCCATCTAGATGGAAAACTGCCTGCATTACTCCTGTATTAAATAAGGGCGATAGAAGTATCTAATATAAATAATTATCGACCCATAGCTATTGTATCGAACTCTTCAAAGATTTTTGATTAAATAATATCCAAATACTTTTGCATCCATGTTAAATCTAAAATATCGTCCATTCAGCATGGCTTTGTAACTGAATGGTCGGCGATTGCTGATATGGTATGCATTTTACAAAATATTTGTCACACACTGACTTAACTTGCGCATTTGATACCATTGATCACAATATATTAATGAAAATGCTCCATAAATTTGGATTGAATGAGGATTTTCTTATGACTTCTTATCTGACTTCTTATCTGCAAGGAAGGACTAATTACATATATTATAATGGATTTACGTCCTTCGAATTTATTTCTTATACTAGTGTTCCTCAAGGCTCTAACCTGGGGCCGTATCTTTTCTTGTTATTCATTAATGATGTTTGTGCGTCGTTAACGTGTCGTCAATTGGCTTACGCCCACGACTTAAGGATATATGTGCGCATTGATGGACAAGTTGACCCGTTTCTTTTTCAGAATAACATTAATTTAATATAGAATCGGTGTCTGCAAAGCAATCTAAAACTGAACATAAGTAAATGCTGTATGATTCGATTTTCTCGAAAAAAGGAAATTTTCGGTTTTAATTTACATTAGCAATCACCTTTTACTTTCTAGTATGACAGATTTAGGAGTGTTATTTGACAGTGCTCTAACCTTTTTCAGCCATATTGTCGACTTCCGCGACTCTTTGTTTTTTGACGTGTAGTTCCAAATATTTTTCAAACATGGTAACGATCAAATATCTCTATTATTATTAATATGCTTCAATAATTTGGCATCCCATATACACTTATCATAAGGTGTGAGTAGAAAGTGTGCAGCGGCGCGATTTAAAGTTTCTGAGATTTGAGGCTATTGAAGAGTATCCACCTAGAAATACCGATCACAAAAAATTTCTGCGTATCATTCGCTAGTTTTGTTAGATACTAGACGAGAAATCTCCAGTGCTAACTTCTTGTATGGTGTAGTGCATAATAGGATAGACTGCCCTCTTTACTTGTATTTATTGTTTCATTATGAAACAGACATGTAAATAAATTTACATATCTGTAACTGTATACTTGGACAATACCTCGTATTTTCGGCAATTTACTTCTGCTTAAGACATATGTTTCTGCCATTTTATAGGCGTCGTCAGCTAAGCCACTGAAGCAATTGTATACAAATGATACAAATCTTAATAAATAAAATCTGTATCTGTATATGACTTTAAGCCGAACCGCTCATTAGATATAGCAAGTTTCATTCTATAAGGTGGCACTCATTTACGAGTGACATCTTACGGACGAAAGAGACTATACCAAAGAAAGCGATCTTTCGATTGACAAGCTATGCTCATACGAACCGAGAGGAATACGGGTAGTCCTTCTAAAACGCGCCAGGTGGCGGTAGATGTGTAAATTTATTTACATGTCTGTTTCATAATGAAACAAAAGCTTTATACGTGCATATAACGTATAGACATATTTAAAACATTTTTGTGTTTATTTTGTTTATTATATTCCTTCCTTATGTGTTACATGGTAACAAGATAGATGGTAGAAGATATGCTCTTCACCAAATCGCCAGTGGGATAACACTCCCACTGTGTTATCCCACTGGCGATTTGGTGAAGAGAATATCTTCTAAGGTTTACCTTAGCCAAAAACGCTACGTATAACACTCTTTTTTCAGTTTTTAAAGTTATTCTACTGAAGATGGCAACTTAGTTGCCGAAATACCTATATAGTATTTATTGTTATATATTGTGGTAAGGGTGTTTTTCTTATTTCTGTTTCAGATTACAAGCCACAGTCTCCACCAATTTCGGAAATTAACTATGATTTAAACATTGATACATAGAATATGTAGACCATAAGTTCAATGACTTCAAATTTTCCCACAATGTTGCAAAATATGCAAGCAGCCCCACAATTTCCGAGTATGAATTTACGCTATTATCAACCTTCTATTCAATGAATTTTACATAGACTTCTTCATACCTCTTTCTAGATTTTTCTCGTAATAACCCCCGCATAGGTTTTCTCAGTTTGATTTACTATTTCTGGTGGTGTATTGGGAATATCTAAATAACTTTCTGAATCAGAAATCATGATAAAGCTACAACCACACAAACTGACGTGATTTAAAAATGTTGCGATATAACAACAGCAGACAACTAGATGCAGGTGAAAATTAGTAGGTAATTTTCGTCACTAGGGACGAAAGTTAACGTTATGTGATTTTTTCTCACTAGTGATGGAAATCAAATTTTCGCTACAGTATTCGGTGACGAAAAATGTCTTTTTATAAAGGGTCGTAGAAGAAAACCTATTTTTATTGTGAAATTTTTTTTCATATTGGGGTTTCGATTTGACGAGCAAAATGCTAGAAATTGCTTCATTTGCTATTCCATCCACCTCTAGGTTTTCGCTTGCATCAGTGGATTCCATTGGGTCCCAAATTTCGCAATCAAACTTTAGCCGACTTCCACAAATTTCTTGACACTTTCTTAACTAAGACAACTCAGCGCAATTGCCGTAGCCGTTGTAATTATGTAGGTGACATTTTTTATTTATATTAATCTACAGTTTTAAATTACTACAATTGGGGAAAAAAACGGTGTTTATGTTACGTGTGCAAAGCAGTTTTTGAGTTTCCGAATGTATTTTTTGTCTCAACTTAACATTCTCAAATTCTAAAAACCTATGGTTTGTGCACTTAAAATAAAAATAACTATTTTAAATTAGAAGTAAAAAATTGTACTCTTTATGGAACATTTATTTTGGAAAATTTGCAATTAGAACAATTTGTCATATTAATATTCGGAGGGGCAACCACTTGCTTGTAATTACACATCAAATTACTGTTGTTGCTATAATTGTTGCTATACAATTGGTAATGTTGGTAGCTATTGAGTCACTTTCACTATTAGTAGTTGGTAAATTTTCTTTTCTGGTTAGTATTCTCTCAGTTAGTCTAGTTTTGTTTTAAGCAGAATCTTCTATATACTGCTCTGCAACTGACGTTGACTTCCAACCTCCGAATTGCTTTATACTAATTAATCCTTCGTCAGTGTTTGTCAATATCGTCGCTGATGACCGACGAAATGTGTGATCAGTGTATAATTCAGGATGTGATAATTTGAGATAGACAGCAATTTATATCTGAGTTGCACCAAAAATTTTTCTCGACAACTTGCTACGTACATTTTCCATTCCTATAACCTAGAAAAACGGCGAGTCCTCACATTTACCAGACATAAAGCAGCGCCATTTTTATAAATTTCGAAAAAACTTGGCGTTTTATGGTTGTCGGCCATACTAAACATTCGATTTCTTTTGGTTTTAGTATCTCGTATTGTGATAAAAAATGAGGACTATAGATCCTAAATGTCATCAACTTCTAACTAAGTAAGTTCTTGTTATCGTCACGCTCCAGCTACCCCGAATATCCAAACCATTTGTTTTAACAAACCTTGGTTAAACACTAAAAGTGAAATGAAATTATATTTTTTTCTCTTATTCATTATTTCATCTGGAGCTTGGTATATAAAAATTTCTATTTCTTCCATAGTCAAAACTTTGGACTTTTTGGGCTTGAATTTCTCTTTAATTTAAAAAATCCGAATAAGTTTGAATAATTGCCTATATCTACGTTGTGTTGGGCTTTGATAGCCGCCTTAAACATCGAATAGTAAGACCACATCGATAGCCAGAAAACTTTTTTCACAGTAGCATTTTCGATGTAATCCTTTATGTTGCACTCTTTAAGGTATTCATTAGAATTTTTTTAACAAACTTTTATTGGTTTTTCTTTTTTTTACGCGATTTTTCACCGCACTTTTCAACGAAACTTTTCAACAATATACCACGTCGAACAAAACTTATTTATAGCGATTTAAGGCAATACCTCTTATCAAAAACATCTGTCACTGTATGAGATTATTGTTTGACATTTCATTATATCCCACGGGCTACAAAGACATCCATGGGCTATATAGAGACGTTTATGTTATCGAAATTCGTGTATAAATGACAATTTATGATGCGTCCGTGCATAAAATATATTCACGATATATTACATTAATATTTATATTTAATTACCTGAAATGTTACCTATTATTACTCTCAATGATTTTCTACTTTTACTTATATGTATTTTAAGCTTAATTTTAACTAATAATTATTATATGCAATATGTTTACCTTATATTTTTTTCAGTAATTAAGTGACTATTTCAATTAATTAAATTTTATTTACACAAATTTTAATAGACAACTATAAACATAAATAATTAAACTTTCAAAATTAATTTTTATTTTGTATTGAAATAAATATTACAATTGGAACAAACAATACTTGGTGTAGCATTTGAAACAACATTAGACAAAGAAATTTGAGTACATCGATACGTCAAGCACGCATACGCATTTGGTACAAATGAAACAAATATGTATTACACACATCTGTATCTGTACACATGAACATACACCTTGTATTTTATAACATTTACTTCTGCCAAAGACAGAAGTAAATGTTGGAAAATATGGAAATCTATCACTCCAATGCCTTTGGATACACAATATTCGTCGTTATTTTATCTGGTGCATAAACAAACAGAGCAGATAGTTTCCCAATTTGCGAACATGCTACATAAGCACATGAGGATTGATAATTTCCAGCTGCTGTAATCACACATTGCAATTGCAATACGATAACTGTGTTTGTAGACAAAAATATATTAATCACCGTAATGTTGAGGTAGTTGCCATTTTGTCGAGATAATTGCTTAGAGACAACTACAAAACAGTATACATATATGCGGTTGCGGCCTGTGAAAACCCCGACACTTAAATACAAAAACATTTTAATCGGTGTAAACTCTTTTTAAACGCTACTCAAACCAATTATTGGCGTAGAATGCAAAATCAATTGCAAAAATAGTAAATTTAAAAAATTATTAACAAAACTGCAGACAGTGTCCTGCTTTACTTAAATATCAAAAATATGCTTTCGAATATCAGAACACAAAACTTTACTTCAAAATTAGTATTTAGGTTTGATAATAGATTTTTGGAATTATGATAATTGCGGCATTTTAAAAAGTAAACTGATTATGGATTTGTCAAATGTGACATTGTCATCAGAATGACTGATGAAAATTTGATTTTGGCATTACAAAATTTTTAATTTTTGACATTCACGTCAAAATCGACTGTCTGAATTTTCAAAGGCCGCAACCATACGTAAAGAAGCTTTTCTTTATTTGGCGATTTAAGTTGTTTTAATTGAACATTTATTTATTTAAGATACTTTAGCTCTTAAATACATGTTTCAGCTCTTATGGCATTTTTCAAAGTTTTTTTTATTGTAAACATTCAGTTACATATAATTATAAAAAGTGACAGTATACTAGTATTATATTTTGTACTGTCATATTTTATATGTCACGTTGTCATGATATTTATATAATGATTTAAAATTACATAACGATTTTTTCTTGTAGAAATTCATGTTTTACATATTGTTAATTGTTTAATATATATATATATATATATATATATATATATATATATATATATATATAACGAGTGATCATTAAAATTTTCGCTCAAGTAAGCCATGTACACAAAAAGTATGTCCTAACTTAAGTTATTAGAGGAGATCTGTCATTATAATTTCAACGTCAACGTTTCAAAACGTCATGATTGTTAAAAAATAATTTGAAATGCTGACTTTTATATTAAATATATTTATAATTTTTATACAAAGTAATAGAATATTATAAAAAAATGTGTAAAATGTTGACCATTCTCCACCAAGCATAATCGCACTCTATTTCGTAGAGCATTGAAAACATTTATCAGTATTTGCGGTGAGTTATTGATGTGTTCACATTTTTCTATGATTTTATGTCTTAACTCTTGTAGATTATTAATTGGTGTGTCATAAATAATATTCTTTTTCTATTTTGCGTTCGAAATGAACTCATTTTGAAACTCAAAACAGTATCGAAATGAACTTCATTTCGTTACACTTTTTTCATTTTTCAATGTTGGCGTTGTTCAAATACAGAAATAAATATCATTGCTGTCATTTGATTTTAAGAATTTATGTACATTTGACAGATATGATATATGTCCGTATTTTATACAAACAACGTATATTGTATACAATTGACAACAACATATATATGTTTCTATGTCACTCATGTTTATATTTTTAAATGAAATATCGAGTAATGTTAACGAAAATGAATAAATAATATGTAATATAATATACTTCGCGGATAGCAAGATTTAAATTTGAAAATGTCAAGTATCAATGTGACCAACTGCATGTTTTATATAAAAATTAAACTTTGAACTTTCAAATTAAATAATTCCAATTTAAGCAATTTATTAATGTAAAAAACGCAAAATAGAAAAAATAGTATAAAAAACTCGTTTCATAAGGCCTTTTGCCGCACTCGCTCTTTAGAAAACTCGCCGCTATCGCGGCTCGTTTTCTAAACTGATCTCGTGCGGCAAAATGGTGCCTTATGAAACTTGTTTTTTAATATACTATTATATATGGCCACACAAAAAAATCCATGACTGTTAAATCACACGATCGTGGTGGATATGGAATCGCTGTATTTCTACTTATTATCCTATCGCCATAAAATTGTTGCAAAAACTGAATATTTTCAAGTGTAACGTGAGATGTAGCCCCATCCTGTTGAAAATATCCGACCTGGAGTTCATCATTAGTCAATTGATTAGTAAAAACACTGAGAATTTCGTACGATATTTCTCCGATGTTATCGTGCCCTCAAAGAATATTGGTCCTATTAATCGGTGACGACTCATACCTACCCATACGCCTATTTTTTCTGGAGTAGTAGGATGTAGAGGAACTTCTCTGTAGAAATGAGGATTTTCACTGAACCACATACGCATATTTTGCAAATTAACATAACCTTTCAAATAAAACCAAGCTTCATCGGTGAAAAAAGTATGATTTAAAATATTGTCTGTCATTGTTTGAATAAACCATTGGCAAAATTGTGTTCTTTTTTCATAATCCGTAGGTAATAAATTTTGTACAGAAGTTAATTTATATGGATACATGTGCAAGTCCTTTTTTAAATTTTTTTGACATGTTCCATACGAAAGCCCTACTTGTTGCGAAACTCTGCGAATAGATATTTGAGGAGATTCGTTAATAATTTGTCTGACATTTTCAATTACTCCGCGACTTCTCTTGAGAGGAGGACCGCTTCCTTTTTTCCTTAAAATACTGCCTGTTTGACGAAAAGGATTTACACAATACGTTAGCGTATCTCGGAAAGTTTTATAGCTAGGAACAGTATTTGGATATCTCTCTTCAAACTCCGCAAGGCAATTTTCTATTGAATGCTGCCAAATACCATCTATTTTTTGAGATGTCAGGAAGTAATATTCTACCATAAACGCTTTATGCATATCATTAAAGGCCATTACTTTTTCTTTTGATGAAACTTTAAAATATATATTTGACACTAACAGATGTTTGAAATAACATCTTAATGACTAAAGCTACGACATAATTTTTATATACACGGCAAGGTACGAGTGAAAATTTTAATGATCGCCCGTTATATATATATATATATATATATATATATATATAGTAAATTCAATCAGTTGGCGATTTAAGGTCTGGCTTTACTTTAAAGTATATATATTTAAAACAACCCAACATGTTTCGGCAATGATGCCTTTATAAAGGCATCATTGCCGAAACATGTAGGAGGGTTGTTTTAAATATATATACTTTAAAGTAAAGCCAGACCTTAAATCGCCAACTGATTGAATTTACAATATCATACCAAGGTCACGAAAATATTATATATATATATATATATATATATATATATATATATATATATATATACCGCCTAATTCTGAGGAAACGCAACGGCCTGAATGTACGAATATTTCTCCCGCTTCGAATACAATTCCCCTGAATGCTGTAGGCGTGTCAACATCAATGTCATGTATCATACATACTTACATATTATGGAGCCGCGTAAGAAAAATTATCTGATTACCAAATTACTATTAAAGGACTATAAATTGTTTAGTCCTGTGTTATGGTAATGAGTAAATTGCAATACGTTATTCTACAAAGCGTAATGAAATTATTAATAAGCGGTTAAGAAAATTGCAAATAAGGCATCAAGAGATTTAATAAATTATAGAAAAAAAAAATAAATAAATTAAGAAAAATTTACTCTTACAGATAATAAAATAAATTGTTCATAATGAGAAATTAATTATATAATAACGGAAATTCATCCGTTTAAACTCGTCACCGTAAAATAATTGATGATGTTTGGAATATTTATAATTACGAAAACCATTTAATTTTAGTATGCGGTTAACGGAAGAGCAGCATATGCCTAAATCGTTGGAAATATCGCTAACTGTCAAATTTGAATTTAGTTCTATTGCAGCGCATACTAAAATGAACGTATCATTAGGAACTCTGCGATTTGGGAATAATGGTTTTAAATTTTGTACAGAACCAGTAATGTCTATTTTCTTTTCTTATTTTCTTATTTTCACTATTCAAACGCTTAAGAGACTCCGTATAGGGTGACAGTGGTGACACTAATTTGTGACATTAGTTGTTAAATGGTTGCGCGACAGACTGGTTTGTGATTGGCTAAACGCGTTCAGGGGAATTGTATTCGAAGCGGGAGCGTTTGCTCAGAATCAGGCGGTATATATTTTATTTTATTTATTAAATTATCAAAATTGTGTCCGAGTAGTCATGGTTACCTACAAGCGTCAACCAAGATGGATTCGAAAATTGTTGTATATAATGCAATTTTGGGGTTACATAATGCAATATGATCAACACATAGTTTACTTATGAGATTGCATATAACAACTATAACTGAATCGGTTAATAATGCATACACAATTAACCAAAAAATATATAAAAAAATAACGTTTCATTTAATAGTCGTATATAAAAGTTGCATTTTAACTGTAAACTATAGTATTATTTTTGAAAGGTAGTAAATTGTGTTTTATTTATAGAATATTTTTACCTGTATCTCATATTAAATGTTTCTGAAGTGATTAACGAAAACATATCTAATTTAGTTTTCTTTACAGGTTCCTTCTCACATCCTTCTTACAACTATCCTTACAACTATCCTTTCAACTACTATCCTAATTCTTGGCTCTTTAATTATTATGGATATCTATACAGGTGCTTCTATACATACTTCTATGGAATACAATGCTTGTTACTGTAAACGGACACAATCATATGCGTTTATGAAATAATCTTTTATGTTTTAGTAAGTCATTTCATATAATTTAATTTACTATACATAAGTAAAAATAATATATATATATATATATATATATATATATATATATATATATATATATATACTAACAATAAACATTTTAAGACAATAAACATAAATAAAATAAAAAAATATTTATTATTTTGTAGATTAGATAATTTCTGTAAGTGTACAAGTTTAACTAATAATACAGTAAATATATACGTTGTATGGTACTTACAATTAGAATACTACATTTTATACTACGTCTTATATAGTAAAAATGTAACTGAACTAAGATTTAAAAAGCATATGCATGTATTTATCTCAAACATTTTTATGTTTATTGCATGTAATTTGATACTTTCAACCCCATACAGGTGATTTTAAAATATTAAAGTGTTTGCCTTGAAATTAATTTGATTTATAATATATTTATATTATAGAAAAATATAGTTTTAATTAACCTGCAATTTCAATACTATCATTTACAGCGTAATAAAATTGCAAGTTTGTCAAAACTATATATTGTTTTTCAAACGCATAATAATTTCGTTATTATACTATTCACAACCTTATATTGAAATAGTTCATTTTTATCCGGCAGCAGTTTTGTCCTTATTATTGTACAGTGGTGCTAAAAAAATACATTTAAATAACATGGGAAGAGTCTCCCTCCATGTATTCTCCCTGGTATGTATCGTAAATTCATTCTGACAGATATTTGCGCAACTAACCTAAAACGTCGAACACCAACATATTCATTAATAAAGAAAACTAAATGTGTAATCTGTGATTTGAACCTACCCTAAGAACGATTTACAAAATCTCAAAGAAATATTATAATTAAACGCTTGAAAAAAAATAGTATATAATACACAACGGCGAAAGCATATTAATTGCCTCGTATAATAAGAGCTTTCTCTGCCTGGTCTATAGTATACTATTTCTATAACACAAATTTGAGGGTGGATCCTTTGCTCCAGCCCTGACCTATTCACAATAAAAAATTGACAAATATCTTACTTTTATTTTTCAACATTAAGGTTAACTCATTTTTCCCATCGATATTCTAGCATTTATAATGCTTCTTGAAAAAAAGATTCTTCAACCTCTGCAGACCACTGAGTTACCACACATATCACATCATTACCTGACGGAAATTGTTTATATATTGTTTTTATCATGTAAGTATTCTTTAAGTTTTGGAAACAGTCTGTAATCGCCGGGGCCTAAATCTGGCGAATATGGCGGTTGCAACTAATTCGAAGCCTGCTTGGGCTATTGCAGCAATGGCGGACCTGTGTTTGGGTGCGTTACCCTGATGCACAAGAAACCCTTTACGCAACTTCCCCCAACGTTTTTCTTTTATCAAGTTACATAATTTTTGAATTAAATTGGCATAATAAGCACCTGTAATTGTAGCCCCCTTCCGCAGAAAGACTACTAAAATTACGCCTTGAGCATCCCAAAATACGGATAGCGTGACGTTTCCTGCTGAAGGTTGCATCTTAATTTTTTTCGACGGTGGTGACCTTATTCTGTATTTTGATCTCAACATCATAACGATGGATCCAGGACTCATCAATTGTGACTAATCTTGCAAGAAAATTTTCTTTATCGTGTCTAGACAGCGTTAAAAGACAACTGCAAATGTTTCAAATGTGTAATTTATTAGTTAATCAAGTAATCGCTATTTTCAAGGAAAATAAACTGCTTTCATGATGCGTGGGGTCATGCTCGGTGGCCCTTTGATATGAGCTATCGCTGTCAGAAAGCACACACAATAGTGTCGCGCTATTAGGCGGTATCCTTATTTCAATTATTGTTAGTATAATATGCATTAAGTTTTATTAACACGAATTTTAACTAGACATTGTAAATTAGTAATAACTAAATCAAATATACACAATTGTGGATTTTATATCGATATTTAAATAAAGGCAAAAATTATTAGTTGCAAGCTTATTATTAGAGAACGGACACGCTTACCACCCAGTGCAGTACTGGCGAAAGGCTGTATTTCTAAAATATTTAATTTTATTTATATAATTGAAAAACGAACGGGTGGTGATCTATAAAATTACGAAATACATATTTATTTGTTGAAAAGTTGTATTTATAAAGTTTTTAATTTTATTTATATAATTGGAAAACAAACGGGTGGTGATCTATAAAATTACGAAATACATATGTATTTGTTGAAAAGTTGTATTTTTAAAGTTTTTAATTTTATTTCTATAATTGGAACATTTTTATTTGTTCATTTTGTCGTTCAAGTTGAGTAAAGGAGTATTAATATTGACTAGCAATAGTTTCTCAAGGTTTTCTTCTGTCAATTTTGTTCTCTTTGAATTAAGTACATCCTTATAAATAGAAAACGTCCTTTCTACATCGCAATGGTTATAGGTGCATACTGGAAATATTCTTTTATTTCTTCATATTTAGCCGTTAGATTTTGAGGAATTGTCTCCATACATAATTGCTGCAATGTAATTAAATCTGGATTTATATTCAGAATTGCTTCAAACTTTTGCCGAAGGCCACATCCGAAGTCACTTGGAATACTTTTCAAATTATTAACAGCCACATCTAATGTGGTTAATCCGTCATTTAATTTGAGATTTCGATTTTCAAAATAAGTGATTAGTTTTGGCAATTTTCCAAAGTGTTCGTGAAGAAAGTACAACTGATTTTTTAAATTTTGGATTTGTGTGAGCTCCTTGCACTCACCAATACTTCTAGCATCCTCCTTTAGCAGTGTTACGAAATGTTTTAGACTATCGAAATTCTCAGCATAATAACTAGTAGCTTCTAGCCATGTTCCCCATCTAGTTATTACTGGAGTGGGAGGCAGTGACAGAGATGGAAATTTTTCCCTGAAAAGAGCTACTCTCAATGGTGCTTTTCTGAAAACTTTTTTAAAAGCTGATACAAGTCTATCAACTTCCGGAAAAGTGTCTCTGATATATTCACAGATTCTGTGGAGAGCATGTGCTACACAAGTAATATGCAGCATATTAGGATATGTTTTTTTCAATAGTCTGCCTGTTTTTAACATATACGCAGCACTACACTGACAAATAAAAGTATTTTTTCTTTGTACGTGGCGTCCGAATGAAGCATTTTTTGCATATTCTCCTTAATGGTTTCAGCAACTGTTTCCGCATCAACTCTATTTATAACACTTGTTGCTATTACATATGAGTTATAGGGAATAGTTGGATGTAGTACACCAGCTACAACATTTACCACACAGCGTCCTAACATATCCACCGTTTCGTCGGCGCTTATCCATATGTATTGATTTTAAAGATGGCTTTTAATGCGTTCTACTGTTCTCGTATAGCACCTAGAAACATAATATTTGCGTAAAGTTGATTCATCAGGAACATTTCGACCAGTATATTTTTTCAGAAATATTTTTAAAGTGGGATTGCTAAGTTTATTTAATGGAATATTAGCCGCCATAAAAGTTTTACAGAGTTCAGATGTGTTTGCGATCCTAAGTGACGAATTTTTGACGATATTTTACGGATTTTGTAATAAATTTCGGAATCACTGACAATGGACATACAATCAGTATGACCGTCAATCCAACTCGCCATTGTTTTACAATGCCGTTCTCGACATTCTTCCATATCATGTCTGAAAAAGTAACTTAAACAATGCTCTAGATCTAAATAAATGAAAACTAAAAATATGTGCGTAAGTTATTGAAACTGAACGAAATTCAATGCACACTCTTACGTCGAAATAATTGGTAGAAATAGATTCAATCAAACGATATTAAACAGGATCTATCACAAAAATTACGATGTAATTAACAGTTAAAACTATGAAAACAAGAAACTTACTCACAGCACTTTATTTATCCTACTAATAAACTAATAAATAAATTACATTATAAAAACCCCGCTTCTATCTACGCTCATGAAAACACTTTAAAAAACACTATATTCTCCGAATACAATGGCTGGCTTGTCCATTGTTATCGCGGCGAGACCAGGTGTCCGAGTAAGTCAAACAAATTCATTGAATTACGCCAGGATGTACTGAGCGACGTTATACACAATTCCAATTGCCGATTGCGTTTTATAGAAATTGCGTCCGTTCTCTACTTATTATTTTTTTATTAGTATATGGATATTGTCTTATATAATATTTTTGTCTTTAGCTCATATTAAATGTCTCTGAAGTAATTAATCAAAACATGTCGAATGCAATTTTTCTTTTGTATTTCTTGCAGGTGACATCGCTTCGCACTACCCTAATTGTTGGATCTATAATTATTATGAATACCTATATAGGTATGTCAATATATATTACAGAATATAACGCTGGTTAATGTAAGCAGAAACAATATATATGTTTATAAATTAATTTCTTGTGTTTTATTAAAAAACATTCTATGTAATTTGCTATACTTAAGTACATAATACTCTTCATATGAACGTCAATTAAGACTAGCAAATACATTTCCTTGTTTGAAGTCATAAAATAATAAAATAATGTAAAATAATTTGAAACCTTATATGCAGGGCAACTGAATAGTTCAAGGAACGGGTAGTTTTTATTACTTTGTTCATAGACATTTAAGTAATAAAAACTAGCCATTCCTTCAACTATTCAAAACATGTGTTTGTTACGGTACATTTATGTAAAGATATATCCATAAGTTAGTTATATATAAAGGCCGGATAGCAAAAAAAAATTAAAATATGCGCATAAATAATCAGATGTTTTAACCTAAATATGCACTTCCTTATGAAAAATGCAGGTAAAAAAATACGAGGAATGTTAGAAAATGGAATACTGTAGAAAAAATTATTCTATTATGTTTACTACAAGTTTATTTAAAACATTTTACAACATAATTAACTATGAAAATAATTTACAAACACATATTTCTCAAAGTTTTCAACAGAAAAATTGTGACGCTTGTCTGAAAACATGTATTTATATATTGAAAAGATTCGTTCTACGTCGACGCTTGTTATAGGAGCATATTTCAAATTAGAAATATAATCTATTATCAACTCAATATTTTCTACTGAATCACCATACAAGATTTTAGCAATGTCCGATAGCTTTTTAAAACCCTCATTTTTTCCTATTACACTTAAAAAATTTTCATACACGGACTGTCCCACTCCCTCATTTAACATCAAAACATGACTTTTCAAATTTGTTTATTATTTCAACGCTCTCGATTAGCGACATAAATTGTTTTTCCAACTGCATTATAGAAGTGGAAATAAAACTGTAATTGGCTTTAATAAACGCCAACTGTTGAGGTATTTCTTTACTCGAATACAGCTTTTGGGAATCTGTCACATATTGTGCATTCCCATCAAGATCCATAATAATTGTCTTTATTCCTTCATAATGATTTGCATGAAAAATAGCAGCCTCCAACCACGTTCCTCATCGTGTGATTATTGGTTGAGGAGGAAGCGGAACACCGGGTAGATGTTGTTTGTAAAACTGAACTCGTAATGGGGTCTTTAAAAATACTTTCTTAACAATACTAATTAAAGTATTTACTAAGGGAAAATGGTTTCTGACTTCTTCTGCAACACGATTTAGTCCCTGCGCCAAGCAAGTCGTGTGAATTAAATTTGAGTAAAAGATTTTCAAGTTGAAAACTGCCTTCACCATGTATGATGTAGCATCCGTTAAAAACAATAGAATTTTCTCTGTTGGAATCGATTCCGATAAGAATAAAGTTGCCAGTTCTTCCTGTATAAACCTTGTTATTGTCAAATTATTTGCCTTTTCCATCTGTTTTGATGAAATGAAATAAGATTTTGCTGGAACCGATACGTTAAGGATACCAATCATTAAATGAACTATGTATCGGCCCACACTATCAGTAGTTTCATCTACGCATTTATAAAGATAATTTTTTCCAACAATCTTCTTAATGCTATTCAATGTTTCTGCATAGATACAGCGAATATATTTTTCATGAGTACTTCGTAATGGATTCTTTTCTCGAGCTTTTTCCTGGAGTCTTTGTTATGAGTTTTACACTTTTACAAAACGATCGCTATCACATGAGCTACCTTGTAGCTCTTTATAAATTCATCTGGAAATATACCGTTTACTTTATAGGGTAGATGAGCAGCAAGTAAATTTTCTCCTAAGTAAGTAATTTTACTGGGCGGTTAAATTTTACTTGACGGTGAATAAACACTTAATCTGGCAAGTAAGGTTTTATCTTACAAGTAGCGTTACTCGATACTTTACTGGAAGGTGAATAAACCGGCCCTAAGTAAAATTTAAATACTATTAATTGTAATTAACGCATTCGTCTAACCCCAACAGAAAGGGTCGGTCTTAGTTTAAATTTCTATGTATTAAAAAGTCATTAGTAATAGCTTCAATTAATAAAATTCTAATGCATAGTGTATGAAATGATTAATGAATATCAAATTATATTAATAATCGACGAAGGAGATACTTGTTGAAACTTCATTATATAGATATAATAAAACACAGTTGTATAGTTTCAAAATAATATATATGCACTACATATGTTTCACCACACTGTGGCTTCATCAGGTGGATGAATATACCCTATTTTTGCAGCTAAATTTTATAAAATAGTGGTAATATGTATGGTGTTTAGTAGTTCTTTAACTTTCGAGATGTTTAGACCGTGGGAAGTGGAGAGTGTTTCAATGTGACTAGTGTAAATAAGAGAAAAATTATTGTGGTGGTGAGGCTAATAATAGTGGATGTAAAAGATACCATCATCTATAGAAGCAAGAAAACTTCACTTCACTAACTAAGGTTCCTCTGAATAACTATTATCGGGATAAAATAAAACAAATTTTAATGAATTTCACTACTTTTTACTTTACACAGTAACGATTGTTTCGCTCCAACCTGAGCTTCGTCAGACATATAACTAAAGGCCGGATTATATGCAGTTTCCATAAATTTGCATGTTTGCATAATACATATATGCATTTTGTATATTATTTGCATATTTTGCAGTAATTCAGAATTTTTGCATATTTTAAGTATCCGAGTTTTATTTATTTACTAAATCAAATTCATTATAGGCACTTCTAAAAAATATGTCGTGGATGTAACAAACAAATAAAAATTAAATAGCCCTCTTTAAATTAAAAATAGCATTTTATTAAGCCTCTCCCGTTACTTTTCCGATAAGCGCCTCCAAGAATTTATTAAAGCTCTTCCCATACATCCACGCCGAGACAAAGTTCCAGGAAAAATACCTTAAAACTTCCAAATAAATACAAAAATATATTTTACCAGAAAATTAGGAGTATATATAGACGTCGTTATTTGAGAAGTATAAGAAAGTTTAGCGCAGAAGGGAGAAAAATCTATTATTTAATGAGACATGGTTAAATGCAAGTTACCTAAAAGCAAAAATATGTAAAGATACAATGGTACTTAATCCAAGGTAAGCATTTGTTGAAGATCTTTCTACTGGTTTAAATGATCCATCTGACAAAGGAAAGCGACTAATTGTGCTTCACATTGACAACGAAATTGATTTTATGAATAGGGGTTTATTATTATTTGAATCCAAGAAAACTGTAGATTATCATGAAGATATGAATAGTGAGGTGTTCATCGCATGGGTGCCAAATATATTACCGTCTCTTGAGCCTAATTGTGTTATAGTAATGGACAACTAATGGATTCTACTAAAACAGAAAAATCACCTATTTCATCATGGAAAAAGGAGGCACTTATTGAATGGCTTTTAACAATAGGAATTTTAGCTGATAATGCTATGTTAGGGGTTGAATTGTGTGAGCTTATAAAAAATTACGATCCTGTCATTCAGTTTCATACGTGCTCGATGAAATATCTAGAAAAGGTGGTCATACAGTTTTACGTTTACCTCCATATCACCGTCATCTCAACCCTATTGAACATGAATGGGCTCAAATTTAGCATTATGTTGCGGCCAATAATAAGACATTTAAATTGGACAAAGTAAGAAATTTATTATTAGGAGTAGACATGGTTGATGCCGACGCATGGAAAAATAGCATTCATCATGTTATAACTAGAGAACGGACACGCTTACCACCCAGTGCAGTACTGCCGAAAGGCTGCATTTCTAAAATATTTAATTTTATTTATATAATTGGAAAACGAACGGGTGGTGATCTATAAAATTACGAAATACATATTTATTTGTTGAAAAGTTGTATTTATAAAGTTTTTAATTTTATTTATATAATTGGAAAACAAACGGGTGGTGATCTATAAAATTACGAAATACATATGTATTTGTTGAAAAGTTGTATTTTTAAAGTTTTTAATTTTAGTTCTATAATTGAAACATTTTTATTTGTTCATTTTGTCGTTCAAGTTGAGTAAAGGAGTATTAATATTGACTAGCAATAGTTTCTCAAGGTTTTCTTCTGTCAATTTTGTTCTCTTTGAATTAAGTACATCCTTATAAATAGAAAACGTCCTTTCTACATCGCAACTGGTTATAGGTGCATACTGGAAATATTCTTTTATTTCTTCATATTTAGCCGTTAGATTTTGTGGAATTGTCTCCATATATAATTGCTGCAATGTAATTAAATCTGGATTTCTATTAAGAATTGCTTCAAACTTTTGCCGAAGGCCACATCCGAAGTCACTTGGAATACTTTTCAAATTATTAACAGCCACATCTAATGTGGTTAATCCGTCATTTAATTTGAGATTTCGATTTTCAAAATAAGTGATTAGTTTTGGCAATTTTCCAAAGTGTTCGTCAAGAAAGTACAACTGATTTGTTAAATTTGGGATTTGTGTGAGCTCCTTGCACTCACCAATACTTCTAGCATCCTCCTTTGGCAGTGTTACGAAATGTTTTAGCCTATCGAAATTCTCAGCATAATAACTAGTAGCTTCCAGCCATGTTCCCCATCTAGTTATTACCGGATTGGGAGGCAGTGACAGAGATGGAAATTTTTCCCTGAAAAGAGTTACTGTCAATGGTGCTTTTCTGAAAACTTTTTTAAAAGCTGATACAAGTCTATCAACTTCCGGAAAAGTTTCTCTGATATATTCACAGATTCTGTGGAGAGCATGTGCTACACAAGTAATATGCAGCATATTAGGATATGTTTTCTTCAATAGTCTGCCTGTTTTTAACATATACGCAGCACTATCACTGACAAATAAAAGTATTTTTTCTTTGTACGTGGCGTCCGAATGAAGCATTTTTTGCATATTCTCCTTAATGGTTTCAGCAACTGTTTCCGCATCAACTCTATTTATAACACTTGTTGCTATTACATATGAGTTATAGGGAATAGTTGGATGTAGTACACCAGCTACAACATTTACCACACAGCGTCCTAACATATCCACCGTTTCGAATTTTTGACGATATTTTACGGATTTTGTAATAAATTTCGGAATCACTGACAATGGACATACAATCAGTATGACCGTCAATCCAACTCGCCATTGTTTTACAATGCCGTTCTCGACATTCTTCCATATCAAGTCTGAAAAAGTAACTTAAACTATGCTCTAGATCTAAATAAATGAAAACTAAAAATGTGTGCGTAAGTTATTGAAACTGAACGAAATTCAATGCATACTTACGTCGAAATAATTGTTAGAAATAGATTCAATCAAACGATATTAAACAGGATCTATCACAAAAATTACGATGTAATTAACAGTTAAAACTATGAAAACAAGAAACTTACTCACAGCACTTTATTTATCTTACGAAATATAAACTAATAAATAAAATACATTATAAAAACCCCGCTTCTACCTACGCTCATGAAAACACTTTAAAAAACACTATATTCTCCGAATACAGTAGCTGGCTTGTCCATTGTTATCGCCGCGAGACCAGGTGTCCGAGTAAGTCAAACAAATACTTCAATGAATTACGCCGGGATGTACTGAGCGACGTTATACACAATTCCAATTGCCGATTACGTTTTATGGAAATTGCGTCCGTTCTCTAGTTATAACAGAAGAAAACAAGGTGCATGATTTAGATAATATTGTCGAAAATGTGAAAATTTTACTTTTACTGTAAATACTGGGTCTTCCTCAGAATTTTCATTAGATTCAGGTTTTGATCATGAAGATGAGTAGCTTTCAATATATACTCGTGAACAATATACAATATAATCAACTGTGGTTTATTAAGTTTAGTTACGTATGTGCTAGATTTAGATATTTAGATTATACTTATAAATTGTATAGTTCAATAAATATAGTGAATATTGTGAATAAAGTATAAATGAAATATAATTATATAATTATGTTTACCATATAAATTCACAAGCTTATAAGTTGTTTCAAGTCCTCAGAAATTGTTCGACAATTTGGGTGTCAAGTAACTACCAGATATTGTGATACTCGCAGAATATTAATGAAATTGAAAGTATTAAATGACTATATAATATTTTTAATGTAATTATGTGAGTGTAAGTAAAAGATTTAATGTAGATTATGCTAATAAAAGAAGGTTTTACACTCATGGTGTAAGACATTTACGAAAAAGATTGCTTTTACTGAACACACGGAGTTTCTTTTTATTTATTTTTGTTTTACATTTTTTTTTATTTATAATAAAAAAAAAAAATTATTTATTTAAAATATATTAAACACACATACATAAAGTACATTTGCCACTAAAGCGATTACATTGAGAAAAATATAAATCTGAAACTTTAATCGAACCACATTTCTGCTATAAGCAAAAAAAAATCATTGTACGATAGCAGCAATTTATCCCATACACGTTTAGCCAAATACTGAAACTGGAAAAATGCTTACGTTTTACCTATCTTTGGGCCCTAAACTGCTGTTTTACCATTTTTAATATGAACTTACTTATTTTTGTAAAATGAAGATATTTTTAAATAAATATCTTTTTAGATTTATAAACTTTTTTTGACAAAATTATGTGAAATGATGTGCAGCTAAATGAATTTCCTTATTGCTCTCTCATTATAGATACTATTAAAATAACTGTCTGTTGCAAAATGATATATTTTTTAAGCTAATCGATTTACAAATATAATAATTATAATACACTGTCATCAGAAATCCTTTAAATTTATTAGTTTCACATTTACACAAATGTTTTCTTCTATAATAAAATCAAAGAAAGATGCAAATATTTCTTCTGTAGTAACTTTAACACATTCTCGCTGTATTTACGCACAAATTTATTGTAGATGCATAAGATATTGATTGAAATATTTTATATAAGTCTAATACCTTGCATCGGTATATATTTGCCGCTTCTTGCTTGAATAAAATGATTAAAGTCTAAGCTTTCTTAATAACAAGTATGTTAATAAACAAACGTCAAAAAAAAGTCATGTCTGAGATAGATTGATACATTTACTTAATACAATTTTATAGGTTATCAAATTAGTATCTTCGATATTAGATTCTGACAATTTTTGACAGACAACAGTTGACATTTAATAATTATTACAAATCAGATACTTAAGTAAAGATATACGATTTTTTGTTCAGAGCCCACTTGACTTCGAATGTTTCTGAACACCCGTTATATAACCTCACATACAAATTATCTATTTTCTTGAAATTCCTGTGTAAATTATACCCAGATTGCTGCGCCATCTGGTCCTTTCTTAATTGGAATGCATTATAGCATCATGAATGGAATTATCTCTAAATTAAATCTAGAATTACAAGGTAATGATAAATTAATGTTCGATCTTCTTGGTTATGTGAAAGCTACACAACGAAAATTTATATTATTACAAGAACAACTTCAATCTGGAAACTTATATCATTTTGAAACAACAAATAAAAATGGTCAAGCAGTAACTAACGTGTGTTCATTTGAAAAGTCAATCTAGTAGCATGTGATTTACTGAGAACATTTTGAAGTATGTCGTAAATTAAAATTTACTACTTAACCTACGAAGTCGTATATTTTGACAGTTTCATACATACAAATAAATAACAAATAATAGGTATTTAATGAAAACTATAACAAATGTTGAAAATGTTGTCCTTCAAGATCAATGCACTTTAAAATCCTCCGTTCAAAATTTCTGATGATATTCTGCAACATTACTGGATTGTTATTAATTTACATGCATTTCTGTTCGATTCTCTGTAGCATATCATTCAAATTAAATATAGGTGTTCGAAATATGTTATTTTTTAGATAAGGCCACAAAAAGAAGTCGCAAGGTGTTAAATCGCATGAACGTGCAGGCCAGGCAATTTCAGTATTTCGACTAATTATACGGTTATCAAAAAATTATCTTAAATAATCCAAGGATTCTGCAGTACAGTGACAAGGTGCTCCGTCTTGTTGGAAATATGCATTTTGAAGCTCATCATCATGCAACTGATTGACAAATGGTTGTAAAATTTCCGTACGGTACCTTTAAGCAGTTAACGTTCCCTGAAAAAATATTAGTCCAATGATTTGGCTTATCGCTGCCAAAACACCAATTTTCTCTGGATGTAGCGATTCTTCATTTACATGTGCATTTTCACTACTCCAAATTCTTGTATTTTGTGAATTTAGGTATCCCGTTTTATAAAACCATGCTTCATCACTAAAGATGACTCTTTGCGAAAGTTCTCTATTATTGTTCATATTTACAAACCAATTACAAAACTGTAGTCTACGTGGGTAATAAATTTCTAACAATTCTTGTACTGCTGTGACACGGTATGGATAAAGTTGCATATCTTTTTTTAATAACTTGTGAGTTGTACCAACAGAAAGGTGTATTTGTTGACTCAAATGTCGAACAGATGTTTGTGGTTCATTTTCCATTATTTCTTCAACACGATTGACAACGTTTCTTAACTGCTCCGCTGCCTGATTTTCTTAAGAGACTCCCAGTTTCAGAAAAAAGTTTTAAAGTTCTATCCAAAGTATTCTTAAATTGTATATAATCTATTACAAAATGTGGACACTCAACTTGAAATTCTACCATGCAATCTTGAACTGAATAAACCCATAAACCATCAATTTTATTACCACTTTGAAAATAAGCCTGGACTAAAAAAAAATTATGAGAAGCAATTTATTTAAACCAGAATCGACGCACGATTATTTTATGCACTAACTGATATTTGTGATTGACATTATCAAATGTCATTTGGATTTACGTTTACGGAACAACAAACACATACTAATATATTTGCGTCTTATTCTATCAAAATTTCAAAGTAACCTAGATTGCCTTTTCAAATGAACACTTGTTATAATTCAGCCAGAAAAATATAATTCAATTATACAAGATTTATTAAATGATTTTGATATACGTCTTATTGAGTTTAAAGGTAATGAGGAGGATTTTAATTTATTTTCAAATCCATTTTAATACATTCCTAAAAATGTTTCCGAAGACAAACAATTCAAATTAATAGAATTGCAAGAAAATACAGAAGCAAAGAGTAGCTACCAAAACAATTCCTTGATAGACTTTTATAAAGGATTATCCCAATAGGATTTTCCCAAATTGCGCAAACATGCACAACAAATGTTATCATTATTTGGAAGTACATATGTTTGCAAAAAAGACTTTTTCAAGCATGACAATTAATAAGCCATAACTGTCACTAATAAGTCAAAATTGAGATCGACACTATCGGATGAAGATTTGAAAGCAATATTAAGAATACATTCTAGCCAATTGGAACCAAACTTCAAAGATATAATTCAAAATAAACAAGTACTTAATTCAAATTTTTTTATATATTTTTTCAAATTATTTTGTTTACTACGCATGTAGTCATTATTTTTTGTAATTTTTTGAATTTTATATTATAGTTAATCTAATAATACTCGTATAATATATATAATATTTTTGTAATAAAAAAAATAAATAAATACATATACTACAGATATATTATTACTTCTTTTTAAACATTTTTGTAATTTGGGCCGCCAAATATTTTAGAATTTACAATTTGCCCCCCTAAGCAAAACTTTGAGAACCCCTAGTGTAATGAATACAGGTTGAATCACAAATCTCCATCCAGGGATCAACGGTTTTATTTTCTCGAATTTTTTTTTATATAAAAATTAATAATAGTTTCCCTTGTTTAAAATTATCTTGAACAATTATGACTTGAACATGTCAAAAAAAACAGGCTGAATTTTTTGAGGCAAAATAGGCACTAACTTGTGTTTCTACGTCGTTAGCGTTTATAAATTTGGTTTTTAACATATCACTCTTCAAATTTTCAAACAAGTAATAATCAGAGGGTGCCAAATCGGGAGAATAGGGTGGGTGTTTCAGTAGCGTCCAACTCAGCTGACTGATCTTTTCCAGTTTAAAATTTGCTTTATGGGCTGAACAATTATCTTGTAAGTAGAAATTTGACTTTACGACGCCTCCTAGCTGGAATATTGGCATTGACCACATCAAGAAGGTTGATGTAGTATGTATTATTGATGAATTTACCCAATTTGAGATAGTCAATATGTACTATCCCATCCTTACTCCAGAACACAGTAGCCAAGGTCTTTTTAAATGTCATTTTGATACGCTTGACTACTGGCGGTGACCGACCAAGAAACTGCCAATCGGAAGCTGAATTTCGAGTCTCTCGTGGTTCGTAGTAGACCCAAGGCTCATCGACAGTTAGCATATTGTCCAATAAATCATCCCATTCGGCATCATACTCGCCTAAAATCGATTACGCTTTATCAACTCATTTTTTCTTTTGCTCTTTAGACAGCAACTTGGGCACTCACTTTGCCACGACCTTTCTGAACTGAAGACGCGTTTTGATGATGCGTTGTAGGCATCCTTTTGAGTCGCAGAGTTCAGCAGAAAATAGGGCCAGGTATGTTTTGAGATTCTTCACCAGACACTCGGTGATGGTTTTTAATAATCTCAGATTAATCGGATTTGGAGGTCATCCTTCTTTTATCTGCGTGACGGTTTCTGTACCACCTTGTTTAAAATAATGATATAATTTGGAGATAGTGTTGCATATCAAACATTCAGCTTGCGTGTCGTTTCCACTAGGTTATCGCCTAGTTTAACGTAGAACTGAATATTAGCACGAACTGTCGTTTTCCATTAACTGTCCATTTTCGAATAAATTTTACCGTTCAAAACAAGCACTAACTTGCAAGCTCCTGCACAAAAATACAAATGAAGTAAACATAGTTGTTCAAGAAAACCACAAACCACTTACATATATAGACGTTTGAGTTAAATGCAACCCATGCTGTACCGTTTTGCGTAATAGATAGGTTGCTCCTTCAAACTATAGATGGAGCATGTAGAGTTTTGTTTTGTCATCTTTCATTCATTAGAGCATATATACAGGGTTAGTGAAAAGTATGGAATGGACTGTTTATTTCCGTAATTACGAACTTTATAACAAAATGTCTTTGATAAAAGTTTTTTTGTTAATTATTCTCCTTTTCTTAACCTACTCGTTGTTTTCTGTATGTCAACGCATTTCTATGGAAACGTTATTTTTTTTTCAAATAGCAACCATGTGTTTTTTTTTGCTGATTTCTATTCCTCTTTTTTCTTGAAATGACTTGAGATATTTTTTCTATATGCTTTCATAACAAAATTTCTGTGTAAAATCATAATTTCCTATAAACAGCAAAGTGTGATATAAAACCAGATTCTCTCAAAAAAGTGATAGTGGCCTTTGTTTTCTTTAATGTCATTTTTCATGTAATTGTGAAGTAGGTACCTTTCAATAACTTGATATAATAAGAATAGTTTCATTTTAATTTGTAAACATGGTGAAACTCAGTGAAACTGAAAGAATGAAATCGTAATGATGGTTGATTATGTAGATCGACAATGTTCACACCAAGATGTTTGTCATTTATTTAATAACGTTCATCCGGAAAGAAATCGTATTGTACAACCCACAGTGTCTAAATTGGTTAGAAAATTTAGAGAAACTGGAAATGTAAAAGATATGCCAAGGTCTGGGCGTCCAAAATCAGCCACAAATCAAGATCAAGCTCTAAATGTATTACTTAATGTTACGGATAATCCAATTACATCAACCATGCAACTTGCTTTGGATAATGATATTAGTCAATCGTCGAATATTAAAAAAGAACAAACACAAGAACTACAAGATACATCTTCTCCATGAGCTAAACTAAGATGGCCCTGACAGAAGAATGCAGTTTTGTGCAACAATAATGGAAATGATCAATAATAATCCAAATTTTCAAAATCACATTTTATTTTCGGATGAAGCCACTTTTTGTCTAAATGGGTTTGTAAACAGACACAACTCTCGTTACTGGTCCAGTTTCTGGGCTGGTCTTATTTAGCACCGCATAATAGGTCCATACTTTATAGATGGAAATTTGACAGCAGATAGATATCTAAACCTATTGCGTGATCACATTGTGCCTGACATTGCACATTTATTTTCGGATGAAATGCCAAACCGCAATATTTGGTTTCAGCAAGACGACGCTCCACCTCATTGTGGAGTTGATGTTCGCTTGTTTCTGAATAACGTCTTTCCAGGTCATTGGATAGGACGTCGAAGACCTATTGAATGGCCTGCCAGGTCGCCTGATTTAAGTCCCCTAGATTGTTTCCTCTGCAGTAATTTAAAAAATAAAATTTACAAAAAAAAAACACAAAATTTGCAAGACCTGGCAGCCAGAATCAGACATGAAATTGAAGAAATACCACCTATCTGGCTACAAAATTCGTTGCATAATTTTTGTGATAGATTAGGTTATTGTCAAGCTGCAAGGAGTCTTCAGTTAGAACATTTAATTTGAGTTAAATATTATTTGAGTGAATAAAGTATTATAAGTATTTTTTCTAAAACTTTGTTATGGAAGCATATGAAAAAAATATTTCAGTCATTTCAAGAAAAAAAAGAGGAATAGAAATCAGCAAAAAACAACACAAGGTTGCCATTTGCAAAAAAAAAATACGTTTCCATGGAAATGCGTTGACATACAGAAAACAACAAGTAGGCTAAGAAATGGAGAATAATTATTAAAAAAAATCTTTTATTAAAGACATTTTGTTAGAAAGTTCTTAATTACGGAAATAAACCGCCCATTTCATACTTTTGACTAACCCGGTATTTTCAGTTTACAGTTAATTGAGTTATAGATATTGTTAGTTGTGATTACGTTAGTAATGGGATACATCAAGTGCTGCATTCCTTCTTGCTCTATCGATAAAACTGTGCTGTATCATCGATTCCCAAATTCTTACAAAAATTTGAAGAGATACAGCGAATGGATAAAGACAATAAATAATGGCAGTTTGTTCGATTTGAACCTTTATTAGTGTATAGGCTGAAACGAGTTTGTAATTTGCACTTCGAAAATCATTATTTTAGTAATGGAAGCTAACGTCTCCACCAAAATGTGGTATCCATTATAATGGTAGTTACAGGTAAGTTAAATTTTTTAATGCCTTAGAAGATTGCATTTAGAAGATGGCTTCTAAAAATTTCGTTGATATATATAATAATAATTATTTGGCAAAACGAAATTACTTATTTACTTTTGCTTCCTTAGAGACACATGTTTCTTCTACGAGTACTTCCCAAATTATTTAACCAAGAGACACAACTAAGCTATATACTTTTAAAATGCCCCAACAAAATGATAGAGCTGACCTCTACACCCCTGGACCTTCTTTTCACATATTATAAAGCAATATTTTTCACTTACTTATCTAAAAACGATTTGACTTCGCTTTGCTCATTGATAAGATAATATTGTTAAAGTTACAAAGATCTACCCAGATATGAAAATAACAATTGTAATTATATTATTATGTATTGCAGAAACACCTGCTATAAGAAAAAGAACTCATTCCACGCCATATGCTATAATTAAAAAAGCAGGAATAAATGTACGGAAAGACATGTCTCCTAGACAATACTTATGGTCAATAACATAGGTAAGCAATTTACAAACACTTTGAATCAGTAATATTTTTTTCTTATTTTAAAGGACAAACTGTAATACAAAATGGTAACCACACTGCTGACATATAATTCTTCTTCGATCGGCTCTTTGATTCAGTAAATGGCAGTAATAAACTACTCCCAATAGGAAAAACCTAGAGGTGTGGCATTTCTGGTACCAGTGCCCATTTAAATTTTTGGATAAAGGATGCTCTTCCTTTCTTAAAAGAAATGAAATTTATAAAACCAGAAAAAAACAAATTGGTCCTTCACCATTATTAACATAATAAATATCTACTGTGCTGAAAAATGAAGGAATTGACTATTTATTGGGTAGGCATCTCAACCAAGACTCAATCGAAAATCTATTTGGCCAAATTAGAAGCCACAACGTCCAAAATTCCAACCCAACCGCAAATGCTTTTATTGGTGCATATAAGGTGATTGGTGTCAATTCTACACTAAATATTTATAATACCCATTTCAATTGTGAAAAGGATGACGGAGAATATTTGTTGGGAGGTTTAAAAATGTTTTTTTGAAGAGTGCTGCCAGAATTACTAGCACATCCATTATCACCGAATCCACTGGAAGCTACTTCTGCAATTTTTATTACAACTGGTTCAGAAACCAGTAATCGGTTGGCATAATTGGCCAACAATTATGTGGCTGGATTTTTATTGAAAAAAATCAAGAAAAGAGTGGTGATGTGTACAATATGCAAGCAACCATGCAGAGGTAGATGGAAATCCTGATGATAAATTAAATACAGCTCGTGAATATGTGGGTACACGGGCTAAGCGTTTGTGCTATCCTACTTTAGAATTATAGAAAATATTACTGTAGGAATACGGAAAGTTCTTAAAATTGTTCCGCATAATGATAGACTTGTGCAGTTGTTAGTCGAAAAGATACATAATGTGGTAGATTTCGAGTTTATTGCATGCCATGACCACAAATCAGACCTTATTGATTATATAATCAAACTATCCATCAGGACTTTAACACATGCTTATTGCCAGGATATAAATAAAATTATAATTGGGAAGGACTCTAGAGCACAGCACAGTCAAGATCCTGTAAAACAACATTCTTTAGAAATAATGAGGCGCCGGTATAAATATAATAAAAAGTAATTAATAATGTAGTTATTACAATTAACTGATATGTAATGTATAATATCAATGTTCTTACTGTAATTAATGGTAATGGTATAATGGTAATTATAAAGTATTCTAAGTAAGGTCTGAGGCTTTTTCTAATGTAATCACATTTTACATAAGAAAGATTTGATAATTGCGCATAGACGCAATATCAAATCTGCCAACATTTATAAATCCTGCAAAAATTATGCTTAACGTCAGTTTGAATTTATCGCTAAATAACATAAGTTCTTCCTTCAAGCATCAGAGGCGCTCTAATTTCAGTTTGAACTGAATGCACGTGCGTCAACTATCTACGTTAGTGATTTGTGAAAAGAACTGTCACTTAGTTCAAATTTCTTCCGCAGGGCGCCCTGCACCCAAACTTGTGATTCAACCCAATAGTAGTGTTTATAAGCAGTGATGGCAACCGTACCGATTTTTCGGTAGATATACCGAATTTAGGTATAATCTACCGATTTACCGAAGTGCTATGGAATTTTACCGAAATATTTCAATTCTTAAATGGCTAATCTGCACAACAAATAAATAAATTAGAATAGCCAATCTGATGGATGTTAGCTACCTATAAACAGATAGGCAGTTACTTCAGGTGTTACTGTTTCTACTAATATTAGTATTTTTAACGAAAAACTGTTTCTCATTTTCCTTGTCTTACTCTAGGAAATAATTTATTTATCTAAAACTGATAATAAAGAAAGAAAAGGAAATAAAAATAGATAGATAGCAATTGTTATTCATTAAATTCACTTCAATATAAGGGTATTCACCGATGGTTTTATAGGAAAACCACCAGCCAAAACTATATATATATATATACGTTTAACTTCCTATTCGATGTTATTTATTGAATTCACTCCAAAATAAGGGTATTCACCTAAAAACATTTATATAGGGAAATCACCAAGCAAACACTATACCGCCTAATTCTGAGCAAACGCAACGACCCGAATGTATGAATATTTCTCCCGCTTCGAATACAATTCCCCTGAATGCTGTAGGCGCGTCAACATCGATGTCATACATATAGCAAGCGCCAATTAAGTTGGCGCGAGGAGGGGGTTTAGCAACAGACTGTTTTGTGATTGGCTTAACATCGATGTCATACATATAGCAAGCGCCAATTAAGTTGGCGCGAGGAGGGGGTTTAGCAACAGACTGTTTTGTGATTGGCTTAACGCGTTCAGGGGAATTGTATTCGAAGCGGGAGAAATATTCATACGTTCGGATCGTTGCGTTTGCTCAGGATCAGGCGGTATATACGTACAACTTCCTATTCCATCATTTCATTTTAGTAGATTGAATGTAGAAATCTAGTCGTGCTTTCTTATTAATTAACTAACAAAAATGAGTGATAGTAGCAATGAAGGTAGTAGCTCCGGCGTTATTAAAAAAAGGAAATACAACCAAACTTATAAAAAAGAGTGGGGAAACGATAGATGCTTTTAAAGGCTGGTTAAAAAAAGTGAAAAGGTGTTCCAGTACGCAAAATGCAGTTCATGCGACATAAATATAAATATAATTAGTGGAAAGGATGCTCTTATGAAGCATAATAATTCAGCTACTCATCAAACAAAACTAAAAGCGATTTCGAAACAACCCACATTAGAAGCGTTTGCAACTGCTGCTCCTTCTATATTAAAGGAAGAAGTTAAAAAGGGTAATTACTTTATTTAAACATAACTTTAGTTTTTATTTTTTTATGTACATGTTATAGGTGAAATACGTCTACCTGCTTTCATCGCCGAACATAATTTACCACTTACTACTATGGATCACTTGACCAAGGTCGTTGCCGCAGTATGCCATGATTCAAAAATTGCCCAAAGACTAGCCTGTGCAAGAAGGAAAACCACTGCAATAGTTAAAAATGTACTGGGATACGAAAATATGCAAGTATTATATGATCATCTCCGGACGAACAAATTTTCCCTTATTGTTGATGAGTCGACTGATACGAGCCATATTAAACATTTTTGTATATGCGTAAACACCATTTGTGATAATTTTTTAACTTTAATAATTAATTAAATTAAAGCAGCCGACGCGAATAGTATATATAACCATATTGTCACTTTTTTTGAAAACACGAAATTCCGTAAAAATGAAATCTGGTCGGTTTTGCATCTGATGGGGCAAATGTTATGGCAGGACAGCATCGCTCAGTAATGACTTTATTGCAAAATGACATTCCAAAGCTTTTTGTAATGAAATGTATATGTCACTCCTTCCATTTGTGCGCTTCATATGCATGTGAAAAGCTACCTCCGTATATAGAGAAGCTCACAAGAGATATCTATAATTACTTTGCTCATAGTCCCAAACGAATTAACGAATATACCGAGTTTCAAGTATTTTGTAATACAAAAATCCATAAAATTTTACGCCCATGTCGAACCCGATGGTTATTCGTACATAGCGTTGTTTCGCGGTTATTAGAACAGTATAGACCTCTACAGTTATATTTCACCGATGTCGATAGTACCAATGATATCATGTCTGTAGGTAACATATTGAAAACGTTAAATGATCCTGTTACAAAGTTATTTTTACAATTTTTACCCTTTTTTAATAACTTGAATTAGGAAATGCAATCTGAACAACCTAAAATACATTGTCTATATAAAAACATACTTCCTATTATAAAAATGTTATTCGATTGTTTCATAAAAAGGGATTAACTTCAAGGTATTTCAGTGGCAGACGTAGATTTTAAAAATCCTAGACATTACCTGCAGATTGAGGATATGTATTTTGGCGCGAAAGTGATAGGTACACACAATATCCAGCACGTCACTTACCAAAGAGCAATTATCCTTTTTTAGACTAAGATGCTTGGATTTTTATGTAGAAGGATGTGATCAAATAATGAACCGGTTTCCTTTAAAGAATAATGCTTTGGAAAAATTTCAGTTTTTAGTTCCAGTAGTTGTAAAATCAGGATCAATTCAATCTATTACCGACATAGCACTTATTTTCCCGGATTTTTTATACAATTCCGACCTTCAGACTTTGGACAATGAATGGCGTATTTTAAGAAATACTAACGAAATTAACTCTTTTTCTGATAATGTAGGATTATTTTGGCAAAAAGTAGAAACGACGACATTCGGCGACGGAACACGTATATTTATTTGTCTTACAAAATTTGTTATTAATTTACTTTGTTTGCCGCATGCTTCGGCCAATGTTGAAAGAATTTTTTCTAAGGTCAATAATTTAAAATTTAAAAATAAACAGAGAAACAAGCTAGGTACGGATACAATCAACGGGTTAATTCTTGCTAAGCAATACATTGGAAATAAAAGTTGCTCTGATTTTCCAATTGAAAAAAACTAACTTTGCGAATGGCTAAGCATACACTCTATAAAGATGGCAAAAACGAGTAATTGTTAGTCAGGGTTACCATCACTGTTTATAAGTGTAGGTACATTCAAAAAAGAGGGGGGGGGCACACCATATTTCATCAACAAATCTCTCATATTTCCGAATTACATTTATGTTAAACATTTATTATTATAAATACAAAAGTTATTATTAAAATTTCAAAAATATTAATAGAGGTCGACGCCCTTAGTTAGTTTTCTTAAGATTTATCTTAGAAACACAAAAAATAAGCGTAAATTTAGAATTATCATTTTTTAGGTTATCACTTATGACTAAAATATTTCCAAACATCTTTTTGTCGGAATTTGTACGGGAATGTTTTAAAATATTTTGTTATACCAAACTCTAGAAATGATAAATACGTATTATGCGTAAAAAAAGATAATTTTTTTATATAAATAAGACGAATGTAACTAAGTTGTACCATTTACTTTCTGGAGCTTCAAAAATGAGGTTGACCATAATATTAACTGCGTTCATAATAATTATATCCACTTTTGAAAGTGCAATATGTGGTACATTGAATGGCAAAGCCGCCATGCCACGGGAGTTAAATTTTAATAGTCAAACTAATTACGATGCAGGTATTGTAGAGACAACTGAAAGCACCCCAGGAAACCGGGCTTCAGTACAATCAATAGCATCAGGTGAGTATCTTTATTTCAAATATTATTAATTTCATATTAACTAAGTTTTATTCAAACGAATTTTAATTAGACTAGAAGAACTGTCGGTTTTATATGGATATTTAAATTTTCAATCATTTTTATTAATTTGTGGGTATTAATTTATAGAATTTTTTTACCCGTATTTCATATTAAATGTTTCTGAAGTGATTAACTGAAATTTGTATAATGTAGTTTTGTATTTCTTGCAGGTGCCGTCGCTCCTAATTCTTGGTATTATGATTATTATGGATATCAATATAGGTGTGTCTATACATATTACAATGGAATACATTGCTGGTTAATATAAGTGGAAGCAATTACATGTGTTTATAAAATATCGTAATCTTTGGGATTTAGTAAAAAATCATTTCATGTAATTTACTATACATAAGTATAAATAATAAATATATCTATTACTATATTACACTCAATCTAGATTATTTTATTGGACTATCAAATTCATTTTCTTGATTGAAAAAACAAAGTAATTTAAAACTTTATATGCAGAGTAACTGATCACATGTAAAGATCGTAATGAGATGTTTCATGTGATAGTGATAATTTTATGATCGTAAAATTAAGAACAAAGATCCCTGAAAAAGCTCAAGGAAAAGCTACCAGAAAAAGGTACGATAGAAATATAATGCAAAACGAATAATTAATAGGTATTATTACGATGTACTCATGAAAAAATGTTAATTTAATTACTCCACATTTGGCAGTCGAATATTATAAAATGAAACATTGATACAGTATTTTACATAATGTTGTAAATGAAAATGTCAAAGAGTTTCTCAAAATATTCAACAATAAATGATTTTCTAGTTGCGGAGATGCAAGGGCAGCTGCATCTTGGCCGGTACTTGAACAGCACGGCGGGTAAGATGTGTATCTTAAAAAGAAGACTGAGAATTTGTGTAGATAAAACACTAGTCTAGAAAAGGTCTGTGTTTATGACCCCTAAGGCGAAGAGAGGATAAAAGGTTGTCGATATCTTGAATAATAATTAATAAAAAGCGTGATCTGAAGAGGTTTTCTATTGATGACATAAATATTATTGAAATATCCCTTGTGAAACAAGCTTCCAAGTGATATGAAACACAACATATAAAAGAAGATGTACATAATTAAATTAAACAACTTAAGTTAACTTCGAAATGTATATAGAAATTCCAAAGTGAACGTTATGGTTGTAAGCAGGTATATATCTAGGGTCTCCCGGTTAGGGATACAACAAATGAAATGCTTTCTCTTTGCAAACGAATATTCAGAAAAATGTCTAAGTTCATTTATATATTAAAATGCGAGAAATTATCAGAAGAAATATTATTTAAAAATAAATTAAAATATACTTATACAGGGTGACTTACGGGAAACTGACGGTTTTCAAATGAACATTACTCAATTGTTTTTCAATAAAGAAGAAGTTTATTTTTACAAAACGAAAGATTAATATTTACCATTTAATGTAACATTGTCATTTATGGAAAATTATATCACTCAAGTGACGGCCGTCCGCTTGAATACAGATTTCAAGTCTCTGCCAAAATTCATTCACAACTCGTGCCAATAGCTCTTAGTCAATCGCATGCACCTCTTCTGTAATGATATCTTGCAACGCAATTAAATTACGGGATTTGTGAACATAAACACGTTCTTTCAAGTACGCCCACAAGAAAAAGTCACAAGACGACAAGTCCGGCGATCTTGGGGGCCACGGCACGTCACCGAAACGAGAAATGCGCCCAGGAAACATGTTTCTCAAAACTTCCATTGATGCATTTGCAGTGTGTGCTGTGGCACCATCCTGCTGAAAATAAACATTTCTGAGGTTTATCTGTCTTCTTCGTAGTTCAGATAGAAAAAACGTATTTAACATGTGAATGTAACGCTCCGAATTCACGGTCACCGTAACGCCATTCTCATCAAAAAAATAAGGTCCAATAACACCAAAAGCCGCAACCGCGCACCATACGGTCACACGCGTGGAGTGAAGAGGCCTTTCACGGGTAATTCGAGGATTTTGTGGGGCCCAGTAACGAAAGTTTTGTTTATTTACTGAGCGATCCAAGCTAAAATGAGCTTCATCGCTCATTATCACTATTGGGTATTCCTCAAACAACACTTGCATACGTACGGCGAAGTCTTCGCGTTCAACATAGTCCCTCTCGTTGAGCTTCTGAAAAACCTGCATTTTATATGGGTGAAATTTCAAACGCAAAATTCTTCTCACAGAATCACGGCTTAACTGCAACTCACGTGCATGTCGCCGTGCAGATCGACTTGGGCTCCTGTTCATTGCCTCTCTCACTGGGTCGATGTTTTCGGGCGTTCTCGCTGTTCTTGCAGGGCCTGGCGGCTTCTTCTTTGCAATATTCTCTGTTGTTCTCAACGTTTGCACCCATTTCAGGATTGTATTGCGGCATGGAACCGCGCTATTCCGGCGGATATTGAAATACCGGCGGAAAATTCGTTGTGTTATGATAACTGATTCGCCATTTTTGACAAAAGTATCGTACGCGAATATGCGGTGCTGTATTGTCCACTGCTCCATTGTAACTGAAACGGTAAGTCATGCGACGCGTATGACCCCTCCACCTTCTTCCTCCCACCACTAACGCCTTTATATTATCTATTTTAAAAACGTCAGTTTCCCGTAAGTCACTCTGTATATGCGAAGCGTAACAGTAGCACTGTTCCTACGTGGGCAGCAATTTCAACTGAATCCGGTAAGGACAACGAGGTGTTCTATAATTTTTTTATTGCATCCACTACTGGAACGTAATTCTCGTAAATAATTTTTAAATCTGCTGTAACTTGAATATTTTGAAATTGCATATGACTGAGCCTTATTGCAACTGTTTCTTTAGGAATTAGTTGTAAAATCACCAACTTTATCTTATCAAAATGCTTAAAATAATAAAATGCGGCCTCTAACCATGTACCATATCGTGTAAGAATTGGCTGCGGCTATTCTGGGATGTCAGGACATTGTGAATGAAAGAACCGAATACGTTTCGGAGAATTAAAAAAAAGACACTTTCGTCTATCGTGTTAGTAGATCCACATCGGGATAAAATTTTCATACAGTGTCTGCTACAAGATGTAAAGCATGAAGCAGACATTTAACGTGTAGTAAGTTTGGCTGAACTTCTTTGAATAATTGTCCCATGCAATACACAATTGCGGCAGCATCGGTAACCATCATTAATACTTGCTTTGGTAAAATTTCAAAATTTCAAAGTTGTGTAATGTTCTAACTAATACATTATGAACTGCTTCGGCAGTACATTCCTGCAGTCTTTTACAGACTAACAAATAAGGATGTGATGGCCCTTGCGAGATAATTGTCCGTACAAGGATCGATACAAGGGAATTTTTTCATATCTGTAGATTCGTCTATAATGAGCCAGTCTTTTATTTTTTACTACAGTTTTTACATAATTATCCACATTTTTCGCGCACCGTCGGTAAATAAACGTAATAAAACGTAAAAAATAAACGTAAATAAACGTAGCGTCCTTTGACTTAGTAGTTTCCACGTAAAATTATATTTGTTCCAAAACTGACGAAACATTCTTTGTCCAATTTTTTCAACCGGTATATTACATGCACTTAACATCATATTTAAATTACAAAGAAATTCAATATACGGTCTCTCTCCGTTTTTTTTTGGATTTGTGTGTTGCACTATTCACATGTTTCCTACACAAACGTGGATTCCAACGTAATAAACGTTTCTTACCAACTAACCTCCTCACTATTTTACCATTATATCTTAAGTCTGGGAATTGCCATAAAGATCTGCTTACCCTGGCAGCAAACAGGCGAGTTGATGCATTTATATGAACTTGCGACATTTTCAATGCTTTGCGTTCGAATTACACATACGCGTACTCGTAAATACATGTACGCATTATGATAGCTGTTCACGTACTAAAGTGGGAAACGCGAGACACACAACTTAAGCCAACAGGATCTCTGAATCTCAAACCCCTTGCTCTAATAAGCCAGTGTAAGCAGACTGAGAATGCATGTCTCTAGTAATCACCCATGTAGCTGCTAGCATTCCTCCAGAAATGACATGAAGAACTATGGCAAACTTTCGGGAACGGTTCCGCCAGTGTGTCAGTAATGGAGGCTGCCATGTAATGGACGTAATTGTTAAAAAACGGTAATGTAAAATGTAATAGTGAAATTGTTTTTCAATTTATTAAAATAATAACAGATAGAGAAGAGTGGAAAAAAGACATTTATATAATCAAACGTAATCATTTACAGTATTATTATTTTTTGCACATTTTTTTCATTATGTGTAGTTCACAACTTGTAATAAGTTTATTGCAAAAGAATATTAAAAAATAAAGGGACGGCCTTGTGATAGCACTCAAATAAGAAGTATAATGTTTTGTCGATATAATTATTACGTAATTAAGCAATAATTATATAGTACATAATCTAAAAGCTTGCATATTTATATAAACAACAGTAATCATTTGCAAAGTTATTTTTTGCGCATCTCATGTTACGTATTTTTTCAAGAGACTGATGTCGAAAATTTTTATCACTTGCTAGAAAAGTTACGAAAGGTTAGGATGGCATTAACAATTTTACCATTTTTATTAGTTTTATTAGTTAAGTATGGAATAGAGTGTGCACCTACTTTTCCATTTTATGGAAGTCAAAATTATTCTCCATACTGTAAGTATGAAATATGTATATATAAATTTTATACGTACATTTTGCGTTAACTAGTAAAGTTTACTTGAAATTACGTTACTACATTCACGATAAATGCTTGAAAAGACTAGTTAAATTATTTAACTGTTTCGCCATATGTAATACAATTCATGACTCGGTTAAGGGAGAGTGTGGGAATTGTGCGCACTTAAGCAAGATGTGCTCCTATGCCAAGGCCATTGATCTTATGATACTGTTCCTTAAATAAATTTAAGGAACATACATTATACTTTCATTATGTAAAAGTCATTGTGTCAATTATTTGCAGAACCAAGTACCACTACAAAATACACAATGACTACAAAGCGCACATTTCCCCACCCTAAGGGGTAATTGTACGCAGAGGGTGGGGAATTGTACGCATTATTCTTAATGTATTTAAACAAAAGGGATGGAAATAAAAATAGTTGTCAAGAGCTCTTTATAACGTATTTGTTAACATACTTACTCAAATAAAAGTACCTAGCATATTTTTAATTAATTAGAGTGCAATAATCACAAAGATATCCATCAGCTCGGTCAGCACCACTGCATGCTGCATGATTCCAAGCCGAACAGTTGACGCATCGATACCACAGTTCCCTATTACGACCGAACTCATTACAAATGCCACATACTTCATTAGGCTCTTCCCTTCGTACAAAATTGTCAAAATTTTCATTGTCATCGCAATCAAAACTGCTTACATCAGATTCACTACTTGTTTCCGACAACTTTCTCTTTCTCGTTACTAACTTCTTTTGTTTGATACTTGTTGATACTGTTTTTTTGTTTTCTGTCCTTTTTTCATCTGTTAAATTTTTTTTAACAGTCTTAACTTTCTTGGCTGCTGCCATTTTTCTTTTCTCCTGGGCTATCTCCAGTTGTTCTTTCATAGGTGTTGATGTTAGTATTTCGGAGCTTTGTTTATTACGAGACTTTCTCTTAGCGGCTTCCGGATTTGATTTCTTTTTTGGAATCGGAGCGAAGCTAAAAAACGAGTTGCCCGATGTGGAGAGTTCTTGTGGCAATGGATCAACTTCACCCTGATTTACTGGAGATTCACGTGACGTAAAAGGCAAAACATTGGCTGTTGAGGGTCTGTCGAAATCTGGTGTAGAAGGTGCATTTTGGGATACTAACTCAGGAATAACTTCATCTGGAACGGCCTCAACTATTAACGGTCTTATTTGATTTGCAGCTGCAAAATCGTTCTCAGTGAATTTATCTGGGTTTAACGGATATATTCCAGCGGTTCTAAAGGCAGAAATAGCTTTCTGCATAGTAGCTACTTTTAAAAATGCTCTATTTAAAAGTTCAGCTAAGTCGTACTCTGAAATTCTTTCATGAGCCGTATTGGTAAGCTGAAGATCATACTCCTTATAGAGTTGGGTTTTTAAAGGACCAAAAATTGTGAGGTCGAGTGGCTGGAGGTGGTCAGAAGTATGAGGTGGTAAAGAGACCATGTAATAAATTTGCTTTTACAGAAATTATATGCTTCTAAAGAAATATGGCTCGAGTGATTATCCAATATTAGAAGCATAGGATCGGTCTCCGTGGGCTTGACGCTTCTTTCAAAATGTTTTAGCCATTCAACGAATAACTCTTGATTGATCCACCCATTTTTAGAGCAAACGTAAAGGGCTGCAATTGGCCCATTTTTTTGTAGGGCTGGGGACATTCGTTTTCGCGGATATATTAACATTGTTGTTCTTTAGTATAATTAAATGCTAACCGGCGAAGTTCGAAGTTAAACCATAAAAAAGCTTGGCAAGTATAAGCACGTAGTCCTTTAGTTGGGTCTCAATCTCGGGGGAAAATACAGCTTTGCGACCAAGGCGCGTTGCTCCAGGGGTTTCTGCTTTAATTTGTTTTCTTAATGTTGACTCTGGTATATTAAATGCACGACCAACTTGCCTAATTTTTTTGCCATTTCTAATTTCTATTAAAGCAATTTTCATCTTTTCGGGATCCCAGAAATTTTTTTCCGTCTTACGTTGATAATTTCGTGGCATCTCTAAATAAAGAAAACGAATTATTTTGCTATTTGAAACACATTCCTATTTAACTCAATGTTGGGTAATTGCACGCACCTTGCGGGCAATTATGCGCAATATCGCGCACAATTCCCCCAAGGCCCACTCACAAACAAAAACTACTCGTATCCGAAACAAAAATTCGGTCCACCATACTTTACTTTACATTAAAGGATGCCTAAAACCATACTAATTGTAACCACACATGCCAAAAAAATCATTATGAATCAATAGACAGCTTACTTTTTAATAGCAATCACTTCCAAAATTATAACCAAACAACCACATGTGCTTTACAGTGACAGCGTTATAAAACTAACTGAATTGAAGGCGATTTCTCGTGTCCATGGCATTTGATACATCGTCTGCTAGATGGCAGCACTTATCAGACTCGTTAATATTTTATATTAAAGCGAAGAATGCTATGCGCACCATTGCCCGCTGCGCACAATTCCCCCACTCTCCCTTACTTATCTATCGCTTAGACAACAGACACTAAGAAATAAAATAGTGGAAAAAAATCCGTGCGGCAATTGATGAAATACTAGGTGGTCCATGGTAGCGGGGCATTTTGAAAACGTTATTTTTTTTAAACTAATCATAGGTTGTTGATTTGACATTTTATGTGATTCATTAATCATGGAACGGTGATCCGGCGAGCAACGTTCTTTTGTAATCAAAGCGTATTACAAAAATAATGACTCTGTGGTCGCAGTACAGCGGAAATTTCGGATTAATTTCAATATTCCTCGTCACGGGAGAGTTCCATCTGGTGACGCCACAAAAAAAGTGGGTTCGTAAATTTGAAGAAAGCGGATCAGCTAACAATGTCAAACGCACGGAACCAAACAGTATCAAAACTTTGGATAACATTGATCGAGTTAGAGCAGCTATACAGCGCAGTACGAAACGTTCTAGTCAAAAACATAGTCTGGCAATTGGCTTAGCTAGGACGACTTTTCTCAGAATTTTACATAAGGATCTCCATTTCCGTCCTTATAAGATACAGATTGCAAGTTTTTTATTGATTAACCACGAGATATTCCGGAGCTAAAAAGAAAAATTATTCAAGAACATTGCCAACATTCCGTTTGATAGGTTGTGGCGTGTCATGCAGAATTTCAGCGTCCGACTTAGTGAAGTTATAGAAAAAAGAGAACGCCATTTGCCCGGCATAATTTTTAAGAAATAAAAATGACCAATATTTGTCTTTTTACTGGTATACTGGGTTTTAGTTAAGTACTGTTGCTTTTAGAACAATAAAGTTCTCAAAATCTCTCGCTACGTGCTCCATGGTAGCTTGTATAAAAGAAAAAAAAAGTTTATTTCTAATAATATACGTTGTCATCTTTGTTGATAGTAACTTCGAACATCCCTTTTGAGAACCAATCATAAAACAGATTTGAATAAACGATCCAAGAAAATAGCTGTCCATGAGTTTTTCATTGTGTCCCCAAACAATTTATATAAAATGCAAGTACGGGGGCAAAGCTATCCAATCGATCAGACTGATGTCATCATTTAGGAGTCACTCTTCTTTACATGTTGTGCAGTATGGACACTTTCATTATCTAGTTATAAGATCCATTCATTTGGTGCCATAATTTCCGTATTTTTGCGTGTAAAGTGTATGCTTGTTATATCCAATGTAGCCTGTTTTCAAACAGTCGAGGGAGAAGCAGAGTGGTGGACACACATACACATTTAACATGCACTATTCCCTAACAAACACTTACCTGGTGTACAACATTTATTTCTCTACGTGCGTATATTAATAGTCGATTTCAACATACATGTTTTTACAACTCAAGAAAAGACACAAATCATAAAATGGTATTATGCCGGTAGACACATCAATGTACCTGTACATACCCGATATCCACAAAAATTAAATGTATGGGCTGGTATTTTAAATAATTCAATTGTCGGTTCTTTCTATAGGGACATATCAAACAAAAAGTTTACAATAATCTCCACGAAAGAATGCATAATATAAATGAATTGGGAGAAAATATATTGAGAGCATTCTTAACTTTAATACCTGACATGCGCCAAGAATTTTATTATAGGTTGGCCAAGAACAATGTGGTGGATTATTTGAACCTTTAATTTAGAATATTTATTTTTTATTATTATCGGAGAAGAGTTAATTTATTTTCTTTTCATAAGAGTTACATTTATTTTTTTTTACCTAATTTAGAATTAATATTTCATTTCATTTTATTTATACGCGGAAAATATAAGCTTTGTTGTACATCCTCATAAAAGTAATACACCATGAAATAAATATTTTTCTGTAAATATTCCTGGCGAATTTTATACGTATTTCTAAGATGCGTTCTACAACCCTCTAAAGCAGGGATCTCCAAACTTTGAAGCCTTAGGGCCATAATGATTTTTTCAGTATGTTCCAAGGGCCAAAACAGTTTTAATTTTTCTGCCCTTAACTATATTTCTAGACTAGTCGCAAAGTGCACGACCTAAGCAAGCATACGCTTTTTTTGCATTTCAATTACTATTGTGTATTGTGACACTTAAGGACATCTAGTGGCGAGTAATGGTACTATGTATTGTACTATGTACTATCTCTTTCAGCTACCCGCTAACAGCTAACAGGTGGGATTAGTTGTAATTAAATATTTGGAAATCATCGTGTTGGTTCGAGAAAGTTCTGGTTCTGGCTAGTGTATTCCGATCACTTCGAGATGGCAGTAATTGCATATAAAAAGGCTAGCGGCGCAACCGCGAGTCAGTCTGCGGAAAGGCGAAGGAAGCGAAACTGTCTATTGTGAAATAAAGTAACACCCGTGCATAACAGTATTTTGATTTGACTTAATGTGTTTGACTTTATGTGTGATTTATTAGTATAGAAAAGAAGCGAAACATAGACAGTGAATGCAGAACGTTCAAAGATAAATGGAACTTTCAGTATTTTGTGATTGAGTACAGTAATAAGGCGCTATGTTTAATTTGTAATGAAACCATAGCTGTTCTCAAAGAATATAACATTAAACGACACTATGAATCGAAACATCTTCAAAATTACTCCAAATATACCTACACCTACAGGAAGTTTGCGGACGGAAAAATTTGAAGCTTTGAAGCGCGGACTGAAATCGCAGCAATCTTTGTTTACCAAAGCGAATACTGAACAAGAGTCTGCAACTCGCGCCAGCTTTCGTGTGGCTCTTGAAATCGGAAAACGTGGAAAACCATTCACCGATGGAGAAATGATAAAAGAATGCTTGATTGCAGTAGCCGAAGAAATATGCCCCGAAAAGGTAAATTTATTTAAAAGTGTCAGTTTGTCACCAAACACCGTGGCTCGGAGGGTACAAGACATCGCAGAAAATACATCATCTCAACTGTCTGACAAAAATGGACATCTTGAGTGGTTTTCTCTAGCTTTGGATAAGTCAACGGATGTGTCAGATACTGCTCAGGTGTTGATTTTTATTCATAAAAGCTATGAAGTGTATGAAGAACTTCTTGATATTGATAGTATTCACGGCACGACAACTGGGGCAGATATTTTTAAGGGAGTTGAAAATGCTATTAATAAAAAAAACCTTCGATGGAAAAACTTGAAATCTATTACAACTGATGGAGGCAAAAATATGTGTGGTAAAAATAATGGAGTGGTTGCACTTGTGTCAAAGGCTGTAGAAAATGATGGTGGTTCAAACCCATTAGTCTTACATTGTATCATTCATCAACAGTCCTTGTGCGGAAAATGTTTGAATATGTCTGAAGTTCTAAAACCAGTCATATCAGTTGTTAATTTCATCAGATCCACTGGGCTGAATCACCGACAATACCGCGAGTTTATTGAAGAGATTGGAGAAAATGACTTACCATATCATACTGCCGTACGCTGGCTTAGTTGCGGAAAAGTCCTTAGGCGCTTTTTTGAACTTCGAGCAGAGATCGACATTTTTTTGAATGAGAAGCATCGCCCTTTTGCCGATTTAGATAATAGTGAATGGCTGTGGATGATAGTATTCTATGTCGATTTGACAAATCATATGAACGAACTGAATTTGAGATTGCTAAGAGAAAATCAGCTTCTCCCTGATTTATACACCAATATCAAATCCTTCAGGCAGAAAATAATACTATTTCAATCGCAATTACGTAAAAAATGTTTCACACATTTTAAAACATGTGAAATATTCAGCCACAGTACAGAGACTGAATTTCCCATCGATTTTGCAATCGAAACTTTGAGAGCTTTAAAGATAAATTTTGATACTCGTTTCTCAGACTTTAATGTCGTTGCGAATGAAATTAAGTTTTTTTAAAATCCTTTTGACTGACATTGAGACCCTAGCTCCGGAAGTCCAAATGGAAATTATTGATTTACAGTGCAGTGATATTATTAATAAAAAATATCAAAATTAATCTTTGTTGGAATTTTATAAGAGTCTTCCACTGGTACAATTTGATAATTTGCATAAATTTGCTCGTGGGTTGTTTTCTGTTTTTGGTACTACTTACTTGTGTGAGAAAACGTTTTCCAAGATGAAGTACACAAAGAATTTTTACAGATCTAAATTAACCGATGAGCATCTTAAATCTCTTTTAATAATTGGTATAAGTAAAATTGATCCATAACTACAAACTATTGTCGGTGGAAAATCACAATTACATAAATCTCATTAGTGTTTTTTGTTTTACTGTGATTAGTGGGATTCATTTCATTTATTTGTTGGTTATTAATATGCTTAAGCTTAGATACTTAAGTTAAGTTTTCTGCGTCATCATTTCTGTCGTTAAGTTTTACCTTGCAAGTAAATAAAACCGAGTAATTATCATTCTATGTTTTCTTCTTCAACTTATCACAGCAATAGTAACAACAATAAGACATTGGCTGTCGCGGGCCAGATTGATGACACTAGTCTTAAGCTGTCGCGGGCCGGATTGATGGCACTGGCGGGCCGGATTTGGCCCGCGGGCCGTAGTTTGGAGACCCCCGCTCTAAAGCAATAGATTTACTGACTAGCTATAATCTGACTGAACCTTATCGTACCTCACTTAATCTACTTGCATACATTCATTGGCAACCTCGCTATATGTCTTTCTTTACTTTTCTCCGTCGCGCTCTTTTCCTCTTCTACTTTCGTACAAAAATTAAAATTTGTCGATTACGGTATAACATATATAGTATATGTACAGGGTGAGTCGTGAGGAATCGGCCAAACTGTAGGAGTGTATTCTACAGGTGAAAGTAATGTAAAAAAAACTCAAATGTTGCTATCCGATTTTTATTTGTTTTCGAGTTATAGCGTAATTAAAAATAAACAAAATTTCATACATTGAAGTTTTTGTATTTTATTGGTATTATCGTTCTTTATAATATATTTTCAAAAATACCGCCATTCATTTCAAAACATTTTTTACATCGTCTACCAAGGGCGCTGGTTGCGTTCCTGATTGCGTCAGGTTGATGTTTGATATTGTCAGCAGCATTCATAATCCCTTGAATTAGTGCTTCACGAGTGTCCACTTTTACTTGATACACTTCATTTTTTAACCAGCCCCATAAACAATAATCGAGTAGCGTGAGGTCTGGAGACCTAGGAGGCCAACCAATGTGACTACCACGTCCAATCCAACTCCCTGGAAACCTTTCAGCCAAATGTTGCCTGACTGCACGAGCGTAAGGTGCAGGCGTTCCATCGTGCTGGTAGAGGATTTGGATTCTGATGTTTATGGGAACATCCTCTAGCAGTCCGTGCAATTCATTTTCTAAAAAATGTAAATAGGTGTCTCCCATGAGGCGATTCTCAAAAATGTAAGGACCAATTAAAAAACAATCGAACATACCACACCACACGTTTACCGAAAATTTATGTTGAAAGTTACTTTCGACTGTTGCGTGTGGATTTTCGTCTGACCATACATGCTGGTTATGACAATTATTAATACCGTCACGGGTGAATGTCGCTTCATCCGTAAACAGTATACGCGATACAAAACGAGGATTATTATTTATCCATCGACAAAGTTCCATACGTCTACGATTATCATCTCGTTGTAGGTGCTGTACTCTTTGTACATGGTACGGACGTAAGCCATGCTCGTGGAGTGTTTTTATCACCCTTGTTTGTGGAATGCCCAATTGAATACTAATTCTCCGTGAGCTGGTAACTACCAGCAGTAAAAGAACCAGTAAAAGAAGACGCAACTGCGTCTTCTTTTACTACATCCAGAATATCTTCTACTTCTTGTAATTGTTGTCGACTGCCTCGTTCAGATATTATGTTTACACTGGGAAGCTTTCCGGTCGCGCACAATGTGTTGAATACACTAATAAATACAGTTTTATTAGGATGTCTGTGACGTGGAAACCGTTGACGATATTCATTAGCAGCAGCTGTAGCATTCCCATCACAAAATCCATAAACAAACACCATATTAGCATATTCTAAATTAGAATAAGTGTGTGGCATTTTAGTTTGTTACACTATAGTCGTACAAACGTCAAGTCAATGTCACAATACCCGAACACAATGTTATAATTTACTCCAAGGTATAGGGAACATTTTTTATGATGGCAGCGCCCTCACTATATCAACGATGAACTAGAGGTAGTGACATTAGACGCATTAGGCATACAAACCACTCTACACTATTTCTCGACTGCTTTCAATGTCACTACCGCTAGTTCGGAAAACCACGAACAGGTAGCGCTTCAGCTAGGAAGACTTCCCTATAATGAATTGCTACCGGGGTTTCACTGTTTTTACGAATACATACATAATCATGGTATACTAAATCTACATTTTTAATTACGCTATAAATCGAAAACAAATAAAAATCGGAAAACAACATTTGAGTTTTTTTACATTACTTTCATCAGTAGAATACACTCTTTTAGTTTGGTCGATTCCTCACGACTCACCCTGTATATGTATTCTGTTTTAAAAATTTTATTTGATTTTTGAGTTTCGAAAGTGTCGTCTTTGTGAGGTGATTTATTGTGACTTAAAATCAGTTGTCAAACATCTGTCACCATATTACTTATCATTAGAGCTGAGGATGTTTGCGGTATAACCATGGTTATATCATATAACCATAGTAATTTACTATGGTTACATGATATAACCATGGTTATACCGCAAACATCCTCAGCTCTACTTATCATCATAAACGTAGAATTGCATTTTGTGTACAATCGTTCGCTGGTCGAGTCACGTATACTTTACTTTTTAAGTATCTCCAAAAGAAATAATGGACAGGAGATAAATCTGGCGATCTGGGTGGTCACTTTATTGTCCCTTTCCTACCTATCCAATGATTTGGAAAAACTTCACTCAAATAAGCGCGAACAGGTAAAGCATAGTGTGGCGGCACTCCATCTTTAGAAGATATAAAAGCACAAATACACCAAGAAATTATATACATTACCGCAGATGTCATCGACAACATTCAAAAAGAATTTCTTAACCCTGCTGTTAGATTAAAAAAAAATATACGAATCCTAGATTAAAAGACCATTTGGTCCATACTACATGTTTCAGTAAAAGTAAAATTTTAATCCAATATAATTATGTAATTTGATTGAATACCTCTTTAATATATTTAATTAATATTATTGTGTATCATGTCATGTGGCATCCTCCATCATAATCACAATACTACTGATAAGTACAAATTCAGTTGTGGGATTCCCACATGCCAGTTTACACTGCTTTGTTCAGTTTGTGTTTTGCTTTCTAAATATCCACACGCTTTTTCCATACTGTATAACGAAATGGCAAAACAACGTTACTTGAACGAAGATAATATTCATGAAGTGGTCAATTCAGAAAGTGACTCAGATATTTCAGATTCGAATATTGGCTGTAATTCAGAAAATAACGAAACAAGTGATTTTGGAATAGAAAGTGAATCAGACGTGGCTGCAATTAGCTCTGTGAATTCCTTGTATATTGCTAAAAACAAAATGGTATGGACTGCGACTCCATTACCTCAACCCATTAGAACTGCTGCTGAGAATATTATCTCAGCACAACCAGGACCAGCTAGATTTGCAGTATCTAGATGTAGTGATATGATGTCAGCATTTTTGTGTTTATTTCCGCCTCCAATAGAAAGAATCATTATCGAAAATACTAACAATTATATATTGATAATATGATATTGATGAAGACTTATTGAGAGCGTATATCAGGCATCAAATGCTACATTTGTAGCAAGTTTATCTGCAAAACCAACAGAAAAATATTTGGTTCAACATGTACTGAAAAAACTATCAATAAAATCAAATTTGTAGTAGAAAAAGCTTTGTTTTGATTTCAATCAAATAAAAATATAAACTGGACCAAATCTAAGATAAGTAAATTTTCATTTTTTTCAGTCCGGCTTAATGCCAGACACTTGAAATTGTGGATATAAAATTATGTTAATAAGAGAACATGTGAGCTGAAATCTCAAAGCAATAGATAATACCGTTTAAAAGTTATAAAGGTAACAAGCAAAATATTGGGCCAAATAGGTTTAATCTAATAGCAGGGTTAATCGCCTTGGCTATTGTCTGATTGTTAACGATGTTCAATTCAAACATTTAATTTAGATGATTAGGTTTTCATTTTTAATGTTTACGATAATATTACTTCAAAATTTCCTTATATAAACATCATGCAAAATTACCATGTCATATGTAAAAATCTGCCATTTCTAACTCTGTAATAAAAAATGGATGTTTATATTAAAAAAAAAAAATTATGTCATATCGGTTTTTGGAGTATATTTCAGTTTCGCGTAAGAAAACTGTAAACTAAAAATGAAAAGCGAGGAGCCGAGGGTTTTTTTGAAAAACTTTAAAAAAAACTAATTTTTATTGGATTTATCCGCTACTTTACGAATGCACAGTATATGTAGTGAGATGTAGACAGTCTATAAAGTAATAAACGAATATGTTTTTAAATGAGAGAACAATATTTAGTATTACATTTATTTAGTAACGGTTCATGTAGAGAAATTAAGAAAAAAAAATGGACTACTAACCCTTGCCCCCAATTTACGTCATGATCAGATATTACGTTTGTATTATAAATCATTTATATTTTGGTCTCACAGTTTCGGTTTTTGTCGATTTTTATTAAATTTTTACATTTTATTGATTGCAAGTTACGTTTTCCATTTGAAAATCTATAATTAATTATTGGCATTCAAATTTTTTCACTATTTAATAATCGTAAAACGACATTGTTCAACAAAGTATTATTTTACAACGGTTTTAAAAAATCTAAGAATTTACGCAAATATTGTATGTAGTGAGAAAATTATAGTGAAAACATTACAATACCCACGGAAGCATTCGAATTATTCGTACATGATGATATTTTAGATCTGATAATTTAAGAAACTAATCGCAAATAGTTTCTTAAATTATCAGATCTAAAATATCATCACTTACGAATAATTCGAATGCTTTCGTAGGTACCTATTGTAATGTTTTCACTATAATTTGTAAGTCTAGGTTTCTTGACCAAAATATTCATAGCAGGGCGCTGTCTTACAGATGGTTTGCTTCTTGACCATCTAGTACCATCTATCGTCAATACAATGTTCACGCCGTCATCATATTCTGAAGATTATTCACTATCAGCATCCTCGGATAACTCTCCAACAGTGTCGTCGTCATTTTCACTTTCATTATTTTCAAATATATTGTTTTCAGTCTCTGATATTTCTTCATCAGAAATATCATCACAAAATTCATTTGCCAACTTTTCAAATTCACTCTGAGACAAATATTTTCTCGCCATCGTGTTACAGATGTGACTAACAAGACTGAAAACATGTTCGAACACGCATAAATGCGAGTTTCGAGCAATGACGCGCATGTGTAAAAGAGTAATTGCATTAAAATTAGAGAATCATGATAGCACACTGACGACCACGTGGGGTACAAAGTGATCCCAATCGATTTTCTTTTTTTTTCAAATCAGTACATTAACTTCAGCAATAAATAAACGTAATATACTTTGAGTAAGGTCAAAAAACTTAGCTAACAAAAATATGAAGCTCTAGCTTTAAAAACTGAAAAAAATATAGCAATAATATAGTAATGGTCTGGTCATCTGAGGGTTAAACGTGATCTAATTTTTGAAATCTTTGAAATTAAAAACTAAATAGAATTGGTATTTAAATAGTTCTTAATGTCATTATGTTTCATAACGTTCATAAATATTACGTTAACATTTAATAGCAATCTTTTCGTTTACATATTCAGATACAAATGGGTGCTATGGTGACAATTGTCAGCCGTCCTACACAAATCTTCCAAGTGGATGTGGAAATTGTTATAATTACGGTTATTCCAATCCCTGCTGCTGGCCATATTACCCGTATAATCCATACGGCTCTGGAACAACATATGGATTTGGCTCCGGTCAACCAGTTACACCTAAAATGCCAGATGACGTAGAAGCTGTTACACAGCGAAATCCACATGGATTGCCTGTTGCGGAAAGAACACAAAGGATGACACAAAGTAGTGTTGACACAGAAGATACTTCAGAACTATATGACATACGAAGCCATGAATAAATTAATAATAGCATAATAAATATTCAAAATATGAAATCATAAACGTGAAATTTTAAATTTTTGATATTGTATTTAAACTTTTACCATTTATAATACTTTATCTGGTAATGTTTTATTTACTAACATAAATTTATTATGAATAGGATATTCGTAAAAGAAATAAAACAAATTTTTGTTAATGAAAATCATATTTATTAAATTAAATATTTCATATTTCACTTGATGACATCGTAACTTTGAAGAATAATCTTTAGTTAATTTAGAAGTTCTTATTGCTTCTAAAAACGTAACGAATTAATATAGACGAAGGTTGAATAAAAAGTACTTATTATTCTAAATTTATTTGATTTCGTTCAATGCATTTCCGACACAATACACTTATTCCAACGGTTTTTTCAATCGAACCAATCGATCAAAAGCGGTGTCTATGAAGCGGTTATTTGAGCTAGAAATAGTAAGTCACACGATGCTAAATTAAGCGAATATGGTGGTTGACGAACAATGTGTGTTGAATGCTTAGCCAAATAGCATGTGGCAGGAAATAAAGTGTAGCATGGCGCATTATTGTGATGTAAAAATCACGACTTCTATTTTCTTTCAATAATTCAGGGAGTTTTAGTCGTATGGCTTCGCGCAAACGACACATAACAATCAAATAATATTTCTTATTAACAGCCCGTTAGAATAAACAAAATGCTCTAACAAACAAATCACAGGTAACTACTAACATTATTTTTTATTTTTGGGCGGCTTTGAAGTGGTTTTATCAGTCATGCCTCCCTAGCCTTTGGTACGATACTCACTGGATTGATTGGCTGTTTCAAAATCCTAAACATAGATCCATGTGTGCTCGTAACGTGTTTCATGATAGATTGGAAGATTGGTAGTCAAAAATCACCTCTGTACAGATGAATTGAGTGATTTTTGAACTAATCAAGATGAGACAAGTCTGAAACCCAAAATTGCTTCCATCCATCCTAATTCCAGTCTTATGCACAATATTTTTAATTGTTAATCAACAATTTTGATTACGAGATATGTTATTTGCTTGACATCACTTTCATCAGTACATTTTTGTTGGGTTGCAGATTCGTGGAAGACCAATGTTATGTATCAGTTACTAGAATCACGACCCTTATGTTGTTGCTTCACCGTGCACAGGTTGTAAGGCTGTATGCACTTTATTTTTTAAATCTTCGGTAACTTGTTTGTTAAATGAATAAATGTACTTTGATCTAAATATATTTATTTACACTATACATTTATTTTTGGATCTACGACTTATACTAACATAAAACTGCTGTTGAGATTGGTGTATCTTGTTAAAATATGATTGTTTGATATGAATTGATATGAAGAGAATGTTGTCTTAAGACTGTGTGTCTTGTACTGATGTTCAGTTGATTTTGATCTCTTCTGTTTTACAAGTAGGTAGAAATATATCGCTACCCCTAACTATTACATATTAAAATCGTATTGGTTGAATAGTATATTGTTTGACGTCATAACAGGTAATTTTGTTTGTTCATTTCATATAAATTGTGCCTACGGACAATACCCAAGGTTTGCGATAGAGTCTTAAAATTGTTACTAATAAATAAATACAATATAATTAGTAATTAACTATTAGTAGGTGTCATAAACCTAAGTATGTAATTTCGGTTAATTCCTTTGTACAATAATGGAACCCTATTATACATATTTAGTTAATAGGTGGTCAGACCAAATATTGTCTCTTGAATGCGTTCACTAATAACTAGAGTGGACCAATCCGGAGCGATATTGGTAAATATTTCATATAAAAGCCGAAAAACTCCAATAGATATATATATATATATATATATATATATATATATATATATATGTATATATATATATATGTATATATATATATATATATATCCCCACTTACTCTGCAATTACATACATTCTAATTTGATATTTGTAAATATTTCACATAAAAGCCGAAAAACTCCAATAATTTATCAATTGTTATATATATATATATATATATATATCAATTTATATATATGTATATATATATATATATATATATATATATAACATTTGATAAATTATTGGAGTTTTTCGGCTTTATTATATGAAATATTTACAAATATTAAATTAGAATGTATGTAATTGCAGAGTAAGTGGGGATGTAAACATTGCTGTCTACAAATTACAAAGCAAATCATACGAAATTTTTTATTTGAAAAATATGGTCTACGTGAACGGCTAAGAAATTATCTAAACACTTATATATATATATATATATATATATATATATATATATATATATATATATATAAATTGATAAATTATTGGAGTTTTTCGGCTTTTATATGAAATATTAACCAATATCGCTCCGGATTGGTCCACTCTACTAATAACCCTAGGCAATAAAACAAGCGATCTGATGTATAAAGCAATAAATAAATTTGGAGAAAGATGTCAATTATTAATAACCCTGGGCAATAGGGTGAATAATTGGTCTAAATTATAATGTAGGTAATAAATAAATTTGTAAACGTAAACGTCTCTTTCTTAGAATTTAAAGAAAGCTTTACTATTTGAATGTGAACGTTAAATATTTTATAAAATTGGAAATGTTTATGTTTGAATTTTATTTCCTAGATCTACTTATATTTAACAATAAAAAAAGTTTGAAATTAAAATATTACAAAGGGATAGTAAAAGTATCCTCAACAACACGTTTTCTGCCTTTTTTAAACATTTTGTATCATCATCAACTCATTGAAGATGAGATATTATGAATTCATGAAACTAGTAACTAGAATCAATATAAGACATGACTGATTTGTCTCATTGCTAATTCTGAAGAAAAATTTAGTGGCTCACACCTTATTTATGTAAGCTTATTGTATAAGCGAATGTATTTTGTTTTTTTATGTTCTTTGTATGTATTTGTTATCCTGTAACTGGGTTTGACCTGTTGAACAATAAACAATATTATTATTATTAAACGGCTGAACGACACAAGTGGTAAAAGCGTCGGACGACAGAAGTAAGAGGTTGGTGGAGAATTCGAATTTCGGAACCAGCGCTTGAGAAGTTCGTTTTTTCGATATCGGTATCCTCTTCAGTTGCCTAACCTTCAATTTTGAGAAAGTTAAAGTTAAATTAACATTTCTACGCTCTTACTGTGAGGTGTAGTAACAAAGCCACAGAACACTTTGCATATATCATACACACTTAGGCGCGGCTCGTGATGACGTATTTTGGTTTGCAGTACAATGATACGAGTGCCTCATGTGTTTTCGGTGTTTACTAAGCAAACGTTACAGTTAGTACACGAGAATACACGAAGCACTCGGATCATTGTACTGCAAACCAAAATACGTCATCACGAGCCGCGCCTGATTATTACACACTATATTCGGTCCTGGCGTTTTGATTAGGTTTCAGCTTAAAATATTGTTTTGCAATTCACAATTTACAAAGAAAAATTCTAAAAAGACCCCTGGTTGGCTTGAACAGTAATTTTTCTTACTGGTCGATATATTATGTATACATAATGTTTCTAAGTAAACCCCCCGTCCCCAAATGTAGATGCTCCATCGGTCCGGTGGCGTCTGTAAAAAAATAAAAAAATCTTTAGGTTGACAACGTAGCCATTTTTGCACCGCATCTTTCACTTTCTCATTAGAGATAAAAGACTAGTCTTCCAAGAACTTTTTGAATGGCTCAAAGAGATGACTCGGGACCAAGTCTGGACTATATGGGGAGGTAACGCAATTTAGCCAATGTATTGTTCGTTAGATGGGCAAGCGTTATCTTGTAAAGAACAACGCCCTTGCTTAGGAAACCGTGTCTTTATGTTCGTTGGCCAGCTTAATCTTTTCAAAAAGCTCACTGCAATAAGCTGAAATAATTGTTTGTCCATCTTCAAGAAAAACGACGTACATCGGTCCAATAACGTCCTAGAATGCAGGAACCATCATTTGATCGACCTATGTTTGTAATTTTAATTTTTTTGGTGGAGATGAGCTTGAGTGACGCCATTCCATGTTAACATTTCTGATTTCTGGGATATAATGGTGTTACAGGTCTTATGAGCTGTTACGCTACGTGAGTAATCGCTTTCATACTCGCAGCGGAGTTCTCTGCAAACCTAAAATCGCTTTTGCTCTTGTTACGCTGAAAGTTATTTTGGAACCTACCTAGCGGTAACTTTACTTAATTTAAGCTTGTCGTGGACAATAGTGTGAACACTACCGACACTAGCAATTTCCTTCACATATATTCACCTACGCTGCGGATCATTTCATAAAACTTTTGGAATGTTCCCAAGATTCACAGCAAACGTTGGACGGCCAGCATGCGGCAAGTTAGACACGCGTTCACTGCCATCCTGGGAGGATTTACATCACTCAAAGACTGTTCTGAGTTATAAACATTCTTCTCCAAACTGTTTATGAAGTTTGATGAATATAATTCGCTTTTACACCTTCATTGAACAGAAATTTAATAATTATACGTTGTGTAATAAAATTTGACAGATTGTTTGACATTGTTAATGCAACTGACAGTATTGACGCAATCAAGTTGCAGTTATTTATGGTTTTAGCTAACATGGCTATTTCAATTAATATAACACCGCTTTACAGTAGGTATCTCTTCAATATGATCAGAAAAAAATAAAATGCAGGTCAAATTTGAATTGTCTTTGTATGAATGAATTAATAAATGCCATGATTCTGCAAGCTAGTTAATATCTAATAATTCAGAAAAATAAAACAACACAATTAAAATTAAATATCTTTATTTGCTACTTTTTTTTTCTTAAGTTTTACATAATATTATATAACTATACAATAACTTTTATGAAAATACATTTACTTACGAGGGAGCAGTCATATTCTCTACACAATAATATTAAAAATATGTTATTGTATCTTGTTGTAAAGAGCGGGTATGGGTTTTCGTCTTATACGATTATTAATACTTAGAAGACTAAAGAAAACATCTACATTTATTTTTTGATATTCTCTTTACCCACGAAAATGACCAACGTTTTCTACAGCTAATACATGAAACTGAAAGAATTTTGTTAGAAATCACAGTACATTGTGTATAATATACATATAATATATACCTAACATTAAATAGTTGTCTAATCTATGTACTTATAGTTTAACAAGGCAGTGCGGATTTTCTTTAATTTGAAAGACTTTAAAATATAGCCTCTTAAAAATAAAATGAGATATTATAATATGTTTTGAAAGAAGTACAAAAGTAAGTGAAAAGTCTGGGATTCTGCTACGTATTAAATTTTTTTATTTGTAATTTCAGTGTTCATACCATCAGTTTCTATAAGGTCTATTAGCTCTAAAGCCTCCTTTGCCACCAGCAGGCTTAATGGAACAATTACTATTTCATAATCTCGTAGTGATTCAGACAGTAGCAATTTTTTGTGAAACATATTTTACAAAAGAAAATTACATTAAGTTATATAAGGATAGAAAAGGTAAAAGAAAAAAATTCAAACAATAGTAATAATTAGAGAACGGACACGCTTACCACCCAGTGCAGTACTGGAGAAAGGCTGTATTTTTAAAATATTTAATTTTATTTATATAATTGGAAAACGAACGGGTTGTGATCTATAAAATTACAAAATACGTATGTATTTGTTGAAAAGTTGTATTTTTAAAGTTTTTAATTTTATTTATATAATTGGAAAACAAACGGTTGGTGATCTATAAAATTACGAAATACATATGTATTTGTTGAAAAGTTGTATTTTTAAAGTTTTTAATTTATTTCTATAATTGGGACATTTTTATTTGTTCATTTTGTCGTTCAAGTTGAGTAAAGGAGTATTAATATTGACTAGCAATAGTTTCTCAAGGTTTTCTTCTGTCAATTTTGTTCTCTTTGAATTAAGTACATCCTTATGAATAGAAAACGTCCTTTCTACATCGCAACTGGTTATAGGTGCATACTGGAAATATTCTTTTATTTCTTCATATTTAGCCGTTAGATTTTGTGGAATTGTCTCCATACATAATTGCTGCAATCTAATTAAATCTGGATTTCTATTAAGAATTGCTTCAAACTTTTGCCGAAGGCCACATTCGAAGTCACTTGGAATACTTTTCAAATTATTAACAGCCACATCTATTGTGGTTAATCCGTCATTTAATTTGAGATTTCGATTTTCAAAATAAGTGATTAGTTTTGGCAATTTTCCAAAGTGTTCGCGTAGAAAGTACAACTGATTTTTTAAATTTGGGATTTGTGTGAGCTCCTTGCACTCTCCAATACTTCTAGCATCCTCCTTTAGAAGTGTTACGAAATGTTTTAGACTATCGAAATTCTCAGCATAATAACTAGTAGCTTCCAGCCATGTTCCCATCTAGTTATTACTGGAGTGGGAGGCAGTGACAAAGATGGAAATTTTTCCCTGAAAAGAGCTACTCTCAATGGTGCTTTTCTGAAAACTTTTTTAAAAGCTGATACAAGTCTATCAACTTGGAGAGCATGTGCTACACAAGTAATATGCAGCATATTAGGATATGTTTTCTTCAATAGTCTGCCTGTTTTTAACATATACGCAGCACTATCACTGACAAATAAAAGTATTTTTTCTTTGTACGTGGCGTCCGAATGAAGCATTTTTTGCATATTCTCCTTAATGGTTTCAGCAACTGTTTCCGCATCAACTCTATTTATAACACTTGTTGCTATTACATATGAGTTATAGGGAATAGTTGGATGTAGTACACCAGCTACAACATTACCACACAGCGTCCTAACATATCCACCGTTTCGTTGGCGCTTATCCATATGTATTGATTTAAAAGATGGCTTCTAATGCGTTCTACTGTTCTCGTATAGCACCTAGAAACATAATATTTGCGTAAAGTTGATTCATCAGGAACATTTCGACCAAAATATTTTTGAAGAAATATTTTTAAAGTGGGATTGCTAAGTTTATTTAATGGAATATTAGCCGCCATAAAAGTTTTACAGAGTTCAGATGTGTTTGCGATCCTAAGTGACGAATTTTTGACGATATTTTACGGATTTTGTAATAAATTTCGGAATCACTGACAATGGACAATCAGTATGACCGTCAATCCAACTCGCCATTGTTTTACAATGCCGTTCTCGACATTCTTCCATATCATGTCTGAAAAAGTAACTTAAACAATGCTCTAGATCTAAATAAATGAAAACTAAAAATGTGTGCGTAAGTTATTGAAACTGAACGAAATTCAATGCACGCTTACGTCGAAATAATTGGTAGAAATAGATTCAATCAAACGATATTAAACAGGATCTATCACGAAAATTACGATGTAATTAACAGTTAAAACTATGAAAACAAGAAACTTACTCACAGCACTTTATTTATCTTACGAAATGTAAACTAATAAATAAAATACATTATAAAAACCCCGCTTCTATCTACGCTCATGGAAATACTTTAAAAAATACTATATTCTCCGAATACAATAGCTGACTTGTCCATTGTTATCGCGGCGAGACCAGGTGTCCGAGTAAGTCAAACAAATACTTCATTGAATTACGCCGGGATGTACTGAGCGACGTTATACACAATTCCAATTGCCGATTGCGTTTTATGGAAATTGCGTCCGCTCTCTAGTAATAATAAAATAAGAATCCAGTGAAGACAGTTATTGTAAACACCATAAAAAATAAAGAGCAATATAGGCAAAATACCGAGTGACTATAAATGAAGAGCAGACTTTCAAATCGCGTTTTGGCATTTTTTGACTTTTTGACCTGAAGGTGACGTCGGATACTTTATAATCTAAACTATTAAACTAAGCACTCCAAGAGAATCTAAGAACATTATTTCACTTATATATTTAACAAAAATAACTGGACAAACTAAACGCATTTTGTCCGAAGACCAAAGACAAACAAATAGCATTGTAGCGGACGAAATGCGATTTGTTTGTCTCTTAATACTTTTTTTCCATTTAACATCATTTATTTACGGAGAGTGTAATGAAATAGTAAGTTTTTGGTGATATTACTGAAATGTAATAGTTATTTATGCACCAAGGGCGTTATGGGTATATTGCTCCGAGGTCGATGTTAATTCAGCCCGAAGGCTATATAATTGCTATAGCGTTATTGGTTCATACAAGATTTTATTTTTCACGAAGAATTAATTTCTTAAGCGGAAATTTTAAATTACATTGGAAAAGTTCCGATATTTCTGTAAACTGTCATTTCGTTGACAGTCGTTACGCATCAAACATGCCTCCTTGAATTAACGATTTAACCTTAATTTTATTTTAAATGACAGTTGTCGACACTTTGAAGTTTTCAAGTTGTCAATGTTTAGATACTCTTAATTTTAATAAGGAATGCTAAAGTTTTGCCTCTTTCTTTCTTAAAACATCAAATTATTAGTACTGTAAAATGTATATCCTTTCTTCTCGGGCCTTATTTATACTCACACAACATTAAAAACTGTGAATAAATTAGCGGGCATTATGGGCCATATCGCCCGGTTATAACGCCCACGGGCGATATGACCGTGTTTATGGTAATGGTAACCGCATCCAAGGTGAAATGAAAAATAACACTTAAGTGAAAAATAAAAAGTTTTAATTGAAAATAATTGAAATAAAAAATTATTGAAGGCGGGCATATAGTAGTAGGTGATATAAATAGAGGAACAAGAAAAAGGATACTACGACAGAAGAACGTAAGAGAAATAAGGAATGCGCATTCAAAATTTTGTAGGTTATGTTGAGTTTTGATTAGTTTTTTATTAGTTTAGATATTCAGATTTGGACCCAAATTTACTGAATTTTGAGATTAGATGTGTTCATAAGACAGAAAATTTAAATGTAAGGAACTTTTATTTGATTTAAAAATAATTGACAGAATTTCTACGATGACGCCGAAAAAAACAAATATTCACAAGATAACAAACTCAGATGACGGATGTAAAGGAAACAATAAGACAAAGAAAGAGGGAATGGAAATTCACATGATTTTTCATAGAATTTAATATAAGTTAATATAGCTTAGATGTCTAATACAATCGAACTAGTATTATAGTTCCCTTCATTAAGCTTATTACTGTAGTTTTTATTAAGGTTCGGAAGAACGGTAAGAAAGTCCATGTTTGGCAAAGATTGTGTTCGATTTTTTTTAAATTGTGGCCCAAGAAGACTTCATACCATGGCTCGAACTAGTATTATAGTTCCCTTCATTAAGCTTATTACTGTAGTTTTTATTAAGGTTCGGAAGAACGGTAAGAAAGTCCATGTTTGGCAAAGATTGTGTTCGATTTTTTTTAAATTGTGGCCCAAGAAGACTTCATACCATGGCATTAAAAAAGATGCAAGGAAAAGGCATAAAAGACCATCACGGCGGGGATATGAAGTCCAAGAAAAACGTCCTAAAATTAGAAAGTGTTATGAAATTAATATCGTCTTTAAAGGATCACGAGAGCCACTATGGTTGAGCTAAGTCAAGAAGAATCTATTTGTCATCCGAGTACAATATAAAAAAGCTTTGGATGTTATATAATGGTCAAGTCCAAGATGAATCACTTCAAACAAACTACAAGTATTTTTGTTGCGTCTTCAACAATAAGTTAGGTAGGAATTTTTTAGATTTTTTCCATTTTTTACAAATATGCTTGATTTTGAAGCTTTTGGGAGGCCTGCTACAGATGTTTGTGGCTTTTGGGTATGACCCAAAAAAACAGAAATAGACAACATCAAGGATGAACTGCAGAAATTAAAATTAAAAACCTAAACTATTTATAAAAAATGTACAATTGATTTTTAAATTGATGAAGGAAGAGTATGCTGACAAGTGTGGGGTATTGTTTCGATCTACAACAGGTACAAGTCCTACCTAAAGCACCTATTACAGAAGCCTTTTATGCATTTTGCATAACAGATATTTTAACGACGATTCCTGTTTTTTATGCTCGACTTGAGCATGAAGCAGGAAGAGGTGTGGTGGAAATAAGTTCCACGTTGACTGATTTCCTAGAAAAAAACTGATTTTGACCCAGACGTTACACATCTAAGATTATTTTTGAACGGATGTGGATGAATATCTTTGTTAATACTTAAATCTTCTCGGAGTGTATATATTAATAAAAATGCTGAGTTACAATTTCACACGAACACGTGTTCTTTATAAAACCTGATGTGTTTTGAAAACATTCCTTCGTATATAATATTAACTTATACTGAATAGGATTATGGAATGTGGGGAAAATCTGACAACTCTACTGATTAGTTTAAAACAAAAATGTTTAAATTTTTCAAGTGTATTCAAATATTAAATCGTGCATTCCATGGAGACACCGTTATACGCATAATAAATTACTTCGACTTTGTTGTAGACTGATGTCACTATTTATATTTTCCTTGCCGTTAGCTGAACGTTCAACTTTATATGAAAATTTTTTGAAGACTGTCTCATGCATGCAAATTTCTTTCCCTTCAGTCAGCTCTTTTAAATTAACCTAATTTTAAAGGAAATTACAGCTCGCTTAAATTTGTATATGTAAAATATACATAAAAAATAAGAATACTAGAACAGAATACAAAGTGTTACAAATTGAATGAATATGTTGTATGTTAAGCACGTAGCTAACAATGTTAGAGAAACTGACAGTATTACGAACAGTGAAACGATTTAAAAAATATTTAAAACGCGGCAAAATTTAAAGAATGATTCTACAATTATCAACCACTATGAAACTCTACGAACGTTTTAATAAATTAAATATTTTACTAGAGAGATTTCTAACACAAAATTCTTCTGTAACAAATATAACAAACACACATACATATCGTATTTGTTCTATATTTGGTATACGAAAGTCGAGTGGATTATGAATTTTCCTTTTCAGCAATAAAATTATAGACAAAAAAGATACTTAATCTAAAATTTATAAATTAATTTCTCCAAAGAAATTATTTCTTTGAATATTTTAAAGTACGTTGTAAAATTTTTATAGGTTATCACCAGACATAGGTCAAGATTAACAAAAATATTATTAAAAGATCGGATGGAACACAATACAAGGACATATTTGTGTGGAAATTGCCATACAGATATAGACACGTGTTCTGTCCTACAGTGCATGATGCAGGAGACAAAATTCTAAACTCGACTATTTTACCGTATACAGTCAAGGCATAAAATATAGCATGTAAGAAAGTTCCGTGTAGTTCTCATCTTTGAAACTTGTTTGTTTCTGTTTTGTAACTTGCTTTATTAATAAATAAAGCGTTTTACTTTAGATTCGCATTATAGCGTAAATTTTCATATTAATGCATAGAAGAGCTACTTCTTTTAAGTATTTATACTTGACTGGATTTAGTATTTCACCAGATCAGTGATAACGAATTTCAAATGAGTTTTTCCAATCAAAACAAAACTACTTAACATCACTTTGGTCGTCTACAAATATTAGGTTAGGCGTTTCTTTTATTTTTAAGGAATATTTAATTTTTGTAGATGTCGAAGTATATTACGTTTGTTCGTGTCAATTGTTTCTTTTCTTGTAGAGTTTCAAGTAAATTAATATTAGACGGCAAATAATGACAATCTGGATTAAACAAACCAGTAACTATTTTTATCGGTTTTAAATAATACTTAAATGTTTCGCTTAAACCTTTTTTAGTTTTATACTTTTGTACAAACTCACGTCACGCATCCATCCATACTAAACTTTGGTAAGTTAAATTAAGAATTACGAGAAGCTTTGTTGTTAGAAGAGTAGTCCGTATTATGCCCGTTGTGGACCGCCAAAGTGTCAACCACTAAAAACAGCTACAATTTATCAATTTGTCTACCATTTTAACTTATTTTTATTATAAATTTATACATTTTGTCTTAATAAAGCACAATTATCATTTTCACTCATTCACAACTGAAAATTAGATAAAAATTTTTAATTTCAAGCATTATTCATTAATAAATTTAGTTTTTCAGGTTTCAGTTTCAAGTGTATCAATTTTTTTTTAATACGAGGGATATTTCCAAAGTTCTGGGAATTGTGCTCTAATTAAATTACGCAAAACTTATTCAGTCTGATTCAGGTGTTCGACCGATACAGACGAATTTACGTAGCACTGTTTGTGTAACCATGAAAGACGCGGCTAAATCTCAAAGAAGAGTAATTTTCTTTGAAAGAGGGTGTGAAAACTTCAGAAATTATTAAACGTTTGCAAGGAGTACTTGCTGAGTCTGCAGAATCTAAGTTCTGTATATTTGTGGATCGATCATTTTAAAGTGGTAGAACATCATTAGAAGACGATCCACATAGTGGTCGCCCGGTAAATAGTCGGTAAATGAAGGAAACATTGCTGCCGCGGAAAACCTACTAAAAGAGGACATACTAATAACTATTTCTCAAATTAGTGTATGCCTAGGAATAGGTACACGACAAGTTCATGAGATCTTACATAATTGTTTGGGCGTAAGCAAGATTTCAGCCAGCTGGGTGCCAAGGCTGTTGGGACCGGAACAGACACTCAATAGGGCTTCCTTATTTCAATCCTTCGTCCAAAAGTCAATCCAAACAATGGCGTAAACCCGAAAAAGCACCTCCACTTAAGGCACGTGCACGTGTTGGAAAGGTAATGCTTACTGTATTTTGTCATTGCGAAGGGATTATTTTTATGGATTATCTGGTGAAAGGTAGGTACTACAATATTATTCGAACATATTATCTGAACCACTGCGGTAAGCACTTATCAGAAAACGGCCTGGGAAGTTGCATAAGTGTCCATTATTGCAACAGGATAATGCAAGACCGCACAGCGCAAGAAAAACGAAGGATGTTTTGAACGATTTACGATGGGAATTACTTCCGCATCCACCGGAACTCGCCTCTTTCGATATTCGGTGCTGGCTTTTTTAGAGACTGTAAAATCTTGTCGAAAATCCGACCCATATTCTCAATGTTTTTTGAACTTTTCTTTCTACCTGAACGACCTTTCCGTGGAGATAACATAGAACTCGTGATTAAATTTTCGCACCAGCAATAATATAGTGCGCTTTGCTGGTGGTCGTTTGTTGAAACGTTCCTCGAAGCGAGCAGATACAAATTGTAAACTGGATCCACCATTTTGCCCTATTCCGTATGATTTGGAATAACATTCTACAATAAACGCTTTTTCTATTTCACTAAAGGGAATTGTTATCGAATTTTATATTCGCTTTGCACAGCACTAACTACTATTGTCACTTTGACATAAAAGTAACATTTAGTTTATCAAGGATGCCTTGACTAGAGGTCATTTAATTTCGGTATACTTTATTCTGTGTCATATTGTAAAATCTGTAAAATCATTTAAAAAATTAATTACATCTTAAGTATTACTGTCAAAAACTAAATTTATTAATGAATAATGTTCGAAATTAAAGATTCTTATCTAATTTTCAGTTGTGCATGAGCGAAAATGATACTAATTATGCTTTATTAAGACAAAATGCATAAATTTTTAATATAAAAAGTTAAAATGGTAGAAAAATTAATAAATATAGCTGTTTTTAGTGGTTTACGCTTTGGCGGTCCACAACCGGTATAATACGGACTACTTAGAAGACATTCCGTTTTTCAAAGTTGCAAAATTCAATCCTAAAACACTTTCTTAAAAAGTAGGTATACAAGTCGAACGATGTTTGATGAATCTATATTTAGAAACCAACCCATATTGACCAAAAACATATAACACAATTAATTCAATAGGGAAGATTGTTGTAGGTCATTATTTTTCCAAGAAATCATAGTAATGTACTTGTATTTGGAATACAACTCCATATTTGCTAAAAACTGACCATGTGCTAAAGGCCATATGTCACACGCTGCATCGCATTAGTGCTTTAATTTTATGCTCATTTGAGCTTGAAAAAGCATTTAATAAAAACTTGCAAAGAAGTTTTTGTAAAAGATCCAAAAATTGCATTCTTTGGAGAAAAAATCGACCATTTTCCACTTTTACTGGCAATTTATTAGATGGAGAACATGAATTGAGGAAACTATATTTTATTCGCGAAACCTTGGAGTCTTTTCAAAAAAGTTATACATATTCTTAAAGAGGACAAAGAAGACAACTCATTGCAGACTCCATCTCCCTCATTGTATTAGGCAGTCTTTCATTGCGAGACTTAAACTTAAAGAGCTATTAACTGCTCTTTTAGTTTACTTACTGTGCAATCGCACTTTTTACAAACTGCGACGAGGAGAACATAATTTCATATACATTTAGTGACTATTAACATATAATATATTTGAAATAGATGGTACATGTAACAGAAATTGTTACATATACATCAATCCTATGAAGTAATGAGAGAGTTTACGTAAAGACAACACAAATTGCAGACCTACAGCAAGTCAAGCCCTGCGTCCATCTATATACGAATTCTAAACATTAAACAAAGAATAATTTTTTTTTAGATCGGGCTTTCTTTAGGAAATAATGTAAAAAATGTAAAATTAAGGCAGCTATGGAAACAAAAATTTATTTACTGCTGGCAGCTTAACTTATAAGATAAGTATTTGTATTGGACTCTACAAAATCCACACCCGGTTACATGTAGAGGTTTTCATTTCAACAATGATTTACAATTAACATGGCATTTGGTATTTCCAAGGGAAAATTTTTCTCTATTTAAATTTTGCCTAATCGTTTAAATACTGACGCATACCTAGCATTTTTGAAAAATGACTTTGAGAATCTATTAGACGACATGTCAATTGCCCTGCGAAATAGAATGGTAGTGTTATGTGGCTCCATTCTAATATTAGTGGGAGATGAATTGAAAGGCGCGGTCTCGTTCATTGGCCTGCAAGATCCCCGGACCTTAATTCCCTATGCTTTTATTTATGAGGCCACTTAAAACAATTAGTTTATTTTAGGTCATTTAATACTATTGAACAATTAGAAGATATCATTTTTAATGCAATACAAAACATTGTGAATTTTGCAGAAGATTGCAAATTCACTTGTTTTGCGTTGGCAGGAATTTTGGAAAATGTACTCCGATTTCGTAGTAATTCGTTGCAAAACGATGTAATAATTGAAATTTGATTATTTGTTTGTAATTTAGTGTTGAACAAAATAATAAAGTATTTCTTTGTAACTGAGTATTTCCTAAACGAAGCCTGATCTGAAAAAAAATTATTCTTTGTTTTATGTTTAGAATTCGATTTTATATATGTATATACATATATATATATATATATATATATATATATATATATATATATATCTGCCATTTCATTTTGGCAATACAGTTACCAAAGCCTGTTTCATGATATATCATCTGTTTTCACCGACTGTGACGGTTTAGTCTACAGTTTGTATTGTCTATTCGGAAATAGTATTTCACTAAGCTGGTTCACATTACAAGTAAAACGTTGCAATCGCCGATGGCGATTGCTTATATGCAGTCAAGAATATTAACCAAAAAAATATGATTCTCTTCCTAAATTTGTTGTATTTAGCTGTGTACACCACACCTTACAGATCGAAGGCCCGCATGTAAAACTATGGGGCGAATTATATGTGGACGTTTGAACGATTGGAGTGGTGTTCATACTTAAATGGTGATATATTTTTGAAGATTTTATTTTATTATTTGTAATATGATAATGCAACAACATTCATATTTAAACACTCTCATTTTCAAATAAAAAAAATATAGAACAAAGTTTTAAATTAAAACAAAAGCAGCTACAAATGCACAAATAACGTTATGATGAATGCAACCTTTATAACTTCCTATAAGTCCTACCACCAACATAAAAATGAGTGATTATATTCGACAAATTAAAATGAAAAGTACTGATATGTTCTCCTCGTCTTTCTCCGTTCCTTCAAACGTGTCGGTTGTATAATTGTCCGATATAACTTAACGAAAGACAACTCATAATTATGTGTAACTGTATTTTATTGCAATATTTTCTAAAATTTATAGTATTCTTTAATCTTCACCATAGTCTGATTATTACCTACAAAAAAAATTTAAAAACAATGTGATATATCCAGGCAAGAATTATTCAGTTTTTCATTCCGTATTTTTTTCTATTTTGTGAACTAATGAATTTGTATGATTTAAATTAATGAAAAGTGCTTGTGTCTACTACAAATATTTGTATAAAAATAAATAAATAAGATACAATTTTCATGGGAAGATGTATTACATTTAGTGATATTCACCGTAATTGTAAATTCATTAATAATAATTTATTGTATGTTATACGAGATCACTATAAATAAAATAATAAAAGAAAATCTATATAATTGTAAGTACTTACTGTATATAGTCGATTTAACGGAATTTGTAACTATTAAAATGATTTTAAAACACAGGAAGTGGTCGTTCGCTTATACAGTAAGCAGAGTTTATTATGAAAAATAAAAATTGTACGATCAAAGACGATTCAACATAGTACTTAGTAGGATAGATAGCAAATAGAAATTATTTGGCCACAGTATAAACTCCACCAGTAATATCGCTCTGGAAAATTATTAAAATAAAATGATAACTCGCGCAGTATCTGCACATATATTCCTTTATTATTATGCAGATTTCAATTGAGATAACGTGAGATCAATTCAAGACGCTCTCAGCTGATCGAAAAATTTATTTTGAGAACACTGACAAGTTGGTTCTGCACTACTGTCATGTTGACGTTTATATTTTGGTTATGTTGGAATATATTCAATATATTATTACAGTCAGATAAGTCATTAAATTGAGCTATAACTTTTATTGTTGTGCAAAATATTACAGCTAATAACATAACAAAGTCATAAAATCTAAATAAAACCCGATATGTATTGTAGATTTAACTATACAGAACACAGATTATGGTTCGTAAACAAAATGTAAACAAGAAGCAACAGGGTAGCAAATAGTAGAAAAGCAAAATACACTAGCCTGGTGTAAAGTTGGATCACCTGGGGGCGTCTTGAATCGAGCTCACTGTAGATAGACTGATAGATAGCTTATTCAAAAAGTAAAACAGTAAAATTCCCTTTACGCTTACTGTAAGCACATGTTCAGGAGAGAAAGAGAGCATATGCAGATACCGGCGCGTATTACAGTTTGATTTCAAAAGATCAAAGGTGCCGACACGAAGTGATGCTACTGAGTAAGGTTTAAACTGTAATTTGGCATTCCAATCGCAATTAAATAACAATTGTGTAAGGAGATTGTTATTGCCCTTATATTATAATGGAGCTTGAGGAACAAAAAATAAAATTCATACTATCAGGGATCTTCTCTAGATGTAGTGGCAATGTCTTCAAAAATAATGATAATAGTCTTCGTACTAGCTTTCCAGGCCTTTCGTGTAGTAACATGGTAACGTTGAGCCGTTCGGTACACTAGGATGGAAACGTGCTTAGCGCTACGCATCGTTATTATAACCCCAGAGTTTTACCTTCAGATACTAATTTTTTGCCAGCCTGAGTCGAGCTGGAATCGAAAAACGCCATCAATATTACTGGCTAGACCAGGGTTCGAACCTAGCCCATATAGATTCATAGTCTAATCACCACTAGACCAACACGGTTGTGTGTTCAAAAATTATTTTGAAAAACGCCTGTCTCTCTGTAATTTAAACCGCATTATTAACAATTTTGAAAAATTATGTTGTGTCTCAACTCGATATCATAAGAGGCCTAGAAATGGAGGCTAGCGGAAAGTAAACTCCATACTAAAACACTACTAAGGGAGCTGGACGCTAGACTTTTAGCCAACCTAATTCGTAGTAACAAAAAAGAAATTATTACCGGCTTAATAACCGGACATTGTCCTTTAAGGAAGCATCTGGACAGCATAGGTTTAGTTAGCAAGCCCTGGTGTAAGAAATGTGAAAAACAGGAGGAAACTAGCCTTCATGTAATATGCACTTGTGAGAAACTGAAAGGACTCAGACAGAAACATTTCGAAAGAGATCTACTAGATCCTACGAGGGTACTCAAACTTCCCCTGATGAGGATAGTGGTTTTAATCGACGACACAAGATTAACAGAGTAGAACTGAGAGATTGTGGGTGGTACAAAGTGCGCTGAGCTCAAGTGCCTGGACGTGCTAGCGTCCAACCCAAAAATTAGAAGAAGGTCTAGAAATAATCATTTAAATAATTTTAATAAACAACGTAATATGTTCATTGGAGCTTCTGTAGAAGAAAATCTGAAGCAAACCGGCAAACAAATTGCAGATCATTTCATTAAAAAACCCAGGAAATACTTCCGGAAGATCATTATAAACGAATGGAGTTTTATCATATAACGAGCAAAAATCCGATCGAAATGAGAGTTTTACAGTGTAGTATTATTAATTAATTAATTTTACTAGTTTATTTACTGATGTGCCAACATTTTCTTTGTATGGGTATCCTAAAAATACTCTTTGCTATTGATAATGATATGAATCAAACCACATTTGCTGCTTTTAGGGTAGCGAGAGATTCGCGTTTAAGGCTCCGCTTACTGTATATTACGATTAGTTAGCAATGTCGATAGAACAGCCGATTATAAATGATTCGTTCGAGACTACTTGTATAGTGCCTTGATCTAAACATATTGTTTTAGAGAGTGGCAATAAACAATTACTTTAAAGTATGTTTCAAGTTATAGCGCGTAGTACATAGTATACTATATTAGAATCTATGACATCGCATTATAACCTGAAGCGAACTTTACACATGACATTCAATAGTTTATTGCAATCAGTGATTTGCTCTTGTATAAATCCGTGATATAATAAATCAATAAATAACACCGACTCTTTATTGGTATACTCATGTTAAGGACTACAAGTATTCTAATAATCAATTACGTTGTAGATATGTTTCCTGGGTGTTGTTGACAATACAGTTACATTCTTAAGAAGATTCCTGTATGATTAGCGAAACATCCAGAGTAGAAGACCACCACAACACCCGGAAAACTTATCTATTATGAACAACGTCTGTGACAGCCGACATTCAATAAATTTCTTTCCCATGTAGTATGCATGTGTATGTTAAATCGAATATATATCGTATAATAGTACAAAATCATATCTTTTAGAGTTCTTTGAGATTACATTCCTTCATAAACTTATGAATTATAAAAACAGATCGCTTAGTTTCTAGAATGATCCAGAAGATAGCGTTTAAAACGCAAATCACTGTTATATTAACAAAAAAAAACTCTGTCAGTTTAGTTTTTTTTTTTACTTCCAGATGGAATCAAATTTTTAGTACTGCTCTTAGTGGTGTTGCATACACTGAATAAAACTAGCGTTAATTCGTTCCAAATCAATGAATCGTTTCTATTGCAGGTCATTGTTTTACTATAAAAGTTTTCCAATATTAACTAGACAACATGTATGAATGAAATTTGTAGTCAAACATGAACAGAATTAAATGGCATTTTGTGCTCAACCAAATTACTGCGAAAAGCTTTTGAAGACTTTATCGCAAAAGAAATTTCAAAGTTAGTTTAAAAAAAGTAGTTTCGATATTTTCTTCAAAATAATTTCATCTATTTGGTCGGCAAATCTTTACCTCAGATGCAAGTGGACAGCAAAAAGATGTTTCAGTTTTTGGTAGTCTTGAATTAAGATTGTGTTTGCACTACTTAGAAAGAAAAAAAGACAATGTTTAAAAAGAGCATTTCTTTACAAAATTGGAAATTCAGGCCAGCTGTCCATTTAGTTAGGATGCTCCGGTAAAGAAAATATCTACAGCAAAACTATTAAATGCATCATGCATTAAAGACCGGACTAAAAGGCACCAAAAAACAGAATAATCAGTTGTTTTCTGGATTAGCAGTTTTTTTTTATAAAAGTTTGGTTTGAAAATGTATTTTTGATGAAAATAAAATGTTATTAGATCAATGGTTTTCGGGAATAGTAATTTTCTTTAGATAAATTTGTTTAGAAATGTATATTTGGTGAAAATAAAATAGTATTAGTTAGGTATAGTAATTTTTCTGTTGTTTATCTAATTTTTATGTCTTTTTTAGGACCTTTATGCCTTATCAAAAAAATATATGCCTTTTTAATAATTTTCTTTTGTCAATTTTTTTTGCCCTTTTAAGTGCCTTTTTCTGTTTTTGGTGCGTTTTAGTCCTGTCTTTAGTCATCATCAAGAAAGTAAAAATATTTCTAACTTGCAGTAATGTAAAAATTCGTTGCTATAGAAATTATTACAGTGGCCTTTTGAGTAGCTTATATGTTAAATAAAAAAACAATTAAATGAAAATTATGGCAGTTATACTTGTTCAAATGCTTCTTCCACTTCTACTATGAAAAATTGCTATACTCCTCAGAAGCATCTGATTTAAGTCTAGCTTCTTCTTTTCATTTTCCTGACTTTTACAATTATGTTTAATTCTATTTGCATATATTTATTTCAATGTCTGGTTCAATTAAATTGTTACAGTTTCGATCACAGCACAGCGTTTATTATAGTATCTTTCTTAAGTACTTGTCCACTTAGTGCTTTGGGAGTTATTTTTTTCAAGGTGATCGTATTTTTCAGAAATCTGGATGCTATAATTAGTATACTAATCTTCTTTTAGCAAATATTGACTTATTTTAAGTCTCTCTGGTCTTCTCTTCATGATTAATGATAACTTATTTAACTTTTTTAAAATTTGCATGTATCTCGATATACAGGTGTCCTTGAAATAAAGCGACAACGTTTGAAAAATGGAAAATGTAATTATATAGAATATAAATCCAAAATATTGCGAGTCAATTACGACGCGAATCCCAAAATTAAAACCTCATGAAAATTCTATATTGTGCCGCCTATGAATTCAAAATATTTAAAATTTGTATACATAATAAATACCTCTATTGTTACACATACATATGATACAGCGTATGTTTACATGCTTACATACGTAACAGCTGTCGGCGTTATAAAAACTATAACATTGTTGTGTGCTAAGGTTAGTAACAACAATATATTTACGTACAAAATCAGCTGTTTATACATTCAAGGGAATTATTAAAAATTGCATGTATATTATGTCAATGTTTGTTTTTTGTTACGAGAAGTAACATATATAATATATTAATATGGATTCAGAATATCGTAAGAAAAATCGCTATTGAATTTACACGCAAACACATGCTGCATTATTTATGTTTATAAAAACTCTAGAATATAACATTATTTAGACAGCTTTGTGCGGTAAGAGTTCGATAACCTAGTACGAAAAGTCGCCTGTTAAAAATTTATATTTGCATATGAATTTGTTAAAAATGTATTAAAAGATGTGTGCTTTACGGAAATTGCACGTCCAATTTGGTAACAATCTACCTTTAATAAAAGACGTAAATGTAAATCATATCGAACGTACACATGTAACGATCGACAACTGACTGAATTAGTGACGATACTTAAAGCGAGACCGACAATAACAAAACTACTCTTTTTGTTATTGTCGTCAGCTTCAAGATATCGTCTCCAATACTCTTAATGATATAGTCAGTTGGTCGCACAGTGGCGTGACAAAAGTTTTTATCTCGCACATGAGAGGGAATTTTGGGAAAATATTTTGTATTTATATTCTATATAATTACATCTTTCCATTTTTAATACGTTATCTCTTTATTTCAGTGACACTATGGCCATTCCAATATTTTCTTCAAGGGTTTTACAGTTTTCTTGTCTTTTTGATGTCAGTTCTAGACTTTGTCCTACAAATTAGTACCTACTATGGAATAGTTTGATTTATTTTCCATGTTTATTGTGTTGTTGCTTTATTATTTCAGTTTTTATTTCTTAATACATGTTTATACAGCTGGTACTTCCTGTTAAGCAGTGTTATTTCACTACTACTATATTTTGTTATCATTCTAGAAACTTTTCAATCTATATGACAATCATTAATTAAAAATGTTTTAACATTCGGGTTAAAAACCGCATGTTCCCAATACAATAATAACATACAATAGTTATAAGATGACTAATAAAACCCTGTTTCTTCAATCAAATAAATTTAAAAAAATAAAAAATATATATAATATAAAATAAATATATAATTTTTTCTTCATAAAAAATATATTTTAAAGGTGTATTTTTATAAGCCTAAGACAAAAAATACTCGATTTTTAAAAGGATTTGACAGTCTCGCAATTCGTTCTAGCCTCACTAGTAATCTTTTAATGCAAAAATATTTATATGATTAATTTACTAATGATGATGGTAATAAAATTGAATTACTAAAATAAACTTTTTTTTCCATTTTTATACATACGTATCTAGAGAATGTTAGGAATGCATTGCCATACATTGTAAATTTCGTGTAAGTAGATTATTAGCGTGGGATAATATTGAGTAGATAAATTATAGAGGCAATAGGTTAATTGTTTTCAAAAATATACCTCACACACATACATAGTTTTATCCTTGAGATACAAGAATAAACATCATATCAGCTCGAAAAACAATTTCTCATAAATTGAGAAATATGAACTATTGATAATCTTAAAGAGGATAATGAAGGTAGGTGAAACTATATTGAAATATAAAATTTCAAAAAGCCTTACTCACAAAAATATAGTCAAATATTTGTTAAAATAGGTTTAATAGCAAATGTGAGAATTGAAGTTGCAAAAAAGTGGAACAATTGCAAGAGAAGCTCCTTGCAAGATAAGCAAAAGTTGACCTTTCACTTTCTTTCTCTTTAAATTAAGGAAAAATAGTATATTGTGTAACGAGTGACGAAAGTAACATTTTTTTAGGCGAGAGAACAGTTTACTAAACGAGGCGAAGCCGAGTTTAGTAATGTTGGCGAGCTTAAAAGAATGATTCCGACACTACTAAAATATTTCTTCCACGATCCTTTATAATAAGACATTTTCCGTCACCCAATGCTCCAGCAAAAATTTGATTTCCGTCACCAGTGAGAAAAAATCTCATAACGTTAACTTTAATCCCAACAGACAAAAATTACCTCCGCTTAGTTGCGGATGACATCATTATTAAATCAAGTCGTTTGTGCTGTTCGTAGCTTTATCATTATTTTTGATTCAGAAAGTGATTTAGATATTCCCAATACTCCAACAGAAATAGTAAATCAAACTGAGAAAACCTCTGCGGACTTATTGCCAGAAAAATCGAAAAAGAGGTATTAAGAAATTTATGTAAAATTCATTCATGCTGATAATAGCGTAAATTCATATTCGGAATCTGTGCTACTTGCATATTTTGCAAAATTGTCAAAAAATTTGAAACAATCGATCATCGTCTACTTCAATACATAAAAAGTTTGATTGTGAAACCCCCATAATTTTTAATAATTGTTATTAATCAATATTTAAATCATAAGTAATTTAAATATGATGTATAGTTTCGTAATTTTTAATTAAAAATCAAATATTTATTTATATATTTTTTTAAGGTTGTTATGTCATAGATGAGGTCGTAGAAAACATATACCTAACTCGTTTCTTTAAGCTCGCGAACATTACCAAACTCGGCTTCGCCAAGTTCTCTCTTTCTTAAAAAAAATGTTACTTTCATCACTCGTCACACAATATACTATTTAGTTGCATCTCAATGCCTAACTACAATTTATCTCTGTTTTTGTACGTCTAACTCTCCATAATTTTTTAGGATTTCCTTTCTTCTTCTTGGTGATGATCAATGATAAATTCTATATACTTAATAGGAAACCATAAAATAGTTGAAAAAGCTATTTTCATTTTAGAAAAACATGTTATGGCGACAAGTGTTGAAAAAAAGAAGTGTTAGTGAAATAATAGAGGTGATTTCAGAACTTTTTGATTCACGTTAGAATCAATTTCTATGGCGGTGCCCCTTAGGACTACTCTATGCCTTATAAGTTGTGCTTAATAGTTACAGGAGAAGAAGGAGAAGGGATATAATGTACAGATTGTCTCACTACTTTTTATTATTAATTTTGGGAAAAAAGTTATTCGTCATAAAAAGTTCTGCATGTTCTAAAATCTAAAACGCAATCATCAGATATTAAATTTTTTCAGTCGTATACGCGGTTTAACGAAAAATATGAATTTTACTCAAGAGTAAAGTACCTTTATATTTGACAATATCGAAAATTGTTATAAAGGAGTTGATCAGAACTAAAAACTACGTTCAAAAACCCAGTCAAAAAATATTAAAGAAAGATTTCCAATTGTATCCCTACCGTATGTTAGCCGTCCAACAATGATATGAAACTGATTATTCGCAACGTGTCATATACTGCCGATAGTTTCTAAACGCTGTTAATAATGACTTCTTGGAAAGGACTGTATTTACGGATGAGATGTGTTGTCATTTAGAAGGCTACATTAATTAACCAAACATGAGAATGTGGAGAACCGAGAAACCCAATTTAATCGACGAGGTTCCACTTCATCCACAAAAGGTAGGGTTGTGGGCAGCAATTTTAAGTTTGACCATACTTTTTTGAAGGTAAAAAACAAATAATGTTCTTATAATAAACATTAACAATGATTTTTTTCGGTACTTTGAATGCAAAACGATATCGAGAAACGATTTTTTAATGCAATTCACGACGATGAACTACAATTTGGGTATCTTCAAATCGTTTGTTCCACAAGATTCAAAGTATGTATTTTACACGTTACTTGTAAGAAGTTACCACTGTGTTCTTTAAGAGATGCGCCTAAGGAAAACATGTTTGTGGCATCATCACTCATAAACAATAAAAATTGCTTCGTTGAAAGTTCAATTTTGTTCAACGAGTTCGAAATCATTTCTAGAATTTCATCGGCAGTACAATTTTCAACTCCTTTGGAAGTAAGATAGGTGGTTCTATTGTACGTATCATTATATTCACCAGAGAATGTATTTTGAGATCGGTGGTTTCGTCCATACATAACCACAGTTTTTGATCTTTCAATTGAGATTTAATTCTTCTTTGAATATGTTCACAAACAGATAGTAAATTGAACGTTTTCCGACTTGGTAATTTACAGTACACATTGGGATAACACATCAACCAAAAATGTTTCATTGGATCATCCGGCACTTTTTTTTATAAGAATGCTGTTGTGACGTTTATAATTCCTTTTGGACTAACACATTATGCCTCAATTACAAACTACACATTAAATTTTTGCGCCATCATAAATTAAATCCGGCATATCTGCAATCAAATTTTTATCTGCGTCTGACATTGGTCGTTTTTGCGAAATACGTAACTGCAACATTTTTAGAACAAATGTACAACAATAAAGTAGTAGCTACATGTACGAAGTAATGCAGAGCACGCTCGACATACATCAGCTCTAGTATTCGGCTGAAGCTGTACTGAAGGCTGCATCGATTGCGGCGCCTTCTTAATACATATCGAGCGCGGGCCACTAGCGCGTGGCGCAATTTCGCAACTCCAGTTATTACGATCTCAGCGGTTGGAAATCATTTTTACGTAGCTCTAAGTGCAGCGTAGTTAATATAAAATCGGCAAAGTTATTACAATATTCTTAATGCAAAAATATCCTAATAATCATCGATTTTCTTGTCTTCTAAATGTAAATACCCCTTGCTTAATAAAATATAGCGAATTTCATAAAATTATAGAACAAATTTGGTGACGCTTAATTTCATTAATTTCTGCTCAAATTGATTAATATTAGTTAACTAAAATCAAATCAAGTCCGTTATTATTTACATTAAAATCTTTTGTCCACGACTATTGTATAAAATATTCATTATGTATGTGTTTCCTCAAGCATTATGATATCCATTAATCACGAGTGAATAATGAGATCATAATTCACTGTGACAACCATGATAGAAAATCTTCCGACTAGTTTTACCTATTTTGTTAGTAAGCCACGGCTATCATCTAAAAGTCAAATTAATTACTCAAATTGAAACAACAAATTTTGAATATCATATTTTTAAATATTTTCATAAATGACTAACAGTCGTGGATAAAGTATAGTATTCTACTTGCATATAATGGCTATTATTCACACGGGTGATTTGCGCCATTCGCTTCGCTTCACCTTGGTGAATAATAGCCATCATTATATGCTTGTTGAATAACATACTATTTTTCTAGACAGGTAAAGACTTGAACGAATTACGAGCACCTTACAAAAAATAAGGTTAATCCAATAAAATTATAGATTCTTCTTTCTCTTTCGTAGAAAACAATATAATAAATGATAAAACTGGAATGAAATCTAACATAATGAAACGTTGCAACCATTCGTGGTTTCGTCGACACTAAGTGATTTCAAGAGATACGCGTTTTGTATGTCAATTTATTTAAGTGAATTAATCTTATACCGTCTATATAGACAGTATGAAAAAACACAGCACTTGTAGTTGTTTAATTTGGAGTACGAATTGTATCTACAACATGACCGTAATAAATTTTTGTGAAAATATATAATAGAACGCATATATTTTTTTTATTATAATAGGGAAAAATTTAGTAAGCCAAAATATATTACTTTGAATGCTTAACAATAATACTATACATTTAGAGAGAGACAGGTGTTCGCTCGGGGATGTTACGCCGACTGGACTTACTCGAATGAACCTCTCCACAAATTATAATTTATTTTGCAAATTTAAAACACTAGTTTTCTTTTAAATAATCTCGGTAACCCTAGATGTATAAACCTAAATAAATATGGGCTAACTTTGGGACTATTGCCACGTGAAACAAACAAAGGATTGTTATTTATACCGCCTAATTCTGAGCAAACGCAACGATGCGAATGTATGAATATTTCTCCCGCTCCAAATAGAATTCCCCTGAATGCTGTAGGCGTGTCAACATCGATGTCATATGTCATACATACTTGCATATTATGGAGCCGCGTAAGAAAAATTATCTGATTACCAAATTACTATTAAAGGACTATAAATTGTTTAGTCCTGTGTTATTGTAATGATTTTATAATAAATAAATTGCAATACGTTATATTGACGATGGTCACACAAAGCGTAATAAAATTATTAATAAGCGGTTAAGAAAATTGCAAATAAGGCATCAAGAGATTTACTAAATTAAATTTTAATAATAAAGGTAACAAAAACTATTCATAGTAAACTAAATAAACTTCAGAAATAAATAAAAACTAAATTAAATTCTAGTAATGTAAAGAAAAATTTACTCTTACAGATAATAAAATAAATTGTTCATAATGAGAAATTAGTTATATAATAACGGAAATTCATCCGTTTAAACTCATCACCGTAAAATAATTGATGATGTTTGGAATATTTATAATTACGAAAACCATTTAATTTTAGTATGCGGTTAACGGAAGAGCAGCATATGCCTAAATCGTTGGAAATATCGCTATGTGTCAAATTTGAATTTAGTTCTATTGCAGCGCATACTAAAATGAACGTATCATTAGGAACTCCGGCAAATAAGTCACATATTCTTTGATAAGAATTATCAGCGTGGTACCATTTCATCATTTCGGCTTTCTCTTCTAGTGTATAACGCGGCATTATCACTATTCAAACGCTTAAGAGACTCCGTATAGGGTGACAGTGGTGACACTAATTTGTGACATTAATTGTCAAATCGTTGCGCGACAGACTGTTTTGTCATTGGCTAAACGCGTTCAGGGGATTTGTATTCGAAGCGGGAGAAATATTCATACATTCGCATCGTTGCGTTTGCTCAGAATTAGGCGGTATACTTTGAGTAATGTCAAAAAACTTAGCTAACAAAAATATGAAGCTCTAGCATTAAAAACTGAAAAAAATATAGCAATAATATAAGTAATGGTCTGGTCATCTGAGGGTTAAACGTGATCTAATTTTTGAAATCTTCGAAATTAAAAACTAAATAGAATTGGTATTTAAATAGTTCTTAATGTCATTATGTTTCATAACGTTCATAAATATTACGTTAACATTTAATAGCAATCTTTTCGTTTACATATTCAGATACAAATGGTTGCTATGGTTACAATTGTCAGCCGTCCTACACAAATCTTCCAAGTGGATGTGGAAATTGTTATAATTACGGTTATTCCAATCCCTGCTGCTGGCCATATTACCCGTATAATCCATACGGCTCTGGAACAACATATGGATTTGGCTCCGGTCAACCAGTTACACCTAAAATGCCAGATGACGTAGAAGCTGTTACACAGCGAAATCCACATGGATTGCCTGTTGCGGAAAGAACACAAAGGATGACACATAGTAGTGTTGACACAGAAGATACTTCAGAACTATATGACATACGAAGCCATGAATAAATTAATAATAGCATAATAAATATTCAAAATATGTAATCATAAACGTGAAATTTTAAATTTTTGATATTGTATTTAAACTTTTACCATTTATAATTCTTTATCTGGTAATGTTTTATTTACTAACATAAATTTATTATGTTAATAGAATATTCGTAAAAGAAATAAAACAATTTTTTGTTAATGAAAATCATATTTATTAAATTAAATATTTTTTCATATTTCACTTGATGACATCGTAACTTTGAAGAATAATCTTTAGTTAATTTAGAAGTTCTTATTGCTTCTAAAAACGTAACGAATTAATATAGACGAAGGTTGAATAAAATGTACTTATTATTCTAAATTTATTTGATTTCGTTCAATGCATTTCCGACACAATACACTTATTCCAACGTTTTTTCCAATCGAACCAATCGATCAAAAGCGGTGTCTATGAAGAGGTTATTTGAGCTACAAATAGTAAGTCACACGATGCTAAATTAAGCGAATATGGTGGTTGACGAACAATGTGTGTTGAATGCTTAGCCAAATAGCATGTGGCAGGAAATAAATTGTAGCATGGCGCATTATTGTGATGTAAAAATCACGACTTCTATTTTATTTCAATAATTCAGGGAGTTTTAGTCGTATGGCTTCGCGCAAACGACACATAACAATCAAATAATATTTCTTATTAACAGCCCGTTAGAATAAACAAAATGCTCTAACAAACAAATCACAGGTAACTACTAACATGATTTTTTATTTTTGGGCGGTTTTGAAGTGGTTTTATCAGTCATGCCTCCCTAGCCTTTGGTACGATATTCACTGGATTGGTTGGCTGTTTCGAAATCCTAAACATAGATCCATGTGTGCTCGTAATGTGTTTCATGATAGATTGGAAGATTGGTAGTCAAAAATCATCTCTGTACATATGAATTGAGCGATTTTTGAACTAATCAAGATGAGACAAGTCTGAAACCCAAAATTGCTTCCATCTATCCTAATTCCAGCCTTATGCACAATATTTCTAATTGTTAATCAACAATTTTGATTACGAGATATGTTATTTGTTGACATCCATTCATCAGTTCATTTTTGTTGGGTTGCAGATTCGTGGAAGACCAAGTTATGTATCAGTTACTAGAATCACGACCCTTATGTTGTTGCTTCACCGTGCACAGGTTGTAAGGCTGTATGCACTTTATTTTTTAAATCTTCGGTAACTTGTTTGTTAAATGAATAAATGTACTTTGATCTAAATATACATATTTATTTACACTATACATTTATTTTTGGATCTACGACTTATACTAACATAAAACTGCTGTTGAGATTGGTGCATCTTGTTAAAATATGATTGTTTGATATGAAGAGAATGTTGTCTTAAGACTGTGTGTCTTGTACTGATGTTCAGTTGATTTTGATCTCTTCTGTTTTACAAGTAGGTAGAAATATATCGCTACCCCTAACTATTACATATTAAAATCGTATTGGTTGAATAGTATATTGTTTGACGTTATAACAGGTAATTTTTGTTTGTTCATTTCATATAAATTGTGCCTACGGACAATACCCAAGGTTTGCGATAGTCTTAAAATTGTTACTAATAAATAAATACAATATAATTACTAATTAACTATTAGTAGGTGTCATAAACCTAAGTATGTAATTCCGGTTAATTCCTTTGTACAATAATGGAACCCTATTATACATATTTAGTTAATAGGTGGTCAGACCAAATATTGTCTCTTGAATGCGTTCACTAATAACTAGAGTGGACCAATCCGGAGCGATATTGGTAAATATTTCATATAAAAGCCGAAAAACTCCAATAGATATATATATATATATATGTATATATATATATATATATATATATATATATATATATATTGTTATATCCCCGAAAGGGCTTTATGAAATATACATGCAAAATTTAATGTTTAAATAAACTGGTAGGTTAAAATTTTTAAAATGTGAATTATAAATCTCTATATTAAATATGCTATCCAGTGTTACACATAGATGGGGTTGTATAACGTTAAATCTATTATTTGCGTATGATGCAAAGATACATAATCGTTAATAACGAAGTATAACCTAAACAGCTGTTCCGGTATATAACTTCATATAAGTATATTTGACCTCTCTAAATTCATGCGACCGATCACTAAACACACGCACGAACGCACCGACATACAAAACCCTACACTTACGCTCTCACACAAAACCACACACCCATAGAGAGACGCAAGCTGCCAGCAGCAACCAACACACAAGTTCATACCCAGAAGGAGACACAAATTGCTAGCAGCGAACAACACATATGTTCACACCTTGTTATCTATTTTTTGGAATACTAAGGCATGATTTATTATTATTACTAGAATGTATCTTTGAATAATTTAAACCATAGCAACTTAATTACTTGACATTTATATCCTGTCATTCATATTTTGTATTCTCTTGATAAAGGCGTACACAGCCGAAACATGTAGAGTTTTTTAAATACATATATTTTGAAGTAATATACAGACCTTTAATCGCCTACTGATTAGGTTTACCATATCATACCAAGGTCACGAAGTTATTATATTTATATATATATATATATATATATATATATATATATATATATATATATAACAATAGATAAATTATTGGAGTTTGTCGGCTTTTATATGAAATATTTACAAACATTATCTAAGCACATATATATATATATATATATATATATATATATATATATATATATATATATATATACAAGGTCCGGCAACGAAGCGGGGACGGAAGATTACACGCGGATTTGAAAGTTAGTCAAATATTTAGTCATCGGATATCCTTCCGTACCATCAAGCGCACGTTTTAAAAATATTTTGTTTTATACAGGGTGTTCCAGATGGAAATGCCAGACTAAATTTGCATTTTTTTAAATAGAACACCCTGTATATTAATAGATAAAATGATCCGCGCTTGAAAGTTGGTTACATCGATATAATGTTGTATGGGTCTAAAGTTAATAGTTTCTGTGTAAATAATTATTTTACTTGATAAATTGATACATTTCAGTAGGCTATTCTGCATAAGGAAAATCAAGAGATCCGAAACAAATAGAATAGAATATTTTCTACTAGTATGCACTTTCGTTGCTACGTGAAATAAATTCTGCAACTGCTCGCGTTATACAGGGTGCTCACAATTTCGCAAAATCGAAGAAATCTCGTAATGTTTAAATGGAACACCCTGTATATTTTTAGCTCACTGAAAAGCCCTTTTACTACGCTTTCTATTGATACCTCATTTGATGCACCTAGGATGGATCATTTGCTAATTATATCTTTTTTGAGTTGAATTAATGAAAAATGCTTGTATTTTTAGTAGCTAATTTGCGCTTTTAAACCTTCTGTAAGATCGGATATTCAACAAATTATCCATAAATGGTCTATAACAAGAAGAAACCCCATTAAGTACGAGAAACAGTTGATTTTCACTCAGCGGTGAAGGCAAACATTAAATTAATATAAAGTAATATAGCATTTTCAATAGATTCACTGCCGATTTAGTTATCTGGTGTTAGTTTAATAAAAAATTTGCACCAATTAATTTGTATTTTAAAGAATTTTGTAAAACCAACTATTTTACGAATACCTAATTAGTTTAACATAAATCGAAATCATGTAGGAAAGAATCAAGTACGAGTAGTATTAAAAGTTTGCACTATTTTAAGTAAATACTAATTATTAACCACAACATCAAATTTAATTAACAAAAGTAGTAGCACAGTAAATAAAAATAAAGTAAATGTAAATAGTAAATGCAAGTAAATCAAAGAAAACTTTCAAATGTCCTTCCATGTCTCTCAATACATAAATGAAGCCGCCTGGTGAAATTCTGTTGAACATGCTGTAATGTTTCTTGGCGAACATTTCTAAATGCCTCTCTTATGCGTTCCATCATATTTTCCCTTATTGTAGAAACTTCCACATAAACTAGAGCCTTGACATATCCCCAAAAGTAGAAGTCCAATACAGTAAGATCTGGAATTCGTGGAGGCCAAGCGATTGGACCACCTCGTCCTATCCATTTGTCTTCCTTCCATCACCCTAGAAACTTCCTAACGTTAAGGCTGTAATGAGCAGGTGCACCATCTTGTTGCAACCAGAAAATTTGTCGGGTGTCAGCATCCACATGCTCAAGTAAATTAGGCAGTTCGTTCTGCAAAAATGCCAAATACGTATCGCCTGTAACGGTTCCATCGAAAAAGTACGGCCCAATGATATATGGACCAAGTATACCTCCCCAGACGTTAAGAGACCATCTATTCTGATTGTCTACATGACGTATCCAATGCGGGATTTCTGTTGCATAATAATGCATGTTATATTTATTTACCGCCCCATTACTTTTGAAAGTAGCCTCATCGCTAAACAAAATCTTTGTTAAAATATTTGGCATTTCTCGCATTTTATTTAACAAGCAACCACAAAAGTCTGTTTTTTTAATGAAATCATCACCATGCAATTCCTGATTTAATTCCATATGGTACGGATGATACTTATGACTTCTTAAAATTCTTCGTACGCTCCTATCTTCAATAGCTGTTACCTTTGAAATACCGTCTATACTTATATGTGGATTTTCATGTATTGTTAATAATACGGATTCGCTTTATTCATTGATTACCGGCTTATTTATTTCTCTCTTCTTGTAGGTTACACTACCAGTTTCTGTAAATCTCTCTAATAACCTTTCAAATGCTTCCGGTCTTGGCTTTCTTTCAAGGTTTGGAAATCTCTCTGCATATACTCTACTTGCTAGGAGACAATTTCTTGTACACTCCCCAAGAATAAATATCATATTTACCATTTCTTGAATACTAAAATTAGTCATTATAGCAATTTCTTTTAAAGATTGAACGAAATACTGTGTAAGATGGAACGAAATTTTTGACAACTTGGTTATTAAGTATACAAGCTTAAAACTGACACCAGGTAACTTGATCAGCAGTGAATCTATTGAAAATGCTATATTACTTTATATTAATTTAATGTTTGCTTTCACCGCTGAGTGAAAATCAACTGTTTCTCGTACTTAATGGGGTTTCTTCTTGTTATAGACCATTTATGGATAATTTGTTGAATATCCGATCTTACAGAAGGTTTAAAAGCGCAAATTAGCTACTAAAAATACAAGCATTTTTCATTAATTCAAATCTAAAAAGAAATAATTAGCAAATTATCCATCCTAGGTGCATCAAATGAGGTATCAATAGAAAGCGTAGTAAAAGGGCTTTTCAATGAGCTAAAAATATACAGGGTGTTCCATTTAAAAATTACGAGATTTCTTCGACTTTGCGAAATTGTGAACACCCTGTATAACGCGAGCAGTTGCAGAATTTATTTCACGTAGCAACGAAAGTGCATACTAGTAGAAAATATTCTATTCTATTGGTTTCGGATCTTTTGATTTTCCTTATGCAGAAAAGCCTACTGAAATGTATCAATTTATCAAGTAAAATAATTATTTACACAGAAACTATCAACTTTAGACCCATACAACATTATATCGATGTAACCAGTTTTCAAGCGCGGATCATTTTATCTATTATTATATAGGCTGTTCTATTTAAAAAAATGCAAGTTTAGTCTGGCATTTCCATCTGGAACACCCTGTATAAAACAAAATATTTTTAAAACGTGCGCTTGATGGTACGGAAGGATATGCGATGATTAAATATTTGACTAACTTTCAAATACGCGTGTAATCTTCCGTCCCCGCTTCGTTGCCGGACCCTGTATATATATATAAATTGACAAATTATTGGGGTTTTTCGGCTTTTATATGAAATATTTACCAATATCGCTCCGGATTGGTCCACTCTACTAATAACCCTAGGCAATAAAACAAGCGATCTGATGTATAAAGCAATAAATAAATTTGGAAAAAGATGTCAATTATTAATAACCCTAGGCAATAGGGTGAATAATTGGTCTAAATTATAATGTAGGTAATAAATAAATTTGTAACCGTAATGATGTCTCTTTCTTAGAATTTAAAGAAAGCTTTACTATTTGAATGTGAACGTTAAATATTTTATAAAATTGGAAATGTTTATGTTTGAATTCTATTTCCTAGATCTACTTATATTTAAAAATAAAAAAAGTTTGAAATTAAAATATTACAAAAGGATAGTAAAAGTATCCTCAACAACACGTTTTCTGCCTTTTTTAAACATTTTGTATCATCATCAACTCATTGAAGATGAGATATTATGAATTCATGAAACTAGTAACTAGAATCAATATAAGACATGACTGATTTGTCTCATTGCTAATTCTGAAGAAAAATTTAGTGGCTCACACCTTATTTATGTAAGCTTATTGTATAAGCGAATGTATTCTGTTTTTTTATGTTCTTTGTATTTGTTATCCTGTAACTGGGTTTGACCTGTTGAACAATAAATAATATTATTATTATTAAACGGCTGAACGACACAAGTGGTAAAAGCGTCGGACGACAGAAGTAAGAGGTTGGTGGAGAATTCGAATTTCGGAACCCGCGCTTGAGAAGTTCGTTTTTTCGAGATCGGTAGCCTCTTCAGTTGCCTAACCTTCAATTTTGAGAAAGCTAAAGTCAAATTAACATTTCTACGCTCTTACTGTGAGGTGTAGTAACAAAGCCACAGAACACTTTGCATATATCATACACACTATATTCGGTCCTGGCGTTTTGATTAGGTTTCAGCTTAAGATATTGTTTTGCTATACACAATGTACAAAGAAAAATTCTAAAAAGACCCCTGGTTAGCTTGAACAGTAATTTCTTTACTGGTCGATATATTATATATACATGTTTCTAAGTAACACCCCCCCCCCCCCAAATGTACATGCTCCATCGCTCCGGTAACGTCTGTAAAAAAATCTTTAGGTTGACAACGTATCCATTTGTGCACCGCATCTTTCACTTTCTCATTAGAGATAAATGGCTAGTCTTCCAAGAACTTTTTGAATGGCTCAAAGAGATGACTCGGCAACAAGTCTGGACTATATGGGGAGGTAACGCAATTTAGCCAATGTATTGTTTGTTAGATGGGCAAGCGTTATCTTGTAAAGAACAACGCCTTTGCTTAGGAAACCGTGTCTTTATGTTCGTATGGCCAGCTTAATCTTTCCAAAAAGCTCACTGCAATAAGCTGAAATAATTGCTTGTCCATCTTCAAGAAAATCGACGTACATCGGCCCAATAATGTCCCAGAATGCAGGAACCATCATTTGGTCAACCTATGTTTGTAATTTTAATTTTTTTGGTGGAGATGAGCTTGAGTGACGCCATTCCATGTTAACATTTCTGATTCCTGGGATATAATGGTGTTACAGGTCTTATGAGCTGTTACGATACGTGAGTAATCGCTTTCATACTCGCAGCGGCGTTCTCTGCAAACCTAAAATCGCTTTTGCTCTTGTTACGCTGAAAGTTATTTTGGAACCTACCTAGCGGTAACTTTACTTAATTTAAGCTTGTCGTGGACAATAGTGTGAACACTACCGACACTAGCAATTTCCTTCACATATATTCACCTACGCTGCGGATCATTTCATAAAACTTTTGGAATGTTCCCAAGATTCACAGCAAACGTTGGACGGCCAGCATTCGGCAACTTAGACACGCGTTCACTGCCATCCTGGGAGGATTTACATCACTCAAAGACTGTTCTGGGTGATAAACATTATTCTCCAAACTGTTTATGAAGTTTGATGAATATAATTCGCTTTTACACCTTCATTGAACAGAAATTTAATAATTATACGTTGTGTAATAGAATTTTACACATTGTTTGACATTGTTAATGCAACTGACAGTATTGACGCAATCAAGTTGCAGTTGTTTATGGTTTTAGCTAACATGGCTATTTCAATTAATATAAAACCGCTTTGCAGTATCTCTTCAATATGATCAGAAAAAAATAAAATGCAGGTCAAATTTTGAAGTGTCTTTGTATGAATGAATTAATAAACGCCATGATTCTGGAAGCTATACTCTATTTAAAAGTAGAGGCGAATTTCTGAACAGACCACTTTGACAGTGAAATCTCATTGGTTGAAAGCAAGGCCAAATGACACCGTACAAATCTTGCTCAGATTCTGATCAACTGACATTGTTTATAATTAAGCCTTGTTTCTATTATTACTCCGTTATTTCATTATATACTTTACCAGTTCTTTTCGGAGTTCGACAGTAATAGTTATCAGATACACTCGTAAGTAATTTATAAGCAATATATTGAAATAAATACAATTAAAAGTTTTATAGTTGGTCTCCAATATGGATGCACAACCAAGTACAAGTGCCGCTGGCCGTGAACATGCTTGTTCTCCTCCGAAAAAGCGTGAAAATACGAATCATTTGCGTAGTACCGAAAAGCAGACCCTGATCAATGCTTACAAGAACTGAGCCGATACACCCAATATCAAGAAACTTGACATGATAAAACAAATTTCTGACGTAGTAGACAAGTGAATACAATTTATTACATATGATCTATATTTTACAGAGTATGCTTACAGGAATTTCAAGAGCAACAGTGTATCGGGTGGTTAAGGAGTATAAAGCCTCTGGAAAATGTGCAGATCCTAAAAAGATTAGTGGTAGGCCTTCTTTACTGAAATCCTTTGATGAGACTGTGAAAACTGCTATACGCCAAATAGTTCACAATATGTTTCGACAAAATGAACCTCCGACATTAGATAAGGTGCTGGTGCAACTAAGAAATGACGAAGATTTGCCAAACATGAGTCGATCAACATTGTATTTGCTAATTAAGCAAATGAATTTTAAGTAAGAAATATTTATTATATAGAAATACATGTATATAATTGTGCTATGTCCTCTAGATACTTAAAAAGGAGCAGAAATAGTATTTTGACCGAAAGAGATGACATTGTAAGATGGAGGCGACAATATCTCAGAGATATTTCACAATATAGAGCTCAGGACAGATCAATTTTCTATTTGGATGAAACTTGGGTGAATGAGGGTCATACAGTACAGAAAGTGTGGACTGACACAAGTATTCACAGTCGTAGACAAGCCTTTATCGAAGGGCTTACAACTGGATTAAAAAATCCAGCAGGAAAGGGACGTCGTCTTATTTTGTTGCACATTGGAAGTTGTAATGGCTTTGTAAAAGATGGCTTCTTATTATTATTTGAAGGAAAGAAAACCACTGATTACCACGATGAAATGAATGCCACTGTTTTTGAAGAATGGTTCTCTTGAATATTAAACTATTTACCTGACAATGCTGTTATAGTTATAGATAATGCATCATATCATAGTCGTAAAATAGAAAAGCCACCATAATCATCATGGAGAAAGGTGGATATTCAAAATTGGCTAACAAGTAAGGAAATACAATATGATGAGGATATGGTCAGAGCTGAACTGTTAAGCTTGGTTAAAATTCATAAGAATATTTATAATTCCTATGTTATTGATGAACTAGCAAAATCACAAAATAAAACTGTGTTACGATTACCTCCTTACCACTGCGAACTGAACCCTATCGAGCTGTTTGGGCCCAAATAAAGAATGAAGTGGCTGCCAAAAACAAAACCTTTAAATTATCTGAAGTGAGACAATTTTTACTTGACGCCTTGGGAAATGTAACAGCTACTACTTGGCTAAAATGCATAAACCATGTTATAAAAGAAGAATCCCATATGAAAGATCTTGATGCAATAATTGACGAAGTAGTAGAACCATTCATCATTAGAGTTGAAGAGGATAGTGACAGTGAAGATTTTGATTGTAGTTCGATATCATCATCATAATTTAGAGATATATTAATTTACTTCTAATAGTTATGAGCAGCTCATAAGTTTATGATAAATATTTTTATTACATTTGCATTTCTGTAAATAAATATTTGAATGTAATTTTTGCTGAACCAGTAAGTTTACAATAAATGTATTATTAATGTATATTTTGTATTATAATAAATAAATGTTATGTATCTTATCTATTCCCCGTTTACACTTTCTAATATTTACTTAATTTCTTTCCTCTTCTGTCATCCTAGATAAATTCCTGTTGTTGATTTCTGCATAGGTCTATACTTAATATATGCGTGTCACAAATGCAAAAATTATTTGAATTTTGCCGCGTACAAATTGTTTTCAAGATTTTCGTGCATGTCTTTGGGCCAGGCGTACGTCAGAAATTCGTCTCTCTACTTTAAAAATAGACTATAGTTAATATCTAATAATTCAGAAAAATAAAACAACACAATTAAAATTAAATATCTTTATTTGCTACTTTTTTTTCTTAAGTTTTACATAATATTATATAACTATACAATAACTTTTATGAAAATACATTTACTTACGAGGGAGCAGTCATATTCTCTACACAATAATATTAAAAATATGTTATTGTATCTTGTTGTAAAGAGCGGTTATGGGTTTTCGTTTTATACGATTATTAATACTTAGAAGACTAAAGAAAACATCTACATTTATTTTTTGATATTTTCTTTACCCACGAAAATGTCTACGGCTAATACATGAAACTGAAAGAATTTTGTTAGAAATCACAGTACATTATGTATAATATACATATAATATATACCTAACATTAAATAGTTGTCTAATCTATGTACTTATAGTTTAACAAGGCAGTGCGGATTTTCTTTAATTTGAAAGACTTTAAAATATAGCCTCTTAAAAATAAAATGAGATATTATATGTTCTGAAAGAAGTACAAAAGTAAGTGAAAAGTCTGGGATTCTGCTACGTATTAAATTTTTTTATTTGTAATTTCAATGTTCATACCATCAGTTTCTATAAGGTCTATTAGTTCTAAAGCCTCCTTTGCCAACAGCAGGCTTAATAGAACAATTACTATTTCATAATCTCGTAGTGATTCAGACAGTCGCAATTTTTTGTGGAACATATTTTACAAAAGAAAATTACATTAATTTATATAAGCATAGAAAAGGTAAAAGAAAAAAATTCAAACAATAGTAATAATTAGAGAACGGACACGCTTACCACCCAGTGCAGTACTGGCGAAAGGCTGTATTTCTAAATTATTTAATTTTATTTATATAATTGGAAAACGAACGGGTGGTGATCTATAAAATTACGAAATACATATTTATTTGTTGAAAAGTTGTATTTATAAAGTTTTTAATTTTATTTATATAATTGGAAAACATACGGGTGGTGATCTATCTATCTAAAATTACGAAATACATATTTATTAATTAATTTTATTTATATAATTGGAAAACAAACGGGTGGTGATCTATAAAATTACGAAATACAAATGTATTTGTTGAAAAGTTGTATTTTTAAAGTTTTTAATTTTATTTCTATAATTGGAACATTTTTATTTGTTCATTTTGTCGTTCAAGTTGAGTAAAGGAGTATTAATATTGACTAGCAATAGTTTCTCAAGGTTTTCTTCTGTCAATTTTGTTCTCTTTGAATTAAGTACATCCTTATAAATAGAAAACGTCCTTTCTACATCGCAACTGGTTATAGGTGCATACTGGAAATATTCTTTTATTTCTTCATATTTAGCCGTTAGATTTTGTGGAATTGTCTCCATACATAATTGCTGCAATGTAATTAAATCTGGATTTCTATTAAGAATTGCTTCAAACTTTTGCCGAAGGCCACATCCGAAGTCACTTGGAATACTTTTCAAATAATTAACAGCCACATCTAATGTGGTTAATCCGTCATTTAATTTGAGATTTCGATTTTCAAAATAAGTGATTAGTTTTGGCAATTTTCCAAAGTGTTCGTGTAGAAAGTACAACTGATTTTTTAAATTTGGGATTTGTGTGAGCTCCTTGCACTCACCAATACTTCTAGCATCCTCCTTAGAAGTGTTACGAAATGTTTTAGACTATCGAAATTCTCAGCATAATAACTAGTAGCTTCCAGCCATGTTCCCCATCTAGTTATTACTGGAGTGGGATGCAGTGACAAAGATGGAAATTTTTCCCTGAAAAGAGCTACTCTCAATGGTGCTTTTCTGGCAACTTTTTAAAAGCTGATACAAGTCTATCAACTTCCGGAAAAGTGTCTCTGATATATTCACAGATTCTGTGGAGAGCATGTGCTACACAAGTAATATGCAGCATATTAGGATATGTTTTCTTCAATAGTCTGCCTGTTTTTAACATATACGCAGCACTATCACTGACAAATAAAAGTATTTTTTCTTTGTACGTGGAGTCCGAATGAAGCATTTTTTGCATATTCTCCTTAATGGTTTCAGCAACTGTTTCCGCATCAACTCTATTTATAACACTTGTTGCTATTACATATGAGTCTAAAGGGAATAGTAGGATGTAGTTCACAAGCTACAACATTTACCACACAGCGTCCTAACATATCCACCGTTTCGTCGGCGCTTATCCATATGTATTGATTTAAAAGATGGCTTCTAATGCGTTCTACTGTTCTCGTATAGCACCTAGAAACATAATATTTGCGTAAAGTTGATTTATCAGGAACATTTCGACCAGTATATTTTTTCAGAAATATTTTTAAAGTGGGATTGCTAAGTTTATTTAATGGAATATTAGCCGCCATAAAAGTTTTACAGAGTTCAGATGTGTTTGCGATCCTAAGTGACGAATTTTTGACGATATTTTACGGATTTTGTAATAAATTTCGGAATCACTGACAATGGACATACAATCAGTATGACCGTCAATCCAACTCGCCATTGTTTTACAATGCCGTTCTCGACATTCTTCCATATCATGTCTGAAAAAGTAACTTAAACAATGCTCTAGATCTAAATAAATGAAAACTAAAAATGTGTGCGTAAGTTATTGAAACTGAACGAAATTCAATGCATACTTACGTCGAAATAATTGTTAGAAATAGATTCAATCAAACGATATTAAACAGGATCTATCACAAAAATTACGATGTAATTAACAGTTAAAACTATGAAAACAAGAAACTTACTCACAGCACTTTATTTATCTTACGAAATATAAACTAATAAATAAAATACATTATAAAAACCCCGCTTCTACCTACGCTCATGAAAACACTTTAAAAAACACTATATTCTCCGAATACAGTAGCTGGCTTGTCCATTGTTATCGCCGCGAGACCAGGTGTCCGAGTAAGTCAAACAAATACTTCAATGAATTACGCCGGGATGTACTGAGCGACGTTATACACAATTCCAATTGCCGATTACGTTTTATGGAAATTGCGTCCGTTCTCTAGTTATAACAGAAGAAAACAAGGTGTATGATTTAGATAATATTGTCGAAAATGTGAAAATTTTACTTTTACTGTAAATACTGGGTCTTCCTCAGAATTTTCATTAGATTCAGGTTTTGATCATGAAGATGAGTAGCTTTCAATATATACTCGTGAACAATATACAATATAATCAACTGTGGTTTATTAAGTTTAGTTACGTATGTGCTAGATTTAGATATTTAGATTATACTTATAAATTGTATAGTTCAATAAATATAGTGAATATTGTGAATAAAGTATAAATGAAATATAATTATATAATTATGTTTACCATATAAATTCACAAGCTTATAAGTTGTTTCAAGTCCTCAGAAATTGTTCGACAATTTGGGTGTCAAGTAACTACCAGATATTGTGATACTCGCAGAATATTAATGAAATTGAAAGTATTAAATGACTATATAATATTTTTAATGTAATTATGTGAGTGTAAGTAAAAGATTTAATGTAGATTATGCTAATAAAAGAAGGTTTTACACTCATGGTGTAAGACATTTACGAAAAAGATTGCTTTTACTGAACACACGGAGTTTCTTTTTATTTATTTTTGTTTTACATTTTTTTTTATTTATAATAAAAAAAAAAAATTATTTATTTAAAATATATTAAACACACATACATAAAGTACATTTGCCACTAAAGCGATTACATTGAGAAAAATATAAATCTGAAACTTTAATCGAACCACATTTCTGCTATAAGCAAAAAAAAATCATTGTACGATAGCAGCAATTTATCCCATACACGTTTAGCCAAATACTGAAACTGGAAAAATGCTTACGTTTTACCTATCTTTGGGCCCTAAACTGCTGTTTTACCATTTTTAATATGAACTTACTTATTTTTGTAAAATGAAGATATTTTTAAATAAATATCTTTTTAGATTTATAAACTTTTTTTGACAAAATTATGTGAAATGATGTGCAGCTAAATGAATTTCCTTATTGCTCTCTCATTATAGATACTATTAAAATAACTGTCTGTTGCAAAATGATATATTTTTTAAGCTAATCGATTTACAAATATAATAATTATAATACACTGTCATCAGAAATCCTTTAAATTTATTAGTTTCACATTTACACAAATGTTTTCTTCTATAATAAAATCAAAGAAAGATGCAAATATTTCTTCTGTAGTAACTTTAACACATTCTCGCTGTATTTACGCACAAATTTATTGTAGATGCATAAGATATTGATTGAAATATTTTATATAAGTCTAATACCTTGCATCGGTATATATTTGCCGCTTCTTGCTTGAATAAAATGATTAAAGTCTAAGCTTTCTTAATAACAAGTATGTTAATAAACAAACGTCAAAAAAAAGTCATGTCTGAGATAGATTGATACATTTACTTAATACAATTTTATAGGTTATCAAATTAGTATCTTCGATATTAGATTCTGACAATTTTTGACAGACAACAGTTGACATTTAATAATTATTACAAATCAGATACTTAAGTAAAGATATACGATTTTTTGTTCAGAGCCCACTTGACTTCGAATGTTTCTGAACACCCGTTATATAACCTCACATACAAATTATCTATTTTCTTGAAATTCCTGTGTAAATTATACCCAGATTGCTGCGCCATCTGGTCCTTTCTTAATTGGAATGCATTATAGCATCATGAATGGAATTATCTCTAAATTAAATCTAGAATTACAAGGTAATGATAAATTAATGTTCGATCTTCTTGGTTATGTGAAAGCTACACAACGAAAATTTATATTATTACAAGAACAACTTCAATCTGGAAACTTATATCATTTTGAAACAACAAATAAAAATGGTCAAGCAGTAACTAACGTGTGTTCATTTGAAAAGTCAATCTAGTAGCATGTGATTTACTGAGAACATTTTGAAGTATGTCGTAAATTAAAATTTACTACTTAACCTACGAAGTCGTATATTTTGACAGTTTCATACATACAAATAAATAACAAATAATAGGTATTTAATGAAAACTATAACAAATGTTGAAAATGTTGTCCTTCAAGATCAATGCACTTTAAAATCCTCCGTTCAAAATTTCTGATGATATTCTGCAACATTACTGGATTGTTATTAATTTACATGCATTTCTGTTCGATTCTCTGTAGCATATCATTCAAATTAAATATAGGTGTTCGAAATATGTTATTTTTTAGATAAGGCCACAAAAAGAAGTCGCAAGGTGTTAAATCGCATGAACGTGCAGGCCAGGCAATTTCAGTATTTCGACTAATTATACGGTCATCAAAAAATTATCTTAAATAATCCAAGGATTCTGCAGTACAGTGACAAGGTGCTCCGTCTTGTTGGAAATATGCATTTTGAAGCTCATCATCATGCAACTGATTGACAAATGGTTGTAAAATTTCCGTACGGTACCTTTAAGCAGTTAACGTTCCCTGAAAAAATATTAGTCCAATGATTTGGCTTATCGCTGCCAAAACACCAATTTTCTCTGGATGTAGCGATTCTTCATTTACATGTGCATTTTCACTACTCCAAATTCTTGTATTTTGTGAATTTAGGTATCCCGTTTTATAAAACCATGCTTCATCACTAAAGATGACTCTTTGCGAAAGTTCTCTATTATTGTTCATATTTACAAACCAATTACAAAACTGTAGTCTACGTGGGTAATAAATTTCTAACAATTCTTGTACTGCTGTGACACGGTATGGATAAAGTTGCATATCTTTTTTTAATAACTTGTGAGTTGTACCAACAGAAAGGTGTATTTGTTGACTCAAATGTCGAACAGATGTTTGTGGTTCATTTTCCATTATTTCTTCAACACGATTGACAACGTTTCTTAACTGCTCCGCTGCCTGATTTTCTTAAGAGACTCCCAGTTTCAGAAAAAAGTTTTAAAGTTCTATCCAAAGTATTCTTAAATTGTATATAATCTATTACAAAATGTGGACACTCAACTTGAAATTCTACCATGCAATCTTGAACTGAATAAACCCATAAACCATCAATTTTATTACCACTTTGAAAATAAGCCTGGACTAAAAAAAAATTATGAGAAGCAATTTATTTAAACCAGAATCGACGCACGATTATTTTATGCACTAACTGATATTTGTGATTGACATTATCAAATGTCATTTGGATTTACGTTTACGGAACAACAAACACATACTAATATATTTGCGTCTTATTCTATCAAAATTTCAAAGTAACCTAGATTGCCTTTTCAAATGAACACTTGTTATAATTCAGCCAGAAAAATATAATTCAATTATACAAGATTTATTAAATGATTTTGATATACGTCTTATTGAGTTTAAAGGTAATGAGGAGGATTTTAATTTATTTTCAAATCCATTTTAATACATTCCTAAAAATGTTTCCGAAGACAAACAATTCAAATTAATAGAATTGCAAGAAAATACAGAAGCAAAGAGTAGCTACCAAAACAATTCCTTGATAGACTTTTATAAAGGATTATCCCAATAGGATTTTCCCAAATTGCGCAAACATGCACAACAAATGTTATCATTATTTGGAAGTACATATGTTTGCAAAAAAGACTTTTTCAAGCATGACAATTAATAAGCCATAACTGTCACTAATAAGTCAAAATTGAGATCGACACTATCGGATGAAGATTTGAAAGCAATATTAAGAATACATTCTAGCCAATTGGAACCAAACTTCAAAGATATAATTCAAAATAAACAAGTACTTAATTCAAATTTTTTTATATATTTTTTCAAATTATTTTGTTTACTACGCATGTAGTCATTATTTTTTGTAATTTTTTGAATTTTATATTATAGTTAATCTAATAATACTCGTATAATATATATAATATTTTTGTAATAAAAAAAATAAATAAATACATATACTACAGATATATTATTACTTCTTTTTAAACATTTTTGTAATTTGGGCCGCCAAATATTTTAGAATTTACAATTTGCCCCCCTAAGCAAAACTTTGAGAACCCCTAGTGTAATGAATACAGGTTGAATCACAAATCTCCATCCAGGGATCAACGGTTTCATTTTCTCGAATTTTTTTTTATATAAAAATTAATAATAGTTTCCCTTGTTTAAAATTACCTTGAACAATTATGACTTGAACATGTCAAAAAAAACAGGCTGAATTTTTTGAGGCAAAATAGGCACTAACTTGTGTTTCTACGTCGTTAGCGTTTATAAATTTGGTTTTTAACATATCACTCTTCAAATTTTCAAACAAGTAATAATCAGAGGGTGCCAAATCGGGAGAATAGGGTGGGTGTTTCAGTAGCGTCCAACTCAGCTGACTGATCTTTTCCAGTTTAAAATTTGCTTTATGGGCTGAACAATTATCTTGTAAGTAGAAATTTGACTTTACGACGCCTCCTAGCTGGAATATTGGCATTGACCACATCAAGAAGGTTGATGTAGTATGTATTATTGATGAATTTACCCAATTTGAGATAGTCAATATGTACTATCCCATCCTTACTCCAGAACACAGTAGCCAAGGTCTTTTTAAATGTCATTTTGATACGCTTGACTACTGGCGGTGACCGACCAAGAAACTGCCAATCGGAAGCTGAATTTCGAGTCTCTCGTGGTTCGTAGTAGACCCAAGGCTCATCGACAGTTAGCATATTGTCCAATAAATCATCCCATTCGGCATCATACTCGCCTAAAATCGATTACGCTTTATCAACTCATTTTTTCTTTTGCTCTTTAGACAGCAACTTGGGCACTCACTTTGCCACGACCTTTCTGAACTGAAGACGCGTTTTGATGATGCGTTGTAGGCATCCTTTTGAGTCGCAGAGTTCAGCAGAAAATAGGGCCAGGTATGTTTTGAGATTCTTCACCAGACACTCGGTGATGGTTTTTAATAATCTCAGATTAATCGGATTTGGAGGTCATCCTTCTTTTATCTGCGTGACGGTTTCTGTACCACCTTGTTTAAAATAATGATATAATTTGGAGATAGTGTTGCATATCAAACATTCAGCTTGCGTGTCGTTTCCACTAGGTTATCGCCTAGTTTAACGTAGAACTGAATATTAGCACGAACTGTCGTTTTCCATTAACTGTCCATTTTCGAATAAATTTTACCGTTCAAAACAAGCACTAACTTGCAAACTCCTGCACAAAAATACAAATGAAGTAAACATAGTTGTTCAAGAAAACCACAAACCACTTACATATATAGACGTTTGAGTTAAATGCAACCCATGCTGTACCGTTTTGCGTAATAGATAGGTTGCTCCTTCAAACTATAGATGGAGCATGTAGAGTTTTGTTTTGTCATCTTTCATTCATTAGAGCATATATACAGGGTTAGTGAAAAGTATGGAATGGACTGTTTATTTCCGTAATTACGAACTTTATAACAAAATGTCTTTGATAAAAGTTTTTTTGTTAATTATTCTCCTTTTCTTAACCTACTCGTTGTTTTCTGTATGTCAACGCATTTCTATGGAAACGTTATTTTTTTTTCAAATAGCAACCATGTGTTTTTTTTTGCTGATTTCTATTCCTCTTTTTTCTTGAAATGACTTGAGATATTTTTTCTATATGCTTTCATAACAAAATTTCTGTGTAAAATCATAATTTCCTATAAACAGCAAAGTGTGATATAAAACCAGATTCTCTCAAAAAAGTGATAGTGGCCTTTGTTTTCTTTAATGTCATTTTTCATGTAATTGTGAAGTAGGTACCTTTCAATAACTTGATATAATAAGAATAGTTTCATTTTAATTTGTAAACATGGTGAAACTCAGTGAAACTGAAAGAATGAAATCGTAATGATGGTTGATTATGTAGATCGACAATGTTCACACCAAGATGTTTGTCATTTATTTAATAACGTTCATCCGGAAAGAAATCGTATTGTACAACCCACAGTGTCTAAATTGGTTAGAAAATTTAGAGAAACTGGAAATGTAAAAGATATGCCAAGGTCTGGGCGTCCAAAATCAGCCACAAATCAAGATCAAGCTCTAAATGTATTACTTAATGTTACGGATAATCCAATTACATCAACCATGCAACTTGCTTTGGGTAATGATATTAGTCAATCGTCGAATATTAAAAAAGAACAAACACAAGAACTACAAGATACATCTTCTCCATGAGCTAAACTAAGATGGCCCTGACAGAAGAATGCAGTTTTGTGCAACAATAATGGAAATGATCAATAATAATCCAAATTTTCAAAATCACATTTTATTTTCGGATGAAGCCACTTTTTGTCTAAATGGGTTTGTAAACAGACACAACTCTCGTTACTGGTCCAGTTTCTGGGCTGGTCTTATTTAGCACCGCATAATAGGTCCATACTTTATAGATGGAAATTTGACAGCAGATAGATATCTAAACCTATTGCGTGATCACATTGTGCCTGACATTGCACATTTATTTTCGGATGAAATGCCAAACCGCAATATTTGGTTTCAGCAAGACGACGCTCCACCTCATTGTGGAGTTGATGTTCGCTTGTTTCTGAATAACGTCTTTCCAGGTCATTGGATAGGACGTCGAAGACCTATTGAATGGCCTGCCAGGTCGCCTGATTTAAGTCCCCTAGATTGTTTCCTCTGCAGTAATTTAAAAAATAAAATTTACAAAAAAAAAACACAAAATTTGCAAGACCTGGCAGCCAGAATCAGACATGAAATTGAAGAAATACCACCTATCTGGCTACAAAATTCGTTGCATAATTTTTGTGATAGATTAGGTTATTGTCAAGCTGCAAGGAGTCTTCAGTTAGAACATTTAATTTGAGTTAAATATTATTTGAGTGAATAAAGTATTATAAGTATTTTTTCTAAAACTTTGTTATGGAAGCATATGAAAAAAATATTTCAGTCATTTCAAGAAAAAAAAGAGGAATAGAAATCAGCAAAAAACAACACAAGGTTGCCATTTGCAAAAAAAAAATACGTTTCCATGGAAATGCGTTGACATACAGAAAACAACAAGTAGGCTAAGAAATGGAGAATAATTATTAAAAAAAATCTTTTATTAAAGACATTTTGTTAGAAAGTTCTTAATTACGGAAATAAACCGCCCATTTCATACTTTTGACTAACCCGGTATTTTCAGTTTACAGTTAATTGAGTTATAGATATTGTTAGTTGTGATTACGTTAGTAATGGGATACATCAAGTGCTGCATTCCTTCTTGCTCTATCGATAAAACTGTGCTGTATCATCGATTCCCAAATTCTTACAAAAATTTGAAGAGATACAGCGAATGGATAAAGACAATAAATAATGGCAGTTTGTTCGATTTGAACCTTTATTAGTGTATAGGCTGAAACGAGTTTGTAATTTGCACTTCGAAAATCATTATTTTAGTAATGGAAGCTAACGTCTCCACCAAAATGTGGTATCCATTATAATGGTAGTTACAGGTAAGTTAAATTTTTTAATGCCTTAGAAGATTGCATTTAGAAGATGGCTTCTAAAAATTTCGTTGATATATATAATAATAATTATTTGGCAAAACGAAATTACTTATTTACTTTTGCTTCCTTAGAGACACATGTTTCTTCTACGAGTACTTCCCAAATTATTTAACCAAGAGACACAACTAAGCTATATACTTTTAAAATGCCCCAACAAAATGATAGAGCTGACCTCTACACCCCTGGACCTTCTTTTCACATATTATAAAGCAATATTTTTCACTTACTTATCTAAAAACGATTTGACTTCGCTTTGCTCATTGATAAGATAATATTGTTAAAGTTACAAAGATCTACCCAGATATGAAAATAACAATTGTAATTATATTATTATGTATTGCAGAAACACCTGCTATAAGAAAAAGAACTCATTCCACGCCATATGCTATAATTAAAAAAGCAGGAATAAATGTACGGAAAGACATGTCTCCTAGACAATACTTATGGTCAATAACATAGGTAAGCAATTTACAAACACTTTGAATCAGTAATATTTTTTTCTTATTTTAAAGGACAAACTGTAATACAAAATGGTAACCACACTGCTGACATATAATTCTTCTTCGATCGGCTCTTTGATTCAGTAAATGGCAGTAATAAACTACTCCCAATAGGAAAAACCTAGAGGTGTGGCATTTCTGGTACCAGTGCCCATTTAAATTTTTGGATAAAGGATGCTCTTCCTTTCTTAAAAGAAATGAAATTTATAAAACCAGAAAAAAACAAATTGGTCCTTCACCATTATTAACATAATAAATATCTACTGTGCTGAAAAATGAAGGAATTGACTATTTATTGGGTAGGCATCTCAACCAAGACTCAATCGAAAATCTATTTGGCCAAATTAGAAGCCACAACGTCCAAAATTCCAACCCAACCGCAAATGCTTTTATTGGTGCATATAAGGTGATTGGTGTCAATTCTACACTAAATATTTATAATACCCATTTCAATTGTGAAAAGGATGACGGAGAATATTTGTTGGGAGGTTTAAAAATGTTTTTTTGAAGAGTGCTGCCAGAATTACTAGCACATCCATTATCACCGAATCCACTGGAAGCTACTTCTGCAATTTTTATTACAACTGGTTCAGAAACCAGTAATCGGTTGGCATAATTGGCCAACAATTATGTGGCTGGATTTTTATTGAAAAAAATCAAGAAAAGAGTGGTGATGTGTACAATATGCAAGCAACCATGCAGAGGTAGATGGAAATCCTGATGATAAATTAAATACAGCTCGTGAATATGTGGGTACACGGGCTAAGCGTTTGTGCTATCCTACTTTAGAATTATAGAAAATATTACTGTAGGAATACGGAAAGTTCTTAAAATTGTTCCGCATAATGATAGACTTGTGCAGTTGTTAGTCGAAAAGATACATAATGTGGTAGATTTCGAGTTTATTGCATGCCATGACCACAAATCAGACCTTATTGATTATATAATCAAACTATCCATCAGGACTTTAACACATGCTTATTGCCAGGATATAAATAAAATTATAATTGGGAAGGACTCTAGAGCACAGCACAGTCAAGATCCTGTAAAACAACATTCTTTAGAAATAATGAGGCGCCGGTATAAATATAATAAAAAGTAATTAATAATGTAGTTATTACAATTAACTGATATGTAATGTATAATATCAATGTTCTTACTGTAATTAATGGTAATGGTATAATGGTAATTATAAAGTATTCTAAGTAAGGTCTGAGGCTTTTTCTAATGTAATCACATTTTACATAAGAAAGATTTGATAATTGCGCATAGACGCAATATCAAATCTGCCAACATTTATAAATCCTGCAAAAATTATGCTTAACGTCAGTTTGAATTTATCGCTAAATAACATAAGTTCTTCCTTCAAGCATCAGAGGCGCTCTAATTTCAGTTTGAACTGAATGCACGTGCGTCAACTATCTACGTTAGTGATTTGTGAAAAGAACTGTCACTTAGTTCAAATTTCTTCCGCAGGGCGCCCTGCACCCAAACTTGTGATTCAACCCAATAGTAGTGTTTATAAGCAGTGATGGCAACCGTACCGATTTTTCGGTAGATATACCGAATTTAGGTATAATCTACCGATTTACCGAAGTGCTATGGAATTTTACCGAAATATTTCAATTCTTAAATGGCTAATCTGCACAACAAATAAATAAATTAGAATAGCCAATCTGATGGATGTTAGCTACCTATAAACAGATAGGCAGTTACTTCAGGTGTTACTGTTTCTACTAATATTAGTATTTTTAACGAAAAACTGTTTCTCATTTTCCTTGTCTTACTCTAGGAAATAATTTATTTATCTAAAACTGATAATAAAGAAAGAAAAGGAAATAAAAATAGATAGATAGCAATTGTTATTCATTAAATTCACTTCAATATAAGGGTATTCACCGATGGTTTTATAGGAAAACCACCAGCCAAAACTATATATATATATATACGTTTAACTTCCTATTCGATGTTATTTATTGAATTCACTCCAAAATAAGGGTATTCACCTAAAAACATTTATATAGGGAAATCACCAAGCAAACACTATACCGCCTAATTCTGAGCAAACGCAACGACCCGAATGTATGAATATTTCTCCCGCTTCGAATACAATTCCCCTGAATGCTGTAGGCGCGTCAACATCGATGTCATACATATAGCAAGCGCCAATTAAGTTGGCGCGAGGAGGGGGTTTAGCAACAGACTGTTTTGTGATTGGCTTAACATCGATGTCATACATATAGCAAGCGCCAATTAAGTTGGCGCGAGGAGGGGGTTTAGCAACAGACTGTTTTGTGATTGGCTTAACGCGTTCAGGGGAATTGTATTCGAAGCGGGAGAAATATTCATACGTTCGGATCGTTGCGTTTGCTCAGGATCAGGCGGTATATACGTACAACTTCCTATTCCATCATTTCATTTTAGTAGATTGAATGTAGAAATCTAGTCGTGCTTTCTTATTAATTAACTAACAAAAATGAGTGATAGTAGCAATGAAGGTAGTAGCTCCGGCGTTATTAAAAAAAGGAAATACAACCAAACTTATAAAAAAGAGTGGGGAAACGATAGATGCTTTTAAAGGCTGGTTAAAAAAAGTGAAAAGGTGTTCCAGTACGCAAAATGCAGTTCATGCGACATAAATATAAATATAATTAGTGGAAAGGATGCTCTTATGAAGCATAATAATTCAGCTACTCATCAAACAAAACTAAAAGCGATTTCGAAACAACCCACATTAGAAGCGTTTGCAACTGCTGCTCCTTCTATATTAAAGGAAGAAGTTAAAAAGGGTAATTACTTTATTTAAACATAACTTTAGTTTTTATTTTTTTATGTACATGTTATAGGTGAAATACGTCTACCTGCTTTCATCGCCGAACATAATTTACCACTTACTACTATGGATCACTTGACCAAGGTCGTTGCCGCAGTATGCCATGATTCAAAAATTGCCCAAAGACTAGCCTGTGCAAGAAGGAAAACCACTGCAATAGTTAAAAATGTACTGGGATACGAAAATATGCAAGTATTATATGATCATCTCCGGACGAACAAATTTTCCCTTATTGTTGATGAGTCGACTGATACGAGCCATATTAAACATTTTTGTATATGCGTAAACACCATTTGTGATAATTTTTTAACTTTAATAATTAATTAAATTAAAGCAGCCGACGCGAATAGTATATATAACCATATTGTCACTTTTTTTGAAAACACGAAATTCCGTAAAAATGAAATCTGGTCGGTTTTGCATCTGATGGGGCAAATGTTATGGCAGGACAGCATCGCTCAGTAATGACTTTATTGCAAAATGACATTCCAAAGCTTTTTGTAATGAAATGTATATGTCACTCCTTCCATTTGTGCGCTTCATATGCATGTGAAAAGCTACCTCCGTATATAGAGAAGCTCACAAGAGATATCTATAATTACTTTGCTCATAGTCCCAAACGAATTAACGAATATACCGAGTTTCAAGTATTTTGTAATACAAAAATCCATAAAATTTTACGCCCATGTCGAACCCGATGGTTATTCGTACATAGCGTTGTTTCGCGGTTATTAGAACAGTATAGACCTCTACAGTTATATTTCACCGATGTCGATAGTACCAATGATATCATGTCTGTAGGTAACATATTGAAAACGTTAAATGATCCTGTTACAAAGTTATTTTTACAATTTTTACCCTTTTTTAATAACTTGAATTAGGAAATGCAATCTGAACACCCTAAAATACATTGTCTATATAAAAACATACTTCCTATTATAAAAATGTTATTCGATTGTTTCATAAAAAGGGATTAACTTCAAGGTATTTCAGTGGCAGACGTAGATTTTAAAAATCCTAGACATTACCTGCAGATTGAGGATATGTATTTTGGCGCGAAAGTGATAGGTACACACAATATCCAGCACGTCACTTACCAAAGAGCAATTATCCTTTTTTAGACTAAGATGCTTGGATTTTTATGTAGAAGGATGTGATCAAATAATGAACCGGTTTCCTTTAAAGAATAATGCTTTGGAAAAATTTCAGTTTTTAGTTCCAGTAGTTGTAAAATCAGGATCAATTCAATCTATTACCGACATAGCACTTATTTTCCCGGATTTTTTATACAATTCCGACCTTCAGACTTTGGACAATGAATGGCGTATTTTAAGAAATACTAACGAAATTAACTCTTTTTCTGATAATGTAGGATTATTTTGGCAAAAAGTAGAAACGACGACATTCGGCGACGGAACACGTATATTTATTTGTCTTACAAAATTTGTTATTAATTTACTTTGTTTGCCGCATGCTTCGGCCAATGTTGAAAGAATTTTTTCTAAGGTCAATAATTTAAAATTTAAAAATAAACAGAGAAACAAGCTAGGTACGGATACAATCAACGGGTTAATTCTTGCTAAGCAATACATTGGAAATAAAAGTTGCTCTGATTTTCCAATTGAAAAAAACTAACTTTGCGAATGGCTAAGCATACACTCTATAAAGATGGCAAAAACGAGTAATTGTTAGTCAGGGTTACCATCACTGTTTATAAGTGTAGGTACATTCAAAAAAGAGGGGGGGGGCACACCATATTTCATCAACAAATCTCTCATATTTCCGAATTACATTTATGTTAAACATTTATTATTATAAATACAAAAGTTATTATTAAAATTTCAAAAATATTAATAGAGGTCGACGCCCTTAGTTAGTTTTCTTAAGATTTATCTTAGAAACACAAAAAATAAGCGTAAATTTAGAATTATCATTTTTTAGGTTATCACTTATGACTAAAATATTTCCAAACATCTTTTTGTCGGAATTTGTACGGGAATGTTTTAAAATATTTTGTTATACCAAACTCTAGAAATGATAAATACGTATTATGCGTAAAAAAAGATAATTTTTTTATATAAATAAGACGAATGTAACTAAGTTGTACCATTTACTTTCTGGAGCTTCAAAAATGAGGTTGACCATAATATTAACTGCGTTCATAATAATTATATCCACTTTTGAAAGTGCAATATGTGGTACATTGAATGGCAAAGCCGCCATGCCACGGGAGTTAAATTTTAATAGTCAAACTAATTACGATGCAGGTATTGTAGAGACAACTGAAAGCACCCCAGGAAACCGGGCTTCAGTACAATCAATAGCATCAGGTGAGTATCTTTATTTCAAATATTATTAATTTCATATTAACTAAGTTTTATTCAAACGAATTTTAATTAGACTAGAAGAACTGTCGGTTTTATATGGATATTTAAATTTTCAATCATTTTTATTAATTTGTGGGTATTAATTTATAGAATTTTTTTACCCGTATTTCATATTAAATGTTTCTGAAGTGATTAACTGAAATTTGTATAATGTAGTTTTGTATTTCTTGCAGGTGCCGTCGCTCCTAATTCTTGGTATTATGATTATTATGGATATCAATATAGGTGTGTCTATACATATTACAATGGAATACATTGCTGGTTAATATAAGTGGAAGCAATTACATGTGTTTATAAAATATCGTAATCTTTGGGATTTAGTAAAAAATCATTTCATGTAATTTACTATACATAAGTATAAATAATAAATATATCTATTACTATATTACACTCAATCTAGATTATTTTATTGGACTATCAAATTCATTTTCTTGATTGAAAAAACAAAGTAATTTAAAACTTTATATGCAGAGTAACTGATCACATGTAAAGATCGTAATGAGATGTTTCATGTGATAGTGATAATTTTATGATCGTAAAATTAAGAACAAAGATCCCTGAAAAAGCTCAAGGAAAAGCTACCAGAAAAAGGTACGATAGAAATATAATGCAAAACGAATAATTAATAGGTATTATTACGATGTACTCATGAAAAAATGTTAATTTAATTACTCCACATTTGGCAGTCGAATATTATAAAATGAAACATTGATACAGTATTTTACATAATGTTGTAAATGAAAATGTCAAAGAGTTTCTCAAAATATTCAACAATAAATGATTTTCTAGTTGCGGAGATGCAAGGGCAGCTGCATCTTGGCCGGTACTTGAACAGCACGGCGGGTAAGATGTGTATCTTAAAAAGAAGACTGAGAATTTGTGTAGATAAAACACTAGTCTAGAAAAGGTCTGTGTTTATGACCCCTAAGGCGAAGAGAGGATAAAAGGTTGTCGATATCTTGAATAATAATTAATAAAAAGCGTGATCTGAAGAGGTTTTCTATTGATGACATAAATATTATTGAAATATCCCTTGTGAAACAAGCTTCCAAGTGATATGAAACACAACATATAAAAGAAGATGTACATAATTAAATTAAACAACTTAAGTTAACTTCGAAATGTATATAGAAATTCCAAAGTGAACGTTATGGTTGTAAGCAGGTATATATCTAGGGTCTCCCGGTTAGGGATACAACAAATGAAATGCTTTCTCTTTGCAAACGAATATTCAGAAAAATGTCTAAGTTCATTTATATATTAAAATGCGAGAAATTATCAGAAGAAATATTATTTAAAAATAAATTAAAATATACTTATACAGGGTGACTTACGGGAAACTGACGGTTTTCAAATGAACATTACTCAATTGTTTTTCAATAAAGAAGAAGTTTATTTTTACAAAACGAAAGATTAATATTTACCATTTAATGTAACATTGTCATTTATGGAAAATTATATCACTCAAGTGACGGCCGTCCGCTTGAATACAGATTTCAAGTCTCTGCCAAAATTCATTCACAACTCGTGCCAATAGCTCTTAGTCAATCGCATGCACCTCTTCTGTAATGATATCTTGCAACGCAATTAAATTACGGGATTTGTGAACATAAACACGTTCTTTCAAGTACGCCCACAAGAAAAAGTCACAAGACGACAAGTCCGGCGATCTTGGGGGCCACGGCACGTCACCGAAACGAGAAATGCGCCCAGGAAACATGTTTCTCAAAACTTCCATTGATGCATTTGCAGTGTGTGCTGTGGCACCATCCTGCTGAAAATAAACATTTCTGAGGTAGGTTTATCTGTCTTCTTCGTAGTTCAGATAGAAAAAACGTATTTAACATGTGAATGTAACGCTCCGAATTCACGGTCACCGTAACGCCATTCTCATCAAAAAAATAAGGTCCAATAACACCAAAAGCCGCAACCGCGCACCATACGGTCACACGCGTGGAGTGAAGAGGCCTTTCACGGGTAATTCGAGGATTTTGTGGGGCCCAGTAACGAAAGTTTTGTTTATTTACTGAGCGATCCAAGCTAAAATGAGCTTCATCGCTCATTATCACTATTGGGTATTCCTCAAACAACACTTGCATACGTACGGCGAAGTCTTCGCGTTCAACATAGTCCCTCTCGTTGAGCTTCTGAAAAACCTGCATTTTATATGGGTGAAATTTCAAACGCAAAATTCTTCTCACAGAATCACGGCTTAACTGCAACTCACGTGCATGTCGCCGTGCAGATCGACTTGGGCTCCTGTTCATTGCCTCTCTCACTGGGTCGATGTTTTCGGGCGTTCTCGCTGTTCTTGCAGGGCCTGGCGGCTTCTTCTTTGCAATATTCTCTGTTGTTCTCAACGTTTGCACCCATTTCAGGATTGTATTGCGGCATGGAACCGCGCTATTCCGGCGGATATTGAAATACCGGCGGAAAATTCGTTGTGTTATGATAACTGATTCGCCATTTTTGACAAAAGTATCGTACGCGAATATGCGGTGCTGTATTGTCCACTGCTCCATTGTAACTGAAACGGTAAGTCATGCGACGCGTATGACCCCTCCACCTTCTTCCTCCCACCACTAACGCCTTTATATTATCTATTTTAAAAACGTCAGTTTCCCGTAAGTCACTCTGTATATGCGAAGCGTAACAGTAGCACTGTTCCTACGTGGGCAGCAATTTCAACTGAATCCGGTAAGGACAACGAGGTGTTCTATAATTTTTTTATTGCATCCACTACTGGAACGTAATTCTCGTAAATAATTTTTAAATCTGCTGTAACTTGAATATTTTGAAATTGCATATGACTGAGCCTTATTGCAACTGTTTCTTTAGGAATTAGTTGTAAAATCACCAACTTTATCTTATCAAAATGCTTAAAATAATAAAATGCGGCCTCTAACCATGTACCATATCGTGTAAGAATTGGCTGCGGCTATTCTGGGATGTCAGGACATTGTGAATGAAAGAACCGAATACGTTTCGGAGAATTAAAAAAAAGACACTTTCGTCTATCGTGTTAGTAGATCCACATCGGGATAAAATTTTCATACAGTGTCTGCTACAAGATGTAAAGCATGAAGCAGACATTTAACGTGTAGTAAGTTTGGCTGAACTTCTTTGAATAATTGTCCCATGCAATACACAATTGCGGCAGCATCGGTAACCATCATTAATACTTGCTTTGGTAAAATTTCAAAATTTCAAAGTTGTGTAATGTTCTAACTAATACATTATGAACTGCTTCGGCAGTACATTCCTGCAGTCTTTTACAGACTAACAAATAAGGATGTGATGGCCCTTGCGAGATAATTGTCCGTACAAGGATCGATACAAGGGAATTTTTTCATATCTGTAGATTCGTCTATAATGAGCCAGTCTTTTATTTTTTACTACAGTTTTTACATAATTATCCACATTTTTCGCGCACCGTCGGTAAATAAACGTAATAAAACGTAAAAAATAAACGTAAATAAACGTAGCGTCCTTTGACTTAGTAGTTTCCACGTAAAATTATATTTGTTCCAAAACTGACGAAACATTCTTTGTCCAATTTTTTCAACCGGTATATTACATGCACTTAACATCATATTTAAATTACAAAGAAATTCAATATACGGTCTCTCTCCGTTTTTTTTTGGATTTGTGTGTTGCACTATTCACATGTTTCCTACACAAACGTGGATTCCAACGTAATAAACGTTTCTTACCAACTAACCTCCTCACTATTTTACCATTATATCTTAAGTCTGGGAATTGCCATAAAGATCTGCTTACCCTGGCAGCAAACAGGCGAGTTGATGCATTTATATGAACTTGCGACATTTTCAATGCTTTGCGTTCGAATTACACATACGCGTACTCGTAAATACATGTACGCATTATGATAGCTGTTCACGTACTAAAGTGGGAAACGCGAGACACACAACTTAAGCCAACAGGATCTCTGAATCTCAAACCCCTTGCTCTAATAAGCCAGTGTAAGCAGACTGAGAATGCATGTCTCTAGTAATCACCCATGTAGCTGCTAGCATTCCTCCAGAAATGACATGAAGAACTATGGCAAACTTTCGGGAACGGTTCCGCCAGTGTGTCAGTAATGGAGGCTGCCATGTAATGGACGTAATTGTTAAAAAACGGTAATGTAAAATGTAATAGTGAAATTGTTTTTCAATTTATTAAAATAATAACAGATAGAGAAGAGTGGAAAAAAGACATTTATATAATCAAACGTAATCATTTACAGTATTATTATTTTTTGCACATTTTTTTCATTATGTGTAGTTCACAACTTGTAATAAGTTTATTGCAAAAGAATATTAAAAAATAAAGGGACGGCCTTGTGATAGCACTCAAATAAGAAGTATAATGTTTTGTCGATATAATTATTACGTAATTAAGCAATAATTATATAGTACATAATCTAAAAGCTTGCATATTTATATAAACAACAGTAATCATTTGCAAAGTTATTTTTTGCGCATCTCATGTTACGTATTTTTTCAAGAGACTGATGTCGAAAATTTTTATCACTTGCTAGAAAAGTTACGAAAGGTTAGGATGGCATTAACAATTTTACCATTTTTATTAGTTTTATTAGTTAAGTATGGAATAGAGTGTGCACCTACTTTTCCATTTTATGGAAGTCAAAATTATTCTCCATACTGTAAGTATGAAATATGTATATATAAATTTTATACGTACATTTTGCGTTAACTAGTAAAGTTTACTTGAAATTACGTTACTACATTCACGATAAATGCTTGAAAAGACTAGTTAAATTATTTAACTGTTTCGCCATATGTAATACAATACATGATTCGGTTACTTATCTATCGCTCAGACAACAGACACTAAGAAATAAAATAGTGGAAAATAATACCGTGCGGCAGTTGATGAAATACTAGGTGGTCCATGGTAGCGGGAGATTTTGAAAACGTTATTTTTTGGAAACTAATCATAGGTTGTTGATTTGACATCGACACGAGCAACGTTCTTTTGTAATCAAAGCGTATTACAAAAATAATGACTCTGTGGTCGCAGTACAGCGGAAATTTCGGATTAATTTAAATATTCCTCGTCACGGGAGAGTTCCCTCTGGTGACGCCACAAAAAAAGTGGGTTCGTAAATTTGAAGAAAGCGGATCAGCGAACTATGTCAAATGCACGGAACCAAACAGTATCAAAACTTTGGATAACATTGATCGACTTAGAGCAGCTATACAGCGCAATACGAAACGTTCTAGTCAAAAACATAGTCTGGCAATTGGCTTAGCTAGGACGACTTTTCTCAGAATTTTATATAAGGATCTCCATTTCCGTCCTTATAAGATCCAGATTGTTTAAGCGCTTAAGCCAACAGATCAGCTTCGTCGCCTGCATTTCGCTGAAAGGATGTTACAACAAAAAATTGATGTTCATCAATTATGGATGTGTGATGAAGTTCAATTAAATTTATCAGGCTTTATCATTAAGCAAAACAGCCATTATTTGTCTTTGGAAAATCGAAAGGAACTTCACCAAAAACCATTACACAGTCCGAAGGTAGCGGTATGGTGTGCAATGTTCTCTATGGGAATTATTAGTCTCTATTTTTTTGAGGATCAGATTGAAAATGCTGTAACAGTCAATTCTGTACACTATGCTGACATAATAAACCAGTTTCTGACACAGTAATTGAACCTGCCTCCACAAAACAACCAGAATACATAGTTCCAGCAAGAAGGTGCTACTGCACATACCATGACTGCTGTGCGACGACTGTTTCCATATAGCGTTATTTCTAAACACGAGAACATTGACTGGCCTCCAACATCGCCAGACCTAACGGTGTGTGATTACTTTTTGTGGGGCTATCTCAAAAGCAAGTTTTTTATTGATTAACCACGAGATATTCCGGAGCTAAAAAGAAAAATTATTCAAGAACATTGCCAACATTCCGTTTGATAGGTTGTGGCGTGTCATGCAGAATTTCAGCGTCCGACTTAGTGAAGTTATGGAAAAAAGAGAACGCCATTTGCCCGGCATAATTTTTAAGAAATAAAAATGACCAATATTTGTCTTTTTACTGGTATACTGGGTTTTAGTTAAATACTGTGCTTCTAGAACAATAAAGTTCTAAAAATGGTAGCTTGTATAAAAGAAAAAAAAAATGTTTATTTCTAATATTATACGTGGTCATCTTTGTTGATAGTAACTTCGAACATGCCTTTTGAGAACCAATCATAAAACAGATTTGAATAAACGATCCAAGAGAATAGCTGCCCATGAGTTTTTCATTGTGTCCCCAAACATTTTATATAAAATGCAAGTCCGGGGGCGAGGCTGGCCAATCGATCAGACTATCAGACTGATGTCATCATTTAGGAGTCACTCTTCTTTACATGTTCTGCAGTATGGACACTTTCATTATCTATGGTCTATTTTTAAACTAAGAGGAGTAAATGGAAAAGCCACATTTACACTGTAAAAGTTACCAAATCAATGACATTCTGAATGTTTTTTTAAATTTTCGTATTTTATTAGTTTTTCTTTATTCATTGAGCTCAAAGGCAACATTTAATTTAGCGTTATTTCCCGCTTAATTTTATATATAATTATGCAAATTTATATAAAATTGTTTGAAAGTATAGTTAATATTACCAGTAGAAATAAAATTGGTTGGCAATGGCCATAGCACGCTGAAAAGACAGGTTCTCGTCCGATCACCGAAGTCAAACAGCATCGGCCGGGGTCGGTACGTGGATGGGTGACCGTTTGACATCGATAGGTCAACACGCAATTTTTGCATAACGTAATCCTACCTCTGAAGCAACCAATCACGCATAGTAATTTTGGCGCGATTAATTTAAAACGCTCCTCTTAGTTTAAAAATAGACTATAGTTATAAGATCCATTCATTTGGTGCCATAATTTCCGTATTTTTGCGTGTAAAGTGTATGCTTGTTATATCCAATGTAGCCTGTTTTCAAACAGTGGAGGGAGAAGCAGAGTGGTGGACACGCATACACATTTAACATGCACTATTCCCTTATAAACACTTACCTGGTGTACAACATTTATTTCTCTACGTGCGTATATTAATAGTCGATTTTAACATACATGTTTTTACAACTCAAGAAAAGACACAAATCATAAAATGGTATTATGCCGGTAGACACATCAATGTACCTGTACATACCCGATATCCACAAAAATTAAATGTATGGGCTGGTATTTTAAATAATTCAATTGTCGGTTCTTTCTATAGGCACATATCAAACAAAAAGTTTGCAATAATCTCCACGAAAGAATGCATAATATAAATGAATTGGGAGAAAATATATTGAGAGCATTCTTAACTTTAATACCTGACATGCGCCAAGAATTTTATTATAGGTTGGCCAAGAACAATGTGGTGGATTATTTGAACCTTTAATTTAGAATATTTATTTTATATTATTATCGGAGAAGAGTTAATTTATTTTCTTTTCATAAGAGTTACATTTATTTTTTTTTACTTAATTTAGAATTAATATTTCATTTCATTTTATTTATACGCGGAAAATATAAGCTTTGTTGTACATCCTCATAAAAGTAATACACCATGAAATAAATATTTTTCTGTAAATAGTCCTGGCGAATTTTATACGTATTTCTAAGATGCGTTCTACAACCCTCTAAAGCAGGGGTCTCCAAACTTTGAAGCCTTAGGGCCATAATGATTTTTTCAGTATGTTCCAAGGGCCAAAACAGTTTTAATTTTTCTGCCCTTGCGTATTGTGTATTGTGACACTTAAGGACATCTAGTGGCGAGTAATGGTACTATGTATTGTACTATGTACTATCTATTTCAGCTACCCGCTAACAGCTAACAGGTGGGATTAGTTGTAATTAAATATTTGGGAATCATCGCGTTGGTTCGAGAAAGTTCTGGTTCTGGCTAGTGTATTCCGATCACTTCGAGATGGCAGTAATTGCATATAAAAAGGCTAGCGGCGCAACCGCGAGTCAGTCTGCGTAGGAAAGGCGAAGGAAGCGAAACTGTCTATTGTGAAATAAAGTAACACCCGTGCATAACAGTATTTTAATTTGACTTAATGTGTTTGACTTTATGTGTGATTTATTAGTATAGAAAAGAAGCGAAACATAGACAGTGAATGCAGAACGTTCAAAGATAAATGGAACTTTCAGTATTTTGTGATTGAGTACAGTAATAAGGCGCTATGTTTAATTTGTAATGAAACCATAGCTGTTCTCAAAGAATATAACATTAAACGACACTATGAATCGAAACATCTTCAAAATTACTCCAAATATACCTACACCTACAGGAAGTTTGCGGACGGAAAAATTTGAAGCTTTGAAGCGCGGACTGAAATCGCAGCAATCTTTGTTTACCAAAGCGAATACTGAACAAGAGTCTGCAACTCGCGCCAGCTTTCGTGTGGCTCTTGAAATCGGAAAACGTGGAAAACCATTCACCGATGGAGAAATGATAAAAGAATGCTTGATTGCAGTAGCCGAAGAAATATGCCCCGAAAAGGTAAATTTATTTAAAAGTGTCAGTTTGTCACCAAACACCGTGGCTCGGAGGGTACAAGACATCGCAGAAAATACATCATCTCAACTGTCTGACAAAAATGGACATCTTGAGTGGTTTTCTCTAGCTTTGGATAAGTCAACGGATGTGTCAGATACTGCTCAGGTGTTGATTTTTATTCATAAAAGCTATGAAGTGTATGAAGAACTTCTTGATATTGATAGTATTCACGGCACGACAACTGGGGCAGATATTTTTAAGGGAGTTGAAAATGCTATTAATAAAAAAAACCTTCGATGGAAAAACTTGAAATCTATTACAACTGATGGAGGCAAAAATATGTGTGGTAAAAATAATGGAGTGGTTGCACTTGTGTCAAAGGCTGTAGAAAATGATGGTGGTTCAAACCCATTAGTCTTACATTGTATCATTCATCAACAGTCCTTGTGCGGAAAATGTTTGAATATGTCTGAAGTTCTAAAACCAGTCATATCAGTTGTTAATTTCATCAGATCCACTGGGCTGAATCACCGACAATACCGCGAGTTTATTGAAGAGATTGGAGAAAATGACTTACCATATCATACTGCCGTACGCTGGCTTAGTTGCGGAAAAGTCCTTAGGCGCTTTTTTGAACTTCGAGCAGAGATCGACATTTTTTTGAATGAGAAGCATCGCCCTTTTGCCGATTTAGATAATAGTGAATGGCTGTGGATGATAGTATTCTATGTCGATTTGACAAATCATATGAACGAACTGAATTTGAGATTGCTAAGAGAAAATCAGCTTCTCCCTGATTTATACACCAATATCAAATCCTTCAGGCAGAAAATAATACTATTTCAATCGCAATTACGTAAAAAATGTTTCACACATTTTAAAACATGTGAAATATTCAGCCACAGTACAGAGACTGAATTTCCCATCGATTTTGCAATCGAAACTTTGAGAGCTTTAAAGATAAATTTTGATACTCGTTTCTCAGACTTTAATGTCGTTGCGAATGAAATTAAGTTTTTTTAAAATCCTTTTGACTGACATTGAGACCCTAGCTCCGGAAGTCCAAATGGAAATTATTGATTTACAGTGCAGTGATATTATTAATAAAAAATATCAAAATTAATCTTTGTTGGAATTTTATAAGAGTCTTCCACTGGTACAATTTGATAATTTGCATAAATTTGCTCGTGGGTTGTTTTCTGTTTTTGGTACTACTTACTTGTGTGAGAAAACGTTTTCCAAGATGAAGTACACAAAGAATTTTTACAGATCTAAATTAACCGATGAGCATCTTAAATCTCTTTTAATAATTGGTATAAGTAAAATTGATCCATAACTACAAACTATTGTCGGTGGAAAATCACAATTACATAAATCTCATTAGTGTTTTTTGTTTTACTGTGATTAGTGGGATTCATTTCATTTATTTGTTGGTTATTAATATGCTTAAGCTTAGATACTTAAGTTAAGTTTTCTGCGTCATCATTTCTGTCGTTAAGTTTTACCTTGCAAGTAAATAAAACCGAGTAATTATCATTCTATGTTTTCTTCTTCAACTTATCACAGCAATAGTAACAACAATAAGACATTGGCTGTCGCGGGCCAGATTGATGACACTAGTCTTAAGCTGTCGCGGGCCGGATTGATGGCACTGGCGGGCCGGATTTGGCCCGCGGGCCGTAGTTTGGAGACCCCCGCTCTAAAGCAATAGATTTACTGACTAGCTATAATCTGACTGAACCTTATCGTACCTCACTTAATCTACTTGCATACATTCATTGGCAACCTCGCTATATGTCTTTCTTTACTTTTCTCCGTCGCGCTCTTTTCCTCTTCTACTTTCGTACAAAAATTAAAATTTGTCGATTACGGTATAACATATATAGTATATGTACAGGGTGAGTCGTGAGGAATCGGCCAAACTGTAGGAGTGTATTCTACAGGTGAAAGTAATGTAAAAAAAACTCAAATGTTGCTATCCGATTTTTATTTGTTTTCGAGTTATAGCGTAATTAAAAATAAACAAAATTTCATACATTGAAGTTTTTGTATTTTATTGGTATTATCGTTCTTTATAATATATTTTCAAAAATACCGCCATTCATTTCAAAACATTTTTTACATCGTCTACCAAGGGCGCTGGTTGCGTTCCTGATTGCGTCAGGTTGATGTTTGATATTGTCAGCAGCATTCATAATCCCTTGAATTAGTGCTTCACGAGTGTCCACTTTTACTTGATACACTTCATTTTTTAACCAGCCCCATAAACAATAATCGAGTAGCGTGAGGTCTGGAGACCTAGGAGGCCAACCAATGTGACTACCACGTCCAATCCAACTCCCTGGAAACCTTTCAGCCAAATGTTGCCTGACTGCACGAGCGTAAGGTGCAGGCGTTCCATCGTGCTGGTAGAGGATTTGGATTCTGATGTTTATGGGAACATCCTCTAGCAGTCCGTGCAATTCATTTTCTAAAAAATGTAAATAGGTGTCTCCCATGAGGCGATTCTCAAAAATGTAAGGACCAATTAAAAAACAATCGAACATACCACACCACACGTTTACCGAAAATTTATGTTGAAAGTTACTTTCGACTGTTGCGTGTGGATTTTCGTCTGACCATACATGCTGGTTATGACAATTATTAATACCGTCACGGGTGAATGTCGCTTCATCCGTAAACAGTATACGCGATACAAAACGAGGATTATTATTTATCCATCGACAAAGTTCCATACGTCTACGATTATCATCTCGTTGTAGGTGCTGTACTCTTTGTACATGGTACGGACGTAAGCCATGCTCGTGGAGTGTTTTTATCACCCTTGTTTGTGGAATGCCCAATTGAATACTAATTCTCCGTGAGCTGGTAACTACCAGCAGTAAAAGAACCAGTAAAAGAAGACGCAACTGCGTCTTCTTTTACTACATCCAGAATATCTTCTACTTCTTGTAATTGTTGTCGACTGCCTCGTTCAGATATTATGTTTACACTGGGAAGCTTTCCGGTCGCGCACAATGTGTTGAATACACTAATAAATACAGTTTTATTAGGATGTCTGTGACGTGGAAACCGTTGACGATATTCATTAGCAGCAGCTGTAGCATTCCCATCACAAAATCCATAAACAAACACCATATTAGCATATTCTAAATTAGAATAAGTGTGTGGCATTTTAGTTTGTTACACTATAGTCGTACAAACGTCAAGTCAATGTCACAATACCCGAACACAATGTTATAATTTACTCCAAGGTATAGGGAACATTTTTTATGATGGCAGCGCCCTCACTATATCAACGATGAACTAGAGGTAGTGACATTAGACGCATTAGGCATACAAACCACTCTACACTATTTCTCGACTGCTTTCAATGTCACTACCGCTAGTTCGGAAAACCACGAACAGGTAGCGCTTCAGCTAGGAAGACTTCCCTATAATGAATTGCTACCGGGGTTTCACTGTTTTTACGAATACATACATAATCATGGTATACTAAATCTACATTTTTAATTACGCTATAAATCGAAAACAAATAAAAATCGGAAAACAACATTTGAGTTTTTTTACATTACTTTCATCAGTAGAATACACTCTTTTAGTTTGGTCGATTCCTCACGACTCACCCTGTATATGTATTCTGTTTTAAAAATTTTATTTGATTTTTGAGTTTCGAAAGTGTCGTCTTTGTGAGGTGATTTATTGTGACTTAAAATCAGTTGTCAAACATCTGTCACCATATTACTTATCATTAGAGCTGAGGATGTTTGCGGTATAACCATGGTTATATCATATAACCATAGTAATTTACTATGGTTACATGATATAACCATGGTTATACCGCAAACATCCTCAGCTCTACTTATCATCATAAACGTAGAATTGCATTTTGTGTACAATCGTTCGCTGGTCGAGTCACGTATACTTTACTTTTTAAGTATCTCCAAAAGAAATAATGGACAGGAGATAAATCTGGCGATCTGGGTGGTCACTTTATTGTCCCTTTCCTACCTATCCAATGATTTGGAAAAACTTCACTCAAATAAGCGCGAACAGGTAAAGCATAGTGTGGCGGCACTCCATCTTTAGAAGATATAAAAGCACAAATACACCAAGAAATTATATACATTACCGCAGATGTCATCGACAACATTCAAAAAGAATTTCTTAACCCTGCTGTTAGATTAAAAAAAAATATACGAATCCTAGATTAAAAGACCATTTGGTCCATACTACATGTTTCAGTAAAAGTAAAATTTTAATCCAATATAATTATGTAATTTGATTGAATACCTCTTTAATATATTTAATTAATATTATTGTGTATCATGTCATGTGGCATCCTCCATCATAATCACAATACTACTGATAAGTACAAATTCAGTTGTGGGATTCCCACATGCCAGTTTACACTGCTTTGTTCAGTTTGTGTTTTGCTTTCTAAATATCCACACGCTTTTTCCATACTGTATAACGAAATGGCAAAACAACGTTACTTGAACGAAGATAATATTCATGAAGTGGTCAATTCAGAAAGTGACTCAGATATTTCAGATTCGAATATTGGCTGTAATTCAGAAAATAACGAAACAAGTGATTTTGGAATAGAAAGTGAATCAGACGTGGCTGCAATTAGCTCTGTGAATTCCTTGTATATTGCTAAAAACAAAATGGTATGGACTGCGACTCCATTACCTCAACCCATTAGAACTGCTGCTGAGAATATTATCTCAGCACAACCAGGACCAGCTAGATTTGCAGTATCTAGATGTAGTGATATGATGTCAGCATTTTTGTGTTTATTTCCGCCTCCAATAGAAAGAATCATTATCGAAAATACTAACAATTATATATTGATAATATGATATTGATGAAGACTTATTGAGAGCGTATATCAGGCATCAAATGCTACATTTGTAGCAAGTTTATCTGCAAAACCAACAGAAAAATATTTGGTTCAACATGTACTGAAAAAACTATCAATAAAATCAAATTTGTAGTAGAAAAAGCTTTGTTTTGATTTCAATCAAATAAAAATATAAACTGGACCAAATCTAAGATAAGTAAATTTTCATTTTTTTCAGTCCGGCTTAATGCCAGACACTTGAAATTGTGGATATAAAATTATGTTAATAAGAGAACATGTGAGCTGAAATCTCAAAGCAATAGATAATACCGTTTAAAAGTTATAAAGGTAACAAGCAAAATATTGGGCCAAATAGGTTTAATCTAATAGCAGGGTTAATCGCCTTGGCTATTGTCTGATTGTTAACGATGTTCAATTCAAACATTTAATTTAGATGATTAGGTTTTCATTTTTAATGTTTACGATAATATTACTTCAAAATTTCCTTATATAAACATCATGCAAAATTACCATGTCATATGTAAAAATCTGCCATTTCTAACTCTGTAATAAAAAATGGATGTTTATATTAAAAAAAAAAAATTATGTCATATCGGTTTTTGGAGTATATTTCAGTTTCGCGTAAGAAAACTGTAAACTAAAAATGAAAAGCGAGGAGCCGAGGGTTTTTTTGAAAAACTTTAAAAAAAACTAATTTTTATTGGATTTATCCGCTACTTTACGAATGCACAGTATATGTAGTGAGATGTAGACAGTCTATAAAGTAATAAACGAATATGTTTTTAAATGAGAGAACAATATTTAGTATTACATTTATTTAGTAACGGTTCATGTAGAGAAATTAAGAAAAAAAAATGGACTACTAACCCTTGCCCCCAATTTACGTCATGATCAGATATTACGTTTGTATTATAAATCATTTATATTTTGGTCTCACAGTTTCGGTTTTTGTCGATTTTTATTAAATTTTTACATTTTATTGATTGCAAGTTACGTTTTCCATTTGAAAATCTATAATTAATTATTGGCATTCAAATTTTTTCACTATTTAATAATCGTAAAACGACATTGTTCAACAAAGTATTATTTTACAACGGTTTTAAAAAATCTAAGAATTTACGCAAATATTGTATGTAGTGAGAAAATTATAGTGAAAACATTACAATACCCACGGAAGCATTCGAATTATTCGTACATGATGATATTTTAGATCTGATAATTTAAGAAACTAATCGCAAATAGTTTCTTAAATTATCAGATCTAAAATATCATCACTTACGAATAATTCGAATGCTTTCGTAGGTACCTATTGTAATGTTTTCACTATAATTTGTAAGTCTAGGTTTCTTGACCAAAATATTCATAGCAGGGCGCTGTCTTACAGATGGTTTGCTTCTTGACCATCTAGTACCATCTATCGTCAATACAATGTTCACGCCGTCATCATATTCTGAAGATTATTCACTATCAGCATCCTCGGATAACTCTCCAACAGTGTCGTCGTCATTTTCACTTTCATTATTTTCAAATATATTGTTTTCAGTCTCTGATATTTCTTCATCAGAAATATCATCACAAAATTCATTTGCCAACTTTTCAAATTCACTCTGAGACAAATATTTTCTCGCCATCGTGTTACAGATGTGACTAACAAGACTGAAAACATGTTCGAACACGCATAAATGCGAGTTTCGAGCAATGACGCGCATGTGTAAAAGAGTAATTGCATTAAAATTAGAGAATCATGATAGCACACTGACGACCACGTGGGGTACAAAGTGATCCCAATCGATTTTCTTTTTTTTTCAAATCAGTACATTAACTTCAGCAATAAATAAACGTAATATACTTTGAGTAAGGTCAAAAAACTTAGCTAACAAAAATATGAAGCTCTAGCTTTAAAAACTGAAAAAAATATAGCAATAATATAGTAATGGTCTGGTCATCTGAGGGTTAAACGTGATCTAATTTTTGAAATCTTTGAAATTAAAAACTAAATAGAATTGGTATTTAAATAGTTCTTAATGTCATTATGTTTCATAACGTTCATAAATATTACGTTAACATTTAATAGCAATCTTTTCGTTTACATATTCAGATACAAATGGGTGCTATGGTTACAATTGTCAGCCGTCCTACACAAATCTTCCAAGTGGATGTGGAAATTGTTATAATTACGGTTATTCCAATCCCTGCTGCTGGCCATATTACCCGTATAATCCATACGGCTCTGGAACAACATATGGATTTGGCTCCGGTCAACCAGTTACACCTAAAATGCCAGATGACGTAGAAGCTGTTACACAGCGAAATCCACATGGATTGCCTGTTGCGGAAAGAACACAAAGGATGACACAAAGTAGTGTTGACACAGAAGATACTTCAGAACTATATGACATACGAAGCCATGAATAAATTAATAATAGCATAATAAATATTCAAAATATGAAATCATAAACGTGAAATTTTAAATTTTTGATATTGTATTTAAACTTTTACCATTTATAATACTTTATCTGGTAATGTTTTATTTACTAACATAAATTTATTATGAATAGGATATTCGTAAAAGAAATAAAACAAATTTTTGTTAATGAAAATCATATTTATTAAATTAAATATTTCATATTTCACTTGATGACATCGTAACTTTGAAGAATAATCTTTAGTTAATTTAGAAGTTCTTATTGCTTCTAAAAACGTAACGAATTAATATAGACGAAGGTTGAATAAAAAGTACTTATTATTCTAAATTTATTTGATTTCGTTCAATGCATTTCCGACACAATACACTTATTCCAACGGTTTTTTCAATCGAACCAATCGATCAAAAGCGGTGTCTATGAAGCGGTTATTTGAGCTAGAAATAGTAAGTCACACGATGCTAAATTAAGCGAATATGGTGGTTGACGAACAATGTGTGTTGAATGCTTAGCCAAATAGCATGTGGCAGGAAATAAAGTGTAGCATGGCGCATTATTGTGATGTAAAAATCACGACTTCTATTTTCTTTCAATAATTCAGGGAGTTTTAGTCGTATGGCTTCGCGCAAACGACACATAACAATCAAATAATATTTCTTATTAACAGCCCGTTAGAATAAACAAAATGCTCTAACAAACAAATCACAGGTAACTACTAACATTATTTTTTATTTTTGGGCGGCTTTGAAGTGGTTTTATCAGTCATGCCTCCCTAGCCTTTGGTACGATACTCACTGGATTGATTGGCTGTTTCAAAATCCTAAACATAGATCCATGTGTGCTCGTAACGTGTTTCATGATAGATTGGAAGATTGGTAGTCAAAAATCACCTCTGTACAGATGAATTGAGTGATTTTTGAACTAATCAAGATGAGACAAGTCTGAAACCCAAAATTGCTTCCATCCATCCTAATTCCAGTCTTATGCACAATATTTTTAATTGTTAATCAACAATTTTGATTACGAGATATGTTATTTGCTTGACATCACTTTCATCAGTACATTTTTGTTGGGTTGCAGATTCGTGGAAGACCAATGTTATGTATCAGTTACTAGAATCACGACCCTTATGTTGTTGCTTCACCGTGCACAGGTTGTAAGGCTGTATGCACTTTATTTTTTAAATCTTCGGTAACTTGTTTGTTAAATGAATAAATGTACTTTGATCTAAATATATTTATTTACACTATACATTTATTTTTGGATCTACGACTTATACTAACATAAAACTGCTGTTGAGATTGGTGTATCTTGTTAAAATATGATTGTTTGATATGAATTGATATGAAGAGAATGTTGTCTTAAGACTGTGTGTCTTGTACTGATGTTCAGTTGATTTTGATCTCTTCTGTTTTACAAGTAGGTAGAAATATATCGCTACCCCTAACTATTACATATTAAAATCGTATTGGTTGAATAGTATATTGTTTGACGTCATAACAGGTAATTTTGTTTGTTCATTTCATATAAATTGTGCCTACGGACAATACCCAAGGTTTGCGATAGAGTCTTAAAATTGTTACTAATAAATAAATACAATATAATTAGTAATTAACTATTAGTAGGTGTCATAAACCTAAGTATGTAATTTCGGTTAATTCCTTTGTACAATAATGGAACCCTATTATACATATTTAGTTAATAGGTGGTCAGACCAAATATTGTCTCTTGAATGCGTTCACTAATAACTAGAGTGGACCAATCCGGAGCGATATTGGTAAATATTTCATATAAAAGCCGAAAAACTCCAATAGATATATATATATATATATATATATATATATATATATATATATATATATATATATGTATATATATATATATGTATATATATATATATATATATATCCCCACTTACTCTGCAATTACATACATTCTAATTTGATATTTGTAAATATTTCACATAAAAGCCGAAAAACTCCAATAATTTATCAATTGTTATATATATATATATATATATATCAATTTATATATATGTATATATATATATATATATATATATATATATAACATTTGATAAATTATTGGAGTTTTTCGGCTTTATTATATGAAATATTTACAAATATTAAATTAGAATGTATGTAATTGCAGAGTAAGTGGGGATGTAAACATTGCTGTCTACAAATTACAAAGCAAATCATACGAAATTTTTTATTTGAAAAATATGGTCTACGTGAACGGCTAAGAAATTATCTAAACACTTATATATATATATATATATATATATATATATATATATATATAAATTGATAAATTATTGGAGTTTTTCGGCTTTTATATGAAATATTAACCAATATCGCTCCGGATTGGTCCACTCTACTAATAACCCTAGGCAATAAAACAAGCGATCTGATGTATAAAGCAATAAATAAATTTGGAGAAAGATGTCAATTATTAATAACCCTGGGCAATAGGGTGAATAATTGGTCTAAATTATAATGTAGGTAATAAATAAATTTGTAAACGTAAACGTCTCTTTCTTAGAATTTAAAGAAAGCTTTACTATTTGAATGTGAACGTTAAATATTTTATAAAATTGGAAATGTTTATGTTTGAATTTTATTTCCTAGATCTACTTATATTTAACAATAAAAAAAGTTTGAAATTAAAATATTACAAAGGGATAGTAAAAGTATCCTCAACAACACGTTTTCTGCCTTTTTTAAACATTTTGTATCATCATCAACTCATTGAAGATGAGATATTATGAATTCATGAAACTAGTAACTAGAATCAATATAAGACATGACTGATTTGTCTCATTGCTAATTCTGAAGAAAAATTTAGTGGCTCACACCTTATTTATGTAAGCTTATTGTATAAGCGAATGTATTTTGTTTTTTTATGTTCTTTGTATGTATTTGTTATCCTGTAACTGGGTTTGACCTGTTGAACAATAAACAATATTATTATTATTAAACGGCTGAACGACACAAGTGGTAAAAGCGTCGGACGACAGAAGTAAGAGGTTGGTGGAGAATTCGAATTTCGGAACCAGCGCTTGAGAAGTTCGTTTTTTCGATATCGGTATCCTCTTCAGTTGCCTAACCTTCAATTTTGAGAAAGTTAAAGTTAAATTAACATTTCTACGCTCTTACTGTGAGGTGTAGTAACAAAGCCACAGAACACTTTGCATATATCATACACACTTAGGCGCGGCTCGTGATGACGTATTTTGGTTTGCAGTACAATGATACGAGTGCCTCATGTGTTTTCGGTGTTTACTAAGCAAACGTTACAGTTAGTACACGAGAATACACGAAGCACTCGGATCATTGTACTGCAAACCAAAATACGTCATCACGAGCCGCGCCTGATTATTACACACTATATTCGGTCCTGGCGTTTTGATTAGGTTTCAGCTTAAAATATTGTTTTGCAATTCACAATTTACAAAGAAAAATTCTAAAAAGACCCCTGGTTGGCTTGAACAGTAATTTTTCTTACTGGTCGATATATTATGTATACATAATGTTTCTAAGTAAACCCCCCGTCCCCAAATGTAGATGCTCCATCGGTCCGGTGGCGTCTGTAAAAAAATAAAAAAATCTTTAGGTTGACAACGTAGCCATTTTTGCACCGCATCTTTCACTTTCTCATTAGAGATAAAAGACTAGTCTTCCAAGAACTTTTTGAATGGCTCAAAGAGATGACTCGGGACCAAGTCTGGACTATATGGGGAGGTAACGCAATTTAGCCAATGTATTGTTCGTTAGATGGGCAAGCGTTATCTTGTAAAGAACAACGCCCTTGCTTAGGAAACCGTGTCTTTATGTTCGTTGGCCAGCTTAATCTTTTCAAAAAGCTCACTGCAATAAGCTGAAATAATTGTTTGTCCATCTTCAAGAAAAACGACGTACATCGGTCCAATAACGTCCTAGAATGCAGGAACCATCATTTGATCGACCTATGTTTGTAATTTTAATTTTTTTGGTGGAGATGAGCTTGAGTGACGCCATTCCATGTTAACATTTCTGATTTCTGGGATATAATGGTGTTACAGGTCTTATGAGCTGTTACGCTACGTGAGTAATCGCTTTCATACTCGCAGCGGAGTTCTCTGCAAACCTAAAATCGCTTTTGCTCTTGTTACGCTGAAAGTTATTTTGGAACCTACCTAGCGGTAACTTTACTTAATTTAAGCTTGTCGTGGACAATAGTGTGAACACTACCGACACTAGCAATTTCCTTCACATATATTCACCTACGCTGCGGATCATTTCATAAAACTTTTGGAATGTTCCCAAGATTCACAGCAAACGTTGGACGGCCAGCATGCGGCAAGTTAGACACGCGTTCACTGCCATCCTGGGAGGATTTACATCACTCAAAGACTGTTCTGAGTTATAAACATTCTTCTCCAAACTGTTTATGAAGTTTGATGAATATAATTCGCTTTTACACCTTCATTGAACAGAAATTTAATAATTATACGTTGTGTAATAAAATTTGACAGATTGTTTGACATTGTTAATGCAACTGACAGTATTGACGCAATCAAGTTGCAGTTATTTATGGTTTTAGCTAACATGGCTATTTCAATTAATATAACACCGCTTTACAGTAGGTATCTCTTCAATATGATCAGAAAAAAATAAAATGCAGGTCAAATTTGAATTGTCTTTGTATGAATGAATTAATAAATGCCATGATTCTGCAAGCTAGTTAATATCTAATAATTCAGAAAAATAAAACAACACAATTAAAATTAAATATCTTTATTTGCTACTTTTTTTTTCTTAAGTTTTACATAATATTATATAACTATACAATAACTTTTATGAAAATACATTTACTTACGAGGGAGCAGTCATATTCTCTACACAATAATATTAAAAATATGTTATTGTATCTTGTTGTAAAGAGCGGGTATGGGTTTTCGTCTTATACGATTATTAATACTTAGAAGACTAAAGAAAACATCTACATTTATTTTTTGATATTCTCTTTACCCACGAAAATGACCAACGTTTTCTACAGCTAATACATGAAACTGAAAGAATTTTGTTAGAAATCACAGTACATTGTGTATAATATACATATAATATATACCTAACATTAAATAGTTGTCTAATCTATGTACTTATAGTTTAACAAGGCAGTGCGGATTTTCTTTAATTTGAAAGACTTTAAAATATAGCCTCTTAAAAATAAAATGAGATATTATAATATGTTTTGAAAGAAGTACAAAAGTAAGTGAAAAGTCTGGGATTCTGCTACGTATTAAATTTTTTTATTTGTAATTTCAGTGTTCATACCATCAGTTTCTATAAGGTCTATTAGCTCTAAAGCCTCCTTTGCCACCAGCAGGCTTAATGGAACAATTACTATTTCATAATCTCGTAGTGATTCAGACAGTAGCAATTTTTTGTGAAACATATTTTACAAAAGAAAATTACATTAAGTTATATAAGGATAGAAAAGGTAAAAGAAAAAAATTCAAACAATAGTAATAATTAGAGAACGGACACGCTTACCACCCAGTGCAGTACTGGAGAAAGGCTGTATTTTTAAAATATTTAATTTTATTTATATAATTGGAAAACGAACGGGTTGTGATCTATAAAATTACAAAATACGTATGTATTTGTTGAAAAGTTGTATTTTTAAAGTTTTTAATTTTATTTATATAATTGGAAAACAAACGGTTGGTGATCTATAAAATTACGAAATACATATGTATTTGTTGAAAAGTTGTATTTTTAAAGTTTTTAATTTATTTCTATAATTGGGACATTTTTATTTGTTCATTTTGTCGTTCAAGTTGAGTAAAGGAGTATTAATATTGACTAGCAATAGTTTCTCAAGGTTTTCTTCTGTCAATTTTGTTCTCTTTGAATTAAGTACATCCTTATGAATAGAAAACGTCCTTTCTACATCGCAACTGGTTATAGGTGCATACTGGAAATATTCTTTTATTTCTTCATATTTAGCCGTTAGATTTTGTGGAATTGTCTCCATACATAATTGCTGCAATCTAATTAAATCTGGATTTCTATTAAGAATTGCTTCAAACTTTTGCCGAAGGCCACATTCGAAGTCACTTGGAATACTTTTCAAATTATTAACAGCCACATCTATTGTGGTTAATCCGTCATTTAATTTGAGATTTCGATTTTCAAAATAAGTGATTAGTTTTGGCAATTTTCCAAAGTGTTCGCGTAGAAAGTACAACTGATTTTTTAAATTTGGGATTTGTGTGAGCTCCTTGCACTCTCCAATACTTCTAGCATCCTCCTTTAGAAGTGTTACGAAATGTTTTAGACTATCGAAATTCTCAGCATAATAACTAGTAGCTTCCAGCCATGTTCCCATCTAGTTATTACTGGAGTGGGAGGCAGTGACAAAGATGGAAATTTTTCCCTGAAAAGAGCTACTCTCAATGGTGCTTTTCTGAAAACTTTTTTAAAAGCTGATACAAGTCTATCAACTTGGAGAGCATGTGCTACACAAGTAATATGCAGCATATTAGGATATGTTTTCTTCAATAGTCTGCCTGTTTTTAACATATACGCAGCACTATCACTGACAAATAAAAGTATTTTTTCTTTGTACGTGGCGTCCGAATGAAGCATTTTTTGCATATTCTCCTTAATGGTTTCAGCAACTGTTTCCGCATCAACTCTATTTATAACACTTGTTGCTATTACATATGAGTTATAGGGAATAGTTGGATGTAGTACACCAGCTACAACATTACCACACAGCGTCCTAACATATCCACCGTTTCGTTGGCGCTTATCCATATGTATTGATTTAAAAGATGGCTTCTAATGCGTTCTACTGTTCTCGTATAGCACCTAGAAACATAATATTTGCGTAAAGTTGATTCATCAGGAACATTTCGACCAAAATATTTTTGAAGAAATATTTTTAAAGTGGGATTGCTAAGTTTATTTAATGGAATATTAGCCGCCATAAAAGTTTTACAGAGTTCAGATGTGTTTGCGATCCTAAGTGACGAATTTTTGACGATATTTTACGGATTTTGTAATAAATTTCGGAATCACTGACAATGGACAATCAGTATGACCGTCAATCCAACTCGCCATTGTTTTACAATGCCGTTCTCGACATTCTTCCATATCATGTCTGAAAAAGTAACTTAAACAATGCTCTAGATCTAAATAAATGAAAACTAAAAATGTGTGCGTAAGTTATTGAAACTGAACGAAATTCAATGCACGCTTACGTCGAAATAATTGGTAGAAATAGATTCAATCAAACGATATTAAACAGGATCTATCACGAAAATTACGATGTAATTAACAGTTAAAACTATGAAAACAAGAAACTTACTCACAGCACTTTATTTATCTTACGAAATGTAAACTAATAAATAAAATACATTATAAAAACCCCGCTTCTATCTACGCTCATGGAAATACTTTAAAAAATACTATATTCTCCGAATACAATAGCTGACTTGTCCATTGTTATCGCGGCGAGACCAGGTGTCCGAGTAAGTCAAACAAATACTTCATTGAATTACGCCGGGATGTACTGAGCGACGTTATACACAATTCCAATTGCCGATTGCGTTTTATGGAAATTGCGTCCGCTCTCTAGTAATAATAAAATAAGAATCCAGTGAAGACAGTTATTGTAAACACCATAAAAAATAAAGAGCAATATAGGCAAAATACCGAGTGACTATAAATGAAGAGCAGACTTTCAAATCGCGTTTTGGCATTTTTTGACTTTTTGACCTGAAGGTGACGTCGGATACTTTATAATCTAAACTATTAAACTAAGCACTCCAAGAGAATCTAAGAACATTATTTCACTTATATATTTAACAAAAATAACTGGACAAACTAAACGCATTTTGTCCGAAGACCAAAGACAAACAAATAGCATTGTAGCGGACGAAATGCGATTTGTTTGTCTCTTAATACTTTTTTTCCATTTAACATCATTTATTTACGGAGAGTGTAATGAAATAGTAAGTTTTTGGTGATATTACTGAAATGTAATAGTTATTTATGCACCAAGGGCGTTATGGGTATATTGCTCCGAGGTCGATGTTAATTCAGCCCGAAGGCTATATAATTGCTATAGCGTTATTGGTTCATACAAGATTTTATTTTTCACGAAGAATTAATTTCTTAAGCGGAAATTTTAAATTACATTGGAAAAGTTCCGATATTTCTGTAAACTGTCATTTCGTTGACAGTCGTTACGCATCAAACATGCCTCCTTGAATTAACGATTTAACCTTAATTTTATTTTAAATGACAGTTGTCGACACTTTGAAGTTTTCAAGTTGTCAATGTTTAGATACTCTTAATTTTAATAAGGAATGCTAAAGTTTTGCCTCTTTCTTTCTTAAAACATCAAATTATTAGTACTGTAAAATGTATATCCTTTCTTCTCGGGCCTTATTTATACTCACACAACATTAAAAACTGTGAATAAATTAGCGGGCATTATGGGCCATATCGCCCGGTTATAACGCCCACGGGCGATATGACCGTGTTTATGGTAATGGTAACCGCATCCAAGGTGAAATGAAAAATAACACTTAAGTGAAAAATAAAAAGTTTTAATTGAAAATAATTGAAATAAAAAATTATTGAAGGCGGGCATATAGTAGTAGGTGATATAAATAGAGGAACAAGAAAAAGGATACTACGACAGAAGAACGTAAGAGAAATAAGGAATGCGCATTCAAAATTTTGTAGGTTATGTTGAGTTTTGATTAGTTTTTTATTAGTTTAGATATTCAGATTTGGACCAAAATTTACTGAATTTTGAGATTAGATGTGTTCATAAGACAGAAAATTTAAATGTAAGGAACTTTTATTTGATTTAAAAATAATTGACAGAATTTCTACGATGACGCCGAAAAAAACAAATATTCACAAGATAACAAACTCAGATGACGGATGTAAAGGAAACAATAAGACAAAGAAAGAGGGAATGGAAATTCACATGATTTTTCATAGAATTTAATATAAGTTAATATAGCTTAGATGTCTAATACAATCGAACTAGTATTATAGTTCCCTTCATTAAGCTTATTACTGTAGTTTTTATTAAGGTTCGGAAGAACGGTAAGAAAGTCCATGTTTGGCAAAGATTGTGTTCGATTTTTTTTAAATTGTGGCCCAAGAAGACTTCATACCATGGCTCGAACTAGTATTATAGTTCCCTTCATTAAGCTTATTACTGTAGTTTTTATTAAGGTTCGGAAGAACGGTAAGAAAGTCCATGTTTGGCAAAGATTGTGTTCGATTTTTTTTAAATTGTGGCCCAAGAAGACTTCATACCATGGCATTAAAAAAGATGCAAGGAAAAGGCATAAAAGACCATCACGGCGGGGATATGAAGTCCAAGAAAAACGTCCTAAAATTAGAAAGTGTTATGAAATTAATATCGTCTTTAAAGGATCACGAGAGCCACTATGGTTGAGCAAAGTCAAGAAGAATCTATTTGTCATCCGAGTACAATATAAAAAAGCTTTGGATGTTATATAATGGTCAAGTCCAAGATGAATCACTTCAAACAAACTACAAGTATTTTTGTTGCGTCTTCAACAATAAGTTAGGTAGGAATTTTTTAGATTTTTTCCATTTTTTACAAATATGCTTGATTTTGAAGCTTTTGGGAGGCCTGCTACAGATGTTTGTGGCTTTTGGGTATGACCCAAAAAAACAGAAATAGACAACATCAAGGATGAACTGCAGAAATTAAAATTAAAAACCTAAACTAACTGCAGAAATTAAAATTAAAAACCTAAACTATTTATAAAAAATGTACAATTGATTTTTAAATTGATGAAGGAAGAGTATGCTGACAAGTGTGGGGTATTGTTTCGATCTACAACAGGTACAAGTCCTACCTAAAGCACCTATTACAGAAGCCTTTTATGCATTTTGCATAACAGATATTTTAACGACGATTCCTGTTTTTTATGCTCGACTTGAGCATGAAGCAGGAAGAGGTGTGGTGGAAATAAGTTCCACGTTGACTGATTTCCTAGAAAAAAACTGATTTTGACCCAGACGTTACACATCTAAGATTATTTTTGAACGGATGTGGATGAATATCTTTGTTAATACTTAAATCTTCTCGGAGTGTATATATTAATAAAAATGCTGAGTTACAATTTCACACGAACACGTGTTCTTTATAAAACCTGATGTGTTTTGAAAACATTCCTTCGTATATAATATTAACTTATACTGAATAGGATTATGGAATGTGGGGAAAATCTGACAACTCTACTGATTAGTTTAAAACAAAAATGTTTAAATTTTTCAAGTGTATTCAAATATTAAATCGTGCATTCCATGGAGACACCGTTATACGCATAATAAATTACTTCGACTTTGTTGTAGACTGATGTCACTATTTATATTTTCCTTGCCGTTAGCTGAACGTTCAACTTTATATGAAAATTTTTTGAAGACTGTCTCATGCATGCAAATTTCTTTCCCTTCAGTCAGCTCTTTTAAATTAACCTAATTTTAAAGGAAATTACAGCTCGCTTAAATTTGTATATGTAAAATATACATAAAAAATAAGAATACTAGAACAGAATACAAAGTGTTACAAATTGAATGAATATGTTGTATGTTAAGCACGTAGCTAACAATGTTAGAGAAACTGACAGTATTACGAACAGTGAAACGATTTAAAAAATATTTAAAACGCGGCAAAATTTAAAGAATGATTCTACAATTATCAACCACTATGAAACTCTACGAACGTTTTAATAAATTAAATATTTTACTAGAGAGATTTCTAACACAAAATTCTTCTGTAACAAATATAACAAACACACATACATATCGTATTTGTTCTATATTTGGTATACGAAAGTCGAGTGGATTATGAATTTTCCTTTTCAGCAATAAAATTATAGACAAAAAAGATACTTAATCTAAAATTTATAAATTAATTTCTCCAAAGAAATTATTTCTTTGAATATTTTAAAGTACGTTGTAAAATTTTTATAGGTTATCACCAGACATAGGTCAAGATTAACAAAAATATTATTAAAAGATCGGATGGAACACAATACAAGGACATATTTGTGTGGAAATTGCCATACAGATATAGACACGTGTTCTGTCCTACAGTGCATGATGCAGGAGACAAAATTCTAAACTCGACTATTTTACCGTATACAGTCAAGGCATAAAATATAGCATGTAAGAAAGTTCCGTGTAGTTCTCATCTTTGAAACTTGTTTGTTTCTGTTTTGTAACTTGCTTTATTAATAAATAAAGCGTTTTACTTTAGATTCGCATTATAGCGTAAATTTTCATATTAATGCATAGAAGAGCTACTTCTTTTAAGTATTTATACTTGACTGGATTTAGTATTTCACCAGATCAGTGATAACGAATTTCAAATGAGTTTTTCCAATCAAAACAAAACTACTTAACCTCACTTTGGTCGTCTACAAATATTAGGTTAGGCGTTTCTTTTATTTTTAAGGAATATTTAATTTTTGTAGATGTCGAAGTATATTACGTTTGTTCGTGTCAATTGTTTCTTTTCTTGTAGAGTTTCAAGTAAATTAATATTAGACGGCAAATAATGACAATCTGGATTAAACAAACCAGTAACTATTTTTATCGGTTTTAAATAATACTTAAATGTTTCGCTTAAACCTTTTTTAGTTTTATACTTTTGTACAAACTCACGTCACGCATCCATCCATACTAAACTTTGGTAAGTTAAATTAAGAATTACGAGAAGCTTTGTTGTTAGAAGAGTAGTCCGTATTATGCCCGTTGTGGACCGCCAAAGTGTCAACCACTAAAAACAGCTACAATTTATCAATTTGTCTACCATTTTAACTTATTTTTATTATAAATTTATACATTTTGTCTTAATAAAGCACAATTATCATTTTCACTCATTCACAACTGAAAATTAGATAAAAATTTTTAATTTCAAGCATTATTCATTAATAAATTTAGTTTTTCAGGTTTCAGTTTCAAGTGTATCAATTTTTTTTTAATACGAGGGATATTTCCAAAGTTCTGGGAATTGTGCTCTAATTAAATTACGCAAAACTTATTCAGTCTGATTCAGGTGTTCGACCGATACAGACGAATTTACGTAGCACTGTTTGTGTAACCATGAAAGACGCGGCTAAATCTCAAAGAAGAGTAATTTTCTTTGAAAGAGGGTGTGAAAACTTCAGAAATTATTAAACGTTTGCAAGGAGTACTTGCTGAGTCTGCAGAATCTAAGTTCTGTATATTTGTGGATCGATCATTTTAAAGTGGTAGAACATCATTAGAAGACGATCCACATAGTGGTCGCCCGGTAAATAGTCGGTAAATGAAGGAAACATTGCTGCCGCGGAAAACCTACTAAAAGAGGACATACTAATAACTATTTCTCAAATTAGTGTATGCCTAGGAATAGGTACACGACAAGTTCATGAGATCTTACATAATTGTTTGGGCGTAAGCAAGATTTCAGCCAGCTGGGTGCCAAGGCTGTTGGGACCGGAACAGACACTCAATAGGGCTTCCTTATTTCAATCCTTCGTCCAAAAGTCAATCCAAACAATGGCGTAAACCCGAAAAAGCACCTCCACTTAAGGCACGTGCACGTGTTGGAAAGGTAATGCTTACTGTATTTTGTCATTGCGAAGGGATTATTTTTATGGATTATCTGGTGAAAGGTAGGTACTACAATATTATTCGAACATATTATCTGAACCACTGCGGTAAGCACTTATCAGAAAACGGCCTGGGAAGTTGCATAAGTGTCCATTATTGCAACAGGATAATGCAAGACCGCACAGCGCAAGAAAAACGAAGGATGTTTTGAACGATTTACGATGGGAATTACTTCCGCATCCACCGGAACTCGCCTCTTTCGATATTCGGTGCTGGCTTTTTTAGAGACTGTAAAATCTTGTCGAAAATCCGACCCATATTCTCAATGTTTCTTGAACTTTTCTTTCTACCTGAACGACCTTTCCGTGGAGATAACATAGAACTCGTGATTAAATTTTCGCACCAGCAATAATATAGTGCGCTTTGCTGGTGGTCGTTTGTTGAAACGTTCCTCGAAGCGAGCAGATACAAATTGTAAACTGGATCCACCATTTTGCCCTATTCCGTATGATTTGGAATAACATTCTACAATAAACGCTTTTTCTATTTCACTAAAGGGAATTGTTATCGAATTTTATATTCGCTTTGCACAGCACTAACTACTATTGTCACTTTGACATAAAAGTAACATTTAGTTTATCAAGGATGCCTTGACTAGAGGTCATTTAATTTCGGTATACTTTATTCTGTGTCATATTGTAAAATCTGTAAAATCATTTAAAAAATTAATTACATCTTAAGTATTACTGTCAAAAACTAAATTTATTAATGAATAATGTTCGAAATTAAAGATTCTTATCTAATTTTCAGTTGTGCATGAGCGAAAATGATACTAATTATGCTTTATTAAGACAAAATGCATAAATTTTTAATATAAAAAGTTAAAATGGTAGAAAAATTAATAAATATAGCTGTTTTTAGTGGTTTACGCTTTGGCGGTCCACAACCGGTATAATACGGACTACTTAGAAGACATTCCGTTTTTCAAAGTTGCAAAATTCAATCCTAAAACACTTTCTTAAAAAGTAGGTATACAAGTCGAACGATGTTTGATGAATCTATATTTAGAAACCAACCCATATTGACCAAAAACATATAACACAATTAATTCAATAGGGAAGATTGTTGTAGGTCATTATTTTTCCAAGAAATCATAGTAATGTACTTGTATTTGGAATACAACTCCATATTTGCTAAAAACTGACCATGTGCTAAAGGCCATATGTCACACGCTGCATCGCATTAGTGCTTTAATTTTATGCTCATTTGAGCTTGAAAAAGCATTTAATAAAAACTTGCAAAGAAGTTTTTGTAAAAGATCCAAAAATTGCATTCTTTGGAGAAAAAATCGACCATTTTCCACTTTTACTGGCAATTTATTAGATGGAGAACATGAATTGAGGAAACTATATTTTATTCGCGAAACCTTGGAGTCTTTTCAAAAAAGTTATACATATTCTTAAAGAGGACAAAGAAGACAACTCATTGCAGACTCCATCTCCCTCATTGTATTAGGCAGTCTTTCATTGCGAGACTTAAACTTAAAGAGCTATTAACTGCTCTTTTAGTTTACTTACTGTGCAATCGCACTTTTTACAAACTGCGACGAGGAGAACATAATTTCATATACATTTAGTGACTATTAACATATAATATATTTGAAATAGATGGTACATGTAACAGAAATTGTTACATGTACATCAATCCTATGAAGTAATGAGAGAGTTTACGTAAAGACAACACAAATTGCAGACCTACAGCAAGTCAAGCCCTGCGTCCATCTATATACGAATTCTAAACATTAAACAAAGAATAATTTTTTTTTAGATCGGGCTTTCTTTAGGAAATAATGTAAAAAATGTAAAATTAAGGCAGCTATGGAAACAAAAATTTATTTACTGCTGGCAGCTTAACTTATAAGATAAGTATTTGTATTGGACTCTACAAAATCCACACCCGGTTACATGTAGAGGTTTTCATTTCAACAATGATTTACAATTAACATGGCATTTGGTATTTCCAAGGGAAAATTTTTCTCTATTTAAATTTTGCCTAATCGTTTAAATACTGACGCATACCTAGCATTTTTGAAAAATGACTTTGAGAATCTATTAGACGACATGTCAATTGCCCTGCGAAATAGAATGGTAGTGTTATGTGGCTCCATTCTAATATTAGTGGGAGATGAATTGAAAGGCGCGGTCTCGTTCATTGGCCTGCAAGATCCCCGGACCTTAATTCCCTATGCTTTTATTTATGAGGCCACTTAAAACAATTAGTTTATTTTAGGTCATTTAATACTATTGAACAATTAGAAGATATCATTTTTAATGCAATACAAAACATTGTGAATTTTGCAGAAGATTGCAAATTCACTTGTTTTGCGTTGGCAGGAATTTTGGAAAATGTACTCCGATTTCGTAGTAATTCGTTGCAAAACGATGTAATAATTGAAATTTGATTATTTGTTTGTAATTTAGTGTTGAACAAAATAATAAAGTATTTCTTTGTAACTGAGTATTTCCTAAACGAAGCCTGATCTGAAAAAAAATTATTCTTTGTTTTATGTTTAGAATTCGATTTTATATATGTATATACATATATATATATATATATATATATATATATATCTGCCATTTCATTTTGGCAATACAGTTACCAAAGCCTGTTTCATGATATATCATCTGTTTTCACCGACTGTGACGGTTTAGTCTACAGTTTGTATTGTCTATTCGGAAATAGTATTTCACTAAGCTGGTTCACATTACAAGTAAAACGTTGCAATCGCCGATGGCGATTGCTTATATGCAGTCAAGAATATTAACCAAAAAAATATGATTCTCTTCCTAAATTTGTTGTATTTAGCTGTGTACACCACACCTTACAGATCGAAGGCCCGCATGTAAAACTATGGGGCGAATTATATGTGGACGTTTGAACGATTGGAGTGGTGTTCATACTTAAATGGTGATATATTTTTGAAGATTTTATTTTATTATTTGTAATATGATAATGCAACAACATTCATATTTAAACACTCTCATTTTCAAATAAAAAAAATATAGAACAAAGTTTTAAATTAAAACAAAAACAGCTACAAATGCACAAATAACGTTATGATGAATGCAACCTTTATAACTTCCTATAAGTCCTACCACCAACATAAAAATGAGTGATTATATTCGACAAATTAAAATGAAAAGTACTGATATGTTCTCCTCGTCTTTCTCCGTTCCTTCAAACGTGTCGGTTGTATAATTGTCCGATATAACTTAACGAAAGACAACTCATAATTATGTGTAACTGTATTTTATTGCAATATTTTCTAAAATTTATAGTATTCTTTAATCTTCACCATAGTCTGATTATTACCTACAAAAAAAATTTAAAAACAATGTGATATATCCAGGCAAGAATTATTCAGTTTTTCATTCCGTATTTTTTTCTATTTTGTGAACTAATGAATTTGTATGATTTAAATTAATGAAAAGTGCTTGTGTCTACTACAAATATTTGTATAAAAATAAATAAATAAGATACAATTTTCATGGGAAGATGTATTACATTTAGTGATATTCACCGTAATTGTAAATTCATTAATAATAATTTATTGTATGTTATACGAGATCACTATAAATAAAATAATAAAAGAAAATCTATATAATTGTAAGTACTTACTGTATATAGTCGATTTAACGGAATTTGTAACTATTAAAATGATTTTAAAACACAGGAAGTGGTCGTTCGCTTATACAGTAAGCAGAGTTTATTATGAAAAATAAAAATTGTACGATCAAAGACGATTCAACATAGTACTTAGTAGGATAGATAGCAAATAGAAATTATTTGGCCACAGTATAAACTCCACCAGTAATATCGCTCTGGAAAATTATTAAAATAAAATGATAACTCGCGCAGTATCTGCACATATATTCCTTTATTATTATGCAGATTTCAATTGAGATAACGTGAGATCAATTCAAGACGCTCTCAGCTGATCGAAAAATTTATTTTGAGAACACTGACAAGTTGGTTCTGCACTACTGTCATGTTGACGTTTATATTTTGGTTATGTTGGAATATATTCAATATATTATTACAGTCAGATAAGTCATTAAATTGAGCTATAACTTTTATTGTTGTGCAAAATATTACAGCTAATAACATAACAAAGTCATAAAATCTAAATAAAACCCGATATGTATTGTAGATTTAACTATACAGAACACAGATTATGGTTCGTAAACAAAATGTAAACAAGAAGCAACAGGGTAGCAAATAGTAGAAAAGCAAAATACACTAGCCTGGTGTAAAGTTGGATCACCTGGGGGCGTCTTGAATCGAGCTCACTGTAGATAGACTGATAGATAGCTTATTCAAAAAGTAAAACAGTAAAATTCCCTTTACGCTTACTGTAAGCACATGTTCAGGAGAGAAAGAGAGCATATGCAGATACCGGCGCGTATTACAGTTTGATTTCAAAAGATCAAAGGTGCCGACACGAAGTGATGCTACTGAGTAAGGTTTAAACTGTAATTTGGCATTCCAATCGCAATTAAATAACAATTGTGTAAGGAGATTGTTATTGCCCTTATATTATAATGGAGCTTGAGGAACAAAAAATAAAATTCATACTATCAGGGATCTTCTCTAGATGTAGTGGCAATGTCTTCAAAAATAATGATAATAGTCTTCGTACTAGCTTTCCAGGCCTTTCGTGTAGTAACATGGTAACGTTGAGCCGTTCGGTACACTAGGATGGAAACGTGCTTAGCGCTACGCATCGTTATTATAACCCCAGAGTTTTACCTTCAGATACTAATTTTTTGCCAGCCTGAGTCGAGCTGGAATCGAAAAACGCCATCAATATTACTGGCTAGACCAGGGTTCGAACCTAGCCCATATAGATTCATAGTCTAATCACCACTAGACCAACACGGTTGTGTGTTCAAAAATTATTTTGAAAAACGCCTGTCTCTCTGTAATTTAAACCGCATTATTAACAATTTTGAAAAATTATGTTGTGTCTCAACTCGATATCATAAGAGGCCTAGAAATGGAGGCTAGCGGAAAGTAAACTCCATACTAAAACACTACTAAGGGAGCTGGACGCTAGACTTTTAGCCAACCTAATTCGTAGTAACAAAAAAGAAATTATTACCGGCTTAATAACCGGACATTGTCCTTTAAGGAAGCATCTGGACAGCATAGGTTTAGTTAGCAAGCCCTGGTGTAAGAAATGTGAAAAACAGGAGGAAACTAGCCTTCATGTAATATGCACTTGTGAGAAACTGAAAGGACTCAGACAGAAACATTTCGAAAGAGATCTACTAGATCCTACGAGGGTACTCAAACTTCCCCTGATGAGGATAGTGGTTTTAATCGACGACACAAGATTAACAGAGTAGAACTGAGAGATTGTGGGTGGTACAAAGTGCGCTGAGCTCAAGTGCCTGGACGTGCTAGCGTCCAACCCAAAAATTAGAAGAAGGTCTAGAAATAATCATTTAAATAATTTTAATAAACAACGTAATATGTTCATTGGAGCTTCTGTAGAAGAAAATCTGAAGCAAACCGGCAAACAAATTGCAGATCATTTCATTAAAAAACCCAGGAAATACTTCCGGAAGATCATTATAAACGAATGGAGTTTTATCATATAACGAGCAAAAATCCGATCGAAATGAGAGTTTTACAGTGTAGTATTATTAATTAATTAATTTTACTAGTTTATTTACTGATGTGCCAACATTTTCTTTGTATGGGTATCCTAAAAATACTCTTTGCTATTGATAATGATATGAATCAAACCACATTTGCTGCTTTTAGGGTAGCGAGAGATTCGCGTTTAAGGCTCCGCTTACTGTATATTACGATTAGTTAGCAATGTCGATAGAACAGCCGATTATAAATGATTCGTTCGAGACTACTTGTACAGTGCCTTGATCTAAACATATTGTTTTAGAGAGTGGCAATAAACAATTACTTTAAAGTATGTTTCAAGTTATAGCGCGTAGTACATAGTATACTATATTAGAATCTATGACATCGCATTATAACCTGAAGCGAACTTTACACATGACATTCAATAGTTTATTGCAATCAGTGATTTGCTCTTGTATAAATCCGTGATATAATAAATCAATAAATAACACCGACTCTTTATTGGTATACTCATGTTAAGGACTACAAGTATTCTAATAATCAATTACGTTGTAGATATGTTTCCTGGGTGTTGTTGACAATACAGTTACATTCTTAAGAAGATTCCTGTATGATTAGCGAAACATCCAGAGTAGAAGACCACCACAACACCCGGAAAACTTATCTATTATGAACAACGTCTGTGACAGCCGACATTCAATAAATTTCTTTCCCATGTAGTTTCTTTCCCATGTAGTATGCATGTGTATGTTAAATCGAATATATATCGTATAATAGTACAAAATCATATCTTTTAGAGTTCTTTGAGATTACATTCCTTCATAAACTTATGAATTATAAAAACAGATCGCTTAGTTTCTAGAATGATCCAGAAGATAGCGTTTAAAACGCAAATCACTGTTATATTAACAAAAAAAAACTCTGTCAGTTTAGTTTTTTTTTTACTTCCAGATGGAATCAAATTTTTAGTACTGCTCTTAGTGGTGTTGCATACACTGAATAAAACTAGCGTTAATTCGTTCCAAATCAATGAATCGTTTCTATTGCAGGTCATTGTTTTACTATAAAAGTTTTCCAATATTAACTAGACAACATGTATGAATGAAATTTGTAGTCAAACATGAACAGAATTAAATGGCATTTTGTGCTCAACCAAATTACTGCGAAAAGCTTTTGAAGACTTTATCGCAAAAGAAATTTCAAAGTTAGTTTAAAAAAAGTAGTTTCGATATTTTCTTCAAAATAATTTCATCTATTTGGTCGGCAAATCTTTACCTCAGATGCAAGTGGACAGCAAAAAGATGTTTCAGTTTTTGGTAGTCTTGAATTAAGATTGTGTTTGCACTACTTAGAAAGAAAAAAAGACAATGTTTAAAAAGAGCATTTCTTTACAAAATTGGAAATTCAGGCCAGCTGTCCATTTAGTTAGGATGCTCCGGTAAAGAAAATATCTACAGCAAAACTATTAAATGCATCATGCATTAAAGACCGGACTAAAAGGCACCAAAAAACAGAATAATCAGTTGTTTTCTGGATTAGCAGTTTTTTTTTATAAAAGTTTGGTTTGAAAATGTATTTTTGATGAAAATAAAATGTTATTAGATCAATGGTTTTCGGGAATAGTAATTTTCTTTAGATAAATTTGTTTAGAAATGTATATTTGGTGAAAATAAAATAGTATTAGTTAGGTATAGTAATTTTTCTGTTGTTTATCTAATTTTTATGTCTTTTTTAGGACCTTTATGCCTTATCAAAAAAATATATGCCTTTTTAATAATTTTCTTTTGTCAATTTTTTTTGCCTTTTTAAGTGCCTTTTTCTGTTTTTGGTGCGTTTTAGTCCTGTCTTTAGTCATCATCAAGAAAGTAAAAATATTTCTAACTTGCAGTAATGTAAAAATTCGTTGCTATAGAAATTATTACAGTGGCCTTTTGAGTAGCTTATATGTTAAATAAAAAAACAATTAAATGAAAATTATGGCAGTTATACTTGTTCAAATGCTTCTTCCACTTCTACTATGAAAAATTGCTATACTCCTCAGAAGCATCTGATTTAAGTCTAGCTTCTTCTTTTCATTTTCCTGACTTTTACAATTATGTTTAATTCTATTTGCATATATTTATTTCAATGTCTGGTTCAATTAAATTGTTACAGTTTCGATCACAGCACAGCGTTTATTATAGTATCTTTCTTAAGTACTTGTCCACTTAGTGCTTTGGGAGTTATTTTTTTCAAGGTGATCGTATTTTTCAGAAATCTGGATGCTATAATTAGTATACTAATCTTCTTTTAGCAAATATTGACTTATTTTAAGTCTCTCTGGTCTTCTCTTCATGATTAATGATAACTTATTTAACTTTTTTAAAATTTGCATGTATCTCGATATACAGGTGTCCTTGAAATAAAGCGACAACGTTTGAAAAATGGAAAATGTAATTATATAGAATATAAATCCAAAATATTGCGAGTCAATTACGACGCGAATCCCAAAATTAAAACCTCATGAAAATTCTATATTGTGCCGCCTATGAATTCAAAATATTTAAAATTTGTATACATAATAAATACCTCTATTGTTACACATACATATGATACAGCGTATGTTTACATGCTTACATACGTAACAGCTGTCGGCGTTATAAAAACTATAACATTGTTGTGTGCTAAGGTTAGTAACAACAATATATTTACGTACAAAATCAGCTGTTTATACATTCAAGGGAATTATTAAAAATTGCATGTATATTATGTCAATGTTTGTTTTTTGTTACGAGAAGTAACATATATAATATATTAATATGGATTCAGAATATCGTAAGAAAAATCGCTATTGAATTTACACGCAAACACATGCTGCATTATTTATGTTTATAAAAACTCTAGAATATAACATTATTTAGACAGCTTTGTGCGGTAAGGGTCGCCTGTTAAAAATATATATTTGCGTATGAATTTGTTAAAAATGTATTAAAAGATGTGTGCTTTACGGAAATTGCACGTCCAATTTGGTAACAATCTACCTTTAATAGAAGACGTAAATGTAAATCATATTGAACGTACACATGTAACGATCGACAACTGACTGAATTAGTGACTATACTTAAAGCGAGACCGACAATAACAAAACTACTCTTTTTGTTATTGTCGGTCAGCTTCAAGATATCGTCTTCGATACTCTTAATGATATAGTCAGTTGGTCGCACAGTGGCGTGACAAAAGTTTTTATCTCGCACATGAGAGGGAATTTTGGGAAAATATTTTGTATTTATATTCTATATAATTACATCTTTCCATTTTTAATACGTTATTTTCTTCAAGGGTTTTACAGTTTTCTTGTCTTTTTGATGTCAGTTCTAGACTTTGTCCTACAAATTAGTACCTACTATGGAATAGTTTGATTTATTTTCCATGTTTATTGTGTTGTTGCTTTATTATTTCAGTTTTTATTTCTTAATACATGTTTATACAGCTGGTACTTCCTGTTAAGCAGTGTTATTTCACTACTACTATATTTTGTTATCATTCTAGAAACTTTTCAATCTATATGACAATCATTAATTAAAAATGTTTTAACATTCGGGTTAAAAACCGCATGTTCCCAATACAATAATAACATACAATAGTTATAAGATGACTAATAAAACCCTGTTTCTTCAATCAAATAAATTTAAAAAAATAAAAAATATATATAATATAAAATAAATATATAATTTTTTCTTCATAAAAAATATATTTTAAAGGTGTATTTTTATAAACCTAAGACGAAAAATACTCGATTTTTAAAAGGATTTGACAGTCTCGCAATTCGTTCTAGCCTCACTCGTAATCTTTTAATGCAAAAATATTTATATGATTAATTTACTAATGGTGATGGTAATAAAATTGAATTACTAAAATAAACTTTTTTTTCCATTTTTATACATACGTATCAAGAGAATGTTAGGAATGCATTGCCATACATTGTAAATTTCGTGTAAGTAGATTATTAGCGTGGGATAATATTGAGTAGATAAATTATAGAGGCAATAGATTAATTGTTTTCAAAAATATACCTCACACACATACATAGTTTTATCCTTGAGATACAAGAATAAACATCATATCAGCTCGAAAACCAATTTCTCATAAATTGAGAAATATGAACTATTGATAATCTTAAAGAGGATAATGAAGGTAGGTGAAACTATATTGAAATATAAAATTTCAAAAAGCCTTACTCACAAAATATAGTCAAATATTTGTTAAAATAGGTTTAATAGCAAATGTGAGAATTGAAGTTGCAAAAAAGTGGAACAACTGCAAGAGAAGATACTTGCAAGATAAGCAAAAGTTGACCTTTCACTTTCTTTCTCTTTAAATTAAGGAAAAATAGTATATTGTGTAACGAGTGACGAAAGTAACATTTTTTTAAGCGAGAGAACAGTTTACTAAACGAGGCGAAGCCGAGTTTAGTAATGTTGGCGAGCTTAAAAGAATGATTTCGACACTACTAAAATATTTCTTCCACGATCCTTTATAATAAGACATTTTCCGTCACCCAATGCTCCAGCAAAAAATTTGATTTCCGTCACCAGTGAGAGAAAATCTCATAACGTTAACTTTCATCCCAACAGACAAAAATTACCTCCGCTTAGTTGCGGATGACATCATTATTAAATCAAGTCGTTTGTGCTGTTCGTAGCTTTATCATGATTTTTGATTCAGAAAGTGATTTAGATATTCCCAATACTCCAACAGAAATAGTAAATCAAACTGAGAAAACCTCTGCGGACTTATTGCCAGAAAAATCGAAAAAGAGGTATTAAGAAATTTATGTAAAATTCATTGAATAGGGGGCTGATAATAGCGTAAATTCATATTCGGAATCTGTGCTACTTGCATATTTTGCAAAATTGTCAAAAAATTTGAAACAATCGATCATCGTCTACTTCAATACATAAAAAGTTTGATTGTGAAACCCCCATAATTTTTAATAATTGTTATTAATCAATATTTAAATCATAAGTAATTTAAATATGATGTATAGTGTCGTAATTTTTAATTAAAAATCAAATATTTATTTATATAATTTTTTTGAGGTTGTTATGTCATAGATGAGGTCGTAGAAAACATATACCTAACTAGTTTCTTTAAGCTCGCGAACATTACCAAACTCGGCTTCGGCAAGTTCTCTCTTTCTTAAAAAAAAATGTTACTTTCGTCACTCGTCACACAATATACTATTTAGTTGCATCTCAATGCCTAACTACAATTTATCTCTGTTTCTGTACGTCTAACTCTCCACAATTTTTTAGGATTTCCTTTCTTCTTCTTCGTGATGATCAATGATAAATTCTATATACTTAATAGGAAACCATAAAATAGTTGAAAAAGCTATTTTCATTTTAGAAAAACATGTTATGGCGACAAGTGTTGAAAAAAAGAAGTGTTAGTGAAATAATAGAGGTGATTTCAGAACTTTTTGATTCGCGTTAGAATCAATTTCTATGGCGGTGCCCCTTAGGACTACTCTATGCCTTATAAGTTGTGCTTAATAGTTACAGGAGAAGAAGGAGAAGGGATATAATGTACAGATTGTCTCACTATTTTTTATTATTAATTTTAGGAAAAAAGTTATTCGTCATAAAAAGTTCTGCATGTTCTAAAATCTAAAATACAATCATCAGATATTAAATTTTTTCAGTCGTATACGTGGTTTAACGAAAAATATGAATTGAATCGATTCTGCCTTTACTTGACGTAAATCCATATCAAATGATAAAAAACACAAACACTGTATTAGATTTACACTTTGTAAATCTAAGAAAAATATGAATTTTACTCAAGAGTAAAGTACCTTTATATTTGACAATATCGAACATTGTTATAAAGAAAAGTTGATCAGAACTAAAAACTACGTTCAAATATGCAATTATATCCATTTACACAGAAAATTATTTTTTCTTTTTTGTCCACAATATCAATGCAAATTTAACTGTAGTTACATGTAATCTAGGTTGCACTGACATATAAATGATTTGTTGACAGTGAGTTTCAAAACGCGTTAGAATTTATGTCACATAAAAATGGTAGCGTTATTAACTTGTGAAGAGAAAATAGAAATCGTTTTGATTGTGGGAGAAAATTATAAAACACATAGAGAAGCAGCCCAATAAAAATATTAATCATTCAATAGTAAATAAATTTAAGAGTACTGGAAGTATTAAAAATAATTTTACTGGAAAACGCCAAAAGCTGACTGCCGATGAGAATACGCAGTTTGAAAAAAATACACCTATTCCAACGTTTCTTCCAGTCTTCGAAACATTTATTCTACCCAGTATAGTCTCCAAAGCGGACTGCGAATTCTCTAGGATGGCTTCTGTTGATTCAAAACGATGTCCACCGAGGAACCGAGGAAATAACAAAAGTCACCTGGAGCCACATCTGGTGAATATGGTGATTAAAGAACGACATCTACTTTATTTTTGACAAACTGACAAATAATGTTGGCAGTGTGTGGTGGTGCATTATCATGATGCAAAAACCATAAATCGTTTCGTCATAATTGTGGTACTTTTTTACCAATTGTCTCACGTAAACAACGCAAAAGATCTAAATAGTATTCTTACTTATCATGTGTTTCATAATCACAACAGATAAATGTACATTGAAAATAAAAAGATTAGTAAAAAAAATAACAAAACCTAATTTTTCAATGTAGTTGCATATTTGAACGTAGTTTTTAGTTCTGATCAACTTTTCTTTATAACAATTTTCGATATTGTCAAATATAAAGATATTTTACTCTTGAGTAAAATTCATACTTTTCGATAAACCGCGTATACGACTGAAAAAATTTAATATCTGATGATTGTATTTTAGATTTTAGAATATGCAGAACTTTTTATGAAGAATAACTTTTTTCCCTAAAATTAATAAAAAGTTTTCCATATGGTTCCAACTTAGTGAGACAGACAATCTGTATATCGAAGGAATGTAATATAAAGAGATATTTAAGCAATTGTGCAATGTCGTAAATCAACTATTGAATGAAATCTGAAGTTGTGTTGTTTGGAAAGTTACGCAAAATCACTCATTCCGCTAAAAAAATAGAATATAGTGATTGCAATAATGTTCTTTTTCTCTTTTTTCAGATAAATATAACTAGAGTTATTAATAGAGCAGAGAAATTGCACCATACGCCAGAGGCGAACGCTTAAAAGTTAACACATCAAATAAATAGTAAGAAATAAATTATAAAACGTGCTCAAACACTTATGGTTTTAAGAGTTTTCCATAAAGTCACAAACGCGAAGTTGTTAAACATTTCAATCATTAGATACATATGTTTCACAGTTGTTACAGCCACGCTAGTACGATGTGAGGAATAAATGTTTTTTAATGCCGAAAACGGACGGAAAATGGAGACGGTTGTCTCCATTTAGTGATATTATATTTGCATATTTAAAATAATAATGGATCTTTAGACGCACCTTCACAAATTTGTCTTAATATGAGAAAATCTTTGTCTAAAACACTTTTAAATTTTTCTATTACAAAATCATTTTTTTAGTGCGCACAGCTGTGCGTGAACACAATTTCAATGGAATTCACTAACGGCATGAAAACATTTTGTATTTTTACTATTCGCTTCCCAATTCCGAAGTAATTGTTCTGAATACTTTGTAAATCTGCTTTAACCTGACATCTTGAAAGTTTGCCTGTCCTTTCTTGATAGCTGTAGCTTCTTCCGGATTGAATTTTAAAAGTACCTTCTCTACATTATCAAAATATTTGTTATAAAATGTGTTTTTTTAAATTCATACTCGAAGATAGCTTTAGAATTGCGAAAATGTGATCCAGCCACATTATATTTGCACGTTAACTGTCAAAACGTATTTGAGTTATATAATTGTCAAAATGTATTTGAGTTGTCATTTGTGTTTTGGTTGCAAGTTCATACTTAAAGATAGCTTAAGAATTGCTACAATGTGATCCAGCCACACTATATTTGCACGTTAACTGTCAAAACGTATTTGAGTTATATAATTGTCATTGTATTTGAGTTGTCATTTGTGTTTTGGTTGCAAGGTTCATAGTTTTTCTTTTAGTGAATATGGTTTTAATCCGAAAACAATAAACCTTTATGACCTAGGCATATTTTCGCAACGGCCATCGAGTGGGAGGTGAATGGCAATACTCTACTCAAGATTGTTACGATGAACTTCAACAGCAGTATCCTAATCTCGCATTACCATTTGATGTTTTCCGTCAATATTTGCGTCGTTATGCTGAACTGTTTTGAGACTGACTCCATTTTACGTAAAGAAGTAAGTGGATTACCTAAAAAGAGAACCGTGGAGGCAATCGAACATGTAAGACAGATTATCGATGAAGTGCCCCGAACATCTGTACGTCAGCTAGCACAGCAAGTTGAATTAGCTCCCAGTACTTGTCAAAAAATATTAAAGAAGGATTTCCAATTGTATCCCTACCGTATGTTAGCCGCCCAACAATGACATGAAACTGATTATCCGCAACGTGTTATATACTGCCGATAGTTTCTAAACGCTGTTAATAATGACTTCTTGGAAAGGACTTTATTTACGGATGAGATGTGTTGTCATTTAGAAGGCTACATTAATTAACCAAACATGAGAATGTGGAGAACCGAGAAACCCAATTTAATCGACGAGGTTCCACTTCATCCACAAAAGGTAGGGTTGTGGGCAGCAATTTTAAGTTTGACCATACTTTTTTGAAGGTAAAAAACAAATAATGTTCTTATAATAAACATTAACAATGATTTTTTTCGGTACTTTGAATGCAAAACGATATCGAGAAACGATTTTTTAATGCAATTCACGACGATGAACTACAATTTGGGTATTTTCAAATCGTTTGTTCCACAAGATTCAAAGTATGTATTTTACACGTTACTTGTAAGAAGTTACCACTGTGTTCTTTAAGAGATGCGCCTAAGGAAAACATGTTTGTGGCATCATCACTCATAAACAATAAAAATTGCTTCGTTGAAAGTTCAATTTTGTTCAACGAGTTCGAAATCATTTCTAGAATTTCATCGGCAGTACAATTTTCAACTCTTTTGGAAGTAAGATAGGTGGTTCTATTGTACGTATCATTATATTCACCAGAGAATGTATTTTGAGATCGGTGGTTTCGTCCATACATAACCACAGTTTTTGATCTTTCAATTGAGATTTAATTCTTCTTTGAATATGTTCACAAACAGATAGTAAATTTAACGTTTTCCAACTTGGTAATTTACAGTACACATTGGAATAACACATCAACCAAAAATGTTTCATTGGATCATCCGGCACTTTTTTTTATAAGAATGCTGTTGTGATGTTTATAATTCCTTTTGGACTAACACATTCTGCCTCAATTACAAACTACACATTAAATTTTTGCGCCATCATAAATTAAATCCGGCATATCTGCAATCAAGTTTTTATCTGCGTCTGACATTGGTCGTTTCTGCGAAATACGTAACTGCGACATTTTTAGAGCAAACGTACAACAATAAAGTAGTAGCTACATGTACGAAGTAATGCAGAGCACGCTCGACATACATCAGCTCTAGTATTCCGCTGAAGCTGTACTGAAGGCTGCAGCGATTGCGGCGCCTTATTAATACATATCGGTGAAGCGCGGGCCACTAGCGCGTGGCGCAATTTCGCAACTCCAGTTATTACGATCTCAGCGGTTGGAAAGCATTTTTACGTAGCTCTAAGTGCAGCGTAGTTAATATAAAATAGGCAAAGTTATTACAATATTCTTAATGCAAAAATATCCTTATAATCATCGATTTTCTTGCCTTCTAAATGTAAATACCCCTTGCTTAATAAAATATAGCGAATTTCATAAAATTATAGAACAAATTTGGGGACGCTTAATTTCATTAATTTCTGCTCAAATTGATTAATATTAGTTAACTAAAATCAAATCAAGTCGGTTATTATTTACATTAAAATCTTTTGTCCAGGACTATTGTATAAAATATTCATTATGTATGTGTTTCCTCAAGCATTATGATATCCATTAATCACGAGTGAATAATGAGATCATAATTCACTGTGACAACCATGATAGAAAATCTTCCGACTAATAGTTTTACCTATTTTGTTAGTAAGCCACGGCTATCATCTAAAAGTCAAATTAATTACTCAAATTGAAACGTCAAATTTTGAATATTATATTTTTAAATATTTTCATAAATGACTAACAGTCGTGGATAAAGTATAGTATTCTACTTGCATATAATGGCTATTATTCACACGGGTGATTTGCGCCATTCGCTTCGCTTGACCTTGGTGAATAATAGCCATCATTATATGCTTGTTGAATAACATACTATTTTTCTAGACAGGTAAAGGCTTGAACGAATTACGAGCACCTTACAAAAAATAAGGTTAATCCAATAAAATTATAGATTCTTCTTTCTCTTTCGTAGAAAACAATATAATAAATGATAAAACTGGAATGAAATCTAACATAATGAAACGTTGCAACCATTCGTGGTTTCATCGAGACTAAGTGATTTCAAGAGATACGCGTTTTGTATGTCAATTTATTTAAGTGAATTAATCTTATACCGTCTATATAGACAGTATGAAAAAACACAGCACTTGTAGTTGTTTAATTTGGAGTACGAAATTGTATCTACAACATGACCGTAATAAATTTTTGTGAAAATATATAATAGAACGCATATATATTTTTTTTATTATAATAAGGAAAAATTTAGTAAGCCAAAATATATTACTTTGAATGCTTAACAATAATACTATATATTTAGAGAGAGACAGGTGTTCGCTCGGGGATGTTACGCCGACTGGACTTACTCGAATGAACCTCTCCACAAATTATAATTTATTTTGCAAATTTAAAACAGTAGGTAGTTTTCTTTTAAATAATCTCGGTAACCCGAGATGCATAAACCTAAATAAATATGGGCTAACTTTGGGACTATTGCCACGTGAAACAAAGAAAGGATTGTTATCTATATAGCAAAATATACCAAGGAATCCACTTTCGTCATTAAAATCTATGACGTAATAGTTGTGGTACAATTATGTGAGCATTGTGTCGACTTATATATAAATTGAACAAATTTTCTAAAGGCAAATTTTTAAGTTTACTATTTTAACAACCAAACACCTTCAACCTACTCGTACTGTCAAATGATTTGGCAGTAACATGTATCCGAGGTTCCCAGATTTAAATAGTTTGGACTTTTTCTTATGGGGGCATCTTAAAACTCTGGTTTACAGTACTCCAGTAAACACTATACAAGAATTCAATGGCATAAGAGCTTCCTGTGATCTAATAAGAAATATTGAAGGCATTTTTCATGAATATGAGAAGAGCTAAAGCATGTATCCTTGGAATTTTTTTTCGTTTTGGAAAATTGTTATTAATTTGTAACAGTCAATTAAAATTGTTCATTAATTTGATCAGAATTGGTTATTACTTTTCTAATGGTTTTTATGGTTTATAATATTTTTTATTTGACGAAAAAGCAGTGGAGTAACATTACGATTTTCTTCTTAGAAGCATGACACTCTGTATCTCGGAAAGAGAGTATTTCCGGACTCATATTAATATTAATTTTTTTTTTCTTAAAATAACCTTAAGAATAACCCCTTTCAAAATTAACATTCAATTAAGAAACAGCCTGTATATGCTAATATTTAGAACAAACAGTTTATACAGAGTATTATTGAACACACACTGGCCCAAAAAGTAACTGTTGTAATTTTATTAGAATTGTAGAATAAATTTTTTTCTTGGATTTTAAGGTGCTTCTGTATTTAAAAAAAAATTAAATAAATTAAATCCTCAACGATAACATGCCAGTAAACATGTGCTCATTGGTTTCGCCACGGCCGGGCCGTGCCAATGAGAATTCATAAAACCACGTCGAATTAATGCGACAAACTTTCCTGATCGTCAACTGCTTTCGCATGTGATGTTTTCAGACAGTATTTCAACGTCTAAGAGAAACTAGTTCGTTTCAGAAAAGGTCTCATGATACTGGTTGGCAGCGAACAGCATGTACATCGAAGGCAGAAAAGCAAATTTTGGATATTGTGGAAGAAAATCTCGAAACAAGTGTTAGAAGAATATCAGCGCAAGTGGGTAGAAGCAGCTATCTTGTTGGGAGAACCCTTCATGAGCAGCTACTATACCCCTACTATATTCAACTGGTACAAGCCCTTACTGCTCCGGATTATCAAGGGGGACTGTGCTTTTTACCTAAAGCTGCTGAACGGCCAGATTTAGTTGCAAGCATCTTTTTTACAAATAAAGCTATAGTTGAATTCAGACTTCAGCAGCGTTTCAGTTTAAACATTTGGTTAAGCATAATAGGCGACCAGCAACATACCTCAATTTCTTAAACACTACTTTACCAAAACTTTTGGAAGATTTACCTTTAAATTAGAGGCGCAATCTATGGTTTATGCATGATGGACTTCCACCGCATTTTACGCTTGCTGCTGGGGAACATTCGAATAATGTATTTCCTGGTAGGAAAGTCTCATAAGGTAAAGTGTGTATGTCTTACGCTTTCTTGAGAAGCAGATTGCTGTATTTCACTACCTCGCTAACAGATAGAACCGTTTTGATGTTATCCACCCACGATGTACTCCAAGGTCTCCATGTAAATAGCCCATGTTGACAACGCGCTTACGTTCCTTGGTGTTCGAATTTCGCGCGTGGTTACGTCATAATGTTACGGGAGGTAGGTAGTGGAGGGGATCAAAAACGCAAAATTAGACCTGTGTTAAATCTTATGGGATTTTGGTGGGGGGTCCCATTGCATGACCTCAAAGATCTCCCAATTTAACTCTGTTGGACTTTTGTATCTAGAGTTATAAAAAGTTTAGTGTGCGTAACATCGGTAAACGATCTTCAAAATTTGCACTAACGAATAGAACAATGTTGTCAGATAATTCCAGAAAAAACAGGGTTGGCTTGGCGACCGATTGCGAGCTTCGTTTGAACGAAGATGTAGATCCTGTTTCGATAGAAGGACGGCATTTTGAACATATTATTTAGATATAATTATTTTTATTGTAAAATACAAAAACAACGAAAGAAAATTTAAAGATAGCTAGTACCTCGTAAACAGTTGATTTGCAGACCAATGTGTATTAAGACTTTTAACTTTATTTTCGACTGTATGATGTCCTTAAGATTTTTAAACATTGTTCAATAACACTCTGCATAACTCATGAAAATCTTCGCAAAAAATTTATTATAACTAGCTTAACAGAAAATATGAGATTTGAAGCAGTAAAAAATACACAAGTGAAGATAAGGAATGAGCCACAAAAAAGTTTTGAGAGTATGCCATGGATTAAATTCGTTATGTCTTAGATTGATTAAGTGATCCAACCTACATTTCGTACTATTAGTAATAGGTTAAATCATAACTTGTCAATTTGACTTATGATTATTTACAAATGACACTTCGTCAATTCTGTAAGCTCAGTCGTGACTTATATGTCTATCTCAGTCGTTCATGGCCTAAATAGAATACAAATTTTGTGGCTCGCTTGATATGTTAATTGCAATACATTATCTGTACATACAAGGTTGACCTACAAAAGCAGAAAACGAGTTATGCATACAAATCAATGCAAAATTAAAATTAAAGCTGCTAGTTTGCTACTAATTATTGCGTCTTCTACATTATTAGCAGAAAACGCAAATATTCAAAAACGAAGACGGTGGGTTAATCCCCGGTTAAATATAAAAAAAGGAAATATAAATTTAACACGGGAATTTTTGAATACCAACGATCTAAAATCACTCGAAAATCACAACCCCGAACAATACGCCAAATGTAGGTTATATCAGGTTATGTTTGAAAAAAGACGGGAATTTTCATATGTTGGCTATGATAAAATCTCTAAAAAAAATGTTCTATTACTTGTGATGCAAGAAAAATTGCAACAGCTGGCCGAAAACGATTGGATGGCGCATGCGTGCAATAAAAATTGCATGCAATTGAAACTGCAAACTCTAAAGCGGCCTTAACGGTTCTTAATTTAATCAGAAACCTAAGGACCGTTTTTTCTCGTTCAATTAATTGGCGAAAACATATTCTTAGTTTTCTTTATATCTATAAGTATCTCAATGCCTAATTGGTATTTATCTCTATTTTAAGCATATTATTTGATATTCGATTTCAATCTTTATAGTCGCTCTAACTCATTTCTACCACAATCTTTTAGGCGATTCTTTTCTTCTTGCTGGTGACGATTAATGATAAATTCTGTACACTTAATAGGAGAACGTAATCAGTTAATGGAATTAAAAGAAATTCGGCAGACTATTACAAATCATTACTCTGTGTATTAATAATGATTTATTGAATTTCTGGCCTTATGTTGACGTAATTTATTCAGATAAGGCCTTCGATTAAATTTATTATAGAATGTTACTGTCTAAACTTATCTATTACGACTTTCTTCCGTTAGTTTTTCAAATTCTTATTTATCAAATAGGAGAGGTTTTGCTTGCATAACAATCTCTGAAAATCTTGAAATCTCGAAAATTTAAAATGTCTATATGTTCAAAACAATAGAATATACTTAAAACAAGAGACTATCTAGTTAAAAAAATTGTTATGGCAGCTTACACAGTCAAAGAAATTCATGAAAAAGTTCATGAATTTATTGAAAATGCATCCTTGTATTACACGATCAAATATTTTATTGAAATTATCCAGTCAATGCCAATCATAAAATAGTGACTTTTTCTTACAACCAACCTGCTTGTGTTTGCACTCATAAGTTGAATAGGTTATGACAAACGTATGTTGACTTTTGTACAGTAAAAATGATGACTAATTATTATAAGCGTTTACTATCTTCACTTGATCTTTTTCTATTCTATTTTCTATTCTATAACTAGAGTTGTCATTTTTCCCTACTCAGTACAAGTTAATATGTACAAATGTGTTCAATATAATATATATAAACATCTGGCCGGCATACACGACCTAACACAATGCATACAATGAACTTACTTATCTTCAAATTCGCAATCTTTCATTTGTAACTGGGTGCGTCTTGTAAAAAAAAACTTTTCGTAAGCATCTCTTACAATAAGTAATTTCTTTGTTAATACTTAAATCTTATCGAACTGTATACATTAACAAAAATGCTGAGTTGTAATTTCATACGAACACGTATTCGTTCGTATACGTTCGTACGTATATATTAACTTATACTGAGTAAGATTCTGGAATGTGAGGAAAATCTGACAACTCTATAGCGATAACCACTAATACCTATATAACCTCTAATAACACAACTATTACATTACATGCAAAGTTGGCAATAACTTTAAAACCAAAATGTAACCATAATTTCTCAAAGAAGAATTAGAGCTTGTTTTAATTCGTGAATTTCTTCATGTATTTATTGTCGTCAAGAAATTCACAATTTTGTGTTACACGTTTAAATAGATTCAAGGTCACAAAATTTATGAATTTATGTGACCGTATAAAGCCGCCTTTATATTTTCTACTTGCTGTACCATGTTAACTTTTTTATATTTATCTAAAGTTACCGAGATTATTTAAAGAAAAATTACCATCTCCAATTTGTAAATAAACTATAACTTAAGTGTAAAGACCAGTATTCTCAGTCGGCTCACAGAGACGCGGACCAGCGATAGGTTTGGGAGACCCACTTTACCAGCGCTTCGTGTGCAATATGTATGTAGTACATGAATACGTGAACAGCTGTCATAGTGTGAAGTTTTTTATAGACGTATTTACGAATACGCGTAGATGTAATTCGAATTGAAAGCATTTTTCTAAATAACGCGAGCTTTTATTTCAGTAAACCCAACGCACTGACCTGTTGTTTACCTATCTAAGTGCCGGGTCTTTACTTATGTGGCTTCATTATAGAGGGAATTTCGGGCTCTTTTGTAAAATCAAACAATGCAACAGTTATATTTGAAAATATATACTTGTTTCACGATATTCCACCTGAATGTATAGTATTATCACGCATTCGGAGTAGAATATTTCTACTTATTAAACTTTTTCTTCATCACTCACAATAAAAGAAATATAAATGTATCAATCAAACTGTACAGCCAATCTTCATACATCGTTATATTATTGAAATGCTGTACCTGTGTTTATCACCGAATTAAACAAATACTATTAATGTATCGTCCCAATATTTCCTATAATTTGTTTGAATGTGTTAACATGAAAACATAAAAAAGGTATAAAACCTCTTATCACAATTAATACTCGCAATAGGTATAAAATAATTATTACGGTGTTGAACATGGGGCATTATAAAGCTAACACAAAGAATCGCAACAATGTGATTTATTTTAACCTACTGAGGATGACAATTTAGTTTTAGAAATACGTATTTAGGATACTAGTATTAGTTGTGGTAAAGAGTTTATACCTTAAGTTTTTACTTAACCAAAGTCTCCGAAAAAAGGCTTTTTGTTAACATGAAGTTAGTTAATAAAGAATGTTTCAAGTTCACAATTGAAATAATATTTCAAATTTAACAGCTTTGAAAGTCAAAGAACGGATCCTTTGGACTCATACCGTATAACATGAAAGGAATGTTCAATATCAAACAATATGATAGCAATAATAATGCAGTCGTCAATTAATTTATAACGTTAGGTAGGCCAAATTATAAGTTTCTCAAGCTAAATCATAAACTTGAATTTTATTTAATAAAAAACATTTATGTTAAAAGATCAATTTCTGAGATGAAGACCAATATAATGGAAAACTTATAACTTACGGCCGCAATAACAAATATCAGTGTATTGTAATCCACTAATCCTTTTTTCTTTTCCTATTTGGAAGAAATATTTTTTGATCATGCTTCGTGTTCATTGTTATTTATACCGATTAGAGCTTCCGTTTGTTCTGAAGACATCTCGGGGAACCTAAAACTACTGTAGAAAAATCAAGTCAGGATGTGTATAATAAAATTAAATGTCAAAAATTTATAATCGGATTAAAAAAAAACAATTCACTTATGTTTTGATTGTAGTGTTTTAGGCTGCATGAACGTGTTAAACATACAGTGAATCTACTTAAATTGGAGACATACGGAAAACTTTGTTATTTTTAGTTTTCATACATCACCTTCAAACTTGGGAAATAAATGAATATCTATTGTTAAAAATGTTATAAATAAATAATTTTCGTAAAAGTGATCATTTAATTAACCACTAAGTAAACCAGTAAACCTGCTGCAGAAGGTTTAACATATTAGGTCTAACATATTAATTAATAAATAAATCATATAAACAAAAAGTTCTGGGTCTTAAAGCGTTAACACAAGATGGACAGATTACAGAACTTATAATGTGTGGCTCGATTGTGACATGTGCGCAGTGATTTATTTAACAGAGTGTAATTTTCAAATAAAAGTAATGAATAGCTTATTGCTAAAACAATTTATATCACTTTTAACTGTTTTTAGTTGGCTATTGCATCCTCTAGTTTTGAATGGGGTGCTTTATTTAGTGCAATTAGACCCCTAGTTATAGTAACCTACAGTTCATAAAGTATTTCTTTTCAGTCCAAGGTCAAATTTAAAGGATAAGAATACAGTGCAACCTTGGTAATTCATACATGTGTTATTCCGAAATCGCGACAATCCGAAATGTCTATCTTGCTAATTCGAAATTCATTTGCGTCAGACCTCAAAAATCCGAAAATCGTGCTCAAACCTGTCTGCAGCGTTCTGTCTTCAGTTACAGCGTAAACAGTCGTGTGGCTGATATAAGACGGGTTTTGTGATTATGTGTACTAAGTCAACAGTGTTTGTTACAATGTCTAAACAATAACACAAAACCTTGTCTCTTGGACAAAAATATGAAATAATTTAGAAACTAGATGACGGCCTACCACTTTTACAACTTCTGCGGAATATGGAGTAGGAAGGTCGACTATTACGGACATCCAACACAGAAAAGAAGAAATTAAGGGGTACGTAAAATTGCATGAAGAGGAATCAACACAATGTTTAACGTTGTAGTCTGACATTAAAGAAAGCTGAGTACCCAGAAGTAAAATTTGCATTATACACCTAGTTCCTGCAGCAAAAAAAAAAAAAAACGCAATCTATCAATATCGGGAGAAATCCTGCAATCCAAGTAAAGGCAAATTTTTTTTACAATAAAATAACTGACCGTAACGACTTTAGTGCCAGTTCGGGTTGGTTTCAAAAGTTGTTTTTGAAAAAAGTACGAGCAATTAATTTTAATGCTCACCAAATATACAATGCGGATAAAAATGGATTATTTTGGCGCGTTTTGGGATGACGATTCAGCGCCGGGCCGAAAAATAAGCAAGGATGGTCTCATGTGCGAGCGCGGCAGGGTCCCATAAGTTAAAATTGTTAGTTATTAGCAAGACCGCACATCCCAGACCATTAAAAGATTGGCGTCAATCTTTGCCTGTAGGATACAAAAATCACGGAAGTGCTTAGATGACGCGAGATATCTTCAAACAGTGGTTTCAGCATGACTTTATTGCCTCAGTGCAAGCGCATTTAAAAGAACTTGGTCTAACTCCCAAAGCACTCCTGACAATGCACCAAGTCACCCCTCAAAAGAAGAACTACGAAGTGAAGATGGACTAATTTCCCTGTTATATTTGCCGCCGAATTGAACACCGTTGCTACAACCAACGAACCAGCACGTGATCCAGGCAATGAAAATGCACTATAGAAAGCAACTTCTCCTCCACTTGGTTTCGGACGAAAATGATCCTTCGAACTCGCTGAAGTCTTTCAATTTATAGAACGCCATTTTCAACCTTCACTCGTGAGAATTTATGACTTCGAACTTGATACAAAAGTCATGGAACAAATTGTGACCGGCCCAATTTCGAAATGATTATGGCAAAAAGGATATACCTTTAGCGGAGATCAGAAGAAGTCTAAGAGCAACCGAACAAGAATTCCAAGAAATTATGGTACTGATGAATGTCGTCTCTACAGGGGAAAAACTAAGAGAGGATGATACAAAAAAAATGGATTTCTGGTGATGCTGCAGAAAAAGAAGAAATTGGATTATAAGCTATTAAGATGCCGTTCGATGTCTTAATACATCTCTTCAGTGGGCGATGGAAAATGGTGCAAGCGGCCCAGAACTTTTTATTTTACGCTAATTACAAGAAAAAGCGGTGAATTTGTGCTTCGAAAAGTTTAGACAAAGTGCAATTAGATTTTTATTCGCACGAGTAACTGAATACGTATTTAAATGTACTTTATGTTTTATATTATGCAGTTTATTGCCCAGAATAAAAGTTATTTTCGTTAGGTACGCTTATTCTTTTTTACTGTCGCGATAATCCGAAAAAATTAGTAATCCGAAACTGCCCTGGTCCGCAACTATTCGGATTACCAAGCTTGCACTGTATCTTAAAATGACTAACGTTTGTAGTATACAGCGCGTATTTATGTGTGTTAGAAAAAGATAAAGTACAATTTGGGGTTCGCACATTGAACAGTGCAAACTGCAAAGAAATATTTATCAACTGTATATGTATTCATTCTGCATGTATAATTTCCGTTTAGTGGTGAAATAGCCTAGGTTCGTGACTAGGTTGTTTCTGCAGTAAACACACTACTGTCAAATAAAATCATAAGAATAGATAACCTAAAAAGTGTCTGAAATCATTATTATTGTAGTGCTGTCACTAATTGTTGCTGGTCTAGAGTTTGCATACTGGTCTTGTTTCATTAAAATTACTAAAAGGGATTATGAATGAAAATATCAATAATGTGAGCAAAAACGGCATGTAGAACATCAGGAGGAAAAAAGTAAGAAACGCAGATACAGAATGTTATAAGCGAAATGCTATCAAAAAGCTAGTGGATAAGAGTAATTAATTACAATTAGATTAAAATGGGTGCTTAACGTATAGGACAAAGTTTTAGGTGAAATTTGTGCTATGTTTTTATATATTTCACTTGTAATTTGCGTTTTATTCATATTCTTCATGAAATGCTTTATTAAAATAAACGAACAACAGTGAAGTCAAATTTTTGAGAAATTGTATGGGTTGAATACCAAAAACGAGCCAGAAATTTATTTACAACAGCAAATAGAAGACTGTACTTTAAAAACGGCAAATCTTACGGACATTGTTTAACGGTTGAGAGTAAAGATTTAAAGTATGTGAGCGGGCTTTTCTAAGCATTCATTCAATTTCACATGAAAGACTGAAAAGAATTAAGCGATTGTTAATAGCAGGTGAAACACCAAACGACAAACAAACATGAAGAGTAAATAAAATGAAGAAACCAAAGTGCTGATTAGAAATAATATTGATTCTTTTCCGTTTAAGCAGTGGCGTGATTCTGATAAAGACACCATGTTTGTAGATGAGCGCCTGAATATGAAAATTATGCCTAACCTTTTCAAGGAAAAACAGCCTGAAAAGATCTTTATAGTCGTCGCGCTAAAAAGTTCTACACTGAATTGGAATGTGCTGCTTAAGAATGCAAAGAAAGTCATCCCTTTCTTTGCATTCGCTCTAGTTGCTCTCACGTTCGATTATATGCAGAACTTGCAATTACCACAAATACCTGTGCAATATCTATTATGCCTAATTCACTTGAGTGTCAGCATTTTCTGTACTCACAACAATAAATCTAAAACTTCATTTCTATATATTTATTATGAAAGAGTAACTGCATAAGGACCTAATGAGGTGTTTACAATCCTAACGCACTACATTGAGTGCTACTTAGAACCAAGCGCAAAAGAATTGTGATAAGTGTCGATGACAGAACGAAAACAACTGCTTTCTGAGAATGAATATTTTTTTTTCTGTAATGAATGTTGAAACATTTAAACATAAAAAATTTCGAATAATGGTAGTAAAAGCGCCTACTACAAGAGTGCAGTAGTATCAATGCACTAAAAATTTACCGAAAGATAAAAAATACACTTCACTATTTGTAAATTTCATCACTATGTTTACTCCGAAGAAAATCCAGGATGTCTAAAGGCCTGCGAGTTTATCAATGGCTTGGCAAGGAACCATTTCAATTTAAACATTATTAAAACCCAATAAGAAACACTACCAGCATTGCAGAGAACTTAGAAACTAAAATAGAGCACCTTTGGACATTACTTGGTTGTGTAGATGAACTCTACAAGCCATTTTATCAAGATATTATAGAAAATAGTGTTAAGAAGCAAAGAAAACAACAAGATAGTGAAGTTTGAATTGTATAGCAAACGCCAATTAAGTTGGCGCGAGGAGGGGTAGTTCGCCCAGGATTAAAAGTAGTGGGGAGATTTGTATTTGGTTTTACATCAAATGTCAGATAATTCTAACCTCTGAGCGTGTATCACTTTATGATCCCCTAGCAAAGACGTTATGTTCCGTCAAACGTCATTGACAAATGTATTCTGACAATTACTTGAGTAGTGGGGGTGGACGTTTTTAAAAACGGCTTCTGCGCACCCCCTCCTCGCGCCAACTTAAATGGCGTTTGCTATACATTATGTAACAGAAAATTATAAAAATTAAACCGTTTTTCAATCAAGTTGTTAATATTTATTTTGGAAACAACCTTTGTTTCTGTCCATTTCGTGTTTTGAGATGTAATCTTTTACAACATTATTTGGATGTCTTTTAGTGCTTCTCGTCTCAGTCAGGTACCTTCTTTATGTGATATTAGAGTATAACAGTAAATAAAATTACGTCACATAGAATCGTTTCAAAAGTTCCTTTCGTTTCCTGTGAAGTTGCAAAAAATGATTTAGGTTGTTTCAACAATAATAAGCGATTCATATACAGGCTTAGGCAAATATATGGATCCATTCAAATATTTTTGATATGGTTACTTATATTTTAACAAGACCTTCCGCAATTAATTAAATGAAAATCGGGGATTCGATGAGTATATTTATATCCGAATCAGACTTTCGGTTTAGCCGGAAACGATGTTAACTTTTTTATTTTAAACAAAACACTCTGTTAATTTTTACGAATTTCAATAGAGCTTTGTTCTGGTAGTTCAGCAATAATACGGTTTGGCACCATTTTGTTCAATAACGACAGAGGTAATTAAATCTAATAATGAAAATGTTATTTAGAACAGGAAAAATGAACACAAAAAAAATAAACAAAATCAATATCAATTAAGAAAGTTTTCGAAATGATGACCGTTTACTTTCTGACAATATGCAAGTCTGAGAAACAAATTCCTGAATGACATTTACCAAGGCCTTCTCACGAATTAATTGCACTGCCTTAATTATTCTCTGCCGTAACTCGTCCAGATTATGCGGTTGTCCACTATAAACCACAGATTTTAAATGACCCAAAAGGAAAAAAAAATAAGGGATTTAAATCTGGAGAGTAATAAATCTTCTACGACCAATCCACCGATTTGGGAATGTTTCGTTTAAAAAACTTCTAACATTAAGGGTATACTGAGGGGGTGCTCCATCTTGTTGAAGCCAAACACTTACAGGTAATTCCCCATCTTCCTCAATATTGGGAACAACCTGATCATACAGCATAAACGAAAAAAGGACCAATAATACGGTTTCTGAAAATACCATCCCAAACGTTTAAATTCTGCGGTTGTTGTGTATGCGTTTCTAGCATCCAATAAGGGTTATCTAATGACCAATATCGACAATTATGGCGATTAATGGTACCATTTAAACAAAACGTAGCCTCGTCGGAAAATAGCAAATTGTATGTAAAATATTGGTCATTTTTGCGAATCTCCATCACTCGCAAAATATAATTCTACGATCATAATCCCCGTCCAATAATTTCTAGCATTTCCGGTCAAGTTAAACCTTCTCACCAAAATCAATCATTATCAGAACTTCAATACGTTCTTTTTCAGTTAATTGAACCATTATTAATATTTGGACGTCTACAAAGTTAATTCTGACAGTTTAACTTTGTCGTTGTTGAACAAAAGGGTCCCAAACCTTATTATTGCTGAACTCGCAGAGCAGAGTTCTATTGAAATTCGTAAAAATATGCAGGGTGCTTTATTTAAAATAAAAAAGTTACCATCGTTTCGGCTAAACCGGAAGTTTGATTCTGATATAAATATATTCATGGAATCTCCGATTTGCATTTAATTAATTGTGGAAAGTCTTATTAAAATCTAAATAGCCATATCAAAGATATCCGAATAGATCCAAACATTTGCCTAACCCTGTATATAAAACATACGATAAACATTAAAAAATTAATATTGAAATATATATTTAAGAAATTCAAAAAACAAATATCGATACATCTTACCGAAATCTCGCTCTTCGAAAGATTGCGACGTAGGCACAGCGTATTAAATTGAATACTGGGTCCCAATTTTCATAGTGTGAGAGTACCGTAACGGCCAGGAAGGCGAAGATCATGGGAACAGTGCCGGCGTAGAACAAGTACGGATAAGAAATTTTTTTCAAGAGCACGTCGGCCAACATAGTCATGGGTATCGTTAAACTGATAGCAACTGTTGCGATTAATGACGATGTAAGAAAACAACCCCTGTCAAAAATAAATGATAAACAAAATTTTAGTAGGCAATGTAAAGAAAAAATGCCAGGATCTCAATACTAAACCTTGCAGAACCCTTATTTATTCCTCTACATTTTGGTGAATATAAATAGGCTATTAAGGCCCATCTGTTTTATAGATATGAATAGTTAAGAGTTCCATTAAATGTTTATATAAACGGATACTTACCACAGCCATAATACTTCGGAAACAACAGTACCAAAAAAACCGTTCAACAATAAGAACATCAGCTGGTGTTTAGTTGGTAGTTCGAATATTTCATATTGCGTATAATGTAAAATAAAAAATAGAGGCCATAATAGCAACAGATTAAAAAGACCTACGAAACCTAAAAAATACTTATTGCATATATTGAATTAAATTTCATATCCTCCTTCTCACCAAAAAATAAGGGAATATCTAATTTATCCTCGTGATCGACTTGCCTTCGCAAAAACACTAAATAGCACGCGTAAAAAAACGCGCTCGTCAGTGATAGAGCAACACCTAGTGGTAATTTGGAAGATTCAATCGACATATCCGAAAAACTAACCATTAACTAGACGCAATCAATGCAATATATATAAGAAAATAATTTACAATTTCTATAATACTGTTTAGTGATGTGTCATTTTTCTAAACCTAGTAATATCTGAAAAATTCGTGAAAAGTCACATCTTTCCCGGAATGTGACGATGCATTTCGCTCTTATTGGAACATGTCAACACACAGTATCCTGTAGACAGACATGATTTCCACTTCGCGTATATATAGTTAATATATTGAACTTACTGCAAATGAGAACTAACGAGGATGAAATCTCACTTTACATGTAAATGTCGCCTAATGTGTTGCGTTAATTTCTACAGTTCGACAAACTAAGTTTGTATCAGTATGCAGAGCGCGACACGTCGCGACGCCACCTTCCTGGTTGTTAGAATAATGAAAAATTCGTGAAAAGTCACATCTATCCCGGAATGTGTGGATGCATTTCGCTCTTATTGGAGCTTGTCAACAATCAGTATCCTGGACGCAGACATGAGATTTAATACTCATTAGTTCTTATTGGCAGTAAGTTCAATATATATACTATATACCGTAATCGACAAATTTTAATCTCTGATACGAAAGTAGAAGAGGAAAAGAGCACGACGAAAAAAAGTAAAGAAAGACATATAGCAAGGTTGCCAATAAATGTATGCAAGTAGATGAAGTGGGATACGATAAGGTTCAGTCAGATTATAGCTAGTCAGTAAGCCTATTGCTTTAGAGGGATGTAGAACGCATCTTAGAAATATGAATAAAATTCGCCACGAATATTTACAGAAAAACACTTACTTCATGGTGTATTACAAAGCTTATATTTTCCGCGTGTAAATAAAATGAAATATTAATTCTAAGTTATGTAAACAAAATTAATGTAACTCTTATGAAAAGAAAATAAATGTAACTCTAATAAAACGAAAATAAATGAACTCTTGTCTAATAATAATACAAAATAAATATTCTAAATTAAATGCTCAATAATCCACCACATTGTTCTTGGCAGTATGCCAACCTATAACAAAATTCTTGACGGACATTACTGAGCATGTCAGGTGTTAATGTTAAGAATATTCTCAATATCTTTTCTCACAATTCATTTATATTATGCATTCTTTCGTGGGGATTACTGTAAACTTTTTGTTTGATATGTCCCCATAGAAAGAAATCATTGGGCGATAAATCTGGCGATCTTGGCGGCCAACCGATTCTGCAATACTTGCTTATAATACGGCCATTGAAGGTTTTTCTCAAAAACTCCACATTTCTCGCAATATGAGCAGGGCAACCATCTTCCTGAAACCAGAGTTCCTCCAAATTCACGTCATACGAGCGAACAGTGGGAATAATGCTATTATTTAACATAGTATAAATATTTAATGGCATTAAGTGTGCCATTGATAAAAAGGACCGACAATTGAATTATTTAAAATACCAGCCCACACATTAATTTTTTGAATATGGGGTATGTACAGGTACATTGAGGTGTCTACCGGAATACCATTTTATGATTTGTGTCTTTTCTTGAGTTGTAAAATCATTCATGTTAAAATCGACTACTAATATACGCACGTAGAGAAATAAGTGTTGTACATCAGGCAAGTGTTTGCTAGGAAATAGGGCATGTTAAATGTGTATGTGTGTCCACCACTCTGCTTCTCCTTCCACTGTTTGAAAGCAGGCAAACAGGAAACAGAAATTAAAATTTGTCGACTACTGTATACGCGAAGTATGTCGAAGTGGAAGTCATGTCTGTCTCCAGGATACTGTATTGACAAACTCCAATACGAACGAAATGCCTCCACACATTCCGGTATAGATGTGACTTTTCGCGAATTTTTCATTATTTTAACAACTTGGAAGGTGACGTTGCGACGGTAGCATTCTGCATACTGGTACAAACATAGTTTGTCAGACTGTAGAAATTAACGCAACACATTGGGCGATATTTATTAGTTCTCATTTGCAGTAAGTTCAATATATCAACTGTAATATCTATATCTGTATTACTATGGTGGATCATTATGTCCATAACTTTTGAATGAATGGGTTTTTTCGAAAAAAAAACGTTTTATTTCTCAACATAGTCTCCTTTGAGTTCAATTTACTTCGTTCAATGTTTCTCCAATTTTTTTATCTCTTCCAAATAATAAGATTTAACTAGGTTCTCAAAAGAGACGTTAGTTTGAGCGATGACTTCATCGTTAGAGTCAAATCTCATTCGTCGAGCCATTTCTTCAGGTTTGGAAACAGGAAATAGTCACTAGAGGCTAAGTTTATTTCTACGGTTTCTACAATCTTGCGCACTTTCAATTTTCGATCGAGCAATACCATATCATGAAATTTTTTAATTGTTTCGGTTTGTAGTGACCTCAATTTGTCGTCGAGAACGTTCGACGTCACTCGCGCTTGTGCGACCACAATAATATTCAGTTATCCACTTCTTTACCATTGATTCTGATGGTGCAGAGTCCCCATAGCATTTATCAAACTTGGCTTTGGTTTGAGTGATGGTTTTCTTTGCCAAAAAAAATGCTTGAGAGCACCCGAAATTCAGTTTTTTTCTCCATTTTCGTCAAAATGTACAAGGTTGTCTGCTTTAAATTGCTGTCGAACTTGTAACTAACTAATGCAGGTTTCCCAAACTTTGACAATAATCTATTGACAGATGGTAGTTGACCGGAGCAGTATTGGTTTTCAATTTACAATGCGGGGAATTCGAAAAGTCACGGACATAATGATCCACACTCGTATATACAGTAGCAAATAATATCATATAGTAAAAAATAAAGAGGCCAGTACAAACACTTATGTTCGCCCATAATATCTTCGACGCCTAAAGTACGGTAGGGTTATGAATTACATCACTTAACAGTGGCAAAGTTATACTCATTTTGTTATACTTACAATTCCTGTAATGCTTAATAAAACAGCCACTAGTTTTGAAAGGGTAAATTTATCATTCATAGTTGAAGGAAATAGTGAAGCTAACACTAATATAAATAGACTAGATGTGGAAGACAAAACATTAACTATACTGGCTTCTGTTTCAGCGAGGGCCATTTGATAAGTATAATTAGCAAAAAACCACTAAAAATATATAATTACGATTAGAATTATGATAATTTCTAATATTAAATAAAACTTACTAGTACACAAAATATTAGAGCTAATTTTGCTACTGCATATACTGTTAATTTTGAAGCAGCCCTTTTAGCTAATTCACCTGCTCGTACGCTAGCTTGATAAGATAATCGTGCCAATAATGCTTCTGTTGCTTCTGCTTCTGACATTTGACGAACTTCAGCTAATTTATTGAATCTTACAGATCGTATTGATGAATCATCACTTTCCGTACCAGAGTTTCGGTCTACAAATTCCTTTTCAGGAGTTTTAACTGGCACATATGTTGGATTACTCTGTATGTAAACAAAAATCAATCCATACAAGAAACAGATATAGAAAGCATGTGATGTAAAAGAAATTTAGATGTAAAAAATAATAAAATGCACTAACACTAGCAAGAATAATACATGAAAGAAGTGCAAGTCATGTTAACTCATTCATTTATACTGAATAAAGAATATTAAAAAGTTAAAATATTACAAAACACATCTGTTACTTTAAACCACATACAAATAATACCCACACATTTTTATAACTTTTTTACTGTACTATTAGTTTAAACATTCTCATAAAATTTTATAGAAAGTGCTTGAACATTGTTTAACAAAAACAAACTTACGAGACTTGTATTAGCTTCAGAATAAAAGTTCTCATCTTCTTGTTCGGGATCTATAAACTAACAAAATTGCAATGATTAAAAATACTCTTTTTGAAAACTAAAAAATAGTTACCTACCACATAATTATTGGGTTTGTGACAATTATCTCTCCATGGTGGCCAAAAACAAAAACCCAACAAATATAACATGAACATAGAAGTTTTTAGGTATGTACAAAAGAATGGTTTTTCATAAGTTTCATTATGATATATATACTAAAATAAACTAGTGTTAATTATTGGGTATCCACTAGAATAAATCAAAATCAATTACCTTCGTCAATTCAGAGGAAGAAACCCAAATTGTATCAACTAAAAGTAATACAAATGAACCCAATATGAGTCGTTGAGATCTAGTTAACATTGATCCAATAGTTTCACCATCCATCACTTGTAAAATTATTTGATTACTATAGCAACGTTCTTATTGCATATTAGACCGCTTTTACATGTGTCCATTTAATAATCATAATATTCATAAAGATAATAACAATCTGGAAACATGAAATCTTTAAAGTGATAAATGATAACGTTAACATAAATAAACTGAGTTATCTTACGATTTCTGAGCACATGTGTACAACTAAAAATTTAATAAATCTGTTAATGGGGCAAATTAATTATTTAAAAATGAAAAAACACGGACTACATTATTCCTCCTGTTGTAAATAATACTATTTTGGCAGTTAAAGCGAGTGTCAAATAAGAGTTGAAAACTGAAAATACAAACTGTAAGAACTGTAGTCTTGTTTTAACAGCTTTTCTAAAAAAGATGGCGCAGTAGTAAACAAAAATATTTCCAAAATTACAGTAATTTATATTCTTTTAAATCAATTATTTTTTTAAACGATAACCTAATAAAAGTGGTAAAGGGGCGTGTTTTTTTCTTCTCAGCCATAATTGACAATTTTGAACGAAAAATTTTAAAATGTTTTGACAATTAAGAACTTTTTATTTTCAACATTTATTATAATTTTCAGTCAATAAAATAAATTTAAGTTACCTATTATTTGTTATTATTGCATATATGAAAATATAATTTTTCGAATATCTGATGCGAACGAAGTTTATGCATTAACAAAAAAAAAATTAACAAGATAAACAATAATTAACTCGATTCATAATTCAGAATATTTATAATAATTAAAAAAATATATATGTATATAACAATTGGGAAAATTAAGAAAACTTATTTAAAAATTGTCCTCTATATCTACATTATTTTCTTATATAAGTATACAAAGTTTTTGTTATTCCAAGTTTTCAAAATCTAAATTTATAGATAGAAGTTATTTAATTTTTTGTTTTCTTTTCGTTAAAAATAAAAATTAAGGAACCTATATTTCGTTCTTCATATTTTGAATCATGTCACTTAAACTTGAATTTCAACTCTGACTCATATAATCCTACCTAGACAAATAAGAAACAATTTTTACATAATTTAACGTTATTTAAGAATGCAGCGTCACCTATCAAACAGTACTCTAAATTGGCACAGGATTTATATGTAGAATTCTATTTATAAGTAGTGATATTGATTAACATTCATCTTTTAATTTTCAAATTGTGTTGCCAAGCAACATCAAAGTAGCAACAATAAAACAATGTATTTTTAACATTTGTTCCATTAGCAATTCATTACGTATTATTTCCGAATATATTATGAGTAATATCATAGCAAACGGTCGAACAGATCATTACTCTGAAAGTACGTATGGAAGAGATAACAAAATCAATTTCGATCGTGTTTATATAATTCAACGTCTTCTCATTGTAGACCCTAAAAAAGTTGATGAAATGCAATTAAATGAACCTCCATCGGTTGATCGTTTAAATTGGCTGTTATATATACAGCATGTTCGCGGAGAGGTGGCTTCTTGTAAGAAGTTAATTAAAGAAGAAATTACTAGAAGTAACGGCAAAAATGAATACGCGCATTACAGAGAAGTGACATTATTTATAGTTGAAATTTTCGCAATAAATTTTATTCATTCTTCAATTTTAGGGAATTATTTTACGGGAAGAGGGAAAAGTTCAAGAAGCTTTGGAGGCATTCCAAACGTGTCACAAATTAAATCCAGGAAATATGCAAAACGTTAAAGAAATTGCTAAATGTTTGTAAGTGCTTAATAAATATATGAATTACCTATAAGACCATTTATATTGCTCAGTATACTTACTTAGTAAAAGTTGTAAACTTGAGCTATAAATTTGATGGTTACACATGTGTTGATAAAAAATCGTTACTAAAGAAAAAAAATTAACGTTTATATTCAGTTGATTAGATCAGTTGTTATTTAAAACACTTTTGGAAAAAGACTAAAAATATCCTTTTCATTTACCACATTTTCAGAAATTTTGGAAATTTCTTGTTCTGTGAGAATTATAATTATTGTCACCCGGACACCCGATATATGTGTCCATTTAATACTGAAGCTTACGTTTGTCAAATTTTATAAATTTCTTTCTTTTGTATTTGCCACACTGAGAATTATAGTTACTGTCAATTGGTGTTTGATATATTTTGCCATAGTCGTACATGCTTGTTATTCGTTACCTCTTATTATTCAAAATTCTTGTTTCAAACGCATGCTAATCTATCCCATTTTCTTAAATAATTGTAATTAGCAAATATTAGCAATAAACATTTTGAAAAGAAAGGTTATTGTGTTTGATTTTATCAATTTTTACATTTACGTCAAAAGTGATTACCGCATAGGATGTTAATGTTAATTGTTGTGGTAGAGCTCAAGTGCAGTAATGCTAATTTAACCAAAATTAGACACGAACTGTCAGCTTCAGTATTAAACGGACACCGATATATTTTCTATTTCAATGCCATCTTCGTTTTAGAAACCTTATGATATCACGGTATATAATTACTATTGCTCTAGAAGAAGTATAAATGTGAAAGCTACAGCAACTCTAGAAAAACATTTTTCTAACTTTGTGATTGCAATTATATTTTTTTCTTTCTACTTCTTGAGTAATTTTAATTCTAGAATTGAGAAAAATATTAAATTATTGTCAATGTTTCAAAACGACAGAATGTATTTCGTCGTATTTGTTTTTATAATAGGTATTGTATGTTTATCTTGTCTGCTTGAATACTCTCTTGAATCTATTCCCTAGCAATACTTTTGTTCTTTATGTAAAATAAAAAAATCAATAGAGAATTCCCTTGGTGTTTCATGCGATTGATATGAAAATGGTACGACAATACAAGTATATATTTCGATTTACCTCGTTCTGTACAAACGGAATATACGATACGATTTGATTTTTATTATTTCGCCTTATATTTACCGTGATGGCACTTCATTGAGACGTAATGTGATCGCGGGATATCAAATCGTCTAACAATAAATGAGATCGGATGTTTTTCTATACATTAGTAAAGGCATTTAGTTCTCAAATTGAGATCAATGTATTCCATTAATGTCAATGCTTTTATATACAACTCAGCTAGACAGAATTTTCGAAATTTGAAACTCGGTTGAATATTACAACGCTAAAACTGAAATAATATATTTTCATTGTCTTTGATTTACGAAGAACATTTCAAAGTATATCTTAAATTAAATTTAACTACTTAACCTTCAAAGTTATTATGTTTTTGCATTTTCATATTGATTGAATCAAAGTAATTTGAAGCATACTTGAATAGGTAAAACCTCATAAAATTTTGTAAAACAAAAACGTTTTCAATAATAGAAAATATTATTCAAAATCGGGAGTGGAGAGCACAATATAAGTTCGTTATACCTATTTGTGAAAGTATTTCTCTGTTTCAAATTACTTTGTTATATAGGCATTCGTTTGTCCGATAAAGAGTGGGACACGTTAATAAGGCTTTTGTAGTTACGGCTGTATCCGTCAGATGGAAGTACCTGGCTTAGTTTTGTAAAGTCACTAGATACATATAAAGTACCGCAATCCATAAGGCCAAAGAGTGCGAGAGAGAAAGCGCTACTTTTGCCCAAACATGGCCGCCAAACGTCAAATCACTTGTCGTTGCATCGTTGCATCTAAACCCACCGTTGGCAACATAAAGTGTAATTATGCCTGGTTGTTGTATTATCAATTGCAAAAACAGTGTCGCCAAAGGTTTCCGTTTATTTGCATTTCCCAGTGGTGAAAGGAATGCAGACAGAAGAAAAGTGTGGTTATGTGACATTAATCAAGACAATGTGCCGGTAAATGCGAAGATTTGTGAGGTGAGTACATATGTAAAAGCAGATCACTTGTTATAACACTTAGTTACTTATGTAAGGTGCATTTTTCTGATTCCCAATTTGAACAATCAAGAGCAGATGACATGAAAAAACTAACTCCAAATGCACACCCTGATCTGGTTGTCAACCACAAAAGGCGAAAATGCGTGCTTTAGTAAACCAACAATAATAAATAATGAAAACAGTGCTTGCTTGTTTTAATTAATTGCCTTACTATCTGCGGTTTAATTATTAACGCATGTTCATACAGTTGCGTTCTTTTACGAATACAGTACTAAATTGATTTTTTATTTAACACAGCAATTAAATTTTGACGCCAAATTTTTGCCCAAAAATGGCGGAGGTTTGCGGTACTTTATTTATCTAGTGACTTTATAGTTTTGCACTTATTGAGACAGTGATAGTTGTCTTGGCGTTCATGAATGAGCAGTGGTGAATGTTCTTGTACGCTCTATCTTAATAACTTTTGTAATAAAGCAAAGTTGTTTTTGTGAACGTATCTCTCCAGTGGTGGCTCACCGACGATTCTGTAGTAAGATGAAACATGGTCTTCGTTTCTGGAGAGATATTTTCACAAATATATGAACTTGTATTATGTTCTTCACTCCCGATTTTTAATAATATTTTATATTATTAAAAATGTTTTTATTTTATTGAATTACTTCTTGATCAATAACATTTTAGAATGATCAGGTATTCGAACGGGTTGTTTTAGGCAAGGCAACAAGAAAAATATCAAGAGTCTGTAGGCCAAGGAATTTTTATATTTCAAAAACTTCCCTTAAACAATTCAGCGTTTCTACTGTACAATGATAAGATGCCCTATCTTGTTAATCATCAATCATTCTGAATGTCTCTACTAAAGTTCAAATTCTATGCAAAAAATATATTTTTTAATATTAAGAATATATGGGTAATATTTGAAATTTCGATCTACATTGAATATGGGTATTAAGGGTATAAAAAAAGTACATATTTTGCATAAAATTAAGGTTCAATACAAAGTTTTAGTTTTTGTGCTTAGTGATGAAGGTGATGAATATTTACTACTCCTCGAACATAAAATCGTATATTATAAGCGGAATATACTGTATTACTAAACGAATTCAAAGACAAACAACTCTGTTCGTTTTCAGTTTGCAGTCACATGATCAATTTTCATTTATTTTTAGTAGTATGAATCTAGTCGGTACTTTTGAGTCAAAAGAGGTTTAAGTATTTTATAAATATAAAATTATTTCAATACATAATGTTTTCTATTTATTTTCTAAATGTTTTTCCTGTTTAATCAATCGATGTTATTGACCAATGTAATGGTAATGAAATTGGAACGATGCCGTATGACATAACCTAAAATTTCTGAAGTATAAACACAGTAACTTTGGAAGTTTTAAATCTCAAATACGCATATAAAATAATATTCTTTAAAGAAGACAAAGGTACATGTAGAAAATGCAGCTTTTCATGTATTGTAAACAGATGCTTCACTTCTAGCTAGCATTAATCGCATTAAATAAATTTGGAATAAGAAATAATCTGGAAATTGCAGAAATCATACGAGAAGAAATTCACTAACATAAATGAATTACAAAGCAATTCAATATAACCAAAAAGTAGAACAGAAAGGTTGGGAAAAAGAAAATAGGAAGCTAAATTTTGATTGTTTCATATGTATAATCAAATTTTTTGCATTAGAAATTAAATAAATAAAAGCTCACCTTGATTATATTGGTATTATTATTTCCAAGAAAATGGTTAATAATAATTACACGAATAGTTCATTTGTTTACAAAAACTATAGAGAACTATTAGTATTATGTATAAATTAATTATACAGTTCAATTATTACATTGCTACGCTAAGTAAAACCATTGAAGATATAACTTCATTTGGAATCAGTATGTTAAAAAATTATCATAACTGTTTGTTAAACTTGCTCATATAAAAACTATTCAACTTAATAAAATGCAGATACTTTAATCAATACAATAAATACAAAATAGCGAAATTGTATTATGTATTATTATATTCTAGTGTTAACAGATATGGATGTGACTGCACAAGTGAGCGCTGATATTTTTTAATGTTATTCTGCATAAGACTATTAAAACCTGATTTTAAAATGCCATACAGCATACTAAACTCAATGAACAACAGTAGTGCAGTATGTGACAAAAGCTATTTTCTTTATCTTCGCAATTTATGTTTGTTGTATCTGCAAACTCTTGAGTTGTTCATATATTAACTGAGCATATTAGAAAATAGAAGTATGTAGAAATAGCAAATAATTCATCTAATTCATAATCGGTCTAATAAGAAATATTTATTTGAATAAAACATATTTACATGGAAGCTTAAATATATAATCTTTCTAATACAATCATAAAAACACTATCATAGACAGAAAATAATGTTGTCTTGTACTAACATAAAATATGACACCTTTAGTTGCAATTATATATTAATCTGAATCAGAGTCTGATTCTGTACTTGATTCTGTAACATTGATTATTACTGGATCTATATCCAAGTCTACCAAGCAGTTTTCTCTTTCATACCATTGTTTTATTATATTATCAGTATGCTCTATGCAGTTACTCCATGTATTACTATCACATGTATGTAATGCCTCCTTCCACATTTCTTTCACCTTTTCGTCGGTGTAACCAGCCCTACCGATGTGGACATTGTAATATGTTTTTGCTTTTGCCCAAATTAGCTCAATAGCATTGAAGTCACAGTGGTATGGTGGCAGTCTAAGAATTTCATGTCCTGCATTTCTTAACAGTTCATCAATTTCATAAACTTTCTCTTTACGGTTTCGATCCTTTGGAAAATATCCATGTTTCATCTAAAAAGACAACTTGACGCAAACCAGAATTTGTATTCTCAATGTACTTCCTTAAAAATACACTTCGCATTACACTAACATCAAGTTTTTCCATTAATGCTCTTCTGTTATCATCTTTTTTATATTTTATATTGAAACCGATATGTTTGAGTAAAATGGAAAGAGATGTTTTTCCTATTTGCACCATTTGTTTAGTTTCCAGTTCAGTCTTCAATGTTTTCAATGTAACATGTTTTTCTAAAAAAGTATATCGTTAAAAAATAAATCATTTATGAAAATAAAATTGCTTAGAATACTTTGATGAAACATGTCGTATAAAGTATTTCGGACTTCCATTTTCAAGCTTTCTGGCAAATCTTTGGTTTTTGGTTTACGTCGGGGTATTTGTTTTGATGATGTCCCACGTTTCTTGATATTGTAAACGGTTCGGACAGAGATCTTAAGAGCACTTGCTACTCTCTAAAAATATTTTTCCTCATTATCCTAAAGATATTAATTTGGTGTTATCTTACCTCATAAACTGAATCAACAGACAATAATGGACCTCTATTATATTTCTCTTCTTCAAAATAATGAAGAAGGTTGGCAACTAGATTTTGTGCCTGTGAATCTAGACGTTTAGCTGGCATATTCTACAACAAAAAGAACACAAACATGAAATTTTATATCACTTCATATTATGAAAATTACATTTTGCGATATGCATATCAATTTATCAAAAAATGTAATTTGTCCGTGTCAAAGTAAAATAATTTAATTAAGAAATATTACGTTAAATACTTACGATTAATTACTCGAAACTGACTATTATTGTTGCAAGAAGAACAGATAAATAAGAAATCTTAAAATATCAACGGAAAAATACAAACAAGCACTAAACATAACCTGTATATGTCGATAAATACGTATTTTCTCTTTTGACTAAAACAGTTGTCGGTATCTCATATTATACAAGACATGCTAATATTATTTTTCTTTGTCTTTGCTACGAAGAAATTTCAAAGACGTATGTCTTGTATCAAATGACATACGTTTCAATTCTGAATATTTGTAGTTCAATATATCCGAAAAACAAAGTATATAGATTCTGTGTCTGAGATAGTATGACATAGTTAGTCATGTGACTGCAAACTGAAAACGGACAAAGTGTACATATTCGATAACTGTTTAATTGCCGAAGTATAATGGATGCAGAAAAAGTTCGACGAAATATATATTTAGGAAAATATATATTCAACAGTTGCTTAATTGAAAATATATCATATAGATGTTAAGAACATCAAGCGTGTAAATACAATATTACAAAAATGATAAAAAAACATATACAGACACATGTTTTGATCTTTGAGATCTCGTTACTGAACGTAATTAAAATACCTGTTGCTATTCCCTGTCACTAAGTAATAACACTAATAACACAATCTTGCAGGTGTCAAAAGAAAGTCTCGAGACATCTGACGGCCAAGAGAGGAACACTGGCAAGCGCCTCCCACGAGTAGCGAAGCTACTACTGAATAGGAAGAATGCGCTTAACTGTGTGGCCCCCCAATTCGTAGCCTAGATGGCTCCTTTTCATGGTATATTGGAGCCATATAGGCAAACATTTTTGTAATATTGTATTTAGTTATTAAATCGTCGAAATGCCATGAAAATACGTATTAGAAAGCTGTGTAATTACTTGATTAAATAAATATATTGCTGAAAAAATAGAGGAACACTTTTTTTAAAACCTGTAACTTTTTAAATAATAGTTCAAGGGAAATCAAATTTGGTATGCTTTAACGGCATATATTTAACAAAAAAAATTCAAAAACAATTTTACAACTCTTAGTTACTTATAATTTACACTTAAAAATGTAAATTAATAACGCAAATCAAAGTGGAAAAAATTTCAAGTATGCTTTGAATTGACGTATGAAAGCCTACTAAAGATGACAGATGAATTCAGTTGTGAATATTCGTTGATTAGAAGTAAAATGAGACATCTTAGTGAAGTGCAAGTTGCTCGTGCTGTCGTCCTTATTCAGCACGGCCACTCTATTCGACATGTTAGCAGGGACCTAGGAGTTTCCCCTTCTATTATTCAGCGCTTATGGAATCGGTTTCGGGTGTCTGGCCAGTATGTCAGAAGAGCTGGAGAAGGTCAAAATCGAAAAACTACTCAAAATCAAGACCGATATCTTGTCCTTTCCTTTCTACGTAAGCGTATTGCCACAGCAAGAGATCTCCTAAACGACCTAAGACGAGCACATGGAATAGAAATATCTGATCAAACTGTTAAAAACATATTAAAAGAAGCGAATTTAAAACCAAGAGGACCTGTCCGCGCACCACCTCTTACGCAGCATCATAAAGCAGCGCGAATGAGGTTTGCTCTGGATCACAGAAATTGGCAACTTCGTCACTGGACACCTATATTGTTTACAGACGAGTCCGGATTTCGTTTAACTCGTTGCGACGGTCGAGTACGTGTATATAGACGTCCTGGTGAACGCTACTCGCCCGCTACTATACAGGAAGTGGATAGATTTGGTCTTGAATCTGTGATGGTTTGGGTTGAAATCGGTGTAGACAATAGAACTGATCTTGTTGTGGTTCCTAATAGACTAAATGTAATGAATTACATCGAAAATGTCTTTGAGGACCATGTGGTGCTTGCTGCATTTGGCGTCGATCCCAATTTCATCCTAATGCAGGATAGTGCAAGGCCACTACCGTCGGCATCACCAGAAACTTTTTACAAGAACGTGGAATTCAGATCATGGAATGGCCGGCGTTAAGTCCTGACCTGAATCCTATTGAACACGTGTGGGATCAGCTTGACCGACGTGTTCGCCAGCGCCTTAATCCACCACTTACCATACAGGAACTGACACAAGACCTGATTGAGGAATAGGAAAGCATACCCCAAGAATCTCTTCGCAGACTAGTGCGAAGCATTCCACGCAGGTGTGAGGAAGTGATTCGTGTTCGTGGAGGGCATACACGGTATTAAACCTCACCTATCCACAGAAAACCCTACTCTCATACATACTATGACAGTCGTTTTCATTTTGTTTTGCGTTATTAATTTACATTTTTAAGTGTACCTTAGAAGTAACTAAGAGTTGCAACATTGTTGTTGTAGTTTTCTTTAGTTAAATATATGCCGTTGAAGTATACCAAATTTGATTTTCCTTGACCTCTTACTTAAAAAGTTACAGGTTATAAAAATTGTTTCCCTAATTTTTTTCAGCAGTGTATTTTTAGTTAGATTCTGTTTATTTAACACACGTGGAGTTATTGAGCAACTAAGTGAAAGCTCACTACAGCTTTGTGAGTGTTTTAATTAAAAAAAAATATAAAGATTAAAGACAAATGCCTTTATTAGAATCAATTTCAAAATGTTCCAGATGAAAACGGTCAAATTATATTAAAAAATGTTAAAAGTATAATGATAAAAAATGATGGATTTTAAATGTGAACTGCCATAGCAAAAACTTTATCGTTAAAAGACTAATTATGTACATTTAAATACAGAGCATATTGCTGCAATTATGACAAAAAGAAGGTCATAAAAAATAATTTATACACGAATATCTAAATTCTGAAGCTAGTCCAATGCTACTATTCAGCTCGTGGATGCCACGAGGGCAACTTCTTTTGGGGCAGTCGTTTACTATGTGAGCCATAGTTTGTTCCACACTTCCGTAGTCGCATTGGCTAGTATCAGCTAGTTTTTCCATAGCCTGCGCGGAAATTATTTAATTGAGAACATTGCCTACATGGGAAGATTATGCCCGGCAGAGGTTCTGAATGACTAGAAATTAAATCTCTATTCCTTAATTCAGTTTGTTGTTCGAGGAAGGCTCTTCAGTAATTACTCACATTGATAGGATGCCGAACTTCCGTATCCAACCAAATCGGTCTCTTAGATTTCAGTCGGGTCCTGGTGACGCTCTTCAAATCATCGCGTATTATAGGAAGTTTATCGTTGTAGGTAATCTTAGCACATTCATTCTGTGCTGCATTGCGATGTCAGATATCTGGCGGGGCAATGTTAAGAATCGGTAACCAGAGACTAGGAGTGCATATAACAGCACCGATGACGATCCTCATTGAATCGTTAAGTTGAATATTTACTAGCTTGGTGTGAGAGCTTAGATACCAGACAGCAGCATTTATCAGCAGGAGAGTTGCCGTTCGTAAAGTCTCCTGATTCGCTCTCCATGAATACATTCTTGCGGCTTTTTACCTTTTGACTAGTTTTATAGAGGTACTATCTGAATATCAGAGACCGGTCTAACATTACGCCCAGATATTTAGAGTGGGGGTTATGGTTGATCCGACCACCATCAAATTCAACCTTTAGCTCTCTGTTGGCTTCTTTGTTACACAAATAAAAGGCACATAATTTGGATCTCGAAGAGTTTGGTTGTAAGCGCTATTTCTTATCATATTTATCTAAACTTTGCAAATCTTCAGGAGGTTGTAATCCTCCATCTTCTAAATTCTTGATTTAGGCATAAAGTAACGTAAGAAATTTTTGTGATTTTGAGGGTGGGAGATCATTGGCGTAAATGTTGAACATTAGAGGAGCCAGAACCGAACCTTGAGGAAGGCCATTTTTCAAGGTTTTGGCATAGCTAGTTTGATTGTTTAGGAAGACTGCGATTTGGCGATTACCTAGCATATTCCCTAATTTAGCACTTCCATTCTTCCGGAGTGTTTCATACACACTGAAGAGATCGACGAAAGCAGCGGATGTTTTCAAGCCCTTCTAAAAAACTGTTTCAATGTCCGTTGTTAACGTCAAGCAGTTCCTTCCCGTTTTGAAATAGCTTTGCTCCTTATTAGCAATCTCGTCGATATTGAAAGTATATTTTTAGTACATAAAAATATATGTATTAACTGATTGAACGTAAATTATTCAAAACCTGGAGAAATATTTAATCTCCAATTGGTATAATACGCTAAATATATCTGATTGTGAAACTGAATAGTTTTTATGTAACTTAGAAGTTAGTTATTATTCATTATGTATATCATATTATTATGTATTATGCCGTTATTACTATTATTAAATTAATTTTTTCCGGATTCGCAAACGGCAAAATCCATTAAAAACAAACTGCATGAAAATGCATAAATTGTATTATTAGTTACTTTTTAAATGTAAATAGAAATAACGTGCCTTCAAAAACTTTCCTCATTAGACACGGCCATGCTTTTTGATATTGCTTAGTGACAGTGCACGAAATCTGTCACAAACGTATAATTTTGAATGAGCATGGTCGTCTGTAATGAAGAAAGTTTAAAAACTTTCTTCATTTAAAAAGGCAGGTTATATGAACCACAACTCAAAATATAGCCAAATGTGTTACGGATTGCTGAAGTCCACATACGTAACGACAGAAAATTAAGGAGATTCGCTAGATTATTAAATTATTATTATAATTTACTAATAATAATATACGAGTATTTAAGTATTTAAAATTTGGAGTTTATTTTCAAAATTTATGTAAAGACGGCAGACTATATGCCCGAACAGTAGCGTGATGTGGAGGGATCGAGTAGAGGCGGACGACGATCAATTCAGTTGCCGTTGAGACGTTGTAAGCGATACATTGTTAACACAATCGTGTTGAAAATGTCGGGAGTGCGTAGAAACAATGCATCGACTCGGTTGCATGCTAATGTAGTAAAGAAATTTTTACATCGGTTTCCCGATTTAATATATGACGGTACCGTAGTGAAATGTTTAGTTTGTGAAACAACTTTATTAACTTGGAAAGCAAGTCAGTGCCAAAGACATATAAATAGTGACAAACATAAATCGAATAATAGTGGACGCAGATCATATAATAAATTTGTGTGTGATTTAACAATGATGTTAATTGCGACCAATATACCAATGCAGAAAGTGGAACACCCAATGTTTCGTCAGTTTTGGAAGGAATACAATCCTACGTGGAAATTACCAGCAAGAAGTACGCTACGGGATTACGTACCGTCAGTGCGTGAGAGAATTGTAAATTCTACGAAAAATACGGTAAAAAAAAATTCCTGCGGTTAACAATAGACGAAACTACAGATATTAAAAAACAGTCTATCCTAGCCATTCTAGTACGGACGCTGACTCCGCAAGGACCTTCTCCTCCTTATTTACTAACCTGTAAACGAATGCAAGGGTGTACTGCCAGAGCGATATATGATGTATTAATAGAAACACTACACAAATTTGAGATTTTACCGAAGTAAGTGTTAATGTTAGTTACCGATGCTGCCAAGGTTATGTGTTCCACGGCAAACTTACTCAAAACGATTCAACCAAACCTGCTGCATGTCACATGTTTGCTTCACGCTTTACACCTTGTAACAAACACTATACGTACAACTTATCCTGATGTGGATCAACTGATAGGACAAACGAAAGCGGTTTTTCTTAAATCTCCGAAACGGATTCGGCTATTTCATTCGCTGTGTCCTGATATACCCGAGCCGCCGCAACCAATTCTTATACGATGGGGTACTTGGTTAGAAGCAGCATTTTATTATTATAAACATTTTGAAAAAATTAAATCAGTGATTTTACAACTAGATGCCAAAGAAGCAGCTGCAATACGGCTCAGCCAGGTTCAATTTAACAATCCTCAAGTGGCAGCAAATTTAAAAATTATTTACGACAGTTGCGGTCCAATACTGGACGCAATAAAAAATTTACAGAACACTGCGCTGTCCTTATCGGACTCATTAGCAATTATCGACCACGTAAAACTAGTGCTGCATATCCTTGAAGATGAAAAAAGTGATTGTGTCCGTGAAAAATTTAACAGTGTATTAGATAAAAATGTAGATTTTACAAAATTAGGGCAACTTTTTACCAATACTGAAGATCCGTTGTACAGATACAAAGAGCGCTTTAACTTTGCAAATATAACATCTCTCAACGTCGAACAATCCTTCTCTGTATATAAACATATATATATATATATATATATATATATATACGTCGCTACTTACGAACCTTTTCGAGACTAATACAGAAACATGTATTATGGTGCAGTTTTTTCATCGCGCACATCCGCATTTTTTTGCAACAATGTAAACATGTTGGGTAAGTTATTTATGTTTTTTCTTAACGTTATGTATAGGGATTCGATATATTTATTTTTAAGTAAGCGCACTGTTATTCTGCTAAACTCTCCACGCAACGCCACTGCTGGGGCACATAGTCTGCCGTCTTTATTTATGATTATATTATTTATTTCTTATTTAATAGAAAATTAGAAATTATTGAAGTCATATTGCAGCGGGGCCTATGTATTTCAACGGTCGTCTTTCTACGCTTTCTAGGCCGGTATATGTTATACATGTAGCGTAAGAGACCGAATGCTAGACGCGACTAATTTTTCTTTATTTTAAAATTTATTATTTTTTTTTCTTCTATGTTGATTATTATCTCTTCCACTCACAAGAACCATTCGTTCTTGGTTGCCATTATCTTACCCATCGGTTCATTCGAACAAGATGGGTGGCATAGTTATCTATCATTCATTATTATTATTATTATTATTATTATTATTATTATTATTATTATTATCATTATTACAGGAATTAATTATAATATTAATTCAATAATGGAGGGAATATTGTTAATTTCATATTGCTCGGCATGCGGACTTTAGCAAACTATAATACAGCAAGCTGTATTTTGGTTTATGGTTCGTATACTTCTACTGTATAACTAATATATAAAAATCATATTTGCAACATAATTTTTTTTTTTGAGAAAACGTGACATATTTATGTACATTAGGGTGGTCTTTAGATGTATGGAAGAAAAATTTTTTGAAGTTATAGACCGTAACTCCCACCAAAAATTTTTGTTTTTGTGTAAAAATACGGTATGTAAAAAATTATGCGTATCGAGCAAAGGGAAGGCGTGGCGCACCGCCTCTCAAGGTGACCCCTGTTGGTAAAATGAACAGAAATATATTTTTTTTATGTATTTGTATTTTTTAGTATACAATATACCTATAACTTTATTATTATAACTTAATTAATTTTTATTATTAAACAAGGAACCCAGGAAGATGAGATAAGCGCCAGAATAAATTCGGCAACCAGATTGTACTATGCACTCTACAAAAACTTTTTGAATAAAAAAGAGATAACAACAAGAACAAAAATGACTGTGTATCAAGCAGTATACTTACCAGTCTTAACCTATGGAGCAGAAAATTGGATACTTGATGAAAGACAAACAAAACGATTACAAGCCAGTGAAATGAAGTATCTGAGGAAAACATTAGGCGTTAGAAGAACAGACAAAAAAAGAAATGATGACATTAGACAGATGCTGACAACAAAATCATTAAGAACTAAAGTAGAGGAAAAGAAACTGAAATGGTGGGGACACTTGATCAGAATGAATGAAACTAGACAGGTGAAGCGGGTATGGGAGGCAAGGAAAATTGGGAAAAATCGGAGAGGACGACCCAGAAAAACGTGGAACAGCAGTATGGATGAACTTCTGAGAAAAAGAGGAAAAACATGGAACGAGGCGAAGGACCTTGCCAGAAACAAAAAAGAGTGGCGTGAATTTGTGGAATGTAATTAAGAGAACTTTACACCTCGACACCTTCGGGTATAAGAGGTCTTTGATTATGTATGTATGTATGTATATTAAACAAGAATTTGATTATAAAAATTTAATTGGAATCAAATTTCAAAAATTGTGGCGGCAACTAAATTATTTACATATCCTGATAATAGTTTACAAGAATAGATATTTTTTTAAGCCAAGGAGTTCTAAATACAGCTTTTTTATCCCTTTTTTCGAATACTCTTATGCGTTTTTGTTAAGAAAAGTTGGCATCACTGTGGTGCTTAAGAAAACTAAAAAGGGACTTCCCCTATAAAATGACAATTGATTAAAATTGTCAATTAGAAGAGTGTGTTACTTAACAGAAATAGTGTTAAAAATAAAAGCCTGTGTAAAAAGTGTAAAAAAATGACCGCAAACCTAAGACAGAAGTTTAGAGACGCTTGGATCAAAATTGACAAAATTAACTTTATGAATGGTGTTGAAGATCGGAAAGTGAAGGATGCAGTTGGGAGTGTATCCGAGATTATAAAATTTGCATCTCTAAATCTTGAAGTAAAACAACCATTGTGTTGAAGATCGGAAAGTGAAGGATGCAGTTGGGAGTGTATCCGAGATTATAAAATTTGCATCTCTAAATCTTGAAGTAAAACAACCACGTGATGATTATAAAGAGCTTCTCCAATTAAGTATAGTTTTTTTTGGTGGTACAGTTCCGGAATTTACCTTCAAAAACCTGGAGCTTTCATCACGCCCGTTGGATGTCGAAAGCTATTTATTGTCTTAAATTATATTTATTTCGAAACGAATTTAAAATGATACAGTTGGAGATAACTAGTATTCGTGACATTTGCATCTTTGTTGTAAGGATGTATTTAAAAAATTGGATACAAGCACCAGTTGCAGCAGAAGCCCCTATGCAGGATTTAAGATTGCTAAAAGATTTACATGCTTATAAAATTGTTGATGAAACAGCAGCGTTGTCTTATTATGATCCAAATGTTACATATGAGTTGAAGAATCATGGTACAAGCTCTGGATAACCTTACTGATTGCGAATTAAAAAAATTGATCGTAACTCCTCATACTATAAGCCAATATCTTAATAAGAACATCGAATATTTTATAACCCAAAAATCACGTAATTTTTTTAAAAGGTTTGGTATTCCAACGGACTTTTTAACAAAAGATACAAAGGAGTGGGTAAATGAACCTTGTTCTAACGTTGGCCTTAATATCGTTGGAAATATGAATGTTGTTAATGACTCGGCAGAACGAACAGTTAAGCTAATGGAAGATTTTAATTTAGTGTTATCCAAAGATGAAGAAGAAAAGCAATAGATGGTGCAAATTGTTGCGGATTATCGGAAACTCTACCCCAATATGAACAAATATTCTTTTTTGAAATAAGGTAACATATAAATAACTAAAAATAAAGCATTTTTATTTATCCCTTGTCAGACAGAGATCTTGTAACATTATCAAATCTGTGGACACACGGAATAAGTGAATCTTTTATGTTTTTCCTATTTATTAACTTTGTTTTCCAAAAGTAAACCATTCTTCTATCTTTTTATTAATTTTCATTTATTTTCTTAAGAAATATGTCACCATATATTTATATAAATATATAAATTTTACTTTGTATTCTAGTCCTTAAAAATTTGGCTTTAAATGAAAACCAGAGAAGCTTTAAGACGACATCGTCTCAAGGAAATTTAAAATATGTTAAAATTAAGGTCAAATATATTTTTTACAACCGAGAAAATTTTATTTTTAATATTTTTGAACCAAGTTTCAAGAATGCGCCACGTCTTAACCTCGCCCAATCGGATAATTTTATGCACACAGTATAAAAATACTTATACTATAACGAACATTTTGAGGCGGAGTTACGGTCGAAACAATAAAGTTGAAAAATAAGGACCACCCTAATGTACATATTTGCAATACATCTTGTATATAAAAATCCTAACTCTAGTTATTGTCATACATTGATCAATAAATGATTATGAATTCCTTGCTCGATATTTTAAAGTAGTTAATGTTCCTTGATAAAATATTGGTCTAATTTTTCATCTTTGGCTTAACGCCATTTTCTTCTGAATGTAGTGGCTCTTCAATAATTACCTGTGGATTTTCAGTATTACTAAATCCTGTATTTTCTGAATTTAGGAATGCCGATTTATAATAAAACTATGTTTTATCAGTAAGATCACTCTTAGGAAAAGTTTTCAGTTATTCCTGTTCATAAATCAATTAAAAAATCGCAGTCTTTGTGAATAACCAACTTCTAACTATTCTTGTACAGCCGGGACACGGTATGGACGATGTTTTAATATTGCGTGAGTTGTAACAATAGAAAGGTTGATTTATTAACTTAATTGTCAAAAAATATTTTTTGGTTAATTATTCATTATTTCTTCAACACAAGTGTATAACTTTGTATTTGACCTACAGCTCACGGGGCGTAACTTCGTATAAGCTGGTTATTTATTTTGGTTCGTGGCAGTTATATTGAAAGTTGGTGTGTTTTCTGAATATTTTATTTATTTTACAAAAAATACTTAAACCTAATTTCATAAGCTAAATCTCGCAATGTAGCACTTAATGTTAACTTAAATTTAATTCTTTACTGTTTGTTAGACTGAATGTCGTGTTCTGTACTGTGTTGTGTTAAGAATGTGAATGTTGTATATTGAATGAGAGTGTTGCGTTACAAGTAGATAGAAAATATATCACTACCCCTACCAATACATAACTAAAATATGCGTATATGTTTGACGTCATTCTTGTTGAATTTACCTATAGTTCTCGTCAAGATAACTCAAAATGACAGCAATTAACACTAAGCGGATTATAAGGAGTACCTGCTGTGAGTTTACCTGTGGGGCATGAAACATTTAATACTTTCTAAGTATCGTATAAACAGGTAATTAAAATCTCATCCACAAATACCTACAAGCGTTTTCCAACTAACTATTAAGAAAATTAAAGGACAAATTCATAATAAAAGTAAAGAATACATTGCGAACAACATATTTGGCAAATAATGAAGTTAGTTAATGTAGGTTTTTAAATGTAAAGGAAATATTGCAAAATCGGGCTTAAGAATATTCCACCTTAATGCGACCCTGCTGTGTTTACTATTACTATTGCTAATGAAACATCCCATTCGGATTATCATTAAAATCATATTATCTATTTACAAGTCATTTTAAATTATCTTGACGAGAACTATACATTATTACTTCTTGTAAATTTACCTACGTGCCACAATAACCAATGTTTACGATAGTCTTAAAGATCTTACTAATAAATAAATATAATAATGAAATAGAATTTCTAATTAAGTAGTAATAGGATGTTATAAATCTGCTTAATGTATTTCCATCTGTTCCATTCTTCAATAAAAGATTTCTATGGTACATACATATTTAGAAATAGTGAGCCTATTACGTATATTAAATTAAACAATGGATGACCATATTAGGGTCTATTTAAATCGTTCACTAATAACCATAGGCAATAAAGAAACGGTCTAATGTATAAAGCAGGTAATAAACAGATTATCAAATGTAAATTCTTGGAATTTAAGAAAATATTATAATTGAATTGATTGGGCATTTACTTGATGAAGATCCATAATTTAAAATAGAAATAAAACTACGGTTCTAATCTTCACTTTTAGTCTTTAATCGTAACACGACAATTGTTCCGCCAGTGACAGTGGCTTCCTCGCGTGCTTACATCTAAAGAGTACTCTTTAGATGTAAGCACCTGAGGAAGCCACTCTATAATTGTTTTTCTCCACTTTGCTTTATAAGATATGGATTTCCGTTTTTTTGAAGTACTGGGTGCATTACTGTCCTCTTCAAAATTATTTTCCGCGGTCAGTATTTCAAATGTTCCTGCTACGTCTTGGGGCAAAGCATCATCTACAAAAAGTATATTTTGTGTTATAAAAATAATAATATTGAAGATCACAAATAACAATTTACCTTGCAATAAATTTTCATCTATTTCTGCCTCATCCGTTAGTTCATCCACGCCAGGGGGAATAATTACAGCATCAACTTCATCTTCCGACCCAATATCTTCCAACGCCGCTTCCAATTCTTCGATAGTAAGGGCCCTTTTGCGCTCATAATTATCCTTCCCCTTCATTTTATTACCACTCATATTCACAATATCACGATAACAATAATATTAGACCGATGTGTAACTAATGCTGTTTTTAAAACGAAAATGATATTCGTACAGCCACGCCGTGACTAGCAAAGTTACAGCACATGCGCTGTGCTTGCATGCCACGCCCCAACATGAAAAGTTTATATCGTGTATTGCGCCGTTGCATGCGAAACGCAACATTAAGTTTAAACAAATGTAACTATTATTTAAATATATATACATATTTTCTTTTTCATGTAGGTGAAAACAACACTTACTATCTATATAATACTTATAAAAAAATACATTTAGTAAAAAAGATTATTATTTTATAAAAAAAAAATAAGGTAGCATGTTCGAATCACTGAAATTGGCTATTTTCAAAAATTTGTAAAATCAATAGTAACGAATTTTGTTAATAGAAAAATATAAATTAGCAACTTAAAACCTTCCTTAATAAAAACCATATAAACAAATTTTCTAAATATTATATGAAACCAATAAAAAAAAATCATTTATATAATGTTGCGTTTTCGCATCAACGGCGCCTAATGGGTTAAAGAAAACAAGTAACAATCTGTTCCATCTGAGTTTTAAATAAAACATTTACTCTCGAATGAACTATTTTGTTAATTTACGCTTTCAAGAATTTAACGAACACTGTCTGAATCAAGAATTTAGTTACAGTTTAACCTGTTATGCTAATAGAACCGTGATTCGTTTTCTAAAAACGGGAAGTATATCTGAAAGGGCATTACTTATTTATTCTTTGAACAATTTGGAGAATTACTTGAAAGTTACTTCTCGTAGAAAAAGATTGAAGCAGAATCGTTAGAATGAATTGGTATACAAATAACACTGGCCAACACGATTTTTGCTGACTTCTAAGCGTGACTTGTTTTTTACTATTTCGGGTGTGCCGAATCCGAAAATTATATTAGTTTTTGCGTATCACGTCAAAATTAAACTGTATACTGTACTATGCTCTCTAAAGAATCACTAATGCGGCTAAGTAGTTACTTACATAAGACCTGTTACGATATAAGAAAGTATAAAATTTAATAATTCATTTATTTATTTCGATAATTTCTTTCATTTAATCTTGAAGCTAGCAGTTCCGATGATTACTTTGATAGGCCCAAATCCCTTACTAAATCATTCAATTCTGCTTGAGTAAAACGTTGCGGTCCATCATTAGAAATTATATCTCCATAGTTATAATCTACATCTAAATCCTGCTCCTCAATTGCATCTGCCATGTCTTCAGCATACAAGTACTGACTCAAGTGAAGGAAGCATTTCATAAACTGGCACGGGTAGTTCACCGGAATGAGACACTGGTCGAATCGCGGAGTCGATATTAGGATTTACAATTTTATTCTTATTCTTCTTATTATAACCGCAGGTCCGAACTAAACAAAAATAGCAATCGTCTATGTGGTTCTTCGGTTCACGCCATATCATTGGAAAGCCAAAAGCTAATTTCTGGCGTTTTCCCTTGCTCCACTGCCGCAATTTTTCCACAAATGGTTTACATACATTATATGGAGCCAATGATTGGTCTTGATCAGAAAGTTTTACGTCAAAATAAGCCAAATACATTTTCTTAACCAAAGCAGTAATAGTTACCTTTTGACTGGGAACGGTGAAGCTGCCACAAATGTAGCAGAACGAATCGGCTCTATTTACACATCTTCGAGTAGCAGATATGATGTAGTTTCTTCTGTAACAACTAACATGTACTATCGTTTTACTATCACCCTTGTTTACTTTTAAATAGTCCTAAGTGATTAATACTTTCTAATAAAATCTCATTAAACCCTAATATGTTCAGTTAATGAACAGGATTAGCTAAATAGGCTTGCATTTCTTTATAATTGTGTATTACTTAATTAGTTCATTAAGTACTTATATATTATCAGGTACAAGTGTATATTATGCTAATGAGATAAACGTATTTGGAATGTCTTTGATATCTTTGAACAATTAAGAATTTGCTGCATTTACTTAACGATTTTCAAGAATTTTCAAATCGGCAAACAGGAAGTGCCGTACAAAGAAAACAAATTGGTTTCATATTTGGCATTTGCATACCAATATTAATTAAAAACAAATGTCAGGCCATAGTCAGCAGAAAAAAAATTTAATTTTTTGGCTAGTGTAATTTAAAACAAATGTTAAAAGTTAAAAGTATTGATTAAATTATATTTAAAACACTAAATCTTTAGATTCGCGTAATTTATATACAAAATCTAAATCTGCATACCTGCAGCACTTAAATTATTGAAAAAGAAATGTAAATATTAGTTTCATCCTACTTCCGAAAACAAATCTAAAGCTGTATGGAAGGTAATAAAGGCGAATTTAAATCGTTAATTAAAGTTAAAAAATCAGAAAGTCTATTCTTTAGAAGAAATTATGTCACATACTTTACTACGAAATCGCTTTTCTGAAAAAAAACAAAACAATATGGATACCTAAAAAAAATCAGTGATTAAGGTTATATATGACCTAGCAAATAAAATAATGAATAGATTCTATTAATAATTAAATTCAACAGTAATACTGGTACACTTATCTAAAGCCTTTAATTGCGTCTCACACACCACATTACTATCGGTGTATAATGCATTTGTGCTAGTAAGTAGGTTGGTATATGAATCACTTGTTTGGTATCCGACTTACGTTTACCTCAATCTTGAAGTCGAACGTGCACAGAAAAAATTTCTCAAATTCTTATCATTTAAAATTGATGAGGGGGTCTACCTCGTGGTACAATATACGATCTTTTAAACAGACATGCTCTTACATTATTTTCAGCTAAGAGAAATGAACATACTGCTGGATTTTTTATCAAACTTATTACTAATAGTGTAGATTCTTCTTCATTACTCCCTAAAATTGGCTTCTTGACTCTATATTACATGACATCTTGATCTACTGCATTTGTTGTTCCTAAAGCAAGAACGAATATTTTGAAAAAGGCACAAAATTACACCCATGAGGGGTCTTCTTTTCTGAGGATCTCTTGCCATTGATGTGCTTGCTGGTAGCATCTGTCATCTTTTTCTATTTTCGCGTTGGATATTACAGTATGTCCTCGGATTGACGCATAAATAGGTAAAAAAGTCAAAAAGTAAAAAAAGAAAATTTTTCAGTTGAAATATCATGTTCTGGGGTTCAGCCCTGCATGGATAGAAAATAATTTGATAGTTGAAATTTGGTAAATGGTACTTGTATATAATATATAATTGTTTCAGCCTTTACTTGATGAAATTCCATATATATATATATATATATATATATATATATATATATATATGTCTGATGAAGCTCAGGTTGGAGCGAAACGATCGTTGCAGTGTCAATTAAAAAGTGAAATTCATTAAAATTTGTTTTATTTTATCCTGATAAATGGTACTTGAATCAAATTAATGACGAACCAAGATTTCCTAGAAGTATATTATGGACAGACGCGGCATGTTTTACAAGAGATGGTTGTTGTAATACACACAATAGTAACAATTGGAGCGAAGTAAATCCTCCGCCGTTCACAGGTTACATCATCATTGGAAGTGTTAATTTTTGGGCTGGGATTGTAGACTATTATGTTGTGGGACCATATTTACTGCCTGCACAGTTAGATGGTAATTGTATAAGATTTTTCTGGAATATACTTTACCAGAATTGCTTGAAGATGTCCCACTAAGTACTCGAAAAATTATTGTTTTCCAGCATGATGATACACCAGCACACTTTGGATTAAATTGCCGAAATGATCAAAATGCACAATTTTCAAATGAATGGATCGGAAGAGGAGGGCTGATTTCTTGGCCTGCACGTTCACCAGATGACTCCTGTTGACTTTTGTATTTTGAGTTATATTAAATCACTGGTTTATGAGACACCTGTTAATACAGAAGAAGAATTAATGACTCTAATTATTCATGAACGTCCGCAGCTATTTCGAAGAATTCGGCAGTCCATTGCACATCGTTACAACTTGTATATCGAAAATGGTGGTCGTAACTTTGAACAATTTTTATAAAGTTTGATGCAGTATTATTTCCAATAAAGTGTTCCTTAACTTAACTCTTTCCTATTGCAATTAAGATTGTTTTTAAAAATTTCTAGTTTACTTGACAGCGAGAAATTTGCCGACACTAGTTTATTAGTAAAAAAAATGTTTATTTAAGTGCCCTCTATCATTTCTGAAATTTAGGAATAGTTATTCTGTGACACCCTGTATATAGTTGCCTATAATTACATTTGTTTAGTCATCTTGTCTCTTTGACAATGGTAAGGTATTTTACCGAAAGATATGTTAGAGAAATCTAATAAAGTAGTTGCTACCGTGCGCACGCAGGCACAGTCTTGGCGTAATGAAGATGTTCGGAAAATGTCGAGATCGGCAGTCGTAACGCACAATTTAAAAGAAAGTCTTTATTTATTGTGTATGCCCTTAGTCAATGGAGACGATCGTGGATTTACTAAACAAATGGTAGGTAGCGCCACTTAGTTTTACATACGGAGGTTCGAGACTAAAAACACGTTCGTAGGCGCATGCGCTTACACACTACTAAACATGAAACAAAACGACGAGCTAAACTAAGGGAGAAAGGGGTACTTAAATAGCAAATAAGGAAACGAAAACAGTTAATTCGTACATTGACAAAAAAACAAGTAATAACAAAGTAACTCTTAAGCTGCAAATAATACAAAAATTTACATAAATTGTATTGAATCAGCAATTTGTTCCAAAAATAAAATAAAAATAAATTGAATTAAACTGCAGAATGCTCCAAAATATGAAAATTTAGTTAATCAAGCGATTACCAATTACTTAATACCTAGGATCAAAATTTTAGTTTTATCTCAGATCTGCAGGAGAACCTTACAACAAAATTACACACATTATGTTATCTAAGCAATAATAAAATTGTATAAAAAAGAGTAATAAAGTTAACAGAAATTACAATTTAGCAGAATCTTTTCGCATGCCTGCGCGCATTGTTGCGTGGTGACAAATAATGCAATATATATCGGGAATGTTTTACAAAATTGCCGTCAAATTACTCACATGTGTGAAATCAACTAAAATAACCAACTAAGTTGTCATCATCGGTCAGCACCAACTTTGCACGGCATCCACTTATACACAGTGTATACGTGGACACCGTGTAAAGTTGGTGCGTTTCCATGTGTTTAGCTTTACTGTGCCCCATGTGCGACACTTTGATTAGTGGTTTTACCTACTGATGATGACAACTTAGTCTCGAAATACGTATTTAGGATACGATCAGTAATTGTGATAAGGGGTTATATACCTTTTTCGAGTTTTTACTTAATCACAGTCTCCAAAGAAAGACTTTTAATTTCTTTAAATACAAAATTACGAGGGAGTATTTTCTACCTAGCCATGAAAAAAAGCACATGAGAGAACAAAAAAAAAATGTTTCTTCATAACTCCCTTCAACACTAATACATTTATTCCATCTTTTTTCCAGATGCCCCATACCCTCAGAAAAAAAATGCTTCCGTAACCCCGCAAAATATTCTTCAACAGCTTCTTTGAGTTCTTCATCAGAAGCAAAACGCCAGAAGAAGTCTGACGGAGCTAGGTCGGGGCTATAAGGTGGATGCCTTAGCTCTATAAACCCACAGTCATTGATTATCTGCTGAACTTTGTTTGCCTTATGAACCCGAAAATTGTCGTACAGCAACAAGTTTTTTTGTGGATAAGAATGCGGGCGTTTTTCCTCCAGAGCAGTTTTTAAATTTTTAATTGTGTTCCCGTAGGCCTCTCCATTTATGGTAGGCCCTCTCGGCATATATTCAATAAGCAAGACTCCTTCAGCATCCCAGAAAACAGTTGCCATCAGTTTTTTTCCCAAAAATTGTGTCTTGGTCTTTTTTGGTGGTGGAGAGCCCTTATGAACCCACTGCATGGATTCTTGTTTAGTAGGAGGGTCCCAGTAATATACCCAAGTCTCATCCCCGGTGATAATTCGAGATAAAAATGTTTTGTCCCTCTCCAACTTGACCAAATTTTCTTGAGAAACTTCTTTTCTGTACAGTTTTTGTTCAGGTGTAAGCAATCTGGGTATCCACCGTGCAGACACCTTCTTCATACCCAAATCGTCATGCAAAATTTTGAGGACACTTGTTTCGGATATACAGACTTCATTGGCAATAACAGAGATCCTTACACGCCGATCTTTCAGTACCAAATTTTCGACTTTTCGCACAATGTCTTCAGTTCGAGCTTCAACGAGTCGTTCGGACTTTGGGTCAACATTGATTGACTCTCGGCTCCATCGAAAGAGTTTAGACCAATATTTTACTTGGAAATAAGATGGTGTATCTTCCCCGTACACAGCAACCATTCTTTCATGAATTGCTTTTGGACCATTGCCTTCTTTTGTCAGGAACTTTATTACACTGCGATGTTCAACCTTAGTTTCACTCATTTTATCGAGAAATAAACCGTCTCAAATCTCTATAAACAGAACAAACTAAACACAACTTAGCACATGTACTGCTAACAGTGACAGCAATTTTTCAATAATTTGTTTGACATCGTTACTCTTTTGTTTCATGGCTAGGTAGATAACATAAAAATACGCCCTCGTATTTTAAAAACAGATTTTATAACAAAATATGTACGTTAACTAATTTTATAATCTTATATAGAACAATTATTTTCTTTTAATAAATACGTGAGTTACGTTATAATTTACCGAAGTTCCAAATACATATACCAATATAACTATAGATTATCTACCAACGTAAATGACATCAAATAATGATATTCGTTATTAATAGCAAAATACAAAAAAAGGAAGTGAAGAAATTCGTCGGAGATTTAAGTTCACAAAAACAAAAGTTTAAGCTGAAATATCTCGATCTACCATATGTGTGCGCTAGAGAAGGATGATCACACAGCTTGTGTGTGTCTTGTGACCCAGGTATTCGGTTAAGTCCTTGGTTGCTTGCTTTTCTGTCCCCCTCGTTGCGAAATAAATATATCCCGTTTGTCGGACAAAGAAAGCCTATGCCTAATTACATCAAATTGCTTCGCAATAAGACGCCCAGATTCACTAACGGTAGCAAGCTTTCTAGTAATTACCGCATACACCCTTTTTGAAGCCACTAGACAGCGAAAAATTACCATAAAAATTAAGGTATAGCGTTGCCTTTTCTCACTTTACGAAGCACGCACCAGCTCTAGCATATCTAATAGAAGAAGAATCGTCAAAGCACCCGGCCGAAGCGGGGTCAAAACTGCAGTCCATACAATCCATTCTAGATGGCGCAGCCGGGATCACAAAGAACGAATATAAGGAACTACATTTGATATAAATATTTATCTACTGGATGGTAAAAACTTAGCAGGAAAAATAATATGTAACATAGTGAAACAGTTAATATCAAGTGATTTCATTTATTCGAATAGTTATTCTGTCAAATTCAAAATGTAAAATATCACCTGTAGGTTTATTTTCTGAAATCGACCGTACGATTTTAGATATAATTTATTATTATTATACACGTTCACTTTATTATTATACAACTTTTCGAACAACCTGATTAAAACAGACAGAAACTTAAAAAATCTCTAACCACAATATAAATTAATAAACTCTAAATACGTTTTTGAGCAACACAGCTGACATCTTCAGAGAACAATCCGAAAAAGAAAAATAGTACTGAACGTAGTGTATTTGGTTAAGGTACAACCTTAATCAAATGCGGTGCGTTCAACACTATTTTTCTTTGTTATGACACTATTTCTCTTTTTCAGATTGCTCTACTGAAGATGGCAACTTACTTGCCGAAATACGTATTTACAGTTTATTGATTTATGTTGCGGTTATGTATTTTTCTTGTCTCTGTATGTTTAACATTTCAATCCACAATCTCCACAAATTCGAAACCGATAATAATATTGTTTATATAACCTATTAAAAAATTAAATGTTTGTATACTCTGTCGTAAGTAATTAAAGGATTCCGAAATAATTTTTCTAATACGAGTATTATCTAAAGGCGCATCAAAGCTTCTACCTAAGTATCGAAGAGTTTCATTTTCACTACCAAAATTAAACTGTCAGTCGACGCCGATAATGTCGGTATACGTGAAGCCATCAATTTATGAAGCCGGTGCCGGGTTCAATTTCGCCACTCACTGATCTTGTCGGTATGTGAAAACGGTCATCCTATTTCGTATTCGATCGGAATATCCCGTTTATTTCGAATATTGCTCGAAAAAATATACAGAATTTGTATACTAAGGAAACTAAGCATATAGTAAATTTTTATCAATATTATAAATATATTATTAAATTGTTTATCAATCCCATTTTGTTTGTCATTAGTTTGTTATTCGCAAGTTGCGATTTTATTTAAATATAATCTTCTTAGTAAAGAAGCTATGGGGGTTCGGCGCCAAAATCCCATCTATTTTCTTATGGAGGTTCATTTTCGCCTTTCAAGGTCATTTGGGATGTGACGCCACGGCTGAGCAAAGCGACTAACTTCACGTTGATTTGTCTTTTGAAACAGAGAGATTTGTTTTTGAAACAGGCAGGTCTGTCTTTGAAAAAGATAGGTCTGTATTTGAAATAGACAGGTGTGTCTTTGAAACAGACAGGTATGTCTTTGAAACAGACAAATTTGTCTTTGAAACAGACAAACATGTCTGTTTCAAAGAGAGACCTGCCTGTTTCAAAGACAGACTTGTCTGTTTCAAAGACACACCTGTCTATTTCAAAGACAAGTCAACCTGAAGTTAGTCGCGATACTCAGCTGCGACGTCAGAACTCAAATACATGGGATTTCGGCCCCGAACCTCCATAGCTTAAATACTTTTATTTTTCACTTAAGTATTATTTAAATAGTTAATTGACGAAGAAGATACTTGTTGAAACTTCATTATAACGCTAAGAAATAAGTAATTAAACTTCTAGTTTCAAAAATTCTTTTATTGTAAATACCACTTCAATATTGTTTCGCCATACAATGGCTTCATCAGGTGGATGAAATACTGAATATGTACAATACAAGTTTGAATATTTATGTGAAAATTATTGGGGAAATGGTGGTGGAAAAATTTTTTTACAATCTTAAATTTAGTAGAGGGGAGTTGTTTAAATCTAGTTGGTCATTTATAGCTAATCCTAAACTATTGTATCTATTAATTTCTAAGTTTTCTAACAGGTTAAGTTTTTTACTTTTTTCATGAATGTGTGAAATTTTGAAATCTATATTAAATCTATGATTGATATCTATACAATGACTTGCGAAAGTTGAATCTGTGTTCTATTCTTTATGGCTTCTCTCGTGTTCTTTCATCCTAATTTTGAATGTCCTCCCCGTTTGTCCTATGTATACCTTATTACAATCTTCGCATGTTAACTTATATACACCAGAGTTTGATTCTTTGTCTATTTAATCTTTGTTGTTTTTAATAATGTTCTGTATAGTATTGTCTGCTTTAAATGATATATGTTCGTTATTAAGTTTTTTAATGAAAGTACCAATTTTTTCCCAAATTTTTCCTAAGTAAGTGATATTTTATATATGGTATGTTGATGACGTATTAATTTGCTTTAACGGTTCAGATAGACAATTAAAAACTTTACATAATTATATCAACACTATTCACCCCAAAATAAATTTTACTATGGAAACAGAAATAGATAAAAGCATTAATTCTCTAGATTTAACCATATCACACAAAACTAATAAACACGAGTTCGCTATATACCATAAACCAACACATACAGATTCCACAATACACGCTAATTCTTTTCATCCTATAACACACAAATTATCAGCATACCAATTCTATGGTATATAAATTAATTCATGTACCTATGAGCAAAAGTAATTTCGATCTTGAACTAAATAGAATATACACAATAGCATTAAACAATGGTTACTCTATAAATATTGTCAATAATATCCTAAATAGCCAACAAAAATCTAAAACTCTTTCCTTAGTTTATCCAAAATTAAAATACAAGATAATTAACTCCTATAATTCAATCACTTACTTAGGAAAAATTTCGGAAAAATTGGTACTTTCATTAAAAAACTTAATAACGAACATATATCATTTAAAGCAGACAATACTATACAGAACATTATTAAAAACAACAAAGATAAAATAGACAAAGAATCGAACTCTGGTGTATATAAGTTAACATGCGAAGATTGTAATAAGGTATACATAGGACAAACGGGGAGGGCATTCAAAATTAGGATGAAAGAACACGAGAGAAGCCATAAAGAAAAGAAAACAGATTCAACTTTCGCAAGTCATTGTATAGATATCAATCATAGATTTAATATAGATTTCAAAATTTTACACATACAAGAAAAAAGTAAAAAACTTAACCTGTTAGAAAACTTAGAAATTAATAGATACAATAGTTTAGGATTAGCTTTAAATGACCAACTAGATTTAAACAACTCCCCTCTACTAAATTTAAGATTGTAAAAAAAATTTTCCACCACCATTTCCCCAATAATTTTCACATAAATATTCAAACTTGTATTGTACATATTCAGTATTTCATCCACCTGATGAAGCCATTGTATGGCGAAACAATATTTTAGTGGTATTTACAATAAAAGAATTTTTGAAACTAGAAGTTTAATTACTTATTTCTTAGCGTTAAGTATTATTTGTTCATTTCACCTTGGATGCGGTTACCATAAACATGATCATAACGCCCGTAGGCATAATAACCGGGCATTATGGCCCATAACACCCGGTAATTTATTTATAGTTTTTAATGTTGTGTGCGAATAAATAAGACACGAGAAGAAAGGATATACATTTTACAGAACTAATAATTCTAGTGTTCAGCAAAGTTTAAAAGTATCACCAACTGCGTAAGGACTGTCAACGACATGACAGTTGACAGATATCTCGGAACTTTTTCAATGTAATTTGAATTTTCCGCTTAAGAAATTAATTTTCGTGAAAAATAAAATCTTGTATGAACCACTGGCGTTATGGCAATTATATTGCCCTCAATCGACACTCATCCCTCGGGCTGAATTAACGTCGACCTTAAAGTAATATAATACCGATAACGCCCTTGGTGCGTAAATAACTATTATTTGATTATGAATTGGTTTATTTAACTTTTATATCTATTACACCGTTTGTAGGGAAATTATTATTAGCGAATCACCAGCACATGCTGCTGGAGAGATACTTCCACCATAAATAATAGCCTTACTACATTACAAAAGTTATTGAGACGAAGCGTAGAAGAACATTCAGCGCCGCTCATTGACTAATGGCAACATCGCGAACGCCAAAACAACCATGGCTGTCTTCGTAACAAGTGTAAGATTTAGCAAGGGGTTTCCATCTTACGGATACAACAGCAACTTCCGGAAACTGTATTAACGCGCCTCCACTCTACATCGGACATTACCGATAGTGTATACTCGGATAACAAAGTAATTTGAAACATACTTGACTAGATAAAACTTCACCATATTTTGCATAAAACAAAACCATTTTTTTAATAATATAAAAAATATCTTTCCACACATGCAGACACGTTAATACACTTTTCGTAATCTTGCACTTATGAAGACAGCGATGGCTGTTTTGGCATTTGTAATCTTGACATTAATCAATGAGCAGCGTTGAATGTTCTGCGCTCCGTCTTAAAACTTTTGTAATGTAGTAAGAGTATTATTTATGATGAAAGTATCTCTGCAGTAGCATGTACTAATAATTCTACGTGTCTTCTGCATGTCTGGAATTATTGTTACCATAGATGTGCATGAATATATCTACCTCTCGTATTTAAAACATTTTTCACATTGGTTGCAAGATTTTTTTGTTAACATATTCAGTATCTGTTCTATTCAAATATACTGCCGACATAAATAAATGAACATTATTGTAAATATTGATATATTTTAGTGAAATTTTCAGAAAATGTGTAATTTGTTCGTACTAACAAACGATGAAAATTTCAGTATGATGTATTTGATTACTCAAAGTAGCATTGGCAATGAACTAAAAAGTATTTTTGTTTCACTATTGACATTTTTAACCCAAGTATAGCAAGCGCCAGATAAGTTGGCGAGCGGAGGGGTAAGTTCGCGCAGGATTAGAAGTATTGGGGAGATTTGTATCTAGTTTTACATCAATTTGCAAGATACCATAGGTGGCGTAAACTACACATCTATCACTTAATAAATTATGGCTATTATTACAACTAGGGGAATATGAATAGTACATTTCCCGTGGTTGGCTAGTTACATCCCGAGGGTGAAACCCGAGGAATGTATAGACAACCAAGGGAAATGTATTCATATTCCCCGTGTTGTAATCAATAGTTTTTTTCTGATTGAAACAATATTGTTGAATTTATCGGATTGGTGACGTTGCTAAGGGCCGTGTTTGTAAATATCATGGTTGACTGGTTTGCTTTTCGCGTTCTGTTATAAATAAAATTGATGAAATGTCAAACAATGTGCTAACACAAGCGGCGAAAGCCCGTGAATGTTTGGTTCCGGCGAAATCCAAAACTGCTTACACTAAAGTGTATGAAGACTTTCAAGAGTGGAGAAGAGAAAATTTGGTGAACGGTGTCGACGAAAATATTTTGCTAGCGTTTTTTGAAGATTTGGTATTTTGCTATAATTTTTTTAATTTTTGACGTATGACTAATTTATTCTATCCGTAGTCGCATAAATATTCACCAAACACGTTGTGGCCAAAATTATCGATGCTAAGGTCAATGTTACATTTAAAGGAAAAAATTAATGTTAAAATGTTCGATGAAGTAGAAGCATTTGTGAAAAATAAAAATAAAGGATACGTTCCTAAAAAATCAGAGGTGTTGTCCCGAGAACAGCTCAAAAAATTCTTGCGAGAAGCTCCTAATGAAATTTTTTTGATGTATAAGGTAAAAATTTTATTGTGATTCTCCTCTGTTGAATAGATTGTTATAACCGTAATTTTAAAGGTCGCTTTAATTATGGAAATCTTTGGCGCCTGCAGAACGAACGAATTGGTGAATATGCTCTCTTCCGATATCGAAGATCGTGGATCGGTGATCGTGATCAACGTTTCAAAGACGAAGAATGGTCTAAATAGGAAATTTACAATTATTGAAGAAGAAAATCTGGGTGCTGTTCGTTTGGTGAGAGAATATTCGGCGTTGCGTCCGCAAGGTGTTCTTAGGTTCTTCGTGTCTTATCGAAATAAGAAGTGTACTCTTCAGTCGGTCGGCAAAAATACCTTCGGAAAGATTCCGAGTATGGTTGCTGAATGGTTGGGTTTGGATAATTCGAAGGCGTATACAGGCCATTGTGGAAGACGAACATCCGCGACTTTGGTGGCCGATGCGGGAGCCTCAATGACTACACTAAAGAGACACGGTGGTTGGAAAAGTTCGTCTGTTGCGGAAGGCTATCTGGGTGACAGTATGTTGCAGAAAAATAAGGTAGCAAAGATGATAGCGAGTGTGGAGGAAGAGCCATCTGCAGCATCTGTTACGGTTCCTGGTGTGTCGATGACGAATTGCGAACCAGATTCTTCATCGTTTGTATCTGGTTGTAATCGCTTAAGCGGAAGGTTTGAGAATTGCAATTTTTATTTTGGTTCTGAAAAGTAGTGTTACTAATGCAAAGACTTTCTTAGTTCATTTGTTGCTTCAATTAGAAAATAAAACATTTCTGATTATTTTTGTTGCTTCAATTAAAAATTATAACATTTTTGTGGTGAAATGTGACGTTTCATATTTCCCTTGGGACAATATGAGCGTTTCATATATCTCTTGGGAAATATAAGTGTGTTATGATATATCGTAACCAAGGCAGTATTATTCAATATTGTTTCAATCGGAAAAAATAATTTATTAGAGTAAAATATATAACGTGGACGTTTAAAAAAAGCGGTTTCTGGCAAGCCATCTTATTTGGCACTTGCTATATCGCTGTAAAGTCCTTTTTCAAGTTTTTACTTAGCCACAGTCTCCAAACAAAGACTTTTAACATAATACTTGGTTAATTCCCACTTAAGAAAGACAAATTTAATTACTAAGCTAAGCAAATCAATGAATGTTTGTAATTATCTCATGTTGATGCATAAATTTGTAGCGTTTTTGGTTTATAAGATGAGAAGCCTTGAAAAAAAAATATTAGGCATATGTCAAAGTTATTTTAATGTTGTATTTTTGTTTAATTGAATAGTTCTTGAATTTACACAATTATTGTATTAATTATTGACAAAATAAAATTTTACAAGTAGAAAACACCAGCATTTCCTTCATATCCTTTTGTTCGAGTTCAACAGAGGAGTTAATGTATCGGAAGCTACTAGAACTATTTGTGTCGTTTACAGAGAAACATAATTGGAGAGAGTATGGCACAGAAATGATTTTCTCGACTTAAAGAGGACCATTTTGGCATAAACATTTTTTTGCGTTCAGAAAAACCACCGGACTTTGGAAAAATTGTCTGAACCCTTTAATTCATAATGATTCACGTGAATTAACTCAGGAATTGGGCATTATAACTAATTAACCGCAATACGACATTTGAATTTTCTGAGCAAAGTTAAAAAACTGGATGTTTGGTTGCCGCATGTTTTGAGCGGACACAATAAGTTTTTGATCGACAATGTTACAAGTTGCGAAAAATTATGCCTTCATGTTAACACCAAGAGGAGAAAAGAATAGTTAAGGGTGCCTTCACTGTATTATATTCGCTACACCCGATTTTTAGGAATATTTTTATATTATTAAAAATTTTTATTTTATACAATAATATTAAGACGCAAATCCGTAATACATATTAACGTAATTGATACATTAATTTGGTATAAATTATATTTTACGATATTTCAGAATATTTCGATAGTTCCCATAGCTATCTGAAGTTTAAATATCTGGTGGATACATTTTCGTATCTTTTTTACTCTGACATGTATTATCGGGACAGAAATAAACGTTTCCCATCCCCAAAAGGGACCGCTTTAGCTGCAAAGGTTCGGTTTAATTTTTTTTATCCCTTTCTAGGACAGAGTTCCAAAACCAGCATGTAACGTTAGAAGCATGTAAAGCGGTCGTATTACAGAATCGCGTATATTGGGTAAAATTAAGAGGAATTGCTGGCATGTTAGGCGGCATTAAGAGTTCGAACAAACGTTATATAAACGTAGTAATACTTTTGTTTATGTCTACCTACACTATTTATCTTTCCTTGATTATCTTAAAATGTCATTAATCTGTGTTTTTCCATTATCTAATGTATAAATAGGTCTACCACATTAATCTATTACATTAAGTTAATCATATTATTTTTATTCTCGTGTTTAAAATATTCATATAATTAATTTAATTTGTTACAGGTATTTATTGCGTCGTTATAGACTAGCTTACGAAGCGTATATTGAAGCTGAAAAATCATCTGAAAAAGCTGATTGGGAAGTATTCCACAACATAGGTAAATAAAATACATTATTATAGCCATAGCCTAGTAATTGATAAGTTGCATAACTTACTCCATCTCTTATGTAATTATTCACTGATAGATCTATTATTATATTTGTTTAAACTGTCACTGAATATAGGATACGTAAAGCGCCTCAAGTAATCGGTGCAACTAAGTGACGTATACCCGGTGTATTTTTGAACTTGAAACTTTCAAATATCTCAAAAAATAAGCAGTTCACGAAAAAATGTCCAGATTTAAAATTTAATAATTCAATGGAGGCTATTTAGGTTCAGGCTATTGTTTTGAGTAGAATGTTTACGAAGGACCATTTAATTATGAATATGGGAGTACGATATAATGAATATTTCTTTTATTAATTATATTTCTTAATTAGTGCATTTTTATTGTTATCTAGTTGGTATATTTCTTATGTGTACCTATTTTTATGTCAGCGCTAACTACAGCTGTTTCGAGGAACTATTTACCTTGATTTTTTTTATTCATTTTTTGTCGGATAATTTACGTTCTTCTCGCTTGGTCTGTCAACAAACCAACACGTGTTTCGTTATTGTAAAAATTTTTTTGGCTTGAATAAGAGTGACTTGAGTGATGCAGTTATCCGGATTTATAATCATAATTATTTGGGGTAGAATTGTTTTTTTTTTCTAGTACCTGATTGCCCTTAACGCTTATGCGGATTTGAGACTTTGAACAGGTGGTTCTTCATTTTCTCTTTTAAGCAAGTCGGGTTTCCTTTTATAGATGAGTTCTTTTATTTTTGTATTCATCTTTACTAACATCGTAAATTTCGCTAGAGTTTTGTAACATTGCGTTTTCTTTATTCTTTTGAAGAGTCGTAGTAAGGAGTGAATAGCCCCTGTCGTTATATTATATACTATATTGACTTCCATTTTAGGGTGGAAACCATTTTTGAACATCTATCTGCGCCGTCTTACGTACAGGCATTTTTTGTATAAGATCTTTACGCAGTGAACTTGAAAAAAAAACTTCGCAGATATATTTTAGTCATCATTATGATTCCGAACATTTAATGCTATTTAATTCGTATATGCGTTGGTAAATTCTGTTAAATTACTTTTTTTACGCGATACACGTAATTTTTTAAAAGAATTTAGTTGATTATTATCGTAAATTTATTTAGATAATTAACGCTCATACATTGTTATTTAAACTTTTATAAAATTTAATTCACGTAGGTTTTATAGCTGTAACCATTTCTTCCTATATAGATTTTCTTTTATAATAGTTCGCGAACGTTTTTTCTTTATAGTTATAATAAATTTATTCTCAGATAGTTTTTTATATTAAAATTAATGTCTAAATTTAGTTGTTTCGTGTAATGTTAATTCTTGAATTTTGAATTCATGGTTAATTAGTTAATTTCACATAATTACTTAGAGAACTCTTTCATTTTATTTCTTTATTTTTTTATTTTCCTATAACCTTGTGAGATACCTGAGATATATTTTACAATGTTTTTTTTGTATGATTTAAAATTATTGTAATTTCCATTGAATATTATTAATAACACTTATGTAAAATTCAACTACAGATCTAAGGTCAAATTATAATTTTTGATCTAGGTTAAGGCTAATTGAATTAACGATTAATTATTCATTATAATTTTGGCGTATTTTTCTGAATAATTTAATTTATCTGTTTTGGCATTTCCACAATTTTCTTATATATATATATATATATATATACAGTGCTTCTCAAAAGTCCCCTCCCCCCCTCTTATCTTTGGAACGATTATGCATACACATGTGAAATTTGGAAACTGAATATTATAGGTTATAAACTTCCCTACTAGTGATGATAGATGACGAAATCGTAATAGATGACGTCACAAGGCCATTGTGACCAATAATTTTAAATGGAACGCTACGGCAAGCGACACCTCTTTTAAAAGGTATCGAAAAAACCTATTCAATGATACTAATTTTGTTTGTGTTTGAGGCAGTTTTAATGGCTCATTAGTAAACATGAAAATTTAAATTCCATTCAGTATGATATTAAATACAAATTTAAGAAACAGTATGTACTTAAAGTGACCTCCATTTACTTCCTGACAGTAAAATATCCTATTTTTAAACTCTTCTCGTACTTATTCAAATGTGTCTGCGGAAACAGCCTCACATTCTGCAACATTACGTTGTTTTAAAACGTCAAATTGTCAAGTTAATACTAAAATTCCAAATTCAAGCTCCGCCTATGGTTAGTTGTCAAATAATCTGACGTTTTTGTTAGTCTCCAATATTCGACGTTTTTGTAATTGTCCAAGTTTTTGTACATTTAATAATTTGTGTATTGTTGATCGAACGTCTCACTGTTTTTACAGCTTATGGTACTTTTAATATTTTTGTACATTTTAATAATTTGTTAAACTGTTGTGAGTCGAAAGTTTAAGTGCTTCAAGAAGCGAAATGGTACGTGCTTTAGGTGATAAAGTAGCAGCGGTCCTAATTCTTGGTGAAACTAGACAAAATATTCATGCAGCAGAACGCATTTTTAATGAGAGGTTTCCCGATCGCCCCATTTCGAGGACTTATTTAAGGGAGCTTCTTCGTAAGTTTGAAACAACGGGTAGTATTAATGATGCGAAACGATCTGGCAGACCACAAATTTCTGATGAGAAAAAAATTGATATACTGGCAGAAGTAAGAGTTAATCCTACTTCTTCAACAACTCAAGTTGCATCTACCTGGAAGTTAGTCGAAGTACAGTACACAGGGTGTTGAAAAAATACAAATTTCATCCATACAAATTAAAAATGGTTCATCAACTCTCAGACGACGACCCAGACCGAAGACTAGAATTTTGTGAAAATATGGAAACTAAAATTAACCAACAGCCAGACTACGTCAAAACAATTTGTTTTAGTGACGAAAGTACTTTCTATCTAAATGGAAATGTAAATACACAGAATGTGAGGTATTGGAGTGACACAAATCCTCACCTGTTTCGTGAAACACATACCCAATTTCCCCAGAAGGTGAATGTTTGGGCAGGTATCCTGGGAAACCACATCGTTGGGCCTCTTTTTTTAAATACTAATTTAACTGTTGAGGTTTATCTGGAGATGTTGCAAAACGCAATAGAACCGTTAATCCTTGAAATTTTGGAAGATAATCCAGATGAATTCGGCAATTTGGAAATAAGATTCCAACAGGATGGTGCTCCTCCACACTATTACGGTGCAGTAAGACGGTATTTGCATGAGGAGTATCCTGGTAGATGGATTGGACGACGAGGTTCAACGGAATGGCCACCTCGATCACCGGACCTCACACCTTTGGATTTTTTTCTGTGGGGGTACCTTAAATCGAAGGTTTACGCCACTGAACTTGACAATATTGACGTTTTAAAACAACGTATTGTTGCAGAATGTGAGGCTGTTTCCGCAGACACATTTGAAGAAGTACGAGAAGAGCTTAAAAATAGGATATTTTACTGTCACTTCGAGCAATTTCTTTAAGTACATACTGTTTCTTAAATCTGTATTTAATATCATACTGAATGGAATTTAAATTTTCATGTTTACCAATGAGCCATTAAAACTGCCTCAAACACAAACAAAATTAGTATCATTGAATAGGTTTTTTCGATACCTTTTAAAAGAGGTGTCGCTTGCCGTAGCGTTCCGTTTAAAATTATTGGTCACAATGGCCTTGTGACGTCATCTATGACGATATTCAGTTTCCAAATTTCACTTGTGTATGTATAATCGTTCCAAAGATAAGAGGGGGGAGGGGACTTTTGAGAAGCACTGTATAGATAATTATTTCGTCACCTTTGTATGTTATGGTAGATTCACTAAGTTGGCGATATAAGGTCTGGTTTTACTTAAAAATGTATATATTTAAAACAATCTTACATATTTCGGCACATGATGCCTTTCTCAAATAATTTAAAATATATTTTAAATTCTTTGAGAAAGGCATCATATGCCGAAACATGTAAGATTGTTTTAAATATATACATTTTTAAGTAAAACCAGACCTTAAATCTACCATAACATACAAAGGTCACGAAATAATTATCTATCTCTATATATATATATATATATATATATATATATATATATATATATATATATTGCTAATTTTTCAAATATACGAATTAACTATTTCCGAATCTTTCATTTTTATTTGGTTATTGTCCGCTTAATCCCTTCGGATTTATTTGGCTTACCTTTGGTAGACTCTGTGTTAGTTGTGCAGATTAAGACTATAAACACGGTAGCGCCTATTTTTGAAGAAAAGAACCTCTCCCTTGTTCGCCTCTAAACTGGCTAGCGTCTCAACTTAAGATCTCCGAGGCATTCGTGTGTGCTAAGATGGTAAGTCGCTAGGGTTATAAGATAATTAGGAAAGTGCACGTAACAATCTTAAATAGGAACTCGTTTATTTTATTATAGATTCGAATTCTACTGGAAAAAGTACGTAGGATTTGTCTGAAACATATTTTCCAATTCATGGTAGATGGCCCTGTAATCAATGAAATTTACTTATTTTTTAATTGTTGTAGTACAAGGCTACTACATATTTACATATAAATTAATTTAGCCTGTAAGACAATTTCTTAATTTTAAATAGCGTATAATACTTAAATCTTAGAAAAATAAATGTTAAAATATCAAATACGTTAATATCACGCCATTATAATAATTTTGTATTTAGTAATATCAATTAAAATTCTACTTTTCATTTTTCATAATAATATTCATCTATAATAACGTGATTGAAAAGATATTTAACTTATTATTATTAAATTATTGTATTGACGTTTATTTTGGACATAGGTGTCCAATTTAAGAATTAACAACGCGTAAACGCGTTATCTAACATGCGCATATCCTATTAATAATTCATTAAAAGTACAGACTTATATTCATTAAAATTAATAATAAAATATTTAAAACATATCCAAACGATTTAATTAACTAAATCGTATCAATTAAGAAAATTAAATTACAAAACTATTCGGAAGTTTTATGATAAAAAGAAAGGCGTTGGATAACATTTTATACGAAAGCGTAAAAATTAGTAAATCACGGAAAAAAATATTAAAAGTACCTGATTTCTACAGAAATAAGTGTTTAAATATTTATTCTCGATATACAAGTATAAATTTTGAACGAGCAACAATTTTTGGAGGTTAGAAACCAATTTAACCATTTCCTGGATCCAATATTACCGTCAAGTCTTTCTTGAATATGTATCTTGGAAGAAAACCGTATCCTTTCTATATAACTCCAGGTTACCAGATTTTCCAATTTTAGAAGTTAATTAAAAATTATTCAAATAGTACTTAGAACAACTGCAATTTACACAAAACATATTATTTAGATATTTTTTGAACTAGAAATTTATGTAGATTAACTTTGTTAGAGTTACTTACCTTAGTATTGATTGATTTCACTATTTGGCTTTATAAAACGTTAATTATATCAAGAACTAATTATCATAAGGTTTATTAAACCCATATATCGATAATTGATACTGTTTTCTTGCATCTCGATGTTCAATTACAGTTTCCTATACTTTTTCACATTAAACCAATAAGTCATTTTTAAATCAATAAAAAACTTTGTTTTCTTTCTTCGTGTTATTTAAGTCAATATTTTATTCATTTAAATAATAGCTATATTAATATTTCAATGCGCTATAAATACCCTGAGTTTTAAAATAATATTAGAAAGAGTCTGTAAGTTAGCCTGGTCCATCTATATTTGAGTATAAGCACTAATAAAAAATGTAAGTATATTAAATTAACATTAAATGCATATTTAATTTCACATCTATACCAATTTAAGTAGAAAGATAATTGTTCATACATCAGAGCATGTTTTGTATTGTATCACATTCAACATCCTAAAGTGGTGCTCGAATAAGACATAATTAACTGTATATAGATACCAAAGATATACCGATAGGACCAGCTCTCAGCGGGCCATACCCAGCAATAAGTGGCAACAGCGAATCCCCTCTACGCGCAGTAGCTTACATTACCATACATTGCAGAGTTATGAATTTAGTAAGACTTAAACCGCGCAAGGATATAGTCGTTTGCATATTGGTTCTGTATACGTAATTTGCCCATTTGTTTCAGATATAATAAGGTCGTTATATCTCCAAGTTATTATTATTGTATTATTAGCTGCTACGGAAAAGTAATTTTAAGTAATAAAAAAACAATAACGTTTTCTAAAAGATAAAAGTAAAAAAATCAATAATTCTGCAAAATAAATTTTAATTCTAAGAAAGTCACTAAATATAGGATTCGAAAATACCGCCCTCTCTCCCCAAACAATAGCCGAGCCTATTGTAAAACTCCCGCCTCACTCCCTCGAGATTTCTAGGGGTTATTGTCTCGAAAATTCTAAACAGTTGAACTTGCAACTGTTGCAACCTTTACGTTTGCACAGCTAGATACGAATGACGGGCAATCTATTGCTCTCGATCATCGGACTTATGTATGCGCACGCGGAGTGGCATCGTACATACGTTGCCACATCGCATTATGTTCCATACGTATATTGTTGCGTATGGCCCGTAGCGGGTTGGACCATTCGGTATATCAATATATATATATATATATATATATATATATATATATATATATATATATATTTATATACGCCTATTTCTCGACAACAAACGTATACTGTGGTAGGATTCTCAATATCCTGCAATAACTGTTCCTCCTGTTACCATATAAGTTTTTGAGGTCGACTAGGATGCAAAAAACGTTCTGGAGCGATACATCTTGTCTCCACAACACGTATTTCTACATTTGGTATTGTTTTGTGATCTGGATGACGGCTATTCGGACGGACACCATCATAACAGGTGCCTAAAGTTTTTATCATATTACATCGATATGATAAGAGCGTCTATGTTAGTAAACCCTGCCATTTTGAATTTAAAAATATTTTTAAAGCTTTCAATTGTAAATAAATGGTACAAGTCAATTACACATAGTAACTCGGATCATAGTAACTAGGATCATAGTAACTCGGATCAACACTGTCTTGCGCAGCTTTGGTCCGTCGTTGGGTAGACTGGGTGGACTCGAACACGCTACTCAGTGCCGTATGCCCTATTATCGTACTTATGGGTCATGGGGCCAAATCTGCTTTCTATAAATACGAATTCCGCTTATGTGTGGTTTTGTATATACCACCGTCATCGAATCGTTCGTTAATTTTTAATTTCAATTTTACCAGAAAACGCCGACGCTTTCGCGACATTTATATTCTTAATTCTTGTCTTACTTTAAGTAGAAAATATATCTGAGGTCTAGGGAGTGAATATTGACTCATCCTGTATATGTGTACAATTCCATCTAGATGGTTTTGTTTTAGAGGATTCGCAAAATTTATGGGATGAAATTGATCTGTCTGACTAATGTATTTTTTGTATGGAACACATGTTCTCGAATACGTGGAAGTGAATAATATATTTGTCTATTTACACAAAGGATCCAATATAACGATAAGGCCGACACACACAGATGTTTGTCTTCTTTTTGAAGGATTTAGTTACCAAAACTGAGGAAACGAGACGCTAAATTATACTTTTATGTCAAAGTCATTTTCTTCTAAAAGAATTGCTTGAACGTGTTTGACACAGTTCAAGTTACTATTTTCTGGAAATAAGCCGACAAAAGTTTCAATCGGTTTTTAGCTATAGAATAATTGTTAAAACACGTATTTTTAAAAATCAATTTGAAGTAGAAAATTTGTTATTAGTATTAATTTGAAATATGATGTCTAAAAAAACACGAAAAAGAACAAGCGAAGTTAGGTCTGAGTAGGAAATTTGCATGCAATTTCACATAAGCTAGGTCGGCGTCAAAAATATCGTTTTATAATAAATACAGTTCACGAAAAATGTGATAATATTAAGTAATTAAAGACTAAATATAACCTTTATTTTACTTTTAACAAATATACAACTAAGCAATTTTGAAACCGTATACACACAAATACTGCAAAAGAGACTAAGCTATAGCAGCGCAGTCTAGTAGGGTTTTGAATTCTGCCACTCTAGCTTCTTCTTTCCATTCCGTGAGTTTTATCTCCTTCAGATCTTTCTTCACTTCCTCCAGCCATCTTTTCTTGGGTCCTCCTCCTCTTCTTTTTCCTCCTTATCCTTCCATTAAAATTTTTTTAACATATATGTCGTGAGTGGTCTTGGCTATGTGGTCCAACTATCTGGCTTTTGATTTGTTGAAAAAACTAAGACATTTTCGAAACATTCTCTTAGTCACTTGTGTTATACTGTAGTGTGCCATGAAAAAAATAAGTGTAAAAAATAACGCATTGCCCATGTGTAACTAATTTTAATTCACAAAGAAAAACAATTAACAAAACTAAAAAATTTTACAAATATTGTACGAATTGATTGCATCTCCTTATAACACCATGGGTGGCATTTAATACTAAATTATAAGGTATTTCCCAACAAGTTTCAGTTATTCGGTTTTGTAAATCGTTTATGCTCTGTGGCACTGTTAAGTGGAGATATCCCCAAATCAAAAAATCTAGAGGCGTAAGATCAGGTGAATGCGCAGCGAAAGTCAACGGATAGGTCCATACGTGCCAATACATTGTTCATTAAAATTTCTATTCAACCAATCAACATTTATTCATGCATAATGTGGAGTAGCACCGTCTTGTTGAAAATATACTTCACGCAGTTCTTCAATCGGTAATATCCAAAAAGCTTCTAACATTTTCGCTTAATAGTTGGTGCTATCTTAGTTGATTTAAGGAACTGTGATAAGAATTGGCCCAATCAAGCGGTCTCCACGTAGGCCGCATTAAACATTACAGCTAAAACGACGTTGAAAATGATTGTCGACGACATATCTAGGGTTTTCTTGTGTCCATTGGCGATGAATGTTGCGATTAAAAATTTCTTAATTAGTAAAAGTACATTCACCTGTCCAAATAATTTTGCGATAAAACAATGGGTCTTGTAGCAAAGTTGTTAAGTAAAAATTATAAAATCGTGTTCTTCGAATTGGATCATTTTCATCTATTGCTTGCACTTTTTGGGTAAAGTATGGCTTAAATTTGTATTTTTTAAGTAGTGTAGACGTAGTACTGCAGGACGTACCAAGTATGTTCGCAACTTCACGAACCGAGGCTTTGGCATTTTCTTCAACAGCTAACAAAACGTCCAGTTCCACGTTTTCAAAAAATTTTCTGCACATTGCTTTCGGTTTCTTGAAACGTCCAAATCTTCTTACATTTTCTTCATGTCGGCTAAACTTATGACATTCTAAAACTTCTCTTTCCGGAAAACGTTCCATGTATATTCGCAATACCTGATTAGAGTTTTTATTTCATTCAAAATAAACATGTACCATGTCAGTAAGTTTAGTGAAATTCATGATTTATTTCAAAAATGTCAAAATATACTGGCTTAGTAAAGAAAAGTCAAAGATGACAGTTACATATTGCTATGAAATTAACTTTTGGTGAAAATTAAAAATAGAATTAATAACGTAGATATTAATTAAACATAGCTGGATAAACAAAAACAAATTAACAAAGGAATCAACAGAGGTTGCGTATTTTAAATGCACCTCGTATATATATATATTAATGTAGTACTGAAATTTTAGATGTATATTTCCAAGAATTAAAAGGTAAACATGTAACGGTATGTCAATAAATTTTAAGTTAATTAGATTATTAAAAGTTTAGAATATAAGTAAATTAATAAAACAAAGCTATGCTTAAATAATATGATCGCATCGACAGGCATATGAATGAAAGCAAAGGACAAGACGACGCCATATGGAGAAAAGAAAGAGAAAATGTAAAGGATACGTAAACGGCTTTCTCCGAAATTTTCTCAAGATCGAACGTTCATCGGAGCTATTCCAGGTAGGACGAGATTAAAACTTTAATATTCCAAAATAAAATTTACAAATATCAAAATAACAACAAACAGGCAAAATATATGAACCGGGAGACAACGCATAGAGATGAAAAATTTAAAACTACACACGATAATTAAAAATACACAAGAGTGGAAATTAAATAACTATGAATAAGGCAGCTTTCTTTGCGACACGCTCGTTGCAACAGTATGAGGTGCGCGGATTTTACTTTAAATCAGTTGTAACATGTTCAAACCTAATCGGCTAAAATGCAGCACAATCACATGCCAACAATTTGTGCGCAACATTGAAATATTTCGAAAAATACAAACTTAGTACAATTAAAAATTCCATACGTTCCGTAATTTTGAAACTTCTAAATTTCAACAGTGGGACTCGAAAAATAAATATCCCATTAATCATTATAACCTCCCCTGTATCTCAGTTAAATACGGAAAATATGTATATATACATATTAAGTTGTTGGTATGTGTGTGTGGTTATCTTTCTTTACATTCCATTAATATGATTTACAATCCATTTTACACACTCGTAATAAAATACATAATACATACACAAAAATAAAATTTACATGTCTAAGAAGTTTTGTTCTTATTGCTCGTCGACATGATGTACTGACTAACACAATGGACGACTTCCTCTTCTTTTTTTTTTACTGTTCGAATGGCCTGAGGCAAACAAGCAAGAGTCCCTCGAGCGTAAACTTGATGACTGTCAAGATGTAACGTAATAAGCTCTGTGTAACACCTTGAAACTAAGAAGGAAGTACAGTAATTAGAGTCGTTTTTTAACGATTATTATCCACAAGCTAGATAGATATATCTGTTCATACATACGTCTTATTTTGGTAAACGAAATAATACAGAGATGACTTGGAAAGATATCGTTCTAGAATTATATAAACGGAATTGTCCAAAAGCTAAAAAAGTATTTTCAGCTTTCTAGTAACGTAAAAATACTTCATATTCTCTTTTAGAAAGTAAGGAAAGTCACAACTTATATTCAAAAAATAAAACATTACTTAAAACGGAACAACCTTCCTTTTCTTCTTCTTCCCTTATCCTCTTTGCCTTTTCAAGCGGCGAGTTTAGACTTCAGTTTTGTCTCTTGTATCCACGCTTTGCATCTAATTTTATCCGTTGCCATCATATTCATTTTGCCGACTTCCTTTTCTTGCACCCACTTTTTAAATTCTATTCATCCAAGGTTTCTTCGGTCTTCCTGTTTTTTTCTTGTCTGTTCTGGCGGTGTGAACTATCCTTACTAATCTATCGGAACTCGTTCTAATTGTATGTGCGTACCAGTATAGTTTTTATTCTATTTTTGTCATTACCTTGTCATGATTCGTTTCCTTTCTGTTAATTTTATTTCTTATTTTATCAATCCTTGTTTTATTTAATCTTTTTTTAAGAATCTTGTTTGGAAGGTGTAGTTTGTTTGCTCGTTTTTTTTTTCTGTACACTCCATGTTTCACTTGAATATAAAATCATCGGTGTGAAGTTACTCGTTAATTCCTCCTGGTTTTAAGGAATATGAAATGTACTTTTAAGATGTATTTGCTGGAAAGTAGTTCGGAAACTACGTGGCCTAACAAAGAAAACGCAAGTTTTTTTGACAAAAAAAAATAATTTTTCAATATAGTGTTCTGCTCACTTAACACACTTATTCCAACGATATCCTAAATTAGTAATGCCTTCATTGTAGGTCGATGAATCCAAGTGCTCGAAATAGCTATTTACAGCAGCGATCACCTCGGATTTAGGCGAAAATCTGTAACTGCCGAGACATTTTTTCAAGTTTTGAAAGAGATGATAATCGATTGGAGCCAAATCTGAGGAATAGGGCGAATGAGGTACTAATTCAAATTCCAATTTATGAATTTTTGCTACTGCAATCGCAGACTTGTGGGCAGGTGCGTTATCCTGATGGAAAAGCACTTTCTTCTTTAAAAAATGAGGCTGTTTATCTTTGATTTTGTCGCTTAATTGTTGCAAAAAATTAGCATAATACTTCCCATTTATTGTTTTCTCCTTTTCTAAGTAGTCGACCAAGATAATTCCATGAGAATCTCAAAAATCAGTTGCCATACATAACCTTTCCTGCTAACAAAACAGTTTTTGCCTCCTTTGGTGACGGATAACCTTTTTTTGTCCATTGTTTTGATTGTTCTTTGGTTCGGGAGTGTATTGGTAAACCCAGGTTTCATCGACGGTAATGAAACGGCGTATAAAGTCCTTCTGATTGCGGCGAAAGCATGTTAAAAGATCGCGAGGAACACTCAAAGGATTCAGTTTTTGCTCCGGTGTGAGTAACCGCAGCACCTAACGCACCGAATATTTTTTCATTTCCAATTCTTCAGTTAAAATTCTACAATGTCTATCTCGCGCACTTTTACTCGATGGTCATCCAAGACGATACAGTGAACTTTTTCATATTCGGAACAGTAACAGTTTTTGGACGTCCACTACGGGGTTCATCATTTGTGCTCATACAACCACGCTTAAATTCAGCAACCCAGTTTTTAACCATTCAAAACGAAGAATCGGATTCTAATAGTGTTGCTCTGCTTTGATTTCGGTTCGTGTTAAGCCTTTCAAATATCACTCACTATCTTCTCCTCTGCTTTCCCTATCTCACTATATCTTGTACATCACACTGCTCTCTGGCGTCTGATGTTTCTTACGCGATCTCTTCTTGTTTTCCCGACTACCCTTATTAGAACTGACATTCTGCGATGCGCAGCATACTCTTGGTTTCAGAAATAAATTATTTGGAGTAGGAACCAATTTCACAGAAGAAAGAAACGCTGCATATAAAAGCAGTAAAGTACCGAAAATAGGAGATTCATCGTTTTAATTTAGACATTCGCTGTCGTTCATTTATTGCGCTCCATTCATTTCAAAATTGTAATGTAGATATAGTCAATAATCTCAAAAACTTCAAACCTATTCTATTTAATTCTATTTAAGTTAAGAATAAATAAAAATTTAATTTAATTTTTCATTAGTAATATTGTTGTCAGTATTATTCTCATCATTATTATAAAGTTTAATAATATACCAGGAGGGGGTCAAAAATATTATATGTTCGGATAAAGTCTGAGTAAGAAAAAATTTACACACGATAAAAATTGGAGTATATAAAGTTAATTAAATTAGAAAATTACACGTGGATCATTATTTTAAATATTAAATTAGTCAGTAATACACGAGTAAAGTGTATCTTAGGCCAGATATCCGAGTTTGATAAAGAGGAAGTAGTTTTCCCTGCATATTCTCGAAATATCTGTGCCACTTGAGATTTTAAAAATTCAAAACGTTCAGTGATAGCCGTGAAAATAAGAAAATACTTATACAGTGTGAGGATAAACGTCCTATTTCTATAGGGATTCGTTTTCCACTTAAATAGGCGCTGAATAGCACACTTGCTTTGTAGAAAGTTATCAGTAGAGACCAGCGATCCACATTTCAGTCAGAGATAGACTTTGAGTACTAATCTCAGCGTTTGGAGGTCAAAATGCCCCTTTTGCGAGGGAAATCCTCAAGAGTCTTTGTTTGCGAGATTCATTTTGAATCAGATTTAAAATCCAATACTATCCGTGTATGACTCATTAAGGAATATTTGTATATTAAAGTGGCATTGATAAGTTAAGTTATAGATTAAGAATGAAATATTTTAAGTTACAACAATAATGAGATGTGAAAATATAAGCAAACAATAAAATATTTTGAACTAGTACTTCTTGTTGTGTTATTTCTTTGCATTTACTTTGGACGTTAGGCCTAGTTGTGTAGAACCAAAAAGATAGCCCTGAGATACCTAAGTACAGAGTCTCAACAAAATTATGCTTGTGTAACTGCCTACAAAACATTTTTTTAAATAAATATACATTTGAAAGCAAAAATACACAGCATATGCGTAATGCGTTATTTTTTCATCGCACACTACAGTGTAACACACCAAGTAAGAGAATATACGGGCAGTTTCAATATTTTTTTTTTCTAAATTTAACTAAAATTGATGTATTGCACATCAATGGATTCAGGAAAAAAATCTCTATCCAATTGTGTAAAACAAATATACCGTGCAATTAAAAAAAAAGTTAACAATCGATAGAAATCGAAGATTGCTTTGGAAAATAGTAAACGTAGCCTCAAACATAGTTTCATGAGTCTTTGAATTTTGTTTCGTGGTCGAAGTTGCCTCCATTTCCACTCCATTGTTTCGTATCTCCCAGGGTTGTGACGTGTTTGAGTCTGATTATTAATTAATCTTGTGTTGTTGTGTTTTTGTGCGGTCCTGTGTTGTGTGTGTGTAGTCTGTGTCCATCGCTTTTTTGCGTTTAAGTCATATGTGTGGGTTTACTGGTTATCATCACTTTTTTGCGTTTCTGTTGTGTGTGTATTTAATGTTTATTGTTGTAAAGTGTTATTATTGTCTGTGTTTGCGTTACGAAGTATTGCATCTGTTCTTTTGTTGCGTTTGTCAAGTGTAATGTTATTAGCATATATCCTAAGGCAAGTGCTAATTCGTCAACTGTGTTAAGTGTTGTGTTTTTTTGTTTTTGTGTCCAGGGATTAGTTGTTGGGGTGGTGCTGGTATGTATTTAGGTTTGGGAGTGGTTTTGTTTGCAGGGTTGTTTGGGTTGTTAGGACAGTTTATGAATGTGGATATGTGAGGACCACCGCAGTTTGCACACTTTGGTGGGGTTGTTTTCGTCTTTGTACATAAGTGTGTCGAGTGTTCGTCTCCGCATTTCATGCATTTGTAGTTCACATTACAGTTTTTTTGGTGATGTCCGAAAGTCTGGCATTTGTGGCATTGTATTATGTCTGTCCGTTTGTTTAATGGTTAGATTTTAATTGCGAGTCCGCAGCAGTCGTGTATGTTGTATATTGATTTGTATTGTCTCGTCAGTTCGATCAATACTAGTGGTGCAGGTATGCCGTGTTTACCGTTCATACGTTTAATTTTTATTGTCGGGTAGCCTTGGTCAGTCAAGTCGTCTGTAATGTCAGTGTCGGTGATAAAGGTAGGAATGCCTCGCATAACTACCTTTAGTGTCGTTTCGCTTCTTAATTGAAATGTATAAAATTGTATGTGTTCATTGTCGAGTATTTGTTTAAGTGTACGGTAGTCTTCGTCAGTTTTCGGTTCGATGTGTATGCCTGGTTTCACGAGTTTGTTTTGTACAGTGTTAATTTTGTGTGTTTTAAGTATGTGTCGTATATGTGCCCGTTTGACTTTTTCAGTTATTATTATTGGTGCGATTTTGTGTTGTGTATTGCGTGTTTCGGTTTTTGTGTTTTGTGTAGTGTTTGTCTTATCACTTACCCTGGGAGTGCTGTTGTTTGAAGTTGACGGTTGTGGAGTGAGTTCGTTTGTGTCTTGTTCCATCTTTTCCTCGGCGTTAGTTTTTTCGAGGACACTGTAGGAGTTCTTTGTTTCTATTGGTGTGCTTGCGTGTTCTGTTTTCTGTTTTTTCGCTGTCTTTTCGGGTTTGTGAATGCGTCGGTGATTATGTTTTCATTTTCCTGTTCCGGTTGTCTTTTTGTCGGTTTTATTGGGCTTGTTTCTTCTGTGTTATGTATGGTAATTTCCAGTTTTGCTGTCGGATTGTCGCGATCTACCATGAATATTTGTGATTGATTGCGCAAAAGACGTTGGATGTCTTCTTCCTCAGTGGTTTCTTGAATTATGGTTTCAGCGTCTCTTAGTTGCTGATCGGTACATCTTCTTCTGAAGTTGGGTCTCAGCGCCAGATTACTAATGTAAATAGTATTATAAGTTACTCCTTCTCCGGCCATTTCTTCCGGGTTCGTTTAACGAATGTCGTCGTAGGTTCTCTCAAATACGATACTGCCAGTTCAGATATCGCAGTGAGAATGCCGCAAACATAGTCTTCATTAAACTATTTTATTTGGTAGCTGTTTCATGAAAATCTGAACGTAAATAACAAAGTTACAGCTTGGGGCGGTTTTGTGTGACACCCGGTATCTAAATTAGTGGTCCCACATCTATTTTTAGCTTTCATTGCCTCTGTTTTCTTCTTCTTAATTTTTAATATATATTCTCTTGCAATTACATAAAGGATAAATATAGGTATACAATATTGTTTCTCCTTTTAGTAATTCAGACATTTCCCAGTTAAACCTAATATTTTCTAAAGGAAACTATTATCATGATATATGCTTAATTTTCTTTAAAGGACCAATGTTTATCTTTACTTATTTACTTCGTACTAATAAGTAAATACACGTTATTCTTTTAATTACAATATCTTTCTCTTATATTTTTAATTGTAATATGGTTTCGTGTGTAGTAACTTTAACAGAAAGAAAGATAAATAATGGAAAATGAGTATGTATGAGTATGAGTATGTTCTGTACAGTAAAGACAAATAACGCAATAATAACTTTTTTCAGTTCATTAAACAAGATATATAATCATTGCCGAGAAACAAAAGAAAGGAGAAATAACAGCAGTCCTTCGAAATTGCTATACTGGAAAAAAGTTTTGTCAGGATATAGTCTTTGTATTTTATAAATTTAAAAAGAACTGAAGATTTTTATGACGATAATTTAATATCATCTACTACCTTTTTTTTACTTTGACATAAAATTGTCTTTTAATGGGAAGTTATCGATATCTAGTATAAATAAAGATTTTTAAATTCATAAAGGTATAAAATTAAATTTACTGGAAAGTTTCAAAACTAATAAATTAAAACAGTCAAATATTTTGATTAATAACTAGTTAGATTTAAATAACTGGCTTATGCTAAATTGATTCATTTAAAGCGACCGCTTGCACAATAATAAAAATTACAAAAATTCCTCGTCCTCGTCCTGGTTCTCCTCCTCTTTTCTGTTTGTTTTTCTTGTATTTTTATTTTTCTTGCCTCAGAAATTTCCTGCAGAACAAAACGGAATTTTTAAAAAAATTTCCGAACTTCCAATTTTTAAACAACTAATGTTTTCAAATCTATAAAAGTATTAAGTAGTAGAGTAGTAGAGTAGTAAGTGAGTAGTATAAGTGTGTACACGTGTGTGAGCCGTTCTCCAGAAATTATAGCTGAAGTTTAGGAGGCCTATTCTAATTTGCTGAAGATAAACTTCGAAGATAAATTTTATGATAAGATTACATGCATATGCATATATAATATATGTGCATACATATCGATATAGCAGTAAACACCCATACAAAAATACTGGAAACAAAAACGTAGTTTTTTTTCCCTTTTCTTAACATATCACATCTTTTATTATGAATAAAATTGAAAATATTCCGGACGATGTTTCTCGGAATATAATAATTCAAACAATTACGGATTTAACAAATAAGCAAACTGAAATATTAAAAAACGAAATTAGGGATATAAAAATACAGATAAACATAGATAAGGAACAAATACTGGGAGAGATATACAAGTTGAAGGAAAAATACCAATACTTAGAAAAATCATTAAAGAAAAACAACATCATAATTTTTGGTTTAGAAGTAACTGACAATAACCTATTGAACTATACCCTAAACATTTTCAAAAGTCATCTAAAAATCGATATAACGGAAAATGATATCAGTGATATTTACAGTATAGGTAAAAATAAGGATAAGAGACCAGTAGTTGTTAAATTTATATCATTTCTAAAAAAGAAACAAATATTAAACAATGCTAGAGGATTAAAAGGAACTAACATTATTATATCTGAAGATCTAACAGTAGAAGAGCGTGCTAGAAATAAAATATTGAGAAAACATTTACAAATAGCACGTGAGAAAAAGTTGAATGCCTACATAAAAAATTATAGACTTTATATTAATGGAGATGTCTATAATGCTGAACAGCTAGAAGGAAAGGAAGGCGAGAATAATGAAATTATAATTCCAGAGCAATTATCAAATAGTGCTCCACCAACCCCACCATTCGAATGGCAATTTCGGAGGCAGTACCTTCTCCTACCGAAGAAAGAAATACTATTGAAGAACAAAGCAGTGCCAATACATCTACCTTTACACCGATAAAACTATGTGATGTTCATGAAGAAAACACGGCACAAAGTACTGATAAACCTAGAAAACTGAGATCTGCATCGGCTTCAGAATCCATGCAAGCTAGACCCTTGGTCGCTGAGCGTTCCGGAAATGTCAAGAAACAATCTGCTGCCACAAAATCTGGAAAAGAAAATAAGTAAATTGGAAACAATAGATCTGTAAGTAGTTTTAAGTCTAAATAATAAAATGTAATAAATGTGTTCAGATTCCTTTCTTCGCTCACGTGTTTTGCTATATTTAAAATTGTGCTATGGACTCATATATTAGAGACTATATAAATAATTCTATAGATACCGTGATATGTAATAGTATTGATGAGTATGCTGTGAGTGTAAGCGAAACAAAGAAAGACTTTTCAATATTTCATACTAACATACGTAGTACTCTAAAAAATTTCGATGAATTCCTTGTACTCATGTCTGCAATCAGAGGCTCGTTCGATATTATAGTGTTGTCGGAGACATGGGAAGTACACCAGGTGAATTTATTTAATATTGAGGGATACAAAATGATATATAACTATGGAGATTTGAATCAAAACGACGGTATTATAGTGTATATCAAAGAGAACATTGCATTTACCTATGGTGTGGTTCGGATGGGAGACATAAAAGCTATCCATCTGGAACTAAGTGGGCTGGAGGAGAGAATTTGCATAACAGCAATATATAGATCACCAAGTACTTGTCCATTACTATTTGTTCAAGAACTAGAAAACTACTTAAAAAGTACTCAAAAGAATTTTGTTCTGCACGTCATAGTGGGTGATATCAATATAGATATTCTTCAGGAAACCAATTATGCGCAAGAATATTTGAATATGTTATCCAATGAGGGATTTACATCACAGATAAATAAATATACAAGAGTGCAGAAAACCCAAAAATCATGCTTAGATCATATATTAAGCAAAGTAAACTAACTCCAATAATTTTAGAAGACGGAATTACTGATCACTTTCCGATAATATTACATGTCAATGTTGAAATGAATCGACAAAATGATCTGACTCCTGATTTGGACCAATACAAACGATATTTGGATTATCGGGCAATCAACTATCAATTAAATTTAGAAAATTGGGATGATGTGTATAATGCTCAAAGTGTTGATGACAGTATGAGTATCTTTATTCAAAAAATAAAATACTTTATTACGGACAACACCAGATATGTAAAAGCAATAAGAAAAACCACTGGAAGAAAGCCTTGGATTACATCGGGACTTTTGAAATCCATCAACAGTAAAAATTACATGTATATATAAGAATATAAAAATTGTTTATCTACATTAATAAAACAAAAGAAAAAAGAATATTATCGTTCAAAAATATCTAAGGGAGGTCAGAACTCTAAAACACTTTGGAAAACAGTAAATGAAATATGTAGCAAAAATGGGCAAGGGGGGCTTGGATCATATAAAAGTCGGTGATGATGTAATAGATGATCATCAAGACATGCTAAATATGTTTAATAAATATTTCTCGAGTATAGGACACAAACTAGCACAAGCGATTAAGATTCCTAAAAAATATAAACCTATTGATAATGAAATAGAACATACAATTTTTTTTGCCCCTACAAATGAAGCAGAAATTAAAAAATATATAGCGGAGTTAAAAAATAAAAAGGCACCGGGTATAGACAATATTACATCAGAAACATTAAAGCAAATTGCTGACCAAATTGCAAAACCACTCACTCACATAATTAATAACTGCCTCGAGAATGGAATATTCCCCGCCGAACTAAAGATAACCGTTGTGAAACCACTTTATAAAGAAGGAAGCAGATCACAAATAAATAACTATAGACCTATATCGCTTATCTCTAGTGTTGCAAAGATACTGGAAAAAGTAATAACAATACGGTTCGTTGACTTCTTTGAGAAATATCATGTGCTTTCGGATAATCAATTTGGCTTCCGCCAGTCGAAATCCGCACAGGATGCAATAGCATACCTAACTTCGAGGTTATATAAAGCAATTGACGAAACTTGTCCCTGTGTATGTGTTTTCGTAGACCTGGCGAAAGCGTTTGATACGGTATGCCATGCAAGGTTGCTGCAGAAGTTAGAAAAGAATGGTATAAGAGGAATAGCTTATACATTACTAAAAAGTTACTTGACTGGTAGAAAGAAACTTACGAAAATGGGCGATAAACTTAGTGATGTGGTGTTCCACAGGGGACTGTCTTAGGTCCTATATTGTTCGCTTTATATATTAATGACTTACTACTCACGGACATTGATGGTGACATAATAAGTTACGCAGACGACACTGCAGTAATTTTTACGGCCGATAGCTGGAAAAAGCTAAAAAATAAAGTGCAAGAAAATATGAAGAAGATTAAGAGGCATTTGGATTATAACTTACTTACAATGAATACATCTAAAACAAAATATATGTCGTACACCTCATATGAAGCAAATCTGCCTTGCATGGGATCACCCATTATTGACGAAGGAATCAGTATTGATGAAGTAGAATACACAAAATATCTTGGAATAACAATTGATAGGCATTTACGACGGAATATACATATACACAACATTGTCAAAAAAATCAGAGGTTTGTTATATAAATTCAAATATCTAAGAGAGTTGTTAAGTCAACAACAGATTAAAACATTATATTTTGCTTTAGTATAATCACATATACGATATGGCATTGTTGGATGGGGTGGTGTAGCAGAGTGCCACTTAAAGAGTTTAGAAGTTATTCAAAAATACATATTGAAAATTATTATGAGAAAAGAGCGAACTTACCCCAGTGACATCCTTTTCAGTGAGGCTGGCGTAATGAATGCCCGACAGATATACTGCCTGGAAACACTGTTATACCTCAAAAGTAGGAAAATTAGAATACCATTACTCAACCATCATTATAGTACAAGAAATAAGCTTTCCATTACAGCAAAACCTCGACAGTTAAAATCAATTGGCCAAAAAAGTTTCACCTACCTCTCACTGAGGCTATATGATCAAATTCCTGAAGAGCTTAAACATATCCCATTCTCATACGTCTGGAAAAAGAGAATTAAAATATGGATTTTTAGTAAGCAAAGAAAATTTTACCACGACATTATAACCGGGAAGGATACTTACCTGCCAAAGTAAATAAAAGAACTTGTTATAGCCTCTATACCAATTATCATGACAATATAACCGAAAGAGACACCTACACTTGTAATTGTGCACACGAGCTTTGAAATAATATAATTAGATACTCATAACAAAATACTTGTATTTTCATGAGTTATTCTCCTTTTGTTTATTTTCATGTATTATATTGGCTTAACTGTCTGTATTCATTGAAATTATATCTATTATTATATTTATTGTTTGTAATTTGTACATATATATGAATTTTGAAATAAACATATATTATTATTATTATTATTATTATTATTATTATTATTATTAGAAGTGTTACAAGCTAATCGTTAATTACTTCATGAATTTAAAATTCTTAAGCTTAATTTTAAATGAAACAACTCCAAAGTTATTAATACCCGAATTATATATCTAAATAATCAAAGTATATGCTTAATTTTTGCAGGACTGTGCTTGCTTCTTTTGGGTAATATTCCGAAAGCCAGAGAATATGTCCATAAGGCTGTACAATGTGGAAAACAAGAAGTATCGTACGCTCTCTTAGTAAAGATGTTACTAATGGAAAACGATATTAGGTCCGCTATTGCTGTTTGTAACGCAGCCTTAGAGTATGCTTCTGATGATTTTCTATAGTTAAAAAAGTAATTTATACCTTTCGATTTTAACAGAGCTTCTCCTGATAGTGTCACTCTGCTTACGAAATCTGGACTTCTCTACATAAAGACTGGACAAACGCAATTGGCTTTTGAAAGACTGAGTTCCAGTTTAGCATTGGATCCTTTGTGTACAGAAGCACTACTTGGAATTGGATGCATTACTCAGGTATGAGCATATATGCGCCTACTACACTTTCTATAAAGTACGAAATATCGTATGATAGTCTTTGGATCGCTATTGCCGTGGAATTTACGAGCTATCTATGAAGTTATTTATTTCAATTAGTTCTGACATTTATTTGATAACTTTCAAGTCAGCTGGTTATAATTCAAAATGTTTCAATTAGAAAATAAAATTTTTATTATCAAATCATACTACAGTAATGGAAATATAGGTGAAAATGGTAATTAGGTTTATTCACCTCGTTTATGTTTGAATGAGTTCCGTGAGAGATTTCCCAACCTCGCAATAATCGAACGAGATTTTTTTCGGCAACTTCAACGAACTGTGGACAAATTTGATGGAACTGGTAATATCAGCGATAGTGTTCGATCTGGAAGAAGACGGGCTAGAAATGATGATGTTATTGATCTGGTTAGGCAACGCATGCAGGAAGAACCTACCTTATCCTTGCGTAGATTGAAATAAGAAATAAATTTAAGTTATGGGACGTATCAAACCATTGTTAAACATGACTTGAACATGTTTCCTTATAAACTGCAGATGTGTCAGAAGTTACTGCCACCAGATTATCAGAAGAGAGTATCGTACTGTACCTGGTTTAATGACCATATGAATGTCGATATCCTTGATTTAACATTTTTTATTTCATAGTGAAGCTCCTTTACATAGTCCTATGATTGGTGTTTGGGTTGCAATGTCCCGTAGACGGGTAATAGGGCCAATATTTTTTCAAGATACCATAAACGCTGAAAGATATATAAATCAAATACTTGATCCTTTTATCAATCAATTGCGCGATGATGAAGTACAGTAACCATGGAATATTTACGTCAATTTTATGATGAAAGGTTAATATCAGACGGACGTTACCCACCTAGGTCTTGTGATTTGAGTCCTTTAGACTACTTCTTATTCCCATTGCTTAAGAATAACATTTTTAAATCTCCAGTTCACACTTTAGATGAATTACAAGAACGTATTGTTGAAAACTGTCTCACAGTAACACCTGATCTTTTAATTAAAGTTTTTAATAACATGGGCCGACGTGTTAACCGGTGTATTCAAGAACAGGGAAGACATTTTCAACATCTTTTATAATTTTTTATTGTAAAAGTGTACCTACCTGAATGTTATTGTTTCATTGTGGGAGTTCTTTTCTTAACTGTAATGAGCCTTTTTTTTATTAGTTATTAAAACTTCGTTCATTTATAAATGCATTTTGTAATCTCTATAAATGTTATTAAATATAACATACATAAAATGTAAATAAATACCATAACGTAAAATCTATTTTATTTGTGATTTATGCGTACTTTAAGGTAATGAATCACAGAAGTGAATAATTTTATAGATAGCTTTACGTTTCATGGCTATCACGATCCAAAGACTTTTTGATCATACGTTACAATAAAATCGCTCTATGTAAGAATTTACTTTTGCTTAAACAATTAAGTTGAATTTTCACATCAAATAGAAGATGTGAATTAGAAAATAGCTTTCGTTGATGCTGTTCTTACAAAGGAAATCCCTCAACCCCGAAACACCAATTAGAATGAAACACGGTAGTTAAGTAAACCTAGACCTATGAAAGAAACCATTTTCGATTGGTGAGGTAAAAGTTTTTAACGGGCGAAAAGACACCTTGAGTTCGAACCATTTTTATAATATTCATAATAGGTAATAGATTTATACTTACCTTCAATATATATACCGGGTTCTTTTTTTATCATTACACATACATCGCCCTATGTGTAAAGCTAAAAAAAAAAAGACAATGCATTGGTGGCATAGTAGATAACCAGTTATACTCAGACATCAGTGACGTATTTTTCTAAATGTCAAATATTTCTAGTTGTTCGTTCATACTTAAATCTTAAATTAAATACAATTCATTGAAAAATAGATAGTTTATTTAAAACAGTTAATTATCCGAATAGGCGTATACCTTGTGTCAAGACAATTTTAAATATTTTAAACAAATTCAAAGAATATGGATAGTATTTCTTTAAGGACGAAATGTATCTAAGATAGTAAAATTAGTGTATCAAAAACGATAGAAAATTTGAAAGCGTTGATAACAAAAAAGTACAAATAGATTTTACCATTTTATGAGATTGGAGAACGTTCTCACAATACTTTTAATAAATTAGCGAACGTAACCCACGTATTGGGTAACACGATAAAGAAAAGTAACACCTTGTGATATCTTACGGATAAGTGGCTTTATAAAATGGAGAAATTTATCTTAAAAGGCGGTAGTGTGAAATTCTTGTAGGTAATAAATATGTTACTATTTAATAATCCCAATAACTTTTGGACTGTACAATTATCTGACAGCATTACTACTGGAATTAAAGATTGAGGAAGGGAAGACATTATGCAACAAACTTTTGGAATCTGTTAAACCAAGACTATTTTCATATGAAGGAGAATCAAGTTACTAGAGTAGCAACTGTTTTACACCCTCGATTTAAAAGAGAGGTTTTTGTAGTACTGAAAATCGTACTGGGCCTACTTCTTTTCTAGAACAAGAAATGTTTACTATTATGAATATTATGAAAATAGATCCTGAAAATAAAAAACAAATGTCTGTAATCGAAACAGACATTAGTCTACATCAAAAGTCACTTTCATTATTTGGATTTTTGCAAGAAAGAATAAGAGAAAGTAAAATAAATTACAGCTGATCTAATAATAACTAAAAGATAATACCTCGAAAGGCCAAATTCAAATTAGGACGTAGATGCTCTTTTATCTTGGAAGGTAAGTTTAAAAAAAGGGTAAATGCATTTTTTATTTGGATTTTCTTTTAGATAACAGGAATGGAGCTGAAACCCTTAGAATAATGTGATAGGAAATACTTCTGTATTCCAGCGAGTTTAGCAGAAAGTGAAAGAGAGTTTAGTACAACTCGTTTAATAATAGAACAAAGGCGTGTAAAACTAAAACCGAAAAATGTTAATATGATAATCTGCCTAAATAAAAATTTTAAAAGTATTATAAGTAACCTAAGTATTTATTTTATTAGAATTACACCCAACCTTTTCCTATTAGCTAAAGAAATAACTCAATGGGTTTCATCTTACAATCTTACTGTGCTTTCTAACAATTAAAGATATGAATGTATAAGCATTCAACGGGAAATTATTGTGATGTGAGTCATTCGATACGTCAGGCGAGCGGTATCAACCGACGAATACGTCACCAAGTCTCCCGTACCTCCTAGAAAAGAGCATCTGGAAGGCCCTCGAATAAGTTATAACTACATTAGAACTTGAAATAGAAGGAGAGGAATCATTCAACGAGTAATCGCCGTCGTGTGATATTATATAAATGTAAATACCCATCCAGCATTTATTTCACATTATGTATTTATATATATACATAATGTGAAATAAATGCTCTTATTGTTAGTTATTAGTCTTTAAATTGTTATTTAGTGCGTTTTCTTGTTAATATAGTGTGTTTTAAATTATCGTTAGTTTTATTTAAAAGAAACCAGAAAGACAAATATTTTACATCATTTAGATTGCCATACAAAATGTAGGTGAAACTCTTTAAATTTATTACGGAACTGTTTGCTTTATCAGTAAAAATTATTTTATTTAAAATTTCTTAGTTTCCATTTAACAAATTGAACATTATATCACAAAAATCAGTTCGTTTCTGCCAGGAAATGCTTTTGATGGTTTGATCTTGTATGACTTATCTTAAAAAAGGTATATAACCCCTTACCACAATTATTAATCGTATCCTAAATACGTATTTCGACAGCTAAGTTGTCATCATCAGTAGGTAAAAACCACTAATTAAAAAGTCGCACATGGGGCACAGTAAAGCTAGAAAACCGCTCATGGAACAACTACTTTACACCGCATTCACGTATAGACCCTATACGTGAGTCTATAGAGTCTATACGTGGACGCGTTGTAAAGTAGTTGTTGCGTGAGCGGTTTTTTAGCTTTACTGTGCCCTATGTGCGACTTTTTAATTAGTGGTTTTTATCTACTGATGATGACAACTTAGTTGTCGAAATACGTATTTAAGATACCATTAATAATTGTGGTAAGGGGTTATATACCTATTTTAAGTTTTTACTTAACCACAGTCTCCAAAGAAAGAATTTTGTATGACCTATATTTGAATTCTTTCAGGGTTTTGAATACCGAACTGTACGATACTCCAAAATGGCCTGGCTACATCTAAAAGCGATCGTACATGTTCTTTTAACACGTGACTGGTTTTATTTTTTTTTGTGGGAATTTAGAAAACAACCATCCTCTTAGCCATAGGGCGATGCATGTGTAATGATAAAAGAAGAACCCGGTATATATATATATATATATATATATATATATATATATATTTAAAAATTAATTTAAATTCGGGTAAGCGGTCAATTAAAAAACTCCTTTATTAAATCACCCTATATTTCGCAACAGACCTTGTCGCTTCTTCTGGAGTAAAAAATGTAGAGTAGAAATAATAAAATTGACGTACAAAATATAAAAATGATTAGATCTAATCATTTTTATATTTTCAACTCTACATTTTTTACCCCAGAAGAAGCGACAAGGTCTGTTGCGAAATATAGGGTGATTTAATAAAGGAGTTTTTTAATTGACCGCTTACCCGAATTTAAATTAATTTTTGATATTATATCACGGTCGATAATTTCGTTTCAATTATATATATATATATATATATATATATATGATAAACGTAATGTTAATGAGAATTAATAATCATTAAATTCTCACATTACTGCCAATGCCGCTCTAATTCGTTGCATTGATTTCTACACCTGACAAAATCACATTTGCCTAAGAATGTAGCTGCAACGCGTCGCGGCGCCAACTGACCGGTTTGTACGGGAAAATGAAAAAATCTCAGTAATGTGAGAATTTAATGATTATTAATTCTTATTAACATTACGTTTATCATAATTAGTATATATACACGCAGTATAGAAATGAAAGTCGTGTCTATTTCTGGATGTAGGTGCACCGATGATTGGTAAAACCATGAAACGCTGGCGTCTGCACATTCCAGGGTGGATACGACTTTCACACATTTTTTCATATATATATATATATATATATATATATTGTAATAAGACCGAATGCGGTGGAGTATAAACCCACGTTCGGTGTCAATAATGTAGTAACGCTGACTGTAATTAATAATAATGAATATAAAATTTCAAGAAAATAACTGTATTGCTAACTCAAATATGATAAGGAAGAATAAATAAAAATAAGTAGAGAACAACTTAATCTCAAAGGGTCTAAATGCGAGTTCCAGATACACAAACAAAAAAACATAAAATAAAACGAAATAGTCAAAAGATAATAATAAATATATTTAAGTTAAATTCACTAGTTTTACTAACAAGATACAAAATATAATTTCTAAGCACTAAATATCCAAAATAAAACAAATTTATGTCATAAAATGTATGTAACCTTCTAAATTACAAGATGCAATGGGTTGCCTACTCAAATTCTAATAATATAGTTTTAGAAATATGGTCGAATTTAAAAACAAGTGTCAATATTTATTAAAAATATCGCAATAACTAATATAAAAAGCAAAGTGATATGTCCCTTGAAATAACGTGAGTAATCTATTATAAAATATGAAATTGCAAGAGATGTTATATCTTTTATGTAAAAATAGGAAACAATTTTCACAAGAATACCTGTTGCTAATGACAAATATGGTAATTTCAAAACCAACGTATCCACTGCATGTTGAAAACTCAGTAGAATCCCAACAGGTACAGCGTAATAAGAATAAGGTTGCTTGTCTCAAACGCCTGGTTGATATCCTAATCGCAGATCCGCATACGTTCCCTATCCACGTAGAATACAACTAGGTTATGTTCAATTTTGGTATCCTGAAGAGGTGTTCTTTAACAAAAATATCCAAAAATGGTTCCAGAAACTTCTTATTAAATGCTGCTTAAACGTAAACTGATTTTAGTAATGATGGAAACACAAAAGTAATGATAATTAGGTTTCCTAGTACTTCCACACTCAAAGAAAACCTTCTTGCAAGGTAATAATTTTATGTAAAATTAACAAAACCACTTTCTTGTGATAAAAATGTAGCCGTAAATAATTTATATGATTAATTTTGAAGAGGAATTCAAAAATTAGACTATTCTTTAAAACTGCATGCAAAAATCTTCTTAACCAATAATATTGTTTTTTTGTCGTCCTGACTACCATATCAAAGTTGTAAAAGCATAAATCAAATTTTCTTAGAAAATTTGTACAATGAATTCGAAAAATATATAATAGACAATTTTGACAAATTGAAAAGAGATAATTTAAAAAGTTTCTTCAATGTATCTCTTTAATAATTCAGTGTTGAAAATATCTCTAGCAACCTATTTAAATGCTAATAAAACCCATTCACGTGATTTCAATTACAAATTTTGAACATGATGCTTTTAAAAGTCACAATAAATAACAATGTTTACAGAAATTTGTACACAAATAAAATAATCATAATTAGTTTAAGAAATCTTAAATTCTCGGCAAAATAAGTTATGATTAATTAATTAATGAGCGAATTATATAAATAGACAAAATAAAATATACAATATTAATCGATATCGTGATTTTAAAATTCAATTATGATCTTACATCAAAAATACAAACTTTTAACTCTTAAGTAATATTTCTCAAATCATTATATTTCAGATATAACATTCTTGGTACAAATATCTTATAAAATGAAGAATTTATTAAGGAAGTAAGCTGAACCAAATCAATATATATATATATTAGATTCAATTAGTCGGCGATTTAAGGTCTGTTTTACTTTAATAGGTATATTTTGTATTTGAAAAAGGCAGTAAATTCCGAAACATGTAAGATTATTTTAAATATATACATATTAAAGTAAAACAGTCCTTAAATCGCCAACTAATTGAATTTACTATAACATACAAAGGCCAAGAAATAATTATATATATATATATATATATATATATATATATATATATATATATATACGAGATAAAAGTAATGTTTTTTGTAAGTAGCGGCCGGCTAATTAAAAGAATATTTAATTTGAAGTTTCATATACCCGTTTTAAAGGTTAAAATATATTTAAATGTTAAAAAAGGTAAAAGATGAGATAAATCTACTTACATTAAATATTTTTGGTGTTAATATATTGCGACGTATTTGTTTTGCATTTCCAAATGAAACTAAAATTTTTGTATTAGCAGGTAGAAAATTTAGAAATGGTAGTTACAGATCTATGAATGTGATTTTCAACATTCATAGATCTGTAACTTTGAAACAAATAAAAATGGATATACAAGTTTTGCGTTTTTGTTACTTGAAATGAAGTCTACTTTACACTCCTAAAATTTGAACATAACGATACGGGACACTTGTATATATAGTGTATTTATTTGTGACCTTATATTTTATATAATTTTTGTGGTGTTTTTCGGCGGTTTGAAAGTCAGATATAAACTATTAGTTATTTTAAAATATTTTTTATTTCTCATTCATACATGTTTCGGAATCTTGTTTCTTTTTCAATGGTCTAGAATATAAATACCCTCATACATAATTATGTTATATCACTAATTTACACTAATGCTAAAATTATGTTTGATATTATGGTGTTCTGTGTGCACCTGCGTTGTGAGTTATGCTGATCTTGTTTTACGCCAAAATTATTTTTGCAGAAGTTACATGTGCGTATGCAATTACATACAATCATCGTTAAAATGTATAAATGGTTGCTCCAAATATATAAATAAATAAAATATGGTAAAACTAACATAGACAAGACAACATATTAAAAATTATTGTTAGAGCACTGTGGTGCAAATGTGTGCGTTATTTTGGATATCTGATAAAATGTATAGCTTTTTTTTTTTCCTTTTTTTTGGTGTTTTTGTATGTACGACTTCGTTTGTAAAATAACAGTGTTGTGAGATTGAATTAGAACAGTGTTTCACTGTTCAATTATTACGAAAATTTTTGAATTTTTTAAAATTTAAGATATACAATGCGTGTGTGTGTGTGAGTGTGTGTGGGCGCGCGCGTGTGTGTGTGTGATATCGATCATCACTTGATTATGTTATAATATATAGAACTTAAGTTGCTGATATCGTTTCTGTTATTGATGCTGTTTATGTCTTTCTTGATGTGTGTTATTTCCTCAATTTCCCGTTTTTTTGTGTTAGATTCCCTCTCAATAATTTCAGTACCGTCATAGCTGAAACGGTGGTCTAGTTCAATTCTATGTGATGCCAAGGCTGTCTTATTGGTTTTAGAATATTTGTGGGCCTGTAACCGTTTGTTGAGATATTGTTTGGTTTGTCCTATGTAGCATCCATTGCAATCATTGCAAGGGATTCTGTATATGGTGTGGGTCTGTTTTTTCAGACACACACACATATATATATATATATATATATATATATATATATCTATATATACTGTTACTTTATAATGCATTTCTAAATAGCTTGAACCTAGGTCAATTGTGGGTGAGTGGTAAAACCGACAGTCCGGCAAACTGTAGACTTGGGTTCGAGTCCCAACATAGACAACATTTTTCAATTAAAAATTTCGTATGATTTGCTTTGTAATTTGTAGACAGCAATGTTTACATCCCCACTTACTCTGCAATTACATACATTCTAATTTGATATTTGTAAATATTTCATATAAAAGCCGAAAAACTCCAACAATTTATCAATTGTTATATATATATATATATATATATATATATATATATATATTTGTGTGTGTGTGTGCGTGTATTATGTAATTACATACTGTCGGTATTTTTGAAGGCAGATATAGTATTTCCATGCATCACACATATTATTATGATAGAATAACCTTGATGTGCTTTATATACACCAACTCTTAAGTCAAACTTTTCGACGAACCGATTTATCCTATCGAACATTTTTGAGTTCAAAAGGATTCAAATGTATTTAAATGTGTTTTAATGGAGAATACGATACTGTTTGAAAAAATAAACTCATTTCATGTACTGTGAGGTGTGAGAGGAGGGCGAGCTACTTTTTCAGGAATAATAATCATCGATTTTGACGTATTAGGATAGCTCCCCTAAAAAGTTACATACGTATATTAATCAATATTTTTATTTCTCAGAATGATCGCTGAGGAATTTATAACAAAAAAATGGTCCGAATTCCATGGTCGCTTTTCACCCTTTCCTTGTTAGGCCCTATTAGCAATGGTTGTAAGCGTAAAATGTACAAAACATATACGTAGCTTGTAAAGTTCAGTACAATGAGACTAACAGTAGCGTTCAGAATGAGTACATGTATTTTTAACATACCTACCTGGAAAATATTGTATTAAGGTGCCCGCTAAAATACTTATGCACTATTGCAATATTCTCCCGCTATACAGCGATAGTAATAAAAATGAGTTATGTAATAAACGTACGTAGACAAGAGTAATACTAATAACTTATTACCGACCCTAACTAATTAGCAAAAGGCTTATTACTAATAAGCCTTTTGCTAATTAGTTAGGGTCGGTCTCGACATTCGCTAGTACCTTATTAGCTGAAGTAGAATATATTTTTTTCTTTTCCATTAATTAAGAATTTTATTTGGCTTCCTTGTTATTTCTCTTTTATTTTAAACTAGTCCTTGTTTAACTCTTAAAATAGAATCCGTTTGATTGTTTTTACTATGTTGTTGTATACGAAGGAAGAGAAAGTACAAATCATTAAATGGATCTATGCTAGTGGTAGTATTGCAAATTATGTTTTCGGTCGTTTCGCTTTTACATTTGAAAACAGGACCAGTCTATTACAACAATAGTATAAAAAATCGTGCATAAATTTGAAGCTACAGGATGTATAATTAACTGTAGAAAATGTAGATATTCAAATGTCCGGCAACAAATAAATCGTAGGAATGAGGAAATAGAGCGACGAAATTTTTATATATGCAGTGTAGTCGAAAAAATTAACCGTGCTCATCTCACAAAATATCCGCAGAAGTGGGTATTAGTTCATGAACAGTACGAAATATTTTGGAAAGATACAATGAAATGTCGACACGGTAAGAAATCTTACATGAGACCAACATAAAGAAATGTTGCAAATGGCGATTGAAAATAATAGTTTTATAATATTTTATTGACAGATGAAACCTTTTTTTTTTACAGGACAATATAACACCTTTGTCACCGATTATATTATTGATCAGTCAGGAATATATATCTTATCTTGCCTTTACGCGCATAATATTGTAGAAAATTGAACGTGTGACTTGGTATTTTGGGTGACCTCATCATCGAACCATCTTTTATTATGGCAATTCAACGATGAACATATATATGTTATGCTCAACGATTCCTGCTCTTTGTGATTTTCATATTAACTTCAATAATGTATGGTTTCAGCAGGACAATTGTCCTGCACATATTGGGAGAATAGTGAAAACGTTTTTAAATGAAACGCCTCACAAGCTCTGATAGAATTCGATAGCCTTCCAGGTCACCAGATTTGACACGGCTAGACTGTTTCTTGTGGGTTGCTAAAACAGATTGTATATACACATGAGCAAAACAGGGCTCACAACTTAAAAGATTTCGACTAATGATTATTGACGCCTGTAAAATAGCATTACACCTGAAATGCTCTCACGTGTACGACAAGAATTTTTTTATCGATTAGCGCAACATTAAGAGCAAAATGGGGATTGTTTTTAACAATAAAATTCAATTATAGATAGGATTTATTTTGATATGTACAGGGTGCGGCTCGGAAATAGTAAATTTTTAATTTTGGTAGTACTCTGAGAGGGTAGGTGATAGGGGGAATAGGGGAACGATCCTTCAACTCTATTGGGTTCGCTTTTAATGTAGTCAGAATTCAACATTGTGTTGTGGAGGTTAGAACATCGCATTATTGAGTATGATACGTACGTCAGAATGGGTTGTCAGTTGTGAAAGCACAGCGGGAATTCCGACGGCATTTCAGCATCGGGCGTCACGGAAATGTTCCATGTTATAGAACTATTATTCGTGGGCTTACCGGCTTCAGAACCAGAGGAATCGTGATGAAAAAAAACTCTAGGCCCACAGAGAAGTGTACGGATCCCAGAGAATGTGGAAGGAGTGAGACAAGCGATTCTGGAAAGTCCTAGTCGTTCAGAACTGTTGTCATTTTGCAGAGTTGCAAATTAATGAACACACAGTAAGACGCATTCTCCATAAAGATCTAAGATTTCATCCTTATAAGATTGCAATAGTACAGAAGCTCAATAATGTAGGTGACTACTCACAAAGAGACTCGTAGAAATTATGCAAACAGTTTTAGAGGAAAACGAAAATGCGGTGATCATGATGAGTGATGAAGCGCATTTTTATCTAAATGGTGATTTAAACAAACTAAACTCCCGATGTTAGGCAACACACAATCCCCGTCAGTTGAATGAACGCCCTCTACACAACGCAAAAGTTACTGTTTGGTGAGGGGTCACTAAGCGTTACAACCCTGTTTACTACATAAGCATGTTAAACAACTTTTTTGTTCCGGAACTCCGTAGACGCCGAATTGGTGGACATAATTTGTCGTATCAACAAGGCGAGGCCACCGCTCACACAACAAGAGCTTCAATGGCAGCTGTACAAGCTTTGCTTTCGAATTGAGTGATTTTCAGATTCGGCGACGTGTTGTGCCCTCTTCGCTCGTCAAACTTGTCAACCTGCGATTTCTTCCTATGGAGCTATCTCAAGCGTGTTTATCTAAGGAAGCCGAGAACACTGGAAGAATTGGAGACTGCAATACGACATGAGATTGACAGCATCGATGGCAACCTTCTTGAAAGAGTGGGTACCAAGTTTAAGGAAAGATTTCAAATTTGTATTCAAGAAAATAGTGGTCATCTTGCAGATATAATTTTTCGCACATAATTTTCCTTAATAGCATTACACAACCTACGTTTTTTTAAATAAATTATTTTCTCGCAAAAGTGACTATGTACTGTTCAATTCTAAAATTGACTATTCCCGCATCGCACGCTGTATATAGTTTGTGTAATTCGATTTTCGATTAATACAAAACATATTTCGCATATAGAAAATTCTTTTATTTACTCTGAAATCATAAATTTAATTTATTTTTAGAAATTGATCTATTTATTTATTTATTCGTGTTTTATGGTATGATACCAGTTTATTTTATTAATTAATGTTTGTGAATATTTTTTATTTTTGAACACCACTATTACACTTAGGCAAATAACGAGTGATCATTAAAATTTTCGCTCAAGTAAGCCATGTACACAAAAAGTATGTCCTAACTTAAGTTATTAGAGGAGATCTGTCATTATAATTTCAAACGTCATGATTGTTAAAAAATAATTTGAAATGCTGACTTTTATATTAAATATATTTATAATTTTTATACAAAGTAATAGAATATTATAAAAAATGTGTAAAATGTTGACCATTCTCCACCAAGCATAATCGCACTCTATTTCGTAGAGCATTGAAAACATTGATCAGTATTTGCGGTGAGTTATTGATGTGTTCACATTTTTCTATGATTTTTTGTCTTAACTCTTGTAGATTATTAATTGGTGTTTCATAAATAATATTCTTTATATATGGCCACACAAAAAAATCCATGACTGTTAAATCACACGATCGTGGTGGATATGGAATCGCTGAATTTCTACTTATTATCCTATCGCCATAAAATTGTTGCAAAAAACTGAATATTTTCAAGTGTAACGTGAGATGTAGCCCCATCCTGTTGAAAATATGCGACCTGGAGTTCATCATTAGTCAATTGATTAGTAAAAACACTGAGAATTTCGTTACGATATTTCTCCGATGTTATCGTGCCCTCAAAGAATATTGGTCCTATTAATCGGTGACGACTCATACCTACCCATACGCCTATTTTTTCTGGATGTAGAGGAACTTCTCTGTAGAAATGAGGATTTTCACTGGACCACATACGCATATTTTGCGAATTAACATAACCTTTCAAATAAAACCAAGCTTCATTTAATTTATTTATTTATTTATTTAAAATTTAAAATATTGTCTGTCATTGTTTGAATAAACCATTGGCAAAATTGTGTTCTTTTTTCATAATCCGTAGGTAATAGATTTTGTATAGAAGTTAATTTATATGGATACATGTGCAAGTCTTTTTTTAAAATTTTTTGCCATGGTCCATACGAAAGCCCTACTTGTTGCGAAACTCTGCGAATAGATGTTTGAGGAGATTCGTTAATAATTTGTCTGACATTTTCAATTACGCCGCGACTTCTCTTGAGAGGAGGACCGCTTCTTTTTTTCCTTAAAATACTGCCTGTTTGACGAAAAAATTTACACAATGCATTAGCGTATCACGGAAAGTTTTATAGCTAGGAACAGTATTTGGATATCTCTCTTCAAACTCCGCAAGGCAATTTTCTACTGAATGCTGCCAAATACCATCAATTTTTTGAGAGGTCAGGAAGTAACATTCTACTATAAACGCTTTATGCATATCATTAAAGGCATCATCTTTTGATGAAACTTTAAAATATATATTTGACACTGACAGATGTTTGAAATAACATCTTAATGACTAAAGCTACGATATAATTTTTATATACACGGCCAGCTACGAGTGAGAATTTTAATGATCGCTCGTTATATTCCTGCTTTATTTTTAAATAATGATTGTTCGAATCTGCCGCTAGGATAAAAATTTCTACTTATACATATAATCAATTGATGCGTAATTTTATTTAAATTATTTGATTAATGCGTAAATTATTGTGATATTAGAAGTTCGATGATGCTTTACATCAACTTTTATATAAATTTAGCATATGTTTTTGCTACTATTTCATCCATGCCATATTTTAAATTGATACACAGTATCAAATAGTTTTGACTTGAGATACATATCATATTTTCATTTATTACAATTGTACCAGATGCTGCGAACTTAATACTTTACGTGTACGCAATTTACATTTAACGCCTCGAGCAGTTAGAGAGGTAAATAAATTGAAATTTCCTAGCCAACACAGTTGCCGACACTACGTACGATTTAATTACTACATCAACAACAAAGAGTAACAAGTCATCTTGCTATACTGTAATATTAGACTTTACGGCCTGAATTTGTTTGTTTCTCTTTTTGTATTTGCATCTTATTGTTAATATCCATTAGTAACAAATACATAGATTCTTAGAAATTTTCACTAATTTTTGTTTATTAACTTAGCAGAGATTACGCAATTTATTAGCAAAAGCTATCGATAATCATCTTCAGGTTAACGCATTATATATAGATTTCGTAAAGGCTTTCGATTCCATGGATCGCTCAATTGTACTAGCTAAATTGAACGTCATTGATTTCATTCCTTTGTTATTGAATCTCATTTCTGCTTATTTAAGGTCTCGCTTATATTATATTTGTTTCAATAGTTTTTACTTTTGAGGTTTATATCCAACATTCAGCGTACCTCAAGGCTCTAATTTGGGGCCTTTACTTTTTAATATGTTTCTTAATGATCTACTGTTCACAAGATTGTGGAGCTTTAGCCTACACATTTGACCTGAAAATTCATCAAAGACCTATATGAAAGTTTGAAGCTTGACGAACAATTTTAAGCTGGTGCTCAAATGGCGTAAGGAGAACATCTCTCTAAATATTGACCAATGTGCCATTATGACATATTTCAGGACTGCGAATCTATATCACTTTCCGGATAGTGTAGACGAAATGGAGATTCTTCGTGGATTTGAAATAAAGGACTTGGGGTTTTGTTTGATGTGTCTCTTTAATTTACCACCCATATTTGTTCGTAATGCTGCCTCGAAAGCTTAACTGTCGTAACTTCAGAGTGTCTGATTTATACTTATGTGTAGAGCGGACTGGAGTGTGTTGCAGTTGTGTGATATCTATTTTACGTCTATCAACAGATAGCAGTCTACCTACAAAAGATGCAAGCAGTAAAAGTCCACGAAATTGGCTTTGCTAAAAAGTTATGCAATCCAACAACCCTCCTTGGACTTACCTTGCGTGGGTGGGATGATCTTAAATTGACAAAATAGCCAACTAGTGCCAACGGCGTAAAACTAAGTGAAGGACTAGAGTAATTACAATTACAATTAAAAAAACAGGAGGTGATGCCAAATAAAAGAAAACGTCCCACATTAAAGGAAAAGAAGCAAGTTTATTCTAAACGTTCTACTAGTGAATAAAATATACAAGCTAAATAAATAGTAAGGAAAACATAATGTATTTCCAATAAATTAATAATGGGTGAGGACCTGTATATAATAATTAAATTAATAAGTACATAGTTTAAATAAATTTCTAATCGAACATTCCATCAACTTAATTTTGATTACAAAAATCAAGAGCAAAATTCTAGTCTAAAACTTTTGTACGTTAGTGTATACAAATATTTTTGTTATAAGCATCAAACAAAACAAAAAAGAAGTATGATAGGAATGCAAGAAGCGGCATACGTGTACACAAGATGTTATATAATGGTTCACAAATTAATTTCTCCGCTTGGCTACGTAAACTTAAGACTATATACTTGATGACGCAATTAAACTATACCAAAACAAAGGAAATGCATTTTTATGCACGAACTTCTTAAACAAATTAATTTCATAAATTTCTGATTAATTTAAATGACCACATTAAATACACACAAATACACATTAAATACGATATTAAATACATTAAATTATTTTCAAGACGATTAACCACAATAGTAAGTCTATGTTTAAACTGTTTAGCGAAATTATTGGACTTTCAAAACTAGTCAAAATTAAAAAAAAAGGTATGATAATTACTGTGAAAGTTACTACTGTAATTTTTACTAACGGAACTAATTAATGTCTAGGACAGAGATAATTTAATTGTAATGTGAAATAACTTAATAAAATATTTGAACATAAAATTTACTAGGTGTTGTTGACAAAAAAAGAAAGGAAAAGACGAGATGACTTGTTTCTTAATATTTTATGTAGCTAAGTTCTTTTTATGGCCCGATACAAGTTTTGAGGGTTAATAAAACAGTCAAAACGACGTCATTAAGCTTCAAATCTACGAAATCTACTTATCTGGAATTAATTACAGCTGACTGTTATTTTTTTCTTGTTGCACAAGGGTATCCTGGTGCAAATTGAGTCGGTTCCGGTACACGCGGTCTCGTAGCGAACTTTTTTTTTCAAACACTTGGCTTGGAGAAGATTTCAGACGGTTTCTCCACTTCCGACGTTTCAACAACTCCAGTAACGAATCGGAGCAGACATTTAGAGACATAATTCGAAATAAAAACCCTGTAGACGGTAATTAAACATCGAAATAATGCAACACTAAAATGGAGACAAAAAGAATTTAGCGGGAAAATTACTCACCTTCAGATAGTCGAAGGGTACTATGAATCTATGGCCTAGTCAATCATGATAATCCAACGTAAAAATTGCAGTAAAATAAGCTCAGCATGCTGCTAATAATCCACCAATTTCAGTGTAACATATTCAGGCTACTACATCTCTAGCAGCGCACACACAAGTAACATACCTACACCCGCAGAGATATACCACGCATGTGTCCGTAAAACACCACGCGTATCACTTGCGCAATTCTCCCGTTTCAAACTGGTAACGTAGCAATACGTTATATTATAGCGGGGATATACAAGGGCCGACCAACAATTCGCCCAAGAACTTGTAACAAGCTTAGAAAGGATTCAAAAGCGTTCTCTAAAAACCTAAGCTTAAAATGCAATGTAATTTATCATGTACGTGGTACTAATTATCTCTTTACTCGACAGACATGGTTTTCAGAAATCGAGTGCTATCTTTATTTTGGATTTGTCAACAACACCATGGATGTGCCAAGTATACTATCACATGTTGATTTTTTAGTGCCATTTTATTGTACGTGTTCGTCTGCCACGTTTCTTTTATTGACGACTCTGGCACAGATGATGCTTAATTTCCTGCATCTAGATCGTTTTCTTGTTAGCATTGTTTATTTTCTTTATGTTTATTTTTCTTTCTTAATATAACTTTCGATTTTTGTGTATATTTTGTACTAAATTAGATTTATTTTGTTACTCTATCATTATTTTTTATATACATTCTATTATGTAGAAATCAACCATACGTATGGTTATCTTATTATTATTATTGTACAAAACAATTGTTTCGTTAGGTTATTTTAGCATTTATAGTACGCAAACAATAATAGTTATTTATTGTATAAGTGTTTTAGATAGCATTTTATCCACGCAAGAATGTTTAAACATGAGAACACCAGTTCGACTGTTTAATTTTCTTAAGTGGATAAAATGCATCTAAAGCACGAATGCAATACAACGTTTTGTCCACAATCACCGCATTAATGGAATTGAATTATTTAATTAAAAAATATTCGTATTCATAAAATGAAATGGGGCAGGTTGTGTCATACTTACTGGTTGCTATGGTATAGTCTATATTTTTTCATTATTTCACTAGTGGATAATAGGTCACTTTATATGCTTCATAAGTGTGGATAAAACTTGTATTAATAATGTGATTGTGGATAATGTTTATTTATTACCAGCAAAAACCCGGCGCGCGTTACTATGCCACTCAAGTAAAAACATTTTTTTGTCCGATTCTGTAAATAGTATTTGAAAGAACATTCATTTAATAGACTAAAATAGTATTTTATTGAGTCCTCTTCCAATATACCATCTTGTGTTACTTTCGTTCACAAATATTTAAACTTACTAACTTTATCTAATATTGTGCTTCCAAGTTGTATTCGAAGTTTTCTTTTCTGCTTATAACCATTCTTCTTGTCTTTTTAAAATTTATCTTGATATTTCTCGCCTTCAACTGCTATTAACTATTTGTATGTTTTCATTTAGTGTTCTTTCGATTCTTTCTGGAGATTAGCACCAAATTGTCTGCGTACATCACTTTCCTACTTTATATTGGTTGAAATTCTTTTAGCCTATTTAATTCCCTAATCTAACACTATTGAGAAGAGTAACGGACCCAAGATGCAACCCTGTCTCACTCCTTTTTTGGTTTCAAACATATGTGATTTTTCTTGTTTAACTCTAAAGAAGTTCCTAGTTTGTTTATACAGTACTTTTATGCCTACTTATTTAAAATTATTTAATTGTGTAAAACTAGTTTCAAACTGTCAAAAAAATAGACTGTCAACCAACGTAAAGAGTTTTTTGTTTTTTCCGGATCCATGGCCTATTACTAAAATGTTTAGAACATCCCTCGTATAATACTATAAGAAGAGAAAGTGTTTCAAAATCCATAGTTTTCCATTGCTAATTATTTTCTATTCAAAGATTTGCATCAAAAATCAAGTCCATCTCTTTTTGTAGGGATTTAATGGGACAAGTTTTAAACTTTGTTTCTACATTATTCACTTTGACTTGTAACCCAGAACGATTTAAAATGGTTGACAATAAAATTTCAATTTGTCTTTTAGATCGATTTGTTCACACAGTTATCATCAATCAAACTGAATAAATTAGAAAAAAAGCAAGGGAACAAGCGAAATTACTTCATTTCGACTGAAAACCGGTATTTAATGGAATTAAAGCTCGTATATTTCGGTGATTAAGTAAACAGTCATTCGAATAAACCGATTTTTAATTCGTTTCCTGACCGGTTGAATAAACATAATATGTTAGGGAGCGTTACGATACAGAATATTGTGGAATTTGGTTTCCGATTTCATGTATTCGAACTTTTTAATATGTAAATTTTTTTGAAAAGTGACTACTGAAAGTGTTCAATAACCATATATGATTATCTTGTATTTAAAAGAGAAATATGTATGTAAATTATAAACACATATAAATGGCAAGCTACAATTATTGAGAATAGAAAGATTGATACAAGTTTTCAGAGTTTTTATTTTAAATATGTTCAGAGTAATTGCCATCAACAATAATACACTTAATCATTCTTTCCTTCCATAGTTCAAAAGCGTTCAACCAGCTGTCCTTAGAGGTATTATCAAAAACACACTTAACGGTGATATAAATCTCTTCTTCTGACTGGAAACTTTTCTCTCTCAAATGTTCTTTATTTATTTAATTGCAGCTACCAAACCCGTACTTCTAAAAAATACTGCGTACCTTACTTTTTTTCATTGTTCGCTGTTTTTTCACCATAGTTTTGGTTTCCTCATCTTCATGTATCCAGGTTCGGCTTTCTTGGCGAGTGGGAACATCAGAAAAAGCGGTATGTACGTTTCATCGCCAGTTACAATTTTAGAAATAATTTCATAGCCTCCAGCATTCAACATATCTAAAATTTGTTGATAAATTCTAACACGTTCTGCTTTTTGTAAATCTGTCAGATAATGGAGTGCAAACCGAGCTACAACATTTTTCAAATGTAAATGTTCATGCAATATTGATCTCACTTCCGAGGATCCAATCTTCAGTTTGGAGTCTATCATTGCATAGGTAATGCGCTTGTCCTCTTCCACCATCTTCACTGCAGCAATATTTTTGGGATTAACAACAGTTGTAGGTTTTCTGTGTACAACCGAGGTACCACCTCGTTCAAATTCTTTATACCATCTATAAACAGTAGCCAATGATGGTGCGAGATCCCCAAATGACGATTTTAAACTTTCCTAACACTCATACGCGCGCAACCTTTCTTGAAATCATAGTAAATCATTATCCGAAAGTTCTCTCATGGTAATTCCATTTTTTCGATAACAGAAGTGTATTCTATAGGTTATTTCTCAGACACTATTCAACCGAATTGCACAAAGTAAACTACATTTGACAGATAAAATAATGCACTATTTAATAAACAACAATTTGTTTTTCATAGGTAACTAGATTTTTCTATTCTCAATAATTGTAGCTTATCCCACGTATATTTTTGTTCTTCACGTGTGAAAAAATTAGTAAATGAAGTTTTCAGTATCGGATGCTCGTTAATGATTGAAGCTGACATTTGTCAAATTTTGGAAATTCCTTAGCTTAGTATTTGCCACACTGAGAATTATAGTTATTGTCAATAAGTATTTGATATCTTTTGCGATAGTCGTACGTACCTGTTTTTTCTTATAATTTTATTCTGATTTTTTCATTCCCTATTCATTGTTATATCAATTAATCTTTTAGTATATTCACAATCAGCTATTTTAATAACTCCTGAAATAAACTTTTCAAATGTGCTTAAGTAACACTGGATATTAAATTCCAGGTTATGTTTAAAAATACCATGCATTTCTGATTTTATTAACGATTTTGCAATGGTGTTTACACGTCTGAGCAAGACGCCTTCATCTTGGCCCATTTTCGGATTTATATTTAAAATTAATATTGGACATAATTTGAAAATAAATCGTTTCAATTATAAACGTTTATTTATGCCTACGGAAGTATTAAAAATATGTAAATAAAGGGTCTTTCAAATTGAGCACCTTTTTTAAGAAATAAATAAAACCCATAATTTGCATTGATTTTCAAAAACTTTTATTGGTAATCGTAGTGTCAGTTGTGACATTTATACACAAAAAATAATATCTGACAAGTGACCAGCTCTTGCTGCTTCACAGCTATCCACTCTTTTGTTATCTTTTACAGTTCGACATAATTGGGGCTTTATTTCACCAATGACACGAATAATTTAATCCTTTAGTTCAGGAATCGATTGTAGTTTGTTCTTATAGACCTGGCTTTTTACGTAACCCCAAAGAATAGTCCAACGGTGTTAGATCATATGATCTTTGAGGTCAATTAACATCACCATTTCTTGAAATAATTCTTCCAGGAAATTTTTGTCTTAATAAAGCAATTGTTTCATTCATCAAATTGTTACCCTAACGTGGCGCATCATCTCACATATCGTTTCTATATATATATATATATATATATGAAATGATGGTTTCTCGGGTTCTCGGCCGCGTGTGAGATGTGTCCTTAGAAGGATTGTTGTCTCGACGTTTCGACGGGATCGCACTCGTCATTTTCTAGAGTTGTTCTTTCACTTGACGCTGAAGAGTAACTCTCAGTTACTCTTCAGCGTCAAGTGAAAGAACAACTCTAGAAAATGACGAGTGCGATCCCGTCGAAACGTCGAGACAACAATCCTTCTAAGGACACATCTCACACGCGGCCGAGAACCCGAGAAACCATCATTTCATCATACAACCGCGAGAACATCAAAATTATCATATATATATATATATATATATATATATATATATATATTACGCTATGTTCGACGGCCAACGGATGTTAGTAACGGCATCAGTAGTTAATTAGGACCATACAAACAGAATAAGGAAGCAAGGAACATAAATGCCGCGTAAAGGCAAAAGAGATAGCGTCACCTCTCTTATCTCTTAGATGGTCAAGGGTACATCAAATCACAATCCCAAACAACGTGTGATAATCCAAATTTCTTTCTTAGTGATTAAACAATCCAAATACGGTCACATCATCCACCCAATCGGTGTAATTTACAAAACTCACAAAAACTTACGATACCAAAAGTGTTTCTACACTGACACGTGCTATCTGATCGTAATACGAGATCTAAGTGTCCTAAAGCAGACGCGGCCTCATCGAAGGGTTTAGAGGGGAGAAGAGTTTTATACTATGACGTATGGTCTCACGTTTACGTCATCTATGCATCGTTCTCCCGATGAACAATGGGAAGACGAAAACATAAATACAGCATTGAGCACGATACTCAATTATTATTTAAAAATAATATTTTTAAACGTTACAGTTATTGGCAACTGCGTGAACGCAGAAGGAGAACAAATAAACGAATAAATTACACGTTGTTGAGAGCTTATTTCTTTTTGGCTAGTGAAGTTGAGTCCGCCCTTATGCTCTTTCTTTCCGGAGCTCCTTCTACATTTTTCTATGCGAGATTATCTTCAATACCTCTCTTAGTTATTTTAGTGCTTGCATCACTTCCTCGTGGCAAGTATTCTCGGCCGGCCTATATATTTACTTCTTGCTTCAGAAATTCTTCTTGTGAACCTTACCTCTTGATTCTTTCTCACTTCTTCCAACGCTTTCATATTAAATTTCTTTTTTAAATTATTCCTTATTCTGTTCATTAAGATTTTACCTCTTATATTTCTCAGATATCACATCTTCTTAACCTTAAGGTTTAGTTTCGTTTTTCTTTTCGGAGAAGAATAATTATCCTTATACGCACCCTTATATGCAAAATAATCTAACGTCACTTTTATATATTTTTATACAATTAAATTTAATGTATATTCAGTAATATTAAGTTCTACATCAGTTTCCACTTAATTTCATTTAAATTACAGACAGAATTTTGGAAATAAATGGAATACATTGTAAAATATATTTAGGGAGCTGACTAGTCACACCGATATTCCTTGTAGCGTAAAGGCACGTATTTCGTTATAACTAGTTTGTAAGTTGTATGTGCTTACATACGAATGTAGTTTCTAATCAGGAATTGAAATTGGCAATTTTCAATTAAGTTTAAAGTATATGCAAATGTTCAAACTATCTTAATATATTTAAATGATCGAGCGCGATCTCTAGTAGTTTGAATGCATTTCGAAATTAAATTATGAATTTAGTTTAGCTGGGTAACTTCAAATTAGATAAATACGAGGTGCATTCAAGTTCTAAGGCCTCCGATTTTTTTTTTCCAGACTGGAAAGAGATAGAAGCATGTGCATTGTTTTAAAATGAGCGTGCGTTCGTTGTCAAAACGTCACAGAGATGGCAGCACTGTACGGCAGATGAAATTGTAGCGGCAGCGTCGAGAATGAGAACTGTTTTAGATACTTAAAATGGCTACGTTTTCCTTACTTGAACAGCGTGCAATCACTCGTTTTCTGAATTTGCGTGGTGTGATACCAATTGAAATTGATCGACAGTTGAAGGAGACATGGAATTATGGATGTGTCGAAAGTGCATTCGTGGGTGCGACAGTTTAATGAAGGCAAAACATCGTGTGACAACAAACCGAAACAACCTCGGGCTCGCACAAGCCGGTCTGACGACATGATCAAGAAAGTGGAGAGACTTGTTTTGGGGGATCGCCGAATGACAGTTGAACAGATCGCCTCCAGTGTTAGCATTTTCGTGGGTTCTGTGCACACAATCCTGCATGACGACCTGAAAATGCGAAAAGTGTCCTCCAGGTGGGTGCCACGAATGCTGACGGACGACCACAAGGATGCTCGTGTGGCATGTTGCCAAGCAATGTTGACGCGCAACCAAGGCATGAATGGAACTTTCTTTTCGTCGATTGTGACAATGGATGAGACGTGAATGCCATTTTTCAATCCAGAAACAAAGCGCCAGTCAGCTCAATGGAAGAACACAGATTCACCGCCACCAAAAAAATTTCGGGTAACCGCCAGTGCTGAAAAAATTATGGTGTCCATGTTCTGGGACAGTGAGGGCGTAATCCTTACCCATTGTGTTCCAAAGGGCACTACAGTGACAGGTGTATCCTACGAAAATGTTTTGAAGAACAAGTTCCTTCCTGCACTGTAACAAAAACGTCCGGGAAAGGCTGCGCGTGTGCTGTTTCACCAAGACAACGCACCCGCACATCGGGCTAACGTTACGCAACAGTTTCTTCGTGAAAACAATTTTGAAGTGATTTCTCATGCTCCCTACTCACCTGACCTGGCTCCTAGTGACTTTGGCTGTTTCTAACAATGAAAGACACTGTTCGTGGCCGCACATTCACCAGCCGTGCTGCTATTGCTTCAGCGATTTTCCCGTGGTCGAAACAGACTCCTAAAGAAGCCTTCGCCGCAGCCATGGAATCATGGCGTCGACTTTATGAAAAATGTGTACGTCTGCAGGGAGATTACGTCGAGAAGTAACACCAGTTTCATAGTTTTCGGGTGAGTAGTAAGTTAGAAAAAAAATCCTAGGCCTTAGAACTTGAATGCACCTCGTAGATAAATAACTTTAGTACCCAATAAATAATTTGTATAAGGGACTCGTCCATGTGAAATACAATAATATATATTGTTACCAAGATGCTAGTTGGGGTGGTGTTTTGCCACACGTTTAAGCACGTAATTGTTATGTAGTTGCTACTTGATCTGTGCGAGGGCTATTTTCTAAATAATGTATTAAATATTTGTGAATGGGAGTCAGAATAACGCGCGATTGCCGCAGTGCGCATGCGCGTCTGTTCCCAACATGCTTTGCGCTTCATTAAACGCCATTTTCAGCGGTATCGTCTATCTGTGTGCTGAGCTGTAGAAGTTTATAAACTTCTCGTGACGAAAATTGAAATCGCCCACCCACTGTGAGATACGATCTGTAATTCGATTCTTCGATGCAAAAAATTTGACAGCAGCTGAAATTCACCGTTAGATTTGTGAAGTTTATGGTGATAATGCTATCAGTGACAGTAAAGTTCGAAAGAGGGTGAGAATATTCAAGAACGGACGGGTTAATGTACATAATTAGCCACGCTCTGTCCGACCTTCTCTGAATCCTGAAGATTTGGTTCGTGAACTGGACGTCAAAATTTGAGAAGACCGACGATTGAAGATTTCAAAGTTATCAACTGGTTTTCTACAGGTTTCGAGGTTAGTTTTTACATTATTGTTTCGGAGCAATTGAAATATCGAAAATTGTGTGGTCGGTGGGTTCCAAGATTGCTTTCTGACGATCACAAAACAAAAACATTGGGCTGCGCTTTATCGATACGATCAAGTAGGACATTAATTTTTGGACCACATCGTTACAGAAGCCGAGACTTGGGTGTCTCTCGACTCCTGAGTCTAAGCAACAGTTAATGGAATGGCAGTATATTGTCGCCAACCAGAGTGAAAGCCAAATAGACACTTTCAACACGAAAGATTATGGCAACTGTATTTTGGGACAGGCAAGGAATTCTTTTTATGGATTTTATTCCGAGAGACACAGAAATCGATTTTAATGCGTATTGTGAAACGTGAAAACTCCGGCGTGTCGGACAAAACAAGCGGTATGTCTTACTGTCTTTGAATGTGATCTTGCTTCATTATAATGCAAGGCCACATGTTTCTGCACAAATACAAGGTCTAATCAGGTCTCTTGAATGGGAACAACTGGAACATACACCGTACAGTGCAGACCTTGAATCCAATAATCTTTATTTGTTTCGGTACTTAAAGGAATTTCTTGCTGGTCAACGGTTCGATGACGACGAGGAAGTGAAAACTGTAGTTATGGATTGAGCTTCTTCACGGCCAGCAAATTTATTGACATCGGAATTCAAAAACTTATTACGTTTTGTAGTGAAATATGATTATAGACAAGACCTATCAATGTTAAGTCATCATTAAAACAGGACAAATCAATGAATTCGCAATAGCGCACCTACAGCTTCGCCGGGTAAGCCGAAGAGGTGCGATTATAAATATCAGGGGAATTTTTTATGTTATATACTTAGATATGAAAGCAATATGCTATCGTGACAATTATTTTCTTACCAGCGACATTTTATAGTGTCGTCTCCAATTCGAATCGCTTAACATTTATTTCTTTTACATTCGTCTAAAGAAGAGAAAATTGAGAAAGTTGGACACAGAAGCGTTACGAAATTTTTATCAAAAGAAGGCAATAGCCCGAAGAATATTCTTGAGAGAATGGTAGCAGTTATTGTTAGAGAAATAGGAATATCAGAAACACTTGTTTCTGATATTCCTATTTCTCTAACAATAATTAAAATTCTACAAGAAGATTTGAGAATGAGCAAAGTGGCACGATGAATTCCCCCTTATTGTAGGTCGAATTCATCGTACCATCGGGAAATGTCTATAAAGACACCATTAAAAACTTGAACATGGCTATACGCCAAAAAAAACCCCACAACTTTGCTTCTGCACGACAACCTCAGAGTGCATAAGGCACAAATTGCTTAAGCAGTAATCAATAAATACCGCTTTGAGGAATTACAACATCCACCCTGCAATCCTGACTTCGCCCTCTGTGATTATTATATACAGGATGACTTACGGGAAACTGACGTTTTCAAAATAGATAATATAAAGGCGTTAGTGGTGGGAGGAAGAAGGTGGAGGGGTAATACGCGTCGGCATGACTTACCGTTTCAGTTACAATGGAGCAGTGGACAATACAGCACCGCATATTCGCGTACGATACTTTTGTCAAAAATGGCGAATCAGTTATCATAACGCAACGAATTTTCCGCCGGCATTTCAATATCCGCCGGAATAGCGCGGTTCCAAGCCACAATACAATCCTGAAATGGGTGCAAACGTTGAGAACAACAGGGAATATTGCAAAGAAGAAGCCGCCAGGCCCTGAAAGAATAGCGAGAACGCCCGAAAACATCGACGCAGTGAGAGAGGCAATGAACAGGAGCCCAAGTCGATCTGCACGGCGACATGCACGTGAGTTGTAGTTAAGCCGTGATTCTGTGAGAAGAATTTTGCGTTTGGATTTGAAATTTCACCCATATAAAATGCAGGTTGTTCAGAAGCTCAACGAGAGGGACTATGTTGAACGCGAAGACTTCGCCGTATGTATGCAAGTGTTGTTTGAAGAAAACCCAATAGAGATAATGAGCGATGAAGCTCATTTTAGCTTGGATGGCTCAGTAAATAAACAAAACTTTCGTTACTGGGCCCCACAAAATCCTCGCATTACCCGTGAAAGGCCTCTTCACTCCGCGCGTGTGACCGTATGGTGCGCGGTTGCGGCTCTTGGTGTTATTGGACCGAATTTTTTTGATGAGAATGGCGTTACGGTGACCGTGAATTCGGAGCGTTACATTCACATGTTAAATCATTTTTTTCTACCTGAACTACGAAGAAGACAGATAAACCTCAGAAATGTTTATTTTCAGCAGGATGGTGCCACAGCACACACTGCAAATGCATCAATGGAAGTTTTGAGAAACATGTTTCCTGGGCGCCTCATTTCTCGTTTCGGTGACGTGCCGTGCCCCCCAAGATCGCCGGACTTGTCGTCTTGTGACTTTTTCTTGTGGGGGTACTTGAAAGAACGTGTTTATGTTCACAAACTCCGTACTTTAATTGCGTTGCAAGATATCATTACAGAAGAGGTGCATGCGATTGACCAAGAGCTATTGGCACGAGTTGTGAATGAATTTTGGCAGAGACTTGAAATCTGTATTCAAGCGGACGGCCGTCACTTGAGTGATATAATTTTCCATAAATGACAATGTTACATTAAATGGTAAATATTAATCTTTCGTTTTGTAAAAATAAACTTCTTCTTTATTGAAAAACAATTGAGTAATGTTCATTTGAAAATCGTCAGTTTCCCGTAAGTCACCTGTATATGCAAAACTCAAAAAAAAATATCTAAGGACATAAATTTTTGTCAAATGACGATGTGTCGTTTTTTTCGGAATTACCAAAAGATTTTTTTTCGAAGGCATAGTATTATTAAAGAAACGTTGGAATAAATATGTTAGTGTTAATGGTTCTTACGTTGAAAACTATTTTTCTCTTTGTTTTCTAACTCGTTTCCTTCATAGCTAAGTAGATAACATAAAAAACTCACCTTGTTTAATAAATAATGCATGTAATTAGTTACCATTTTAATTTGAATGTGTTGTTGACGCGAAAATGTGGTGTGTAGTATTGAATCATCGACCGTCAGCCATATTTTTTTATTTTTTAACTCTGTCTTTATTAGAGGTGGAATGCTTATCATCCGCGGTAAATTATACTGTAATTGCCTTCTTGTTGGTAATTTCCGTTCTGAAATCTACTTAGTCCAAAACTTGCGAAACTCTCCATTGTCTATCATATTTTGTGGAATATTGCATACACTGAACGTAATAATAAACTCATACATAAATTTCCAATATGATATTTCACGTTTCGCATTTAACAGGTGGCGTTTGCTATTAATATGTTGTTTATAGAGAAAAATATCGTACCCTAAGGAATCTATTGACACTCGTCGCACTTAACAAACTACATCGTCGAGGAAGCATGTTTACTAGGGTGGGTCAAAAAATTTTTTTTTCTCGTATCGACTTCTAATAGCGTAAATATGTTGTATTTTTGTCTGCATTAGACCCCTGTAAAATATTATTAATTTATTTTTAGTGTAAGAGCCCGCGCTTTGATCTTCAATTTTGTTAAATTTTGAATATAACGACCATATGCCTTTTTTTTATAACAACATAGCATTGTATTGCAGAAAAGCATATTACTGTATCCTAACGACTTTTAAGTTAACGAGAATTCAGACACACAAGCAATTCATTCATTGAAACGTATATCTTCTTCCAGGAAATATTTTTGTTAGAGTACATATAAAATAATACATAATAAAAGGATCAGTTTGGTTTTACTACTCGAACAGTGAAGTTGTGTGTTTATTTTTTTATTTGAACTGTTTTAACTTCTAATCGTTATTATGGAAACCAGAAACCAAGGTTATTTCTGCCCGATATTCGGAAATGTAGAAGATATTAATGATAACGTTTTGCCAACTTACGAAGATGTTTTGAAATGCTATGAGTGGAATAGGTTGCAACTAAAAATAACGAGGAATACAACCAAAGAACCATCGTTTTTCGATATTGCAAAACTTGTAGCTCAAAGGGTAGAACGTGTTTGGAGAAAATCGTCTCTTCCTACAGTTTTAAATACAAGAGTCATACAACTAATAAACGGTTATCATATAAAGTGCAAAAATCTCAAAAAGTCGTTGAAAAAAATATCCGTTTATCAGAAAGAAAATTTTCTCCCAAGTAGCAGAGTTTTGTTTGATATTTGTTCCTGTAAATGTAAACAAATTGAGCTTTGTTGCTGTCCAAGGCAATATAAGGTACCCAAAGAAGAATAGGAGTTTTTGATTGACCAAAGGGGGGCGAGAAAGATGCGTATTGGAGGAATAGATCGAGTTCTTACAACTAAATTGCAAAAAAGAGCAGCCCGAGCACCAAAGACAGAAAAAAACAAAAAAAAAGTCATGACAAAATTAACTCAAAACAGCAGGACTTGGAGTTATCTGTAAGTAATTCCAGTTCTTCTTGTGATGATTCTTTTAATTTACCTTCCACGTCAAAGGCAGAAAGAAAAAAAGAAAAAACAAAAAAAATGTTTAGTTTGCCTATGTTGTCAAAAACTTGTGACGGTGTTTCCGATAGAGCAGCGGCTGCTATTGCTTCTTCTGTATTGCAAGATATATCTTCTGGCAGTGAACCAATTGATAAATCAAAAATACGACGGGAAATAAAAAAGTACGTAAAGAATATATTCAAAAGCAGAAACAGCTAGACCTACCAGCTTTATACTTTGACGGCCGAAAAGATAAGACGCTTAATATTATTAAAAAGGGAGCTAAGAAATACAGACAAATATTGATTGAGGAAAATGTATCTGTTCTTAAGGAACCAGATTCAGTTTATGTTGGCTATGCAACACCAGATCGAAGTACTTCTAAAAGTATTGAAATGTCAATTATTGCCCTTCTTTCGTCTCAAAAAATTAATAAAGAAAATTTTATGGCAATTGGTTGTGATGGTACAGTTACTAACACTGGGAAATTTAACGGAGTAATAAGAGTATTGGAAAAAAGACTTGACTTGACGAATTGCCATTAAAACATCTATTTAACAAACTAGATGGTGTTACCAAGGGACCATATCCGCATGCTGGTCCTATTGGCAACTTATTAGAAAACTGCGAGAAACTACCCATAGTACGAGAGAATTGAAGGGCAGCTTCCGGAAATAGAATTTGAGGGCTTAAGTACAGATCAAAAATATTTGTATGAAATAACTATATCTGTTATAAGTGGACACTGCCACGATGGCTTCGATAACAGGTCTCCAGCAAAAAAATCCCATGCTCGATGGCTAACAAAAGCAAATAGAATTTTACGTTTATATATTTCTACATCAAACCCGTCATATCAGCTAAAAGAATTAGCTGAGTATTGTGTAAAAGTTTATGCTCCAGTATGGTTTGAAATAAAAACAAATCCTACTTGCAAACATGGGTCTAACAATTTTTGGAAATTGGTAACAAACTCACGATACCTTCCTGTAGAGTTAAAACTAGTAATAGATCCCGTAATTCAACGTAACGCCTATTTTGCTCACCCAGAAAACTTGCTTCTATCGACGTGGTTGGATGAAAATAAAACAGTGAGAGAACTGGCAGCCAGACGAATTCAAGAAGCACGAAGCTCACCTCATACTGGAAAGCAACCTCGCGTGTTTGAGGTCCCGACTATCAATTTTGACGCAAGTAACTACTTTGAAGTTATAAATTGGAATCAAAAGTTTTTCGATCCACCAATTCTTCGAAACATCACTACTGAAGAAATAAATGCGGCAGTTGAGTGTCAAGAAAGTGACAATCTAATTTTTGCCAAGCTGCCATGTCATACTCAGGCGGTAGAACGAACTGTGAAAATAGTGTCAGAAGCATCCATGACTCTATGCGATAAAAAATCAAGAGAAGGTTTAATACAGACGAAACTTGAATCAAGACGAGAGATGCCCAGATTTGACAGTAAACAAGATTTTGTGACCAAAAAATAACTAATATAATTTCGTGATATCATTGTTTTATGTTGTATAAGAACCATCGTTTTATTTTTTTTTAAGTTTAATTAAAAATGTTTTCAGTTTTAATTAATAATAATTGATAGTAAGTAAAATATTAAAATTTAAAAAATGGCTTTTTTTTCAAAAATACTTAATTCTTAGGAGCTCCGGCGCGGGCTCAAGATGTGACTTTTTTTAACTTTTTTTTAGCAATTTTTGTTTGTTTTAACGTAAGACAAAAAAATATTGCTATTAGAATATGATTCGACAACTTTTATTTTTTCTCATACATCAGTGACCCACCCTAATGTTTACATCTAACACGTCCCGATTAATACTAACCTAACGCGATCGAGTCATGCATAAATACCTCGGGTACGTATGCACACTTTCGGTTAAAGTCGCCGTCACTGCAAATCCATTCGGGGTCCAGGTGTTGTCCAGGTGTAGTCATCATATAAGTTAGTGAGATCAGCACTATGAAATTGTAATGCAAATTGTTGTTAGAAGGAAGATATAAAAGTTTATTATCTTTTAGGAAAGTAATCTCTACATCACGTACAACTTTTGGAAGCAGAGGGTTTGAATCTTGAGATTCTTAACGTTAAAGAAGGTGTTATCACTGTAAATAACTACACTAATATTTTGAACTAAATTTAATGTATTTTTTTTATTTGCGATTGATATAATTTACGGACGCATATTAAAATGATCACGAATTATAGGCTTCTTGTCAAGTAAGATTCAACTGCTGGGAGTGTTTCTGGAAACAAAGTAAAAAACACATCAAATTTAGTAAATGAACATTGTTTTTCCAAGTATTTGTCTTTGATATTAGTAAGTAGATAATTCTTGAAGCAACTTGCGAAGCATTTTTTTCTACTTCGTAAGCCAGTGTTCAAATTTTTTCAACAACTGTTTGAGGCGATGCGAAGCGCGCTCATAAGACATTTTATTTTTATTGGTGGGAAACAAAAAGGAATCGATAAATTAGGTGAATACGAACAATATGTCCAATAATTGAACATTTTTCCTGCTAAAAAAGACAAGATTTTGATGTGCTGATGGAGAATTCGCGCTGTTATGAATAATTCTTCGATCATTTCACGCACAGCATAAAGATTAGTTCCTGAAGATGATGAGTCCACGTCGAAATTCGACAAACTAATTCGATTGGCGCATTGTTTCAGAGTTAAACTACATTTGAAATGATAAAAAATGCCTCGAAAATATTCAGGCGAAAGTTCTATTTTTACACAAAACTAACTCACTTAAGTACGAATTGTCAATTGAGTTGTTGGTTGGAAATGTTAAAATTAAAAAATTTGGGAACTACTAAAATCACTAGATTCCAGAAGTTTTCCCAGCAGCCTTCGTAGGATGATTTGAGTTCTAACTTCTTAGAACAGATATAATTTCTAATGAAATGTATTTAAAATTTGTTGTATTTTTTAATGTATATGTATATTATATGCGCATATGTTTTTTAGTCTCATGAGGAATACGATGTGGCACTAACTAAATACAAATTAGCAGTTCAGAACCAACCAGATTCAGTTGCTTTGTGGAATAATATTGGGATGTGTTTCTATTCCAAACAGAAATATATTGCTGTAAGTATGATTGTGTAATATATTTACGTGATTTAATTATATATTTATTGATTCTTACAACATACCTAATTGAAAAAGTAGCATCCAGAAAACCGCATTACGGACATGGACAATTTTATAAAATCGTATATGGATACACACACACATACACACACACTTATATATATATACCGGGTGGTCCATTTATTGTGCCCCCCCTCAAAAATTTGGAAGCAGTCAGTTTTATGAAGAAAAGTTTCAAGTATAAGTTTTACTATAAGAAGTGTCCTATCTGATGGTTAAGCAGTCGTACACCAAGGAGAACGTATGAAGATCATACGAAGGTCAATTCTTTTTTTTAAATAGAACATGGCATTTTTTTTTCAAAATTCTGAAAAAGGATGTAATTGCGAGTAGAAGAGTACTAAAACTCAGGTGGCCTAAAATTAAGATTCAGCGAATTATTCAAGAAAAACACAAAAAAGAAGATAAAAATTTATTAAAAGAATAACATAAATAGACACAAAATATCCGATCACCCCCGGGCTACACTAATTTAATTTAATCGGGACAATTGTTTCGGAAACTTCGGACTCATTAAAGTAAATGTTCAAAGTGTTGACCTTCAACCTCGATACACTTTAGAATTCTCCGACTAAACGAATCATGGACATTTATTAGCATGTCTTCCGTAATTTCTGAGCATGCTTTTATTATCCTTTGCTGCATATCTTCCGGTGTTGTTGGGGCAGTACGGTACACTTTCTATTTCATTGAACCCCACAGAAAATAATCGAGAGGGGTCAAATCTGGAGAACGAGCAGGCCAAGATGTAGGTCCGCCGCGTCCTATACAGTGATCGCTGTAATCCCTGTTTAATATTTCTCGAGCCGCGTGTGAATAATGAGCTGGACCCCCATCAAGTTGGTACCACATTGTGGCTAGCCGCTCTAAGGGTACATCTTCAAGTAGTGTCGGTAACACATTGTGTAGAAAGTCGCTATACTTATTTCCATCTAAATTGCCAGTAATAAAGAAAGGTCCAATTATTTTCATACCAATTATCCCACACCAGACGTTGAGATTCCATGGATGTTGCCGGTCTACTTGTCGTAACCATTTTGAATTTTCCGTTGCCCAATAATGCATATTATGCCTATTTATCTGCCCATTATTCGTAAAAGTGGATTCGTAGGAAAATAGCACATTGAGAAAAAAGTTATTGGTATCGCGAATTTTTTGCTGAGCCCATTCACAAAATTGTACACCATGTTCAAAATCAGTTCCGTGAAGGTCTTGATGCATCGATATATGGTATGGGTGAAATTTTTTGTGTTTCAGTATTCGACCAATACTAGTTCGTGAGATTCCAGACTGGCCGGCAATTTCTCTAGTACTGACGTGTGGATAATAAGCCACTGCCGCTAGAACAGCAATTTGCGCGTTTTCAACGGTAACACTCTTTTTTCGAATTTTCTTCTTCTTCACAATACTTCCTGTGGTAGTGAACTGTTGTACAAGACGACGAAAGGTCGTACGACTCGGCTGGTGTCTGTCAGGGTATCTTACAGCATACAAACGACACGCTGCGCGAATATTTCTTCCCGCTTAACCATAAATGAAAATCATATCAATTTTTGCACGTGTTGCTGGATCCATTCTTGATATTCAAACACTGGTAGTTTTATCACAACGATACAAGTAACATTAAGTCAGTACCTAGCTTGTGAGGTATTTATGCAGCTTCAAGGGATTACGAATAGAAAGTTAATTGGCTTTTGCGATGGCATTCCCGGATTAAGGGCCAACAAATAACCTATTATTACAACAAGCAACTAATTCATACGACCTATTAATATCCAATTATAAAGAACAAACTTATACCCATATTTATGCAGCTGCAAGGGATTACAAATAGAAAGTTAATTGGCTTTTTCGATGGTATTCCCGGATTAAGGGGCAACAAATAACCCATTATTACAACAAGCAACTAATTCATACGACCTATTAATATCCAATTATAAAGAACAAACTTATACGTAGGTAATTACTTTCTAATTACCTACAACCGCTATTTAAAATATGACTTATCTGTTATGTAAATCTGTTATTAATTATTTTGTAATACGTCCACATTATTGCTTTGAAAATACTATGTTTTTCATGTATTGTTTCCAATTTATATTTTGTTTTTCTTGAATATTTCGCTGAATCTTAATTTTAGGCCACATGAGTTTTAGTACTTTTCTACTCGCAATTACATCCTTTTTCAGAATTTGTAAAAAATAGTGCCATGTTCTATTAAAAAAAAAAACTTGACCTTCGTATGACCTTCATACGTTCTCCTTGGTGTACGACTGCTTAACCATCAGATAGGACACTTCTTGTAGTAAAACTTTTACTTGAAACTTTTTTTCATAAAACTGACTGCTTCCAAATTTTTGGGGGGAGCCACGATAAATGGACTACCCGGTATATATATATATATATATATATATATATATATATATATATATATATATATATATATATATATATATTGTAATAACGCGGAATGCTGAGAAATAAAAATAAATGAAAAATAAAATGAAATAACAAATTGCTAGCTCGAAAACTTCAGATATAAAAATAATAATTGCAAGGATTCTGCTTAATCTCAAGGGTCTAAAAGTAAGTTCTCCATACACAAATAGACTTCTACTAATACATGAAATAATACGAAAGCGTCAAATTTATGTATAAATATATATTTAAATGAAATTATATCAATTATCACAAGATACAAATATAACTATCAAATCTGACATATAAATATAAAGGAAAATGACGTTTGAGATGACGTGAGTTTATAACGTGTATAGAAAAGTGATATCAAGCAATGTTATATCTTTAACAAATTATTATATAACAATTACACTTAAATACCTGAAGAATATGTTAAAATTTTGGAGATCACAATTTTCAATATGTTCTTTGTATGAAGTTCACAGGAAAATTTCTATCTAATACGTCAAGAATGAATGTCCGTTGCTCGATTCAAATTTCTGGATAATATCCTAGTCGCTGCGTTGCTTATAATCCAAATTAGCAGAGTAAACCACCAGGTTATGCTCAATATGGGATCCAGATGAGTTGTTCTTATTCCAAGATGATTCAAAAGAAATCTGATTTCTTCTTTAAAAGTGTTCCTTTGATATAAATATAATCTTCCGTATTCAAATGTATGATTAAATTCTCCTTATATGATTAATACATCCAGAATACTTATTAAAACATTTCCTTATGTACAATATACGTCCATAAGCATTTTGTATAGGAATATAAATGGAATATTTATAAAAAGACTCAAATTATAAAATGCAGATAAAGATCTCTTTCAATCAGTCAAAGATAATAATAAATAATCATGTTTTTTCGTCGTCAAGACTCCTAACAGCAATTTTGTAAAAGTAAAAATCAGATATTCCACGAAAATTCGTGCAAAGGTTACTAAAATAATTTAAAAGATAATATTATAGAAAATCCACTCACGTAATCTCAATTACAAATCTTGTAAATGAAATTCACATAAGACAAACAGATAATAAAATATGGGAAAAAATATCAAAATTACAAAATTCTTACTATAAAGAAATACTTTACAAATCTTAACATTCAAGATATAACATTGTTGAAACTGAAAACTTATTAGTAAAAGAATTAATTAAGAGGGTAGGTTGACTCACAACATTATATATATATATATATGGCGATTTCAGGTCTGGTTTTACTTAAAAATGCATATATTTAAAACAATCTTACATGTTTCGGTAAATGATACCTTTCTCAAAGAATTTAAAATATAAATGACAGTATATTAATGTCATACTTATACATTTGTAGTTGTCATGTATAAAATTATTCAAAGATACAACCAGTTTAATAATAATAAATCATGTGTTTTCAAAATCGAAATGGTGATCGCGTTCTAGTTAAAAAAATATGATATAGCTACAACATATAAACTTAGTAATACTAATAAACATCTATTTTCAAAACTAAAACCTAAAATATAAAAAATCGAGAAACACATATCATCTATAAAATACTATGTAGCGATTGCGATAGTTACTACATAGGCCAAACTAAACAATATTTATACAAAAGAATACAAGCCCACAAATACTCTAAAACAGACAAAACTGCTTTATTTACACACAAACTACAACGCGATCACCATTTAGATTTTGAAAACACACAGATAATTGATAAAGAACAACACACAATGAAAAGGGGAATTAAAGAAATGATTGGTATTAAACAGGAAAAAAATTCAATTAACAACAGAAGTGATATAAAAAATTTAAGCAGTATATACTACAACCTAATTATGTAACGATCTGCAATTTACCATCATAATATATGTTGCTGTTATATAAATATATATCTTATGTTTTATTTAAATATCTGTACATTTGCTTATCATGCTGACAGTTCCGTGTTTGGATCCCTGACTGGCTGTCCGAGTAGGTTTTCGTGGTTTCCCTTCTCGTTTGAGGCGAATGCCAACAGCTTAACATCTTAAGCCGCTCCACGGGCGCATACATAATAATAACTCATGCCTTGCCATTCCCCGTTTTTGTAGTCTAACTATTTTTTGAATACTAAGGCATGATTTATTATTATTAAACTGAATGTATCTTTGAATAATTTTATCTATGACAACTACAAATGTATAAGTATGACATTAATATACTGTCATTTATATTTTAAATTCTTTGAGAAAGGCATCATTTACCGAAACATGTAAGATTGTTTTAAATATATGCATTTTTAAGTAAAACCAGACCTTAAATCGCCAACTAATTAAATCTACTATATATATATATATATATATATATATATATATATATACAGTGTTATTCTGAATAAGTATCAGAAAATTTAATTTTAGATTAAACATGTTAATTAATTATTTAAAAAGTCCGCTGTGTAATTTTATTTTTAATTTTAAATTATTTAATAAAACCGCTTTGGGACAGCAAGAAATACTCAGTTGTTATATCGAGCCTACAATTAATTCTACTAAATCGTAGATATCGCATATTTATAACTTACTTATGTAAAAATCAATTCATTGTAAAGAAACCGTATTTAAACGAATACGTTTGCATATCTACGAGCGACACGGAATATACGGATGGCACATATCGAGTTAGACGAATAGCATCTTTTTTAATTATTATTATTTTTTTAAATTAAAAATAACGCAATTGGCATATATTTTAGTAGTAATAATCTAATATTAAATTAATCACACTTATTCAGAATAACCCTATAATTCAAATCACTGACTACTACTATTTATTCATGTTACATACTTTCTGACAAGTCAATAACTAAATTTTTAAATGAAGTATATTATTGACATTGAAGGTTATGGAAAAAATGTAGCATTCATATGTGCTTTTTAATGATATTTTAAATGAAATTTCACCTCGAATTTCATTCAAGTTCCCTGAAGGCGTATGTTATTTTACCAGAAAATGAAGTAAATTGCAAAATGAAAAATCGGAAACATAAAGGAGAATGTTTTAATTAAAGATAAAAACGGATTTTTAAATAATAAAATTCAATTAGAGATATTTTTCTGTGCTTAACTGGAATACTAATTTAATTATCCCAGTTGACTTAAAAGGCATTATCCCTTGTTTCGAACAGTATATTGTTAACCTGAGCTTTGCCAAAAGACATCCATTATTTCCGGAGGGATAACCATATAGTATATAAATACAATATCATTACAGGCAATTACATGTCTGAAAAGGGCCCTGTGGTTATCCCCGTTGAATGCCAGGGTGCTTCTCAACTTGGGTATGGTGCACCTCTCAACACAGCAGCCCACGTCCGCATTCAACTTTTTATGCGCCGCCGTAAATTTGAGACCGGACGCCCCAATATCCTTCGTTCTTTTAGGTTGTAAGTACTGATTGCCATTTAGAATTCCACACGTTAACATGACTTACTCTCATCTTATTGGAATTCTCATGGAAATCTAACTCAAATAATTAAACTTTTTGTTATTTTTCATTTGTTTTTTATTTATTTGACTTACTTTTGTAATTAAGAAGAATCTATAATACATATTCAATATATATATATAGATAAAATAAATTAAAATCGGGTAAGCGGTCTGTCAATTAAAAAACTCCTTTATTAAATAATCCTATATTTCGCAACAAATTTGTTGCTTCTTCTGGGGATAAAAATGTAGAGTTGAAAAATAATAAAATTGACGTACAATAAAAAATAAAAAAGATTAGATTCAATCTAATCATTTTTATTTAAATTAAAAAAACTCCTTTATTTAATAACCCTATATTTCGCAACAAATTTGTTGCTTCTCTGGGGATAAAAATGTAGAGTTGAAAAATAATAAAATTGACGTACAATAAAAAATAAAAAAGATTAAATTCAATCTAATAATTTTTATTTTTTATTGTACGTCAATTTTATTATTTTTCAACTCTTACATTTTTATCCCCAGAAGAAGCAACAAATTTGTTGCGAAATATAGGGTTATTTAATAAAGGAGTTTTTTAATTGACAAACCGCTTACCCGATTTTAATTTATTTTATCAATATATTACGGTCGATAATTTCGTTTAAATTATATATATATATATATATATATATATATATATATATATTTTTTTATATATATAATTATTTCTTGACTTTAGTATATTATAATCGATTTAGTTACATGTTTCGGAAATTACTGCCTTTTTCAGAATTTTAAATTATAAATGACACTATATTAATGTCATATTTATATATGTGAAGTTGTTATGGATAAAAATGTCATTATTCAAAAATACATTCAAGTTTAATAATAATAATTCAGGCCTTAGCATTTCCCAACAGCTTGACGTCAATTACAGGGAGCATTGGCAAGCCATGAGTTATTATTATGTATGTGCCTGTGGAACGACTTAAGATGTTCAGTTGTCGGCATTCACCTAGAAAGACTAAAACCTAACTGTCCGAGTAAGTTTTCGTGGTTTCCCAAGATGTCGCCTTTTATAATATAGTTAAATATTTTGTCTATTTTTCCTCGTTTATGAGAGGGAATTTTGGGAAAATATTTTGGATTTATATTCTATATAATTACATCTTTCCATTTTTCTTTTAATAACAGCTGTCGATGTTATAAAAGGCATAATATCCTGTATGCTAAGGTCAATACCTCGGACAAAATCAGCTTTTTATACATTCAAGTAAATAATTAAAAATTAAGATTCGTGTTGGATTCATTTACAAACTCATTTTGAAAATCATACTAAAATTTCATGTGGATTATGATAATGTTTTTTTTTTGTTAGAAGTAAGAAATATAAAATACAAATATCGGATTCAGAATTTCCCATTGTATTCAAAGAGGGCAACATTTATTTTTATGGAACCCATAAGTTTTATTATGGTAAGGGTGCGATAACCCTTACCATAATAAAGCTGATATATTAAAAGAACAGTTTATTCTCTTTAATCGAAAAATTGTATCGAACGTACGTAGCATCGGCAACAGAATGAAACTTAAAGCGAGATATACAATAATAAAGCTATTCCTTTTATTATTGTGAGGTCAGCTTTAAAATACCGTCTCTGATAGTATTTATTATATATTCATATATGTTCTATATAATTTAATTTTTCTATTTTTCATATGTTGTTTTTTATTTCAGGGACACCCGGTATATATATATATATATATATATGGTAAATTCAATCAGTTGGTCTGGGACCTTTAATTGCCAACTGATTGAATTTACCATATCATACCAAGGTCACGAAAATATTATATTTATATATATATATATATATATATATATATATATATATATATATATATATATATATATATATATATAAACTGTTGGACAAAATTTACGCACCACTTTTTTAAGCTTACATAATTACAATAATAAAATTAATATTGTATTCAAAATGACGTAAAAGCTAACACATTTGGTTTATTTAATCGTTTACAAACTTAGGAGAAACTTGACCTAATTGCAATTCATTTCTGAAAACTATTAATGGAATTCATTCACAATACGAATTAATATTTGTGTGAAAATTACTATTCAGACATGAAGACACGCTATAGATTCAACCATTGCCATCTACAGCAAACTGAAACACGTGCCTGTATGTCTGGATAGCAGTCTTCACACAAATGTTAACTGTATTATGTTCTCCATACTCGATTTATAATAATATTTTGATAATATTTTTGTTTTATACAAAAAGTTGACAAAAAAATTTTTACGGTGTAAGCTACTGTGAAAAGTCTTTCTTTGGAGACTGTGGCTAAGTAAAAACTTAACAATAGACATAAAGCCCCTTAGCACATTAATATTCTAATCCTAAATACGATTTCGATAACTAAATGGTCATCCTCAATAGGTAGAAATGAAAGTGTTGAACTGGACAGTGTATAAGTGGACATTTTGTGAAGTGTTTCGTGATTTTTGTGGAAACTTTACTGTGTCCCATGTTTGACACTTTTACTTCTACCTACTGAGGATAACAACTTGGTTGTCTAAATACACATTTAGGATACGAATATTAATGTGGTAAAGAATTTTGTGCCTTTTTTAAATGTAAACTATTCTTTGAACGAATACTTAAATAAAAGCTCAGAAGATTGTCAGACTAAAAATTCGATTTCAAGAAGAAATTGACATCTCGATGCAAGATTTACATATTTTGTTAACATGTTTCTTACACATTTTGATACGTGTATCAACAGTACGAAGGTAGATTCCTTTGCTCAATCTCTGACCCACTCACAATAAAAAATTGGCAAATATCTTACTTTTATTTTTCAACATAGTCTCCATTAAGGTTAACACATTTTCCCCATCGATGTTGTATTTCTAATGCTTCTCGAAAAAAAGATTTTTCAACCTTTGCAAGCCACTGATTTACCGCACATATTATATCATTATCCGACGCAAATCGTTTACCACGCAAGTATTCTTTAAGTTTTGGAAATATTCGTTAATTGCTCGGGACTAAATCTGGCGAATATGGTGGACGCTAACATAATCCGAAGTCTACTTGAGCTATTGCAACTGTTGCATTGGTGGACCTGTTACTGGGTGCGTTATCCCGTTGTAAGAGAACGCCTTTCCGCAACTTTCTCCGACGGTTTTGGGAATTAAATTGGCATAATAAGCACATGTAATTGCGGCCTTCTTCCGCAGGAAATCTACTAAAATTACGCCTTCAACATCCCAAAATACGGATAGCATGACTTTCCTTGCTGAAAGTTGCATCTTGAATTTCTTAGGCGGTGGTGAACCTCGATGTGTCCACTCCTTACTCTGTCTTTTGGTCTCAACATCATAATAATGGATCCAGGACTCATCCATTGTAACTAATCTTTATTGTGTCTATACCGCGCTAGAAGACGACTACAAATACCTTTTCGAGTTTACTTGTGTACATCTGTTAACATGCGTGGTACCTATCTTGCAGACAATTTTTTCATGTTCAATTCAACTGTAATTATATTATATACCAGATGGTAATGAAGACCAATATCTTCAACTATTTATCCAATAGTAGTACATCGATCTTGCAGCACGAGATAATGGACCTTTTCAACAGTTTCTTGAGTGTCTGTGGGCGCTTCAGCTGTATGTTCGTCTGTACACGACTGTCTACCACATTTAAATTCATGACACCACCTTTGAACTATGTTATATGATACTGCAGATTTCCCTAATGTATCCACCAAATCTTGATGAATTTGAGTTGGTTTCATCTCTTTTAAACGTAAGTATTTATTTAATCGCCGCTCGTTGCTCAACACGATTTATTTTAATACTTATATGTAACTCTTTCGACCTCGGGCGTCCACTGTAGGCACGCTTTAAAGGATTTATGTAAGTTTCTATCGTGAGTCTACACATAGCAGTTTACAACGCGAGACGTGAAGATAAATAATTGTTTTAGTTTATAAATGGGGTGGAGCAAAGGGATCAGGCCTCGTATTATAGTAATTATTATTATCGTATTAAGAGCAATTTGGAGTAATAGACATTGTTCACTTTTACAAATGAAACACTTTACCGGTAAATTGCAGCATTCGAATTTTATTTCTTTCCAGTTTATATGTAAGTATATTATAAAAATTTCAGTATTTTGATTAAAAAAAGTTTAAAAAACTTAGTGGAAAAGAAATCTCAAAATTAAATTAATCTTTACTAGATTTGAATATGTATTTGACTACTTAATATTCTATGAAAATGTTGATTAATAACTGTTCGAGAACTAGTGTATTTTAGCTTAAGCTGACGCCTTCGCACTTTCTCCTTGTTCACATCATTGGTTCTAATGTAGAATTTAAAACCACATTTCGTAGCGAGAAAGTTCCGGAATCCGGTACAGCTCTAAATTGTTCGTATTCTGTTTAAGGTGCGCTGATGCTGTTGGAGGATACAGAAAACGCTCTTAGGGCGATGAGACAAGCTCTAAGGCTGGCTCCAGATGAAGCCATTGTTCTTCTCGATACGGCGATCCTTTGTTACAAGAATCGGTACTTAGAGGAAGCCAGTGATTTATTAACTAAATTCGACGAACAGATCGTCGGACAAGAACAAAACAACGGAGGTAACTTTAACGAGGTTAGTCGGTTTAATATTTATTTGCACGGTTTAAGTACATTACTATTTTTATATAATGAACATGTTCTTTTGAGATTATCTGAATAAGAAGTAATTTTATGTAAATTGAAAATATCGATCGTTTTTAATTAGCGACTACTTTTGTCGAAGTATTTTTGTTTTAATAAAAAAAGGACAATATAATTAAATTGAAAGATGAAAAATTGTGCTTTAAAATTTGCTTTGAACATGTTGCACTATTTGCAGAGATTCTACTAACGACACCGAAGGATTTTCTAATTTTTCTACACCTAATTGTTCTGAATAGTTTTTAAATCTGTTTTAACCTGGCTTTCTTGAAATTTTGACTAGCTTTCCTTGGTAGCTGCAGCTTCTTTAGAAATGAATGTAAAAACCACGTTTTTAACACCATCAAAATATTTATGATAGTAAAACGCTGTCTGTAACCCTGTAACAACGTGTAAGAATCGGCTGTGGTAATTCAAGAATATCAAAACACAGTCCCAATATTCCGTGAAATTGGCGAATACGTTTTGGAAATTTGAGAAACACAGCGTTTGTACTGGGAATCAATGTATCGACATCCGGATAACATCTACGAATAGTTTCTGCCGCCAGATGTAAAACATGGATTTTATACGTAACGTATAAGAAGTTAGTCCAATATTTTTTTTTAGGCCGGCCTACAGGGATAAGTTTGCGGCATCATCACACATTAACACTTGGCTTGTTGAAAGTTCAAACTTTTCCAATGCATTTAACGCTAACTTTGAAATTATTTTTGCAGTACCGTTTTGATTTAATCACATGTTCAATACGTTCACGGAGGCATGGTAGAAGATTTAGTAATCTTTTCCAGCTAGGTAACATTTCTTTACCGCAGTGCTTCCGAAATGAATGAAATGATTCGTTGTCTACTAGCTTAAACGGTACATTAAACAATATGAACGTTACACATAAACGAAGCAAAAATGTCTCGCCACTTTTTGTGCAATTATGCATTACACTATTCACATGTCCTTAGCTGTGAAATTTCCTTGAACACATTAGGGGTATTATGGCCCACACTTTATTATACTGGCATTGTACATTAAATTAAATTAACAAATTAAATACTTTATAATAAGTGTTTCGATAAATTTGATCTTTAAAAAAATCATATTTTCTGCCAAAACTTTCAAGACATAATGCTGTGATTCTTTCTAAAGGAGACAAATTTAAAAATTAGATAGAGTTGAAACAGCAGTGAAAAATTTAAAACTGATCAACTTGGAATGTACCCTGTATGAATATCAATATAATAAATTTAATGTTTATTAGATATAGAGATTCTTTATTATTTTTTGTAATAGGTATAAAATGCAACAAAACAGATCGTGTTAGAAAAACACATCTGGGTATACTTAGTAAATGAATATTTAATTTTCAATGCCATATAAATTATTATCTCTTTACGTTTTAGTTTACAAATATTAAAAACTAGAATACGTACCAAACATAAAAAGATATTTAAAGGATTATAGTAGTAACAAAATTTCAGAATCAACATTTAAATCTGGCAGATTTCTTCAATAAATAAAGATTGTTTGTTCTAACAGTCATGGAGTACGTAAAATTTCAAATCAAATTGAAATTTTAGAATATCAGGTGTATATTACTTACAATATATACACAACAAATTAGAACAGCCTAAAGACAGAATAATAACTTTGTAGAAAAACAATACATGATATAATATGTGTTTTAAAATTGACATTTTGTAATACCTACTTATAAGAACAGTACGACATTCGTATAAAAATATGTACAATTAACCAAAAGAACAATCAATGGCAATGATAATAACTCAAAACATTCTATTATACAGGCTGATTCATTTTCGGCCCTCACCATGGGGATCTCTCTTATTATTGGAGATAGAGTATAGGTTTAAATTTGGCAAAGTTGTTAAATTTTGTGTTTGTTATAAATCCGTAAAGAAAATAGACCTGTGACAAATGACCTTCGTTATTAAAAAAAAAAAAACGCGAAAACCCCATTTTCTTCTTTTACCTGTAGCACCGACACTTGGCCTTGTAGAGAAAATATAAAAACACATCCTTGTGGCCATTTCTAAACCTCTATCCAGTGGTGTACTCTAAATTTTTATACGACGTTTCGTTTCTTTCTGGCAATCATCAACTATCTAATTTCAATCATGTACCACATGCTGACTAAAGTTTTTGACATTAGGTTTTATTTGAAAGAATATATTATAAGATTAAATAAGGTAGCCATGGAATTTCAATCTGTCAAACATTTCATTTATTGTACATTAATAATACAAAAATGTCATATACTAACGAAGAGAAACGAGATATGATAAGTATTTTTTATTCTTCGAACCGAAATTCAACAGTAGCGAGTACAAGAACGACAACAGCCTCATCGTACCATTTTTCTAGATCTCGACAAAAATTTAGTCGAGAATGGATCGTTTACTAAGCCGCGTAATGGTCAAGACAACAGGAATTTAAATGAAAATCGACAAGATATTTTACAAATGGTAAATTAAAAGCGTGTTTTCAAATTTCATGTTAATCTTGTATTTTTATAGATAAATAATAATCCATCAATTTCTACACGCGAAGTAGCGTCAGAATTAAATTTGTGCCAGTCCAGAGTTTGGAGAACTTTACATAAAAGTAGGTTTAAACCATACAGTCCATGTTAGTCACTCTTTACTTCCTGGAGATAATTTGAGAAGGCTAGAATATTGTAATTGGTTAATGGGAAGGATAGAAAATGACGAAAATTTTTTAAGCAAAATCATCTGGTCAGATGAAAAAAAATTTACAAATTCTGGAATGTTCAACAGAAATACGGAGCACTACAAAATCCCCGACAAAACAGGGCTAGAAGACCACAACATCGTTTTGGAATAAACGTTTGGATGGGTATTTCGGCAAATCGTCTCTTAGGACCAGTTATGTATGAAAAACATTTAAATGGAGAAAGATATTTAAACATTTTACGTACATACGTATCTGACTATCTTGACGACAATATCCCATTAAATCAATTACAATATTTATGGTGGCAACAAGATGGCGCACCAGCACACAATGCAGCTGTTGTTAGAAATTTCTTAAATCAAGAGTTTGCAAACCGTTGGATTGGAAATAGGGGAGTTGTTGAATGGCCTGCGAGATCACCTGATTTAAGTCCGCTAGATTTTTTTTTATGGGGATATGTTAAAAATAATATTTATAAAGTAGATGCGCCACAAAACATTGAAGAATTACGAGACAGACTTCAGAATGCCTTCGATGCAGTTCCTAGAAGAACTATACAAAGGGCAGTACAAAATGCCAGAAGGCGTGCCCAATTGTACATTACCGAGGATGGCCAGATAATTGAACATTTACTGTAATTGTTTATTGTTTACTTTTCTATGTATTTCTATTAATGTTTTTGTTATCTTGTACTCGCTACTGTTGAATTTCGTTTCGAAGAATAAAAAATACTTATCATATCTGGTTTCTCTTCGTTAGTGTATGACATTTTTGTATTATTAATGAACAATAAATGAAATGTTTGACAGATTCAAATTCCGAAGGCTATCTTATTTAATCTTATAATTTATTCTTTCAAATAAAACCTAATGTCGAAAGCTTTAGTCAGCATGTGGTACATGGTTGAAATCAGAAAAAAAGACTCTTTCTGAAGATGTCTAAATCCAATATGGCGCCTATAAGAAATTAAATAGTTGATGATGGCCAGAAAGAATCGAAACGTCGTATAAAAATTTAGAGTACACCACTGGATAGAGGCTTAGAAATGGCCACAAGGATGTGTTTTTATTTTTTCTCTACAAGGCCAAATGTCGATGCTACAGGTAAAAGAAGAAAATGGGGTTTTCGCGTTTTTTTTAAAAATAACAAGGTCATTTGTCACAGGTCTATTTTCTTTACGGATTTATAACAAACACAAAATTTAACAACTTTGCCAAATTTAAACCTATACTATATCTTCAATAATAAGAGAGATCCCCATGGTGAGGGCCGAAAATGAATCAGCCTGTATATAAAACAGAGTTTAATATGGTATCTGTTATCCATTAAAGATAGATATATATTTGCTTAGAGGTTTTAAATTTAAGGTTATATTCGAAATTGCGGCACATGATGACATGCTGGACAGAAGACAGACGAAAATAGTCAATTAGTTAGTAAGAGAAGAAAGATACGGACCGTGAACGTGGGATACTTTAACGTGACCATGGAGCTGGACATAAGATAAGAATAGAATAAGTAAAAATTAAAACACGTTTTAAAACATTTTTATCCCGTTAAGAGAACACTAAAAATCGAAATAAGAACAAGTTTTAAAATATAAAACACTATTTAAAGAAAACACTAAGAAATTTAAATGAATGTAATAACAAGAGTTTTTAAATATAGAACATAATTTTAAAGTAAGGGCCAAGAGGATTTATTTTCACATTTGAAAAAGCATTGACATCACCAGCCATATATATAGAAAATTATTTAAAAAAAGGAGAACTTTTCTTAAAATCGACTAAAGGCAGTGGTCAGAGACAAAAATTTGCACTGAAACCAAAAGACATTGTATAATACATTAAGTTAATCCATTTTTAGAATTCGCACATTTTAGTTTAAAAGAGAATTATTATTTTATTTTGTTTCATTTAATTAATAAATATCACTTTTATTTTAAAGAATGGATCTGTATCATGCAGAATTTGATAATCCGTATAAAAATGAGCTTGATAAGTCAATATAATATATTAAATGTGTTTAAAACTTTAAAGTTCATAAATTAAAAACTTTAAGATTATTATTAATTTTATATGGATATTTGATTGATCACGAATTAATTTTAATTTCTGATTTTATAACGGAAGAAATAACACAGAGGTCTTTTAAATCGTAAGTAAAGTAAGGTCCTACGAGCATTTAAAGATATCTGGGTTTCGGACTATTATTTTCGGATAATTACCAATCCTCATTAAGTAATTGAGATTTTAAATAGAACAAACTGTGTAATATTAAGTATCTCATGTGGTAGGGTATATTCTCGTCACATGAATATGAAATAATACATTTCTTTTTAAAAATATTACCATTTTGAGAAACTTATAATATCCATAAGCTTCGCTGATTTATTAATTTAAAATAGAAACACTGTGTCATACTTTGTAGAGTATCATACTCACTGGACTAAGGTGATACAGAGATGTCTTTACAAGATTGATCAAAATCATACAAAGACCTTCAAAGTCATATTTTTACATATCTAGATATGTGTATATTTTGATTAGACGTAAAAGTTTACATGCCATGTTTAATTTTGAAAGAAAAATATAATTAATAATATTTATTGCCTTAAAAATTAATGTATATTTTTGCAAGTTATGAACAATAAATGTATTAAATCTAATATCCTATTGTATTGTTTCTCTTACTACAATGGATGCTAGGCCTAATTGCAAGGAATCCCTTTTGAAAGCAATACCCTGAGAAGATTTTATAAGCGTCTACACTAATGAATATGTCTGTCAGGATTCGCGTTTGACAACTGGAACCCATTCTGTAAATCAAAGTATAGCAAGCGCCAATTAAGTTGGCGCGAGGAGGGGGTGCGCAGAAGCCGTTTTAAAAACGTCCACCCCCACTACTCAAGTAATTATCAGAATACATTTGTCATTGACGTTAATGTCTTTGCTAGGGGATCATAAAGTGATACAAGCTCAGAGGTTAGAATTATCTGACATTTGATGTAAAACCAAATAGAAATCTCCCCACTACTTCTAATTCTGCGCGAACTTACCCCTCCTCGCGCCAACTTAATTGGCGTTTGCTATACACAACAATACGTTAGTAGGTTGTTGCGAGGATTAAATTCACTTCCTGTGGGCGTAGACCCATTTACTTCAACTTATAAGTTTTTTTTAATCCATTAATTTGGTTAATATTAATACCTAGATTATACAACTTTCTTTTTATTTGTTTTGCTTTTGGTAGTTGTGCTTAGTTTAGTTTTTAGTTTTTATTTGATTATATTAGTTTAGTTTAGTAGCTGTTGTTTATTAACCTATTTTGGATTTTATATTCTGTCGGTCTAATCAAAATAAATAAATGATTAATTATTAAAAATGTTTTTGTTTTATTCTGTACTGGTTTGCTACCGTTAAATTTGAAGTTTCTACGGCGTTCTGATTAAAATTGAAAATGATGTTGTAATAAAGTTACATAATCTGACCCACTTAGAAAATAATACACAGCATGTACTCCTAAGATAAATATTTCAAACACCTCTTTTGTATGTGTTCAATAGAAAGTATTATGATATGAATTTATAATAAAGAAACCAAATTAAGCCTCAGTTTTCTAATTTACTTAATGCCAGGGCACAATATAACGGTTTAATAGCGTTAAGGTTATTGAAATCACGGGACAACCGCATAAGAAAACCAAGGCCTATAAAACCCGATAATCATGCGGCAGATATATTATCCGAAAATTGAGAATAGAATCGTAAAGTACCCCCAAATCTTTCTTCCTCTTACTTCTGCCAATGTTATCAGATTTAGTAAAATTATTAAATATACACTGCTCAAAAGAATTAGCGGATATCTCTTAAAAATTACAAAAGAAGTAAATGGAACTTAAAGTAACACCGGAAAATATGTTTCAATTGTGCCTATAATATCTGTAAATAAGTACTAGGGCGCTGTTACGTTTCAATATCTTTCTGCAAGTTTCAACAGGATTAGTCGCTCTTGGGTATAAAAGCAAACAGGAGTCCTTTACGTTTCAGTACACATTTGCCTGAGTAACAAGCAGAGTGTAGTGAACTTATTATTTATTAACAATGGCGCGGCAACATGATTTTTCCAAATCACACGCTTGGAGAGCCATAAGTTAGATGTGGACGAACAAAGCAAGATGTCGCTCAAGTGTTCAGCGTGAGCCAAAGTATAATTTTCCGACTCTGGCATCGCTTTTTAGAAACGGGAACTGTTAGGAGAAGACAAGTGCAAGTTCTGCCAGCATCAACAACACCAACGAATGATCGGTACCTCTTCCAATTAGCACATAGAAATCGAACTTTAAATGCAACTCAACTTCGAAATCAGTTTGTTGTTGCTACTGGAAGATTGATATCAACATAAACAATAGAGAACGTCTTTATGACATAGGTCTCTACGCCCGAAGACCAATGGTATGCGTTCCACTTACCGCAGAGAATAAAAAACGACGTAGAATATGGACAGAGGAGCATGCCAATTGGGATAATAACTACTGGAGTCGAGTTTTGTTTAGTGGCCAGTCAAGATTCAGTGTGCACCCAGATAACAGACGTGTTTTGATTTGGCGTGAACCAGGAACACGAAATATCCCTCAATTTGTCCGGGAAACGTCTCAATATAACGGTGAGGGTGCGATGGTGTGGACCGGAATAAGTATCGGAGGCCATACCGAACTGTATTTCGTTCAGAATGGTTCACCTGTTGCTCAAAGGTATTCGGATGTGATACTGAGACCCTTTGTTCTCCCATATGCAGGAGCTGTGGGAGAATAATTCATTTATATGGATGATAATCCTCGTTCACATCGAGCAAATATTGTTAGTAAATGATTTGAAGAAGTAGGAATTGATATAATGGACTGGCTAGGCAATTCCTCTGCACTTCCCTTTATCGTATATGCCTGGGATTCTTTAGGGAGACGCATTGTCTCACGAAATCTTGCACCTCGTTCAGTTGCAGAACTTGAAATTGCTCTTAGAGAAGAGTGGGACAACATTCCTCAAGAATTCTTTGATAATTTGGTTCACTCCATGCCAACACGATGTCAAGTTATGTTGGCCGTCCGAGGAGATCAAACGCCTTATTAATTTTCATTTTTCATAACAATTACCAAAATTATACTTCTGTTAAGTCTGTAATTTACTACACAATTTATTCCTTCACAAAAATGTTTATTTTCTCAAAATGCTAATAAACGTTAAAATGAAACTAAACGGTAATGTTTATTTTTGCCTATACTTAGTCAAATAAGTATCCTAGTGTTCTTATCTTTCAATCAAAATAATAAATATTCGCTAATTCTTTTGAGCAGTGTATAACTGAACGCGAACATCCAGTGTATGTAACTTCTGAACGTTTTTTAACATTTAAAGTACACCAGTTATCAGTCAGTGTAAGATTAGTTTGTAAATTGTGTATTAATTACATTTTAAATTTCAACTACTCCTATCCAGACGTTTATGCTAAACCTATGCTGATGCTTAAATTCTTGAACAACGTGGGGATTGTCACCAACGTACGAATAATAATGTGCATTATGTACATTAAAAATTCCATTTTTTGAGAATGTAGCTTCGTCACCAAACAAAATGTTCCTGAAGAAATCTTCATCTTGATTTTTCTGGTTTTGTAACCATCTAGCGAATTCTACGCGAGCAGGAAAATCTCCTTCTAGCAGTGCTTGCACCTTTGTAAAATGAAAAGGATATAAATTTTCTTTGTGTAAGATATTTCCTACGGAAGATTTTGAAATTGTGGGGTACATGGCAGATAGTCTTCGAACGCTAATTCTGGATTTTCCTCAACTTCCATTAAAATAACATCTTCATGTTCTGCTGTTACATCATTATGTCTCCCTGTTTCATTATTTTTTGGGACCACTGAACCTGTGTCTCTTAATCGTTGATGAAGAGCTGTAAATGTTGAGTGGTGGGGTGCTGACGATTGGGAAATTTTTCAGCGTATCTACGTTGCGCCGCTCGAGCGTTACACCTCATTTCGCCATAAACTAAATGCATATCGGCGTATTCCTCATTAGTAAAAACCATTTTTTTTTAAATTGAAATCGTTGTGTTTGAATAACACAAAGTAAAAAATGAAAAGATAAACTTCGCGAATTGACAACAATTTGACAATGAAAAACGTAGGTTTTACTTCTGTTGGCAGTTCAGAGCTAACTATTGCAAAAAATAAAAAATTGAACTTTAATGAAGAAAAAACGAAAAATTTACAAATCGATTTTTCTAGAAAACGGTGTATCCTACCGACTTAAAATAAGAGTACCTTTTAGTACTGGAATACCTGAAAATTTAATAATCTAGTGTCACAAATGCTTAAAAGTTAAAGACAAAAAAGTTATGCCTTAAAATAACCGTTGACCTACCCAAAACGGACGCCTATGACCGGTACTAGAAATTCGCAATTGATGGAATCGATTCATCTCAGGAGGATAAATAAGCATTCCAGTTTTTGTTTTTCTAAATAGAAGCGTTCTGGAGGAATATAAAAGAAAGTAAATACAAGGCTCCATCTTCAAAGAATTCTAGCTCCCTTAGGAAGCATTTTCGGACTATGTCAATTTGGGTTTAATTGTCTTAAAATTATCTGAGGAAACTCCAGTCTTCGTTTGTCAGGAGAGTTTCTGGACACCCTGTATATTAAATAATAAGGGACCGGGGTGGGAACCCCGAAGTACTTTATAACACATATTAAAGTAACCAAAAGATGAGCCATTATAAAAGACGTAACAACTTCTATTAGTCGAGTAGGAAGACATCATTTGACCCAATGCAATGACAATCTTTCTATTAATACCTTCTTTCTTAATAATCGAATTTAAAAAATTTCAGAAAAAAATTATTTATTATGTACGGATTATTCATTATAATCATCATCATTATTATTGCATATATAAAAAAAATGTTTGAAATTAAAGCTGTGTGGCTGTGAATGAATCTTTCTTACATCATTCATGAGCTTCCCGTGGGTTCGATTCCAGCTTAAGGGCGAATTTTTTCAAAAGAAAAATTCGAATAATTAGCGCCGTAAAATTAAGAAAACAATATTTAACTCATTCACATTACTTCGCGAATAATGCAATTAATTTGCAACAAATGCCGACTACAGGCAAAATACTAACATCTCTTTCCTTAATGAAACTTAAGGCTTTCCGATGTATTCGGAACCACAGTCCTTAATAGCTTAGTGGCAGAGCAATGGTCCGGCAAACAATTTTTTAATAGAAAAATTCGAATAATTAGTGTCGTAAAATGTAGAAAGTAATATTTAATTGATTCACATGACTTCGCGAATAATGCAATTAATTTGCATCTTGTTGAAATATTAATTCAAAATTTCTATGGATTTGGCGCTATAATCTGACCATAAGTTTCAGTTCAAACAACGTGAACGGTTTCATCAAGATATTAAAGTTACCGAAAGGTGATATCAAGAAAGATAGGACACTCATATGAGGGACTGTCCAAGTATAATGCACTTCAGGAAGTCTTTCAAGCGAGGATTTCTTTTTATTGTTACTTTTTAAAAGATATAATGTATTTCTACATTGACTTTCATTCTTTTATTTTTTATGTACACGTGCATTGTAATGCCATTTCTTTGAAAAACGCGAGGTGCTCTCTGCAGTAAAAACTTGAGATGATAGGTGAAAATCAATTCGATTTCTTAATTCAGCACACTCGCATTAGTAGAAATTCAAAATCAGAAAAGTATTGTTTAGCCAGTGTTATAGTTTCTCAATGACGAATAAACAAATTTTTAACCAATAACATTTAAAAATATATATCCATGATTCGCCAGTCCAGTTATTATCCTCAGTAGGAAACTTGATTTTTCAAATATGTATGTAAATATTTTATTTTAAATACAATCATTTTATTTACACGATCCATGATTTATTTGAATTTTTCGAGGACACATTCTCTTTAATAGAAAGAGAAGGCAATATCCCAATTCAAACCGCGTCGTATGCAATAGGTATTTTTCCAGATCCGAAAACTTGTCAAAATTCCAGTAATCGATCCTCAGTATTATAGGAAGCTGATTTCGATGTTCCGGATCGTCTACTTATTGGGGATTCTGCCACTTACCCTGTTAATGTGAGCCCGAATTATCTAAGAAACAATGCAGAGAATTCCTAATACATCTCGCCTGCTATCGATTTAAACTTATTTCGATATCTTTACTTTATTTTCTTTTACATGGAATGCTGAATAATTGACTAAAAATTTATTTTCGCGTATTATTCAATACGAAAAATTGGAAGGCTTGTTAAGTTTTTATGCATTTTTAATTCAAAATATTTACACAAAAAAATCTCATTTTAAATTCAGCGAATTAAGTAATATAATATTGGAGGTATTTCGTATTTTAATTCGTTTTTAAATAATAATATTTAAATAATGATCGATAAGAAAAACAAATTGTTTTACTTTACTCAGCAATGGAACGTGGGATGTATAAGAACGTTGAACATTTAAATAAAAACAGAGACCGAAAGATATTTTCATTGTCTCCCCTATACTTCGGAAAAATAATATTTAAAAAAACGGGATAAAATGTAAATTGAGGTAAAGGTATAATTAGTGCAAAAAGCATAGTTCGTTACAAAACAATAATAAAGATAGAAAATGAGGAAAAATATAAAATTCACGTAATATTGCAATAACATCCATGACGATATACGATGCGGAAATTATGCGTGTTATAGTCAGAAATGAAGAAAAATACAAGTATTTCAAAGAAAAATAAGAGAAAGCATATTTAGTATGATATTAATGGATACTAAGAGAAAAGATAATTAAAATTTAATGTAAGGATATTATCATTTCTTATGTTAGTATTGCAAGTGCGACGTACAGATCAGTTAATGGCGCCAAATATCTGTGTTTATGAACAAACCGAGACAAACAAAATCGGTCATGAAACATATATTAAAACTACTCATATTAACCTTTCGACATTTCATGATTTTCGTCAGAATAAATTGTTGATAGTACAGGTGTTTTCTGTATATAATTTAAACTAATAATACATTAATAGTATATGTTAAATATTACTTACACATTGTTTTCACCAGTTTTATATTTTATATAATTTAAACTATTTTACTTAAATATACTGTGACATATTGACTATTCTACATATAAATTTTATTGTCCTTGTACGTCACTTTCATTATTTTTTTACTTTTATCACGTAACAAGTGTTCATTTGAAAAGTCAATCTAGGTTACTTTGAAATTTTGATAGAATAAGACGCAAATACATTAGTATATGTTTGTTGTTCCGTAAACGTAAATCCAAATGACATTTGACAATGTCAATCACAAATATCAGTTAGTGCATAAAATAATCGTGCGTCGATTCTGGTTTAAATAAATTGCTTCTCAGTTTTAAAATGGCTTTCACTTTAGAACATAAAATTTTTTTAGTCCAGACTTATTTTCGAAGTGGTAGTAAAATTGATGGTTTATGGGTTTATTCAGTTCAAGATTGCATGGTAGAATTTCAAGTTGAGTTTCCACATTTTGGAATAGATTATATACAATTTAAGAATACTTTGGATAGAACTTTAAAACTTGTTTCTGAAACTGGGTAGTCTCCTAAGAAATCAGGCAGCGGAGCAGTTAAGAAACGTACACCTCAAGTTGTCAATCCTGTTGAAGAAATAATGGAAAATGAACCATAAACATCTGTTCGACATTTGAGTCAACAAATAAACCTTTCTGTTGGTACAACTCACAAGTTATTAAAAAAAGATATGCAACTTTATCCATACCGTGTCACAGCAGTACAAGAATTGATAGAAATTGATTGCCCACGTAGACTACAGTTTTGTAATAGGTTTGTAAAAATGAATAATAATGTAGAACTTTCGCAAAGAGTCATCTTTACTGATGAAGCATGGTTTTATAAAACGGGATACCTAAATTCACAAAATACAAGAATTTGGAGTAGTGAAAATCCACATGTAATTATTGAAGAATCGCTACTTCCAGAGAAAATTGGTGTTTGGGCAGCGATAAGCCAAAGGTGAATCATTGGACCAATATTTTTTCGGGGAATGTTAAATTTTACAACCATTTGTCAATCAGTTGCATGATGATGAACTTCAAAATGCATATTTCCAACAAGACGGAGCACCTTGTCACTGTACTGCAGAATCTTTGGATTATTTAAGAGAATTTTTTGATGAGCGTATAATTAGTGGAAATACTGAAATTGCCTGGCCTGCACGTTCATGCGATTTAACACCTTGCGACTTATTTTTGTGGCCTTATCTAAAAAATAACATATTTCGAACACCTATATTGAATTTGAATGATATGCTACAGAGAATCGAACAGAAATGCATGTAAATTAATAACAATCCAGTAATGTTGCAGAATATCATTAGAAATTTTGAACGGAGGATTTTAAAGTGCATTGATCTTGAAGGACAAGATTTTCAACATTTGTTATACTTTTAAATAAATACCTATTATTTGTTATTTATTTGTATGTATGAAACTGTCAAAATATACGACTTCGTACGTTAAGTAGTAAATTTTAATTTACGACATACTTCAAAATGTTCTCAGTAAATCACATGCTACTAGATTGACTTTTCAAATGAACACTTGTTATATATATATATATTTATATATATATATATATATATATATATATATATATATATATATATATATATATATATATATATATATATACATATACAGTGAAACCTCTTGTTGCGGACACCTCTAATAGACGGACAACTCTCTTGAGTAGTAGCGGACACTTTTTCAGGGTCCCGATTTCATTACATTAATGTCTCATATACTTATAAGGACATTCTCTTGGACGGACACGGACTCCCAAAACTGGTCCAATATATCGGTGAAACCCTCTCTTGAGCGGACACGGAAAAAAATTTACGCGCACGAGCAGACATAGCGCGGCAACGCGATTGGGATTCCCCGATACTACGGTATTTCCCCGCCGGTGCTGCGTCGTCAGGATGTTTTGTTCGCTTATCGCTTTTAGTATTTTAGCTACAGTATTACGGTAACTGCCGATATGTCGTCGAAACATATAGTTTTAACTCTTAAACACAAAAAATTGACGTAATTGAAGCCTTTGATAGGAAAAAACTTAGTGTGCGTACTCTAGCAAAATGCTTTGAAATAGGAAAAGCACAGGCAGCTGATATCGTTAAAAATAAAGAACTTTTACTGAGTAAATTTCACTCAAACACCAACGTGAATGAGAAAAGAAGCTTTCTAAAAGAAAATGGAAGGAATATAGATGGATTATGTTATGAGTGGTTCACTCGGGCTCATAGCAAACATATTCCATTATCAGGTATGTAGTTTTAAGCTTGGTAGTAGTATAAAACTATGGAAATATGTATCTTTTTAGGCACGTTAATAAAGACAAAAGCCAAAGAAGTAGCTGATGGTTTAGGTTATAGGAATTTCAGTGCTTCAGAAGGTTGGCTAGAAAAGTTTCGTACCCGGCACAATATCGCTTTCAGAGCCATAAGTGGGGAGGCCACGAGTGTAAACTCTAATGATGTAGCGACATTTTTGACCAAAATTCCATCGATTATAAACAACTATTCTCCCAAAAATATCTACAATGCAGATGAAACTGGGCTATTTTTTCGTACAGTTCCAATAAAACATTTCATCTGAAAGGTGAAAGATGTACTGGAGGCAAATTTCCGAAAGAAAGACTTACTATACTATTTTGTGTAAATATCGAGGGAGAAAAGGAAATACCGCTAGTAATAGGAAAAACAGCAAAACCAAGAGCTTTTAAACATATTCATACGAATAATTTGTCTGTTACTTGGAGATGGAATAAAAAATCATGGATGACTGGTGAACTGATGGCAGAATGGTTGATGCAATTTGGCAGGAAGATGGTCCTTGAAAACGAAAAATTTTATTATTTCTTGACGATGCATGTTCACACCCAAGAGACATAAAATTACAAAATATTAAATTGATTTTTTTGCCTCCTAACTGTACTTCTGTTGTTCAGCATTTAGCTTCAAAGCATTTTATAAAATATTTATTGTTAAACAACTTTTAATAGCCATAAATACTGCTGCATTAGCACAAGAATTATCAAATAAAATACACGTTTTAGATGCAATTTACCTCATAAAAAATGAATTGGATCGAGTAACAAAAAATACAATTCAAAACTGCTTCGTCAAATCTGGAATTACACACTCTATTAACTGTGAAAATACAAGAGACAACCTAGAAAACGATAAGTTTGGGATCGAAAATGATAATGAGATTGAGGACTTTCTTAATGTAGACAATAATTTAATGTTCGAAGAAACGGATGACTCTGCATGTCTGGAGGTTCCCACACAAGAGATAGTGTCCGATGAGTCAGATGTTGAACCAACAGGCAATTAATGTAACCCAGCAACTAAAACGTTTTGTTGAAGCTCATGGTGACCTATCTGCTTTTGATTTAATATCTAAGCTTGATCTTCATTTCCACGATGCATTAGTTAACAAGAAAACTCGGCAAACGTCTATGTCAGAATATTTTAAACATAAGCAAACGTCTTAAAGTATCTATGTGCATCTGTACATACATAATTACATATTATTAAAATCAATTTAAAAATCATAGCACGTTGTTTAATTTCGCTCTTATGCATATTCTCTTGGACGGACAACTCCCTTGAATGGACACTTCTTCAGAGTCCCGTAAGTGTCCACCTAAGAGAGATTTCACTGTAGTGTATATATATATATATATATATATATATATATATATATATATATATACACTTTGTCCGTTTTCAGTTTGCAGTCACATGACTAACTATGTCATACTATCTCAGACACAGAATCTATATACTTTGTTTTTCAGATATATTGAGCTACAAATATTCAGAATTGAAACGTATGTCATTTGATACAAGACATACGTCTTTGAAATTTCTTCGTAGCAAAGACAAAGAAAAATAATATTAGCATGTCTTGTATAATATGAGATACCGACAACTGTTTTAGTCAAAAAAGAAAATACGTATTTACAGGTTACAGGTTATGTTTAGTGCGCTGTACTTCTTGTTTGTATTTTTCCGTTGATATTTTAAGATTTCTTATTTATCTGTTCTTCTTGCAACAATAATAGTCAGTTTCGAGTAATTAATCGTAAGTATTTAACGTAATATTTCTTAATTAAATTATTTTACTTTGACACTGACAAATTACATTTTTTGATAAATTGATATGCATATCGCAAAATGTAATTTTCATAATATGAAGTGATATAAAATTTCATGTTTGTGTTCTTTTTGTTGTAGAATATGCCAGGTAAACTTCTAGATTCACAGGCACAAAATCTAGTTGCCAACCTTCTTCATTATTTTGAAGAAGAGAAATATAATAGAGGTCCATTATTGTCTGTTGATTCAGTTTATGAGGTAAGATAACACCAAATTAATATCTTTAGATTAATGAGGAAAAATATTTTTAGAGAGTAGCAAGTGCTCTTAAGATCTCTGTCCGAACCGTTTACAATATCAAGAAACGTGGGACATCATCACCTGGAAAACAAATACCCCGACGTAAACCAAAAACCAAAGATTTGCCAGAAAGCTTGAAAATGGAAGTCCGAAATACTTTATACGACATGTTTCATCAAAGTATTCTAAGCAATTTTATTTTCATAAATGATTTATTTTTTAACGATATACTTTTTTAGAAAAACATGTTACATTGAAAACATTGAAGACTGAACTGGAAACTAAACAAATGGTGCAAATAGGAAAAACATCTCTTTCCATTTTACTCAAACATATCGGCTTCAAATATAAAAAAGATGATAATAGAAGAGCATTAATGGAAAAACTTGATGTTAGTGTAATGTGAAGTGTATTTTTAAGGAAGTACATTGAGAATACAAATTCTGGTTTGCGTCAAGTTGTCTTTTTAGATGAAACATGGATATTTTCCAAAGGATCGAAACCGTAAAGAGAAAGTTTATGAAATTGATGAACTGTTAAGAAATGCAGGACATGAAATTCTTAGACTGCCACCATACCACTGTGACTTCAAT